>CM074721.1:60726195-63126195 GCA_037306005.1 Rhinophrynus dorsalis | reverse complement strand
TGCTCCTCAGACCTGGAGAAAGAGTGACACAATGCCAATGTTCCTCTCTGTCTGACTGATAGCCTATCCAATGAAACACAGCAAGACCACCCCCTGCAGATATTAGCCGGTGTTTCATTGGACAGTGTCATCATGGGCCACATACCACCAGGATTCGTCTTTCTACTGCCTTGAGGTAGAAGGACCACAGCAAGTCTTTTTTTTTTTTTTAATATGACGACTGGCCCAGACAAATCCACATCTCCGTTTATATATATATAAGTCCAAAGTAGAACAAAGCACACACACAGGTCTTTGTTCTACTTTGGACTCATATGTTATCTTTAACAATAGCACCCAGGCTGGAGCCACAATTTTAAACGAGAGTGCCTCTGCTTCAATCAAATATATATTGTGATTGACTGCCACTGTCAAAGCAACTTATAGCAGTTCAGGAGATGAGGAAAGAGACTCACTGGGGGGGAGTACGAAACAGGAAGCGGAGCACACTCTCAACCCCAGAGTCTCAATCGAACATAATGGCCAAGTGGGTCAAAACTTTCTGAGGGCCCCTTTAGGCCGCTAAAAATCTGGCATGCTATGCAAGTGTCTAGTCAGCCTACTGGTATATCCAGCCCTGCATACAAGTGTAAAAAATATGTGACTATATAAAAAATAATTAGTATAACCAATCTGACTTTACATATCATGCACTTGTAGTATATGTCAAAAAGGTGACTGTTACTTGGGAAGCAAAAGATTAGCTATGCTAGAGCAAACCATCTGAACCATAAATGACAACTGAAAATTCATAGTGAGGTAAATTTAGGTTTTAACCCCTTGAATGCACTGTGTAGCATTATGTTAGAGATCTCGCTAGCATTCAAGGGGATAAAATCACCATTTAACTCAATGGAATTCTGGTAATTTTTATTTGACCCATATATTCAAGCCCATTAGTTTATTAATTTTAATTTTAGTAATGTATGAAGTTTACATTTTCTCACAGTGGAATTTATCCCTTCCATGGAAATTCCTGTGGGGAGGAAATGCAGGCCGATTTTACCTTTAAAGCAGAACTACCACCGCTAACAAACTTGCCCCCCTATAATTCCCCATCTGGCGACTAACTGCTCAATAGTGCTAGTCGCCAGAATTATTACCGAGTTAACGAGAATTATCCATTGCTCCCGGGTTGACAGGCAGGAAGGAGTGCAGACATCTTTCCATAGTGACGCCTGCGCGTCTGCCCTGTCAGTCCCAGCCTTCTCTAGGAGGCATTGCTGGGAGCTGTTCGGCTCTAAAAGGGACTGACAGCGCAGGCGTACAGACGTCACTATGGAAAGATGTCTGCTCTCTTTCCTGCCTGTCAGCCCGGGAGCAATGGATAATTCTCATTAATGTGGTAATAATTCTGGTGATTAGCGCTACTGAGCAGCTAGTCGTCAGATGGGGAATTATTAGGGGGCAAGTTTGTTAGCGGTGGTAGTTCTGCTTTAAAGCAAAAGCTTCAACCAAGGTGTTTCCATACAGAGTTAAACATCCCTGCAGTGTGTTTTGTGATGTTCCTATGCTTATGTCACTATGCATGCACACTTCATTATACATATACTCACACGTGCTCACACATGCACACACTCTCATTATCTCCTTTCTGCCAAAAAGAGGTTCCTGCAGGGGGTTGAAGACCCTATTTTCTGTCAATTTCTTCCCGAGGCAGAAAGTTTCTCACCCCCTAGTTAAGGGGCTAAAGACATATACCCCCCAAAAAAAAACAGGATAAAATTAAAGAAATTTAGTTTATATATATTCTCATTTCTTTTAATATGAATTTTAACACCTCAAGCTTTTGCCTATACATTCCTAAATCCAACTAAGCGTGATATGATTCTGTGTTATGAGAAAAATAATTTCCTCATTCATGTAAATCTCAATAAGAATAAAAGCACATTGAAACTGCTAATTTTAATATCAATATAATGTTCTTATATCATCTGTCAATCATTTTGAGTCTCTGTGGTAATTTTATGACATAGGCATAATCTATAATTAAATAATTCTAGTTGTAAATCTTTAGACAAAACCAGAAAACTTAATTTGCACTGAAACATTTACTTTATCTCTTCTTTGATGTAAACCATCTTTTATTTCTTGTGGTAGAAGGCAAGAAGTCAACAAACTATTGCTTCCTTCTATATCATTTTAATTGTGTATCTCTTTGAGGGTCTTATTAGAATTACTTTATTGCAAATATGCATATTGAATTCTCTCCTATTAATTTTGGGGAGTCACAGCAACAGTTTTGCCTCTAGGATAAATACATGCAGTTTGTTCCCCTGACAACCTTTCATGATGTGGTCCCTGCCAGATGGAGCTCTTGGGAGCAGCGGGTGGCTAATCTACAGCAAACGAGGACAAAAAGATGAGCTGATGAGTCCACATGCTACATATTAACACCCCACAGACTTTAAAATCCCTGGGGACATTAGCCAACAAATCATCAGCTTTAGAACATATTTCTTCTATTGAAAGGCACAAACTTATCAACATTCAGGATAGGTTGTACTAACATTTAAGACATGTTTCTCAACCCAACAGACAGTGTCAATACACAGCATAGGAACTATGGCAAGGAAAGGTTAAAGAGCTCCACACCATACTGAGACAGCAACCATATGATGCAGACTCCTAGATGTAAACATGAAATCACACTGATGTAGAAATATGGGGGCTTATTTGTAGCTCATTTAATTTAATAACACTTCTGTAATGATAATTAAGGGTGGGCGAAAAGTGTGAAACATTCCCAGCATGACTTTTCGAGAAAACTTGTCGATTTTTCACTTTTCCCCTGAAAAATTTCACCTTTCCGCCTATGCAAAAATGTCCTCCTTTTCGCCTATTTTAACACATTTTTTGCCTGTTTTAACACATTTTTCACCTATATTTCCTATAGCTACTACATTTCCCACTGTAATATTACTTCTTCTGAGGACTGAATTTTATAAATAAGTGGCTGAAAGTCAAAATTTTGAGTCCTACAGCAACATATGGCTTGAAAAATGTGTTAGCATGCAAAGTGCATTTGTCCTTTGCCCACAACACTAACTTCCTGCTTAAGTGACACTGGCACATATTCATGATGATATCAAGTAATAAAAAAATAAAGTACAACCTACAATGTGGCAGATGTGTATTCTAGTGGTGGTGGTGGTGAGGGACTGGCATGTGTGATTTGTGTATGTATATTGTTTTTACCATTGTCATACGCTATCCTCCTTCTCATATTATTGACACGCATTACCTATCTGTCATAGCATAGTAGTGGTCCCAAGTGGGGTAGAGGGTGGCAACCCTTCTTCACATCCCTCCTCCACCTCCTCCTCAGTTCTGCTGTTAATTTATTTGTCCTGGCTTTGTCTGTTATACTCCTCTGCAGCAGGTGTTATTTGGACTGAACTAACTGTTGGCACTGGCAGTAGTACACTCTATGACACAAATAACTTCACTACTTCTTTTTTTTTGCCCTTGGAAACCTGTTACAGTGCTTCTTCTACTGCCAGTTGTGGGACCTTTGGCCTGCTGATAGTTTCCCAGTCAGACCTGTGGCTGTGCTTCAGGTGGGATCTCATAGAGGAGTTGCCTAGGTGTTAGCCTGCTTTTGCCCTGTTTACATGCTTTTTGTACAGACAACAGATAGCAGCATGCTTAGATTGATGATCCTTAGTGAAGTATCTCCATACTGTGGACTTCATGGACTGAGGGGTTCCTGAGGTGCTGCTACTACTACTACTACTACTGGAGCTAGATGCTGATGCAATTTTATTGTCACTACTACTAGGTGTCAAAGGTGCAGCACTTACAGCAGCTGCAGCAGAGACACTCATCATATCTAACATTGTAGATGTTAAACTGTGTTGCTGTTGCTGGGTACTCAAAACAGGTGTGTGTGGCTGAGTGGGACTTGGAATTTGAAGAGGTGATGATTCTGATGATGACTGATAGGGTGACTGTGTGCTTTGTGACATCTGTGCTTTTCCAGGGTTAAACTTTCCAATAAAACAATTTATAGACAGGCACAGTGCTCCTTAAAAGTGGTGGAAGATTAAGCCTTTTACTTTCTGCTAACCTTATAGCCCTGTCATTATCCTCACTCAACTTCATCTGTATCTGAACAAGATAATGATGCTGGAGGGATATATTCTAGACCTGCATTATCATCGGTCATCATTAGGTCATCCTCAGCAGCATCAGCATCACCTGACAGTTCTTGCTTCCTACCCTTATATTCCTCTAAGCTTTTAGAGGTCTCAAACAATTTATTTTTACTTTTACTGTACTACGGGTGTTTTGGTGCTTGTTTGTCTCACTATCTGATGCAGCAGGCGGTTCAGCTGCTACACCTTCCTCTATTATGCTACTGCCAGCAACATCAAGAATTGAATGTGACTTGTTGTCATCTTCAGTGTTCTTCTTATATGGTCCTTTATTTGTACTGGCACTGGTGGTGCTGGAACTAGTTTTGCTGGGACCTTGACAAACTGCATCCTCCCTTGGATTAGAGGAATCATCATCATTGATTTCACACTTTGCAGCAACCATTGCTGCAGTCAATTTTTGAACTACTACTTTACTCTCACGTCTCTGCACTGCTCCACCCCTCCCCCTTCCCCTTCCCCTTCCCCTTGTGTGTTTGCTGGACATTATGCAACTACACTGTGTTTTTTTTACTGTACGGTATACAACACAACTGATTAAGCTGTGTGATGCCTTGCCCAATCACCAAGCCTAGTCAGCTGTCTGTCACTGTCACCTAATATATTTAGTTCTTTATTCTTTTTTTTCTTTCATTCTTTTTTTTTTTTGCTTACTGTAAGCAAAGAAACATTCTCACACATTATTAAAAAAAAGAAAGAAAGGAAAAAAATTGAAAAAAAAAAGTATTTCAGCCTCCCCACTAACAGGCACTCATTTTCTGCAGGATGCATGGTTCTTGATGTTCTGTTATGCCCAACATCCTTTTTGTCTCCACCATATTACTATGTGTAGTAATTTTGCCACATATTGCCATATTCGTGCCTGCATTAAACTGCTGTCTGAAGTGGGTAATGGCATTGGACATGGGGCTGATGAGGGCTTGCTGCTGGCTGATCGGATTTTCTGTAGCCTTCTGGGTCTTCTTAGAGGAGGTTTTCTTGTAAACATATTTTTGACAAAGGGTAGTACTAGCAGGGTCAGTAGTCAGCACCAGCAGTCACATGGGAGTGGTATGTGTTATTTATTTTCCCATGCACGTAAGCATGACTATGCTGTGCCAATGTGAGATCCCTCCTTTGCTCTCTTTACTGTGCATTCATATACAGTGCATAAAGAATTTGCAATTCCCTGCACTGTTCCATACCACATAAAGAAATATTCCTACACCCAGGACTTCAGTGAAGGAGGAGGAGATGTCACTGAAACATCTGGGGCAGACTCTTAGTCTGATACAGCCCCTTATGAACATTAGGTTTTGCCTCTCTCATTTTCCTCAACCTCTGTGGCTTCTTTCACTAGTCCCACTACCACTATATCTTCATGCCTAGTCACTGCCATAACTTGCCCCCTTCCTCCCCACTCACAGGAAATTGCCCCTCTTCCTGATCACTTGCAGCTAAAACATGCCCTTTTTCCTCCTGACTGCTCACAGGATCCTGCCCCTCTTTCTGCCCACTCAAAGTCAGAAACTTCACCCCTCACAGGGACCTGCACCTCTTCCTGTCCACTAGGAGGATCCTCCACTATACCCACCTATTGTCCTCTCACAAAATGATCTTTCTGGCCTACTATACCCACCTCCAATTGTAGACTGTCTTCCGAATTCACATCATCGGGATGCTTTGGAGTGTATTGAAAGACTCTGAAGATTCAGAGTTGTCCCCTCTCTCTAAATTAATTGGTAACAAGGGGTTTCCCTTGGTGTCCCTACCATTGTTGGTGCAGATGGCTGTGCTTCTGCTGCTGGTGGTGACAGCACAGGAAAAAATTTACTTTTAGTCCACCCTTACTTGGCCTCTCTGATCAAAAGCATGAATAGCATTTTCTACAAATGCTTCTTCATGCTTTGATTTGGAAGACATCCGTTGTATTTTTTAACTGCCAGGATGGAGTCCAGTATACTTAATCTTATAAAGTCTTTCAGCTAGTTTGTATTTTAAACTACAAAAAGCTAAATATTCTGGTTGCTCCCTTATAAATATATATTACTGTCGCAAGATACACACAAATCCCTCACTTGTTATGGACCAATCTAAAAAAGTATACCAAAAAATATATGTTTAGTATGCAGCGCCAATACTTTGGTCCATATGTGCTTGTTTTTATATGATTTTGATATTATTATACTAAATATATAATTCATTTATATGGCTGTTGTAGGAATCAAGTCATTGGGCAGATATTTTTCTCCGATGTTAGAATACAGATATAAATTATAGGTGTAGCGTACTAAATAGTGTTGATGCCCGATGCTCGGGTGTTCGGGTGCTCTGACCGAGCACCCCCTGAGGCTCGAGTGCTCGGCCGAGCACCCGAACCCCATTGCATTACATGGGAGGACTCGAGCATTACACCAGGCACCCCCTGCTCTGATGAGGGGAGGGTGCCTGGTCAATGCCCCCCTTCATCTCCACAATTCCCCTCTTCCACAATGTCCCCCTTCCACAATGTCCCCCTTCATCTCCGCAATGCCCCCTTCATCTCCGCAATGTCCCCCTTCCACAATGTCCCCCTTCCACAATGTCCCCCTTCATCTCCGCAATGCCCCCTTCATCTCCGCAATGCCCCCTTCATCTCCGCAATGCCCCCCTTCCACAATGTCCCCCTTCATCTCCGCAATGTCCCCCTTCATCTCTGCAATGCCCCCTTCATCTCCGCAATGCCCCCTTCATCTCCGCAATGCCCCCCTTCCACAATGTCCCCCTTCATCTCCACAATGTCCCCCTTCATCTCCGCAATGCCCCCTTCATCTCCGCAATGCCCCCCTTCCACAATGTCCCCCTTCCACAATGTCCCCCTTCATCTCCACAATGTCCCCCTTCATCTCCGCAATGCCCCCTACCTCCAGTCCCTGGTGGTCCAGCGGAGCGTCTGCAAGATCTGTGCCTCCTCCGGCACAGATCCCTGCCACCCGAACATGGCGGGCGAGCACATGGCGGTACTCGTACGAGTACCGCCATGTGCCGAGCAGAGCGATGCTCGAGCCGATCCGAGCATCGGCTGAGCATGCTCGCTCAACACTAGTACTAAACATATATTTTTTTTGTATAGTTTGTATTTTACTGAGACAGGTTTTTCAGCTTCCAGAAAACATGCACACATACACAAAAAGTGACAAAGAGGTGATAAAGTGGAGATGACTTCTCCAGAGATATCAGTTCTCCTATTCTTATGTTATTCTAAAGACCCTATACACTAAGATCTCCAAAGTTGGAGAACTCTTAGTGCATTGGCTCCATAGAATAAAATAGGAAGTGGAGAAATGATATTACTTGAGATGTCATCTCCACTTATTACCTTCCCATCACAACTTAGTGCATCCCTCCAAGGACCATACTTCAGGATATACGCTACAGCAGTGATGGCTAATGTATTGCATGGATGCCACCAATGGCAATCAGAGGCCTTTACAGTGGCACTCTCCACAGATGCCAGCTCAACCCTACTATTCCATCTGGCATTTATTCCAGTCGCAGATGAGGCTGCAGGTGTACTGGTAAAATGGAGCCTCGCATCCCTCTGTCAATGGAGTTTGGATTAGATCACCTTTCCCTTCCTGTTATCACATGATCCCTGTGTGTTCCTTCCCTCTACTCACAAACATTTTCTATCCTTGCTACTACAAGATACACAGAGCCATCCACATTGCTGTGTTGTGGGATCAGAAGGAGAGAGTATGGCGTTGGGTAAAATGAGATGAGAACACCTGGTTCAATCAACATTTTAATACCTGGGAGTACCCTGCACATGCCGGTGACCTCAGGCTCAAGAGGTGGCTCATGCCTTGAGTTAGTAATTTCATTGTCAGGGTTGCTTGGATTATCTTGGCTGCCCCATGCCCAGTCTAAAGAATAATGAAATAGAACTGAGAGCCTTGCAAATGGGTCTTCACCACACTCCCAACCATACCCTCAAGTCTCACTTTGCAGCCTTCCTCTTCTAATTGTTGTTAAACAATTATAACAGCTTACAAATTGTTCCTGGATTGGAGTAGGTGCTGTACACTTTCTCCCAATACAGAGAAGTGCTAGAGCACACAGGGAACTGCCATCATCTAGCCTCTCCATAGCCTTGATGACTAATGCAAGGGTAAGAGAGAGACCACACAATCTCACTGACAGGACAATTTGAGCTGGAGGTAGGTAGCAGGTATTTGGGGAAGCAGGTGGGTCTTACAGACAAACAGAGCAGTCGGCAGTTGGGCTGATTAATGTTGGTAGGTAAGAAGGAGCCAAGTCACAGTTCAACTGTTGCATCAGTTTGACTTAACTAAACATTGCCTGGCTTGCCTCCCAATTCATATTAAGGAGAGAAGAATGGGGGAGGGGCACCACTTAAACTGGCCCACTGTTGGCAGATTTGAGAGAGGAGGGGCATAGGCACAGGAGACATCCAGTGGAATACAGAAGATGGATTGATGCCCAATTCATAGTGAAGGGGAGGGTACAAGGAGACAGTGTTGCCACTGTGCGAAAATATGAGGGGTCTTTAGTTTGTGCTTTGAGTCCCCCAATAAATAATTGTTGCCTCTGTCCCTTGCTCATATTAAGCCAGTGAGAGAAGAAGGAAATCAGTGTTTGAACCTACCCAAGGATTGGGAAATGAAAGCCTTATTTGGCCAAAGCCATATTTTCACTCAATTTATTAGTGTAAATTAAAAGTTGTTAAGCCTCATCGCAGAATCTAGTGTAGTTCAAAATAGGAGAATAGGTAGAAACACTCATTTGGTCTCCCTGGTTTATGACCCATTAATTAACACTTTCCCCAAAACAATTTATAGGAGTTGGTGGTGTAGCAGGAAAGGTATTGTGAACTGAAATCCTCCTTTGGCCAAAACCATGTTATTCTAAAGTATATACAATAGCCATATTTAGCAAGGCTAAACTAGGGCACTTATTCTAAATTGAGAGCAATCACCAAAGAAATCAAGGTTTATCTTTATTAAAATGGCCTTTAATTCCAAGTATAAAAGTTGATGTAATTGCAGGAAAGTTTTGAGTCAAAGTCTCCTTTGCTCAAATCCATAATGTTAATTAGATTAATAGTATACAATAAACTAAAAGATTGTAAGTGCCACTTCAAAGTTGGTGGCATTGCATAAAACATACTGTAAAGCATGAAGCTCCATTTCCTTTAGTTGAACATAATGCTGATATGATGAGAGTTCAATTATTCACAATAAAACGTATTTGGCACAATAATTTTCAAATGTTTTTAATCTTAGAAAAAACACAGTTTACATCTGGAATCACACAATTGTATATAACTGTCTTTTCACATATGTATTCACACAAAAAAACTCCTTTCCATGGCAAATTTTCAGTACTGGCAATATGTCTGTGACACATAGGTCAAAAACCAGTAGACTTTGAGCCATGTATATAAATGCCCACAGTTTAGGGAATACAATCCCTGAACTCATTGCAATAATAACCTGTGAAGATGTGGACTTAGTGGGGATTACCGAGACCTGGTCCGATGAAAAAAATTACTGGGATGTAGAATTAACAGGGTACTCTCTATTTAGAAAAGACTAGAAAGGCAGAAAAGGAGGAGGGGTTGCAATTTATGTCAAAATAGCTTAAAGGTTAATTTTATACAGGGTATGGAGGAGAACACAGAGACTGTTTGGATAACTTTAGAATATGGGAATAAGATGGTCGCTTGTGTAGGTGTGATCTATAGACCCCCAGGACAAGAGGTGTTAGATCAACTGCTGGTCAAGGAAGAAGCTAAGATGACATTGAAAGATGAGGTTATAATTATGGGGGACTTTAACCCTTTGAGTGCCAGAGAGATACGCAACACATTGCTCTGCAATGTATTGTGTACCCTCTGGCACTCAAAGAGTTAATCTTTCTGATGTGGACTGGAAAAACCAAGCAGCAGGTTCAGCCACGAGTAGAGATATCCTAAATTCTTTAGAAGGATTAGCTCTTAGTCAATTAGTAGAAGAGCTGACTAGGAAGGAAGCCACACTAGATTTATTATTTACTAATGGAGGCTTGGTATCAGATGTAGCTTTAGGAGAGCGTTTGGGCTCCAGTGATCATCAATCTGTGTGGTTTAATAAAAAGACTGACGCTGAGTTGCACCATACTAAGACGAAGGTTCTAGATTTTATAAAGGCTGATTTTTTTTTAAATGGAAACATTTTTATGTTAGTCTTTAACCCTTTGAGTGCCAGAGCAGTATGCAATGCATTGCAAAGCAATGCATTGTGTACCCCTCTGGCATTCAAAGGGTTAACAAATTGGAGATATTTAGATGGAATCCAGGAGAAATGGGATTATCTGAAATGTGTTTTACTAAACACAACAGAGCATTGCATTAGACATGTTAGCAAGGGTAAAAGAAAACCACTGTGGTACTCAGCAGAAGTGGCAAATATAGTAAAAGAGAAAAAAGAAGTATTTAACCACTTAACAACTCATTACGTACCTGGATCGTCATGGGTCCTTGTGGCAAAAATCTCCCAGAGAGGGGGCTGGCTGTTGCTAAGTGCTCCAATACCGGGTCACTTAGTTTCAGTCAGTAGAGACATTGTAGTAACATGTGATTCGCTTGATTTGCGAATCACATGTTGCAAAAGCCAAATGACAGGGACAGTATTTACAAATACTGTCCCTGTCACATCTCTCTGCCTTCCTCCATCTCACACACTTCTGAGGTGAAAAGAGACAGAGAGACATCTTGTCTGATCATTCCAGCTCCTGTTGCAGAGTTCCTTTGAAAACAAAAAATTAGTTTTAAAATCAGAATTAACCCGTTGATCACCGTAGCTGCAGTGATCAATACATCTCCCCCCAATCACTCTGGTAGTGATCAGTTTGCTGTGGTACTTTTCCCATCCCCTTTGTATTATTTTAAATGTTTTATTTTTTTTATAAAAAAAAAATCATTATTTAAGATATTTTAGGGTTAGGTAGGTAGTTTAGCTAGGTAGTTGGGTAGGATTAGTGCATACGTGCATAGAGAAAGGTTTAGGGTTAGAAATAGGTTTAGGGGTAGAGTAGGATAAAAAACACAAAAATAAAATATTTTATTTAAAAAGTGATTTTTTAAAAAGATATTTAGAAGAAAACCATAGTTTAAATAGGTAGCTGGATTGGGTTAGGTAGGTTCAGGGAATATGTGGGTTAGGGTAAGGCTTAGGGATAGATTTTGGTTTAGGAGTAGCGTAGGGAAAAAAAACCCAAAAAAAACAAAAAAGCTTATTTTATTTAAAAACTGAGTTTGTGCTATAAGCTAGTTTATATAGGTAGTTGGTTAGGTAGGTTCAGGGAATACATGGGTTAGGGTTTAGGTGTAGCGTAGAGAAAAAAAACAAATAAAAAAAGAATTATCACAGGAATAGTGACCGTTTGGGGTTAGAGTTAGGTATAGTATTTATATAGTAATAGTTAAGTAGCGGGTGGGTAGTTATTTAGGAGAAATTAGAAATGTATTTAGTTTAGGGTAGGTGTACATAATGCAGCGGCATTATAGTTTAGAAGAGACATATGCCTTTTTGGCATATGTCTGTGTGACATCATTGTGGCGTGCGCAATACTGCACAACATGGACTGCTGGATCACATCCCGGACCCCCCCATACAGGAAGTGGCCATGGACATCGGGCATGTGGAGGAGACCATGAGAGGGGCACAGATCAGAGACAGGCTCATCACGGAACACTTCACCTGTGAGTATAACACATGCATGCAAACAATCCATGCAAGTCCCCCATCAGTCCTGTGACACTAACCACACTGCACATTTTGTTCTGTCTCACCCCACAGGAACAGTGCCACAGCACTGCACTGGCAGTGGACGTGGCAAATTGTGTGTGTGGACTCAACAACCATCCTCCATTCCACTCTCCACGTTGACATACAGACCCCAAGGATATCACGCACACCCCCAGGAGAAACAAGGTACAACATATTACCCATGTTCATCACCTTACACGGCTTGATTGACAGCAACTAACTGGATATGCCATGATTATAGCCTGAACAACCATGCTAGCCCAGTAGCGAAAGAGTATTATCTAATGATATGCATTAGAAGGGACATCAGACTCAATATGGGACCTGTACTGTGCTACAGCTGAGAAGAGCAGCACAGGGGTGGATGTACAGTGGTATGGGCACACAATGTAGAGGTCATGAGACATAGATCAGATTACCAGGGACTCCATGCTGACCTGTGAGTGTGCAGACCAATGTGCCCCTGACTTGAATACACACATCAACAAATATGTCCTAACAGTTCCATAGAACAAATGACATTGGGCTGCCACTGTCACTTTCACAGTGGCAGCACAATGTCATTTGTTCCATGGAGCTCTCAGAACACTTGTTAATGTGTGTATACATGTCAGGGGCACAAATCCATAGGGCTGGTGCACATGTCCTAAGTTCCCCACAGAATTGGTTACAGATGAGTACACAACACATTGTCAAGCAATGGTTTGTGTACACACCTGTAATCAATTGAGGGGATTAAAAAGACTAAATTGTTGTTGCTTGATGATCAGTTCAGGTCCACTGCTCCAAATCCTGTCCTCTTGTCCCGCAGGCATCCGTAACATGATCCATCCTTGAACTGAAGATCTTCCATGTGTCTGGATTGATGTCTTGACAACACCTTCATGAAGATCACCCCTTGCTGTTTATGGTGATGTTGTTGGTGATGCAAAGTTTGACCTGAGGTTCACACAAACCTCTACTGGAACATTCTCATAGAGACACAGAAAACACAATTTCTTGAGTATTATTACCTGTACAGTTAGGATGCTCAACTACAGAGTTGTCAAACCTTGTGGACAACACATGAGCAGGGCAGCAGTGTTACTGAAGTAATACGATTTAGTTTCAAAGTACATTTAGTGTTCACATACAGGTGTTAAATGCATATAGGCAATACACACAGAAAACACATGTACATTCTAATGTACTTTGAGACACAATAAAGATGAACCATCAACATTCAATCTGTGTCTGTAGGAGGATATATTTGAGAACACATTTGTCAATGCGTAACCACACCCAGGATAGAGTATCCCCCATACATGGAAAGGCATCACCCACATCACAGGAGTCCACCACTTGTTTGCCAGTGAGTGGACTCTGTGATGTATCCATGCAAACAGATGATGGTGGCAATGATGCACCAATGTGTTGTGGGAGTGATAAAGAGGTGATACAGGGGACATACTTCCACAGTGAATACATGTCCACATATTCTGTATTGCTCAGTATAATCAATGTTCTGAGATTTTGCTCCACTTTGACATATCTCAGTACATGGGCTATATCAATGAACAAACAAACTAAGTGGACATGTGTTTTCACTGGTGAAGTCTGTTGTTACACCCTTAGAGAAACAGCAACTCAACTTACTGGAGACACCAATGCTCACCCCAGGATATCAATGTGTGTGCTACACATTGAAATCCTAGGTTAAAAACATTAGCTTCCCCAGTAAGTCAGTTGCACAATGAGTGTGTGAATCCAAGACAATATGGATACATGTCCCATTTAGCTGTCCTGCTTGTAATGTCCCCGCTAAGTCACAGAGCTGTTTGTCTGCTAATCTCATTAACCCACTGAGTGCAAGAGTGGTCCCCAGCGCATTTCTTTGCAATGCGTTGCCTACCACTCTGGCACTCAAAGGGTTAAACACAACATATGATGTAGACGAATGTTCAATGTTGTACCATTTGTTGTGCTAAGGGGTATGTTTTGATGTTCAAATTCAACACACAACACCGCCATATAACACAGTGGTGTCATATGGCTCCAGGGATGTATTACATGTTGAATTTGTACAACGGTGTGTGTGTGAACCCATGTTGTAGCATCCCACTAACATTTCACCCAGGCAGAGGTTGTGTTCACTGCATTGTATGCCAATGCATTGGAGACAACCCTGCCACACAATTCATAACTGAAGACACAACAGATCAGACAGGAATAAAACTAAAATGTTTTTTTTATTGAGGGGAAAGTTGACAGGTTGGGCCTTTCATTTTTTCCTTTTTTGTGGGGGGGGGGGGCTTAGCCTGGGTGCCAGAGGTGGATGCCCTTGTGGATCTCCTGGTAACCCTCTGCCCCCTAGGTGTGGCTTCAGGGGTAACACTGGAGGGGGTGGTGGTTGAAGTAGACCCCTCGGTGGAACGCAAGTTCGCCCTCTCCATCCTCAGGTTCTCCCTGCGGTTGATCTCCCTCACCTCCACAAGGACCTGGGTCAACATGTCCATCACACCAGTCCTGAGCTGCTGGAGTAGTGTGTTCCCCCTGGCCACCTCCGACTCCAGGGCTTGGATTCTGGTCTCCAATTGGCCAATGTTCCTCCTGGATTGCCTCCTGCTCCTGGTGATGTTGCTGTCAGTACTCCTGCTCGACCGGAGTAGTCTCCTCTGAAGGGCCATACACTCCGCCTCCATCCCTGTGAGGCGTGCGGTGCTGGAGGTGGATGTGCCCGGTGTCCCTGGTGCTGCTGTTTCCTCCTCTGCTGCTGAGGGTGCTGTTTCCTCCTCTGCTGATGGTGCTGTTTCCTCCTCTGCTGTTTCCTCTGCTGCTGGAGGTGCTGTTTCCTCTGCTGCTGCTGAGGGTGCTGTGGCTGCTGTTGGAGTGGCTGGTGCAGATGATGGGCATATGCCCACCACATCAAGTGATCCCGAGCTGCCCAATGATGTGTGTGCTGGTGGAGGTGTGAATATGTCCCTGGGTAGGGGGAGCTGGGGCTCACCAATCAGGCCCAGGTGTGGGTAGTCCAGTGGCCAAGGGTCATATGGTGGCCACTGATAGGTGGTGGGTAGTGATGAGCGAGCACCCCAATGCTCGGATGTTCGGGTGCTCTGACCGAGCACCCCCTGAGGCTCGAGTGCTCGGCCGAGCACCCGAGCCCCATTGAAGTCAATGGGAGGACTCGAGCATTACACCAGGCACCCCCTGCTCTGATGAGGGGAGGGTGCCTGGTCCATAGGAAAAGGGCAGAAAAAGATGGAAACACTACAGAAATGGTTCAGGGACAGCATAGGGAGGATGTCTGGATGCACCTTGGACTCCAACATCGCTGCTGGGAACGATCTTTCGCCCGTAGTACGCCATTTTTACAGACTGACCGTAAAACACACAAAAAGGAAAATAAAAACGACTTTAGGCGAAAAATTGTTACCAAACAGTATTTGCTGTATATTTACTTGTATATCATCTGCAAATTCTCCCAAAAATTTCATCGATTTTCTGAAGTGAGGCCATGATTAAGAGGGAAACGTGCGCAGAGGCAAATTATCCCAAAAATTTCCTTGATTTTCAGAACTGAGGCCATGATTAAGAGGGAAACGTGCGCAGAGGCAAATTCTCCCAAAAATTTCCTTGATTTTCAGAACTGAGGCCATGATTAAGAGGGAAACGTGCGCAGAGGCAAATTCTCCCAAAAATTTCCTTGATTTTCAGAACTGAGGCCATGATTAAGAGGGAAACGTGCGCAGAGGCAAATTCTCCCAAAAATTTCCTTGATTTTCAGAACTGAGGCCATGATTAAGAGGGAAACGTGCGCAGAGGCAAATTCTCCCAAAAATTTCCTTGATTTTCAGAACTGAGGCCATGATTAAGAGGGAAACGTGCGCTGAGCTGACCATCTAAAACATTATGGGTGAGGGTCTGCTGCAGAGCTGACCATCCTAAACATTATATGCGAAGGCCCGCTAGTGAGCTGACGCTATAAAACATTATATGAGAGGGCCCGCTAGAGAGCTGACCCAATAAAACATTATATGAGAAGGCCCGCTGGTGAGCTGACCTATATAAAAATTGTCAAACAGGGCCCGCTGGTGAGCTGACCCTATATAAAAATTATATCACAGGGCCCGCTGGTGAGCTGGCCCTATATAAAAATTATAGCACAGGGCATATGGAAGAGGAGGAGGAGGATGAGAAGATTAAGAGTCAACCATATACCCGTTTTTTGGGTGGAAGGGGTGAATGGGAATACAGAGTATTCCCATCATTGTAAATAACATATATAAAGTGAGTTTATGTTCCCCCGGGGCTTTCCTCCAGTGGAGTGGAGAAGTCAGGGGAAATCCAGGCCTTGTTCATTTTTATAAGTGTCAACCTATCAGCATTGTCGGTGGAAAGGCGGATACGCTTATCTGTTATGATGCCACCAGCAGCACTAAATACCCGCTCAGACAGAACGCTGGCGGCAGGGCAGGCCAGCACCTCCAAGGCGTAGAGTGCCAGTTCATACCACGTGTCCAGCTTGGACACCCAGTAGTTGTAAGGCACAGAGGGATCATTGAGGACGCTGACACGGTCTGCTACGTACTCCTTCACCATCTTCCAAAACTTTTCCCTCCTTGTGACACTAGGCTGCACATCAGGGTGAGGGTGCTGGCGGGGTGTCATGAAGGTGTCCCACGCCTTGGAGAGTGTTGCCCTGCCTTTCTCGGAACTGCTGTGTGCTCCCCTTTTCTCCCCTTCTCTGTTGGCCAAGGTAGCACGTACTCTGCCGCCAGCGTTGTCAGATGGAAAATTTTGGAGCAATTTTTCGACAAGAACCTTCTGGTATTGCACCATTTTGCTTGTCCTCTCCACCGGAGGAATGAGAGATGAGAAATTCTCTTTGTAGCGGGGGTCCAGAAGGGTGAACACCCAGTAATCCGTGTTGTTTAAAATGCATATAACGCGTGGGTCACGGGAAAGGCAGCCTAACATAAAGTCAGCCATGTGTGCCAGAGTACCAACAGTCAAGATTTCGCTGTCCTCACCAGGAGGATGACTCTCAATATCCTCATCCTCTTCCTCCTCTTCTGCCCACCCACGCTGAAGAGATGGAACTAAAGTTCCATGGCTACCCTCTGTAGCGGAGGCAACCGTGTCTTCCTCCTCCTCCTCCTCCTCCTCCTCCGCCTCCTCCAATTGTCGCTGAGAAGACGAAGTGAGGGTGCTCTGGCTATCACCTTGTGTAAGCTCTTCCTCCCCCATTTCCACCTCTTCCACATGCAAAGCGTCGGTTTTAATTGTGAGCAGCGAGCGTTTCAGTAGACACAGAAGTGGGATGGTTACACTGATAATAGCGTTATCGCCGCTCACCATCTGTGTCGATTCCTCAAAATTGCGTAAAACCTCGCAGAGGTCTGACATCCATTCCCACTCCTCACTTCTGATTACAGGAAGTTGAACGGAGAGGCGACGACCGTGTAACAGCTGGTACTCCACTACTGCCCTCTGCTGCTCACAAAGCCGGGCCAACATGTGGAAGGTGGAGTTCCAGCGCGTGCTCACGTCACACAGCAGCCGGTGAGCTGGCAATTGTAAGCGCTGCTGCAGCTTCAACAGGCCGGCCGAAGCTGTAGATGACTTACGGAAATGTGCACACACGCGGCGCACCTTGGTCAAGAGATCATGCACATTGGGGTAGGTTTTTAGAAATCGCTGCACCACTAAATTAAATACATGCGCTAGGCATGGTACGTGTGTGAGCTTGCCGAGCTCCAAAGCCGCCACCAAGTTACGCCCATTATCACACACAACCATGCCTGGTTGCAGGTTGAGTGGCGAGAGCCACTGCTCGGTCTGGTGACTAATCCCCTGCAACAGCTCTGAGGCCGTGTGCTGTTTGTCCCCAAGGCAGATCAGCTTCAGCACGGCCTGTTGACGCTTCCCCACTGCAGTGCTACACTGCTTCCAGCTACTGGCTGATGGGGGAGTGGCGGTGTGTGTAGAGAATTCGGAGGTGGAAACGGAGGAGGAGGAGCCAATAACGTAGGTGCTGGTGGAAACCCTGATGGAGGTAGGGCCCGCAATCCTCGGCGTGGGTAGCACCCGTGCCATCCCAGGGTCCGAGTCGCTCCCAGCCTCCACGACATTCACCCAGTGTGCCGTCAGGGAAATGTAGCGTCCCTGGCCACAAGCACTTGTCCATGTGTCAGTCGTTAAGTGGACCTTCCCAGTAACTGCGTTGGTCAGGGCACGGGTGATGTTACGGGACACATGGTGGTGTAATGCGGGGATGGCACACCGGGAAAAGTAGTGGCGGCTGGGGACCGCGTACCGAGGGACAGCTGCTGCCATCAGGCTGCGGAAGGACTCAGTGTCCACAAGCCTAAATGGCAGCATTTCGATGGCCAGTAATTTTGAAAGGTGTGAGGTTAGTGCTATGGCCTGTGGGTGGGTGGCTGGGTACTTTCTCTTGCGCTCAAATGCCTGGGGTAACGACATTTGGACGCTGTGCTGGGACAGGGAAGTGGATGTGGTCGCTGATGGTGCTTCAGATGGTACAGGTGCAGGGCGGGAGGTATGCGGGCCTGCGCCTTCGACAGGCGATTGGCCGGCACCGAAAACAGGGGAAGAGGAGGCAGTGGTGTGGCCTGCAGACACAGATGGGCGATCCAGGCGTTCCTCCCACTTACTACGGTGCTTGGATGCCATGTGTCGGATCATGCTGGTGGTGGTGAGGTTTCTAGTGTTCATGCCTCGGCTCATTCTGGTGTGGCACAGGTTGCAAACTACAATTCTTTTGTCGTCCGCACTTTCCTTAAAAAAACGCCATACCGCGGAACACCTACCCCTTGGCAAGGTAGATTTACGCAAGGGGGTGCTCCGTGGAACATTTGCGGGCCGGTTTGGTGCGGTCCGCCTTCTTTCTGTAGCCACACCACTGCCTCTTCCAGCCTGTTGCGGTGCTGCAGATGGCTCACCCTCAGGACTGCTGTCATCGCTCGGCTCTACACCTTCCCAGGTGGGGTCAGTCACCTCATCGTCCACCAAGTCCTCCTCCACTTCCTCACTCTGATCATCCTCCTCAAGTCTTGATCCCACCACATACTCAGTCATTGACAACTGTATAACATTCTCCTCAACAAGGTCTTGAGACGGAAATAGTGGTTGATTTAATGGCAACTGTGTCTCATCATCATCATCATCATCATCCACTACTTCCTTTGACCTTAAATGCCGTTCACATCTGTCATCTTCTTGTGATTGGGTAGCCTCTAGAGGTTGTGAATCAGGGCACAAGATGTCATGTTCCTCTGCAAGCGTGCTTGGAGAGAGGGTCAAATGAAGGATTGGTGATGAGACGAGCTCATCACTATATCCCAGTGTGGGATCACTTCTTTGACCAGACCGTGTATGGTGGGAGGAAGGATGATCAGAGTGAGGATTATGTTGACCAGACTCTTGGCTACTGAGAGTGGACTTGGTGGAAGACAGGGTGGTGCTTAACCGACTGGAAGCAGTATCAGCTGTCATCCAACCGACCACCTGTTCGCACTGGTCGGACCTCGAGAGTGATGTCCTGCGACGCCCTGTGAAATCAGACATGAAGCTAGGTATGGTGGATGTCTTTCTTTCTTGTGCTCTGGCACCAGGCACAGTTTCTCCGCGTCCTGACCCGCGCCCTGAACTTTCAGGATCACGTCCACTTCCCCGTCCCTTTTTACCCGCCTTCTTCATCTTACACGATATATATGACTTTAATATATATGAGTTTGAAAACTTAACAGTATTTCTTACTATTCTGCAACTCTGCAGAGTACACAGAATAGGCTGCTAAACTGCGGTGACACACACTGAATGGAATAAGTGACTTTAATATTTGAGTTTGAAAAATTAACAGTATTTCTTACTATTCTGCAACTCTGCAGAGTACACAGAATAGGCTGCTAAACTGCGGTGACACACACTGAATGGAATATGTGACTTTAATATTTGAGTTTGAAAACTTAACAGTATTTCTTACTATTCTGCAACTCTGCAGAGTACACAGAATAGGCTGTTAAACGGCGTTGAAACACACTGAATGGAATATGTGACTTTAATATTTGAGTTTGAAAACTTAACAGTATTTCTTATAATTCTGGAACTGTACAGAGTACACAGAATAGGCTGTTAAACGGCGGTGAAAGACACTGAATGGAATATGTGACTTTAATATTTGAGTTTGAAAACTTAACAGTATTTCTTATAATTCTGGAACTGTACAGAGTACACAGAATAGGCTGTTAAACGGCGGTGAAAGACACTGAATGGAATATGTGACTTTAATATTTGAGTTTGAAAACTTAACAGTATTTCTTATAATTCTGGAACTGTACAGAGTACACAGAATAGGCTGTTAAACGGCGGTGAAAGACACTGAATGGAATATGTGACTTTAATATTTGAGTTTGAAAACTTAACAGTATTTCTTATAATTCTGCAACTGTACAGAGTACACAGAATAGGCTGTTAAACGGCGGTGAAAGACACTGAATGGAATATGTGACTTTAATATTTGAGTTTGAAAAATTAACAGTATTTCTTATAATTCTGGAACTGTACAGAGTACACAGAATAGGCTGTTAAACGGCGTTGAAACACACTGAATGGAATATGTGACTTTAATATTTGAGTTTGAAAACTTAACAGTATTTCTTATAATTCTGGAACTGTACAGAGTACACAGAATAGGCTGTTAAACGGCGGTGAAAGACACTGAATGGAATATGTGACTTTAATATTTGAGTTTGAAAACTTAACAGTATTTCTTATAATTCTGGAACTGTACAGAGTACACAGAATAGGCTGTTAAACGGCGGTGAAAGACACTGAATGGAATATGTGACTTTAATATTTGAGTTTGAAAACTTAACAGTATTTCTTATAATTCTGCAACTGTACAGAGTACACAGAATAGGCTGTTAAACGGCGGTGAAAGACACTGAATGGAATATGTGACTTTAATATTTGAGTTTGAAAAATTAACAGTATTTCTTATAATTCTGGAACTGTACAGAGTACACAGAATAGGCTGTTAAACGGCGGTGAAAGACACTGAATGGAATATGTGACTTTAATATTTGAGTTTGAAAACTTAACAGTATTTCTTATAATTCTGGAACTGTACAGAGTACACAGAATAGGCTGTTAAACGGCGGTGAAAGACACTGAATGGAATATGTGACTTTAATATTTGAGTTTGAAAACTTAACAGTATTTCTTATAATTCTGCAACTGTACAGAGTACACAGAATAGGCTGTTAAACGGCGGTGAAAGACACTGAATGGAATATGTGACTTTAATATTTGAGTTTGAAAACTTAACAGTATTTCTTATAATTCTGCAACTCTGCAGAGTACACAGAATAGGCTGTTAAACGGCGGTGAAAGACACTGAATGGAATATGTGACTTTGATATTTTAGTTTGAAGACTTAACAGTATTTCTTCCTATTCTGCAACTCTGCACAGTACACAGAATGTGCTGCTACACTGCGGCGAAGCACACTGAATGGAATATGTGACTTTGATATTTTAGTTTGAAGACTTAACAGTATTTCTTCCTATTCTGCAACTCTGCACAGTACACAGAATGTGCTGCTACACTGCGGCGAAGCACACTGAATGGAATATGTGACTTTGATATTTTAGTTTGAAGACTTAACAGTATTTCTTCCTATTCTGCAACTCTGCACAGTACACAGAATGTGCTGCTAAACTGCGGCGAAGCACACTGAATGGAATATGTGACTTTGATATTTTAGTTTGAAGACTTAACAGTATTTCTTCCTATTCTGCAACTCTGCACAGTACACAGAATGTGCTGCTACACTGCGGCGAAGCACACTGAATGGAATATGTGACTTTGATATTTTAGTTTGAAGACTTAACAGTATTTCTTCCTATTCTGCAACTCTGCACAGTACACAGAATGTGCTGCTACACTGCGGCGAAGCACACTGAATGGAATATGTGACTTTGATATTTTAGTTTGAAGACTTAACAGTATTTCTTCCTATTCTGCAACTCTGCACAGTACACAGAATGTGCTGCTAAACTGCGGCGAAGCACACTGAATGGAATATGTGACTTTGATATTTGAGTTTGAAGACTTAACAGTATTTCTTCCTATTCTGCAACTCTGCACAGTACACAGAATGTGCTGCTAAACTGCGGCGAAGCACACTGAATGGAATATGTGACTTTGATATTTTAGTTTGAAGACTTAACAGTATTTCTTCCTATTCTGCAACTCTGCACAGTACTCAGAATGTGCTGCTAAACTGCGGCGACGCACACTGAATGGAATACGTGACTTTGATATTTTAGTTTGAAGACTTAACAGAATGTGCTCTAATCTGCAACTTTGCACACTAAACAGAATGTGCTCTAATCTGCAACTTTGCACACTAAACAGAATGTGCTCTAATCTGCAACTTTGCACACTAAACAGAATGTGCTCTAATCTGCAACTGTGCACACTAAACAGAATGTGCTCTAATCTGCAACTTTGCACACTAAACAGAATATATATATTTTTTTTTTTTTGTTTTTGTTTTTTTCCCCCCACACCAAATAACCTGCTGCCCCCACACACAGTAGTCCTAAAAAGGACTTTTGGTTCTTTTTTTTTCACAATTTTTGTTTTTTTCCTCCCTACACTGCCTTTCCCTTCCTATCCTCAGCTCTCCCTGGCTCAGACTGAGCCGAACTCGATGGTCAGGTGCTATACAGCACCTGACCACGGGTTCTGGCCAGCCAATCAGTGTAATGCCAGCAGCCAACATGGCTGCTGGCATTACACCGATGTCAGAGCCTCCCTGCACGTTTATTGGCTGCGCAGCAGCCGCAAAACGTGCGGGGAGGAGACCCGAACATGGCGGGCGAGCACATGCGGTACTCGTACGAGTACCGCCATGTGCCGAGCAGAGCGATGCTCGAGCCGATCCGAGCATCGGCCGAGCATGCTCGCTCAACACTAGTGGTGGGACCCCACCTCGGATCATACCTTGGGGCATGCTGTGGAGCCATCCAGGAGGGTGGGTTTATCTGAGAGGCATATGGCCCATATTGGGTGGTGGCCACTGTCCCTGGCAGCCATTGCCTCCCTGGCGGTGGTGGTGCTGCTGAAGGAGGGTAGTAGCTGGTGGAGGTGGATGGATATGTCCACCTCTCCTCCTGTGGCATCCAGCCACTGTACTGGGGAGGTGCAGCCTGTGGTGGTCCAGCCTGTGGTGGTGCAGCCTGTGGTGGTCCAGCCTGTGGTGGTCCAGCCTGTGGTGGAGGGGATGGTGATGGTGGGTAAGGTGACCACCGGCTGGTCCCCTCCACTGTGTACTCCTCATAGCCTCCTCCACTGTCTCCCGCTGGGCTTGAGGGCCGTAAGCTGTGTGGAGAAATAAGATGTTGTGATTAGTGACCTTAGCCATATGTTTGTGGAGACAGTTATACTTTGATATGTGGTGAAGACAAATATATGTGTTTGGGTTAATCCCCCTGGGTAAACAAGGGTACTTCCACTGCTGAAAGGTGTTGTTTGAGTTATTATGGGTGAAGGTTTCATTTTGAGGTGCAATATCACAGTGGGCCGAAATAGTACAGTGGGGCTGTTGCAACACCCTCCCATGTAGATATCTGGTCCCTATACCAGAGCTGTCCATATGATTGCGTAGTAACAGCACCACTGTACAATTTCATGCCACTGGGATATTGCCCCTGACATATCCACGTCTGAGCTGTGATACCTTTTGTATCAACACACCTTTCAGCAGTAGGAATACCATTGTTTAACTCGGGGGGGGGGGGGGAATCCGACAACATATATTTGTCTTCACAACTTGTAGGGATGGCAAAGGTTAAGTCCACCTTGATGTCAGATTGTAGAGATTGTGAAAACAGATGTTGTTCTCTGTTAATCCTATCCCTCCTACCCTCATGGTTGTTCAGATATTGCTCTATGTGCCAGATGTAGATTTCAGTCATTTGTCCACACGAGGGCTCTTCAGCAGAGCCCAAATCGCCCCATTTGGAGAACAATACTTAATTGGAATGGTGTACAGAGTGTGCATGTTTTGCAAGCACACTCTGTGGACCATTACAAAGAGGTATTTATCTCGACATGTTGCGACTTTGGCTCTGCTGAAGAGCCTCCGTGTGGTCACATGATAGATATCTCCACCTGTCACAATATCTGTATAACCATGAGTGTTGGAGGGATGGGACTTAGATCAAGACACATTTGTTAACGATGGCAATGATATGACATCATGATGACATTACCCATTGCTATCCCATTACAGTGACACACAAGTAGAAATGGTCATATATGTATGTGGATATGTACCCTTCATATGGATACAGTAATATCCTTCCAAGATGTGAAGCCAGAGAGCAGTTCAGTAGGTGTGATTGTCTTACTGGCTATACATGTGCACCCATCCAACAAGACATTGTATTGATATGATGGATATGAACATACCTCGTATATCCCATCTACATAGAGTGTGATATACTATGTATGTGTATTTGGATGTTAGCAATGTAGGTTGATTTGTGATGGGTGCACATATCTGTCCAGTAAGGCAATCACATCCAGTGAAGTGATCTGTGTTTACATCGTGTTGGAACATATTTAGTAACAAACATTTGAATCCTAAGGGCAACAATCCAGCCAGTAGTGAGGGATATCTTTGATTGAGGCCTGTTTTTTCTGTGTATGAGCCCATCCATCCTTCTGTGTGAGGCAACCGTACTCAGTCCTAGATATCCATCAGTCATGGCCTGTTGGTGACCAAGGTACAATGATGTTTGCTATTTGTTTCCCATGTGTATCCTGCAAAGAGCGGCTGCTGTACCATCCATCCATGGCATCAGCACCCCTGTGGATCCATGTGGGAATCAGATATGGGATATGTAATGTCAAGTCTGAGTAAATGATTGCAGCCACAACACCAATGCCTACATTTTCCAGCTTGAATTCTGTGTAATAGTTTTCGGCCTGTGTGTTGCACCTACAAGCATTTATTCTGTGTGACACTGTGATGTATGACCTGATGCCCCCTTTTTGTGATTCAGTAAGCGGTGATGTAGAACTGATGAAGTGAACATGATGGTGACTTCTCCAGTGATCTCCTTTCCCCATTTCCAGTGTTTTCCATGGAGTCTGTACAATGGGACCTTATAAACTTGATTCTTGTTTTTGCATATTCTCCATGGACTAACACTGGTATTGGTGAAGTGAGGGTGTGTGAGGGTTACTTTATGTCCACCATCTGTTTGTCACCGCTTAGTGAATGTCCCCTGTGTAGCATGTGATCGTTGGCCTATTGACTTGTTGTCTGGTTAACCCCTTGAGTACCAGAGGGGTTGCCAATGCATTGTTGATTGATGCATTGATGATCCCTCTAGCACTCAAGGGGTTAGGGTGGGGGTGGAGACATGGGTGACATTGTGTGTGAACAGTGATGATATTTAACAGACAACATTTTGAACATAACGGTTTGTGTATTGTGTGTGATGAGCACAGCGACAGGAGGGTTGAAGTAGGACTTTGACAGGTTTGTCCAAAGTTGGACGTTGTAATTTGTCCAGGTGTTGTGTCCTTTTTTTAACCATCATGGTGCTGTGTTGGTGCAGTTGTATGGCTGAGTGATGGACATGTTTTGAGGTGTGACTGTGTGTGCAGCTGGTGTTGGTTGCTGTAGTGTGTTGTTCTGTAGTGTTGCACTTACCGGTAGTGTGGAGGCTCCTCTCATCCCCAGTGTCAGTTCCTCCAATGACCCCCTCGATCAGGGTTGGGGACATGGTCTGCTGCACCATCTCCTCCCAGCCGCAGAAGGTGATAGGGACTGCTGGTCCACCTCCAGTGCCTCGGGCGTGCTTGGCGAGCTCTGTCATCTTATTCTTGACGACCCTCCAGCAGTCGCCCCATCGCTTTTTGATGGACTCCACGTCCCGCCTGCATGTAGCCACCACGTTGACCCGGCTGCATATTTGGTTCCAGGCTGCCTTCCTCCTCACTGACAGGCCAGGGACCTTCGCCGTTGGGTGGAACACTCTGCCTCTCCAGGACAGCTTCCACGAGAGCCGTGTTCTCCTCCTCTGTGTATATGGGGTCCCTGATCCTGCCCTCGTCAGCTCCGGCATGGGAGGATTCTGAGCCGGAGTGCCCTGCCTGGTCTGACCCTGACTGTGTGTGTTGCTCCCCAGCAACTACCCCTCGTCCCACTGCAGGTTCTGTCCCTCTTCTTTGTGTGCCTGCTCTTGTGGGCCGGGTCCCCCTCCGCCCTGCGGATCTCCCTCTCCCAGCCCTGCTCTGCTGAGGGATCCCCTCCTGAGCTTCCTCCTCCTCCACTACTCTCACCATCCCTCTCTCCTGTCCTCCTCTCCTGGCCATCACTCACCCAGTCACACCCAGGCACTCCCACAGGCCCTCACAGACACACTCGATCCACTCACTCTGTCACACACTTTCACTCCCAGATTCACACTGTCAAAATAAAAAGTAAAATGTGTAAGGTGTTATAAAATAAAAGGACTATGTGTATGTATATGTATATGTTTGTGTTTGTATGTGTGTATGTAATATGTGCAAAAGTGTAATATGTGTCTAGTAAGTGCACCTCTCTCCAAACTCCAAACTCAAAAATCTCCTTCTACCTCCAATGAATGCTCCTTTCTCCCTCTCTCTGATCACTATCCTCCGCTCCTGGGTCCTTATATCTGGCTCTGAAGAACTTGATAACAGACAGTGTGTGACGGTTATTTTTGGGTATATATAGGTGTATTTGAAGTTATTTGATACATTGGGGCTTTGTGATTGGCTGTGTGTTTGAATTTGTTTTGGCATCAATCATAGTTGCTTGACAACGGCAGCCGTTATGTTAGATGTTGTTTTGAGCGCAGTTATCGTGTGATTTGGACGCCCGATGTGCATTAACATGAGCGACAACGGGTTTTGTGTTACGTGTTTTTTGTGTGCCTACGCTCGATAGCTATTCTTGTAGAGTACCTATTGAATCTGCCGTAACTCCTGTATTATTTGCGAGCGATGTGCCTTTTTTACTTAGCGGCTGGTTTAACGGCTGCCTTTAAATCTAGCCCTGGGTCTTCTGCAAAAAAAAAAAAAGATGTACTGTCCGAAGAGTTGTCCCAGCAACTGCCCCAAGAGCTGCCCCAGGGACTGCTCAAAGACCTGCCAAAAGTCCTGCCAAAAGACCTTCCAAAAAGAGCTGCCCAAAGACCTTCCCAAAGAGCTGCTCAAAGAAATGCCCTAAGTGCTGCCCAAAGAAATGCCCCAAGACCCACCACTCATTCTGATCCTAATGAATGGGTATCACCAACCAATTTATGCCCACAAATCCTAGAATTCACAGGCAACCCAGGAATTCAAATTGATGTGGAAGGATTTACTCATGATCAGTTTTTTTATTTGTTTTTGGGGGAAGACATTTTGTGGGAAATTGTGTCCCAAACCAATTTGTATGCAGCCCAGTATATTGCTGCCAACACATTAGCTTTCATTGTTAAGCAAGAAGTATGGAAATCCATAGACATTGCAGAATTTAAACAATTCTGGGCCCTAATAGTGGCAATGGGGACATATGGGGGTTTTTGCTATATACCCCTATATTCCCCAAGACCAGGTCTAGATTTGAAGTGTTTTTGCACTTTATGCATTTTAGTGATAATACCCTGTGCCTCCCAAAAGAACACCCCCAGTATGACAGACTGTACAAAATGTGCCCCCTAATAAATCATTTACAGAAAAAGTTTGCCCAAATATATACTCCCTAAAAACTAATTAGAATAGATTAATCCCTAATGAAGTATAAAGGCAGGTTAGGGTTCAAGCAATACTTCCCTGCCAAGTGCTCCAAGTTTGGTGTTAAATTTTATAAATTGTGAGAAAGTGCCACAGGCTATACCCAGGCTTTTCGAGTTTATAAGGGCAATGACAGTCAACTTGATCCACCTGGTTGCCTTGAATTTCTGGGAACAAATGGGAAAATAGTTCGGGATCTAGTTTACCCCTTATTAAATAAATGTTATCAGTTATTTGTTGATAAGTACTACACCAGCCCCCTTTTATTTAAGTCTATTTTTTATTTTGGCCTGTGGCACTGTTAGGCACAATTGGAGCAATTGCAGGGAGTTGCCCAAAAATACACGTAGATACCAAACGAAAAACTGGGACGTCCTGATCCTTGAGAAACCTATGCATTTGGGGTATTGCCATACTCAGAAGGCGATGAACACTAAACAATGCATTTTTAAAAATCTTTACCTATCCTATGCTTGACATTCACATCAACATTGAATCCTGAGTGTGAAAAACGCTGAATTTTTTTACTTACATCAAGTTTCATGAGGAATTGGTGGTAAAATGGCTGCATAAAAAATTAGAAAACATGCCTAAAATTAAAGCCTGGGATGTCAGCCTGGGATGTCTACTTTCCAAAAATATACATTTGGGGAGAAATGTTAAAGTGGAGCACTGGAACATAGCCCCAAATGAAACATGGCACCAGTTAAGCAAGATGTGAAAATTCAATATTTTTTCAAAATTGGGCCCCGTACCTCCCTCAGACCTTGCGAAACCTATATGGGGTATTGTCATACTCAGAAGTAGGAGCTGAACATCTTCTGAGTATAGAAAACTGTCCTTTGGCAAACCCCAAAGGACAGTTTTCTATACTTATACTACTTGACTTATCATCTGCCTTTGACACAGTTAACAATTCACTTCTTGCTCTAATTCTCCACAGACTTGGTTTCCAAAATCAGGCTGCTTCACGGCTTTCCTCCGATCTCTCACAACATTCCTTTTTTGTGTCCTCTGGTAATAACACCTCCTCCACAGTCCCTCTCTCTGTGGGGGCACCTCAAGGCTCTGTTCTGGGTCCGCTGCTTTTTTCACTGTACACCCTTTCATTGGGTCAACTTATTAATTCATTTCGCTTCGCGTACCATCTATATGCTGATGATACCCAAATTTACATCTCCACTCCTGATCTTTCACCTCAAATCCAGCTACAAATTTCAGACCGCCTCTTGGCCATTTCCTCCTGGATGGCACACCTTCAGCCAAAGATAAACATGTCCAAAACTGGACTGCTCATTTTCCCTCCCAAACCTTGCCCAACATCTAGCATCACCATTACAGTTGATAGAACTGATATTGATCCGGTCAGCTCAGCACGTTGCCTTGGGGCCATATTTGATTCCTCTCTTTCCTTCTCCCCTCACATTAACTGTTACTAGAACATCTCGCTTCCTTCTCCGCAAGATAAAATCCGCCCATTCTTCTCTCAATAAACTACTAAAACTCTTTTACATGCCCTCATTCTGTCAGCTTAGACTATTGCAATATTCTACTAACTGGCCTCCCTGCTAGTCATCTTTCACCTTTGCAATCTGTTTTAAACTCTGCTGCACAGATAACCACACTATCCCCAAAAACTGAATCTGCTCACATAATTCTTAGATATCTGTCATGGCTCCCTATTCAGCAACGCATCAATTACAAAGTCCTTCTTCTCACCTTTAATGCTCTCCACACTGCTACCCCTCCTTACATCTCTTCCCTCATATCCTTTTATGTTCCCGGCCACCTTCTTCCCTCAGCACACAACGCCCTTCTTGTTACACCATGCACACCCTCTGCCCTCTCCCGTCTCAAACCTTTCTCGCTTTCTGCTCCCTACCTATGGAACTCCATACGTATCTCCCTATGACTAGAACAATCTCCCACTCTCTTTAAGTCTACCCTGAAATCTTATCTTCTGGAGCACTAAGACCATGCACTACCTTTCGCCAAAGCCAGCACTTGTAACCTAAGCACTTGATACCCTCATACCCTGTTATCTATCCCCTATTACCCACTTAGACTATAATCTACTTGGGGCAGGAACCTCTCTCCTAATGTTTATTTGAATGTAGCACTTATTTTATCCCCTCTTATTTAATGTAACTTACGTCTATTGTAAGGCAATGCATACACTGAGTGGCTCCATATAAATAAAGATATACATACATACATACAACACTAAACAATGCATTTTTAAAAATCTTCACTTATCCTGTGCTTGAAATTCACATCAACATTGAAACCTGAGTGTGAAAAACGCTGAATTGTTCACTTACATCAAGGTTTACGAGGGATTGGTGGTAAAATGGCTGAGTAAAAAATTTTAAAACATGCCTAAAATTAAAGCCTGGGGTGTCTACTTTCCAAAAATATACACTTTTGTGGGGAAATTTCAAAGTGGAGCACCGGTACACAGCCCCAAATGAGACATGGCACCAGTGACGCAATCTGTGAAAATTCCAAGTGTGAAACTGCAAATGCGCATGTTCCAATTTGGGCCCTGTAGCTCCCCCAAACCTTGAGAAACCTATGCATATGGGGTATTACCATACTCAGAAGAAGGAGCTAAATACTAATCAATGCATTTGTTAAAATTTTCAACTATCCTGTGCTTGATATCAACAGTAATATTGAAATATAAGTGTGAAAACTGCAAAAAGACAAAATATTACCACAATTTTGACATATATTTCTGGAAAAATAGCTGCATAAAAAACTCCAAAATTCTCCTGATTATTTACCTTATGTTGTCTAGTTTTCAGAAACATATACCTTTGTGGGACATTTTTGGTTCTGGCACCGTCAACTAAGCTATGATGCTCACATGCCAATTGGTGAAAAATTACAGGTTGGAATTAATGGTGTCCATCTTGTAATGTTTACCTTGTAAATGTGAGAAAGGGATTGAAATACTAGGCATATGGGGTACTCTCATATTCAGGAGAAGCAATTGAATATACTTAGGGGTATTTTTTTGTAATGAACTAATAGTATACAAATCCTGACAGGAAAATGTAAGCAAAATGTTTTTTTGTTTTTTTTTTTCCTCTTTTTTTCTATTTTAATCAAATTAAATAATGAGATATTCATATAATTGTGGTATTAAAAGAAAGCCCTACTTGGGCTTAAAAAAACAGTATATAATTTGTCTGGGTGTATTAAAGGAATTAAAGAGAAAAATATTGTTGAACAAAGACATAGTCAAAACAGTCAAAATTTATCTGGTCCTTAAGTGAAATCCACCTCAGATTTTCCCGGTCCTTAAGTGGTTAAGAAATATACGTAGACACAGAAGGAAGATAGGTATCTGTAGAATAGTATGCTAAAGGTGGCCAGGTGCATTATTAGATGTGCCAAAGCACACACAGTCCATAGTCCATAGTCTAAAACTAGAGGGACACAGGTTTAGACATAATGTAAGAAAGTTATACTTCACTGAGAGGGTAGTAGATAAGAGGAATAGCCTACTAGCAGAAGTTACAGATACAGTGATAGAATTTAAGCATGCATGGGATAGGCATAAAGCTGTCCTTAACATAAGACAAGACCAAGGACCAAATAAGATTTTAGATTTTTACAGTTGGAAAATGGGCAGATAAATGGGCCAAATGGTTCATATCTGCCATCAAATTCTATGTTTCTATGTTTCTACATGATATCACCAAACTAAACTCCCTGCAGAAAAGTGGGCACTCGGGGGCAAAAACGTTAGCCATCACTGTGCTACAGCATATGAGCACTGCAGTGTATATGTACAGACAATTTCCATCACCAGTAGAATTTTAAAGCCAGAAAATCCTCTATGTTAGCCCCATAGCATGATCAGAGAAACTGTGCTAAATCATACCATTTACTCTACACATTGTTTAGTCCATAAAGTACATAAAGTTAAACAAGACAGAGTGGAGAGGAATGCCTTGGAGTGCCCACAGACTAATTCATTGTCTTCCTCTTGTCACAAGCAGCATAAAGGGGAGGGATGTTGGTTTAAGCAGATTAGTAAATTGGCATTAGGCATTTGAAATACTAGTGTGGAATTGACATTGCTTTTGAATTAATTGAAATATATATTTGTGTTATAATGAACTATTCAGAGTCTGTATGACTGGCGTTCTATAAAATAATATAGTTCCTCTTTAAACTTATATCCCACAATTGTAAGTTAGTTATGCTGCTGTTTTTTTTATTCTTCCAGACAATGTAGCACCCTCTTGGAAGTGATAGACACAGAAATAAATTGCTAGATGGTGGTCAGATGCGTGAGAATATACGCTGGCTGCCTCATGCTCTCTTACCGTTTTATCTCCACAAAATGAAAAGTAAACATCACTCTCTCAAGATCAATTCCAGAGAATCATCAAGTGTTCACTGTTGAGCAACCCAGGAAGGCAGGGAGCATCTGGAATATTCAGAACTTCATTTATTTGGTCACAAGTCACTGGCTAGGATCTGCATAATCCTCCAAATGCACAGATAGGGATTTCTCTTTCTTCATGTTTCTTTTTTAAGTTAAAGTCTAAGGCTGTATTGATTCATAATAATGGATAATATATAGCAGATTCATGGATAAGTATCTAAGAGATAAATTCAGACAGACAGCTGACAGAGGGTTGAGAATGAAATAGAGAAAAGAAAAATGATGGGGTCTATGGACAATTTCATTATGTTCATTTCCTCTACATGTTAACATATGTCTTAAGCAAGGCATAGAATAAATGGCATGTGTACAGTTTCCCTGTCCATGATATGAGGTTTGCATATGGGGCTTGCTGACTTTTAGGGCTCGACTCAACTGGGTCCAAAGCCAAAAAAAAAACAGCCAGTGGCAGTTTCTTAAGCATAGTAAGCTATTCAATTAGCCATCTTATGAACAGCTAATGGCAGTTTTAAAATCACAATGGACGGTAATATTACATCCATTGAGATCAGTGGTACAGCTATCCCCAGAGACATTTAATTGTGTACGATAGTGCCAACGGATGATAAATTGACACATTTAACAGATGAAAATCTGCACCCAGTTTTGTCTGGCCGTACACCACACAATGGACAAAAAAAAAAACCATCACTGGATAAAAGAAAGCAGCTCCCACAACATCTAGCACATAGCACAAGCACAACAATGCCAAATTAACCCCTGCAAAGCAAACAAGTCCCTGACAAATAACAATAACCTAGCATTTCCCCAGGGACAACAGCTTGACAAATTATCCTAACACAAGCCATAACAAAATACCCCAGAACAACAGGGGTTAACACACAACATGCACACCTGTCCATCCCAAAGCAAACCAAGCTCACCTGTGCAACATCACCATCCAATGGAGACACAACGTGCACCTCGCAACTTTACACACACACCTGACAGGTACACAGCAAGTACAACAGATCAGAAAGAAAACAAGAGAGACACCGATAAACACCTACCTGAACAACAAAAACCTTCTCATTGGTCACTCCCTACCTCATGACAGTGCCTTGACAACACCCCGCCCCTGGTTTAAAGAGACAGCTCACCATACTAAGTTGTGGTTTGTTTACAGTGTGACCACTCAGAGAGACAGAAAGACAGATTATTAATATTATTTTTGTATACCTATTCCTGCAAGGACATGATAGCCGAAGGTGTGCAAGGGCTAGGGATCACAATCGTCTCCCAAGCACACTTGCCGATCAACCTCCATTTGTTGCATCTGCTGATCCTTCGGCTGGACAGCCAGAGCATGAGCCCATATCCACCTGGAGAATCATACCATGCAGTAGCACACCAACTGCCACAACCAGATCCCCCACAGCTTCCACAGAGACCTGTTGAGCAGCACAGGGATGGCAGACATCCGCACAGACCCGGGATATTACACAGAAGGGTCACGCTCCTGGAAATGACGGATACTGAATTCAGAGATATGAGGTGCTAAAAGACGATATTGACCCCAACACAACCATGCCCTATCCAGCTTGCAGAACCTGATGTGTGCCATGCACTTCATGGCAACCTGATTCTTCCAGTCCACAGAAGGCTATGCATCTGGCATGTCCCAGGCCATATGTTCAAGGGCACTGTCACAGGTGTTGTCAGCCTTCAAGAAGAAGATCAGGACCTACATCCTTTTCCCCTCCAGCGACAAGGAGTGGACACATGTGAAACAGGACTTTTACACAAGGCGAGGCATACCTAGGGTCATGTGTGCAATAGACTGCACACATTAGTTGAATAAGAGCTCCAGTGTATGAGGAACATCTGTACATCAACAGGAAGAATGTCCACTCCAACGTACAGATGGTGTGTGATTCCACAGTGAGGATAACCCATGTTTGTGCCTCCTATCCCAGCAGCTGTCATGATTCATACATTCTTAGACACTCCTCCATTCACAGGGAGCTATACGGAATGGGACCTATACAGAAAAGGATGACTTTTGGGTGAGGCAACAAACCAAACAACATACCACATCCACAAGTGCACCCACACGATTGTTGTAAACAAAGCTTAGCATGGTCATGACACACAAGTAGTATGTCACCCTTACACAACATCATCCTCATAACATGTGGTCCCAGTCTCACTATGTCACCCTCTGTCCACAGGTGATGCCGGGTATGGGTGTAAACCATGGCTACTCACACCAATAAAAATCCATACACAACTGCACAGGAGCTCTATAATAAGACTCATGGCAGAACCAGGAATGCTATTGAGAGCACCTTTGGCCTCCTGAAACCTGATTCCATTGCCTGGATCACTCAGTGGAGACTCTGTAATATGTAATCCAGGCTTGTGCAATACTCCAGAATCTAGCCATAGACACTCGTCTAGTTGAGGATATGGAGCCACAACACCTCATGGAAGTCACTGTTCCCCAGCACACAATGAGGACACCTGAAGAGGGGCAGAGATAAGAGACAGGCTCATCAGAGATGTGATGGGGTGCCAATGGTGAAGTATATTATCACAGATGTGTATACAAAAGTAATAAAATTACACTCACATTTAGATGTTGTCAGGACTCTATTGTTAAAGTCAACTGACTATAAAGGCATTTGGAGAGTGCGCACAATAGGGTGCGGTGGTGGTCAATCATCCTTTTAGTCTTATATACACAGGGGGCTCCCCTTGTTCTTTCTCCCTTTCTCTTTCCACAGTAGGCTCATCAGGGACTACTTCAACCACTGTCAGCATAACACATAAATCAAACACAATGCATGTATGTCCCTAATCAGGCTTGGGGAAAGTGTGCAAACATAATCACAAAACACATAATGATCTGTTTCACTCCACAGGATCACTGGCATACACAGCCCTGTCATTGTCTGCTACAACCACATAACTGGTACAGTATATGATCCATGTAACATCTCCTCCATGCATCTGCCATTCCTTCGGCCATGATGAAATTGCCAGTTCAAGGATATCATGCCTCTCTCTTCAAACAAACCACATTGCCCACTGCAATATGGGTGCAATATTGGTGCATTAAGCAAGCAAAATGGGTGCATTAATGACGCAATTTGGTTGCAATATGGGTGCAATATTGGTGCAATAAGGACACATTAAGGACGCAATATGGGTGCAATATTGGTGCAATAAGGACACATTAAAGGATGCATCATAGGTGCAATATGGGTGCAATAATGGTGCATTAAGCATGCAATATGGGTGCATTAAAGACGCAATTTGGGTGCAATATGGGTGCAATATTGGTGCATTAAGCATGCAATATGGGTGCATTAATGATGCAATTTGGGTGCAATAAGGACATATTAAGGACGCAATATGGGTGCAATATTGGTGCAATAAGGACACGTTAAGGATGCAATATGGGTGTAATATGGGTGCAATATTGGTGCATTAAGCACGCAATATGGGTGCATTAGTGATGCAATTTGGGTGCAATATGGGTGCAATATTGGTGCAATAAGAACACATTAAGGACGCAATATTGGTGCAATATTGGTGCAATAAGGACACGTTAAAGATGCAAAATGTGTATAAACCACCATGTTCTTCCTGCATAATCAATTGACCTGTGTAATGGCTTCTTCATGCTTGTGTCCTGTAGCCAAATACATTGATCTACATAATTAACCTTGGATTACTAGGTGTGTGATGGATTGTCCCTCATCAGAGTATGCGTCTTAGCATATGTTAGTTTTTATAAGCTATCCTGCCAGGGAATACTTTACAACAAACACATGGTTGGCTAACACCTTAATAACCATATCAGTGGATTACACTAAATGGGGACAGTCATGCATGTACTATGTTAAGGGGTAGGTGTCAGTTGTTCAACTTCAACTCACATCATGGCCAAACAACATCTTCAGGTGGTTTGTGAGTTGAAATTGCACAACAGTTTATGTGTTGTATGTGCTTAACCATGGTCAAACACCTTGCAACCAAGAAATATGTCACTGCATTGTTTTGCAATTCACTGAAGATATCTTTGCCTCTTTAACTACATACATTAGATAAATACATTCAAATGTATTTATGGAACTGATGGCAAATGGAGCTTTATTTTTATTTTGGTGGGGGGGATTTGGAAGGGGCTGGAGAGGTGGATTGTCTCACCCATTGTCTGGTTACTCTGAGTATTCTTGGGGTTGATGCATGGGTCACATTGATGGTTCAGGCTGGTGCGATAGACCACTCTGTGGATTGCTGCTCCCTCTCCATTCACAGGTTCTCCCTGCAATTGTTGTCACTCATTTCCACCAGCATTTGTGCCAACATGTCCATTGTCCCTTTTTCCTGAACTGTCTGATCTCCATCATTAGGATTGTCACCTGGGAATCGAGTGCATGGAGGGTGGCAGCATTCCTCCGTGCATCTCCATGCCACCTCCTCAGGTACCTGTTTGCCCTCCTATACTAAGCTGCCTCCTCTGGATTTTGAGGCACTCTTCATCCCCCACTATGGTCTGGGGCTATCTGTGTAATAGGATGTTCCTGAAGAAGATGGACTCACGTGTGCTGGTAATGGCTGGCCAACATACTCTGGTTCTTCATTTTGGCAACTGGGTTCTTCAGAGTGTTGGGGTCCTTCCACTGTATACTCAGGGGCATGTGTCGGGGGTCCAGCATGTGGGGACATGGAGGATGCCTGCGCCCCCAACACATCTATGGACTCTGTACTGATTGCTATTCCTCTGGGTGCAGATGTGGTGGGGTGTGAAGTCCTCCTGTTGCTGAAGGAGCTGTCACTCTCCAATCAGGCCCAAGTGTTCACAGTCCAGTGGCCATGGGCTGTTGGTGGCCCTTGAGGACTCAACTTAGCAACACGCAGAAGCGGAGTTTTGGTTATCATATGTGTCCTGACATGAGTGGATGGCCTGAAATAACTCCTTGCCATTCCCACTCTGAAGGATACATGTGATAAACAAAGCTTAACATAACAGTTCAAATGAGACAAACCAATTACATACACAACAAAGAGGCCTAGGAAGCAACAACGCTATGGCCTTGAAACACACCAGTTCCCCTTCTTGCAGGATACATATGATTCCCAAGATATTTAATCTACTTAGTTGTTTTTGTTTTTTGATGGTGCATTGATTTGGTTTGGGGCCCTAGTATTCTTTAGTTTGAGGCCTGAGTGTTCTACTTGCAATCAGTTTGTCTCTGTAGAGCTGTGATATAAGAACTGATCCTTGTGGACCAGTGCAATGTAACCCTGGTGTATTGTGTTAGTCCTTGTTAACAATTGGAAGGCCAGAAGAGTAGCCAATGCATTGTTGATCAATGTGTTGATAATCTCTCTAGCACTGAAGGGGCTAAGTGCTGACCTCCCTCTGGCTACATGTTTAACATTGTGGAGGAACATGACAGAGCTTCACATGACAATGTGATGACTAGCATTGTTTGTGTGGAGTGGGTATCGTGAACAAGACAGCAAAGAGGGGGGTTAAAATGAATTTGGACAGGACTTGTTCTGCTGTACCCTTCTATTTTCGACTTGTATTGTCCAGTATTTTGTCCTTGTTTGAATCCTTTCAGCACTGTGTTGGTGCAGTTCTGTGAATGAATACTGGCCATGTATTCTGGTCTCACTGTGTGGTGTCTGGTTATGGAATGATGCACTTACCGGTAGTCTGGAGGGTGCTGTTGTTGCCAGTGTCTGATTCCAGGGAACTCTGTTGATAACAGGTTCTGCCTCAGCATGTCCTCCCAGGTATTAAAGGTGATGTGGACAGGGGGACCATCTCCGGTACCTCTGGTGTACATGCCAACCGCTCCCATTTTCTTTTTCACCTGTCTCTTACAGTCACACCAGCTCTTCTTGATGGAGTAAAGAGTCTTCTTACATGTTGAGACTGAGTTGACCCTGTCTATTTCCTGATGCCAGGCGGACTTCTTCTGAGCACCCAGACCAGCAACCCTCTCCTTCGGGAACAGGGTGGTCTCCCTCTCCAGGATGCTCTGGATGAGGACCCTGTTTTCCGTGTAGGAGTATTTAGGATCCCACAACCGCTTCTCATCAGCTCCAGCATGGGATGTGTCGGAGCTGGGGCTTTCATGGCCTACCTGTGCAGACCCTGACTGTGTTGGGTGCTCCCCAACATCTACCCCTCATTCCACTGTTGAAGCTGTTTCTGGTCTCTGTGTGCCTCTGCTTGGTTGAGTCTGTCTCAGCCCAGCTGTTCTCTCTCTCTCTCCCACTCCTTCCCTGACTGGAGATGCCCTCCTGAGCTTCCTCCTCTCCTGCTCCTCCTCCCATCCCTCTCTCCTCCTCTCCATCACACACTGACTCATACTCAGTCACTCACTCGGGCCCTCACAGACAACTTGCTCACAGTTTGGGGCCTACTCTCGTTAGCTAATACTAGGTAAGCCAGACATAGCTAATGTCCGTTGGCCTTTTTTTACCTAATGGCAGACTTACCGTTACCAATTAATCAAACCCTAAGATTCTAACTATGGCAGAGAGTTCCACTGGTATAAAATACATCTGTCATACCCTGTAGTGCACACCCAGGAATGAGTTTTCCAATAGGCAGAGTAAGCAACTGGCTAAAACTCCAAATATTAAAGGGCACCTTGGCTGTGCTGATAACACCCACATACTTAATTGTGTGTGCGGTCAGAACAACCTCAGTGTCCCTACAACAGTTTTATACCTATTTACGGGCTATTATTTAACCCCTTTGATGGTATAGAGATCTCAAGTGCATTGCTAAGCAATGCTCTGCAGATCCCTCTAGCAATTAAGGAGTTCATTTTTGTTGTCCTCTTTTGTTATAGGCCAAGGGTATTTCCTGTGCCAGTAAAAAAGTGGATGGGACTTGCTTAGTGGGGCCATCTGAAGAATAGGGATGTGGCCATAGATGGAGCAAAGGGTGCCTAGCAGGCATCTGGGCTGAAATCAGGCCCAGCATAAAACCTCAACAGCTGCCAATGGCATTAGAGACTAACTCCATTGGTGTTAAGTGGAAAATGTGTGCATTCTCTTGAATAAAAGCAAAATTCATAGGTGACATTAATAATAAATTAGGTGGGTGTGGTTGTTATTAATATTAGGAGGTGTCACCTGAGGATGCATTCTTTAACCCTTTGAATTAGGGCTCAGCAATGCAGTGGGTTAAAAAAATTGGTCACAAAGAGCAATAATAATTGGACTGAGATATCTGAAATACAGAGGTTGGGTGGCTAGATAGATAGATAGACAGAGATAGATAGATAGATAGATAGATAGATAGATAGATAGATAGATATAACTAGATAGATAGATTGATAGATAGATATAGATAGATATAGGAGGTTGAGAGAGAGGATGCAGACAGACAGACAGATAGATGGTATTTGTTTTATTTTCTTTCCTTCTTGAAAATGACTCAGTATCTTATCTGAGAAATGACATGATCCGTTTTTAAAGAACTTTCTTTAATTACAAAACAGATCACAATATATAATTAACAACTGCAGCATGAAACACTGGTCTGACTTTTTTGTACTTCACCTGCCATGAAATCCTTGGATGTTATAAAGGTCTCCGACTCATTGCAATACAATGTATTGAAAACTTCTTTAACATCATAGGGTTCCATCATGGGGTTCCACGTCATAATTTCATCCCTCATGTATTTTCCCTTCTCTTTGTCTCTGTTCCTTTTTAACCTTCTGTTTCCTCTAATTGCCTTATTTACTAATTTACTACCCCGCTCCACCCTTCCTCCATGTGCCCCATGTAAGCACTTCTCGTTTTATCTCCTTCATAGTGTTTTCTCTGGTTTCCTCTTCCTTGTCTAAGCACTGAAAGATTTCTCTCATTTCTCTGCTTATGCTCCCAGCACTGGCAGCTATACAAGTTTTTTTTTCTCTCTCTTCTCTCTCTCACTGAGAAGTGTGATTATTCGGGGCCCTGGGTGAGAGATAGACATATGTGCTGAGATGACATTTCTGTTATACATGATGCCATTAAAATATGATAAGAATGCTATTAACATTAATAATCCTTTTCATTGTTGTATCATTTTGGGAGCAAAACAAGCCATTAAATATTACGGAATCATTCCACTTTGATAGCTGCAGGGTGGGGAACATTTGGTCGACATTTGTATACACGTTTTTCTCTACCCCCCCTTTTAAAAAAAGATTAAATAAATGTTGTAATGTTCTTCCCTTGAAACTGGCATCTCTCTGTGTAATAAAAATGAAACTAATGAACAGAGAAATAAAATGATGGATCTTCATAGCCCAACAATTTTCTGTAGAGCACTCAGAATCCTGCAGGACATGTAGGGTTATATATAGAGAGAGACACAGAGACATATATATATAGATATATATAGATATAGATATATACACACAGTAATGTGCAAAGGTTTTAGGCAGGTGTAAAAAATTGCTGTAAAATATGAATGCTTTCAAAAATAGACATTTCAATAGTTTATATTTATCAATTAACAAAATGATAGTGAGTGAACTGAAGATGAATCTAAATCAAATCAATATTTGGTGTGACCACGCTTTGTCTTCAAAACAGCATCAATTCTTCTAGGTACACTCGGCATGTAGGTTGTTCCAAACATCTTGGAGAACTATTCACAGTTCTACTATGGATTTAGGCAGCCTCAGCTGCTTCTCTGTCTTCATGTAATCCCAGACAGAATCGATGATGTTGAGATCAGGGCTCTGTGGGGGCAATACCATCACTTTCAGGACTCATTGTTCTTCTTTACACCGAAAATAGTTCTTAATGACTTTGGCTGTATGTTTGTGGTCGTTGTCAAGCTGCAGAATGAATTAATGGCCAATCATATTCCTCCCTGATGGTAGTGAATGATGGATAAGTATCTGCCTGTACTTCTCAGCATTGAGAATTATATTAATTCTGACCAAATTCACAACTTCATTTGCAAATACAGCCCCAAACATGCAAGGAGCCTCCACTATGCTTCACTTTTGCCTGTAGACACTCATTTTGTACTGCTCTCCAGCCCTTCAGTGAACAAACTATCTTCTACTTCAGCCAAATATTTTAAATTTTGACTCATCAGTCCAGAGCACCTTCTGACATTTTTCTGTACCCCAGTTCCTGTGTTTTCATGCATAGTTGAGTCACATGGCCTTGTTTCCATATCAGAGGTATAGCTTTTTGGCCGCCAGTCTTTCATGAAGACCACTTCTGACCAGACGTCTCAAGACAGTAGATGGTTGTGCCAGGGTCCCACTGTTTTTTGCCAATTCTGAGCTGATGGCACTGCTGAACATCTCTTGATTATGAAGGGAGGTAAGCATGATGTGCCTTTCATCTACTGCATTAAGATTCCTTGGCCAACCATTGCATCTACAGTCCTCAACTTTGCAGTTTCTTTGAGCTTCTTCAAAAGAGCTTGGACAGCACATCTGGAAACCCCTGTCTGCCTTGAAATTTCTGCCTACTTCGTTGTGTCTTGTTGCTGTGCTCAGTCTTGCCATGGTGTATAACTTTTGACATTAAAGGGATAGTATACTTAAAATGTAAAAAAAATATGTTGTAGTGTTTATCCCCCTGAGTAAAACAAGAGTACTCCCACTGCTGAAAGGTGTTTTATTCAAAAATTATTACAGCTCAAAGTTGATTTTTTTAGGGCCAAAAGTCCAAGACTCACATATTCTGTATACATATGCTTCATAGATACAAATCATTTAAAACCTCCAGCATAGGTAATGAAAATCACATCAGAAGTTTTATTAGCTGTGGCAGTAAATATGTAATTTATCTTTTACAATGTGGATGTGGTACACAGTATGTAGGGAGGACAACAAGAAGTCTGCGAGAAAGGGCAGGTGAACATTGTAGAAATATAATTAATAAAAATTAATAAAGATCCCAAACATACTGTGTCCAAACATTTCACAAACTGTCTCAGTGGAGATGTATCAAACCTGACAATTACGGTTATAGATTCGATACCTTCCACGTGTCCAAGTAGATTTAGATCGCTGTGCCATAAAGAGGCTCAGTGGATCTATCAGTTGAACACATTACACCACTATAGGTTGAATGATAATATACACATCTGTAATATTATATAAACTGACAGGGAAGGTATATCTAGTTGATTTATATGTGGCACTGCTTATTCATATTATATTTTTCAAGGTGGTGATTTAGCATGAGCCCTTCTTTTAACCCTCATAAGGATTGTCATGGTAAAAGTAAGAGAATATTGGTGTCTATGGGTTTATATACAAATACTTTTTTGTCACATTTTCAAATTTTAATTATGTTTGTGTTCTTCACTTAGAATTTTATTTGAATATATATTGGTAGATCTAGTGAATAAAGATTAGTTATATGAAGATTTTAAATAGAATTAAACTTTTTTCTTAGGTTGGATTTATAGGTATGGTCCCCCATATTCATGTAATTCTGATTTGGTTACTCTGGTGAGATATATAAACTATACGTTATGTTTTAAAATAGCTTATGAGGATGTGTATGTATGGGCGATATGTCTATTAATTGAAATTGTATTCATGTGTATTCAATGTGCCCCGTTTCCATCTGCCTTTTGGATTGTATGGTTTGGCGATGGAACATTCACGTGATGCATGATAGATTACAGAGAAACAAATATTTTTCTCTTTGGGATGGTAGTGCGATGGGTGAATGCTCAGGTCGCCATAGTTACTAAGATATCTCTGGAACACTTGCTTTCCAACTCCCCAGTCCCAGAAGATGGAGGATGTTGAGTCACTTCCAGATATGAGATGGGGGAGGTGGAGTTTTGCTGGCAAGTCTCAAAAGGTGAGCTGAGGACATATGTGAAGAGGAGGTACATTGTTATGTGTATGTATAAATAAGGCATGTTACAGTATAAAGTTATGCCCCAATGAAGTCCCTATAGGACGAAATGCGTAGGGTTACTACAGATTTTAATATTGTGATTTATATCATTTTAAAGTATGTCATTTTCTACTTTTGCCATATCTCCAATAAAGGACTATTTGTTTAATACTGTATCCGTAGACCATTGAGTAGTAGATACTTACTAGTGTTGAAAGTGAGTCAACTACCAGGGTGGACCAAGATGGCAAAGATGTATATTTGAGGTGTGACTTTATACCCAGAGGCTGGTTTAGCCTCTATAAATTGTGAGTACCCATTACCAGGGGGGAAGCTACTAGTGGGAGAGTTATTGAACCAACAATCTGTCTTAAGGGCGTATTTGCACTGCTCTTTTTTTGTGTGTTTTTGTAGTAGGATAGATGATCCATGTGGGCGAGAATGCCATCATTTTTAATAAATGCCATTTATGAAAAATACAGGCATTGTCCCCAACATGGATCACCTATCCTACTGGATAAGTGATCCATGCTAGGGGGGGTATCAGGTGGGGTCCCCCCCTTGAGGTCTGAACTATTTTTTTAAATAAAATCCAACATAATATTTATTACACATATATAGGCAAGGTATGCAGCCACATACCTTGCCTATTAACCCATTGAGTACCAGAGGAGTAGCAAACACATTGCAATGCCTTTCTACCTCTCTGGTATTCAAAGGATTAATCATGCAATACATATACAACAGGACATGTCAAATAAAATTGGAGAATAAACAATATTGAATGGGGTCCCCCCTTGAGGTCTGAACTATTTTTTTTTTAAATAAAATGAGACATAATATTTATTACACATATACAGGCAAGGTATGCAGCCACATACCTTGCCTATTAACCCTTTGAGTACCAGAGGAGTAGAAAATACATTGCAATGCCTTGCTACCTCTCTGATATTCAAAAGGTTAATCATGCAATACATATAAAAACAGGGCATGTCAAATAAAATTGGAGAATAAACAATGTTGAATGGGAGCAATATTTGTTGAATTAAAATCGAGAAAGAAGGTCGATGGGAGCATTATGTATTGAATTTCAAAGGGGGGGGTTAATATGTCAAGGGGGGGACTCTGTGTCGGATTTCTAAAATTTGGGAAAACACCTAACGCTAAACTTGATCTTTCTGTTGTTAAACTTGCCTATTTCTTTGGACTTTGACATTTAGCTCCTTTTTAGGCGTTAGTTTAAGGCGTAGTTGCATAAAAGCAGACAGTGCCATTTTTGTTAGTACGTTGAAATGTGCTGTCTATGCTGGTTTTGTTTTACCCTGGTTCTGAAATAAAAAAACGGTTAAACACGTTTGCAAAATACACGTTGCTTGTTTTTATTGTAATGCCGGTTTTGGTGCTGGTAATAGTATCGAGACCCTTATTCTTACAAAATCCCTGACTTTTGTGCTAGTGTACTTAAAAGAATTGATGCTGTTTTGCAGGCAAAGGGTGGTCACACCAAATATTGATTTGATTTAGATTTTTCTTCTGTTCACTTTTATGCTTTTTATTAAGTGATAAAAATAATCTTTTAACATGTCTATTTTTTAAAGCATTCATACTTTACAACATCTTTTCACACCTGAAACTTTTACACATTACTGTGTGTGTATATATATATATATACACTGTAGATATATATAAGAAATTACACATTACAGTAATATATATCCTAGTAAATAAAACCTGTCCCCAATAAACCAGGTGGATTGCGCACTAAGATGTGGTAAGAAACTGTCCAACTCTTATGTTATACCATAAAGACAAGCCCCATTAAAATCAGTGTGAATTTCTGGAATTTGCATTATTCTTCGAATATCTTTATTTATATTTTTAACTCTAAAAATTAAAAATAAATTAAAAGACGGTAAAGCTTATTACCAGCAGCACATTATTTATGACTTACAGACAAAATTTACTGTAAGACCAGCTACAACTCCCATGAATACAAAGTCCTCAGTCAAGGATATAACTAGAACCTACTTGGTCTTGGTGAGAAACATAAGGATACTCAATCCTTCCATACATAGTATGGATCAAATTTGAATCATACAAAGACACAAACCAAATGTGTGATTCACTAGCAGAGGAACATAGAAGGTCTTAGCATGACAAGGAAGAGACAGGGAAGTGAAAGAGGAAAAGCAATTTGTTTACAGCCACAAGGAGCTGCTGCATCATGATTTATGACCCACAGGATGACAGTTAGCCCTTTCAGTGCCACAGTGCATTACATTACATGTTTAGGACATTTTTCTGATAGGTTTAATGGGGAAAAGGGAAGGGCTCACAATGCCATTCTTGTCTTATTGGCTGATGGTGTCCTTGTGTAATGATATCAGCAGCCATCAACCAAGATATTAAACTGGTTAAATTGTAAGGGGAAGCAGGGTAGAGAAGAGCTGATGGATACCGGTCCTCATGACAACTACATCTTCTGTAACCCTGTAGTTATGCCCTGTCCTCAAGGGAAGCAGAAAACAAGACTTTGGGCCATATGCAAAAGTTGATGCATTCTGGGCAAACAAACTGCATTACAGAGAAGAAGTAAAAATGCCTTTTAAAGATATAGTAATACTTAAAATGTAAAAAAAAATATGTTGTAGGGTTCATCCCCCTGAGTAAAACAAGAGTACTCCCACTGCTTAAAGGTATTTCATTCAAAAGTTATTAATTTTCAAAGTTTAATTTTTTTAGGTGCAATATCACAGTGGCCTGAAATTGTACAGTGGCGCTGTTGCTACACAATCCTATGGACAGCTCTGGTCCCGGGACCATAAATCTCCATAGGATGGTGTAGCAACAGCGCCACTGTGATATTGCACCTAAAAAATTCAACTTTGAAAATTGATAACTTTTGAATGAAACACCTTTCAGCAGTGGGAGTACTCTTGATTTACTCAGGGGGATAAACCCTACAACATATTTCTTTTTACATTTTAAGTATTACTATCCCTTTAAAATCTTAAAAGCTAGAGAGTTCTCTAATGCATTGCAAAGCCTCTTTGGCATTTAACTAGTTAAAACCACATTTAAATACATGAGCATTTTAATTTGTTCCCTGTGGTACTGATGGATGGTCCCAGAATTGTTCACTTTTTGCTTTAAATAACTGCAAAAAGTCTCACTGATTTAAACATGGCTTTAAAACTCTAGAATGCTAAACAGATATGAAATGCATTGTGACACAATGTGGGGTTATGCACTAAGGTATGAAAATGAGGTGATAAAGCAGAGATGACTTCTCCAATTCAAATATTATTTTAAAGACCCCATGCACTAAAACACGGATGTCACAACTGGCACTCAGAGGCCATTACAGTGGCACTAGGCAAGCGTGCCAGCTCAACCCTCCTTTTCCATCTGACATTTTTCCAGTCTCAGACATCATTGTATTCTATACACTCCACTTCAATTGAAAATCCTGCCAATCAATGCAAAGGGGCTTAATTCCCCAGAAAAGCAATCTAAGGCATTAAGAGAGGCAGCTAGACTGTGAGAGAACATGTTGTATGTACACGAAACACATATCCAGTTACACAATTTCCCCAGATTTATTAATTCTTAGATGTCCTTAGCCTCTGAAAAAAGGAGAATTGCTATCCTACTTGACAAGAATATTCTGTGGATGTTTGTGAAATATTTGACTGACCCCGAGTGCAGGTATTTGTTCTTGATTGGAGTTCTATATTCAGAGAGATTCACCTTGGCAAACTTGCATGCACCCAATTCTGGTCACTATCAGGGTTGGACGAAACTTGTCGCCGTGTGCCAGTGGAAAATTTCACGAAAACCACGTTGTTATCTGCTTTTTCGCGGGAAAATCCACTTTAAAACTAGAGGTTAAAATTTTCACATATTTCGCCCATTGGCCAAATTTTTTTGCCATTTTTTCAATGGCTAGAAAGTTTCTCCCCATTGATTTACGTTGTTTTCGCACTTCCTCTATAAAAACTTGATGTTTTCGCTGAAGGCAGATACAATAGAAGCAGCTACAGAGTGAGATAGACATGCTGTGCTGTTCTGCTGTGATATTTTACAAAAATTGAAGTAGGAAAGGCTCATAGTGACTGCTACCACTATGGGCAAGGTGAAAAATAATCAAAGGAGAAGCTGGAAGGACCCTTATGTGTCCACTGAGTCTGAGAAGGAGGAGGAGGAGGAGGAAGTGACTAGTAGTACTGAACCAATGCTGTCCAGTCCCCCTAAATCACCCCAAGGGATCCTGGGGAATTTAATGGGTAGCGAGGGAGAAAAAGGAATGGGAAGGGAGGGAAAAAAGGGAATGGGAAGGGAGGGAGAAAAGGGTAGTACTAGTGAGAGCAGGACAGGTCAGCTGCCTGTGCCTGTTGTAAGACGTACTGCCCCTGCTGCCAGTGTCACCATTGCTGTATTTGCAACCACTAGTGTTGTACCTGCTGCCAGTTGTGCTGCCCCTGCTACCACTAGTTTTGAACCTACTGCCCGTGCTGAACCTGCTGCCACCAATCCTTTGCCTGCTGCTAGTGTTTCTTGTAGTACTCAGGGGGGGGAGGAGAAAATGATGCCAAATGTGACAGCAGGGGACCCTCTGTCACATTCCTCTTCACTTCCTCCAAGCGGTAGTGAGATGTCTGGAATAGAGCAACATCATGTAGGAACTAGTGGTGGTGGTGTTGGAGAAGCTGGGGTGGAAGAGAAATTGATGGCCTTTTTATCAGAAAGTGAGAAGGAATGGGAGACAGGGATGAGGATGGGCATCACCACCACCACTAGCAATCATCTTTTGGAATTTGTGGAAATTGCAACTGGTCTAATTCCTGCTGCTGCTGCTGAGATGAAAGGGCAGCGGGGTGCTGAGGATAAGGCTAGTGTGCCACAGACCATTGTGGACACAGTGGGAATGGAGTCAACAAGTAATGCGGGACTAGGACAGGTTCCATTTGCCAGTGCCATCAATACTCCTGGTCCTAGTTGCAGTGCTAAATCTGAGGCAGTTGCAGCAACATTATACGCTGCCATAAAAAGTGAAGTGGAATGTGGAGAAGAAGAAGAAAGAGGCCATTCTTCTCCACCTGTTCCCTATCCCATGGGTGTGGGACTATTATTCTCTTCCGGAAGGCACAGTGCACTCATCAAGAACGGTACAGTGCAAAATTTGTGACAAGTTAGGGAGAAGGGTAAAGGAGGGAACACACCTTGGCACAACCTTCCTGATAACACACATGAAACACAGACAACATGACATTTATGTCAAACATGTTAAAGCCAAACACCCATTACAGAAATCTAGCACCGCTGTTACTGTACCCCCTGACTCTCCAGAAAGGCAACAAGAGGCAAGGTGGAGATCAAAGAGGAGGAAGAATAAAGAAACCCAGACAGACACTGGAAGTTCCATGATGAGCGAAACAACTAGCCCACCATCAAAATCACCTTCTTTCTCTAGGGTAACAAGTACATCTCCTGCCAATCCACCTCGTTCATCGTTACCTCCCCCGCCAAATGATAACCACTCTTTTGATGTTAGGATATGGCAGTTTGTCTCTACCCATTGCACACTGTGTGCTGCACTGACCACATATGCCAGTGTGGTGGAGGAGAATCGATATCAGGCCATCAAGCGGCATCTGAGGAGATTCCATCCCGCAGAATATGATAAGATGGAGACAGGAAGGGTTCATCATTACTATTAAACTGTCAGCAAGTTGTCATGTGTCCTTAGCGGGGTCTGGACAAGGGGTACAGTGACAGCGGCAGTACTTGGTTTCAGGTTTCATGGTGTTTGGAAAGAGTTGTGCCCCCAGATGTTATTTACCACACACATACTGTGTACATTGCAGTTGCTGAAGAGACCCACTGATACTGCTCTCAAGGGAAAAAATATATTCTAATAACAACACACCCATGATGATTTTGGAGGAGGGGCAGGTGGAGAAGATTTAATGGCCAACTTGTTCTTTTCTCCATACTTATTCTGCTGCTGCTACTGCCTCAGGAGCATCACTGGAGCCAGTTGTGGCAAATGGAACCTTCATCATCCATCTTCCATGTTACTGCTATTGTTGATCCCATTACCTTTCAGCTGCCTAATCATCCTGCTGCTTAAACAACTCAGCAGCAGCAGTACGAACAACAGTTGCAACTCAGGAGGACATTTGACAGTGGCCACTGGCCAACATGACCTGCTGGTATTAGGCTAGTAGGGCATTTTTATTTTTTTCTCAGGGTTTGCGTTTTGAAAAAAACAAAACAAAACAAAAAAAAAACTAGTCCTACAAAAAAAATAAAAAATTTTTGTGGGGTTTATTTCTAACAAGCCAAAGTCCTACAAATCAATGTTTCCTTAGGGCTTGTGTCAAACAAGTTTAAGTCCTACAAATCAATGTTTCTTCAGGGCTTGGGCCTCTGATAAGTCTATGTCCTACAAAGGCCTCTAACAACAAATCAAACAAATCATCCTCTACAAAATATTCTTTCAAGCCAAGTATCAGTCCACCCCAGTGGCAGCTTATGTCAGGGGGTTCCTGTCTCTGTCACTTTAAACACAAATGTCTTATTTTATTTTATTGATTTATTTTTTTATTAACTGTCCCCCCAATAGCAGTCAATAAACCCCCCTAAAACAAATTCCCTGTTCAAATGATTCATTCATTCACCAACACAGGCACCCTCCTCAGACCCCTTTAGACCATGTCATAGGTTTTTACTTTATTTTATTTAGGATTTCTTTTTTATTAAGTGCCCCTCAATCCCAGTAAACAACCCCCCAAAAATAATTCCCTGTTCAGCTGATTCTTTCCCCACACCCCACCAACACAGGCACCCTCATGACCCTTTTATTTAACGTTTGGGAAATAAAATATTATTTGTAATGTGTTGTGTGTAACTTCTATGTTCCCATTGATTTCAATGGGCGAAAAAAGCGGAAAAAAGCAGATCGGCACTTTTCGCAGGAATTTTTCACCAAGCGGAAAGTGCCATTTTTCGCCGATTTCATTTTGAGGTGGAAAGTTTCCCCATCCCTAGTCACTATTTCTTTTTCCTCTAAATTTCTCAAGCTCCTAGATGACTTTAAAACATGTACATTCATCCTAGGTAGTGATTTCAACATACGCTGCAACTTCAGCTACACTCTTCTTACAATTCCTACTAGAGAATTGTTTTGAATTTAAATTACATACAGTTACTAGGGTCCATATAAAACCTAAAATAGTACTTAAAGTGGAGCAAAAAAATGAGAGGATTAGAAAACTATTCAACACCTTGCCGCCTGACCCGGATTACCACTCACCAAATCCCAAAAATTCAAAGAGCCATATAGAGTCATAAGCAGTCATATAGAACCTACATGGTCAGACCATGCTCCCATATGGATCAAACATACTTCAGTAACACCTCAACTGTTTTGTGTTTGCTCCATGGTTCAAGATGGACTCTGTCATTGCTGCCATGTTTCTAGAGAAGTTTCTGGCTTCCTAGTTGTAAACGATGTCTATCTGCATATTCCAATCCATGCAGATCATCAGCATTTCCAGCAGTTTGCCTTCAAGGATAGTCCGTTTTAGTTCACTGGTCTTCCTTTTTGGTTGGCATCTGCTTCATAGGTATTCACAAAGGTTATGTCAGCCCTAGTGGATCACATATGGTCTCAAGGGGTTTCTTTGACTCTCTATCTGAATCTTTTACTAAAGCCTCCTTCAGAGGAGCATTTGTACACTCGTATTCAATCTAGTGTTTTCAATGAGAAATATTCTCTGGTCCCATCTCAGAGTCTTTAAATTCTCAGTATGAGATTCAACAATCTTCAAGGAAAGATCTTTCTACAAGATGACAAGTTTCAGTCATTATCCAACCAGGTGTTTCAGGCAGTATCCATTCTTTCTGAGATGGAGCAGGTATACATGAAGGTACTATGCTACATAGTATCTGCCATGGAAGCAGTCCTGTTTGCTCAATTGTGTGTATGGGAACTGCATCTGGAGATTTTCAGGAATTGGTCTAGGGTCACCTTTTTTTTGTTATGTTTCTGTCCAACAGAAAGAAGGCAAATCTTTGCTGGTGACTTCAGAGGTCTAATCTGACTTTGGGATGGGCCCTGGTTATGAACAATTGTGTCATAGTCATGATAGATGCCAGCCTAATAGGATGGTGTGCTACACTGTATCGTTAGATAGCACGGGGTCTTTAGACCAGAATGAGGAGAGCTCTGGCCATAAATGTTCTGGAGCTTCAAGCAACTTATCTCCAGGGATCCCCAGTACAGATCTGGTCTGACAATGCAATGGTGGTTGCTTACATTAATCACTGTGGAGGCACCAAGTTTGAGGCCATATGGGCTAAGGTTCTGCTGATTTTCATGTGGATGAAGGCTGACATGCCAGCTCTATCCACCATTTGCATTCCTGGGATAGACAACATTGTGGCAGAGTTTCTCAGTTGCCGTCATTTAGATCTTGGCAATTGGGAGCTCAATCAGAACATATTCAATTTCTTAGTTCCTCTATGGGGTCTCCCTGTGGTGGACCTAAAGAACTCTTGGCTGAACTGCAAGGTTCCTCAGATCTGTGCCAGGACCGAGATCCTTTAGTGCTCACAATAGTTGTGATGGTCATTCTGTGGTGTTTTCCTATGGATATATGTTGCCTCCGTTTCCCGTGATTCCCAGGATATTGATGAAATTTAGAACAGAGAATACTCTTGTCATTATGATTACCCTGTTCTGGATCTTCTCAGTCTATCTATGTCAGAGCTTTCTTGGCTTTCTCCATGGTCAAACCCTGTTGTCTCATGGTGTGCTGTGCCATCCTCACGTGGAGAAGGTGATTTTTGACAGCTTGGTTCTTGAGGCCAAATGTTTATTTCTGACTGCCATTGCTACAATGCTCCTTATGGTCCCTGTTCTATAAATGGTGTGCTAATGGGAGGTCATAGATCTGACCTTTCCAACTTCTGGTCATCTTGACTTTCTTCAGGATGGAATTCAGAAAAGGTCTGGTCTCAGTTGCATTAAATTACAGATTTCAGATCTTTCTGTCCTATTTCAGAAGTGAATTGTCTTATTATCTGATGTGTAAACTTTTCCCCAAAGGGTGGCTCATGACTTCCCTGGCTTTTAGGATCCCGCTTGAATCTGGTTGGAACTTGAATCTGGTTCTGGAAGTACTTCAGAAGGCTTCTTTTGAGCCTTTGTCTTTGGTTTCTCTGCTTCTCTTGAAGCTCAAGGCTGCCTTTCTATTGGCTATTATTTGATTCAGAGGGTGTCCGAATTGCAAGCTTTATCTTGTAAACCTCCTTTTCTGGACTTCTACAATGACAGGGTGGTTCAGTGGACTCCTATAGGGTTTCTCCCTAAAGTTGTTTCTGAGTTTCATATCAACAGAAAGCTTGACATCCTCTGTTCATCACATGCAGTCTTTTCAGAAATGTGATTCACTGTTTGTCATCCCTGAGGGCACTCGTGAGGGCCTAGCTGCATCTAAGGTAACAGTGGCTTCTTGGCTCAATCTGACCATTCTCCAGGCATATGTCCTGGATGTAGGCAGTAGCTTCTCAGTTTATGGTGCCTTCCACAACGTCAGTGGGTAGATCCTAGGCCTATTAGAACCAGGTCTCTACTGAGCTGTTGTACAGGGTCAAGACACTTTTGTTAATAATACAGTGTTAATGTGTTGGCTTCACCTGAAACATCTTTGGATGTAAGGTCCCCCAGACTGTGGTGCCTGGGTAGATGTTCTTCCGGTTTCCTTTTAGACCAGTACTGTGTTGCTTTCTGTTCTTTGATTTGCAGCGTTGGTGTCCATTGACACCTGGGGTTCATGCTTCATGCTGGATCTGGTCTGTGTTTGAATGTTTTTTCTCTGCCCTTCCCTGGAATCTTGGTGGATGCTTTGGTTTATCCCCATGGTTCTTGTTCCACACAGTATATAAGAGGATTTTTTTGTACTTACCAATAAATCCTCTTCTCTTGGTCTATGTGGAAAACAGGAATTTCCTCCCACAGAAAAAACATTGGTTTGAGTTCTTCAGTTCTCTATTCAGAGGATACCCTGTCTTGTTCCACTTTTATTCATTTTCATTCTTTTAGCTTTGGTATACGTCAAACTGGCCTTGTCTGAGTGAATTGAAGTGGTGCAAGATGGTGGCCTCTGCCTCAGAGAGCTTTTTTCAAAGTGTCCTGCTCACTTGAGGAGGAGGAGACTTCACTCCACGGGTCCTGTGTTCCAGATGGACTACGAGAAAATTATTTATCTGAATGTACACAACAATTCCCTTTTCCTATCATCTTGCTCTGATCTCCCCTTCTGTATTAATATTAACCTTCTAATTCTGAATTATGAAATCTGTGATCTGACAGCTTTGATGGATTAAAATATTCAAACTCACCTATCCAATGGAAAACTGAGGATCATTAGGTTTATAGTCCAATAAAAGATGGTGGGCAACAGGTTGCCCACTCCAGCTTTAACTCTTACAGAATAACCCTATGACATTCTCCAGCCAAGTAAGCGAGTCATATGACACATGTAATAGCCTATCTATATATCTGGAAGTCCAGTCACACATTTTGTAGTCTAACTGTGTAACAAGTATTTCTGTCACACATTCAAAGCCTAGCTATGCATCAGGTAGTCCTGTCATACATTCACTAATATGTATGTGGTACACCAGCCACACAACCAGTAGCCTAGCTATGTATCAGGTAGCCCTATCATATATCAAGCAGTCTAGCTGTGTATATGTTACGGTTTTTTAGGACTCTCAGACCAATAAGGGAAAATAAAACACACTTTATTAAAGTGAATAATGCACAAGTACGCCCTCTAGAGGCGGTAGGTAGTATACAGATAAAGTAAACTGAGATATTACAAGGGTTATAGCACAATAGACATAAATGCAAAACAGTATGCACTAGGGTGATATTGACCCCCAAGGGGTTAATGTCCAAATAACAGTCTGTCTCAGATGTGGAGGTTTGACACGCCCTGGATGTTAAAAAGGCTGTGCTGTATAGACAATGTTCATCAAGTGCTGAGGATCGAGCTGCCTTGCTAAGGTGTTGGATAGTAAGCAGAATGGGAAACAACTTAGCCCCCACGGGCGTAGTTACAGGAACTGCTTTCGTTTGTGCAAGTGCAAATAGCCCCCCCGGGCGTAACGGAAACCGGCCGGCAATGCAAGAGCTAACAGCCTCCTCAGGTGTAATCGAATGCAGTAATAATAAAGTAAGAGCCACTAGCCCCCTCGGGCGTAGTACCGGATAAGCCAACACTGAAGCCTTTCTGCCAACACTCTGTGTCAATGATATCGTCGGTAACCAATACCGGAGAGCCTTAAGCGCCCAAACGGCCCAAACTATGTGAACACTCTGCAATGGTAGACTAGAGTTGCCGACGGAGAGCGGCCAACTCAGCAGAAGTATCACGGGTGACGAGGCTCGTACAGGAGACAGAGAGAGTGAATTCGAGGCAGCACTGCAAGAGTTAAAATGCACGTTTACTTGAGGCTTCCGCGCTACTGCAAGACTCTGCACGGAGAGGAAGGCCCACAGAATACACACAGCTCTGCACAAGTAACGAGGCACAGCACTTAATCGAGGGAAGCACCAGGCAAGGCAGTCACACTGACGCGGGTAGCAGAGACTGGAAATGTCGTGGTGGCGACAACTGGAACGCAGGTCACTGGAACAAGCTGGAAGTCGATCTTCGGAGCAGGAAGTCAGCCGGGCCGGGTCGGAGCACGTAGGAGGCAGTCATACAAGCCGGGTCATACACGAGCAGGAACGTCAGTCTAGCTGGGTCAGGATCCAAGGGTGGTACGCGGACGAGCCGGGTCATACACAAGCAGGACACTGGAGAATGGTCAGGACAAGCCGAATCGGTACACAGGAACTCAGAATATAGGAACACAGCAACAGCACTACTAGCTCAGGAACACCACGAAAGGGCATCTGACAGCTGTGATAGCCAGGTATAAAAAGGTCATCAGGAGGCGGGTCAAACTCAGTCAGCAAATCAGCCACAACTGAGAGTGACAGGAATCACAGGCACTGTGATAGTATAGCTCACGAACCTAGTTATGTATCAGGTATTCCTTTCACATATTCCCTAGCCTTGCTATTCACCAGGTAGTCCTGTCACATGTTTACCTTGACTATGTATCATGAAGTCCTATTGCAAATGTTATAGCCTGGCTATCAGATAATCAAGTTAAATATTCAGTGTCCTAGTTATCTATCAAATAAAGTTTTACAACGGGACTCTCCACTGACATTAGATGTAGCTGTTTTGTATGTACTGCAGATATGTTTTAAGGGATCCTTTGTGCAATCACCGGTTGCTGCATACAAGCCAAAATTTGACATCTTCCCTACTTGAGTACAGGTGAGTCAGTCAGAGACTCAGGGCCATATGTTCAAAGGGATAACGACAAAAACATTTTGTATGAAAGACAAAAATAAGTCATTGTATGCATGAACGACATACTTTCTATAGATTATACGACAAAAAACTAGTAATGTCCGTTGTGTACGACACAACTCCAGAACTGACGGGCAAAAGGGCAGGGCAGGGGCATGGCTAACTATTCTCCAATGTTGTATAGAGGAAAAGAAAATTTGTCGTAACTAACAACATAAAAATGTCTTGCAAAAGAGAAAATGAGTGCGTTAAGAAAAAAGTGGAGGCAACGTGAAGTTCTGAACGTGAAAATTTTTGTCTTTAGTTAAGACATTTTTGTCGTTATTTAAAGGGATAGTAATGTTTCATAATAAAAGCAGCTCTAATTAATCTTCATAGTACTTGGGCCTTGGAGAATGTTATTTCAATTCTGTCAGAGTTGTAGTTCAAGAGTAATTGAGTGATAAAGTATCTCCCTCCCGCCCCTTTTACTGATGTAACACTGCTCAGCTTAGAGCAGCAGGGAGTGTCCAGGTAGATTGCAGAGAGGGACAATCTTCAATTAAGATAAGGGAAAAAGCTGAAAAACCTGTCAAGGGGGGCAGGGATTTCATTGTTCTCACAGTAGAATATTGACCCTTGCTGTGAGCTGTCTGGTCTATGGACTGGATTCCACATCTGAGGAGCGGTGGCTTACACCAGGTAAAAGGGGCAGGAGGGGGAAAATTTTTATCATTCAATTATTCTTGAACTACAACACTCACAGTAATGAAATAACACTCTCTATGGCTCAAATACTATGAAGATTAATTGGAACTGCTGTTTTTGTGAAACATTACTATCACTTTAAGACATTTTTAAAGACATTTTTGTCATTAGTTAAGACATTTTTGTCATTAAGTGGCGTTACATACGACAATTTCAGTCAGGAAAAATGACATATTTCTAATCACAACCAACACTTCTGAAAATATTAATGATTCCAACGACACTGTACTTTGAAAAGTCATTACAAATGACAAAAGCTATTTCACTACGTCTTTGAACATATGGCCCTCAGTCATTTTGGTTCACTCACCTGTGCTCAAGCCAGATAATCTTCAAATCTTTGCCTGTCAGTGTACCCTGAAAACATGTGTGCACTAGACCATTCATAACTACACAAAGGGTAATTATGATTGATTGCGTCAAGTGCCAGTGGAGAGCATTGCATCAGAGATGCTGTCCTTCCTGTAATTTCATAAACGTTAGCCTTTATCCACAGAGTTTGAATAACATATGTAGGCTGGAGAGACCTTTTAATCAACAGGTAAACTGCCATTATGCTATTTCCTCTATAGAAGCCCTGATCCATAGAAATTTCAGAACAGATTTGGAGAGATATGGACTAGAAAACAAATATAGAGCTAAGAATCTGAAGGACAACTGACCCATAAAAATTACAGTGTAAACTTTCTTAGTGAGTTCTCAAATATATTATAAGCTCTGAGTATGAGTTTTATTGCTGACAGCAAATACTTACAATCAATAATGACATTTACCCTCCCTCAGTCCCATGTTAATCATGCGTTAGATATCTTTGCACTGAAAGCAGGGATTCAGAGCCAGGGTATAGGCTCAGAACCAGGATGTTACCTCTGACTGACTGGAGGTCATGACCTATGCTTTAATTCTGTAATGCCAGTGGCTCTGACTGGCCATGAATGTCAGAATATAAGCTATAGCCTACACCCAAGAGAGGACATTTAAAGCACAAGTCATGGAAACTTATAAAACATAATTTTTTTTGCTTTTTTTTCTGAATGTTTTTAACCCTTTTCTCCACTGCAAAAGTTTTCTCCTTTTTGTCACTGCCAAAAAAATATTTTGCCTATGTTCCTATGACTGCAACATTTCTCACAACAAAATTACACCTTTTGAGGGCTGCAGTGGAGAAATAAACAGCTAAAAGTCAAAGTTATGAGTCTTACAGCTACATATGCCTTGAAAAATGTGTTAGCAGTCAAAATGTCCTTGTTCTTTGCCCACATCACTAACTTTCTTCTTAAGTAACACTGGCACATATTCCAGTAGCGTGCAACACATGACATCAGTTATTTAAAGCCTCTGTTTTCAACAAAATGAAAGGGCAGCAAGAGAAAAAAAAAAAAGAGGTATTTCTGCTCTAGAAATTGAACGGGTACTCAGCTCAATGGCCTCGGGTAAGTGCCCAGGTGCGGACGGATTCCCCCTTAGGTACTATAAGGAATTTAAATCTAGTTTGCATCCCCATCTTCGTAACTCCTTCAGTTCAATTCTAGAAGGGGATTCCTTCCCAGCTCAGGCTCTTATGGCCCATATTTCTGTCCTGCCAAACCAAATAAGGACCCCATGCTTTGCGGTAATTATCGCCCGATCTCCCTTATTAATGTGGATGTAAAAATCTTTGCAAAAATTTTAGCACTTCGACTGCAACCTCTCCTCCCTGACATTATACACCCTGATCAGGGGGGCTTTATTCATGGTAGGGAGGCTAGACATAATTTGGCCCTGGCAACCTCTCTGATTCATCTTTCCACCCGCCTACGTATTCCCACGTTACTACTCCCAACAGATGCTGAGAAGGCCTTCGACAGAGTTGACTGGACTTATCTTTTTGAAACACTATCGTACATGGGGTTGGGTCCGATTTTTCTTCAAGGAATTAGGAGCTTGTACACCAATCCATTGGCAAAAATAGCAGTCAATGGAACCCTGTCAAAGGCCTTCCAGATAAGCAATGGAACTAGACAGGGTTGTCCCCTTTCACCTATACTTTTCATTTTGGCTTTACAACCATTCTTAAACACGATTCGTAATGATCCCCTTATAACTGGACTAGACGTAAAAGGCCGCTCCTTTAAACTTTCTGCATATGCAGATGACATACTATTTTTTCTTACCAACCCATCCTCCTCTATCAACAGATTTTTATTGCGTTTGTCAGAATATGAGGAGGTCTCCCAATCTAAAATGAATCTCTCCAAATCCTAAGTTTTGAGACTTAACTTGGACAAATCGCAGGTAGCTCTCCTTCAATCCACCTTGCCTTTTAAATGGGCGACCCATTGCATCAAGTATTTGGGAATATTTTTATCCCCAGACAGAGTGTGACCATTAACTTCAGACCTACATCAAGTCTCTTACTCACAGAATGAGTGATACTATGTTTAGAATTAGGCTATCAGGGCTCTTTAGCTGGTTCAGTGACTTCTGACCATAGTTTTCTTTACTCAACTCTAAGTAGCTTATTGGAACAACCATACCGTGTCCCGATATTCTCTCTATTCCCCTTTTCCTTCTTTTCTCTTTATTATTCCTCCCTTCATTCAATCTTCTCCGCTTACCTTTTTATTCATTTCCTGTTCCCTCTCTCTCCCCCCAACTCATACTCCATACATCTCTATTCACACTTACTTTAATACAAATTCATCATTCCACTTTAACTTTTCTTTTTCTTTTAGAAAATCAAATTTTCTTATGATTATGACACTTTACATTTTTTTTTTCTTCTTTTCGCCACTTTCGGATACCTCTGCAATTTCCCATTTCTGTTTCTTAGATTTTATCTTTTTTCATATCTTCATATGTTGGGATCTCTCAATATCTTTATGTAATAATTTTACAACTGTTATTAGCTTTCAAATATGATTTGTATCTTTATTGTATCTGAGATTTGTTTCTTATGTATGTATTTCATTTACATTCTTTAATAAAGCTTTTTCAAAAAAAAAAAAAGAGGTACAAACTTCAATGTAGCAGATGTGTATGGTAGTGGTGTATGGTAGTGGTGGTGGGCTAGGTACAATTATTCTAGGTACACATGCACACAGTTTTTTAAGGAACTCGGCAGGTAGATTGTTCCAAACATCTTGGAGAACTAACCACAGTTCTCCTGTGGATTTAAGCAGCCTCAGTTGCTTCTCTCTCTTCATGTAATCCCAGACAGACTCGATGATGTTGAGATCAGGGCTCTGTGGGGGTCATACAATCAATTCCAGGACTCATTGTTCTTCTTTACACCAAAGATAGTCCTTAATGACTTTGGTTGTATGTTTGGGGTCGTTGCCATGGTGCAGAATACATTTGGGCCAATCACACACCTCCCTGATGGTATTGCATGAAGGATAAGTATCTGCCTGTAAATCTCAGCATTGAGGATACCATTCGTTATAACCAAATCTCAAACTCCATTTGCAGAAATGCAGCCCCAAACTTGAAAGGAACCTCCACCATGCTTCTCTGTTGCCTGCAGACATTCATTCTTGTACCGCTCTCCAGCTTTCGATTAACAAACTGCTTTCTGCTACAGCCAAATATTTTCAGATTTTGACTCATCAGTCCAGAGCATCTGCTGCCATTTTTCTACACCCCAGTTTCTGTGTTTTATTGCATAGTTGAGTCTCTTGGCCTTTTCTCCACATCAGAGGTATGGCTCTCTGCCCGCAAGTTTCCAAGATGGCCACTTTTGACCAGACTTCTCTGCACAGTAGATTGGTGTATCAGGGTCCCACTGTTTTCTACCAATTCTGAGCTGATGGCACTGCTGGACATCTTCTGATTGCGAAGGGAAGCAAGCATCATGTCTCTTTCATATGCTACGCTAAGTTGACTTGGCCGACCACTGAGCTACAGTCCTCACAGTTGCTTGTTTCTTTGTGCTTCTTCAAAAGAGCTTGGACAGCACATCTGGAAACCCCTGTCTGTCTTGAAATGTCTGCCTGTGAGTGACCTTGCTGGTGCAGTATAAATACCTTGTGTCTTGTTGCTGTGCTCAGTCTTGTCATGGTGTATGACTTTTAACATTATACTGTCTTCAGCAGCCTCACCTTGTTAGCTGAGTTTGGCTGTTCCTCACCCAGTGTTATCCTCCTACACAACTTTTTCTGTTTCAGTTAATAATTGTTTTTCAAACTAAATATTAACTTGATGACCATTAACACCTGTTTGGTATAATTGTTTAATCATACCCTTGACTGACTATATGCCTACAAAATCCCTGACTTTGTGCAAGTGTATCTAGAAGAATTGATGCTGTTTTAAAGGCAAAGCGTGGTCACACCAAATATTGCTGTTTGATTGATTTTCTTCTTTTTACTCACTATGCATTTTGTTAATTGATGAATATAAACTATTAAAGGGATAGTAAAGTCCCAAAACAAGTATCCTGTAAATAGTAGCTGCAATAAAAAAAAACACTTAATGCTCTTAATCCTTTTTCTCAAACCATTCTGGTTTGAGAGATATAAGAAAATAAATGCCTCTGCTCCCTCCCCTTTCTGCCTGATGAGCTGTAAAGCTGTCAGAGGCAGAATCCAGCCACCCAACTTTAGGCGGCTCTTCAGGAGTGCTGTCATCGGGATATCTAACTATAATCACTTCATCGGTATGGTCTACAACGTGTGCCTGGCTTGCAAGCACACGTTGTAGACCATTTCAATGAAGTAATTATACTTAGATATCTCAATGACAGCACTCCTGAAGAGCCGGAAGCAGGATCTCATGACGTCCGCTCTACAGCGGAAGCATGAGAAGGGGGAGGGAGAGGAAGTCTTTATTTTCTTACATCTCTCAAACCATAACGGTTTGAGAGAAAGGATTGAGCGCATTAAATTTTTTTTTATTGCAGCTACCATTTAGAAGATACTTTTTTTGGGACATTACAGTCCCTTTAACATAACTATTTTTGAAAGCATTCTTACATTACAGTATTTTTTTACACCTGCCTAAACCCTTTGCACGTTAGTGTATATATGTATTTAAATATACTCAGCCTGGGGAGATTCATACGAGACAGCACACAGGAATCACGTAATGTATAAAAAGTAGTCAATTTATTACATCCTCAAGGACCTTCCTTAGGGCAAATCGTTAAAATAGGGAGAACTCAAACATTAAATACTGAGAGAAATACCCATGATACCTCATTCTCGTGCCACCTAGGCACCAAAATGCTGCGTCCCCACTAGCTCAGAGGAATGACGTCATGGCGGTAAACACAAGTCATTGCTAAGCAACATGTAAACACCAAAATGCAATACATCCCTTGTGGACTAAAAACGTTTGGCATGGTTGCAATTAATTGACTACTTTTTTCTGCATTACATGATTCCTGTGTGCTGTCTCTTACGAAGCACCCCAGGCTGAGTATATTTAAACACTTATATTACCTTTTTCTGTGGGATGTGCATCTATACCTTAATTTTGTTACAGGTATATTATTCAGGTGTGTGCCACTGCCTACTAATTCTTTTATCCATATATATATATATATATATATATATATATATATATATATATATCTTCCCAAAGCAGTTATCATCATTATCAGGTTTGAGTCAAATGTAAGCTATATTATTCTCATATTATTAATTCATATTACTTATTGGTCATAGCAGTGGTCCCAAGTGTGGTAGATGGTAGAAAAGCTTCCCATCCCTCCTCATCTGTGCTGCTGTTAATACATTTGCCCTGGCTTTATCCGTAATTGGTGAGGTCTGCTACATGATACTCATATGGTATGAGATGTTGGTTCATTTTTTAAGAATTTTAGTCTCCCAACATTGCTGCTTGATAGCTGTGTCCTACGGTCATTCACTATGTAGCCAGCTGCACTAAAAACCTGCTCAAACTCTTCCCGGAGATCAGCTAAGGGTTTCCACTGCAGTAAGTGTCAATGTTGGTCACACACACTGTTTTGTTTGCCAGTAGTTAGTGGGGTGATTGTTTCTCCCTAGATTATAGCTATCCTTCAAGTATGCAGATCCCATCTCATATGCAGTGGAACCACTCCTAGGCACTACACTGTGTTCCTGTGTGTCAGTTACCAACCCATAATCAGGAAGCAAGTCCCAAAGAGATGTGTCTCCAGCAGTGCCACCATCACAATGTTGGATATTTGCCATCCCTGCTGAGACCCCTGAATTGCCCTGTGTTCAGAATTGGATGTTTTGATTGATGATGTGGCTGCTCCTGCTGCTGGTTTAAATGCTTTGCTGCTTTCTTTTTCACTATGCTGTCTAGAAGTTTTTTGGTACTTGACTTTCTCACTCTCTTCCTCCACAATGCAACCATCCACTAAATCATTAAACATATCTCTATATTCCTTGACATAATCCAATTCCTCAGAGAGATGCTGCTAATCAACATGACTCTAGGCAGAGAGTTGTTGGTCTAAGGTTATAAGTGGAGTGCCACAGGGTTCAGTCTGGGACCAATGATTTTTAATTTGTTTATTAATGATCTAGAAGTGGGAATTGAAAGTAGCATCTCAGTCTTTGCTGATGACACTAAGCTATGTCAGGAAATACATACAGAGCTTGATGTTTTTTCTCTGCAGAAGGATTTAGATAAACTAAGTGAATGTGCAGAAAAGTGGCAGTGGCATTTAATGTAGATAAATGTAAGGTTATGCATTTGGGCTGTAGAAACAAACATGCAACATATACTCTAAATGGGAAACAACTTGGGGAATTCACATTAGAGAAAGATTTAGGGGTACTGATAGACAATAGACTTCACAGCAGTGTGCAGAGTCACTCAGCTGCTGCAAGAGCAAATAGGGTACTAGCCTGCATACAAAGAGGTGTAGAAGCAAGGGATGCTAATATTATCCTACCTCTGTATAAATCCTTGGTTAGGCCTCATCTAGATTATGTAGTACAATTTTGGGCGCCTGTTCTTAAAAAAACATTACTGAACTGGAAAAGTTGCAGAGACGTGCAACAAAACTGCTAAAGGGATTGGAGGAACTGAGTTATAAAGAGAGACTAACCAAACTGGGTTTGTTTACATTAGAGATGAGATGTCTAAGGGGTGATATGATTACTATTTACAAATACATTCAAGGTCAATACAAAGAACAATATAATTAATTATTTACGCAAAGAGCTGAGCTAAGAACAAGAGGTCTTCCATTAAGACTAGAGGAACGGTGCTATCAACTAAAACAAAGGCAACTGCATTCAAAAAAGCAATGGATGCCTATCTAGCACAGAACAATATAGAAAATTATGGCAGATGGCTTCAAAGCAGATAGGATATTGATCCGGGGAACTATTTGACTACCAATTGGAGTCGGGAAGGAATACATTTTTATTCCCCCACCCCACTTGAGGATAGATTGGAAAGGGCTCCAGAGGGCTTTTTTGCCTTCCTCTGGATCAATAGGGGTGTTTTTGACATGGGCTGGACTTGATGGACGCATGTCTTTTGTTCAGCCTCATCTACTATATTACTATGTTACTATGTTGTCACACACTGCTGATGATGCTTTTGGCAGAAATTCTGGAATTTTGTGTTTAAAGACGGGATCCAGAAAAATTGGCAAGAATGTATTCCTCATTGCTTTTAATGGACACTATGAAAGGATCTTGTTCAAAGCATGTTAACATGTTGTTAACCAGCTGGTGCATGTCTGTGTTGTCATTATAGCAATATTCGTCAACCACGCTCTGCAATTAATATATCAGTGGTAGACTTTCACTAATTTGCGACTCACCAGGTTCTTGCCAAAGCCTTCCAGTTTTGCATGGCATTCTCGCTAATGGCATTATTCTGCTCATACAAATGCTCTTGCATGTACAGTGTGGAATTCTACCAGGTAACAATCTCCATTTTCAGCTGGTGATGGAGCAGGTTGTTACACTCTTGTATGGAATATAGAGCATTGCGTGCACAGCAGGACTGGATAAAATGAGCACAGATTTTGTGGGAAATATTCAGAATTTCTCTAAGGGTTTCAGATTCTGCCAGGAATCGGGTCACAACTAAATTTAGAGCATGGGCAAAGCAGGCCACATGCGCCATATCACCTGTTCTCAAGGCAGCAATTATGTTGGAGTTATTATCAGCAGACATAAAAAAAGCTTTTAAGGAGTGGGGTACAAGCCATTCCTCTATCACCTGCTCTAATTTGCTTAAAATCTCTGTGGATTTGTGAGATTGTTTCTTAATACTCTGCATGCACAATGTGGGTTGCAATGGTATGGGCTATCCTGCTGCTGCCTTTTAATCAAATTGCCAGAAGAAGAGGCACAATTACTGGCAGATACCAGATGCTGTAAACTAATGTTGCCCACTGGTGGTGGTGGAAGGTAAACCCTGTGTTCAGTCACAGTCATATAGTCTGTGCTCTGCCCACATGGCCACATATATGTTGTAAGGTGGATTTTCTTGACATACACACTTTCCAGCTCTTTACCCAGCACAATAACCCCCTGCCTGTACAATTCTAGGACAGTCATCCTGGAAAAATAACTGCCACTTGAGATGTGCCAGAGTGGAACTACACATGACATCAGTTCTCTGAAGCTCTGGTTTTCTACAAAGGAATATGGCAGCATGTCCACTGCCAACATCTTGGCAACCTTTCCATTTCACATGTGTACTTTGGTATTGTTTTTGTGAAGTTTTTGATATTTTCCCAGGAACTCAGTAAGTGTGGATTGGCAGTACATGGCAGAAGAACCCTGTAACTTTATTGTTTTAACAACATTACTAGAGCAGGTGGTAGAGGTGGAGGCACCATGTGTGGGCAGTCCATGAATCTTGCCATCTCCTACAGCAAACCCAGAGTCATCATACTCCTCTGAAGCAGGAGCCATAGGTGTTATTTGGAATTAACTAACTGTTGACAGTGGCACACTTGCTGACACATAATTTACATCACTACTTTTCTTATCCGCCCCAATGACCTGGGAACTTTTTGGAATGCTTCTGCAAGTTGTGGCACATCTGACCTGCTGGTAATGTGCCTAACAGTCAGACCTTTGGTTTGCTTCAGGTGGAATCTCACAGAGGTGGCATGAGCCTGCTTTACCCCCCTCACATGCTTCTTGCACAGACAACAGATAGCAAAATGCTTAGCATTTGGATCCTGAGTGAAGTATCTCCATCCTGTGGACTTCATGGACTTTGGGATTCCTGAGGGGCTGCTAATACTACTGGGCTAGATGTTGATACAATTCTACTGCTGCTACTATAGGTGTCAAAAGGTACAGCACTTCCAGCAGCAGCAGAGGCACTCATCATAGCTAACGTTGCAGATGTTAATAACCTGTTTTGTTGTTGTTGTGGCTGCTGTTTACTCAACACATGTGCTTGTGGCTCAGTAGGGCTTGGACTTGGACGTGGTGACGATGTTGGTGATGACCAACAGGATATCTGTGTATTTTTAAGCATTTTTGCTTGCACAGGGTCAAAGTTTCCAATGATTTTCTCAAACAGTTTATAGACAGACACAGTGTTCCTTTTCAGTGGTGGAAGATTGACCTTTGCATTTCTGCTAACCTTCTGGCCATGTCATCATCTTTCACACTCTCAGTTTCATCTGTATCTGAAGAGCAGATGGATTCTGAAGGGATATGTTCTAGATCTTCATCATCAGCGTCAGTCATCATTATTAGGTCAGCATCCGCATCGCCTGCCATGTCTTCCCAACTACACTTATATTCCTCTAAGCTTTTAGAAGTGTCAAATGATTTCTTTTTACTTTTACTTTTAGAAAAATAACTACTACTTTGGTGTTTGTTTGTCTCACTGTCAGATGCAGCAGTTGGTTCAACTGCTACACTTTCCTTCACTATGCCATTGCCATCATCAACACTCAAATGCAACTCGTTGCCAACAAAACCTGTAAAAAGGTGATAATTAGCTAGACTGGAGAATGAAAACATTATTGCTAAGGAGAGCAAGAGCAACTAAAAAAATTCTACAAATACATTAATGGCAAAAAAATTAAAATCTGATAATGTTGGGTCCTTGGTATCTGAAACAGGTGAGATGGTCAGTGGGGGCAGAGAGAAAGCAGATATTTTAAATTATTTATTTTCCTCTGTTTTTACCAAGGAGGACCAATGGACAAGAACCTGCAAACTAATTTTACAGATCAGTCACAGCAAGCATGGGATTGGCTAACACAGAAAAAATGTTAAAACTATTGAATGGTGTTAAGATAGACAAAGCCCCGGGGCCGGATGGTATACACCCACCGGTACTTAATGAGCTAAGTCAGGCCCTGGCCAGGCCGTCATTTTTGATTTTCAGGGATTCTTTTATTTCATGTATGGTGCCCATGGATTGGCATAAAGCAGATGTGGTGCCCATATTTAAAAAAGGGATCAAATCCCAGCCAGTAAATTACAGACACATATGGTAGGGAAGCTGTTTCGCTTTGTGAAAGACAAGTCTTGTCAAACTAACTTGATTGCATTTTATGAAAAAGTTAGTAATAATATAGATGCGGGAGTGGCGGTTGATGTGATCTATTTAGACTTTGCCAAGGCACTTTTATATGGTTCCACACAAACCGGTTACTGTACAACTTGAATGAAATAGGCTTAGGGGAAATTGGATGAAAGATAGAATGCAAAGAGTGGTAGTAAATGGGAAGTTCTCCAATTGGATAAACGTGATAAGTGGAGTACCTCAGGGATCTGTCCTGGGTCCTTTTCTGTTTAATTTGTTTATTAATGATCTCCCAGAGGGCATAGGGAGCCATGTATTAAATTAAGTAAGGTAATAAAGTCTGAACTGGATGTGTCTTCATTACAAGAGGATTTGGACAAATTGAGTAATTGGGCAGGCAAATGGCAAATGAGATTCAATATAGACATGTGTAAAGTTATGCATTTTGATTATAATGGTTATATGCCTGCAGTAAAAGCAGAGAAAATAGCAATGTGGTGGGGATAAATTCAGTCTTCCCATTTCAATGCAATGAGCTAGGTGAAAAAAAACAGAAAAAATTGCACTTTTCACTGGAAATTTCCCGCAAGTGCCATGTTTTCCCTATTTCTGTGTTGAGGCTAAAACTTTCACCCATTCCTAATGGCCAGATATCCCCATCTCCAGAAGACTATCCCTTGTATTAGAAACCTTTCCCTGTAGAAAATTTGTCCCTGGAAATCTCTCCTGAAAGACTTCCCATCTTAGAGTTGTTCCAGCCTTGGACCAGTAAAAAGTATTTCTGAATCATAACATCAGAAAATGTCATTATTGGTCAGAAATATGTTGTGTATGTTAATAACTAGAAAACTATCTTGGTCATTGCTGTTACTATCTGTCTTAGCCAATGACAATGATAGGCTACCAGGCAGGTATTTTAGGCAGCTGGGATGACACAGACATTCACTTCTGGCACATACAGATTATAAGCTCTCTGGTTCACTTTTCTGTGTTGCTTATAAGCAATCTGGACAGGTCAGTTTCTGTACTGTAAACTCTTTGGAAAGTTCTATAGATTGCAAGTGTTGAGGATCAATTACTTACACAATCATCAGGCTGATGTCAGCCATATGCATAACATCAGAATTTTTCTGTGTTTTTGAAGTGATTGTGAGAAATACTATAGGTAAGAGACTCCAAAGCATGTATTTGCAGTGTGTTGAAGAACCTATCTGACACCTGAAGGATTAAGTTAGATATTTGTATGTATAAAATGTGTTTATAACAGCTGTATTACACCCCATTTTGGCCATTAAGATGTCACCTGATTTTTGTTTAAAAAATGTTGTCAGCATAAACTAATGATCCTTTAAAACCAAACAATAAAAATGGGAAGAAAGTGCCAGAATGTTTTGAATGAAAAGACAAAAAAGTATCCTAGCAAAATTGTGGCAACATAGACAATACTACTGATCCAGAAAGAAAGCCGATTCTCATTTACTGAGGTCATGTAGGTATTTTCTTCTGATCCTTTAGAAATATACTGGGTAAATGTTGCACTGAGATTTTTATTTGTATTAAGGATCATCTAAAATGTAAATAGAAAAATTCTACGTAGTTTTACAAGACGCAAGGGACTGAACCAGTTTTCTCCTCCAACAAAATGATGGCAATAAGATACTCACAAATTCTCTCAAATACTAAATAATGAATAGATGGAGAGTGCAATGACACTTTTTGCTACTATTAAGGGCCTTATGTTCAAAAGAAAAAATGAAGTAACCCCTAGTGGTAAGTGCAAGATAGTTAGGAAATTACATTCATAGGAAATGAGGGGAAATTCTGGGGTAAACCAACTACACCAAGGGGAGATATAAAGTCACCATTAACTGAAAATGGGCCTCTAACCTTTAGAATTTTATAGCAGTGTGCAACCTATTACTTACATTTGAGTTGGAAACCTCTTTAGTATTCAAGGGGTTAATAGGCCCAATTTAAATTATTGAGAATTTGAAAATAGTTATTTCTCCCATGGTACAGTCAGTTTGCACCAGGATTACTCCACGTTTGTTTTGAATATGATGCCCTAAGTATCCTTTACTTAAATATAAGTATGTCTTGTGAGACAGGTGTTTTGTTTTGTGTTTTGTTTGCTGTTTTAAACAATCAGATTGCACAATTATGTGATGTCCAGATCATTGTATACTTTCAGACACCAATCAAACAGGATCTTGCGTGGGTCAATTTGCTAAACCAGGTAGGAGAGCTTCTTCAATGGATTGGCAAGTAGGACTGCTGACAACTTCCCACACTTATCTCACTCTATCATATTCTCTTCATTTCTCATCTTCCTCCATATCTCACTCCTGCTCTCGTCTACTCTCTCTCTACCCCATTTTCTAAGGCCCCACGTCCCTCTTTCTCACTCACCCATACCCTCTGTCTCCCGCACTGTCCTGCACATCATCTCTAACTCCTACTCTCACCAGCATTCCCACTCCCTCCCTCACTATCTGTAGGGATGGGCAAAAGTTTCCACCTCAAATGAGGAACAGGTGAAAAATGCCACTTTTCAACAAGTGGGAAATGTTTCACAAAAAGTGCTGTTTTCCAGCTCTTTTTGCCTAGCTCTTGGCATTGAAATCAATAGAAAGACATAATTTCTCCCCAACACATGGACATATTCTTTCTTTTCCCACAGGCATGTAAAAGGGTGTCGGGCTCTCACAGCATGCCATTATGGGCGAGATGTTCAGAAAGTGGTGGTAACTGAAATTGTCTATAATCAGAATAAAAAAGTTCTTACACCATGATCTGTCAGTTCTCAGACATGTTTCCTTCATTTTTTGCAACCAATTCCGTCATCTCCGTCAAAGGGTAAAAGCCGTCTTAAAAGTGCGTGTGGTTTAATCTTCTGTCATAATGTAAGGTATTTTCAGAAGAAAATATTCATTTGAACGTCATTTTATTTTGTCTTATTAACGTCATTTTTCCCCGACATAATAAAAATGGTCTAAACTTGGAGAAGAAAAATTAGTTTCAAAGACAAAAAAAGTCTTTGTTTCTTTAAAATTTTTCGTTTCAAAGACAAAATCAAAGACAATTTTTAAGATGAGAATTTTTAACGGCAATGAGATCTTACCGTCATTTTTAATTCTTTAGATGAATTTTTAAACGTGACTGATTTACTTCTGAAAATATTGTCCTTCTTTTACCACCAATTCATGATCCAACACTTTTTCATTATGATGACTTTTTGAACATCTTGCCCTATGTGTTTGAGGAGAAAGCAGCACATTTTTGAGCTGGAGAAGGCAAGCTGATAAAGTCAGGTTTAGAGAGTCTTGTAGGCAGGAAATCTGTTCGCTTTATTAGGGGAGTATGGGGGACAGGAAGAGAAAAAGGAGTTTGACCCCAAATTCCAAGTTTCTTCCAGGTCTAATTTTTATTTCTGTCCTATGGGAGTCTAGGGGTGTAAGAATGGAGCAAAGGTGATTTACCTAAATACCCTCAAATTTTGTGTGATCGAGTAGACATAGGCAGCTGTGACACAAACAAGAAGAAAAGAAAGCTAAAATTGCACAGCCCCAGACCCACCTCAAATGGGCAGAGGGCAAATATCCAGGATACTGATACCAATATTCACATAAAACTTAACATTTATTTAAACTAAAAAAATAAAGTCAAAGCTCAGCAAATGAAAAACACTCCAAACTCATACACTGGAGGGAGCAAATCAGTTAGGATTCACCTGATGCACCTACTGAGGTCCTGTTATCTAAATAAACCCCAGGGTGGGTTTCTCTAATGCCTCAAATAAATGTTTTACAAGTCCTTTATAGCACACAATGTGCTGTTATGTATATGCGGTTCTGAGTTGTTCGGGTTCTATTCACAATTTTACTCAGTAACTTTAACGTAACTTACACAGGACATCTGACTTACTTCAGATGGTTAGGGATCGGCATTACTACTTGCTCTCTATCCAGCAGCCAATATAAGACATCTAGTCAAGCCCTTTGCAACAAGAGATGCGCTCCCGAATATAAGCAGCACTGAGTTGTTGATCTTGTTTAATCAGGATCGCATTTTGTTAATGGAACTGGATTATACAGGGGATAACTGATAGTGTGGGACTAGTAATACTATCTGCTCTCCTTCAAAGGGTTAACGGACGATACCCCATTAAGTATTTTTACAACACGCAATGTAAAGCAGTATATGAAGCTCTGAGTTGTAAGATCATGTTTATTCAGGATCGCACTCAGTATTCTTGACGGCATTATACGTAGGACGTCTGTGGTTAAAAATACCTTGGGGGATTTGAGTTATAACCCATTCAGGACATAAACTCAGTGTCACTTTATTGCCAATAAGCTTTACTCTATACTACCGAGTGGGGCAAGTTAGATGTCTATATGCTCAGTTTGCATACAGAATGAATGCAGTGAAGGAGCTCTGTTTATCCTATAATATAAAAGGCCAGATGTATGTTTGTCCGATGCAGTCATGCACAGTAAAGACTGCCCGAACGCACAGTCATGCCCAGTAGAGAATACCCGAACGCACATAATGCTGGGCCTGTGTACACGAGCTTTTACATTAGTATGGTATAAGGCTGTATGGATATTGATATTTCACATTACATAGTAGTAGAACACTTATAAGTATCTCTATGTGTATTGTAGGATACTTACATTAGAGTATTAATCCACATTGGGGAATAGGAGGGAACCGGCATATGCCGAGTTGAAGTGTTTTTAATTTGCTGAGCTTTTGACTTTATTTTTTATTTCTTTAGTTTAAATAAATGTTAAGTTTTATGTGAATATTTGTATTAGTCTCCTGGATTTTCACCCTCTGTCCATTTGGGGTGGGTCTGGTGCTGTGCAATTTTAGCTTTCTTTTCTTCTTGTTTGTATCGTTAATATCCAATAATAGCACATTCCCTTTAGTAACATTAACACCCTAAGCACTTTTACATAGGAACCGGTGATTTAAGTTCCTTTTTGATCATGCTGTTATCTCTGTTAAGGGGTGTGAGAAGGGAGTAAAGGAGAATTATCCCAAATACCCCAAAATTTGGTGTGACTGACTGGGAAGACATAGGCAACTGTGATCCAAGTTTCTTCCTAATCTGGCTATCATAGGGGAGTCTGGAGAAAGAAGCAGTTGGATGGGGAGTGTTTTTGTTTTTGTTTTTTTTTTTGCCTTTTTTGCTAAAAGACTACATAATTTGCAAAGATCCAAGGCAAGATATTACACACAATCAGTTCTGTTGTGTGTAAAACACACACACACAGTAGTTGACTAATGTCCAGAAAATGCACAAGGGGTAGGCGGAGAGTGAAAGGATTAGAAGCAGTGCAGGCACATGTGAGTTTAATGGTAGTCCAAAAACTGACTGCAGCCATGGTTGCTGCAGTGTGTGCAATAAATAAAAACAATCCCTCTTCTCCCAAGGAGAAGTCCCATCAAAAGATCCACCAGCACCAGTCCTATTAATAAACCATCTAAAAGCACAGAAGAGGAAAACAAGTCACATTACAGTGTTGATGGCAGAATGCAAGAAGATGTAGCAGTTCAACCAACCTCTGCATGTTACAGTGAGACAAAAAAGCATAAGAACACCTGTCCTGAAAGAAGTAGTGAACAATATAAAAATTCCTCCAAGGGGAAAAGTAAAAATAATTCTTTGAGACCTCTAAAAGCCTACAGGAATAGAAAAGCAGTGGAGAAGAGGTGGGTGATGCTGAGGATGATCTAATGACTTGTGATGATGATGATGATGATGTAGATCTAGAATTTGTCCCTCCAGTTCAGAGTGAGATAGATTAAAGATGGCAAAAAGTATACAGTCATCCTGTAGGTCATCATCAGCATCATCGTCACTTCCAAGTCCAAGTCCCACTCAGCCACACATATTAATAGTGTTGAGTAACCAGCAACAACACTATCAGCATCTACAGTATTAGCTTTGAGTGTCTTTGCTTCTCTTGGAAAAGCAACACCTGTGACAGCAAGTAGTTGTAGAAATTCAACAACATATAGTCCCAGTTGTAGTAGTAGTAGCCTCTCAGAAACCTCACAGTTTTTGAAGACACAGTACAGAGATACTTCACTCATGATCCAAAAGTGAAGCATGTTCCTATCTGTTGTCTGTGTTTAGAAGCATGTAAGCAGGAGGAAAGCAGATTATCTCCTAGGCACCTCCTCAATGAGTTCCAACCTGAAGAACAACCACATGTCTGACTGGGAGAGACACCATCAACAGGTCAGAGTGCCACAACTAGCAGTGGTAGAAGTATTCCGGGAGCTCTAAGGTACATAATAGAAGAGCTGTGTTAGAAAGTGTGCCTATATTTTCTGCTCCTGCTGCAGAGATGAATGACTCTGAGTTTGTTTTTGGAGATGACAAGAGTCAGAGTGTGCACATACCACCACCACACCCGCCATCTCCGCAAGTCATGTCACTAAAGCAATACAGTTACATTGTTTTTCTACTATGTACTGCCAACACACACCTACTAAGTTCTTAGAAAGAAGTCAAAACCTGCACAAAAACAATGCAAACATATGTGGAATAGTAAACTTGTCAAACTGTTAGTGGTTGACATGCTACACTTTCCTTTTCATGAAAACAGAGGCTTAAAAGAACTGACGTCATATGTTGCACCCTGCTGGAATATCCTAAGCCACAGTTATTTTTTAAGGATTGTTGTGCAGGAAGTTAGTGTTGTGGGCAAAGGGCAAAAACAGTCAGCCTGCTAACAACCTTTTCAAGGTATATGTTGCTGTAGGAGTTACAACGTCTACTTTCAGCTATTTATTTCTCCACTTCAACCATCAGAAGAAGTAATATTGTGATGGGGAATGTTGCAGACATAGAAAACATAGATGAAAAAGTTATTGGCAGTGGTGAAAAGAAGAAAATGTTCACAATAAAAGTGAAAAAGCATTATTTGTTTTGCAAAGTCATGATTAAAACAGATCTGAAATTTTCTTTGGGCTCTTCAAATCAATCTGTGAAGTTTATCGCCGATACAGAAGAACGCCCTTAGTTATCTAACCTTAATGGTGAAAAATAATATTTTCCTACAAACATGTTCTTCTTATTCTTATCACATGTTCCCTGCACAATTATGTCATAATCAATTATTTTAGGACTTAACTTCTCTAATGCATGTTCAGACCAACTGTCCACTTACTCCAGAGGAAACTGTATTTGGCTCACAAATACAGTGTGTTCTGGAATAAGTGGACAGTTGGTGAAACACAGCATTGGAAAAGTGTTATAATATACTGATTTTGGGTTTGCATCCTTACCTGCATTAAAAAGGTTAAAGGGTTAAAGTTTAAAAGGTTGTGTGTTCTGGGAGTGTGCGTATTTAATTAAGGGTGGGGGTTTGTGAACAATCACCTATGTAGGCCTGTATAAATCTAGGTACAGGACTCACAGAGCGTGCTCACAAATACAGTGTGCTCTTTATTAAGTGCTCTGGAATAAGTGGGCAGTTGGTGAAACACAGCAGTTAGTGCAACACAGGACTTAGAGAAACAAAGGTAAATTAAATGTTTACATTTTTAAGAACTCACATTTGCACCATACACGATGAGCAAGCTTGGAGATCTTGCCATATGTATTCATGCTTGTAGCAGTAGTTCCAGGTTCCATATCACTGTGGCAAGTGTGAGCAAGTGGCCTTTCTGGAAGCTCAGATTGGAGCTCTGGAGAGTCATATTGCAATACTGAGAGATATTGACAACCTTGAGAGGAGTCTCTTGCTAACTGAGAAGAGTTTAGCTGGGTCACCTAGCAAATAGGGAGGAGATCAGCTAGAAGGGAACCAGGCACACAGTTGGGTGACAGTAAGAAGTGGTTGCAGTGGGGGAGGGAAGAGGAAGAGGGCAGCTAGTCCTGAGTGTTTCCATCTCAACAAATTTGCTCATTTAAGTGAAGATATTGGGGAGGCAAACCCAGAAGTGGAATTGCTGGAGAAGACTGTTCTCCCTAACAGCTGGGATAACCGCTCCTCTAGCACAGAGGGGATCCAGAGGAAAGTGAAGCCTAGGCAGGTTGTGGTGGTAGGGGACTTATCACAGTGCCTGTGATCCTCCTGTCACTCTCATCTGTGGCATACTCTGATTTGCTGAGTTGGTTTGGCCCGCCCCCTGGTGACCTTTTTATACCTGACTATCACATCTGTCAGATGCCCTTTCGTGGTGTTTCTGAGCCAGTCTTGCTGTTGCTGAGATTAATTCAGAAAGGCAATTTGTTATGGGTTCCACCAAAAAAAATTGAATTTAAAAAAGGCCAACTTTAGCAGGTTTAATTCATCCCTGGGTCTCATTGACTGGGATATAATATTTCCTTGAAAAAACGCAGAAGGTAAGTGGAATGCCTTCAAAATAACATTGCAAAAATATACATATAAATTTATCCCCATTGGAAACAAATACAAAAGAAGCAAATTAAAACCAATGTGGCTAACCAGTAAAGTAATTCATGAAATAAATAACAAGAAAGCAGCATTTAAACATTATAAAGCTGAGGGATCAGCAGAGGCATTTGCAGAATACAAAAATGCCAACAGAACCTGTAAAAAGATGATTAAATTAGCTAGACTGAAGAATGAAACAATGATTACTAAGGAGAGCAAGTTCAACCAAAAAAAATTCTTTAAATACATTAATGGAAAAAAATTTAAGCCTGATATTGTTGGGTCCTTGTTATCTGAAACGGGTGAGATAGTCAGTGGGGACAGAGAGAAAGCAGATATTTTAAATAATTTCTTTTCTTCTGTTTTTACCAAGGAAGACCCAGTGGACAAGAATCTGCAAACTACTTTTACAGAACAGTCACAGCAAGCATGGGATTGGCTAACACAAGAAAACGTATTAAAACAATTGAATGGTGTTAAGGTAGACAAAGCCCCAGGGCCGGATGGTATACACCCACAGGTACTTAAAGAGCTAAGCCAGGCCAGGGCCATACCGTTATTTATTATTTTCAGGGATTCTTTTATTTCAGGTATGGTGCCCACGTATTGGCGTAAAGCAGATGTGGTGCCCATATTTAAAAACGGATCAAAATCACAGCCAGGAAATTACAGACCTGTAAGCTTGACATCTGGTATGGAAGCTGTTTGAATTGTTTCTAAGGGAATATATTCAAGAATTCAGCTTGAACAGGAATATTATTAGAAGGAGCCAACATGGCTTTGTGAAAGACAGGTCTTGTCAAACTAACTTGATTGCATTTTATGAAAAAGTGAGTAAAAATGTAGATGTGGGAGCAGCAGTTGATGTGATCAATTTAGACTTTGCCAAGGTATTTGATACGGTTCCACACAAGAGGTTACTGTACAAACTGAATGAAATAGGCTTAGGGGAAAATGTTTGTGTGTGGATTGGAAATTAGCTGAAATATAGAATGCAAAGAGTGGTAGTAAATGGCAAGTTCTCCAATTGGACAAATGTGACAAGTGTAGTACCTCAGGGATCTGTCCTGGGTCCTCTTCTTTTTAATCTGTTTATTAATGATCTCCCAGAGGGCATAGGGAGCCATGTATCAGTGTTTGCCAATAACACAAAATTAAGTAAGGTAATAAAGTCTGAACTGGATGTGTCTTCATTACAAGAGGATTTTGGACAAATTGTATTAAAAGGGGTATTGACTCAAGGGAGGAAGATATTATTATGCCTCTTTACAGGTCCATGGTAAGACCCCACCTAGAATATGCTGTTCAATTCTGGATGCCCTTTCTGAAAAAGGACATTATTAGTGTTGAGCGAGCATGCTCGGCCGATGCTCGGATCGGCTCGAGCATCGCTCTGCTCGGCACATGGCGGTACTCGTACGAGTACCGCATGTGCTCGCCCGCCATGTTCGGGTCTCCTCCCCGCACGTTTTGCGGCTGCTGCGCAGCCAATAAACGTGCAGGGAGGCTCTGACATCGGTGTAATGCCAGCAGCCATGTTGGCTGCTGGCATTACACTGATTGGCTGGCCAGAACCCGTGGTCAGGTGCTGTATAGCACCTGACCAGCGAGTTCGGCTCAGTCTGAGCCAGGGAGAGCTGAGGATAGGAAGGGAAAGGCAGTGTAGGGAGGAAAAAAACAAAAATTGTGAAAAAAAAAGAACCAAAAGTCCTTTTTAGGACTACTGTGTGTGGGGGCAGCAGGTTATTTGGTGTGGGGGGAAAAAAACAAAAAAAAAAAAAAAAAATATATATATTCTGTTTAGTGTGCAAAGTTGCAGATTAGAGCACATTCTGTTTAGTGTGCACAGTTGCAGATTAGAGCACATTCTGTTTAGTGTGCAAAGTTGCAGATTAGAGCACATTCTGTTAAGTCTTCAAACTAAAATATCAAAGTCACGTATTCCATTCAGTGTGCGTCGCCGCAGTTTAGCAGCACATTCTGAGTACTGTGCAGAGTTGCAGAATAGGAAGAAATACTGTTAAGTCTTCAAACTAAAATATCAAAGTCACATATTCCATTCAGTGTGCTTCGCCGCAGTTTAGCAGCACATTCTGTGTACTGTGCAGAGTTGCAGAATAGGAAGAAATACTGTTAAGTCTTCAAACTCAAATATCAAAGTCACATATTCCATTCAGTGTGCTTCGCCGCAGTGTAGCAGCACATTCTGTGTACTGTGCAGAGTTGCAGAATAGGAAGAAATACTGTTAAGTCTTCAAACTCAAATATCAAAGTCACATATTCCATTCAGTGTGCTTCGCCGCAGTTTAGCAGCACATTCTGTGTACTGTGCAGAGTTGCAGAATAGGAAGAAATACTGTTAAGTCTTCAAACTAAAATATCAAAGTCACATATTCCATTCAGTGTGCTTCGCCGCAGTGTAGCAGCACATTCTGTGTACTGTGCAGAGTTGCAGAATAGGAAGAAATACTGTTAAGTCTTCAAACTCAAATATCAAAGTCACATATTCCATTCAGTGTGCTTCGCCGCAGTTTAGCAGCACATTCTGTGTACTGTGCAGAGTTGCAGAATAGGAAGAAATACTGTTAAGTTTTCAAACTCAAATATTAAAGTCACATATTCCATTCAGTGTGTTTCAACGCCGTTTAACAGCCTATTCTGTGTACTCTACAGAGTTGCAGAATAGTAAGAAATACTGTTAATTTTTCAAACTCAAATATCAAAGTCACATATTCCATTCAGTGTCTTTCACCGCCGTTTAACAGCCTATTCTGTGTACTCTGTACAGTTGCAGAATTATAAGAAATACTGTTAAGTTTTCAAACTCAAATATTAAAGTCACATATTCCATTCAGTGTCTTTCACCGCCGTTTAACAGCCTATTCTGTGTACTCTGTACAGTTCCAGAATTATAAGAAATACTGTTAAGTTTTCAAACTCAAATATTAAAGTCACATATTCCATTCAGTGTGTTTCAACGCCGTTTAACAGCCTATTCTGTGTACTCTGCAGAGTTGCAGAATAGTAAGAAATACTGTTAATTTTTCAAACTCAAATATTAAAGTCACATATTCCATTCAGTGTCTTTCACCGCCGTTTAACAGCCTATTCTGTGTACTCTGTACAGTTCCAGAATTATAAGAAATACTGTTAAGTTTTCAAACTCAAATATTAAAGTCACATATTCCATTCAGTGTCTTTCACCGCCGTTTAACAGCCTATTCTGTGTACTCTGTACAGTTCCAGAATTATAAGAAATACTGTTAAGTTTTCAAACTCAAATATTAAAGTCACATATTCCATTCAGTGTGTTTCAACGCCGTTTAACAGCCTATTCTGTGTACTCTGCAGAGTTGCAGAATAGTAAGAAATACTGTTAATTTTTCAAACTCAAATATTAAAGTCACTTATTCCATTCAGTGTGTGTCACCGCCGTTTAGCAGCCTATTCTGTGTACTCTGCAGAGTTGCAGAATAGTAAGAAATACTGTTAAGTTTTCAAACTCAAATATTAAAGTCACTTATTCCATTCAGTGTGTGTCACCGCCGTTTAGCAGCCTATTCTGTGTACTCTGCACAGTTGCAGAATAGGAAGAAATACTGTTAAGTTTTCAAACTCAAATATTAAAGTCACATATTCCATTCAGTGTCTTTCACCGCCGTTTAACAGCCTATTCTGTGTACTCTGTACAGTTCCAGAATTATAAGAAATACTGTTAAGTTTTCAAACTCAAATATTAAAGTCACATATTCCATTCAGTGTGTTTCAACGCCGTTTAACAGCCTATTCTGTGTACTCTGCAGAGTTGCAGAATAGTAAGAAATACTGTTAATTTTTCAAACTCAAATATTAAAGTCACTTATTCCATTCAGTGTGTGTCACCGCCGTTTAGCAGCCTATTCTGTGTACTCTGCAGAGTTGCAGAATAGTAAGAAATACTGTTAAGTTTTCAAACTCAAATATTAAAGTCACTTATTCCATTCAGTGTGTGTCACCGCCGTTTAGCAGCCTATTCTGTGTACTCTGCACAGTTGCAGAATAGGAAGAAATACTGTTAAGTTTTCAAACTCAAATATTAAAGTCACATATTCCATTCAGTGTCTTTCACCGCCGTTTAACAGCCTATTCTGTGTACTCTGTACAGTTCCAGAATTATAAGAAATACTGTTAAGTTTTCAAACTCAAATATTAAAGTCACATATTCCATTCAGTGTGTTTCAACGCCGTTTAACAGCCTATTCTGTGTACTCTGCAGAGTTGCAGAATAGTAAGAAATACTGTTAATTTTTCAAACTCAAATATTAAAGTCACATATTCCATTCAGTGTCTTTCACCGCCGTTTAACAGCCTATTCTGTGTACTCTGTACAGTTCCAGAATTATAAGAAATACTGTTAAGTTTTCAAACTCAAATATTAAAGTCACATATTCCATTCAGTGTCTTTCACCGCCGTTTAACAGCCTATTCTGTGTACTCTGTACAGTTCCAGAATTATAAGAAATACTGTTAAGTTTTCAAACTCAAATATTAAAGTCACATATTCCATTCAGTGTGTTTCAACGCCGTTTAACAGCCTATTCTGTGTACTCTGCAGAGTTGCAGAATAGTAAGAAATACTGTTAAGTTTTCAAACTCATATATATTAAAGTCATATATATCGTGTAAGATGAAGAAGGCGGGTAAAAAGGGACGGGGAAGTGGACGTGATCCTGAAAGTTCAGGGCGCGGGTCAGGACGCGGAGAAACTGTGCCTGGTGCCAGAGCACAAGAAAGAAAGACATCCACCATACCTAGCTTCATGTCTGATTTCACAGGGCGTCGCAGGACATCACTCTCGAGGTCCGACCAGTGCGAACAGGTGGTCGGTTGGATGACAGCTGATACTGCTTCCAGTCGGTTAAGCACCACCCTGTCTTCCACCAAGTCCACTCTCAGTAGCCAAGAGTCTGGTCAACATAATCCTCACTCTGATCATCCTTCCTCCCACCATACACGGTCTGGTCAAAGAAGTGATCCCACACTGGGATATAGTGATGAGCTCGTCTCATCACCAATCCTTCATTTGACCCTCTCTCCAAGCACGCTTGCAGAGGAACATGACATCTTGTGCCCTGATTCACAACCTCTAGAGGCTACCCAATCACAAGAAGATGACAGATGTGAACGGCATTTAAGGTCAAAGGAAGTAGTGGATGATGATGATGATGATGAGACACAGTTGCCATTAAATCAACCACTATTTCCTTCTCAAGACCTTGTTGAGGAGAATGTTATACAGTTGTCAATGACCGAGTATGTGGTGGGATCAAGACTTGAGGAGGATGATCAGAGTGAGGAAGTGGAGGAGGACTTGGTGGACGATGAGGTGACTGACCCCACCTGGGAAGGTGTAGAGCCGAGCGATGACAGCAGTCCTGAGGGTGAGCCATCTGCAGCACCGCAACAGGCTGGAAGAGGCAGTGGTGTGGCTACAGAAAGAAGGCGGACCGCACCAAACCGGCCCGCAAATGTTCCACGGAGCACCCCCTTGCGTAAATCTACCTTGCCAAGGGGTAGGTGTTCCGCGGTATGGCGTTTTTTTAAGGAAAGTGCGGACGACAAAAGATTTGTAGTTTGCAACCTGTGCCACACCAGAATGAGCCGAGGCATGAACACTAGAAACCTCACCACCACCAGCATGATCCGACACATGGCATCCAAGCACCGTAGTAAGTGGGAGGAACGCCTGGATCGCCCATCTGTGTCTGCAGGCCACACCACTGCCTCCTCTTCCCCTGTTTTCGGTGCCGGCCAATCGCCTGTCAAAGGCGCAGGCCCGCATACCTCCCGCCCTGCACCTGTAGCATCTGAAGCACCATCAGCGACCACATCCACTTCCCTGTCCCAGCACAGCGTCCAAATGTCGTTACCCCAGGCATTTGAGCGCAAGAGAAAATACCCAGCCACCCACCCACAGGCCATAGCACTAACCTCACACCTTTCCAAATTACTGGCCATCGAAATGCTGCCATTTAGGCTTGTGGACACTGAGTCCTTCCGCAGCCTGATGGCAGCAGCTGTCCCTCGGTACGCGGTCCCCAGCCGCCACTACTTTTCCCGGTGTGCCATCCCCGCATTACACCACCATGTGTCCCGTAACATCACCCGTGCCCTGACCAACGCAGTTACTGGGAAGGTCCACTTAACGACTGACACATGGACAAGTGCTTGTGGCCAGGGACGCTACATTTCCCTGACGGCACACTGGGTGAATGTCGTGGAGGCTGGGAGCGACTCGGACCCTGGGATGGCACGGGTGCTACCCACGCCGAGGATTGCGGGCCCTACCTCCATCAGGGTTTCCACCAGCACCTACGTTATTGGCTCCTCCTCCTCCGTTTCCACCTCCGAATTCTCTACACACACCGCCACTCCCCCATCAGCCAGTAGCTGGAAGCAGTGTAGCACTGCAGTGGGGAAGCGTCAACAGGCCGTGCTGAAGCTGATCTGCCTTGGGGACAAACAGCACACGGCCTCAGAGCTGTTGCAGGGGATTAGTCACCAGACCGAGCAGTGGCTCTCGCCACTCAACCTGCAACCAGGCATGGTTGTGTGTGATAATGGGCGTAACTTGGTGGCGGCTTTGGAGCTCGGCAAGCTCACACACGTACCATGCCTAGCGCATGTATTTAATTTAGTGGTGCAGCGATTTCTAAAAACCTACCCCAATGTGCATGATCTCTTGACCAAGGTGCGCCGCGTGTGTGCACATTTCCGTAAGTCATCTACAGCTTCGGCCGGCCTGTTGAAGCTGCAGCAGCGCTTACAATTGCCAGCTCACCGGCTGCTGTGTGACGTGAGCACGCGCTGGAACTCCACCTTCCACATGTTGGCCCGGCTTTGTGAGCAGCAGAGGGCAGTAGTGGAGTACCAGCTGTTACACGGTCGTCGCCTCTCCGTTCAACTTCCTGTAATCAGAAGTGAGGAGTGGGAATGGATGTCAGACCTCTGCGAGGTTTTACGCAATTTTGAGGAATCGACACAGATGGTGAGCGGCGATAACGCTATTATCAGTGTAACCATCCCACTTCTGTGTCTACTGAAACGCTCGCTGCTCACAATTAAAACCGACGCTTTGCATGTGGAAGAGGTGGAAATGGGGGAGGAAGAGCTTACACAAGGTGATAGCCAGAGCACCCTCACTTCGTCTTCTCAGCGACAATTGGAGGAGGCGGAGGAGGAGGAGGAGGAGGAGGAGGAGGAGGAAGACACGGTTGCCTCCGCTACAGAGGGTAGCCATGGAACTTTAGTTCCATCTCTTCAGCGTGGGTGGGCAGAAGAGGAGGAAGAGGATGAGGATATTGAGAGTCAGCCTCCTGGTGAGGACAGCGAAATCTTGACTGTTGGTACTCTGGCACACATGGCTGACTTTATGTTAGGCTGCCTTTCCCGTGACCCACGCGTTGTACGCATTTTAGACAACACGGATTACTGGGTGTTCACCCTTCTGGACCCCCGCTACAAAGAGAATTTCTCATCTCTCATTCCTCCGGTGGAGAGGACAAGCAAAATGGTGCAATACCAGAAGGTTCTTGTTGAAAAATTGCTCCAAAATTTTCCATCTGACAACGCTGGCGGCAGAGTACGTGCTACCTTGGCCAACCGAGAAGGGGAGAAAAGGGGAGCACACAGCAGTTCCGAGAAAGGCAGGGCAACACTCTCCAAGGCGTGGGACACCTTCATGACACCCCGCCAGCACCCTCACCCTGATGCGCAGCCTAGTGTCACAAGGAGGGAAAAGTTTTGGAAGATGGTGAAGGAGTACGTAGCAGACCGTGTCAGCGTCCTCAATGATCCCTCTGTGCCTTACAACTACTGGGTGTCCAAGCTGGACACGTGGTATGAACTGGCACTCTACGCCTTGGAGGTGCTGGCCTGCCCTGCCGCCAGCGTTCTGTCTGAGCGGGTATTTAGTGCTGCTGGTGGCATCATAACAGATAAGCGTATCCGCCTTTCCACCGACAATGCTGATAGGTTGACACTTATAAAAATGAACAAGGCCTGGATTTCCCCTGACTTCTCCACTCCACTGGAGGAAAGCCCCGGGGGAACATAAACTCACTTTATATATGTTATTTACAATGATGGGAATACTCTGTATTCCCATTCACCCCTTCCACCCAAAAAACGGGTATATGGTTGACTCTTAATCTTCTCATCCTCCTCCTCCTCTTCCATATGCCCTGTGCTATAATTTTTATATAGGGCCAGCTCACCAGCGGGCCCTGTGATATAATTTTTATATAGGGCCAGCTCACCAGCGGGCCCTGTTTGACAATTTTTATATAGGTCAGCTCACCAGCGGGCCTTCTCATATAATGTTTTATTGGGTCAGCTCTCTAGCGGGCCCTCTCATATAATGTTTTATAGCGTCAGCTCACTAGCGGGCCTTCGCATATAATGTTTAGGATGGTCAGCTCTGCAGCAGACCCTCACCCATAATGTTTTAGATGGTCAGCTCAGCGCACGTTTCCCTCTTAATCATGGCCTCAGTTCTGAAAATCAAGGAAATTTTTGGGAGAATTTGCCTCTGCGCACGTTTCCCTCTTAATCATGGCCTCAGTTCTGAAAATCAAGGAAATTTTTGGGATAATTTGCCTCTGCGCACGTTTCCCTCTTAATCATGGCCTCACTTCAGAAAATCGATGAAATTTTTGGGAGAATTTGCAGATGATATACAAGTAAATATACAGCAAATACTGTTTGGTAACAATTTTTCGCCTAAAGTCGTTTTTATTTTCCTTTTTGTGTGTTTTACGGTCAGTCTGTAAAAATGGCGTACTACGGGCGAAAGATCGTTCCCAGCAGCGATGTTGGAGTCCAAGGTGCATCCAGACATCCTCCCTATGCTGTCCCTGAACCATTTCTGTAGTGTTTCCATCTTTTTCTGCCCTTTTCCTATGGACCAGGCACCCTCCCCTCATCAGAGCAGGGGGTGCCTGGTGTAATGCTCGAGTCCTCCCATTGACTTCAATGGGGCTCGGGTGTTCGGCCGAGCACTCGAGCCTCAGGGGGTGCTCGGTCAGAGCACCCGAACATCCGAGCATTGGGGTGCTCGCTCATCACTAGACATTATGGAACTAGAGAAAGTACAGAGGAGGGCTACAAAACTAGTAGGGGAATGGAAAGTTTTAGATATGAAGAAAGGCTAGAAAAGTTAAACTTGTACACACTAGAGAAACGGCGTCTTAGAGGGGATATGATAACACTATATAAATATGTTCAGTGCCCATACAAAGGGCTCTCCAAAGACCTGTTCATTAACAGAACAGTACAAAGGACAAGGGGCCACCCGCTTAGACTTAAGGAAAGGAGATTTCATCTACAACAGCGCAAGGGTTTCTTTATGGTAAGGACAATAAAAGTATGGAATTCACTGCCTGAGGAGGTGGTGCTATCGAATACATTAGATGCCTTTAAAAAGGGCATGGATACTTATTTAAAAAAGCAGAACATAGAGGGCTATGTACGTTAGTATTGGGATTAATATTTAGTTAGTGCTTATTAATCCAAGGAGAAATCTGATTGCCATTTGGAATAAAGAAGGAATTTGTTTCCCCCCATTCAAGGCAGAATTTGAAATTGCTGTATTGAGGGTTTTTTTTGCCTTCTTTTGGATCAACGATGGTAAACAGGGATAGGAAAAGGGTTGAACTAGATGGACACAAGTCTCTTTTCAACCTAAATTACTAAGACACTCAAAATACTGGTGCATATCCATATCTCATCAATATTAACCCTTGTACTTTATGGCATATTGCCTGAATAACACTACTATATTAAAAATGAGGTTTTAAACACATAATATGACCATAGTGTGCCAAGCTTGCCACCACTCCAAGGTACCCCATTATAGGGAAGTCCAAACCTTAATCCCTTACCGCCCGAGGACGTACATGTATGTCCCATACATGTAAGTCCAGAGCGGATGTCCCTTGTACTTACATGTACGTCCCAGAAATTTGGGTGCCCTCTCGGCTGCACTCCGTTCGGGGACTATGGATTATTTTTAAAAAATAAAAAAAAAATATTCGGCAGGCATTAAGTGCCGGCCCCGTGTGCTCATGGTCGGTCACTAAGGGGTTAATATGCTTTGTCCTGTGAGTTTAATCTCTCCTGCTTTACTGGTTTACAAACCTTAATTTACTTTATCCTGCTAGCTGAATCATTGCCGATTTTACTCACTGATGGGGAGAGACTCTGTTGACAGGCATTATATAGTGTACTAAAGAAAATGATCATTGCACCTGGGGTGGGAGGGATGCTTAAACTAATAGAAACTGGTCAAAACTTTCAAAAATACATTTCCAGTCCAGGTTGTGGTAAGCAGTGTCACGGGCACCCAGGAAAGCTCAGAACTCAGTACAGTAATGTAATGCAAAATATTTATTAGAATAAATCACAGCAATAAATATGTAGTACAACAAGCAAAGGGTTACTAGCTGGCGACACTACTACCAGAAATAGTAGGCCTCAAGCTAGACCACAATGCTGGAGACTGGGCCGAAGCCCCTGTGAGTCTCAGCAGGAAACAGGAACACTAGCTCTTGATCCGTCAACTGGAACACTGGAACAGTAATCTTGATCCAATGAACAGGAACACAAGGACTGCTGGACTGGAGAACTGACTCACGCCTGCAATCACCGCTAAGAGACCCTGTGACTCACACCTGCAGTCACCAATCAGACTCTCTGTCCACAACAGTGGTCTGTCTTAGGCCAATAGTACAATTGATCACAGTAAGGGGTACTCATGATCACTGGGTCATACACAGAGAGGGTTCTCGTACTTAGCTGGGTCATACACAGAGAGGGTTCTCGTACTTAGCTGGGTCATACACAGAGAGAGGGTTCTCATACGTATCTGGGTCATATACAGAGAGGGTTCTCTTACTTAGCCGGGTCATACACAGTGCGGGTTCTCATAAATAGCCAGGTCATACAAAGAGTGGGTTTTCATAGATAGCCAGGTCACACACAGAGCCCAAGTACTTCACCAAAGAACAACAATGCAAGGACATCCGAGTCAGGCCTCAGTCTGCCTTTTCAACCCCTCCACAGGAAGTAGGAGGAGCAGCTCAGAGGGAGGAAGTAGGAAGTAGGTAGGAGGAGACTACAGTAAGCAAACAGATAAAACAGAGGTCTGCAGCCTGCTTGAAGCCTCGTGTCTGTAATCATGCTGGAGTCAAGGTAAGCTGTGACAAGCAGTGAAAGTACAAAGTATGTGGCCCTGGCTTCATTAGCAGGCCTGTTCCCAGGAAATCAGATCTGCCAATGGGTCAGTATCTATTTGAAAGTTTCCCTTTAACAGTTGGCGAGGTAAAGAAGAATACCATTTCTGAGCAACTCAACTGCACCAGTTGAGAAAAAATAACAATTCCCTCATTGCTTTATTTTCTTTGTTCAGAATCTTCTCTTCTCCCTGTGGTGGTTCAAAGGCAATTATTATGGTTCTCATGTTAGCTTTAGTGAAGCCACCTCAATTGTAATATACATTTTTAATTTTTTATTGTTTTAAAGCATCCCTGTTGTTAGCCATCCTACTGAGAAATGTTAGATACAATATGTACTTGAAAGATATAACTTGTAAATATGCAAGTGAAGTTAAACAATGTTGAATTTTGATAAATGGTTTCATCTGAGGGTATTTAAATTGAGTTCCAGACATGGTACAGCCAACTGGGTCAGAAGATGTTGCATAAGTAAATTCCCTTACAAATAAAAGTATAATTTTGTTACAACACAATGCAGTATAATACAATGTATACAGCTAAATAACACTGTATTAAAGGTTTTATCATAGACTCCCTTTAAAATCTGGCATGATTGATGGTAACTAGAAACTGCCTTTGCTTCTAACAAATGAGCTGGTAACAAAAAGGGTACATATTATAGATTCCATAAGTTAGACTATTCCTGCTCAGTTACAGCATGCCAAGATTTTAAACATACTAATTATGAAACAAAAACAAATATTTTAAAGCAAAACATTACATAGCCAAGTACTTTGATTTTATATGCTTCACTATTGTGTGTTTCCTAAGACTGGAGAATAGAACATCCTAATAATAGAATGGAAGATGGTCTCATTGTTCCTCAAATGTTATTCATAATTCCTGTTCCAGGCATATAGTTAGCTACTGATTTTTGTTACAATCCTTAGCACAGTTGTCTGCATGTGTTGTTGATCCAACAACTTGGGTAGATGAACACCATGAGAGCTAAGCCTGATTGCTCAACCAACTGTGAAGTATTTTTAACAGACCTCTAAAATAAACTCTCAGTTCTTCAGAACAGTTTCTTAATGTGCTAGCTATAAGCAGAGCATATTGAGCACTACTTGACCATAAAACATTTTTTTAGATTAAAGGGATAGTAATGTTTCAAAATAAAAGCAGCTCCAATTAATCTTCAAAGTATCTGGGCCATGGAGAGTGTTATTTTAATACTGTCAGAGTTGTAATTCTAGAGTAATTGAATGATAAAGTATCCCCCTCCCACCCCTTTTACTGATGTAACACTGCTCACCTCAGAATAGAAAGGTGGTGTCCAGATAGCTTGAAGAGAGGGACAATTTTAAATTAGCATAAGGGAAAATACTGAAAAAACTGTCAAGGGAGGCAGGACTTTCATTGTTCTCACAGTAAGAAGATTATCCCTTGCTGTGAGCTGTCTGGTCTTAAGACCAGTTTCCACATCTGAGGGGAGGTGGCTTATACTAGGTAAAAGGGGCGGGAGGAGTATACTTTATCATTCAATTACTCTTGATCTACAACACTGACAGTATTGAAATAACACTCTCCCTGGCCAAAATATTATGAAGATTAATTGAAGCTGCTTTTATTTTGAAACATTACTGTCCCTTTAATACTGGGCTGAAAACAAGCATTCAAGAATATAGATAATATAATACGTATGTAAGTATGTATCTTTATTTATATAGTGCAATACATATCCACAGAGTTTTACAGAAGTTGTAACAGTATGATACAAAAATACACAATTGGGTTAAGAGCATTAGGCTAAAGTGAGATCATTAAAGGCAAAGAAAAGGAACTGGCTCCAGGAAAGTTTACATAAGCAGGAATAAACTCAGAAAGTCCACTCCACTATATAGCAAAGTACTCTAAGGCCTAGTAGCAAGGTGTTACCCATAAAACCGCCCAATTAGCAATAGCCCAACAAATGCAACTATGGTTTGCATCTATGGTGTACAACTTCCCACATGAACTCTCAGATGAGAAGGGGATGTTGATGAAAAAATAATTCTTTATTGTGCACAGAGCATAAAAGAGAGCAAAACAAGGCTTATTTACAATCACAACAGCCCATTCCTTATGCTTTTCAGAGACACAAAGGCCTCCTTCATCAGAAGATGAGACCGCCTACTTCTAGCAAGCTTTATATAAACAACACACTACCTCTTGGAGAACACAGGTTAACTCATCCACCGCTGGAAAGGCAAACAGCTGTAAACCAGCTAGAATGCCTGCCTGGTGGTAAAGAAGAGACCTATGCCCAAGAAGTTATACACATAATAAAAACCGTTGGACCAAAAACGGACCAGAAATGGTTATATAAAAGCAAAGACAAAGAAATGACACTTGTACAAACAGAATGTCAATAAGTGTAACTTTTTAAAAGAGAAACACAAACACTCAGCGAAGGAGGAGAGAAGGGAGAACAAAGATTTACCCAGTATAACAAACCACATCCCATTCAACATTCAGACCACAAGGTCTTCTAGTTCTCAACGTAAATATCCAAAAGACTTCTCTTTTATTTAATATAGCCACCTTAACTCCTCCTCTCGGTGAGTGTGCACACTTCAATACCCTGAGAGGTAAGGAATGTGCTATCTGCATCATGTTCACTTACAATATGGTTCGAAACTTGAGATCTACCATCTGTATTTACAATACAATTCAAATGCTTTCTAATTCTGACTTTTAAAGGACGAACTGTACATCCCACATACTGCTTCCTGCATTTATATGTCACCAAGTACACAACATTTTTAGAGCTACAATTTATAAAATCATTCATATGATACATCTTTCCTATAACTGTGGACCTAAAATCCTTAGACTTTGTAACATAGGCACAGCAAATGAGGAGGAACGGAGCACCCTCAAATGCTCATCAATAGTCGGAATCTCCTGTGCCTGAAAGACTTCGGGAAGAACAGAGGGCTGAAACCTATAATTAATCATGAACAGAGAAGAACTCTGTGAGGAAGTGTTCATGGCACAATTCCAGGCAAACTCCGCTCAAGGTAACAGGGTAGCCCAATTATCGTGGTCGTCAGAGATATAACAATGAAGAAACGGTTCTAGGGCTTGGTTGGACCATTCAGCCGCACCATTTGACTGTGGGTGGTAGGTGGAGGAGAATGCTAACTGAATCCCCATTTGAGCACAAATGCTCAAGACACGAACTGGCTACCTCTGTCTGAGACAATAACCCTAGGTATCCCATGGAGTCGAATGACCTCTTTAGCAAAAATCATCTCCAATTCCTGCGTGGAGGGTAGTCCTTTGAGTGGTACAAAATGAGCCATCTTATAAAATTTGTCTACAATCATTAGGATGACCGTAAAACCAGAAGATGCCAGTAGATCAACCATAAAATCTATGGACAGATGAGACCACAGTCGTTCTCCGTTGGCCACCAATTGAAGAAGACCAACAGGCAAATGTCGAGGTGATTTATTTTGAGCACACGTGGTGCATGCTGCGGTAAAAACAGCACAATCGGATCAAAGGCTCGGCCACAGAACAGTCTAGACAAAGACCAATTCAATTGGTCTCACCCAATGTGGACAGCAATTTTGGAGGAATGGCAAGTCTCAAGCAGTTTTATGAGCCCAGAAGGTATGAAACTGCAAAATTGAACCTTTACAGGAACAACGCCCATCTAGGTTGGCGGGGCGACAGGCGTTTAGCCTCAGACAAGTAAGTGAGATTCTTTTAGTGCCAATATAATCTCTACTAACTCTGTCCCCAATCTGGTATACTGTCTCTGCCTTAGACAGTTTCTTCGAGAAATACCTGCAAGGGAGTAAGGCCTCCCCTGGAGCCGAACGTTGAGAAAGGAGGGCGCCTATTTCAATCTCAGACGCGTCAACTTCCAGTGTGAAGGGCATGGCGGGATTGGGATGCACTAAAATAGGAAGCTGCTGCAAATGCTGCCTTGAGGTCCTTAAAGGCACCCAATGTACTGGGGGACCTGTTTGAAACCTTAGCAACCTTATGGGTCATATAGGTTTGGCAATAGATGAGAAATTCTTAATAAACCTTCGGTAATAATTAGTGAAGCCCAGGAATCTTTGAATAGATTTGAGTACCTCAGGATGAAGCCATTGCAGCACAGCAGACAGTTTCTGGGGTCCATAGCCAACCCAGAAGAGGAAATGATGTAGCCCAGAAAGGTAACCTGGGGCTTGTGAAATTCGCATTTCTCCAACTTGCAAAACAAGTTGTTTTCTTTTAACAAACTTAGGACTCTGGATACATCCGAATGATGAGTCTCCAACATAGGAGGGTGAATGAGGATGTCATCCAGATAGACCACAACACAACTCTGCAATAGGTCTCTCAGTACATCATTAATAAATCTCTGGAAGACAGCAGGAGCATTGCACAGACCAAAGGTCATGACAAGATATTCATAATGCCCGCTCCAGGTGTTAAATGCTGTCTTTCATTTGTGGCCCTCCTTTATTCTGACCAATTGTAGGTCACCTTTAAGTCAAGTTTCATGAAAATTTTGGAACCTTTGAGATGGACAAATAGTTCTGTGGTATTGGATAGGCGTTCTTAACCATTAACTTGTTTAAGCCACAGTTATCAATACATGGACGCAACTCTCCGTCATTCTTTTTGACCAAAAAATAATCCAGCACCAGCCTTTCATCATAACTAGAACTGTCCATTCCCCTTACTAGTTTTGTAGCCCTCCTCTGCACTCTCTCTATTTCCATAATGTCCTTTTTCAGAAAGGGCGCCCAGAATTGAACAGCATATTCTAGGGGGGGTCTTACCATGGACCTGTAAAGAGGCATAATTATATCTTCCTCCCTTGGATCAATACCCCTTTTAATACATGCCAATATCTTATTGGCCTTTGCAGCTGCCAGCTGGCACTGCATGCTGTTGCCAACTCTATTGTCTACCATTACTCCCAAATCCTTTTCATTTGTAGATTTCCCTAGAGAAACACCATTTAAACTATATGTTGCATTTTTATTATTATACCCAAAATGAATAACTTTACACTTGTCTATATTGAATCTCATTTGCCATTTGCCTGCCCAGTTACTCAATTTGTCCAAATCCTCTTGTAATGAAGACACATCCAGTTCAGACTTTATTACCTTACTTAATTTTGTGTCATCGGCAAACACTGATACATGGCTCCCTATGCCCTCTGGGAGGTCATTAATAAACAAATTAAAAAGAAGAGGACCCCGGACAGATCCCTGAGGTACTACACTTGTCACATTTATCCAACTGGAGAACTTGCCATTTACTACCACTCTTTGCATTCTATCTTTCAGCCAATTTCCAATCCACACACAAACATTTTCCCCTAGGCCTACTTCATTCAATTTGTACAGTAACCTCTTGTGTAGAACCATATCAAATACCTTGGCAAAGTCTAAATAGATCACATCAACCTCCACTCCCGCATCTATATATACGTAGCTACGTTTCCTGTGGAGTTTTATCACTTTTGTTTCCATTGAGAGAATGGGATGCTGGGAAAAATTTGCTACACTGTAACACTAAAAACACACCAACATTCAGTTGATACAAAAGTGTTGTGCCGAAAAAAAGTTGTGCCACAGAGTAGCCTGTATAAAATAATCCTTAGATGCAGCCCTAAAGTAACTGGGACATGTATACTGAACTATCTTGGCCTGTCTTGGTCAGCATTTATATTATCTTTAATTTATATATTAATATTTATATTATCTTCTAAAACAATTGTTCTCTAAGCTGTCCTCAGGGTCCACTAACAGACCACTGGCAGAGTAAGAGCTAAGGATTTTCCTGCTTAAGTAGATTAGTTGACCAAACACTCAGTCATGTTTATTCACTCACCAAGAACAGAACTCTTCAGTTTCTGTTATTGATCTCTGAAGATAGGTTTGAGAACTGCTGGTCAAGAATTAAGAGCATTAACTGTTAGACTGCAACATTTTGTCTAAGATCACTTACATACAGAGGGTATCTATGCCCACTGATGAGTTTTAAGCATGCATTGGAACTTTCAAAATCATCTGACCCTGAGATAAATTAATATATTAGTGTTCACTGTCATTTAATTTCAGTGTAACGTATGTCAGTTGTCCCCAAATCAGTTCTTAGGAATACGTAAGAATCATTTAAGCCCTCCAGGGTGAATAAATTGCAATTTTTTATTTTAGGTGGATCCCCCCCTAAAAATCATTTTACTATCAGGCCAGTAAAAATTGAGCTTGCAGACAAAAAAAAAAGCTGTTAATCCAACACGTTCCTGTCAGGTTCACTCATCTGGACAAGATGAGCACTTCTGAATTTTGCCTTTCTTCACACTTCCTCCCCTTTTCCCTTCAATCTTTCCCATTCTCAAATCCCTTCTCCTCATGCTTCCACTTCTGACTCCTCTCTCCCCGTGTTCCCCAGTGCTTCCACCTCTCTATACAAGCTCACCACTGCTGGAAGTGGAGAAGGCAGCAGGCTGCATGGATGAAGCAAAGATGAAGCATATGGATTAAAAAGCTGCTTCCATGCTCCCTGCTGCCACCTACCCATATTTCTTGATGTTGCCTACTCTCTCTCTCCAGTTTTCCCACTGCCATCTCCTTCCCCAGTATAATCTGTTGCAGTCTCCTCTTTCCATATATTCTTTGCTGCTACATCCTCTTTCCATATGCTCTCCAATCCTGCCTCCCCTCTCCCTATTACCCCTGCCTCTGAATCATCTTTTGCTCAAGCTCCATTGCTTCTGCACCCTTTATCTCTCATGCACTGCCTGTGCTCCTCCCCTCTTGGTCTCTAGTGCTCTTTAGTAACTTTCTTCTCCTTTTCTACCAATATTTTTCTCTTCTCCTACCACATCCATGATCTGTTCCAAGTTCATTTTTTGGACCAATAATTTTCACTGGGTCCTCTGAAATAAATCCATGAAATTAATCATGGAGGTTGGACTAATCTCAATTTAGGACTTGATAGATTTGTAAATTTGCTATTGTGTTATGTTTTAGAAGAGTTGACATCAGAAACCTGCACTATCCATCAATTTTTTTTATATTGCAAAGAAATTAAGAGCATTTCAGATTTAGGCTGGAAACATTCTACAGGTGTTCTCCACTATAAAATAGATCCGAGGAAAACCAGTTTCTACTTATTTTGCCTTGAGTACTTGTGTAACTAACAATAGCTAAAGAAATAAAAAAATATGTACTGAGTTATCTTCTTTATCTCAGCCATCTAACCACTTCAGTGGAACTGAGGTCTGCAGTTTGCTTTATTGTCATGTGCTGGCTTGCAACGTGCTGTTTTTCTGCTGGAATGAAAGCCATTTAATAAATTGTATCCACTGATTCCCTCAAATACTCCATTATAAATCTGAACGGATACAGTCAAAATGTTTTCTTTATAACACTATAGGGCCTTGTGCTACAAAAAAAGTGGAATACATTTTTGGCAAACCAATGGCCCGATAGGGGACCTGTAACCCTAAAATAAGTTTACATTTAGTTAATTTGAAATACTGTCTGTATGTTGTTCTAGTCATTTGCTTGCAATGTGAATAGTCATTAAGAAATTAACTAGCGTCGAGAGAACATTTTCAAAACAAAAGTAAATATGAGAAAAATGGAACTTCCTGTGTGACCTCATGTGAAACGTGCAGTTTTTAAGCTTCTTCCTTTTCTTTGTTGAATTGAAATTAATGATAATAATGTAATTTCCCCCATATGAACAGTTTCTCCCATTTATTCCTATCATATAAACATAGAATTTGATGGTAGATAAGAATTCAACACATCTAGTCTGCCCATTTCTCTACTGTACAAACCTGTATGGCCTCTTGTCCAAATATTTTTACTCCTTAGAAGTGTACTTACCTCCTGCATTTTGTTGAATCTCTTCATGTATTTGAATGTTTCTATCATACCTTCTCTCGTTTCTCTCTTCCAAACTATACATTTTCAGATCCTGTAGTCTATAATAAATTATTTTTTCCTGTACACCATTCACCATTTTAGTAGCCCTTCTCTGAATTATCTTTAGAGTATCTATAGCTTTCTGGAAATGTACTATACACAATATTCTAGGTGAGAGCTAACCATAGATCTGTAGAGTGGAATGACCACTTAATTTTTTCTGTTACTAATGCCCCTAGCTATACAATCCAGTGCCCTGCTTGTATTCCCTGCCATTTTGTTACATTGCCTGTCTACTTTTAAGTCATCAACAATAATTACTCCCAAATCCTTTTCCTCTGTTGTCACTGACAGCACAGTACCCTTAACACTATATTCTGCCTTTGTAACTTTACAAGTAAATTATTTTACATTTATCAATATTAAATTGCATGTGCCACACTCTTGTCCATTTTTATAATTTACCAAAATCATTTCTCATTTGGCATATTCCCTCAGGAATATCTACCCTGTTGCACATATTTGTATCATCTGCAAAAAGGTATACCTTACCTTGAAGATCTTATGCAATATCACTAATAAAAATATTAAAAAGAATGGGCCCTAGTATGGATCCCTGGTGGTACAGGAATAGTAACATGACCTTCATCTGAATATTCCCCATTGACTACTATCATCTGTCTCCTTTCACTCAGCCGTTGCCTTATCCATTCAACTATTTTTATATCCAGACCCAAACACTGCAATTTATGAATGAGTCTTTTATGAGGGACAGTGTCAAATGCTTTACTGAAATCTAGATAAGCTATATCTACTGCTCCTTCCTGTTCTGATATTTTAGTTACTGAGTCAAAAAAATCTATGAGGTTAGTTGGCAAGATCTCCTTGCTGAAAACCTGTGCTGTTTGGGATCTTGCAAGCCATTTAAAATAAGATATTTAACAATTCTTCCCTTTAACATGGTTTCCATTAATTTTACCACTGCTGACATAAGACATACTGGTCTGTATCTGCCAGACTCTTCCCTGCTACTTTTGTTGTAAAGCAGTACTACAATTGATGCCTTCTAAGTTTCTGGAACTACTCCTGTCAATAATGACTGAATAATCTTGTTAAAGGTTTAGCCAGAACACTCTTAACTCTTTGAGTGACAGAGTGATATGGAATGCATTGCAGGGCAATGCGTTCCGTACCCCTCTTGCACTCAAAGGGTTAAATTCATTTAATAACTTTTGGGTGTATCCCATCTGGTTCCATCAATTTATCTGTTTCTACCTTAGAGAGTTGAAGTAGAACGTGTTCCTCTGTAAACATGCATGATTCCCATGTCTTGTTATTTCTTTTTTCTAACAGAGGTCCCTTCCTTTCACCTTCCTCTGTAAAAACTGGACAGAAATATCCATTGAGACAGTCAGCAAGCACTTTAGTCTCATTTACATAGCTTCCTTGTTTCATTTTCCTCCTTTCACTTATATATCTAAAAATATTTTATCCCACTTTTTATTGACTGGTCAATTTTTCCCTCTTTGTGTGCTTTGGCACATTTAATAATGCATTTTGCTTCCTTCAACCTAGTGTTGTACTGATACCTATCTTTCTCCTTCTGCGTCTGCTTATATTTCCTAAATGCTTTTTTTCTCATTTACTTTGCCAACTCAACAGTGTAAAAAACGTTGTCAGTTTAGCTTATAAAAACAACACAAAAACATTAAAAAAGTGTTCTCTAAACAGGACAATTTACACATGCATTAAAAAGTAAATTTATGATTTATTTTAGGGATGTAACATATGAATAATTGCTTTTACATATTCCAGCTGTATTTAAAGTGGATTGTTACATACCCTTAAGCCTTGGAGTGCCAGAGAGGTATCCAATGTAACCTTTCTGGCAGTCCACAGGTTAAAAAAAAGAGTATCGGCAGTGTAACTAACTTAACTATAAACTATGTTTCTTCCAGCTTTGGGAATAACAGGATAATAATCTTAGACACGCTAACTGTTCAAGTCTTCCCTAAGCTTCTTGTCCCACCTACTACAAAATCTGAGGCTGCCAGCGGCAATCGCACTCGTACTGGCTGTACCGGTGGTTATGACATCACATCAGCAATAGGAAAGAATAGCTGCCTTTCACAAGCTCTTATCACCAACTTTTAGAGAAAGAATCTCAGGAGCAATCTTTAGATTGAAGGTTGTTAATTCATAATGTTGTTACTTCCGAATGTGGGATTCACACTAATAAACAGGAAAAAGAGTGAGATTCCTTTAATACCATAATATAATGTTATATTTTTATTATGTTAGCTCCCCTGTAAATTAAGTCAAAGTTATATTTGTAGCACTTTTTGCAAAGGATGCAATACTTAAGAGTCAAAAAGACAGTTGTGCAGTAAAATGAGGAGCATAAGCAGAAAAATCAAAAACTGAAAATGCTTGGCTCTTATCCTTAGGTAAATAGCAGTATGCTGTAATTAGGCAGAACTGCTGCTTCAGCTGCTGCTTTACATCTGCCGTAAAATACTCCCTTGTTAGGTTACCTGGAACTCATCTTCTCAGAGCACCTGTGCCAACCAGCAAGCTGAGCTGATGGTCAGCTGCCAGTTGCAGACATCAGCTACATGACAGATGGGTACAAGCCATGATCCTCAGGAAATAGAACAGCAAACATGTTTGCCCTTTTTGACTTGGAACTTGGAAGCATATGAAAAATGTGGAAAGTAAATTAATGACATTGGCCTTTTTGGCATTATGTTATGCATGCAATTTAAGAATTTGGTAGACATGTACAAAGACAGGCAAGGTGAAAGACTTCAGATTTAAGTTACTTAACCCTCTGAGTGCCAGACAGCTGTGCACTTCACTGCACATCCCTCTGACACTCAAAGTGTTAAAATGTTTAAAAGCAGAAAATGTTAATTAATGTGTAGGTGTCATTCCTTCATATTATATATATATAATTCCAGTCCAGGTTTTGGTAAGCACACCCAAAGCAAAAAAAACACATTTAAAATTGCTGGAGTGCAACCAATTTTGACCAAAACAGCTAAAAGCAAATACACAAAATATTGGTGCACATCCAAATTTTCATCACCATTAACCCTTTACTCTGCAGCATTGTGCCTGCATATCACTACTATATTAAAGATGAGGATTTAGTTACATATATGGCCATAGAATGCTAAGCTTGCCACCATCGCCAAGGTACCTAATTTAGGCAAGTACCTAACCTTAATATGCTTTGTTTTATGAGCTGAATCTCTCCCACTTTAGTCATTTACTAACCTTAATTTACTTTATCCTGAGAGCTGAGTCTTAGTCAGCTTTACTCATTAATAGAGAGAGACTCTCTGACAGGCATTATATAGTGTCCTAGAGACAATGAGCATTGCACCTGGGGGTGGGAGGGGTGCTTAAAGGGATAGTAATACTTCGTTTTAACTTTATTTTATTTTGTAGGCATTGAAAAAACATGAAGCATGATATAAGTCTTATCTCTCAAACCTTTATGGTTTAAGAGATATTCACAAATAAAGTATCCCCCCCTGTTCAACCAGATCAGAAGGGAGGTGTCCAGGTAGACTGCAGAGAGGGACAATCTTCAATTAAGATAAGGGAAAAAGCTGAAAAACTTGTCAAGGGGGGAAGGGCTTTCATTGTTTTCATACAAAGAAAATTGTCCCCTTCTGTTATCTGTCTGGTCATACAACCAGATTCACATCTGAGAAGAGATGGCTTACACTAGGTAAAAGGGGCGGGAGGGGAAACTTTGCTTGTGAATATCTCATAAACCATAAAGGTTTGAGGGATAAGACTTATATCATTCTTCATGTTTTTTTAATGCCTACAAAATAAAATAAAGTTAAAACAAAGTATTACTATCCCTTTACACCAATAGAAGCTGGTCAAAACTTCCAAAAGTATAATTCCAGTCCAAGTTTTGGTAAGCACACCCAAAGGAAAAAAAAACACATTTAAAATTGCTGGAGTGCAACCAATTTTGACCAAAACAGCTAAAAGCAAATATACAAAGTATTGGTGCACATCCAAATTTTCATCACCATTAACCCTTTACTCTACGGCATTGTGCCTGCATATCGCTACTATATTAAAGATGAGGATTTAGTTACATTATATGTATATATATATATATATATATATATATTTTTTTTTTTATTTTTTTTTTTAAGTATGAAAGCCCATGTACGCAGGCTAAAGTGCACCCAGAGGCCCCGGCTGCTGCCCCGGAGCCAGGAGTAGAGACAGGCAGTGATCCATCTCAGCGTGTTCGCCCAGTCTCTACTGTGCATGACTGCACTGTTCCAGCAGTCTCTACTGCGCATGTGCGGTTATGCACACAGGGAGCTTCACAGGCTAGCACTTTATATTATTTAGATATCCCCAAAAAAACCCAAATGGATGGTGCCAATAACAGCCCAGACACAATATTCATTCAAATCAATTACATAAAACTTGGCCATCCAGTCTATTAATTACATCAGTGTTTTAATCAGGGTGCATGAACAAGTAATAAACATAAATATAAATAATATAATTCTGTATTTTTGTTTTATTTATGTGATTTGTTCATGTTCACAGTGCCCATGAGCAAGGCACTGATCTCTGAGATGAGGAGGAAGTAGCATCTTTCATTTTGTTACCTGCTAACCCCCTCTATTGTACTTCTAACAAAGACAAATGTTTGCATTGCAGTACCACTGGTGGCAGAAGCATTAGACTAAAGGCCATACACATGCAGAAGCATGGTATATGGGACAGAAATCTCTGTTGATTGAGAAAGTACACATGAATGTGTCTAACAACAGAAAGACACCCCAAAATAACATATGTTCGCTGATCTCTGAGAGTAAGGAAAGGAGCAGCAGCATGTTTGACTTTGTTAGAAGCACAATATTGTTGGGTTTTAGAAATTGATAGTGGAGAATAAAGTTTGCATTGCAATACCACCAACACAAGCATTAGACCATTCTGGACAGACACATACAGCAGCATTGCACTTGGGCTAGAAATTTATAATGACTGAGGAAGTACAAGACACTGGCTGTAACAACAGAAATCCACTTCTAACATAACATATTCTGTGATCTGAGTGTAAGGATGGAAACAGCAGCATCCTTCACTCTGTTAAAAGTACAATAGTGGGAAGAAATAGAGAAGAAGACAGTTGGCATCACAATGCCACCACCGGCTGTAGACCAATCTGGACAGACACATACAGCAGCAACAGCATGGCATATGGGTTAGAAAAGTCTATCGAATGAGTATGTACAAGTGGCATGATGTCCCCAAAATAACTTATATTGATCATTGAGAGTATGGACACAGCACCAGCATTTGTGACTGTGTTACAAATATGGTAGAGTCTTCAGGAGGAGATGGAAGAGATGAGAGTTAGAACACTACATGTGCATAGTTTGAACAGTAGATATAATTTTATTTTTTTTAATTAAATTAACACTCAGGAATATCAGTTGTAGTTTCTGGAGACAGTAGTTGTGTCTGGATTCTGGAACACTTTACATTGCACAGTACCTACTTGTGTGCAGTTGTGTATTATGGTTTAAACAATAAATACAATTTTTCTTTTTTAAATACGTGAACACACTCAAGAATAACAGGCATAGTGGCTGGAGACAACAGTGGAGTCTATATGGAATGTTGTGCATGCGCAGGGCCTACTTGTATGCAGTTTTGCACTGAAATTTGAACAGTAAATATAGTTTGACTTTTTTTTTAATTAAATTAACACATTCAGGATTTGGAATAACAGTACTAGTTGCTGGAAACAGCAATGGAGTCTCTGGATTTTGAACACTGCCTGAGCACAGTGCCTATTTGTATGCAGTTGTGCACTGAAGTTTTAACGGCGAATATAATTTTACTTTTTTAATTCAAATTAACACTCAGGAATAACGGACATAGTTGCTGGAGACAGCAGTGGTATATCAGTATTCTTGAACACTGCTCATACACAGAGCCTATTTATGTGCAGTTGTGCACTGAAGTTTGAACAGTAGATATGATTTGGCTCTTTTTTGAAATTAATTTAACACAGCCAGGAATAACAGGTGAAGTTGCTGGATATAGCAGCTGAATCTAGATGGAACACTATTGTGAAAGTGCCAATATGTGTGCAGGGATCTACTTTACTTTAAATCAGTAAATCACAGCAGTGTATTTCTGGATTCTGAAACATTTATCATGTACAGTGTCAAATTGTGTGCAGGTGTTCACAGAAGTTTGCATAGTAAATCTAATTTTTCCTTTTACAGTTTAACACACACACTCAGGATCAATAACAAACATAGTTGCAGTTCATAGCAGTGGAGTCTGGATGAAACACAGCTTGTGCACAGTGCTTATTTGTATGCAGTTGTTGTAGTTGTGTACTTTACTTTGAACAGTAAATCTAATTGCCCTTATTTTAAAATTAAATAAATGCACTCATGAATAACTGAAGTAGTTGATGGAGACAGCAGTGGCATGTCTGGATTCTGGAACACTGTGCATGCCCACTAGGCCTATTTTCTGTGGTTGTGAATGTAAATGGTGTTTTTTTAAATTACACAATACACTTCAAAATAACAAGTGTAGTTGCTCACTAGACAGTGGACACTATACATTCGAGCGATTGTATAGATTGGATAGACAGTACACATACAATTTTTATTTGGGTATAATGCTCTAACAGTCTCACTCTCTGACTCCTAGTCCCTGCAGCTAAGCTATTTTTATTTACTAGCCAAGAACCTACCTATCCATGTTAATATTAAAAGAGCTAACCTATTAATTATTTTTTACTAACTAACCTACCTATCCTACTGGCTAAACTAACCCTAACTGCTGTTAAGTTAAGTACTACAGCCTTAAGCAGGAAAGAAAGAAAGAAAGAAAGAAAGAAAGAAAGAAAGAAAGAAAGAAAGAAAGAAAGAAAGAAAGTCCTCCAACAATGTGGGAAGCTGAGATGATAATCACAAGCCTGTGACACACTGCTTCCCCTTCTGGCTTTTAAATTGCAAGTAAGGAAAATGTGCTGCATGCAGATTGTATTAGTTTGAGGGTCCATCCCCATCCAGAGTATAAAATGCATCACTGATAAACAAGATATTCACAAGCTGCCGCAAGAATCGATCACAGTCATGATGATCAAGGTGACTGTTCTTCCACTACCTGCCATGATTGCATTTTTCTATTCTGTGTATAATTCACTTCTGATCTCTAACCTCCTACACACTGTCCCTTCCCACTTTCCCAGATGGAAGAGCGTGAATGAATGAAGGAGTGAATAAATGGATTTCATCGAAAACACAGAGATTGTTGTTCATTATTGTGTGACTTCTTGTATCTTTCGATTAGAATGTCGCTTTTATCTGAATCTCACAAAACACATTTTTCAGTTAACTTTAAATTTGTTACAAAATGATTGCACATATCTAATATATTTATTTTTATATATAGAATTTTTTCTAGAAAAATTACGCATAGGATGATTTTTTTTTTAATTTGTAGTTGGTGATACCTTTTAATGCATCAACTTAATAGATCTTTTTAACATACAGTGGCCAATTGACACCAACTTCTCTATAATAGATAGTAAATGCTTAATTCGTATTTCCCTATTAATTTTTCTATTCTTTCTTTTTTAATATGTAAATGAAAATGATTGAGGACATTGCGGAACTTTACGTATTGTGCTGCATAACATTTATTTATGTGTCCATATTAGTCTGTTTATTCCTTCTCCCACGTTGCCTAACAAATTCTTCTTTTGGAATTCCTATCCCATAGTTACTCAAGATGAACCCATTCTGTGTATCTCTCCCTCTGAGATGTACCACTTCTATTAAGTGCTTTTGGAGCCCCACTATCACTCTTCTTTCTAATCATGTCTACTCTGGTTTAACATTTACATTTTTCCTTCATTACCAGTGCATTTACACTTAGTGCTATCAACATATCTTCCCTTTCTTTGGTATTTACACTGTTAATCTTCACTTTCTTTGCACTGTGTGACATCCACCATAGTACTCAAATAGAAAGCTCTTCAAAGCTGGCATTCCTTTATCACAACACTCTCCTTTATAAGAGGAATGCCTTCCTTCTCTGCATCTTCTTTTCATATTGACATTGGGCATCTTTGTAATAATAATGTTTGAATTTCATTTTGCAGAGCTCTGCATATATTTCAAGTATACTGCTAGCTTTACTGGAAAAAAGAAGAAAATGGATAAATAGACTTCGCTGTCTGCAAATGTATATTTTTAGTGTGGCTAGTGGATGTCTTTAAAGAGAACTGCAATCTCCAAATAATAACGCCCACTTACCTTTACCATGGGCAGAATCTCCTATTGGCCCCTATGATGGAGTAAAGATGATAGCTGCTGGTAGGATTTTTTTCCCCAAGACTGAAGTAGACAGAGTGCTTAAGACTGTTTAATCCATTCAGTGTCAGTAGGGTACATAAGACAGTGTGAAGCAATGCTCTGCAAACCATTCTGGTACATAAAGGGTTAAGATCACTATGTACAGGAAGCAGAGCTTGAGGTCTATTGGTCCTACCAGCAATGGTCATTCGCATCTCCATGGGCATGACATCCAGGACTGAATGAAAATATTATAGTGAAGTTGGTTTGTCCCAAAATTGCACCACTTTTCTTAATATATCAGCCTCTATGTGTTTTATTCCACCTGGGAGTATGACAATTTGACAATACTAACTTCAGAATGCCTCAGCCTGCGTGTGTCCACAGGGTACTTGGTACATAGGCAAGGGGGGTACTGCCACAGAGTGGGCCTGTTTGCAAAATGTGCCTGGCTGTACCCCAACACCAATATGCAAGCTGTGACAGTGGCTGTGCTTGATTAATGTGTTTGAAAGCCAGCCCAGGCTTCTGTGTTGAAGCAATCCTTCCCACTAAGGACTGATGCGATGAAGCTTGTTCTGCTCATTAAGCATGAACATGGAGGACAATACCATGACTTCTGCCAATTTGGACACCTGCATATGCACGATATTAGGCAAAGGCAATCAATAGGCAGGAGGTTGCTAAAACAGTGAACTGAACAGCATGAGGGGAAGCAGCTAGAGCTGGGATAGGCACCTCCAACACTCAAGTGTTGCTAGCAGTACATGTTTTCAAGATATCTTTACATGATTACAAGTGAATCAATTACTGGCTCATCCACCAATAATCAAGCAGACATGTCATGAAAACATGCACTGACAGCGGCACTTGATTACTTACTTTACCTACCCCTGAGCTAGAGAAAACACCTTACTGTGGGATATGTCCCTTATTGCTCCTCCACCCTTATTCCAGCACTGTTGGACAGACTATCTCCAGCCAACAGCAACACTACATCAGTTCATCTGTAATGGCTCATGCACCTGCATGTGTCTGTGTGTATCTCTTCTATATAATTCATTGTGATAATGGAGTTATATACTAACTTTTCCTCACCTTTCTCTCACCCCCCTCCCCCAATAAAAAGCGCTTTTTCTTGCATCTTATTACACATGTTTCTGGGTGTGTTTTCCCCTGAGTGATACTACTGTGTTTGAATATTAGTGCCCACAAACATACCCCTGACTCAAGAGAGAGCAATTTGTTTGCAGCACCAGGGAGCTGCTACATCATAATGATTCTGACCCACATACACACATATGCCAGAGGGAATCAAACATAATGCTTTGCAATTCATGTAATACCTCCCTGGTGCTATATATATATATATATATATATGACAATGTCAGTGACCCAAAGTCAAAACAAGAAGCTGATCTGATTATAAGGGGCTGCCAGAGAGTGCAGGGATACCTTGGATTCTGGATACCAGAATTGCACACACTGCACCCCCTTTAGTTACAACCTTGGGTTTGACCAGTTTGTAAATATGAAATTAGTATATTTCATCTGAGATTAAGGATATTCATGAACATTTTTACAGCTGCAGGTTAACATGTCAGTGAGAAGGCCAAGATAAGAGTTTCTCAGTCTTGGCCCTCAAGTACCCCTATCAGTGAATAAGGAAAGATCTATGAAATGGATAGTAACCCCTCCCTTTTAACCCTTTTGTAACCCTTTTACATCATAACTTTCTAAGCTGGTTGGATGTAGCTCATACTCAGTGCATGAAGATTGTCCCTCACTGCGAGCTGTCTGGTCACATGACCGGATTCCTCATCTGAAGGGAGGTGGCATACATGAGGTAAAAGGGGTTATAATTGAATTACTGTTGAGCTACAAATTTTAAAATATTGAAATACAGCTCTACATGGCCAACGGCACAGTATTAATAGTACCTGCATTTCATTTCAGCCATTACTATCCCTTGAAGTTCCAGAATGAAAGATACACTAATTAAACACCTATTGTCAGGCAAGGAAATACAGAAAACCTCTACAGTTAGGAGCACTGGAGGACCATGGTTGAGAAACTCTGGCCTAGAGGGCTATATGGAGTAAGTTTTGCAATAAATCTAATGTCTGTGGATCATCAGTATAGAAATATTACCTGGTACACCTAATTTCCTCATCCATTTTCCTCTGAAGAAAGGATCAGAAATAGGGCAGATTTTGTTGTAACTGATATAGTGGTCCTTAACCTTTTTAGTGCCAGAGGGGTACGCAACGCATTGCAAATTAATGCGTTGTGTACCCCTCTGGTAATCAAAGGGTTAAGATGAACCTGTCACCCTACGATAAGTTTAGTTTGTTTTAGAAAGAATTAACCCTTTCATTGCCAGTGGGATATGCAATGAATTGCTCCACAATGCATTGCATATCCCTCTGCCATTCAAAGGTTTATTACTTACCTTTATGATGTACTAGTAATTTTCATGTAAAATAGCTTTTGAAAAATTAAGCCTCGAATTTTAGCCTTACAAGGAGACACTTTATGATAATTATCTGCAAAATGTGTTACTTAGTTCTGTTTGAAGTCAAACTTGTCTCTCTTCCTAGGATAGTTCCTAGCACAGTGTGAGTGGGTAAGCACAGAAATAAATTAGCTTGACTCCACCAAATAAAGGTTGATTTCTCAAAAAATGTATGGGTAGCATAACACTTTTAGTTCTTATAAACTTTTACAACTTATCTTATGGTGATATGTCTGCTTTAGGCTTAATTAAAGTGTATAATTTCTTAAAATGATAGTAATGTTTCACAATAAAAGCAGCTCCAATCAATCTTCATAGTATTTGGGCCATGAAGAGTATTATTTCAGTACTATCAGAGTTGTAATTCAAGAGTAATTGAATGATAAAGTATCCCCCTCTCTCCCATTTTACCTAGTGTAAGCCACCTCCCCTCAGATGTGGAATCTGGTCTCTTGAGCGATCAGATCGCAACAAGGAACAATCTTCTTACTGTGGGCATAAGGGAAACTCTGCCCCTGCCCCTTGTGAGGTTTTTCAGGTTTTTCCTTGTACACACTGAAAAGTGTCCCTCACTATGATCCGAGGTGAGCATTGTGACATCAGTAGAAGGGGCGAGAGGGGGATAATTTATTATTCGGTTACTCAAACTACAACTCAGACAGTATTGAAATAACACTCTCCATGGCCCAAATACTATGAAGATTAATCTAAGCTGCTTTTTTTTGTGCAACATTACTATCCCATTAAGCAAACCAACTGCATTACAAGATATAAATAGTAATCCTCATTTATTTAATCCTCTGAGTGCCAGAGAGGTATCTAGTGCATTGCAGCACAATGTGTTGCCCACCCATATGGTGCTCAAGGGGTTAGTAAAATGTAGTGGAACGCAAAAGTTGGAATATGTATGTGGGAAAGTGTAGACCTAAAATTAGAAATCATACATTAGTTTTCCGATTGGCACTAAAGTTATGTATGTCTAGTCAGTCAGTCCTATTCAAATGACGCCCTCTAAGTGGTGACCCTTAAGCATGCAACATCGGGTGACATTCTGTTGTTGCCCTTTTGATGTAGGTGATATTACGGTGTCTCTCTTTTGATGGTCGCCAAATAGAGGGCGACATTTCAGTTAGATAGCATTGCTCCCCAACCTGTAGCTTATTGTATTCAAAGCCATTTCTTGTGGCTCACCTCTTGCTGGCAGGAATGAGGGAAGAATAGAAAGACTGAAGTAATAGAGAGATATGTCTAGTTGCTAACTAGGGCTAGATGATGGGGAGATAGAGAGAGAGGCGAGTTAGGTTCTTCTGATATAGAGAGAAATGTAGATGTTCTGTAGAGAGAGGCTAGCTGCAGGAAAGAGTTATATGTTGGAGATACAGTACACTGTTGGAATTATGATTAGTGCTGGGTGAATACTATACACTATATATCCTTACAGATGGAATTTCTGCACAATAGAAGATGTTTCTCCTTTTAGTGGACATTCTCTTGGGAAGGAAAAGTTTACTATCCTACGGTTGGTTGTGGATGTGGCTAGGGTGCTTTAAGTGCTTTGCCTGGAGGTGCTTGAGGTGTAAAACTAGCCCTAACCACATACAGCCACACACAGACATAATCAGAGAAGCACACACACATTTGCATGTAAACTTACTCTACCACACACCTACCTGAAGCCATGAGGCTTAGGTGAGTGTATCTTTTATTTCTCACTGAAGTATCTGCTTTAGTGGCCTGCTTTTCATGTTCAGACATTCCATTAATTGATTTGGCACACAGCCTATCTTAACATACAGAGCAGGGTCTGATACAGATACTCCATTCTTTGCAAAAGATGCTGATGGAAAAGCGATTAGCAAAAAACCAAATGTTTCTGCTGCGATTTTCTTGCAAAATTAGCAATTTGCAGCATTTCTAGTGAAAATTCCCACCATATAAAGGACATAAAATTTCCACTTTTTCACCAATGCCAATACATTTCCCACAGGAGCTTTGCAATTTTTAGCCTATCCTTTCTATGGCTGCAATTTTTTCTCCATCTCAGTACTACTGCCCTGGAGGACTGAAGTGGAGAAAGCAATAGCTGAAAGTAAAATTTGTGAGCAGGCAGAGTCCTATATCACCCTATGCCTCGAAAAAAATTGTTTGCAGGCTGAGTCCCTTTGTCCTTTGCCCACAACGTTATCCATCTGCTTGTACAACTCTGTCAGAGGCATCCTTGAAAAGTAACTGCTGATTGGGATATTTCAGTGGGGTGCATCATGTGACATTAATTCTTTAAAACCTCTGTTTCTAGCAAAAGAAAAGGGCAGCATGTCACCCTCAATATTTTGGCAAGTTTACTATTCCAAAAGTGTACTTTTGCATTCAATTTGTATAGGTTTTGACTCAGTCCTAAGGACTCAGTAAGTGTGGGATGACATTACATAGTGGAAGAACAGTGTAACTTTATTGCTTTAACAATATGATGTGACAGTGGAAGTGGTGGTGGCAGCAGTTGTGGACACTGTATGTAATCTCCTCCAACAAACTCAGAGTCATACTCCTCCATGTTTTCCGTTTGCATACGTTTAGCAAGAGCCATGTGTGTTAGTATAAATTAATTATATTTTGGCACACTCTCTAATACATCTAAGACACTACTATTATGTGCACCAGAGCTCCAGGAACATTTAGGAGTGCTTCTACAATTGCTAGTCATGACACCACTGACATATTGATGGTGTGTCTTCCTGAGACCTGTAGTTGTGCTTCAGGTGGGATCTTGCTGAAAATTTGCCTAAGTGTGATCCTGTATTTCCTCTGCTCACAAGTTTCTTACATAGAAAACAGATAGCGACATGATTAACTTTTGAATCATTAGTGAAGTATCGCAGGTTCTGGAGGTGCTGCTACTGCTACTACTGCTACTGCTACTACCACTACTACTACTACTACTATTACTAATACTACTAGTAGTAGTTCAACTATTACTACTACAACTACTACTATTATACTATTACTACTTTGTGTCAAAAGGTGCCACATTTTCAAAAGCAGAAGAAGCACTCATAGCTAGGGTTGTGGATGTTGATGTCCCTTGTTACTGATTTCTCAACAAAAGTGTGTATGGATGGGTGAGGGTTGGAATTGGAAGTGGTCACTACTAGTGTTGAGCGAGCACCACGATGCTCGGGTGCTCGGGTGCTCTGACCGAGCACCCCCTGAGGCTCGAGTGCTCGGCCGAGCACCCGAGCCCCATTGGAATGAATGGGGCGACACCAGGCACCCCCTGCTCTGATGAGGGGAGGGTGCCTGGTCAATGCCCCCTTCATCTCCGCTATGCCCCCTTCATCTCCGAATGCCCCCTTCAGCTCCGCAATGTCCCCCTTCAGCTCCGCTATGCCCGTCTTCCACAATGTGCCCCTTCATCTCCACTATGCCCCTCTTCCACAATGTGCCCCTTCATCTCCGCTATGCCCCTCTTCCACAATGTCCCCCTTCATCTCCTCTATGCCATAGAGGAGATGAAGGGGGACATTGTGGAAGAGGGGCATAGCGGAGATGAAGGGGCACATTGTGGAAGAGGGGCATAGCGGAGATGAAGGGGCACATTGTGGAAGATGGGCATAGCGGAGATGAAGGGGGACATTGTGGAAGAGGGGCATAGAGTCTATGCCCCTCTTCCACAATGTCCCCCTTCATCTCCGCAATGCCCCCGTACCTCCAGTCCCTGGTGGTCCAGCGGAGCTTCTTCGGATCTGTGCCTCTTCCGGCACAGATCCCCGCCACCCGAACATGTCGGGCGAGCACATGGCGGTACTCGACGAGTACCGCCATGTGCCGAGCAGAGCGATGCTCGAGCCGATCCGAGCATCGGCCGAGCACGCTCGCTCATCACTAGTCACTACATTGATAATGAGTGATGGGATGATTGTGTATTTTTACTTTTTTTTTTTACTTTTCAAGAGTCAAACTTTCCAATTGACTTCTCCATCAGTTTATAAACAGGCACAGTGTTCCTTTTCAGTGGTAGAAAACTAAGCCTTTACCTTTCAGCTAATTTTCTGGTCATGTCATCATCTCTCTAACTCTCAACTTCATCTGTATCAGAATAAGAGGAGATTGTCATCATCATCGTTACGAAGAATTAGGTCATTGTCAGCATCACCCGCCGCATTTCCCACACTACTTTTATATTTCTCTAGGCTTATTGAAGTGTCAAACCGTTCTTTTTACTTTACCCTTCAGAATGTTTGTTACCACTTTCAGGAGAGGTGTTGTACTTGTTACTCTTACTGTCAAATGCAGCAGTTGATTGAATTGCTACACCTTCCTCCGCTCCGGTATGCCATCAACACTAGAATGTAATTTGTTGTCCTCTTCAGTGTTTTTACATGGTTTATAAACACTTCTGGAAGTGGAGGAACTTTTTATGTCACTTTCCCAAACAGCCTCCCCAGTAGGAATATGATCATCATCGTTTATTGCACATTCTGCAGCAATCCTGACTGCAGTTAGTTTATGGCTAACACTTTACTAACACATACCAGCACTGCTCTAACTCCTTTCTCACTAGCCCTGGTATGTTTGCTGGACATTATCGATGCAGTGTGGGGTTTAACAGTTATTTATGAGTATTTATAGTACACAAGTATTTGGTATAATACACCTAGGAGCTCCTAGCTTGTAGTCAGGGGTTGGGTTGTCATTACTGATGGGAGCCCCTGGTGTCTTGAGTGCACTATTTATTTTCTAGTTGCTAAAAGACTGTTGTGTATATGTTGCCACTTATGAAATATTGTGTCATGTCTCTGTCTCTAGTATCTGTCCCAGAAAGCCTCAGTCACAGCTCATTTTAGGACTCCTGTCTCTGTCAGTCAAAATATGTTTTTTTTATTTGTATTTGTAATTTTTTTTAATTAACTGAATCTATCAGTCACTGTCTACAAAAAAGTACATGCCTTGCAAGTGCAACTGCTTCTGCCCCTCTTTGTCTGTAGCTAGTGTTATGAGGCTTACAGCAGCTGCTTTCTTGCTCTTCCAGTGTCACTGCAGTCTAAATTTTACAGTACAGGATGATGACAGATCTCAGTCAATAATATGCTGGACCTTCTTCATCTGGATGTTGCTGGAGTAAGTGTACTTGTTTGTGTCTTGGGTGTCAGTCTATAAAATATATTGGTATATATTGCTGGACTAAAAGAGAAACAACAAAAAACTGCAATTTTCTTCTTTGGCAGGAATCCTGAGAAAATTTTAATTTTTCAGCTTATTTTCACAGCAACACATGTTGACCATAAAACTACACACTGTCTACCCAGCCTTGCCCCACTAAAATCATACAATGCCTCCCAAGCCTTGTCCACATTAACCATATAATCACACATTGCCTCCAAAGCCTTGCCCAGTAACCAGAGAATCACACACTGCCCCCCCCCCCAAGCCTTACCCCTAGTAACTATGGAACCGCACACTGTCTTCCTAGCCTTACTCCACAGTAACCATAGAATCACACACACTGTCTCCCAAGCCCTATCCCACAGTAAACAAAGAACCACACATGTGTCTCCCAAACTGATAACAGAATCACATATTTCCTTCCAAGTCTTGCCCTCACTGACTCCCGCATAGTCCCAGACACAGTAGCCATAGAACCACACTTACTTGCACTCAAAGACATGTCTTACTGCATTGCACAATAGAGTCTAACCTTTCAAAGGGTAAACATAAAAGGAAGAAGTTCCATGTCTCCCTGTTTCAGTGAGAGGCAAAATATTTCACCTATCCATCGGTACAAACTGCCTTCCCAAGGAAATCCCATGGAAGGCAAATTATGCACTTATCTTCTGATTTCCTCCAAACACAAAAATGTTTGCTCATTATTAGTGATAATGCTTTGAACTAGTGCTACTGTGGTTCACCAATGTACCTGCATACTGCTCACACTTGATGAAAGATTGCAGATTTATGGTCTACACATTTTGCAAACTAGTTCAGCTAATCTCTACTGATAAATAACACACATTCAGCTTCACCAAGTTTGACAGATGAAGAAACAAACCTCTATTTTGGTACTAGAACTCTGGAGGGAAAAAAATAAACGCATCTCTACTAGATTTCTGTAGAAGAACATCTATTATGTGCATATTTAATCTGAATTACTTAAATTTTAATGTTTAAACATATATTTCTCCATATGGTATGCAATTAAATATTTTTACTTTAAGCCATCTTCCACCTTGCGTCTCCTTCTATAGAAAGTCATCTGCTGTTGTTTGTTTTTACTAAGCCTGCTGCAGATAATTCAAAGTTTCCATGTTCCTAACTTTGAAGGTAAAACAATAACACAAGATATATCAAAGAAAAGCATCTAATCTAAAGTAAAACAAGTGTAAATAATACAAAACTATCCATAACTATATTCACTGTTCTTTATATTCTGTATCTCCAAAAATATTTTGTAGGGGTTGCAATGTTTAATTGTTCTTGCCATTAAATGAGACATGAACAATATGTGGTGTGTTTTCATAGAATTTGTGAATTCACTGGCATTAGTTATTAGGAGTCAGTGATGTATTTAGGCCTAGACTAATTATGATTAGGTCTAGGGGAGCAGGCTGAGATGGGCAGCAGCTTAATCAGATTGCCTTTGTCAAAAATTATACTTGTTTTATAGAATGCATAGCTTCAACTATGAGGTGGGGGTACATGCATTTAGTTAGGTCTAGGGTAGAAGAAGCTCTGCCTTGGATGCAAAAGATATCACAAATGCATTGATTACAATGCATGGGAGACATCTATAGCATGCAAAATGTTAAAGAAATAACACTTAACCCTTTGAGCACCAGAAAGATATCCAATGCAGGACATACCCCCCCCCCCCACAAACAAACAAAAAAAAAGAAACAGAAATCTATGCAGTAGCTGAACCCTACTGGGATACAGTAATAATGTAATGGTACATGTAGTGTAGATTATGTACAGTTGCACAGTCCCTTTATCAAAGAAACTATGTTTCCTTCACAACAGAATTAATTATATACAGACAAACAATTCCTTGTGCAATGACACCCTGCTAGGTCCAGAGATTCTAGGTATGACCTGAAAATGTAGGATAACAATCTGGCCCCCTAAGTCATGCACCTGCTTCCCATATGAATATGACAATCAATAAAAAATCTGCAGCACCTGAGGCTTCAAAATAATCTTTCGCTAACAGTTTTACCACTAAAGAGAAATCAGCGCCTTGAATAATGCAAAATGAAAAAATATGTATCTGAACACACTTACACTTAAAGGGATAGTAATACTTAAAAATGTAAAAAAAAATATGTTGTAGGGTTTATCCCCCTGAGTAAAACAAGGTTACTCCCACTGCTGAAAGGTGTTTCATTCAAAAGTTATGAATTTTCAAAGTAGAATTTTTTAGGTGCAATATCACAGTGGCCTGAAATTGTACAGTGGCGCTGTTGCTACACCATCCTATGGAGATCCAGAGCTGTCCATAGGATCGTGTAGCAACAGCGCCACTGTACAATTTCAAGCCACTGTGATATTGCACCTAAAAAATTCAACTTTGAAAATTCATAACTTTTGAATGAAACACCTTTCAGCAGTGGGAGTACTCTTGTTTTACTCATGGGGATAAACCCTACAACATTTTTTTTTACGTTTTAAGTATTACTATCCCTTTAATAACTATTGGATAATAACTATGTATATCACACATAGTGTGCCCAAAATATTCAAAAAATATACAATTTAAAGGAAAAAAAAAAAGAGAAAAGAAAATAGTGGACCTCGAAATAGGCACGCAATATACTCAATGATTAAACTCAAATAAATATCACATACACTCATATATAGAAAAATACAGAATATTTTATTGAATACAATAGATCAAATACCTCCCACAGGGAATACAGCATCTGAGTGTCACATAGACCCAAACCCATAAAAAACAACTTGTATATAATATAAAAAGAACCAGACTACTACTCAGACATAGTTTACCCCAATGATGCTAATGGGAATGAAAAACTTATTCACTCACCTATAGGTAAAAAATTTGCCTATATTTTCCTTAGAGACCGACAGCTGAAAATCCTGTGATATAGATTGATGACAATGTGAGTCATTACAGTAGATGAACCAAAAAGCAGTGAGATAATAGCGATAATTCAACTATATATTGGATGGTTAAGTCAATGACAATGAATGGATGACGTATGAATCACTAATATGCATGAGTGAAGACAGTAAAATGACAACAGTACATTAGTATTATACTTCTTAGGTGAATCCATCATGATACACACATACAAAGCTCTGATGGAAATGAAATGGAGATGATGATGTGATAATACCAGTAATAGATGGATATGTCACAAAAACCAAGTAGGTATTCCCATAGTTTCATACCGGATACATGCACAGAGACACCAGGTGCAGAGTCTTAAACATGGGCATATACATGTGCAGCTAAACACACACTTAGATATCACCTTGTGCTGGATCTTCTTGCTTTCCACGTGCCAAAATTTCTATCATTGACTATCCGTCTGGATGATCTTCCGGTTTCATGCAGCATTTTAAAATACAATGTGTCTATCCAGTTACATTACTGTTGCCAAAAAATCATTGCTCATCAAAGTTCCATTGCATCTCCCAGTTGCTGCATAAAATAAAGCTGACAGTAACTTCTACAGGCAGTAAATCGGGTTACGTATGAATAAGTGGATCAGGTCCTCATAGACCTATGCGTTTTGGCCATCACTATTGCGCTTTTTCAAGGTGCAATGCATAGGTCTATGAGGACCTGATCCACTAATTCATATTTCACCCGATTTACTGCTTGTAGAAGTTACCGTCAGCTTTATTTTATACAACAACCGGGAGATGCAATGGAACTTTGACGAGTGATGATTTTTGGCAACAGTAACATAACGGGATAGACACATTGTATTTTACAATGCTGAATGAAACCGGAAGTTATGCAACAACTGGGTGATGCAATGGAACTTTGACGTGTGATGATTTTTTTGGCAACAGTAACGTAATGGGGTAGACACATTGGATTTTGCAACTCTGCATGAAACCAAAAGATCATCCAGATGGATAGTCATTAACAGAGATTTTGGCACTTGTAGCACAAGAACATTCAACACACGATGAGATCTAATCATGTAGATACATACTAGTGTAAAAGTCCGTTTAGATGGGCCATGGTCTGGGCATTGTTAACCCTTTTGCTTTGCAATGCGTTGCTCACCCCTCTGGCACTCAAAGGGTTAAGAGGCCGATCCAGGTCTGCGTACTGCCGCTGCTTAACTGGCAGCACATGCGACGCAGTCATGCGCAATAGAGACTGCCCGAATGCACAGAATGCTCCCAGCATTCTGTGCGTTCAGGCAGTCTCTACAGCGCATGACTGCATCTGACAAACATTCTAGCATTTTATTATATAGGATGCGCTTTATATGCTTGGCGGCTCATGTATATGCCCATGTTTAAGACTCAATCTGTACCTGGTGTCTATATGAAACTATGGGACATGTTATTGTGGCATATCCATCTATAACTGATATTATCACATCATCATTTCCATTTCATTTACATCAGAGCTTTGTATGTGTGTATTGTCACAGATTCATCTAAGAAGTGTACTGTTAATGCACTGTTGCCATTTTACTGTCTTCACCCATACATATTAGTGATTCATACGTCATCCATTCATTGTTTTAACCATCCAATATAGAGTTGCATTATCGCTATCTTCTAACTGCTTTTTTTGATTTATCAACTCTAATGACTCACATTGTCATCACTCTATATCACAGGACTTTTCAGCTGTCAGTCTCTAAGAAAAATATATGCATATTTTTACCTATGGGTGTTTGAATGGGTTTTTCATAGTCATTAGTATAATTGGGGGTAGACTATGTTTGAGTAGTGGTCTGGATCTTTTTATTTTCTATACAATGTTGTTTTTAGGGTTTGAGTCTAATGGGATATATGTGACATTTGAATGATATATTCCCTGTAGAAGGTATTTATTGATTTATTATACAGTATTCAATAAAATATTTTGTATTTTTCTATATATGAATGTATGTGATATGTATTTGAGTTTAATAACTGAGGATCTTGAGTGCCTATGTCAAGGTCCACTATTTTCTTTTCTCTTTTGTTCCTTACCTTAAATAAAGCACAATGGCAAACATTTTTGGAGAGACCTCCATAATTTACTAAGTACAAACTTCAAGTTAACATGGACTTTTTAAAAAAATAAAATAATATTACCTGTTAATAGTAAAAAGTGAAATGTGTTGATTTAATCCTTTCATTAGATTTACCTATTTCTATGATTTTCATTTTTCTAAGTTTAATGTTGAATGATCTCCCTGCTGTCTCTGCTTTTGAGTCCATAAAAAGCAGGAATCAGAGTGCACAGGCTCTACAGAACAACACAAGAATTGGAGAAGTAATAAACTGGAGAAGTAATCTCCACTTCATCACCTCTTTATCACTGCTTAGTGAATCTTGCCCAATGTCACATCTAATCCAATGAAAATAACATTTAAAGGCATTACATTAATGCACAGTCATTAAAGGGGTATATAAACTAAGCACATTAATTAAACAAATGAATCTAAACTTACAACCAAGAACCAGAAGAGGATTTCTGGGGTAGTAACACTGGGACTCAACTGACAATAACTATAACTTAGAATGCAGGTGTGGCCAGCATATCTGAGGCAACCCTAAAAAAAAATTCTCACTAGGTGGTTGCCTAATTTCCCTAATAGGATATCTGGCCCTGGTTTCCTTCAAGCTGTCAAGCATGTAACATACAGTATAATAATTGTGGCTGTTCAGGATATTAATATCACAAGATTCTTGACTAAATTACATTTTATTACAACAACATAATGAAAAAAATTATCGCATCACCTATGTGATGTTTAATTTCCTGTTAATCACTGTAAATTTGCACACAGACTTTTCTACACCCATTTATCAAGTAACGTATTTCATACAAGAATTGGAAATGTTTGTATTAGATGGAAATCATTTGGGTTTAGGCTTAGAACACTGGAAAATGGAGGAAAATGATGCAAGGTGACCTGCTTCTTTTTGTGTTTCTGCAAAGAAGTCCTTACTCTTGCTGGATCAAAATATTACAAATGACAGGAGATTACTATGTGTAGACATTGAATGGGACACTAACTCATAAAAATGTAAAGGGTTTGTATGCATTTAAAATCCATATACTACATGTTATCACACCATACCAGTGCCAACTAGTTTCCAAAAGGCATGCTTTTTTGTACTATGTGTAAAAGCTTGGGTCACTGACTACTGCTTCCCACCAGGGCCAGATTTACATCTCAGGACTCTGTAGGCACAGAAATCTGAAGCACCCCCCCTTCCCTGGCCATCTCCACTGGACACCTCCACAATGCTCCTAATATCCACATTACCCCCATCAGCTCCAAATTGCCCCCATCATCTCCATATTGCCCTCACATTGCCTCCACCATCTCCAAATTGTCCCCCCATCAGCACCACATTTCCCCCATCATCTCCATATTGTCCTCACATTGCCCCCATCAGCTCCATGTTGCTCTCACATTGCTTCTCCCCCCCCATTGTCCATTTCTTACCTCCCCCGTTGTCCGTTTACTACGTCTCTGGCAGGAGATCTGTCATCTGTGCCTCCTTTTGCACAGTCCTGTAGCTGCTGGAGCTCCCGCGCGGTCTCCTATTCAGGAAAGCATAGCGCTGGGAGATGACATCATCTCCCAACGCTCTGCATTCCTAAAGAGCCCACGAGGGAGCTCAGCAGCTACAGGACTGTGCTAAAAGAGGCACAGATGACAGCTTTCCTGCCAGGGAGGTAGGAAACGGACAATGGGGGGAGGTAGGAAACGGACAATGGGGGGGAGGCAATGGGAGGGCAACATGGAGCAGGCGCCGGGTGGGGGTATTATTGTTCTGCCACTGCGCAGCCAGCGAGGCTAATTTAAAAAAAAAATTAAAAAAGCGATCCCAATGATAGGCACCCCTCTGTGGGGTGCACCTGTAGGAAGATGACTACTCTGCCTTATTGTAAATCCGGCCCTGCTTCCCACAATAAATAATAAGAACAGAATCACCATGTGATCAGAATAGAAATTGCAATTAAATGGTAATAAAAAATTGTGAGTTGTAATAACATTTGAATAAAAATTCCCCCCTTCATGCGCTGTTACTCTTGTTTTATTCAGCAGGACAACCCCTAGAGCATACAGGTTTTCTGCTTCTTTAAGAGTATAGCATATTTAAACGTAAATCATCTCAATACATTTTTGGACAGTGTCATTCCATTATAGCTATCTTACATTAGCTTATAAAGATATCACCTCTACTAACACCAAATATAAGTGAAAACATTGTTAAAATTGTTGTTCAATGTTGTATACGTTGAATCCAATAGTTGAGGATCTGCATCAGATACACGTTTGCTATAGTGAAATGAGAAGAAATGCTGTGAAGAAAGGAGAAGCAAACAAGCACGAGTCTTTTTTTAGATTGACAGAGTGAGAAAGAAAAGCTAAAATTAGAGAAGAAATATCAGTAGAAGAACTATAGATTAATTGAACAAGCAAGTGAGTTTCATTTTAACGAGGTGACATTTTAGCCAATTTAGGTGTGTTTTACAAGTGCAGGAGCAATGATTGCATTTGACACATCAATCCAATTATATGCAAGAAAAATTATCATTATGTATACTAACCCTTTAAGGACCATAGGTTATATTACTCATTGATTCACAATACATCATGCACCTCTCTGGTCAGGGCTGGATTTATATCCAAGACACTCCTGGGAAAGGCACCCTAGATGCCTTTAGATCTGCCAGTGGACCTCTGCACAATCCTCATATGACTCCACCCACAGACCTATCCATTGTTCATAAACCTATCATCAGAGACAAAACTAGAAGCCTCCGGGCCCTGGTACAAGAAGTGCCACGGGCCCCCCACCACCACATTGACCCCCTCCACAATGCCCCCATCTCCTACCTGGAGCTCCCGCGTGGTCCTCTTAGTAATGCAAAGCGCTGGAGATGATGTCATCTCCCAGTGCTCTGCATTACTAGAGCGCTGGAGGGAGATTACGGGCGCCAGGAGGAGGGGTCGCAGGGGGAGGCCGGGCCCTGGAGTGCACAGGCCCGGTCACAAGTACGACCCCTACGACCCCTATAGTTACACCACAGCCTATCACAGAAAATACTCTTAGCCCATAACATACAAGCACCAAAAAAGCTTTTAACCCTTGGTTTCTAGTGAGGTACCCTTGGTTTCTAGTGAGGTGTTCAATGCATTGCAAATCAATGTGTTGAAGACCTCTGTAGCATGCAAGATGTTAAATAACAGCAAGAAAAAGGTATATAAACTACTCAGTTCAGGGAGCAGCCAGCACAACAGATGAACCCCTAAAAAAATTGGAGCTCTAGGCAGCTGCCACTCTGCCTAATGGGAAATCAAGCACTGTCTCTGATCCTTAAATATTTAAAGCAGGTGTGCAAATACAATTCAGTGCTAAAACAAGTACATAAAGCACAGAAAAGGAAAATGATAATTGCTTTATTGTTAAATGGGTCTTGTTTGTAGGAAATGATTCCATATAGCTTGCCTGTTCCTTGTTATCAGATACAAAGTTAACACTTTGAGTTCCAGAAACACATCCAGTGCATTGCATTGGCACACAAAGGGTTAATAGATATTACTTTGACAAAAACAATCTGTTCTATTGCAATTTTAACAAGTTGGGTTCTAGAGACATCTCTGATTAAAACTGCAAAATATTAATAATTGGAAAACTAAATTAATATTACAAGATAGGGAGTTCTGTTTTATTTTGTTTTTTTTTTAACAATTCATTGTCATTTTAACATTTTAAATTAAAGAATGTAGTCATATACTTTTAAGGTTTATACATAGCTAGTAAGTGGGTTGAGAATTGGAGTAGCAGACACTGATATAATATAAAGAAAAAGCAAAGTTTTGCAGTTATGTCTGTCATGTAGAGAGATTATGTGACACTCTCTGGTTTCCCAGTGTCTGCCTTTGTTCCTTCTTTGTCTGCCTTTGTCATCTCCTTATTTTACATTACATTCTAGGTTTTATGTGACTCAATATTTGCCTTTATCATTTAGGATTTTTTAGGATTTGTCTTATTTTCTTTTATAGTTCTTTTAACACTTTCACATTTTAGCTAGGCTATTTGCTTATTTTCAGATTGTATTACATGCTTCATAGTTTTAAACTATGTATCTGAGTCTTCTAACAATTTTAATGCATTCTTACTTCCAATTCACCACTTACCATATTTATTCTTCTTGAATTTTGTACCAATAGTATATAGCAATGTCCCTGCAGATTGTAAGGTCTCATAAGCGGAGTTCTCTCTCCAAGTGTTTTGGTTTGTGCATGTTTGTTATACTGTGTTGTACATTGTCCTCATTTGTACAGACCATAAATACATAATAATAATATATATATTTTTAAATGTAATGTTCTAGAGATTCCGTATTAAATGATTTTCATTAAAGCACAACTATAATGTGGCTATAGCCCTATTCGCATATCTGCTCCTCAGGAAGCAGACCAGCCAATGAGAAGCTGCAATGTGTGCCCCCAGCAGACAAAAGTAGAGCATAACAGTGGTCTGAAAAGAGATCCCCAGGGCTTCCTTTCGGTCCTGAGAGATGAAACTGAACAGTAAGATGAATGTCATTCATTTTCTTTTTTCAGTCTGTATTCAATGGCCCTACCAGCTAAAAGCACAACGGACATTAGGCCACCGAAATAGACTTGTGGCCAAATGTCCGTTTTGTGTGTTAAGTTGCCAAAACGCCACTAATTAGCAGCAATAATAGGAACTTCAAAGGAAAAAAGCTAACTGGTGCCTGACATACTGATCATTAACTTATATGTGTTACAATTACCTGTCATCCACTGTCTGTCTTCTTCTATCTTCATCCTTGTATCTAATCTTCTTTCTTCTCTCTATCTTCTTATTTTCATGAAACCTGTTACAAAAAAAGAGAGGCATTAATAAATTTGTCATGTAAATAATCTGCACACCCATGCACAGTTTAACCCATTGAGTGCCAAAGGGGACAACGTATTGCTGAGCAATGCGTTGCATACCTCTCTGGGACTCTAAGGGTTGATCTATGTATAGGTGAGCGGGTAAATAGTAAATTATTAAATATTCCCCTTTTCCTTATAATTCCAATGAATGTGCTTAAACATATCCTTAGTTTTTTCATTTCTCTGTCGCTGTGTGCATCCATGGTGGCTGAGGAGACAGAGAATGTGAGTAGTGATACCCTCCATACCTTACGGCCTATGCCCATTCCACAATGAGGGAATTTGAACAGAGACTGCCTTTTTATATGGGCAGTCTCTGTTCCAATCCCACATAGCCACTGGCTGGGATGTGCTTATGCTCCTCCCAGCCAATCAGCTTTGAGTTGAGGTGCTTGAAGCTGATGAGGTGAGTAAGCAAATATCCCAGCCAATGGCTGTGAGAGAATTGTAACAGAGACTGCCCATATATAAAGGCAGTCTCTGTTCAGTCTCTGTTCAAATTCTCTCATTGTGGAACGGGCATCGGTCTGTAAGGTATGGGGAGGTTATTACAACTCACTTTCTTCGCCACAGCGGGCACACACAGCAGAGGAGAAATTAAACAAACTAAGGATACGTTTATGCACATTCATTTGGACTTTAAGGAAAAGGTGACTATTTCTTTTTTTGTTCTATTTACTTACTATTTACCCACACACCTATACATAGAGGACTTTTCAAAATCAAATCCAACATTAAAGTGGTAAACTCCCAGGTGCACCCAAGATTATCAAAGAATATGGATGATACAGATATAGCACCCATTCCAAATGCAATTTGTACATTAGTATATATTCATCCATACTACAGTTTTTTCTTTACTCAAACTGTCAAGTTTTGAAAAGGGTCTCATTCATGTAGTTCTTTACTGTAACCCAGGGCAGTTCCAAAGTTTGTAAGAACCAGATCTCAAGACTGACTTGATTATCACAATTTTATAAGGTCCAGGACTCAAAACTGGCAACTTGTATAATGATATAGTTCATGCCAGTATAGTATGGATAGCTGTATTAACTAAATTATCACATAATTGATTTTTGCCAACTTATATTTTGTCTATTGGAGTTTGTACTCAGACACAATTATTTTGTATTTAATTCTGCATTCTATCTTCAGTTGGTGGGAATAGAGATGGGGGCCAAATTTGCCCCCTCGTTCACAAACATTTGTCATTGATCCGTAATGCCCACACAGACAAAAGAGCATTGCCTTTCATTTCTTGCAGACACATAATGGGTCGGAAGAGGGGCAGAGGATCTATGGGTTGGGGAGAGTAGACCTAAATATACGAAGAGGTAATCTGAATAATTTATTACTAAAAAGAGAGGTATGGTTCATATTTATGTTGCAGTCCTGCTATCCTACAAGGATGAATGAAGACATGCGCTTTAATAGATATGTCCAATAATATCTGCCTGTTTCCTTTCTATTATTATATTTAGGTTTCCAAATGAAAGTTTATAGGTATATATTGGAGTTCTCCTATGCTACTTTTCTGCTTTAAAAAAGGAAGTGGAATATCTCATACCATATAGGAAATGGAGAAGAGGAAATTCCTCTTGATTGATGTCTGCCTCACCATTGATCGATGTTGGATCGATCTTTGAGATTTTGACAGAATCCTTCTACGTATGGAAACCCTCATATTCTACTGATAATTCTGACCTCGATTGGTATTGGATCCAATATATTGGTAAATTGATGATCCCCATATCTTGGACGATGGACTTGGTATCTTTATGAATACACAGAAGATCCAGAAATATACATTGATTCATTTTGATTTTTCATAATATGTGATAATTAAGTTAACACAGCTATTCTTACTATACTGGCATGAATTATATCACCATACAAGTTCCCAGTTTGGAGTTCTGGATCTTATCAAATTGTGATATCAAGTCAGTCTTGAGATCTGGATCTTCCAAACTTTGGACCTCCCCTGGATTACTGTAAAGAACTAAATAAATACGACCCTTTTCAAAACTTGACAGTTTGATTAATAATGAATGGATAATTATGGATGAATGTACAATATGTACAAATTCCATTTGGAGATGGTTGTTACATCTGTATCATCCATTTTCTTTGATAATTTTGGGTGCTCCTGGGAGTTCTTGAATAGACTTTTCATCATATTATGCCTTACTATGTGGGCAGATGGACTATGTACTAACATTATGATTACATTTGTTTCTCAGCCACTGCATATGTTATATAATTATTTATGTGTCTCATTTTGCTTGACTGTTTGATACTTGGGGGATGCTGACCAATTAAGATGATTTATCTCACTGCCCCAACTAACTGAGATCACCTCCATACATGCTAACTTCACATGCTATTTTTTCAAGCGTTACCTATATTTTAAACCCATGGCATATTTTTTTCTCCCCCCCTCCCTTTTCTTCCTTTCCCTGTCCACTTTCTAAATTTCCTTTCCACTATCTGGATTACGAAAACCCTTGTTCAGGATAACATAAGCCAATCAAACCAACCAAGCTTTCTCACCCCTACCCCTCTTGATAAGTACAACTCTCGATAAATATCAATTTGTAGGTTTCTCTACATCTACTTCACGCTACATTTTTGCTCTTAGTCATGGGTTTATGTATTTTCAGTCAAGGTGTACCCCTTCACCCCTATGCCTTATGATTCGCATATGTGACATGTCTTTTAAGTATCTATGTAACCATTTTGCCATGCTTCCACTTTTTATATAATGTATTATTCATGATTTGTTTCTGTCATGTATTTTGCCAAATAAAGTTTTTAAAATTTGGAAAAAAAGATGATTTATCTCTCATCCATATGTTGTTTCAGCACTCTCCAGTACCATATATATATATATTAGTATTTTTATACAGGATTTTGATGCAATGTGAAAGCCTATGCTACAGTAGGTAGTGGTTATGAAATAATGAATTTTGTTTCCAACACTAAAGTATACTATAGGTGTTCTTCATGAGTCAATGGGAGCTATTACCAGCATTAGATGGGGCTTTTTACATATCCTATGCTTAATTGTGGTTTGATCAAAGGTTAACTGTGTTACTTCTGCGCTATATATAATGTTTATGTGCAGTGATACCATCGAATATATTGAATTTATGTATGAACTACAGTAATCAATGCTACCAGGGATGTATCCGTCATATTTTGGGTGGCTTTCCATATAAGCGGAAGTGAGTATGATATCATAAAGGCGCATGCTCACTTATTTTGTTTGATGCATGTGCATGTATTCTTAATGTATTGGCTGGATCCATTCGTTTTTTGCAGTTGTTAAGCAAGATTAATATAGTTTGATCTTTTATTATGTTGTATTATCTTCTGCACTTGTGATTCATGCAACATTATAACACATTTTGCAATCAGGATAAGTTCTCGATCATATATATGTTTCCACATTATGGTTTGATTACATTGGGTCAGGTGACATTGGAGTGGGGCTCCCATTGGCCCATGAATTATTTAAATAACAGCAGCCATTATTGGCCCGATATCCCCTGACAAAGCCGAGTATGGTGACATGCATTGGGATGACTAGCTGCTAAAGGGAAACTTTCCCCCATCCTCATGTATTGCCAGTGCTCTCCTTTATGAACCCAGGTATTCTTTTCATGGTATCTCTCATTTAGATTTTTTACTATTGCTCTGAGTCATTGTTGTCTTTTTCACAAGTCTGATCTATTTTGGGGGATTTTTATATTGATGTGTTTTTCATTACTGAAAGTACAGGGACACTTTATTTAGTACTAGTGTAAAAGCCAGTGTACACGGGCCAGCATTCTGTCCATTCGGACAGTCTCTACTGCGCATGACTGCAAAGGCCCGTGAACATGGGCCAGCATTCTGTGTTTTCGGGCAAACTCTACGAGCATGACTGCATCGGACAAACATACATCTGGCCTTTTATATCATAGGATATTATTCTTTTGTTTTTGGAGAGAGAGTCTTATATTTTCCACCTAATGGGGTTATTTTCCATCATGTAGAGCAATGGTTTCTTACTGTTTTATACTAGTGATAACATGTTCTATTTATTTTTGTTTTACACTTTGTATATACAATTTATTGAGTAGAACACTTATTTTCACAACAGGTTGACTGTGGCCTTTTGCAGGGATTTTTCTGATTCCCTTTATGTTTTTAATTGTTTTTAAATTGCATTTGTGTTTGTATTAATAAAGCATTTATATATTTTTGCATTATACTTGCATACTTGAGCGCCTCCATTATCAGACCTCTGTTTTTAGGAGGTGGACAGAGGGACCTTCCTTTACTCCTTCTTTTCCACTCTTCCGGTTTAGAATATTTTAGCTATGACCTGGGAGTGTACCACACTATTTTTGTGTATGATTAGGTAGCAAGCTTATAGATGCCAGTGCCTGCTGTCTTTAATAATGAAGGGTAATCCAGACATGGACCCCTTGCTCAGTGCCTAAAGAATCCAGTTGCACCTCACTGACGAGGCCTAACAAGGCTGAAATGTTCATGTGGGGGTTAGCTGGTGTCCCCGTACAGAGGGGATTTGCCTTTCATTTTGGAACTGGACCGCCGTTTTTGGTGGGATTAGTCTAATATGTATGTGGAAATTTCCTCTCTGTAATGGCACTAGAGAGCTAAATGTGATGCTTCTGAGCGGTGAATAGCTGTAGAACAGGCCATTATGATCTTTGTTTGTCCTCAGAAGCCTTTCATATTTTGTATGAGTATTTTGAAAACTCTTAGGAAGTCTCCCTGAGTTTGAAGGGTAATACAGATGTGGACCCTTTACTTTCAGTTCCTATGGAATCCAGCTGCACCTCACTGATAAGGCTTAATATGCTCAACTAGGAGTGAGTGTCTCTGAGCTCTTTGCATATGCAAATTACCCTTGGGTTTTTTCACACTAAGGGTAACAGAGTAATCCTGATGTGGACCCCTTGCTCACAGTGCATAGAGTGATAAGCTATACCTCACTGATGAGGCACAACAAGGATGAAACATATGTCTGGGGTTGGCTGCTTCTCTTGTTCAGAGAGGAATTGCTTGGCACTTCGTGGCTGGGCTGCCTTTTGGTGGGATCTGTATGATGTGCTTTAGGATGTTTTCTCTCTGTGAAAGGCACTAGTAAGCTGACAGAGATTGCACTCTGGGTAGGATACTTATCCTATAGAGCCTCATCACCTTGAGGGCAGGCTCGTTCCTAGATGAGTATCTCTGACTAGCTCTTTGCATTTGCAAATTATCCTGGGGACTAGTCACCCTAAGGGTAACAGAGTAATCCAGACATGGAGCCCTTGCTCACAGTGCTTAGAGAGATCGACTGCACTTCACTGACAAGGCTGAAATGTACATGTGGGGCTGGATGCTTTTCTTGTTCAGAGAGGAATTGCCTGGTACTTTGTGGATCGACTGCCTTTTGGTAGGATCAGTATGATGTGTTTTAGGATATTTTCTCTCTGAGAAAGGCAGTAGTGAGCTAAAAGAGATTGTACCCTGGGTAGGATACTTATCCTGTAGAGCCTCATCACTTTGAGGGCAGGCTTGTTCCTAGTTGAGCGTCTCTGACTAGCTCTTTGCATATGCAAATTATCCTTGGGACTAGTCACCCTAAGGGTAACTTGGTAATCCTGATGTGGACCAGTAGCTCACAGTGCCTAGGGAGATCAGCTGCACCTCACTGACAAGGCCCAACAAGGCCAAAACGTATGTCTGGGGTTGGCTGCTTCTCTTGTTCAGAAAGGAATTGCCGGGCACTTTGTGGCTGGACTGCCTTTTGGTTGGATCAGTATGATGTGCTTTAGGATATTTCTTCTCTGTGAAAAGCACTAGTGAGTTAAAAGAGATTGTACCCTGGATACTTATCCTATACAGCCTCTTCACTTTGAGATCAGGCTTGTTTCTAGTTGAGTCTCTCTGGCTAGCTCTTTCCATATGTAAATTATCCTTGGGACTAGTCACCCTAAAGATAACTGGGTAATCCAGACGTGGACCCCTTGCTCACACTGCCTAGAGAGATCAGCTGCACCTCACTGACGAGGCCCGACAAGGCTGAAACGTACGTCTGGAGTTGGCTGGTTCTCTTGTTCAGAGAGGAATTGTCTGGAACTTTGTGGTTGTACTGCCTTTTGGTAGCATCAGTATGATGTGTTTTAGGATATCTCTTCTCTGCGAAAGGAACTAGTGAGTTAAAAGAGATTGCACCCTCGATAGGATACTTATCCTATAGAGCCTCATCACTTTGAGGTCAGGCTCCTTCCTAGTTGAGTGTTTCTGACTAGCTCTTTGCATATGCAAATTATCATTGAGACTAGTCACCCTAAGGGTAACAGGGTAATCTAGACATGGACCCCTTGCTCACAGTGCATACAGAGATCAGCTGCAACTCACCGAGGAGGCCCAACAAAGCTGAAACATATGGCTGGGGTTGGCTGCTTCTTTTGTTCAGAGAGCATTTGTCTGGTAGTTTGTGGCTAGACTGCTTTTTGGTGTGATCCATATGATGTGCTTTAGGATATTTTCTCTTTGTGAAAGTCACTAGTGAGCTAAAAGAGATTTTGCCCTGGGTGGGATACTTATCCTATAGAGCCTCATACTTTGAGGCCAGGTTCATTCCTAGCTTAGCGTCTCTGACTAGCTCTTTGCATGAGGGAAGGCATAACTGGTCAGGTACAGGGAGCAAACTTACATACAATTATCAAGCACGAACTGTACTACTTTAACACATTTTAACAGAACTTGGGTTCTGTTATATCACCTCCCACTTTCAGTCTTAGGTAGGTTGGAATGGCCTTTCCGTGTGAATTGTATAGTAAAGTTGTAGGGCTGGAGGAACAGACTCCCCCATAACAATCATCCTTTGTCCCCCCAGACCCTATTTAACCACACCAGATGGTTATGGTCTATGATGACTGTAAATTCCTGGCCACAAAGGTAGGGTTCTAAACGCTTGAGAGTCCATACCAGAGCCAAACACTCCTTTATATTTGCGGCATATCCCACTTTTTGGTTTAGCAACTTGCGTTTCTGATAAACTACTGGTTGTTTGTCTCCATTTACATCCACCTGGCTGAGTATGGATCCCAGCCTGTACAAGGAGACATCTGTATGGACCATAAACCTGTTATTAATATTGGGTACTGCCAGAACAGGGGACCCCTAGGTCCTTTTTGAGTTGCTCAAAGGCCTCCTAACCATGCAGCGTAGGGCTTTTTTGGTCAGATCTGTCGATGGTTTAGATATCTCACTGTAGTGGGGAATAAATTTGTGATAGTAGATGTACATCCCCAGAAACACTAAGAAATGCTTTTTAGTCTGGGGTGTTCACCAGTTAATTATGGCGGCTATCTTTGTGGGTTCAGGTCTCTGCCTGCCACTGCCCACCCTATGACACTGGAACTGGACTTCCACCATCCCGATCTAACAATTGTCAGGAAGGATGGTCATGAGAAGTGTGACCAGATGGAATAATTTAGAACTATAACATTTGAAACCCCACCTAGTATTCTGCAGCTAAATTCACTAGCTCTGTAGTCTGCCAGAGGTCCGGTAAATCCTGGTACCGTAACAAGAACCCCTTGGATCCTTCCCAGGATGACATGTAAGTGGAGCCGATGGTATTCACTGAAAAAAGCAATATAATTGAGGTAGGCGCATACAAACTCCTATGCCCCGATAATTAATTGGTCAACCAGCTGCTGGAATGTGGCTGGTGCTTTCTTCTGTGAACTGGTACACCTCAAATGGCGTGATGAATGCTGATTTAGGAATGAACCCTAGGGCCAAGGGAATCTGCCAATACCCTCAATAGAGGTCCAGGGCAGACACATATGCCCACATTAAGTGGACTAACAGCTCATGTACTCAGGGCATCAGTAACAGTTTTATCAACGAGTTTCTGATAGTTGACGCAGAACCAGGTTGTTCTGTCTATTTTTGGGCATTAGGTCTACCAGAGAGGCCTAAGGGCTGTCAGAAGGTTCAGTCACTTGGAGCTCTAACATGTCATCAGTCTCTTTGTTTATGTGGGTGCTGTCTGCCTCCAGCACTCTGTATGCGGGTTGCTAGAGAGGATTCTGCCTGTGTGTCTCAACTCCATGTTGGGGCAGGTTCTTGACCCTGGGAGATACAAGTATAAGGTGCGCCAGCAGCTGAGGATTTCCTGGAGTTGGGCTTGTTGAGAGGGAGCTAACCAATCTGCTAGGCTAATGTTATTAGGCCCACAGTTGGTCTTGGTGGCCACTAACAGGTCTGGGAGAGCGCTGTAACCTTTCTCCATGGTTGCAGGGGTGCATATCTCTCAGGTGGTTTCCTGCAGTTCAAAATACTCTTTAAGGGCATTAATATAGCAGGTCCTCCAGACTTGCAAATTAGGGTCTCTGACAATTATATAGGTGGTAGCCTCTCAACTACTTTATATGGACAATCCCAAGCAGATTGTAGTTTGTTCTGTCTGGTGTGACATAGGGCTAACACCTTCTGACCTACCTGGAACTCTCTCTCACTTTGAAATTTAAGTCACATTATACAACTCATGTAGTAATGTGTGCAGGGCTTAATTCGGTGTGCAGGATTAGGAGACAGAAAGGCAGAGTTTGCTTTGAAATGTGTGGGGAAATGGGTAGAACCAGGCTCAGAACAGGTAGGTTTACTGTATACTCAGAAAGCCAGAGAAACAGTGTCAAGGGCAGATCCAAAGATCCCAGGTATGGGAGTCATAGGCCTGATGGCTGGAGACTGCCTCAGTGTTCTACAAGGAGTAGACACTGAAAGGCACTGGTGGTCCTCCCAACAATGGCACTACTAGGATTCTTTTCCAGGAATATCTTTTTAACCACCACCTTGCAATCATAGTACCAATACTTTTGGGTGTTTATGGTTCTTCTGGTGTTGCTAACAGCACACATCCTCTTATATCTGCTCCCATGTTGCTTGAGTGCTAGGGTGGAATGGTCCATGTTTTATTAAACTTTGTTGTTGGCTCCAACACAGCAGATCAGGGGCTCGATTCTATTGCCAGCGCTAAAAATAAGACAGGCGTTTTTTTTTTTTTAAGTCAGTTTTTGCTATCCTATTACCCGACTTGTGAAAGCAAAATCAGAGGCAATTATACTTACCACAGTCTAAAAAAAGCCCATAGAAAACAATGAAAAACAACATGCAATTAGTACCCTATTACCCACTCTCAGTATTACCGCCTGTTTTGTGGTTCCATTTAAGTCAGAAATTTTGCGCCTCAGAGGTTGAGGCATAGAAGCCATAAAGACAGTTTGAAAACCATCTTTGTTCGATCAAAAGCAGTGTATAATACAGAATACAGCATAGAAATCCGACATAGAGTGCCCCCCTTTGACATATTAACCCCCCCTTTTGAAAGTCGACTTAGAGTGCTTTCTTACACCACATTAATCTGACAAATATTGTTCACAGTGAACAATTAACCCTTCCCCTTCCAAATCCGACTTACAGTGCTTTCTTTCACCATATTAATTTGACGAATATTGTACATCTGACATTTTAAACTCCCCTTTGAAAAGTCGACTACAGTGCTCCCATGACTTTTTTTTACCATTTTTATACTACATTTTTCTTCTCCTATTATATTCAACATGCCCTCGTATCTTGCATTGCAAGATTAACCCTATGAGTACCAGAGAGATATTGTAATGTGTTTGCTACCCCTCTGGTACTCATAGGGTTAATAGGCAACCTGTATATGTATATAAAAAAAGGTGTTTGTTTTTATTATATATGTAAGTTGTGTGAAAATATAATTAAATATTTAATTTATGTGTAACAATGACTTTCTTTTTTTAAATTATATATGTGATTTGTATTTAAAAATACTTCAGACCTCAAGAAGGGTATCATGACCCCTCATGACAACCCCATAGGTTATATGCTCTTTAATTAATAAATTAATTAATAAAGTGGAATGTGAGGGGAGCAAGTAACATGTGGAGATATTTGTATGTGAGTGAGTATGCCTTTATGTATGTACTAGTTGAACAGCCCGTTACACGGGCCGCAGTGTCACAGCCACCCGGTCGTGGGGCAGTCATGCGCAGTAGAGGCTGCCCGCGCTGCGGCTGATACAGAGCTGGACACTCCTTCGGAGCGCCCAGCTCTGTATCAGCTGCGGTGCGGGCAGTCTCTACTGCGTATGACTGCAACATGCGCAGCAGTGTCTACTGCGCATGTGGCGGCGTTACACACGATTTAGCGAATTATTATATAGGATATTTAATGCTATGTATAATATACATATATATATATATATATATATATATATATATATATATATACGCTTTCAAACATCTGCTTTTTGCTTAAAAATAGTCTTTTAGTAACATTAAAAAATCATGCAAAATACTGACTGGATTCGCTGCCTGTTTTTGGCAGGAAGAGCCACCATTTTCAGAAAACTTAAGGGATAGTAATGTTTCATAAAAACAGCAGTTCCAATTAATCTTCATAGTATTTGGGCCATGCAGAGTGTTATTTCAATACTGTCAGAGTTGTAGTTCAAGAGTAATTGAATGATAAAATTTCCCCCTCCCACCTCTTTTACCTAGTGTAAGCCACCTACCCTCAGATGTGGAATCTGGTCTTGAGACCAGACAGCTCATAGCAAGGGACAATCTTCTTACTGTGAGAACAATGAAAACCCTTCCCCCCTTCAAAATAGCCCTGTATGTCGGGAAGAAGTTTCCCAACATAGAAGGGCAGATTTCAACTAAAAAAAAATACGCAATCACTTCCATGAGCATGGTAGTGGCAATAATTCATGAAATAACTTAAAATTCTCAGTAATGCCCTACCCACCAACCACATTCATAGCAACAGCACCTAAAACAAGTGTCCCTCTTTGGCCATTTGTAATGTTGGGAGGTATGCATTTTTCCAGTACCCCATTGTAGGGGCAGATATTCAACATATACCTCCAGCCTTGTTCCCCTGCCCACTGTTAGCCACAGGTTCCCCACATACATTTTGCCCCTCCCCCGCCTTGCGCCCCTGCCTACTGGTAGCCAAATATTCCCCACATACACTGTCTGACCCCCACCCCAGTCTGGTATTGAGAAAGCCCCAGATACACTCCTAGACTGGTTCCATTGCTCTCAGGTACCACAGATACATCATATACATTATCTTAACCACTAGCCTGATTACACTGATAGTCATAGAGCCACACATACATGGTCTGACCATACAGCCTGGTTTCACTGGAGTTTGCGGAGCCTGCATGTCAATCCCCAGACTAGTTCAACTAACCCCTGGTAGCCACAGATACCCCACATACACTGGCTGACACCACAGCATGGTTTCACTGGCACTCATAGTGTCCCACATATATTATCTACCCCCCAGCCAGGATCCACTGTTAGCTAGTCCAGACCCACACATTAATTTGTCTGACACTCCAGCCTTATTCTATTTGTTGGCAAATAATCACACACACTGCTTTCCCCACCTTGTTCATTGGTAACCATGCTCCTGGCATGCACAATAGTATGTCATACCATACCAATGGGGTACCATTTTTTCATAGGCAGCACAAGATAATATATACACTAGGAAATTCCATGGTGTTGATAGATTTTATTATCTTTGAAGTGAACAAAGATTAAAAACGCATATACATGTCACAGTCCACTCTCTGGATTCTGTTACCTTGTTCCTTTCTCTAGAATAGAACGTCTGGGGTGATATAGTCACATCTGACCTTCACATCTTAGTACAATTTATGACGTCTATGTTGCTTCTACGCATACTGTGATAAGACTCTCATGATTGTTCAGTCAGAATTCCAACCCTTTTAAAAATTAACATGTGGAGTGAAGAAATTCCAGCGGAGGCATTTTGCCCCAAGCAGAGATCCCTGCTCTCTACATCTGCCCTACCTCTTAGGATTGTGCCTTATGCCTCACTCATCTTTTATACTCTAGGGGCTAGATTTAAAGGTTCTCATTAAACCAGCCGCTAAGTAAAAAGGCACATCGGCCGCAAATATCACATGATTTACAGCGGATTTAAAAGTAAGTCTACAAGAATAGCTAATGAGTGTAGGCACAACAAAAACACATAACACAAAAACCTGCATCGCACCTGTTTTCGCATCACAGTGCGTCCAAATCACCCATTGAAACACAACTTAAGTCAAAATGTAACATTACGGCTGGCATTGTCTAGCAACCCTGATAGATGCACAAACAAAATTAAAACCTACAGCCGATCCCAAGGCCCCAAGGTATCAGAAATGTTCAAATACACCTATATATACCCCAAAATAACGGTCACACCTCTGTTTTGAGTTTTGGTGAGCTAGATCACAGGACACAGGAGCGGAGGATTTAGTTTAGAGCGAGAGAGAGAAGAGCTTACATTGGAGGTAGAAGGAGTTTTTGGAGTTTGGAGGGAGAAGAGCATTGCACTTCAATAAACACATATCACACTTTTTCAGATATCACATACAACCATACAAACACATACACACAGTCTTATTTTCATAACACTTTACACATATGTTAAATTTTATTTTACAGTGTGAATCTGTGAGTAAAAGAGTGTGACAGAGAATGATTGGGATCGAGTGTGTCTATGAGGGCCTGTGGGAGTGCTGGGTGTGAGTGGGTGAATTATGGTGAGGAGGACAGGAGAGAGGGATGGGAAGAGTAGTGGAGGAGGAGGAGGAAAGTCAGGAGGGCAGCCATGAGCAGAGTAGGGGTGGGAGAGGGAGATCTGCAGGGCGGAGGGGGACCAGGCCCAGAAGAGCAGGCACACGGAGGCCAGGGACAGAACCTGCAGTGGGACAAGGGGTACCTGCTGGGGACCACTATACACAGGCAGGGGCAGTGCAGGCAGGGCACTCTGGTTCTGACTCCTTGCATGCCGGAGCTGAGGAGGAGAGGATCAGGGATCCCGTTACACTGAGGAGGAGAAAAGGGTCCTTGTGGGGGCTGTGCTGGAGAGGGAGACCATCCTCTTCCGGAGGTAAAAAGGTCCCTGGTCTGTCTGCTCGGAGGAAGGCAGCCTGGAACCGGGTGAACACAGTGGCCACCGGCAGACGGGACGTGGACTCTATTAAGAAAAGATGGGGTGACTGCAAGAGGGTGGTCAAGAATAAGTTGTCGAAATTGCCAAGCACGTCTGAGATACTGGAGGTGGGCTACCTGTCCCAATCACCTTCTGCGGATGGGAGGAGATGGTATGGCAGAACCTGTCCTCCACACTCATTGAGGGGGTCCTTGGAGGATCAGACACTGGGGAAGAGACGAGCCTCCACACTACTAGTAAGTGCATCATCACATAACCACACACCACTTCAACACACACAACCATGACACTCAAACACATTTACATCCCAACATAAAACCATCATTCATCCACACAACTGCACCAACACAGCACCCTGAGGGCTGCCTCACTCAAAAGGATGGATGGGCTCATCCAGATAAAAAACACAGGCCTCAATCAAAGATATCCTTCAATACTTACTTGATTGTTGCCTTTCAAGAATCAACTGGAACAGAACTCATGGACAGAATCCTGTCAAGTTCATCAATCTCTGATTGCCAGGGTGGTATCCCATGCATCACAATATAATGCATAGGATACCATCATGACAACCAGAGAGTCACATGTAAAATAATACAAAATCTTGCATTGTACGGGATAAACTGATAAGATAGGGATGGATACCACTTGAATTCCACTGCAGATCTCTTCAAAAAAGATATGGACACAAAGAAAATGGTCAGAAATGTATGTGGATATGTACCTTTCAAATGGGTCCAAATATGTCCCAACAAGATGTGAACCCGGAGATCAGTTCATTAAGTGTGATTGCTTTACTGGCCATATATGTGCACCCATCACAAACCAACTGTTATTGATATCATCATAATACACATACCTAGTATATCCCACCTTAATTAGATGGTATATATGAGGTATGTTTTTATTTATGATATCAATAAAAGTTAGTTTGTGATGGGTGCACATATATTGCCAGTAAGGCAATCACATGTACTGAACTGGACTCTGGGTTCATATCTTGTAAGGATATCTTTGTACCCAAATGAGAAAGGTAAATATCCACATACATATCAGACCATTTTTCTTTCTGTGTACCTTGGATGGGATAGCAATGGTTAATTGCACCTGGATGTAATATTGTAGGCATTGTAAATAGATGTGGATCGATGTTAGTCCTATCCCTCCAACCCTCATGGTTAGACAGATATTTCTGTATGTGACAGCTGGAGATTTCAGTCATTTGACCACACGGAGACTCTTCAGCAGAGTCAATATTGCACCATTTACAGATTCATACTTCATTGTAATGGTCTACAATGTGTGCATGGTTTGCAAGCACTCAAGAGTGTCGTCAGGCAGGCTGGGTCATACACAAAATGAAGAACAGCAAAACTAGCGCTAGGTTCAGGTACACCACGAAAGGGTGCCCAACTAACGACCTGACAGAGTATAAAAGGGCTTGCCCTAGGCGGAGTCAGGCCCCAGGACCAATAAGAATCCCGCATAGGGAAAACCAGGAAGTAGTACTGTCACCATCATGCAACAGGGATCACGTGCACCGTGATAAAATCATACCGTTTGCCACTGGCTCAGTTATGGGCAAAATGTGGCTGAAAGTTAATTCCAGTCTAGTACAGGATCACGCGCACTAGGTGACGTGTCACATAAGGGCAGAACAAGGAGGACGTGGGTGGGATAACAGATGGGAGTGACTAAGTAACCGCACGGTAACCAGATTGACATGAGCAGTAACGCTCACAATGCTCTACACTTCACAAGGTTAAACTTTAATCTTCTTTTGTGCCTTATCAATCAGTTTTCTGATTTTTAAAATTACACAGCACTTTATAACTACATTAATGCTATGCACACAGATAAGATCATGGTGGGGTGAAAGTTCTGCTTTAAAAAAGTTGAAAATACCCTTTTGTGCTCCTTTTAATTAGGGGGTCTGTGCAGGCCATCCATGTAGGTAAAACTATACATATTTGGTATTTTTGTACTAGGGGGTTTTAGTGATTTTAAAAATAATTGAAAGTTTCACATCCAACTTAAAAGGATAGTAATGTTTCACAAAAACAGCAGCGCCAATTAATCAGTCATCACTAGGTCATCTTCAGCATCATCATCGCCTGCGACTAACGTTATATTCCTCTGAGCTTTTAGAGGTGTCAAACAATTTATTTTCACTTTTACTTTTACATAGTTGGCTACTACTTTGAGGACAGGTGTTATGGTGCTTATTTGTCTCACTGTCAGATACAGAAGTTGGTTCAGCTGCTACATCTTCCTCTATTATGCCATCATCAAGACTAAAATGTGACTTGTTGACATCTTCAGTGTTCTTCATATGTTTTTTATAGTATTGGTGCTGGTGAGACCTTGACAAACTGCATCCTCCCCAGGAAGAGAGGGATCATCATAATATATTGCACACGCTGCAGCAACCATGACTTCTGACAGTTTTTGAACTACCACTTTACTGCTACATCCCTGCACTACGCCTCCTTTCCCCCTCCCCTATTCCCCTTGTGCATTTTCTGGGCATTGCTCAACTACTGTGTGTGTGTTTTTACTCTGAAGTACACAACACAATTGATGGAGTGTGATGTCTTGCCTTGGCCCTCAACAAAATACTCAACCTCATTGGCTATCTATCAAGTCTTCCTCAGTCACACAGCTCATGTCAGGGTCCCAGTCAGCTCTCTGTTACCTAATTTTTTTTTATTTCTTTTTTTACAGTTGTCCACCCTATCTTATCCTTATCCCACAGAAAAAAATGATAATAAAAAATCAACAACTTCTATCCCCAGACTTCCACAGCACAGCGATAATAACAGCAAGATAACTGTAGCTGTATGTGTCTTTCAAATCAAATCAGTTAGACAGAATGTTGGGGTATCTGGTGTTAACCTCCTTTGCTCCCTTCCTACATCCCGAGATAAAAACAGCCAGATCAGGAAGAACCTCGGATCTCGGCTGCTTGTGTCTTGCCAGTCAGTCACGCCAAATTTTGGGGTATTTGGGGTCAACCTCTTTCCTCCCTTCTTCTCATTCAGAGTGCCCCCAGACTCCCCTAATACAGAGAACAAATGTCCTACCTAAAAGACTCCCTAAACTAAACTTCAGTTCCCCTTTATTTGCCTATCATCTCTAGCTCGAAAATATGCTGCTTCCTCCTCTCATAAACACAGAATTGTATGCTGTGAGAGCCTGACACCCTTTATATGCCTGCAGGAAAAGAAGAGAAAACTGCCATGTGGTGAGGATAAATTCAGTCTTCACATTGATTTAAATGCAATGAGCTAGGTGAAAAAAGCAGGAACACTGTACTTTTCATGGGATAAGAAAAACAACTGGAGCAAACCAATTGCACTTTAAGAGAGAAATAAATGTCAATGAAACTCCTGTTGATTTAAAGGGATAGTAATGTTTAATAATAAAAGCAGCTCTAATTAATCATTGTAGTATTGGACTTTGTAGAGTGTTACTTCAATTCTGTCAGAGTTGTAGTTCAAGAGTAATTCAATGACAAAGTATCCCCCTCCAACCCCTTTTACTGATGTAACACTGTTCAGCCAGATCAGAAGGGAGGTAGATTTGAGAGAGGGACAATCTTCAATTAAGATAAGGGAAAAACCTGAAAAACTTGTCAAGGGGGGCAGGGCTTTCATTGTTCTCATAGGAAGAAGATTGTCCCCTTCTGTTATCTGTCTGGTCTATGGACTGCATTCCACATCTGAGAAGAGATGGCTTACACTAGGTAAAAGGGGAGGGAGGGGAAACTTTGCTTGTGAATATCTCTCAAACCATAAAGGTTTGAGAGATAAGACTTATATCGTTCTTCATGTTTTTTTTAATGCCTACAAAATAAAATAAAGATGAAATGAAGTATTACTATCCCTTTAAATAGGTATTTAACCCATAAAATGCTAGATGTATCCAATGCATTGCTTTGCAATGCTTTGGAGAACCTCTAGCATTCAAGAGGTTAAAAATCCCATTTAAATCACTGGTACATTTAATTTGTTTCAAAATTGCTCCTTATTTCTTTGTGCATACATAAATGCTCTCCCAGCCTAGTTCTCCACACAGTATACACACACACACCCTCCCCTACACTTCCTCCCTTGTTTAAAAAAATCTTGTTTTTTTAATCCACTAAAGCCAGTTGCTCTTGCAGCACCATCAGATCCCCACTGTTAATAAATTACAACTCTGCAAAGCCTTATTAATGGGTTTTTATCTGATTAAGACAATATTTACCAAAATTACATTGGAAATTAATACACTGCAGGCCTCCATAAGGCTGGATTCTGTCTCATATCTCATTATCTCTGGCTGAGTCAGCACTAGGAATGAAAAAGGATAGCACAGTTGTAATTTGCAGTCTGAGATAGCTCTTGCTGTCTTAATCACTACAGCACACTATCCCATTCAAAACAACAATTAAGGACACTGAGGTTCCATACTAGGATAACTACCTGTGAGTTTATTAGATAGAATACACAGACAGACAGACTGCTATATAGGGATGAGCAAAACATTTTCAGTTCATGTTTCAGATCGAATTGAAGGACCTGGAGAAACTTCCAAATCAATTCAGACTGTAAGTATCAATACATTTCACTATATAAAATGATGTGTAAAGATGCGTGATGCACTATAAACCAAACAATCCTATATAATAATTCGCTAGGATGTTTGTCAGAAGCTGTCATGCTCAGTAGAGACTGCCCAAAAGCACGGAATGCTGGGAGGTGTAAGAATGCTGGGAGTTCTGTGCTGGGAGCATTCTGTGCTTTCGGGCAGTCTCTACAGTGCATGACTGTGTCGGCGGCAAAGCAATGCATTGCGTACCCCTCTGGCACTCAAAAGAGTTAACATCAACCGGACCTTGGCCCGTGTACACGGGCTTTTGCACTAGTAGATACATAATAAATGAAGTCTAGGCAAACATACTGGACAAAAAAACAGCAGCAGACCAATATTGCATAGTTATGCTGTAGTTTTCAGAGAAGCTGCGAATTAAGCACACGCACATTTACAGAAATTGAACAATGTTTGCTGTATTTGATTTAGTTAATTATTCTAAGTTCCTGTAGACATACTTAGTTAGTATTCTTTACCAGGCCTTTACATTAGCATTTTTAATTACACATTCAGTAATTATTGCCATGACATGTTTATCGTCTGTAACATCTCACTTCTTCAATGGATGCTGAGGCCATGTTTTCAGGGGGTGCATCTGTTTTAACCCTTTGAGTGCCAAAGGGGTATGCAACGCATTGCTTAGCAATGCGTTGCATACCCCTCTGGCACTCAAAGGGTTAACCACTTCGATACTGTAGGTGTATGTCTATGTATTAAATCTATTTTTCTTGTACTGTATGTCTATATTGTGTGTATGTGTATGCAAGCCTACACATGTGCAAGTGTATGAAAAACCCGTAAATTCTAAAGATATTTCAGAATTGGAGTCTCATGTGCTGGTAATTGTGTTTGTTTAAGTTATCTACTTGAAGGGACAGTAATGTAGAGCTTAAAAAAATAGGCTAAATGCCGCAAATCTTATCTCTCAAACCGATATGGTTTGAGAGATATCATCCGCTAAAGTTCCTCTTCTACTTCTGTCAGCTGTAAAACTGACAGAAGGAGATTTTGTTGGCTGGATCTCAGGAACACTTTGTAGAGCATTCCAAAGAAGTAATTATTTTTAAATTGCGCTATTGCTGCTGAAGAGTCATTTGTTGGTCCCCAGACCAGGAACTCCTGCTGTCAGCTTACAGCTTCAGGAGAAGAGGAGGGAGAGGGGAACTTTAACAGATGATATCTCTTAAACCATAATGGTTTGAGAGATAAGATGTTTGGCATTTAGTTTATTTTTTGAGCTCTACAAAAATCTAAAAGAAATCTATGGGACATTACTGTCCCTTTAAGTGTCCTTCCAGTGCAGGAACTATGTTTTCCTTCAGGACCTTGTATACAGTCCTGTTTTGGAATACATATTTCCTGAATTACTGTGAAACACAGGAAACATGTGGTAAATTCTCCTTCTCAAGAATAGAGGCACTTAAACGTAAAAGGTCTCAGAGATAGGGATTACCTCCCCTGCGCACTTTACTCCAGCAGAGCATTCTAAGTTTTAAAGTGGACTTGTTACAGGAGGATCAGCAAGGACAAAACGCTATTGGTTAGGTTCCTTGTTCACTTTCTGCTCTTAGGTTATGGTGCTGTATAATCTCCCATTAGGTGGTCTCCTATCCCTGCCCTCCTTTGGAAGGATTGACCAGTAGGCCTTCAGGACCTGAGCCTGTAGAGGATAGTCCTGTGAGTATGTCCCTGTTTCTGACTGGCAGCCACTTGCTTTGTGGTTTAGGTGCCAGAATTAAACTTTTCTAGATGTGCTTATTTGATCATCACATCCATGTTAGCTTATGCGTCTATGTCCTGTCCTTAGCTTCACTGATTATGTTTTAACCCCTGCAGTGTCTGTCTGGGGGATTCTTTGCTTTTTACTTGATGTATGAGACTTTTCCCCTCATGTGGGATACGTCCTTCCATGGCAACTTTTTACTCACATTTCTTTATTTGTAGAAAGTTATACAAACTTGTATTGGTTTTTATCCGGGTGCTGTTTACTGATGGCTGTAAATCCACAGTGCCATTTTTAGATTTGGGAAACTACATTTCCCAGCACCCTGTTCTTCCTTTTTTTTTTTTTTGTTTTGTTTTTGGGGGTTTTTTAACAATGAAGGGGCATTGCTGAGCTGACTCTCCTCTTTTTTGGATTCTGCACATTACACTGAGGCTAGTCTGTCCCTTCTGCTTACCACATTAAGCACTTGTAGTCAGATAAGTGCTTTTAACCCCTTAAGGACCAGTGGTCCAGGAAAGTTACTTTCCCTTAAAGATCGCTTTGATCCTTTCTGACTCGCCTGTACGCGTGACCTGTTGTGTGTATCAGTTCGCCAAGATGTGGGTCTGAGAGAGACCGCTCCAATCAATTTCAGACCCTGTTTTTATTTAGAGTGCTCCCACCGGAGCGATGTAAGTAAATAGTACATGATGTGCTATGGCCATCACTGGTCCTTAAAGGTATAAAATGTGTCATAGCACGACACATGGTCCTTAAGGGGTTAAATATTTATAAGTACTTTTATTATACTTTCTACTACTTTTTCTGCATATGATTTATTCTTTGGGAGTTTCCTGACTATGTCAGTTCCTATGGGGCACATGAGCAAGTCTAAGGTTTTCCAGGATTCATAACTCCTTTACCCCACTGCTTGTCATGACAGACTGGGCTTCCTTGGGAATATTCTGGTACTCTACCCCTTGCACAGACTCCAGGACCCTCATCTGCTAAACAGGAGCTTGCATGCGTTAGGGCTCTAATTTCCTCAGTTAGTTCTATCCCCTCATCTATTCAAGGTTTCCTGGACTCAATATCCATGGGATATGCATTCTCCAGAAGGCCATTTAGGCATTACTGGGGATGCCTCTCTGGAGGAAAAGGAAACTGATTTGGATAACTTAGATTTGTCTTTCTCTTCTGGGGACTTACATGAGGAAGACCCCACTTGTTTTGTCTGTCCTAGAGATTCTTTAAGTCTCAGAAGTCACTGATTGTAGTTCCACTTCTTCTGATATTTTTAAGAGACATAAAAAGGAGATTTCCATTTTCCTCCTCAGCATTCCTTGATCCAGGTACTACTGGAGGAATGGAAGATGCCTGACAAGAGGTTAATACTTAATATGCATATCTTTGGGGTCTTCCATCAGTGGACCCAATGACCTCTCAGCTGAATGACAAGGTTCCTCATTTCTGTGTCATGTCCTGGGATCCCATAGCTCTTGTGGTAGATGCAATGGTTATTTCATTTCATTTTCCTTTGGTGTATGTGTTTCCACTGGTTCTGCTGATCCCCAGGGTGTTGATAAAAATCAAGATGGAGTGGGATCATGTCATTCAGATTGTCCCATTCTGAACCAGTCGGGTCTGGTTTTAAGATCTTTTCTGTCTCTCTGTGACAGATCCATTTTAGCTCCCTCTGCATCTGGACATCTTAACATCTGCTATGTCATCCTCAAGAGGAGAAGTTACATTTTTATGGCTTGGGTCTTGAGGCCATCATCTTGAATAAAGGGTTTTCTGACTCTGTTAGTGCTACTCGGCTACAGTTTCTTCCAAGTTGTGTTAGGGCTGGGAATCATGGGCATGGCCTTTTCAGCTTCTAATTGTCTTGGGTTTTCTTCAGGATGGTCATCAGAAAATGCTTGGCATGCATTTTCAGATTTTGTCTCTTTCTATCCTTTTCCAGAGGTGTATTGCTTTAGTACCTGATGGGCAAACATTTGTCCAAGGTGTGGTTCATGCCTGCCCAGTTTTTGGGGATCCCAATCCTATATGGGACCTGATTCTGTCTCTGGAAGTGCTTCCGAAAGCTCCATTTGAGCTGTTGTCTTCCATTTCTGTGTTTCCTAATGATGCACAAGGCAGTCTTTTTTGATGGCCATTGTGTCTGTTCAATGAGTGGCCAAACTTCAGACTTTGTCTTGTAAGCCCCCCTTTCTTTTTTTCACTCTGACAGGGTGGATTTGTGCACTTCTATAGTGTTTTTCCCTAATGTTGTTTCTGAGTTTCATATTAAACAGGAAATTGTTCTTCCTTCTCTCTCTCCAGCTCCATCTGATAGACAGGAGCAAACGCTTCATCTATTGGATGTGGTCAGGTGCTTGATGTACTATCTTCTTCATATGCAGTCTTTTAGGAAACATGATTCACTTTTTTTCTCATCCCTGAGGTACCTTGTGAGGACCAGGATGCATCTAAGGTTAGAGTGGTTTCTTGGATTAAGGAGGCCATTCTCCACCACCAGGCATATGTTCTCAAATAGAAGCCTGTACCCTACTGTGTAACAGTGCATTTCACCTGGTCTGTGGGTGCACCCTGGGCCTACAGATATCAGGCTTCTGCTGAACAGCTGTATAAGGCAGCAACATGGCTATCCCTTCAAACATTTATGAAATGTTACATTCTGGCACTGAAGCCAGTTTAGGAGGATGTGTAGGTATCCTTCATGATAACATTTTGGCCAGTAATCTATTTTTTTTTGTTCTTCAATTTGCAGTGTTGGTGTCCATTGACATCTGACATTCATGTACCTGTTAATTTCTTATGGAACTGGACTGTGTTTTCTATTTTTTCTTAGGAGGGGTGCTCTTTCACTCCCTGGAATCTTGGCAATTTTTTTATATATCCCCATAGTTCCTGAACACAGGGGTCTTCTTGGGTTGTCAGGTTCAGAGGGATTCCTTTTCTTGTACCACTTGTGTTTATTTTTTATTTTTTTTCAGTTTTTACTATATCTTAAAACTGAGCATAATTTGCATGAGTAAAGTGGACACGGGAGGGAGTTTCTACCTCAGAGATATTTTTTGTTTAAGTGCCCTACCCACCTAGAGAATAGGAATTAATCCCATGTTTCCTATGTTCAACACTGACTAAGAGAAATGCATTTAACATTAAGTACACAAATAGTCTCATATTACTGAATGCATGTACACTACTCTACTCTAAACTTGAAACACCAGCAAGGAGAAGTAGAGTGATATAAATCTTACCAAATAATGGGCTGTGTGAGATATTTAAATCGTTACAGATATGTTATGAGGAGTCACATGGTTATTAGACTAGATGGATATAATGTTTATTAGCTGGGAAGACTGGCTGTTAGATGTAAAAAATGTTTAGCAATGCTTCAGACTGTGAGATGTTTCATATTGTGCCTAGGGTACTACAACAAACATATTGTCAAATGACAGACATGAAAGGAACAATATAATCAAACAGCAACAGGTTATATTGTACATACTAGCTATTGCTGCATGGGTCAGCCATGATTTCATAACTGTCCAGCAATGTTGCTTCCCTTGGTTCCGTTGGATTAGAGAGCACCAAAGTGCTCAGCAGCCGGGAACTGGTTGAAAAATTAAATTCCTTACATCTTACAAGGATTGTGACCTCTAGGAATACCCGTGAACTACCCAAGTCGCAAGGGCAAGTATCCTCCAAGCTGACCATGAAAGAACAACTGGTGCACCTATATGACCCATCCATTCGACATCACTTGCAAAATGATCTGCCTTCAACAAGGCTTACAACCCGTCAACATAAATGGAGCTTTGTCTAATGCTGCTGGAGCCAGGATTAGCCCAAGGACTTTCTAGGATGTAAACAAAAGAAAAAGTCTATACATCAGATCCTACCTTTTAACAATACATAACCTGTGACTTACTACAGATAATAAACAGTGAGGTTTACAAATATGTTTGTGGCCAGAAACATGTGTAACTTGCTTGGAACATGTATAAATGTGAACATGTATTTAGAATAATGCACTTATTACCTCTGAAGTGAACAAAAACACCAGAAAGTGGAACAAAAAGAGGTATTTATCACTTTCCTAATTGCAAAACTACCTGTGTGCAGGTTGTTGCTAACCAAGGAGGTGTAAGGAGCCAAAATCTCCCAAAATACATACTAAAACATTGCACAAAAACCTTCTGAGCTCTACCATTCTTATCAATAATGTTCAAAGAGGTAAACATACATGTTCGATTGGGAGAGCAATAATGACTATATTCTGACAACACATACAGAGAGTACACAAAAGAAAAAAAATTCACATCACATCCCAACTTTAGCAATAAATAACCTATGACACTACAGATAATGAACAGTGAGGTTTAGAAATGTGTATGTTGCCAAAAGAGTGTCTTACTTGCCTCCACATCAAGGCACCTCAGATTAGGCAAGCCCCTGTTTGCCTAAATTCAGGAGTGAACATATACCTAGTATAATTCAATTAAATGCAGTGATGCTTTCAAACCATTAGTAAAACCCTAGTGAGGGATGTCATGAAGGCTGGACTGATCTGAAGAAATGCTAATTTGTTCATAATATAAAGGTGAGGGGTAGTATCATGCATGGTAGTCACACAGCCCTAGAACACATTATTGGCACTTACAACATATGGGTACATTCACCTGTTTGTAAACTTCATTATCAAGCCATTTCTCCAAAATATTCCTAAGACACTGTACTGCTGCCTTTCTTTTTAATTTCTTATATGCTAGTTCACAATTATATTTATATTATATTGCAATAGATGTGTTTGGTACTTGAGTGAGATAGGGCTCATCCACTTAATCCAATAAAATTCCTAATTGTTATTTTATGGAACATATTATTTGTGAGGGTTTTGTCCCTATAATCCAATGGCACATTTAGGGTGTGTTTATTAAGAACATTTGGAATGCCTGCTTTCTATTATTTAAGCCTTTGTCAGTGATAATGCAGTGGCAAGCCATGAAACTTATAAGTGTTTTTTATTCTCAATTTTTAATATTGTTACCAGTTGTTTAATGTATTTTTTTTTGCAATGCATTGTATTTGGATATTTGACTACAGAAAGCAGCTTTATTACAACACACTCTTGAGAACTGCAGAATTCCGAAGCGGAGAAGGGTTACTCTTTCCTACCGTCAAGCAGAATGTTGATTGGGAATATCCTTGTCCTGACCACAGTGCCATGTGAGTACATTTATACAGTTTGCTCATGTTTTACATTTATTTTGTATGGTTTTCTGCTACAGAGATCATGTCTAAGAGGGGAAGCCCTTGATCATTTACTGGCACTGGCAAGATCATGCATGCTGTGTTTGGGTCAGTGCAAATAACCCAGTAGGATTTTTAGCTGAGACAGATATGTAAAGTTCTCAGGCAATATTCTCTTTGAGAACCCAAACAATTAGTGTATTTGGTGGTGGAGACAATTTTTGGTTCCAAGATCCTATACATTTTTTTGTCTCCTCTCATATCTGTCCTGTAGTATATATGTGCTGTTTTCTTACCCTTATGTAACTGCAAGCATTGATCCATTCATATGTACTGATACCATGATGCTTAACACGGACCATCACCTCCCACTGAAATGATCCCACAGTAAACTGGATCCAACTTATTGGCAGAACATGGCAAGGCCTTTGGTTGGGTTGTCTTATTCCCTGTCACCTCTGAACTACTTGTCATCGCAAAGACCAACGTACCTGCCTGCTGCCATCACAATTACATTTGATCAATTAGAGGATGAGAAGATAGAACACAAATTTTTTCTTCAACCTTTCTAGAAGTGAAAAAGTGTATACACATGCTTAAAGGTCATGTAATGGTCTTCAGATTGTGCAAAATGGTCAGATCTCATAGTAGGCTTACTGAATCATTCAACCCAACACCAAGAAAGTATGTAACAGGCAGCCTCAAAGCTTTCTGCATAGCCACAGCAGCCCAGTCTGTGATGTAAAGGACAGAGGCCCACAATAGTGCCTGATGGAAAAATGAGTGAAGGAATTTTTACAAGGAATATCTTGTGGCATGTTAGGGAGAATCAAGTCCCTTTGAGTAACCCATCTTTATTCATGGCACAAGCCAGATCCAGGGGTAGGGATGGGCAAAACAGTGCAGTGTTTTCTGTACTTGACTACTGTATTCATTGGTAGACTTGTGCGAATCGGTTCGGCTAATTTTGGAATTCGGATGAATAAGGAGTATTAGGCATCATTCAGACCTTACGAAAGCAAAGGTCTGCCCACAAAAAAAAAAATCAGAATCCGAAACTGACCTAATCCAAAATTTTGGTGTAAATTTCAGAAATTCGAACGGCGCTTTCCCGCCTGAAACCATTACAATGTTGCTACATGCTACTAAAAATAGATCTGGTAAAACAGGAGCTTTACAGTTCATACAAAGTGCAGATATTGACCACATAAGGACACAAGCAATTTTGCCATTTTTGCTATGTGTGTGTTCAACCATAATTCCTATCTTTCTCATTTATTGCACAAACACATATTATATACCATTTTTAAAGGCAGAAAGGGCTTTAACTTGATGTGACATATTAGAGATTTAATATTATTATTAATTTAGTTTAATGTATTTTTTTTTAATTTTTATTTTTTAATTTCATTTTTTTATTGAATATTTCAAATTATTTTTAAATTAGACTGAATAATTCAGACTATTGCTGAATTTCGTCCGAGTAGAACAGGTCCGGCCCGAAATTCGGATCCTCAGAATGGGGGACAAAATTTGTTGTGTACAAGTCTATTCATTGGTTTCAAATAAGTGATAAAAAAATTTCCACCCACATGTTGTTTCCCACATGGATTCCTGCCATGTATAAAAGGGTGTGTCTGTTTACCCCATACTGTCAGTCTATGCTTGGGAGTGAGAAAGCAGCATTATTTTTTAGGTTAACTAGTGTGAGCAGACAGCCAGAGGGAGGAAATCAGAGTTTTTTGATAGGAGTATTGGTGGCAGCCACTACCAGTTATTCTTTGGGTGTGGGCATGACAGGAAAAAGGAGCGTTAAAGATAAATAAGTAAATACATGAATAAAAACAAATATGTTTTAAGTGAAAAGAGACAGACAAGCAGGTGATCCAAGTTCTTATCTGACCTGGCAAAGCATGAGACTCTACTGAGTGAATGACTGACAAATATAATACAAACAGATAGACGTCATGCATTCAAAACACAGGTACAACTTGAACTGTGTGTACACTATCATGTACCTGGGGCAGGTCTTGTTCTGGAGAAACATTCCTGTTGTAGGGAGGTGTACATCCTTACAAAATCATACTAGCAGAGGGCCTGAAGATTCAGAAAAAGTATCCCCACATTGGGTGACTACACAGGGGCAAGCCCAGAAGTCTAAGTTACCAGGTAGCAGGCAAGGACAGGATATGGGTAGGCTGCCACAGTTCTGTAATGAAAAATAGAGCAAGGGTCTATGGCAAACAGCACTGTGATCAAAGAACCAAGCCAGGTACAGGCACAGTATAAGTGAAAGCAATTTTTATCTCCCATGGGTTGAGCCACTAGGTTTGTGAGGCTGAAAACTGGATACTGGATATTCCAAGATGAGGTACAGACTCAGCAGGCAAGGCAAGTTAAAAGTCAAAGGTCAAAGCCAGGTAACAGAACAGTATATACAAGAAGCAACCACTCATGTCCAGAGCTTGAGCCCACAAGAATGTGTGGCAAAGTTTCTTGTATGAGTCACAGAGGTCTCTGGAAGGCTGAACTGGGCTGGGTCCAGATTAAATCCATGGTCCAGGGTAGAGACATCAGACAGAGTATGGAAGCAAAATCACAGACAGGATAGTGCAGCTTCCTCAGGAAGTACCTAAGGGGTACGAAATGCATTGGAGATCTTTCTTACTCTACAGTGCTATTTTTATACATTGTATCCAGTGGTTCCTGATCAGTGAAAGCAAAAACAAAGTCTGTGATAGATTGATAAAGCGGTGATACACTGTAAAGACGGGTGATTTACACCAGAAAGGTGTCTTTGAAATGGTGCGTTACCCATACCCGCAAGGTCAGCAAGCAGTGTGATTCCTCTACCTGCAAAGAAACAAGTGAATCAAAGTAACAGATGGAAAGATACAGCATATACCTCTGAAGATATGCCAGGGTCGATATTACCGCAATAATAAATAGCAGAGAAACAGCAAAGACCCGAGGTAAAAATAGATCAGTTGTGAGTATAAGCAGAGTATAAAGTTGGGCAAAACAAAAGGAGAAAACAACTACCACATTAAAGATCTGCCCACTAAGTATAAACAGCATCAAAAGGGTTAACAACATTGCTTTAAGAACAATGTCTTGAATAGTACGCTTTAGAATAACTATTTTCATGTATCATAATAGTGCAACAGCATTTTTAATTATGTATTAATGCATATGTGATTTGTTATTTTATTTTATAGTAATTAACGATTGTACTAAATATATGGTAAATAGTAGTGCTCTCTGTTTAGTGTGTTTTTGGGGGATTTTTATATTGACCTCAATCCACTGAGGAGTCCACGGATAGAAGTGATACACTATACCGTTACTTTTTATGATAATAGTTGACCACTGGGCACACTGGGTGCTGTGATCACATTTTGTTGGAAGCAGGTATATATATATATATATATATATATATATATATATATGTGTGTGTGTGTGTGTATGAGTATTTTTTTGGCCATTTTAAACAAGGCTCACGGAACAATGGGGTTACTGACATTACTGATAACATTTAGATGTGGACAAACTACATTGGAAGAACTTTAGCAGAGATAAGGAGAGAAGCAAGATGCCAAAGCAAAGCATTTAATGAGAAATAAGATTCTGAGCGTGGCTATTAGTGGTAGGACCCAAAGATGCTTTATACCCTGTGATTGTTATGTGAGTGCACAGTTATTTTTTTTTTCTTTTTATCCTGTGTGTAAATAAATACTACTGTTTTTTTAACTGGTTTTTTTTTTTTCCTCATTCTGTTTTTTTACCATGGAGTGTACTGGTGTTTGGAGTTTTGACTTTGGATGGTGTGTAAGATCATCAAGTGAATCAGCTGCATAGGAATTGTTCCTTATTGAGTATTGTTCTCTTCATCATTCATTTCCTATTCAGATCATCCACATCTGTACTCATTCATCTTCATTTCATCTTAATTTCATCTGAGCTTCTCCAATTCATCGTAGGACCAGGTATGGTTGTTTTATATATTTTCTACTATAATTACATTGTAATAGACTGCATTTACCAGGATGTGTTTTATGTTTCAAACATAATTTTTACTCGTTATCTAAAGTTTATATGTTTTATGATTTTTTTATACATTGTGATTATATTTTTCTGGCTATAGCTATTCCAGCTTCAGTTTCGGGGCATGTTATCAGGTTTTGTGCTTGCCTTAGTGATTTTGTTATTTCTGATTTGACTATAATATTAAAATTACACTCTCAAGAGTAATAGTGTTTGTATTTCATTCAGATAGCAATATAGACTAGTCACACTGATGTGACATACACAGTCAGCAGGTATGCCTTTCCAAAAAGTATTAACAGAACTATAGCTGCATTGCGGTAGAGGGAGGGCAGGTGTTCTGGACAAAATGTGCACTGTAGACAGGTAACTTACAAAGTAAGCCTTTATAAAACATATCATTTAAACTATGCTTATTCCCTTTTATAAAAACTGCAACTTTAGGAAGCCTTTGAAGGTAAGTAAGAAATGTATTACAGCAGCTTACTCATTGGTTTATCTTTGCACAAATACTTCTAATTTATTGTAAAATATTTGGAGTATTTGTTAGCATAGGCTAACAGCAAGATAACCCTTGAAAATATTGCTAGCAGGCTTATAGCAAGGCAAGCCTTGAAAACATTGTTAGTGTGTCTGAAGTAAGGCAAATTTTTTAAAAAATGCTTACAGAAAGGAAAGCCTTGAAAAAACTGCAAGCACACCTATTGACAGGTAAGCCACCACCTGGCTGAAAAATTATGTCACCAATGACTTTACTGTGTTTGCTAATTTATTTCCTGCTGCTGAATGATCTGAGCATCAAATATCACAGGATCAAGATGCTGTATCCACCATGCCCATGGGTAGTAAGAATGGTGTTGGGAATGATACTGGGATATTCCTCCCCAATAAATGGAACCAGATACACCAGCATCACAAATTGTGACATGAGACAGGTGGTAGTGGTTTCTGAGATCCTGGTTCATCCTCTCACATACTATGACTGTGAGCTACAGGTCCTTCTGAACTTAATACTTTTTGCTTCACATACACTGAATACTTCCTGGAACCCATCCAAAAGCCAAAGAAACCAAACAATTTCTGCAGCACCAGTGCCCACCATCAATTCACACTTTATTTTACTAGTTGAAGTATTCTGTTAAAAGCAAACAAGAGTAATTCTGGTGCAAAGCACCACTGGAGATAAGTAAAAGAAAAGGGGACAAATTCTGGATTGAATCAGCTCTACCACAGGTGAATAAAAAAAATGCTAAAATTAACTTTGATTTAATAGGACTTTAAAGAAATAGTAACTCTTTATATTGGCTTTACATACTCTGCAAGTGCATAATCTTGAAGGTCAAATTGCACATACAATTTATTTTAATCTTCCTCAATTTTCTTTACACGTTTTTATGTTCCTGACAATGATTTCCCAGTATATCTTTACAAACAGCTTTCTGTTAGGGAACATGAAATCCGGTAAGATACAATGAAAATATAATAGCACACACATTATCCAGTGCTATCAGGAACATAAACAAGTGAAAACAAAATCTGTAAATATAAAATTATTGAATACGTGGAGAGAGGACAAAATGACCATTTGTGACCCTTCCAGCTGGAAGCTGATTGGATGGGAGTTGTTGTTAGTGAAGGGAATGTTCTGTGCACTGTGTAACCCCACATTCCAGCCAGAGATGACCATATAAAAGGCAATCTCTTTTCAGATTTCATTCACTCTAGCTTGGGCAATAACCCAAGACAAAAGTGCTTTGGGGAGTATTTTTTATTTTCTTATACTAATGGCGACAGCAGTAATAATTGAGAGCACATTATTTCATTTATTTCTACTCTTTATTTATTAGACTTGAAGAAGATTTAAAAAAGAATAAAGAAGACTTGAAGTGGAAGTAAAGAAGAGGAAGACCATGGTGAAGAAGACACCACAGGACCACGACTTCAAGGTAAGTGTTTATTGTTAAAGGGATAGTAATACTTCGTTTTGTCTTTATTTTATTTTGTAGGCAAAAGTCTTATCTGTCAAACCTTTATAGTTTAAGAGATATTCACAAGCAAAGTTTCCCCCTCCCACCCCTTTTTCCTAGTATAAGCCATCTCTTCTCAAATGTGAATCTGGTTGTAAGACCAGACAGATAACAGCAGGGGACAAACTTCTTTGTACGACAACAATGAAAGCCCTTCCCCCCTTTACAAGTTTTTCAGCTTTTTCCCTTATCTTAATTGAAGATTGTCCCTCTCTGCAGTCTACCTGGGCACCTCCCTTCTGATCTGGCTGAACAGGGGGGGGGATACTTTACTTGTGAATATCTCTTAAACCATAAAGGTTTGAGAGATAAGACTTATATCGTTCTTCATGTTTTTTAATGCCTACAAAATAAAATAAAGATAAAACAAAGTATTACCATCCCTTTAAAGCTGTGGGGAATGGGCCATGGGATAGTGTTAGGGTTAGGGACCAGTGGGGTACTTTTAAGATTAGTGTTTAGGAGGCTGAGAGGAGGGTGACTGTGTTACTAGCCCATGTCAAACCTCGAGCATTGGCTAGTTTCCTTTGATGTTCCCACTACTCATGCTATTTAGTATGAGTTGTGGGAACAAGAACAACAGCTGTGCTGAGCATAAGGCCTCAAAATGAATTTGTGAGAGCAATACTGGTTGTGGTGGATATTGGTCAAGCTATTGAATTCCAATGGTACAACAATGTATATACTGGCCAGAGATCATTTTGGCTATTATACAGTGATATAATTATCCTGATAGTATTGAGCCATACATTTCCCATCATCCCCCACCAGCTGATGGCTAGTTGAGGGTCATGTGAGTTGTAGTGTCCAACAGTTGAAGGTCCAGAGACTGACAAAGTAGGGATACTTTATACATAAAACCACTGGGTCATATGTATTAAACCAAAAGTGAAGAAACAATTGGTCAAAACAACTGTGCCATATCTAGAGCACTTTGTTATTCAGAGGGTTAAAAGTCCCATTTAAATCAAATAAGGGCAAGATCTCGCCCTCAGGCCAACTTTATCTAGCATTTTGGGTCTGACTGTTCTAACACAACCAGTGACATGATTTCTGGTTTTCTCTGGAAAGGAAAAATAATGTATTTATCATAAAGCACACATCTGAAACAATGTATCATTCTACAAATGGAAAGAGCTAAAACTGATATGTTCTCTTTGCAGTAGCACAGCAGCTCAGGAAACACCCAGACATAACCCTCTGTCACTGCCACTCACATCTCAGGATTACTAATGCAGTAGGGATAGTAACAAGGGGTTGTGTATTTGCTCATAATATGCATGTAGGCACAACCAAATACACCTATTTATTTTGTTTCTATATATAAATATATATAAATCTGGCCCTCCAACAACATTTTGAACTTGATGAATGATGCTTTTGTCTCCTTTGGTAAATTTAGTATGATCCAGCTTTCTTTTGTACATAGGTCAGAAACAAGATAGCTTTTATACAGATAAAGTAAAAACAATACGGTATAGAGAAAAACAGAGTAACTATAAAACATAGTAACTCTTAAACTGACTGTGACATCAATGAGTGGTCACCTCCATTTCCCAAGTAAATATACTGTGTAGCAGTGCCAGACTGAATATACAACTTGGTGAGAAAGCATTATTGATTTCTAGTGAATATATATAGTGTTAGGATGTTATAGCTCAATCCACATAAATGCTGCTCTAATGAAATGTAGATTGTTGGCCGTTTTCAGTGAATGGGTCTCCAAAAATTGCCGTCTAAAAAAACTAAAAGAACGAGGGAAGGTTAGCTGATTTAATGCGCAGCAGCTTAAACAGAATAAAGGTGAGAGTGTGGCCTTAATCTAGCAACCAGAAACAATGCAGGACAATGGGAATAGGTATGATCAATTCTTCTCTTTGCCACAGTCTTTAAGAAAACTGATATTTGGAACCTTATTCGTCAATCTAAAGTGGTGCAATTCTGGAGTAAACCATATGGAATATTCGCACTGGGAGAAAATGCAGTACAATTTAGTCCGGACTTACAAACTCCTATGGAAACATGTTCCCTTGCTGAGTTCCAATGTTCCTGCATCATGTTTTCAATTTTATAAAGCCGATATCAGTAAGCATACATGTATACATAACAGGACATGCACGCACAGCTCATCACACATACACACACTCATTAGTTCCTTTCCGGTGCACAGAAGTGGTTGCAGGAATGGGGCCTTATCATGGTAATTCTGACAAAAAAGTTCTGCACAGCTCTATTAGCTAGTACTGGTCAGCAGCGAGTGGCAGATAGAAAGGAGAACAGTGTGGCATGTTAGTAACTGGCAGCTATGCCAACATATATTGCCTCATACCAATAAGCTAATAAATAAAGTTAAATATCATTCCAGGCTCCAGGATTCCAGCGTCACCTGACCCGGCGGCACTGGAACTGAGGTACGCTGTGACAATATGTCCAAAATACATTATTTTTAATTGTCAGCATTACATTTTAGATCACATACCATTGTCCATTCTTCCAGTTTTCCTAAGTCCTCACACATTTGGATATCTCAGTGGAGCTGGGTGAAGGGGGGTGCAAAATTTTGCTCACCACCCAAATTGTCTTAATAATCTCAATGTAGACAATGGATGCCATATTTTGGCCTGGTGATATTGACAAAGCTAAGCAGAATATGTGACTGCACTTATCATGATCAGACACACACATTACTGAAACCTATATTTTAAGCTCAGTTTTCTGAACTCTTCTATATATAAGATTTTATCATAATTTTTAGAAACTATACGATTTTCTCAGATCTATTTCAAAACTATACTCCTATTTTGATTATAAGTAAATAACATCAAAAAACTTGCATTTACTAATGTGACTGGCCATTAACATGCAAAGTATTTATTGCAAAGTATTTCATGTTTCTATTTTGTTTAGGGCTGTTTATATGGAATTTTATGTTTCGTAAGCTATATGTAATTGAATACATTACTTGGATGATATTTGGGGGTTTTATGTAGACAATATTGTTGATACTAAGATAAGTTAGGATGATGAGGAAAATGTCTAATCACTTAAAACAGAATTTCATTATAATGTAGAGGAAATAAAATATTTGTTTAAACAGAGCTGCAAGTTGATCAGTTGATGGCATATTTGAACATAGTGAGGGGATGTATGAAGGGGGGCACATTTTTTGTATCTATGCTGAGGGGTACAATATTATGGGCTGCACCTTGTGTGTCAGTATGCATGGATTAATGCTTACTGGAGTGTAACAACCCCCGAGCAAACCAGCTTGGCACACAAAATATTTACACCGTTGGCTGTGCCATATAGGTTTTACAAACAGTTCTTCTATTCCCAGTACATAAATAGTCTCTTCTTGGGTGAACAGGAATCAGCATTCCCCTAAACAGCCACACATCCCCATGTCTTGGCACATGCAGCTGTTTAAGCACAAAAGAGGCTTTGAAGATAGATGTCCTTTACATAGTAACATAGTGAAATAGGTTGGAAAAAGACACAAGTCCATCAGCGTCAACCTTTGCCTCACAGCCAGATAAATGAGAATTATATAAGCTTTCCTGTTGCCAAATAAGTCAGTCTTTCTTTGAACTTCCTGTTTTGCTACTATTATATAGTATACCCCTGTATGTTCCCTCTTGAAAGAAATGTATCTAATCTCCTCTTAAATGTATCCATTGTATCTGCTATTACCACATCCTTGGGAAAGGAATTCCACAATTTAACAGACCTTACTGTAAAAAACCTTCCTCTGCTGAATTTCAAACCTCCTTTCCTCTAATCTCAAGGGGTGGCCTCTGGTTAATTGATCAGGCCTTAGAATAAATAGCTGACCAGAGAGATCCTTGTATTGACCTCTCATATACTTGTTGTCTTTTATCCAGAGCAAATAAACCAAGTTTGTCTAGATATTCTTCATGTCAAGTCTTCTATTTCATTAATTCATTTTCTTGCTCTTCACTCTCTGGCACTCAAAAAAATTTCATGTGAGCAAGCCCCAAACACCACACCCTGTAGCAAATGCAAGAAAAAGGAAGAATATTGACACCAAATGTCACGGTTTGTTACTGTTTGTAAAAGAACACTCAGACAGTTTAGTAAGGTTAAAAGCTTTATTGAAAATAATGTACAATAACCCCACTCAGGTCCAGATAAGGTCCGTACCAAGTACTTTCCAGATCTGACGCAGGTCAGGGAAATACTGCAAACACTGAAATAGTCAGAAAACAAGTATAGATGTCTTGGACTTGCAGGCAGATTCTCAGCAAGGTACAGGAACAATAATATCCTCAAGAGTCCGACAACACCATAGGTGGCACAGGTGAAGGGTGACTGAAGGGCAACCCCTAGTGGACTAGGGTTCATGTGGGTAATACTGGCAACACACTGGCAGAGAACTGACCCTAGGAGAGTAGGGTAGACTGAGGCAACATGGACAGGACTCTGGCAGTAATGGGACCCTAGCACGCTAGGGTTAACTGAGGCAACACGGGCAGAACTCTGGTAGTAATGGGACCCTAGGACACTAGGGTTAACTGAGGCTACACTGGCAGTACTCTGGCAACAATAAAGCCCTAAAGCATTAGGGTTAATGGAGGCAACACCGCATGGACTCAGGCATCAACTAGGCCCTAGCAGGCAAGGGTTAACGGAGGCAACACGGCAGTGGTATGTATATTGACTGAACCCTAGTACGCTAGGGTGAGCGGAGGTAACACAGACCAGACTCAGGCAATGACGGGGCCTTAGCACTCTAGGGTTAACTGAGACAACAGACACCAGATGCTGGCGATGTAACGACCCTAGGTCATTAGGGTTAACGGAGGCAGCACGGGCAACAGTGTGGCATTGGCTGGACCCAGGTAATAAAGGGTTACCGGAGGCAACACAGACACTGGTGAGTATAAGGACTCCCACCCGCTCCCAGAGACAGCAGGAGCAGCAAGCGAGCGGGAGAATGGCACGTAACGTAACTGGTCCTGGACTGGTGTTTCCCGTATAGTAGATGGAGGTAATAGATTAGTCCAGTGAGTGATGGAACTAGTAGCACTACCAGGTCGGCACACACGGACTTCACAGCCAGTCAGGAGGACCACCAACACTAGCCCAGACAGATTGGTGTAACGGATAGTCAGCCAGTCCAGTCAGTAACGGAATCAGATACTCAGCCAAGCCAGATCGAGACACAAGGAGTTAGTCAGCCAGTCCTGGTCAGTAACAGAATCGAAAACTCAGTCAGGCCAGTTTGGTACACAAGGAGTTAGTCAGCCAGTCCAGTCAGTAACGGAATCAGATACTCAGCCAAGCCAGATCGGTACACAAGGAGTTAGTCAGTCAGTCCAGTCAGTAACGGAATCAGATACTCAGCAGCCAAGCCAGCTCAGTACACAAGGAGTTAGTCAGCCAGTCCTGGTCAGTAATGGAATCGGATACTCAGTCAGGCCAGTTCAGTACATAAGGAGTTAGTCAGCCAGTCCAGGTCAGCAACTGGATCGGATCACAGGAGCGTCAGGCACAAGCGTAGTCAGGCGAGCCGGGTCATACACGGAAACAAGAAACAATAACAACTAGTCGCTAGATACGGGTACACGACGAAAGGGCACCGGTATAGTGACAGAAGGGTGTATTTAAAGGCAAGCCCTGGGAGGAGCAATAACCCAGAGCCAATAAGAGCGCAGCCAGTGTAAACCAGGAAGTAAGAATGTCGCTCAAGGATCATGGGCACCGTGATACCAAATTCAAAAATGCCTTCTTAGCACATGGAGAGTGAAACAAGGCTCAGAGGAGATTTATGCCCCAAAATGCCCATACATTCCAGTATGGCCTACATCTCGACAAAAGTGGTTTTAAGAGGAGAATTTTCAGAGTAAATATCTCAGTAAATAGGTGTTAAATGGATAGTAGTGTTACAAAATAAATGCAGCTCCATTTATTCTTTATAGCTTTTGGACTATGTAGAGCGGTATTATCATTCTCTGTTCTCTATGATGTATAGTTCCAGAGTAATTGAATGATAAAATATCACCCTCCTCCGAGATCAAAATGCAAATTAAGGCTTAAAACAGTGTTGTCACAGTTGACCAATGAGGGGAAGTAAATACTGTTCCTTTGATCTCTGGTTGAAGTTGTTAGCTGAACATAGTGCATTCACAGTGAAACAAAAAATACACCAAATTGTAATATAAGGGACATTTTTAAGGGGGACATGGCAGCAGGGAACATAGTGCTAGGCTTAACCCTTGTTTACCGGGCATTCTAATTCCCTGCTTCTAACACAGCACATACACTTACCTGACACTTACCTCAAGTACCCCAAAATTCTGTGTGACTGACTGGGAAAACGCAGGCAGCCATGATTGAAGTTCCTTCTTAATTTGGCTGTTATTATCTCTGTGCTGGGGAGTCTGAGTGTGTGAGAAATGAGCAAATGAGATTTATCACAAATACCCCAACATTCTGTGTGACTGATTGGAAAGACACAGGCAGCTGCGAGCCATGTTCCTTCCTGATATGGCTGTTATTATCTCTGTGTTAGACATGTATGGATGTGTGAGGAGGGAGCAAATGAGGTTTACCCCAAATACCCCCAAAATATTGTGTGACCAAGTAGACACATGCAGCTTAATTCAAGTTCCTTCCAGATCTGGCTGTTATTGCTATCCTAGGGGCATCTGGGGGTGTGAGAATGGAGAAAAAGAGGTTTACCCAAAAATGTTGTGTGACCACGTAGACATAGGCAGCTTGATCCAAGTTCCTTACTGATCTAGCTGTTGTCTCTGTCCTATGGGTGTCTGGGGTGTGAGATTGGAGCAAAGGAGTTTTATCCCAAAAAGTTTGTGTGACCAAATACCCCCAAATTGTGTGTGACCGAGTAGACACAGGCAGTCTTTGTCCAAGTTCCTTCCTAATCTGGCTGTAATCTCTGCCCTAGACGAGTAAGGTGAAAGAAGCAGTAGAACCGAGAGTGTGTGTTTTTTTTTTACAGTGATAGGGATAGGGGGAACAGTTAATTAAAATAAATAAATTAAAGTAAAAATGATAGGGAACAGAGACAGGGATCCTGAAGTGAGCTGTGACAGAGGCACACTGATACTAAATGAGTATTTTGTAGATATTCAAGGCAAGATATAACATACAATCAGGACTATTGTCTACTTTACAGTACAAACACACACACAGTAGGTGAGTAATGCTCAGCAAACACACAATGGGACTAAGGTAACCACACAATTGTAAAATTAATAGAAGCAGTGCAGGTACGTGCAAGTAAAGTGGTTGTCCAAAGGTTGCTGCACCAAGTGCAATAAATAATGGTGATCCTTCTCCTCCCGAGGATGATGTAGTTTATCAAAGCCCCAACCAGCACCAGTACTATTAATAAAACATCTAAAAACTCTGAAAATGGCAATGAGTTGCATTAGAATAAGAAGGTGTAGCAGCTCAATCAACTGCTGCATCTGACAATGAGACAGACAAGCACAAAACACCTATCCTGTAGTAGTGAATGTTGTGAAAATCCCTTACAGGGAAATGTAAAAGGAAATTGTTTGAGACCTATAAATGCCTAGAATTATATAAAAGTAGAGGGGAATTAGAGGACTACCTAATTTCTGAAGATGTAGATCTAGAATACATCCCTCCAGCATTCTCCTCATCTTCAGGTACAGATGAAGTTGAGAGTGAGAGAGATGATGACATGACTAGATAGTTAGCTGAAAGGCATAGTCTCAATCTTCCACCATTGCAAAGGAGCATGCCTATCTATAAACTGTTTGACAAAACAATTGTAAAGTCTGATCCTGGACAAGCAAAGATGTCAAAAAATATGCTGTCATCCTTTCAGTCATCATAATCAGCATCATCACCGCTTCCAAGTCCCACTCAGCCACACACTCTAATAGTGCTGAGTAACCAACGACAACACAGGTTATCAGCATCCACAACCTTAGCAATGATGAGTGCCTCTGCTGCTGCTGGAAATGCATCACCTGTGACACCTAGTAGTAGTACAAATTCAGCAACATCTAGCCCCAGTAATCGTAGCAGTCCCTTAGGAACCCCATAGCTATGACGTCCACAGTATGGAGATACTTCACTCACGATCTGTTGTCTTTGTAAGAAGCATATAATTAGGGGTAAAGCAGGCTCATATCTAGGCACCTCTTCAATGAGATCCTACCTGAAGCATAACCATACGCATGACTGGTAGACACTAACAACAGGTCAGAGGTACCTAGCAGCAGCAGAACTACTCCTAAACTTTCCTGGGGCTCTAGGGTATATAATAGAAGTGATGTTGATGTGTCAGAATGTGTGCCAAGATTTTACGCTCTTGCTGCAGAGGAGTATGTCTCTGAGTTTGTTTTTGGAAATGTTAAGAGTTATAGATTGCACACATATTGCCACCACCACCACCTACACAAGTGATGTTGTTAAAGCAATGAAGTTACACAGTTCTTCCACTATGTACTGCCATCCCACACTTTCTAAGGGCTCAGTTCAAATGTTGGAGTGAAAACCAACATGAAGAAAAAAAACTGCCTTCATGAGATAACCAAGACCGAGATAACATGAGATTCAAATCTTCCGTACCTGGAAAGGTTAACTTGCGATGGCCTACAAAACACATGAAAATTGCAAAACTGGAGTCGCCTAAAATCTGACCTCATCGTCGACGTAAAACACACGCTAAATGCGAGAAACGTCCCAATAAAAAAAAAATAAGTGAAACGTCCGACGTTACCTAGTGCCCCAGCCAATCACAGCACCCCAAAGTATCAAGTTCAGTCGAATAAACTATATATAGACCCAAAATAACTGATGCACCTTTGTCTGTGTACCGCATTCATTACAGATAGAGCACAGGACCCAGGAGCGGAGGCTAGTGAAAGAGACAGGTAGTAGAGAGGTGCACATACACATAGCTAGAGGAGTTGGAGAGACTGATACACCTTGCGACATTATAAACCTTTACACATACCCATAACATGCATCCATACACATACACACACATATCCCACATATTTTATTTTTTGTAGTAAAACACATACACTTTACCTTTTTTTTGACAGTGTGAGTCTGTGAGTGCAAGTGAGTGACAGAGACTGAGTGTGTGAGGGACTGAGTGAGTGCCTGGGTGTGAGTTGGTGAGAGGAATGGTGAGGAGAGGAGGTCAGGAGAGAGGGGTGGGGAGAGTAGGAGGAGATGAGGAAGAGGAGCAGGTGGGTATCCCTGGTCAGGGTAGGGGAGGGAGAGGGAGATCCCTGGGGCGGAGAGGCAGCCACGCCAGAGAAGGCACATCAAGTGCAGGGGAAGTGGAGAGAGTGGGGAGAGGGGTAGTCCACGGGGTGCACCATGCACAGCCAAGGCCAGTGCAGGCAGGGCTGGAGAGCCACACTCAGGGCTCTCGTAGAAACTCTGGGGTTGAGAAGAAGGAGAGGGTGAGAGAGCCCAGATTCAGCGAGAAGGAGAACCTTGCCCTGGTGGAGGCGGTCATCTCCAGGGATCGGCTCATGTTCCCCAAGGGGAAGGTCACCGGCATGGGGGCCAAACGAAAATCTGCATGGCGGGAGGTCCTTAATGCTGTCAATGCAGTGTCCAGCTGCTGCCGCTCCCAGGAAGCGGTCAAGAAGAGGTGGGCTGACTGCAAGGCCAGGGTGAAGAACAAGATCGTCCAGGAGGCCATGCATGCTGCCGGAACAGGGGTTGTCCACCCCTGCGCATCCACTAAACAGTGTGGGAGGAGGCAGTGAGGAGAATCCTGTCCAGGACAGCAGTGCAGGGAATCCCAGGGTGGAGTGACACTGGAGATGAAAGGAGCCTCCAGTCCACTGGTAAGTGCCTCAAGGCCTACACACACATCACACAAATCTTGACACCTACCAGACAGAGGCCAACACAGTGACACCTGAATACATAGACAGCATTGCACACCACAATTCAGCAACACAGCTTGGAGGGACGTGAAACAAGGACAGAATACTTGAAAACCCAGCCTGAATGGTAATGGTCAAGTCCCTATTGAACCCCCTTCATGCTGTCCACAACAACATCATGCACAGCACAAAAACAATGCACACCGTCATGTGTCAGTCAAATATATAACTATTATGTGTATTACAATGTCATACATAGAGTGACAAAGAGGTCAGCACACAACCCCTTGAGTGCCACAGGGATAAGCAATGCATTGTTTCACAATACATTGGCTAGTCCACTGGCCCCCAAAAGGTTATCAGAGAATATCAAGAGGGGAATTGGCGTGTTTACTATTGTATTGTTACTGCATGTCAGGGCTAGGCGTTGTACATGTAGGTAGTTAGTCCAAGTGGAATAGCCAAGGTTCAGGTTTCTGCATCATATGTATCCTGCAGAGTGTGGATGGCCAGGGGGCATTCACCGCCATCCCCACTCTGCAGGACATATGTGATTCACAAGGCTCAACCATGATGGGGAAGGACATTCACTAGGGTGTCAGAAAGAGATGACAATTAGTGTTGAGCGAGCATGCTCGGCCGATGCTCGGATCGGCTCGAGCATCGCTCTGCTCGGCACATGTCGGTACTCGTACGAGTACCGCATGTGCTCGCCCGCCATGTTCGGGTCTCCTCCCCGCACGTTTTGCGGCTGCTGCGCAGCCAATAAACGTGCAGGGAGGCTCTGACATCGGTGTAATGCCAGCAGCCATGTTGGCTGCTGGCATTACACTGATTGGCTGGCCAGAACCCGTGGTCAGGTGCTGTATAGCACCTGACCAGCGAGTTCGGCTCAGTCTGAGCCAGGGAGAGCTGAGGATAGGAAGGGAAAGGCAGTGTAGGGAGGAAAAAAACAAAAATTGTGAAAAAAAAAGAACCAAAAGTCCTTTTTAGGACTACTGTGTGTGGGGGCAGCAGGTTATTTGGTGTGGGGGGAAAAAAACAAAAAAAACAAAAAAAAAATATATATATTCTGTTTAGTGTGCAAAGTTGCAGATTAGAGCACATTCTGTTTAGTGTGCACAGTTGCAGATTAGAGCACATTCTGTTTAGTGTGCAAAGTTGCAGATTAGAGCACATTCTGTTTAGTGTGCAAAGTTGCAGATTAGAGCACATTCTGTTTAGTGTGCAAAGTTGCAGATTAGAGCACATTCTGTTTAGTCTTCAAACTAAAATATCAAAGTCACGTATTCCATTCAGTGTGCGTCGCCGCAGTTTAGCAGCACATTCTGAGTACTGTGCAGAGTTGCAGAATAGGAAGAAATACTGTTAAGTCTTCAAACTAAAATATCAAAGTCACATATTCCATTCAGTGTGCTTCGCCGCAGTGTAGCAGCACATTCTGTGTACTGTGCAGAGTTGCAGAATAGGAAGAAATACTGTTAAGTCTTCAAACTAAAATTTCAAAGTCACATATTCCATTCAGTGTGCTTCGCCGCAGTTTAGCAGCACATTCTGTGTACTGTGCAGAGTTGCAGAATAGGAAGAAATACTGTTAAGTCTTCAAACTAAAATATCAAAGTCACATATTCCATTCAGTGTGCTTCGCCGCAGTGTAGCAGCACATTCTGTGTACTGTGCAGAGTTGCAGAATAGGAAGAAATACTGTTAAGTCTTCAAACTAAAATATCAAAGTCACATATTCCATTCAGTGTGCTTCGCCGCAGTGTAGCAGCACATTCTGTGTACTGTGCAGAGTTGCAGAATAGGAAGAAATACTGTTAAGTCTTCAAACTAAAATATCAAAGTCACATATTCCATTCAGTGTGCTTCGCCGCAGTGTAGCAGCACATTCTGTGTACTGTGCAGAGTTGCAGAATAGGAAGAAATACTGTTAAGTCTTCAAACTAAAATATCAAAGTCACATATTCCATTCAGTGTGCTTCGCCGCAGTGTAGCAGCACATTCTGTGTACTGTGCAGAGTTGCAGAATAGGAAGAAATACTGTTAAGTCTTCAAACTAAAATATCAAAGTCACATATTCCATTCAGTGTGCTTCGCCGCAGTGTAGCAGCACATTCTGTGTACTGTGCAGAGTTGCAGAATAGGAAGAAATACTGTTAAGTCTTCAAACTAAAATATCAAAGTCACATATTCCATTCAGTGTGCTTCGCCGCAGTGTAGCAGCACATTCTGTGTACTGTGCAGAGTTGCAGAATAGGAAGAAATACTGTTAAGTCTTCAAACTAAAATATCAAAGTCACATATTCCATTCAGTGTCTTTCACCGCCGTTTAACAGCCTATTCTGTGTACTCTGCAGAGTTGCAAAATTATAAGAAATACTGTTAAGTTTTCAAACTCAAATATTAAAGTCACATATTCCATTCAGTGTCTTTCACCGCCGTTTAACAGCCTATTCTGTGTACTCTGTACAGTTGCAGAATTATAAGAAATACTGTTAAGTTTTCAAACTAAAATATCAAAGTCACATATTCCATTCAGTGTCTTTCACCGCCGTTTAACAGCCTATTCTGTGTACTCTGCAGAGTTGCAAAATTATAAGAAATACTGTTAAGTTTTCAAACTCAAATATTAAAGTCACATATTCCATTCAGTGTCTTTCACCGCCGTTTAACAGCCTATTCTGTGTACTCTGTACAGTTGCAGAATTATAAGAAATACTGTTAAGTTTTCAAACTCAAATATTAAAGTCACATATTCCATTCAGTGTCTTTCACCGCCGTTTAACAGCCTATTCTGTGTACTCTGCAGAGTTGCAGAATTATAAGAAATACTGTTAAGTTTTCAAACTCAAATATTAAAGTCACATATTCCATTCAGTGTCTTTCACCGCCGTTTAACAGCCTATTCTGTGTACTCTGCAGAGTTGCAGAATTATAAGAAATACTGTTAAGTTTTCAAACTCAAATATTAAAGTCACATATTCCATTCAGTGTGTTTCAACGCCGTTTAACAGCCTATTCTGTGTACTCTGTACAGTTGCAGAATTATAAGAAATACTGTTAAGTTTTCAAACTCAAATATTAAAGTCACATATTCCATTCAGTGTGTTTCAACGCCGTTTAACAGCCTATTCTGTGTACTCTGTACAGTTGCAGAATTATAAGAAATACTGTTAAGTTTTCAAACTCAAATATTAAAGTCACATATTCCATTCAGTGTGTTTCAACGCCGTTTAACAGCCTATTCTGTGTACTCTGTACAGTTGCAGAATTATAAGAAATACTGTTAAGTTTTCAAACTCAAATATTAAAGTCATATATTCCATTCAGTGTGTTTCAACGCCGTTTAACAGCCTATTCTGTGTACTCTGTACAGTTGCAGAATTATAAGAAATACTGTTAAGTTTTCAAACTCAAATATTAAAGTCACATATTCTGTGTAAGATGAAGAAGGCGGGTAAAAAGGGACGGGGAAGTGGACGTGATCCTGAAAGTTCAGGGCGCGGGTCAGGACGCGGAGAAACTGTGCCTGGTGCCAGAGCACAAGAAAGAAAGACATCCACCATACCTAGCTTCATGTCTGATTTCACAGGGCGTCGCAGGACATCACTCTCGAGGTCCGACCAGTGCGAACAGGTGGTCGGTTGGATGACAGCTGATACTGCTTCCAGTCGGTTAAGCACCACCCTGTCTTCCACCAAGTCCACTCTCAGTAGCCAAGAGTCTGGTCAACATAATCCTCACTCTGATCATCCTTCCTCCCACCATACACGGTCTGGTCAAAGAAGTGATCCCACACTGGGATATAGTGATGAGCTCGTCTCATCACCAATCCTTCATTTGACCCTCTCTCCAAGCACGCTTGCAGAGGAACATGACATCTTGTGCCCTGATTCACAACCTCTAGAGGCTACCCAATCACAAGAAGATGACAGATGTGAACGGCATTTAAGGTCAAAGGAAGTAGTGGATGATGATGATGATGATGATGAGACACAGTTGCCATTAAATCAACCACTATTTCCGTCTCAAGACCTTGTTGAGGAGAATGTTATACAGTTGTCAATGACTGAGTATGTGGTGGGATCAAGACTTGAGGAGGATGATCAGAGTGAGGAAGTGGAGGAGGACTTGGTGGACGATGAGGTGACTGACCCCACCTGGGAAGGTGTAGAGCCGAGCGATGACAGCAGTCCTGAGGGTGAGCCATCTGCAGCACCGCAACAGGCTGGAAGAGGCAGTGGTGTGGCTACAGAAAGAAGGCGGACCGCACCAAACCGGCCCGCAAATGTTCCACGGAGCACCCCCTTGCGTAAATCTACCTTGCCAAAGGGTAGGTGTTCCACGGTATGGCGTTTTTTTAAGGAAAGTGCGGACGACAAAAGAATTGTAGTTTGCAACCTGTGCCACACCAGAATGAGCCGAGGCATGAACACTAGAAACCTCACCACCACCAGCATGATCCGACACATGGCATCCAAGCACCGTAGTAAGTGGGAGGAACGCCTGGATCGCCCACCTGTGTCTGCAGGCCACACCACTGCCTCCTCTTCCCCTGTTTTCGGTGCCGGCCAATCGCCTGTCGAAGGAGCAGGCCCGCATACCTCCCGCCCTGCACCTGTACCATCTGAAGCACCATCAGCGACCACATCCACTTCCCTGTCCCAGCACAGCGTCCAAATGTCGTTACCCCAGGCATTTGAGCGCAAGAGAAAGTACCCAGCCACCCACCCACAGGCCATAGCACTAACCTCACACCTTTCAAAATTACTGGCCATCGAAATGCTGCCATTTAGGCTTGTGGACACTGAGTCCTTCCGCAGCCTGATGGCAGCAGCTGTCCCTCGGTACGCGGTCCCCAGCCGCCACTACTTTTCCCGGTGTGCCATCCCCGCATTACACCACCATGTGTCCCGTAACATCACCCGTGCCCTGACCAACGCAGTTACTGGGAAGGTCCACTTAACGACTGACACATGGACAAGTGCTTGTGGCCAGGGACGCTACATTTCCCTGACGGCACACTGGGTGAATGTCGTGGAGGCTGGGAGCGACTCGGACCCTGGGATGGCACGGGTGCTACCCACGCCGAGGATTGCGGGCCCTACCTCCATCAGGGTTTCCACCAGCACCTACGTTATTGGCTCCTCCTCCTCCGTTTCCACCTCCGAATTCTCTACACACACCGCCACTCCCCCATCAGCCAGTAGCTGGAAGCAGTGTAGCACTGCAGTGGGGAAGCGTCAACAGGCCGTGCTGAAGCTGATCTGCCTTGGGGACAAACAGCACACGGCCTCAGAGCTGTTGCAGGGGATTAGTCACCAGACCGAGCAGTGGCTCTCGCCACTCAACCTGCAAGCAGGCATGGTTGTGTGTGATAATGGGCGTAACTTGGTGGCGGCTTTGGAGCTCGGCAAGCTCACACACGTACCATGCCTAGCGCATGTATTTAATTTAGTGGTGCAGCGATTTCTAAAAACCTACCCCAATGTGCATGATCTCTTGACCAAGGTGCGCCGCGTGTGTGCACATTTCCGTAAGTCATCAACAGCTTCGGCCGGCCTGTTGAAGCTGCAGCAGCGCTTACAATTGCCAGCTCACCGGCTGCTGTGTGACGTGAGCACGCGCTGGAACTCCACCTTCCACATGTTGGCCCGGCTTTGTGAGCAGCAGAGGGCAGTAGTGGAGTACCAGCTGTTACACGGTCGTCGCCTCTCCGTTCAACTTCCTGTAATCAGAAGTGAGGAGTGGGAATGGATGTCAGACCTCTGCGAGGTTTTACGCAATTTTGAGGAATCGACACAGATGGTGAGCGGCGATAACGCTATTATCAGTGTAACCATCCCACTTCTGTGTCTACTGAAACGCTCGCTGCTCACAATTAAAACCGACGCTTTGCATGTGGAAGAGGTGGAAATGGGGGAGGAAGAGCTTACACAAGGTGATAGCCAGAGCACCCTCACTTCGTCTTCTCAGCGACAATTGGAGGAGGCGGAGGAGGAGGAGGAGGAGGAGGAGGAAGACACGGTTGCCTCCGCTACAGAGGGTAGCCATGGAACTTTAGTTCCATCTCTTCAGCGTGGGTGGGCAGAAGAGGAGGAAGAGGATGAGGATATTGAGAGTCAGCCTCCTGGTGAGGACAGCGAAATCTTGACTGTTGGTACTCTGGCACACATGGCTGACTTTATGTTAGGCTGCCTTTCCCGTGACCCACGCGTTGTACGCATTTTAGACAACACGGATTACTGGGTGTTCACCCTTCTGGACCCCCGCTACAAAGAGAATTTCTCATCTCTCATTCCTCCGGTGGAGAGGACAAGCAAAATGGTGCAATACCAGAAGGTTCTTGTTGAAAAATTGCTCCAAAATTTTCCATCTGACAACGCTGGCGGCAGAGTACGTGCTACCTTGGCCAACCGAGAAGGGGAGAAAAGGGGAGCACACAGCAGTTCCGAGAAAGGCAGGGCAACACTCTCCAAGGCGTGGGACACCTTCATGACACCCCGGCAGCACCCTCACCCTGATGCGCAGCCTAGTGTCACAAGGAGGGAAAAGTTTTGGAAGATGGTGAAGGAGTACGTAGCAGACCGTGTCAGCGTCCTCAATGATCCCTCTGTGCCTTACAACTACTGGGTGTCCAAGCTGGACACGTGGTATGAACTGGCACTCTACGCCTTGGAGGTGCTGGCCTGCCCTGCCGCCAGCGTTCTGTCTGAGCGGGTATTTAGTGCTGCTGGTGGCATCATAACAGATAAGCGTATCCGCCTTTCCACCGACAATGCTGATAGGTTGACACTTATAAAAATGAACAAGGCCTGGATTTCCCCTGACTTCTCCACTCCACTGGAGGAAAGCCCCGGGGGAACATAAACTCACTTTATATATGTTATTTACAATGATGGGAATACTCTGTATTCCCATTCACCCCTTCCACCCAAAAAACGGGTATATGGTTGACTCTTAATCTTCTCATCCTCCTCCTCCTCTTCCATATGCCCTGGGATATAATTTTTATATAGGGCCAGCTCACCAGCGTGCCCTGGGATATAATTTTTATATAGGGCCAGCTCACCAGCGGGCCCTGTGATATAATTTTTATATAGGGCCAGCTCACCAGCGGGCCCTGTTTGCCAATTTTTATATAGGTCTGCTCACCAGCGGGCCTTCTCATATAATGTTTTATTGGGTCAGCTCTCTAGCGGGCCCTCTCATATAATGTTTTATAGCGTCAGCTCACTAGCGGGCCTTCGCATATAATGTTTAGGATGGTCAGCTCTGCAGCAGACCCTCACCCATAATGTTTTAGATGGTCAGCTCAGCGCACGTTTCCCTCTTAATCATGGCCTCAGTTCTGAAAATCAAGGAAATTTTTGGGAGAATTTGCAGATGATATACAAGTAAATATACAGCAAATATTGTTTGGTAACAATTTTTCGCCTAAAGTCGTTTTTATTTTCCTTTTTGTGTGTTTTATGGTCAGTCTGTAAAAATGGCGTACTACGGGCGAAAGATCGTTCCCAGCAGCGATGTTGGAGTCCAAGGTGCATCCAGACATCCTCCCTATGCTGTCCCTGAACCATTTCTGTAGTGTTTCCATCTTTTTCTGCCCTTTTCCTATGGACCAGGCACCCTCCCCTCATCAGAGCAGGGGGTGCCTGGTGTAATGCTCGAGTCCTCCCATTGACTTCAATGGGGCTCGGATGCTCGGCCGAGCACTCGAGCCTCAGGGGGTGCTCGGTCAGAGCACCCGAACATCCGAGCATTGGGGTGCTCGCTCATCACTAATGACAATGTATACATGACAACTGCAGTGTCATCACATCTGCAATCCCTGTTATATCCTGTGGAGCCAATGCACTGAGATTTAAACAACTTGGAACACATCAGGGCTCAAATTCCATAGCATAACATAGGAAAAGGGAGAAGTAACCTCCAGTGGTACAGTAGAACCATGCACATGTTTGCGTGTGTTAGGATCTTAGCTGTCCTGACGTGTTTTCCTGTGTCCTCCAGCTTATTGTGTTGTTGGTTTCCACAGATCATGTTTGTTGGTGTGCTTGGTGTGTTTGTTACTGTTGCTGACATCATTGTTTCGACTCTGTTGTCATTTGTCATCCCTGGTACATTGCTGTGTGCAGAGGTCATAGTGTGTTTGCTGTGGAGGCCTAAGTGTATGTCAAGCAATGGGTTTGCGTCACTCAAGGTGTGATGGTTCGGTCAACACATGTATCCTGATGAATGTGAATTGCAAGGAGGTATGCCTTGCTATCCACATCGCTCAGGATACACATGATTACCAAAGCTACATCAATGTAGGTTAGTAGAATCAATGTATGGGATCATGTCAAGCTCTGCAATGTTTGTCAGGATGGTAACCAATGCATTGCAAAGCAATGCAGTGGATACCATCCTGCCACTCAACGGTTCACATGTCAATGTCACAGTCTTGCAGCACTCCTGTCATAGCTCACATCACTAATTACATCAGGTCATGTGCCCACACAGCATACCAGTGTTCACTAGCAAAGGAGTCAGGGGAAACCTCCTCTGAGGAGGCCACCACCTCAAGGGCGCTGCCACCGCCATCCCCACAACAGCAGCAACCACAGCAGCAGTGGCCCCCAGCAGCCACAGCAGCAGTGGCCCCAGCATGGCCCACAGCAGCCACAGCAGCAGTGGCCCCAGCATGGCCCCCAGCAGCCACAGCAGCAGTGGATCCAGCATGGCCCCCAGCAGCCACAGCAGCAGTGGACCCAGCCTGATCCTGCCCTCCATGTTCCTCCACCACCGCAGACTATGGCAAGGCACAGGATGCCACAGACTGTCCAGATGCCAGGCCATGCGGAGTCCAGCACATGGGCTAGGCCTCAGCCACCCCAGTGGAGATCTGGAAGCCAGAATGCATCCGTGGTGTGGCCCCTGGACTACCATCACTTTGGGCTGATCGGGGAGCCACAGCAGCCACAGAAACGCACAGACTTCACCCCCCCCCACCCTCACCAACGCCATCACCCCAAACAACACCAACAGATGTGCGCCACCCTGAGGCTGTAGTATTAGAGGGGAGTGAGGGGTCCGGGGATCAGTTTGGAATATCCGCCCACAGCCTCCATGTTGCTGTCTCTTCTGAGGCCCTCCATGGTCATCCGCTCACCCACACCACACCACCGCCTCCACTAGCCTCCATGCCCACCACGCCCATGTCACCCACAGCAGTCCTCGATACGGCATGTGTGGCTGTCCAGGAGGAGCAGCTCACGGTGGTCCAGAGGTGTGCCTGATCCCTGCGGAGGATCGAGCTGAACATAGGGCAGATCATGGAGTGCCTCCGGTCCATGGAGGCATAACAGGTGGTCGCCAACACCCAGCAGTTGCAATTCCACACTGGCATGATGGAGGTCCTTAGCCACATGCTGGTGGAGATGCGGGACTCAAACCGGTGGGAAAACCAGCGCCAGAACATGAGCCAGCCATCACAAGGGGGGTCCAGTAACGCATCTCCAGCCAGCAGTGATCCATCCCCACCACCAGCCACCAGACCCCCTCGGGTAACCCACCGCAGTCCGAGGGAATACACCTCTGCAGCCCCCCCCCCCGACCCGCCCCAGAAAAAGAAGTAGGGCCAACCTTCTCCAGGCCCGTTCAATAAATATTTGCACTTCTTCATAACATCTGTGTCCATTCCTATTCACTATGTTGTTTGTTTGGCAGAGTTGTCTCCAATGCATTGCAAAGCTATGCAGTGAACACAACTCATGCACATCTAACATGGGTGTCAGGTAATGAGTTGTCTCCAATGCACTGCAAAACTATGCAGTGAACACAACTCATGCATGATGAATGGTGTCACAAGCTTTTACAGCAGGGGTGAACACACACATCACATACAGACATGTTTGTACAAGTTCAACTCACTGACATATGACAGACAAACAACATCAGGGTGTTGTTCCATGATGTGACTTGAACTTCAACAACGTGAACACACTGGATAGATCAACAGATCAACAACATGATCACAATTAAGGGGATAGTAATGCTTATAATATTTGAACAAATATGTTTTCAGGTTCATCCCCCTGAGAAGAACAAGGGAACTCCCACTGCTGAAGGGTATTTAATTCACAGGTTATTTCAGCTCACAGTTGTTATTTAAATAGGAAAATCACAGTGACCTGAAATTGTCGAGTGGCGCTGTTGCTACACCATCCTATGGAGATTTATGGTGCTGGAACTAGAGCTGTCCAAGGGATGGTTTAGCAACAGTGCCACTGTACAATTCCAGGCCACTGTGAGATTTGATTGATGACATTCAACTTTCATCTGAAATCACTTTAGAACTAAACACCTTTCAGCAGGGGGAGTTTGCTTGTTTTACGCGGGGAATGAACCGTACTATATAGGTTTCTTAAACATATTCAGTATTACTATGCCTTTAGAACCCTGACAAGGGAGAGGTGATCAATGACACAAGATGCTCATATGTGATCAAAATGTGTAATTGACATGGACACCAACTGGTGATCCTCACGGACATGGATTCAACATGTCACTGGAACAAACTTCTGGACCATGAGGGGTCATGCCATGGATGCCTGCAGAGGGTGAAAACAAGATTGGAAGTTGCAATATGAACACAACAGTCATGGTATTGCTGACCCATCATCATACCCTTGAGTGCCAGAGGTGTACACAACACATTGCTCAGCAATGCTTTGGAGACCTCTCTGGCACTCCACAGGTACAGCTGGGTTATTTGACACTGAGTGAACAATCCATTGCTTGTCAGGGTGTTGTCTAGCCATCATGACCTTATGGGGTTTGTATCACGGTATGGCAAGCAGACATATGTATATGTGAGTGGGCACACACATCAGTGTGTAAACCAAGACCCATGAAACCGAGGAGCTATTTCATGGATCTTGATCTACATACTGATGAGGTGTGTGCTCAGGGTCCGCGTGACACACATACATACGTCTGCTTGCCATCCCCTTGATGGACACCTCACATGGGCCTAACGCCTAGACAAGACATTGACAAGCAATGGAGTGGCATATTCACTGTGCTACGCACACACACAAACAAGTCAGCATGGCAGGCCTTCAGCCAGACCATGAACAGTTGTAGCAGGTGACAGCTGTTAGACAGGGGTGCTTGGGTACAAACATGTGTACATACTGGTGTTGGTCTGTCTCTCTGTCAGTGTCTCTCTCACGCTACATCTGAGGAGGGTGGGCTGTCACTTTTAAACAGCAGTAAGGTGTTGTTCATGTGGTCATATGATGAAACCAAAACAAAGGGGAGGAATCGCACCAGCTCTGTACATAACTCCTCACTCAAGATAAAACTGTAATCAGCTGAGGTGCACTTATAGGAATATACACTGATACCAAAGAAAGGGAAGAAAGGAAGGGGGAAACAAACCGGAAGAGAACCACCAGGCGGTGCCCCCCCCTCCCCCCCCAAAAAAAAAAATTAATAACTTAGGCACACTTCAGGAGTATACAAAAAATAGAAGTAAGCTTTATTAGACAATACAAAATCATTCAAGTGAATACATCAAATCAATTAAAAACCATCCAGCACCAGAATACAAATCCATGAAGATATTTCCCTATAGAAAAATGCCCCTATAGACTGAGAGCAAATATATGTAAAGCAAATGTGCAATACCAAGTACCTATGAAAAATCCAAAGTGGACTGTTACCAATGTGAAATATTATCATACATATGAAGTACAAGGTGATGATAATAAATAAAGTATGAATACACATAAATCTCTATGAATATAAGTAAGAGCACAAGGGAAAGATCAAACTGCGTGAGTCCTGGAGTCAAAGAGATAGATGGGTATATGTGTATTTATATTCTGATTATTATTATCACTTTGTACTTTATATTTATGATAATATTGCACATTGGTAAGAGTCCACGTTTGCGTTACATATACTTGCTCTCAGTCTATAGGGGCATTATTCTATAGGGAAACATCTTTATGACTTTGGATTCCTGTGCTGGATGGTTTTTAGTTGATTTGATGTATTCACTTGATTGATGTTGTATTGTCTAATAAAGCTTATTTTTATTTTTTGGTGAAAAGGCAAACATTTTATGTATTTTCTATGGGTGGGAATTTTGGGGAAAATTGTTTTGGGATTTTTTTTGTTTTTTTTTTTTTTGCATAAATTCCTGTGGAACATTTCTATGACTTTCTGCCCATCCCTAACGGCAAATATCTTGCTTGTTTAACTCCGCTTTCCCCACACATCACAGAGATGCGCGGGGTTAACCTCCTGTTTCTCCCAAGTGACAAACTGAAAATCAAATACCTCTTTCCCTCTTTTGTGGGATCAGAATGTGCACTGTGTATACAAGTGTTTCACATCGCTCTACAACATTAACACACATTAACATTTGTTTAAACTGAAGTATATGTGTTGATAAATTAGACTATGTAAATTATATATTGTGGTTTTGTTCTAAATCATTTATTCAATTAAAATAGGTCATGAAGTAACCTATATATTCTCATTGATGACCCACCCAACACTCACATCCTCGGCAACACCACCTGAAACGAAAGTGTACTTCTTTGGCCATTTGAAAGGTTGATTTTTATTAAGACCACACTGATATACAGAATAATCACAGGAGTCCCTTAGGCAACCATCATGATTTCAAGAGGACCTAAATAAGGATATACAGTATGCACAGAACTAAGCAAGAGTGGGCAAGGCCCCTTCTCTCCAATCTTTTCAGTTGCAGGAAAAGTCATTGCACACTATTGCTGCATTTCCAGTATGGGAGGAGGTGTAGATAGCAAAGGCAGAAAATAGTAAAAAAAGAAAAACTTTAAATATATTAATCATAATAGTAATAGTAATAATAATAATAATAATAATAATAAAGCAAAGTATAAGCAATTGGACTTTATTTTTACCACTGTAGAAAAATAAATAGTCAAACTAAACTTTAACACTTTACCAGCCGGAGGAGTGAGCCATCTAAAACACAGACAATGCATTACACACTCCTGTTACTACTGAAATAATTATGAAATGTTTGAGATCTTCTATGGTTTCAGATTAGGGCTTCAAATTCTGGAAGAAACACATACAACAATCATAACATTTTGAGAACATGAAAAAAGTTAAAAGTTTAGAGATGTTTTTTGTTGTTAGAAAATGTACCTTCATTTTTAACCCTGTGAATGCTGGTGATGTCTCTAAGTTTCAAGGGTTAAAATCACTTATATTGTCTGAATATTTTCTTTTAAAAGTGGCAGAAGCACCTATTTAACCCACTAGACATGTCAGAATTATTTGCTTCATTTAGTACTGAAAGGAACTGCACTTTTTAATTTTTTTCAAATAAAGTATTCCTTTTAATCTAACTGTGAAACAGATTAAAAAGTTGTGAGAGAGAGAGAGGAAGAAAAAAAGGTGAGATGACTTGAAAGCTTGGGATAATGTCACCTCCCTGGGAGTTCAAACATATAGGAACCTTGATCTGATGGTCCCACTTCACACCTTTACATCCTAAGACTAGCTGCATCTGTTGTCATAGAAACACAGTTTTGCCAGCTCTAAAGTAAGGCCCCATAAGATAATATCTAATTGACCTCAGCCTTTTACCAACGTGCAAACACTTGAACAGCTCTTTATAATCCCTCTATCTTTCTTCACAAGGTCACCCCATACTGTTTTCTTCTTCTCTTACTAAACACTAAACAAATATGAGTAAAATTCAAGATCCATTCTCATCTCAGATTTATTTATGATAGCCAATGCTGGATTAAAATCTCTGCCACTCCTGGGAAAGGTACTCTAAGCTCCCTCAGTTCAACCCATGGCCCCCACTCCTCGCATGATTCCACCCAAAGCCCCTTCCCCTGTGCCCTTACACAGAAAATACCCTTAATTTATTACATACTAGCACAAAAATCTTCAAACTTCTGGGTAGCACAAGGGGCACATTGCTTTATAATGCATTGGAGATTACACTAGCATTCAATATAAACCTGTTGATGTCTGGTACACATTGGCCATCACTGCAATTCAGATTATGAGTGTGGTTAGCACTAGTGTTGAGCGAGCACCCCAATGCTCGGGTGCTCGGGTGCTCTGACCGAGCACCCCCTGAGGCTCGAGTGCTCGGCCGAGCACCCGAGACCCATTGAATAGAATGGGGCGACACGAGCATTACACCAGGCACCCCCTGCTCTGATGAGGGGAGGGTGCCTGGTCAATGTCCCCCTTCATCTCCTCTATGCCCCTCTTCCACAATGTCCCCCTTCATCTCCGCTATGCCCCTCTTCCACAATGTCCCCCTTCATCTCCTCTATGGCATAGAGGAGATGAAGGGGGACATTGTGGAAGAGGGGCATAGCGGAGATGAAGGGGGACATTGTGGAAGAGGGGCATAGAGGAGATGAAGGGGGACATTGTGGAAGAGGGGCATAGCGGAGATGAAGGGGGACATTGTGGAAGAGGGGCATAGAGTCTATGCCCCTCTTCCACAATGTCCCCCTTCATCTCCGCTATGCCCCTCTTCCACAATGTCCCCCTTCATCTCCGCAATGCCCCCTTCATCTCCGCAATGCCCCCGTACCTCCAGTCCCTGGTGGTCCAGCGGAGCGTCTTCAGATCTGTGCCTCCTCCGGCACAGATCCCCGCCACCCGAACATGGCGGGCGAGCACATGGCGGTACTCGACGAGTACCGCCATGTGCCGAGCAGAGCGATGCTCTAGCCGATCCGAGCATCGGCCGAGCATGCTCGCTCAACACTAGTTAGCACAAGTGAGTCAATCTTCAAATGTGTCCCTTTATACTATTACCATCTTTGCCTAATGGGAAATTCAGCCTTGATGATGGCCCTCAAGGAGGTTAGTGTGGGTCTGCTCAATGAGGCCCCAGTGCAAAATAATTCTTATGTCACCAATCCCCTGAAAAATAATGATTTCATCTTTCAGTGAGTCCATAAATTTGACTGGAGTGTTGACTCTTTTGCATCAGCTTCATCGATAGTTCATTCCTGGCCTAAGAAGAACAGAAGTAATTCTGGGACAAACCAACTGCACAGTGTGGAACAAATACAAATTGTCATTGATTCACCCTTTTAATGACAGAGAAGTCTTCTGCATTGTGCAAAACTGTTTATTTTGTTATATCTCATGTAGTTGCATTGCTCCAATTCTCTTTAACAATGTTGTCTTTCTTCAAAACAGTTGATAAAAAATACATACACTAGGATCTGCTGTGCACTGAAAATAAAATACTTAATACGTGGGAGGGAACACTATAAGCAGATGCAATAGCTGAAAGATAGACATATTTCATGTATCAAAGACACTTTGGGCCATATGTTCAAAGAAAGTGGAGGAGATCTGAGGTAAACCATTAGTACTAAAACTTCCAAATCTTTCCCTTGATTCCAATGTGGATTTTAACCCTTTGAATGCTAGAGAGGTTTCCAATGCATTGAAGAGCAATGCATTGTAGACCTCTCTAGCATTCAAAGGGTTAAAATCCCCATTTGAATCAAAGACCTTTTTTTGTTCTCCCCTAGTGCAAATGGTTTCGCCCAGAACTCCTCCACTTTTCTTTTGAACATAGACCTCATAGGACCATGTGTTTAAAGGGATAACGACAAAAAAATGTTGTATGAATGACAAAAATACATAATTGTGTGCATGAACGACATCTTTTCTATAGAGTATACAACAAAAAACTAGTAATGTCCGTTGTGTACAACACATCTCCAGAATTTCAGGTCAAAGGGGAGGGGAAAGGGCATGGCTAAACTATTATCCAGTGTCATACAGAGGAAAATAAATGTTGTCATAACTAACTGTCACAGTCAAGGAATAAACAAGGAGTCAGTACTGAATGTAAAATCACCTTTATTAAGCCAATATAAAATATGAGGAGTAAGATAGAGAGACAGAGGGTAACTGAAGAAGCCAGAGACTCTATCAGAAATAGGAGACCACTTCTACAATACCTCTCTGTTTGGAACCAAGCACTAGGTCGACTGTAGTGCCAAGGAGAATGAGGGAAGCCACCAGAATGAATAGTCAGACAGAACCTAGGTCATACACAGAGTGGGTCGGCAGCAGAGCCACAGGTCTGCACCAGATAGGGTATCCAATAGAACGAGGCAATACGGAGTGGATATTTTGTCTGAAAGTGACGCAGCGAACTGGAGATGCGTCCAAACCTGCAACCTGTGTCAAGTAGTGCCGCCATGCCGCTTGGGGATAAGACATAGACAGCTGCTAGGGGCAGCAGAAGAGACACGGCTGCAAGCCCGGCGAGATGTGGCCACTAACGCCGAAGCATCATGCCCGAACCCAGGTCAGGTACCCACTGTGACAATACCCCCCCTTAAAAGCTCCTCCTCCGGGAACCGGGTCAGGATTTCATAGGTAAGTGAGCATGGAAGTTAAGCACCAAAATCGGGGCATGCATATCATGAGATGGAACCCAGGAGTATTCCTCCGGGCCATAGCCCTTCCAGTGTACCGGATACTGCAATTGACCCTGACCTTCCAAGAGTCCAGTATGCTCTGTACCATGTATTCCTCGTGATCGCCAACTCTGACTGGCACAGACTGGACAGTAGCTGAGGTGTAACGGATGCATATCAAAGGTTTGAGCAAAGATACATGAAATACATTGTGTATACGCATTGAGGCTGGCAGGTCAAGAGCATAATCGACAAGGTTAATTCTCAGCAGCACGCAGAAGGGACCAATGAAACGAGGAGCCAGCTTATTACAGGGAACCTGGAGGTTGAGATTAAGAGAAGACAGCCACACTCTCTCTCCCATCTGGAATGTTGGTGCGGGCAACCGCCTCTGGTCAGCCTGCCTTTTCTGCCTTTGCATAGAACCACGTAGGGTATTCTGTACCAGAACCCAAGAGGACTGGAGAGCCCTTAAATGCTCATCAAGAGCCAGAGTTTCTTGTGCTACAAAGGTCCCAGGTAGGACCAAGGGTTGGAACCCATAATTGATAAGGAACAGAGAACTCAGAGAGGAAGATTTCACAGCACAATTCTGGGCGAACTCCACCAAGGTAACAAGGTAGCCCAATTGTCATGGGGGTCAGAAATTCAGCAATGGAGAAATTGTTCCAAGGCTTGGTTGGAGCGTCTGCCACGCCATTAGACTGTGAGTTGTAGGCAGAAGAGAATGCTAGTTGAATTCCCATCTGTGCACAAAAGCACCTCCAAAATCGAGACACAAACTGGCTCCCCCTGTCCAATACAATTACCCTGGGTATGCCAGGGAGCCGAAAGACCTCTCTAGCAAAGACTATTGCCAACTCTTGTGCTGATGGTAATCTCACAAGTGGCACAAAGTGAGCCATCTTACAGAATTTGTCCACAACCATCAAGATGACCGTAAACCCCATAGATACCGGAAGGTCGATCATAAAGTCTATGAACAAATGTGACCAGGGCCGTTCCCCATTAGCCACCAGTTGGAGAAGACCTACAGGCAAATGTCAAGGAGATTTGTTTCGGGCACAAGTAGTGCATGCTGCAGTGAAAACAGAACAGTCAGACCGAACACTTGGCCACTAGAACAACTGATAAATGGACCAAATTAATTGGTCTTGCCCAATATGGCCAGCCATCTTGGAAGTGTGATATGTCTCCAAAAGTTTTTTACGCAATCGGTCAGGTACGAAACACCTCCCACTGGGCTTTTCCTCTGGGGCGGATGATTGGGTGGCTAATATTTCCTCTCCCAGAGAAGAGATGATACAGGTACGTATCATGGTGAGTATCCAGTCGGCCGAAATAATCGATGTAGGAGGCAACTCTTCCTTAGACCGGGTATAAAACTGGCATGATAGGGCATCCACCTTCACATTCTCAGAGCCAGGTAGATAGGAAACCACAAAATTGAACCTTGGCAGGAACAATGCCCATCTGGCTTGTCAGGATGACAGATGTTTGGCCTCTGATAGATATGTGAGATTCTTATGGTTCGTAAGAATCAATATCGGAGAGCTGGTACCCTCCAAGAGATTCCGCCATTCTTTTAAGGCCAGGATGATGGCCAGTAATTCTCTGTTCCCAATCTGATAGACCCTCTCAGCCTTGGACAAATTCCTTGAGAAATAACCACATGGGAGTAAGGCTTCCCCTGGAGCTGAACGTTGCAACAGGAGGGCCCCTACTCCTACCTCCGATGCATCAACCTCCAGGGTAAAGGGCAGGGAATCAAGATTGGAGCTGCTGTGAACACTGCCTTGAGTTTCTCAAAAGCAAGCAGCATGCTGGAAGACTATTCTGAGGCCTTAGCACCTTTACAAGTCATATCAGTGACTGGTTTAACCACCGTAGACAAATTTTTGATGAATTTATGGTTTTAATTTGTGATTTGAGCCCTACTAGAAGGAGCCACTGCAACACGGCGGACAACTTTAGTGGGTCCATGGCCAACCCAGAAGTGGAAATAATGTACCCCAGATACGTTACTTGGGGTTTGTGAAATTCAAATTTCTCCAGCTTCCAATAAAGGTTATTGTCTCTTAACAGGTCTAATACTTTAGACACATCCGAGCTATGAACCTCCAGCATGGAAGAGTGAATAAGTATGTCGTCCAAATATACCACCACACAACTCTGCAACAATTCTCTCCAAATATCATTGATAAATTCTTGAAAGACAGCTTGAGCACTGCAGAGACAGAAGGGCAGGATCTTAGGTGCGAGCGTTTCCTGGACGAACCGGGCAGGACCTCAACATGTGTCTGGGTCTCCCACAGTACTGACATGGTCCCTCCCTCCTCCTAAATAGGGATGGGCAAAACTTTCCACCTCAAACTGAAATTGTCGAAAAATGGCACTTTCTGTTTGGCGAAAAATTTCAAATAATATTTTATTTCCCAAAGGCATTGTATAAAAGGGTCATGAGGGTGCCTGTGTTGATGAAGTGTGGGGAAAGAATCAGTTGAACAGGGAATGTTTTGGGGGGGTTGTTTATTGGGATTGGGGGGCACTTAATAAAAAAGAAATCCTAAATAAAATAAAAGAAAAGAAAAACCATAAGACATTTGTATGTAAAGTGATAGAGACAGGAACCCCCTGACATAAGCTGCCACTAGGGTGGACTGATACTTGAATTGATAGAGTATTTTGTAGAGGATGATTTGTTTGATTTGTTGTTAGAGGCCTTTGTAGGACTTAGACTTATTAGAGGCCCAAGCCCTGAAGAAACATTGATTTGTAGGACTTAAGATAGTTTGGCACAAGCCCTAAGGAAACATTGATTTGTAGGACTTAAGCTAGTTTGGCACAAGCCCTAAGAAAACATTGATTTGTAGGACTTAGGCTTGTTAGAAACATACCCCCCCAAAATTGTTTATTTTTTTGTAGGATATGTTATTTAGTTTTTTTTTTTTTTTTACAAAACACAAGCCCCGAGAAAAAAATAAAAATGCCCTACTGGCCTAATGCCAGCAGGTCATGTTGGCCAGTGGCCACTGTCAAACGTCCTCCTGAGTTGCAAATGCTGTTCGTACTGCTGGTGAGTTGTTTAAGCAGGATGATTAGGCAGCTGAAAGGGAATGGGATCAACAATAGCAGTAACATGGAAGATGGGTGATGAAGGTTCCATTTGCCATGAATGTCTCCAGTGATATGCCTGAGGCAGTAGCAGCAGAATAAGTAGCCCCCAGTATTTGTGGAGAAAAGAACAAGTTGGCCATTAAATCTTGTCCACCTCCCGCACCTCCAAAATCATCATGGGTGTGTTGTTATTAGAATATATTTTTTCCCTTGAGAGCAGGATCAGTGGGTCTCCTCAGCAACTGCAATGGGCACAGTGTGTGTGTGGTAAATAACATCTGGGGGCACAACTGTATCCAAACACTATGACACCCGAAACCAAGTACTGCCGCTCTCACTGTACCCCTTTTCCACACCCGCTAAGGACACATGACAACTTGCTGACAGTTTAATAGTAATAATGAACCCTCCCTGCCACCATCTTAGCATATTCTGCAGGATGGAATCTCCTCAGATGCCGCTTGATGCACTGATTGTGATTCTCCTCCACACTGGCATGTGTGGTCAGTGCACCACACAGTGTGCAATGGGTAGACACGAACTGCCACATCCTAACATCAACAGAGTGGCTATCATTTGGCAGGGGAGGTAATGAACAAGGAAGAATGGCAGAAGATGTAGTTACCATAGAAGGTGATGGCGAGCTAGTTGTTTCACTTGCCTGGGTTGTTCTATTCCTCCTCCTCTTTGATCTCCGCCTCACATGTGTTTCATGTGTAATATGAGGGCACCTGTGCCAAGGTGTGTTCCCTCCTTTCCTCTTTTCACTGTCTTGTCACAAATTGTGCACAGTATAATTGCTGATGACTGTACTGTGCCTGCCGCAACAGAAAAATAGTCCCACACCCATGATGACTTCTTGTTCTCCACTCTCCCCTTCATTGTCTGTGGCAGTGGATAATGTTGCTGCTGTTGCTGCTACTGCCTCAGATTCAGCACTGCAACTAGGATCAGAAGTATTGCTACTGCTGGTAAGTGGAGCCTGTCCTAGTCACACATCGCTTGTTGACCCCATTCCCACTGTGTCCATGGTGGTCTGTGGCACACTAACCTGCTCCTCAGCATCCTGCTGCCCTTGCATCTCAGCATCAGAAGGAATTAGAACAGTTGCAAATTCCTCTAATTACAAGATGTCCGTGCTGGTGGTGTTGGTGATGCCCATCCTCATTCCTGTCTCCCATTCCTTCTCAGTTTCTGCTAAAAAGGCCATCAATTTCTCTTCCACCTCAGCTTCTCCAACATCATCACCACCACGACCACTAGTCCCAACATGCTGTTGCTGCTGCTCTATTCCAGACATCTCACTGCTGCTTGTAGGAGGTGACAAGCAATGTGACAGAGGGTCCCCTAAGGTCACACTTGCCATTGCCTTTTGACCAGAAGAAGAAGGCAGACTAGCAATAGCAGAAATAAGGGCAGGCACAGGCAGCTGATATGTGCTCCTGCTGCTGGTGGTGGTATTAATTCTCAGCCTCCTCTCCTCCCCCAACATCAGTTCTGGCCTCTTCAGATTCATGTTCCACCTGGACACTGTAGTGAAGAGAAGGGGAGGACTCCCAGTCCCAGGGTCAGGAGAATGGTGTGGGCTCCCTTGACCGCTAGTCAGGATGCTATAAAATGTTTTCCCTACCACTCTGCATCACCATTACTGCTACTACTAACACCAACCACATCAAGTTCAGCCACAGAGTCTTCCCAGTCACTAGTAATATTAGGATATTGTTGATTACCCCCGCCTTCACTCCTAAGGCTAACAAGCTGCTGGACCTTAGTAGCAGTAGTACTAGCAGTGGCAGGACTGCTTGGGAATGGCAAGTGTGATTTAGGGTCCCTTGCTGTCACACTTGGCATCATTTTCTCCTTCCTCCTGAGTACTACAAGAAACACTAGCAGCAGGCAAAGTATTGGGGGCAGCAGGTTCAGTACTAGCGGCAGGCACAGCACTAGTGGCTGCAGGATCAGAAATGGTGGCACTGGCAGCAGGGGCAGCACATCTGGCAACAGGTACAACACTGGTGGCAGCAGTTACAGAAATGGTAGCACTGGCAGCAGGAGCAGCACATCTGGTAACAGGTACAACACTAGTGGCTGCAGGATCAGAAATGGTGGCACTGGCAGCAGGGGCAGTACGTCTGACAACAGGTACAACACTAGTGGCTGCAGTTACAGAAATGGCAGCAGGGGCACTGGCAGCAGGGGCAGCATGTCTTGCAGTAGGCACAGGCAGCTGACCTGTCCTGCTCTCACTATCCTATTCTCCCTTCCTTCCCATTCCCTTTTCTGCCTTCCTTCCCTTTCCTCCCTTGCTTCCCTTTTCTCCCTTCCTTCCCACTCCCTTTTCTCCCTCCCTTTTTATTAAATTCCCCAAGATCCCTTGGGGTGATTTAGGGGGACTGGACAGCATTGGTTGAGTACTTTGTAGCCACTTCCTCCTCTTCCCCCTCCTCACACTTAGTGGACACATAACAAGGGTCCTACCAGTTCCTCTTTTTGCTGCTCAAAGTGGTAGGGGTCACTATGAGCCTCTCCTGCCTCAATTTTTGCTAAATATCACAAGAGAATAGCACAGCATGTCTATCTCGCTCTGTAGCTGCTTCTATTGTATCTGCCTTGAGCGAAAGCATCACATTTTTATAGCGGAAGTGCGAAAACAACGTAAATCAATGGGCAAAAACGTTTTGGCCAGTGGGCGAACGATGCGAAAATTTTAACCGCTAGTTTTAAAGTGGATTTTCCCGTGAAAAAGCGGATAACAACGTGGTTTTCGTGAAGTTTCCCACATGAACACGGTGACAAATTTTTCCCAGACCTACTATGTATGTATGTATGTATCTTTATTTATATAGCGCCATACATGTACACAGCGCTTAACAGAAGTTGAAATAATACAATACAAAAATGACAGAACTGGGGTTAAGAGCATTAAGGTTAAGTACAATCATTACATTATTTGTGAGGGAAAGTGCAGCAAGGGAATCATACACTAGGAGAGGGACCCTGCCCCAAGGAGCTTACAATCTAGGCTAACGACAAAAAAATGTCTTGCAAAAGGCAAAATTTGTAAGTTAAAAAAAAAGTGGAGGGAATGTGAAGTTCTGAATGTGAGAATTTTTGTCTTTAGTTAAGACATTTTTTGTCTTAACATAAGGCGATTTCAGTCAGGACAAACAATATATTTCCAATCACAACCGACACTCTCTGAAAATATTAATGATCCCAATAACACTGTACTTTGAAAAGTTGTTACAAACAACAAAAGCTATTTCGCTACTTCTTCTGAACATATGGCTCATTGTCTTGCTTCGAAGGTTTTATGAATATGCTCTATTGTGCTCTGAGGATTGTGTGTACCAAAAGTAACAAATGGTATTTGACTTACCCTTTGAGTGCCAGGAGATTGTTCAACACATTACTTTTTTAACATCTTATAATATAAAATGCTGGGAGCATTCTGTGAGTTTGGTCAGTCTATGCTGTGCATGACTGCATTGCGTGTGCCACCATTACGGTGGCGGCAGTATGCAGAGCAGGACCGGCATCTTTACCTCACCGGACCTTAGCCCGTGTACACGGGCTTTTACACTAGTTATTGTTATAATTTATATAAAAAGATCCAACAGGTTTTAGAGGGCTGTCTAATAAGTTAACAAGAAGACCACCATACGGGAGCGCTCACGGGACCACCCAAACTCAATATCACCACATTGGATAAAAAACTATCAAGTTTTATTGAATTGTAGATAAAAACATCCAATACATGAACCCTGTTCCCCTCACGGGGATACAAAGCCACAGCACATACGCCTATGTGCTGTGGCTTTGTATCCCCGTGAGGGGAACAGGGTTCATGTATTGGATGTTTTTATCTACAATTCAATAAAACTTGATAGTTTTTTATCCAATGTGGTGATATTGAGTTTGGGTGGTCCCGTGAGCGCTCCCGTACGGTGGTCTTCTTGTCTGTGGAAATCGGTTGCTGCGATTGACGGGAGTAGCACCGGGTCCGCCGGCCCTTTGATTTAAGGGTGAGTACAATCCATTATTTGATTCAATAGTGCTTGAAGCGATCACAATTTTCTTTGAAAATAAGTTAACAAGACAATAGAGCACCGTACAATTAATATACAAGGAATAAAAAGATATGTAGAATCAAAATATTTGAGACAGTACTAAACGAGGGTATCAACCAAGCACTAAGATAGTTTTAAATCAATTTTCCTATATGTGTAGACAGACAGTAATGCAAGGTGACAGACACGTGTTGTCGTTAACCCAGTTCATTAAAACAGAACTGTTACTTGTCCACATTCTCATCTCAGTGGGAGCATCCATCTTAACAGTGTTTGCATGATTGTCAGTTTATGTAAATGTGTTAATACTGGCTGGCAGAAACTCTAGGTGGGAGGGAAAGAAGTGTAGAATATTAATATATGGCTGGCATGCCAGCTGGCACTGTCTAATTTACATTAACTGACAAATATGGTAAAATAAAGCTAAATATCTAATAAAACATTGTTTTAAATACAAACATGGCTAAAATAAATATAGGTGAGAGTGGAAACTCTTTCAAAATCACCTAGGTGTTGGTTCCACTTTATGCACTTCCAGTAGGCTGTTCTGCCTTCCTGCTCTCACATCTCACACCAGAAAATTTCAAGGAAATATGCTCTTTGATAGTCAGAGAGCTTTGTATATATTCAATAAGATGCCTACAAATCAGCACTAGGAAAAGAAAACAAAAAACCCTGATCGCTAGCACAAAAGATTGTCTTGAAACAAAAAACAAACGTATCAGGCCAAGGTTATGTATTATAGATGAACGGCTGGAAGCAAGGCTGTTTTGTCTATCCAGAAATGAATTCTCCTATTTGACTTCTTTTCAATAGAATTCTAAAATGCTAATTTAATAATCAGAATAAGAGAAATTTTGGTTCAGACCAAATGCACCAGAGAGGACAAATAAAAACAGATATTTTAACCCCTTGAATGCGGTAGATGTCTTCATCTTATTGTAGCATACAAGGTACTAAAAGTAGGGGTGGGTGAAAAGTGAGAAAAATTTCCTGCATGACTTTTTGCTAAAAAACAGACGATTTTTCTCTTTTTTTAGTGGAAGTTTTCTCCTTTTCTCCAATGCAACATTTTCCTCCTTTTCACCTATTCCAGCAATTTTTTTGCCTATTCCAACACATTTTCCTCCTATTCTAACATATTTTCTCATATTCAACACATGTTCCGCCTACGTTTCCTAAGGTGCAACATTTCCCAGCACAATATTACCACTTCTGAGGGCTGTAGTGGAGATATAAGTACTGTTAGCATGCAGAGTGCATTTGATCGTTGCCCATTACACTAACTTCCTGCTTAAGTGACACTTGCACATAATTATGATGATGTCAAGTGATATAAGTAAAACCTACAATGTGGCAGATGTGTATGGTAGTGGTGGGGGGGGGGGGGTCTGGCATGGTGTGATTGGTGGGACCTTGACAAATTGCATCCACCTCAGGAGGAGGAGGATCATTATCATTTATTGTACATGCTGCAGGCAGTTTTTGAACTACCACTTTATTCCACATCACTGCACTACTCCACCTTTCCCCTTCCACCTTTCCCCATCCCACTTGTGTATTTGCTGGATATTATTCAACTACTGTGTCTACAGTATACAACTGATGGAGTGTGATGTCTTGCTTTGGCCCTCAACAAAATTCTCAATGTTGTCTGCTGTCTATCAAGTCTAGCTCAGTCACAGAGCTCACATCAGGTTCCCAGTCAGCCGTCATCTAATATATTTATTTGTTTAATTATTTATGTATTCATTTTTTATTTTTTAAGTCCACCCTATCTTATCACAGTCAGTCCAAAAAATATATACAGTGCCTTGCAAAAGTATTCACCCCTCTTGGCATTTTTACTATTTTGTTGCATTACAACCTGGAATTAAAATTGATTTTAATTTGGATTTCATGTAATGGACATACACAAAATAGTCCAAATTGATGAAGTGAAATGAAGAAAATAACTTGTTTTAAATAATTCTAAAAACTAAAAAATGGAAAAGTGGTGTTTGCATATGTATTCACCCCTTTGCTATGAAGCCCCTAAATAAGACCAGTTACATCCAATTACGTTCAGAAGTCACATAATTAGTTAAACAAAGTCCACCTGTGTGCAATCTAAGTGTCACATGATTTGTCACATGATCTCAGTAAGTATATACACCTGTTCTGAAAGGCACCAGAGTCTGCAACACCACCAAGCAAGTGGCACCATGAAGACCAAAGAGCCCTCCAAACAGGTCAGGGACAAAGTTGTGGAGAAGTACAGGTCAGTGCTGGGTTATAAAAATATATCCCAAACTTTGAACATCCCACAGAGCACCATTAAATCCATTATTAAAAAATGGAAAGAATATGGCACCACAAAAAACCTGCCAAGAGAGGGCTGCCCAACAAAACTCATGGACCAGAAATATGAGGGCATTAATCAGAGAGGCAACAAAGAGATCAAAGATAACCCTGAAGGAGCTGCAAAGCTCCACAGAGGAGAATGGAGTATCTGTCCATAGGACCACTTTAAGCCGTATACTCCACAGAGCTGGGCTTCACGGAAGAGTCATCAGAAGAAAGCCATTGCTTAAAGAAAAAAATTAGCAAACACGTTTGGTGTTCTCCAAAAGGCATGTGGGAGACTCCCCAAACATATGGAAGAATGTACTCTTTTCAGATGAGACTAAAATGTAGCCTTTTTTGCCATGAAGGAAAACGCTATGTATGGCAGAAACACCATCCCCACAGTGAAGCATGATGATGGCAGCATCATGCTGTGGGGATGTTTGTAATCGGCAGGGACTGGGAAACTGGTCAGAATTGAAGGAATGATGGATGGTGCTAAATACAGGGAAATTCTTGAGGGAAATCTGTTTCAGTCTTCCAGAGATTTGAGACTGGGACGGAGGTTTACCTTCCAATAGGACAATGAACCTAAGCATACTGCTAAAGCAACACTCCAGTGGTTTAAGGGGAAACATTTAAATGTCTTGGAATGGACTAGTCAAAGCCCAGACCTCAATCCAATTGAGAATCTGTGGAATAACATAAAGATGGCTGTACACCAGAGGAACACATCCAACTTAAAGGAGCTGGAGCAGTTTTGCCTTGAAGAATGGGCAAAAATCCCAGTGGCTAGATGTGCCAAGCTTATAGAGATGTACTCCAAGAGACTTGTAGCTGTAATTGCTGCAAAAGATGGCTCTACAAAGTATTGACTTTGGGGGGGGGGAGTGAATAGTTATGCACGCCCAGGTTTTCTGTTTTTTTGTCTTATTTCTTGTTTGTTTCACAATGAAAAATATTTTGCATCTTCAAAGTGGTAGGCATGTTGTGTAAATCAAAATATACAAACCCCCAAAAAATCAATTTTAATTGCAGGTTGTAATATACAGAATAGGAAGAATGCAAAGGGGGTGAATACTTTTGCGAGGCATTGTATATAAATAAAAAACAAAATCAACAGCTTCATTCCCCAGACTTCCCCAGCACAGAGGCAATAAAAGCAAAACCAGCAAGCAATTGGATCCCAGCTGCCTGTGCCTTGCCAGTCAGTCACACCAAATTGTGGGGTATTTGGGGTCAAACTGCTTCCTCCATTCTACTCCTCCAGAGTGCCCCCAGACTCCCCTAATACAAAGAACATACATCCTAACTAAAAGACTCCCTAAACTAAGCTTTAGTTCCCCTTTATTTGCCTATCTTCTCTAGCTCAAAAAACATGCTGCTTTCTCCTCTCACAAACACAGAATGGCTGCTGCGGGAGCCTGACACCCTTGTATATGACTGTAAAAAAGTAGAGAAAACCTTCATGTGGTGGTGAAAAATTTTTCTTCACATTGATTTCAATAAAATGAGTTAGATGATACAAGCGGAAAAATGGCACTTTTCATTGAAAATTTTTTGCCAAGCAGAAAGTGTCATTTTTCGTCAGTTTGGTTTGAGGCAAAAGTTTTCACCTATCCCTAATTAAGAGTCCAAGATAAATCAATGGCAATTTGAAGATTTTTATTTCATCACCCCCTTCCCCCCTGTGGTGTTGTTTTACTCCATAACTAATACAGATCTTCTTGTGAAATCAGCTTCAAAGGCAGGGATGGGTAACATGGGTCCTACCACTGATGACAGATTATAACATCATCATTTACTGCTAGTGAAAGATGTCAGTGCCTTTAAGCTCACTGAAGCCTTGTTGCGGAAGTGTAATTTTAAGTGAGACTTGAAGATCACAAGAGAAGTGAAGTGGCGCATGCTGGGAAGTTTTCCACTTTACAGAAAAGGAGCAATGAGAGAAAATGGTTTGATATGAGAGAGAGCTGTAGACATAAACGGAACTGAGAGAAGAATGTCTTCAGTTGAGTGTAATTGTAGGGATGGGATATAACTGGAGATTAAAGTGGAGATGTATGAAAGGGTAGAGGACAGAAGGGTCTTGAATGAGAGAAACAGTATTTTATGAGATATCCAGAGTTTGATAGGCAGCCATTGGAGAGACAGGAGGAAGAGAAGGCAGGGACAAGCCTAGCTGATATTAAGGTAACTCATAAAGAAGAATAGGCAGGTTGGTCTGCAAGATACATATAAAAAAACAGACCGGCACTCCTCTATATACTGTGAACATATGTGCCCTGTATTTAGCATATATAATAATTCTTAGTAAATCTAAGTGAAATAAGTGAGATTTTTGTCCCCCAAATTGGCCAAGATATCTGCAAGATATACAACTATACTGAAAAAGTTAAAGCCAAGGGGGAACCCAAGAGGGCAGTGAGGGACAGGCCGAGGTCTGGGCAGGCTGCAAAGGGACAACATGAGAGACACGCCAATGTCAGGGACGGCTAAGAGAAGGTAACGACAGAAACAAGCCAGAGGTCAAGGGCAGTCTGCAAAGGACTGAGAAATGAGAAAACAGGTAAGGGTCAAAAATTTGGGGAATTCAATAGACTAAAACAAGGAAGAATGCTTAATGCTGGGGAACTTGAAGAAAGAGAGCCTGAGGCTGACCGGCAAGGGTTTTTACGTGTGTGAGGCAATGTTGGATGTATGACACATGACGTCCACGACATAAAAGAAAACAGCTAATAGAAGATCCCTCAAGCGTGGTTGTGGAGAATAGACGATATGCACGGGAGCAGTAGAGGTAAGGGAACTGGACTGCGACAGATACTTATTGACTTAAGCCTCCTGAGATCCATTAAGGTCTTTAGGTGGAAATATCCAAATTATGCGAATCTTGTCATAAAATAAGAAGAGCTTGACTGAGGTTGGTGGGATTAGTAAGAGGGGATGTGGGGTTTACCCTTAAAATGGGCAGAGAGTGGGAAGAACATGGAGGAAAGTGGCTAGAACTGTCAGTAAGTGGGTGGAGTTACAAGGAAAATCATTGAGAAATGATCATTGAGCATTATGGATTGAAATGTATGAAGTTGGGAGACAGGAGGACCAGAAAGAAGAAAGTTACAGTAGTCCATGAGGGATAGGATGAGTGCTTTCATAAACATTTTAGCTGTGGAGGAACAGGGCAAGGGTCAGATTTCTGCTGTGTGGCCAGCATAGGAGGAGGGGAATGAAGGAAGATGAGAATATTTTTTTAACGTAAATACCAGGTCTTTGGGGTCAGAGGCTGATTCCCATTGCTGCCTATTCTTCTTTATATATATATTGTCCTACTCTCTTTGCAATCCTAGGCTCTTTGTAGCTCACTCTTCACAGAGTTTGTTTTCAAGCAGCTAACAGTACAAAAGAGCCCTATCAACCCCATATGGAACTTGCAGGGCTCATTGAGGCCCTAAACACCTTGGGGAAACGTATTTCGGCACTGAATCTATCTGTACAGGAGTTGCAGACAAATCAAGATCATTTGCAACAACAGCATGATTTGCAGCCACTTCAGGGAACGAGACCCCTCATCATCCAGAACCCAGGGTACCTCTCCCTGCTTGTTTTAATGGCGACAGAGGCAAATATTGATCTTTTGTCACTTCCTGTGAATTGCTCTTTTGTGCGAACTCTCTGACCATAACTCTTCTGACTGCAGAGCCGCAGACTTGGGGACATTATCTCCTTCAGGGTAATAGTCCTGTGTTTGCTACATATATGGAATTTCATAAAGATACGGATGCCCTATTTGACAACCAATTCCGGGCTACTACTGCCCAGACTTCATTGAGATCTCTTCCTCAAAAAGGAAGGTTTGTGGAGGACTACAAAGCAGACTTCCAACACCTGTCAAGTGATTTGAGGTGGAATGAAGCCGCTTTGTTTGATCATCTACGTCTGGGTCTATCTGAGGGTCTTAAGGACAAACTGGATAGAATGTCCTTACCTCCTCGGCTGGATGATTTAATACATCTATTCACTCAAGCAGACTGGAGACTATGGGAGAAACTCCGTGAGAAGATGACCATGCAACCTATACTTCCTAAATGCCCCACCATGTTCACTGCTGCCGAACCTTCAACTAGCACCTTAACCGTACCCCCTGGAAGAATCTATGCAAGTGGGAGTTGTCAGAGATCCATTGTCATGGGCAGAGAGGGAACGTCATAGGCAGTGGGACCTCTGCTTGTATTGTGTGGAAATCGGCCATCTGTTGCTTTCCTGTTGGTCCAGATGCCATCCTTCTCAAGCTAGGAACAGCTCTCTTCTCGCTACTCTTCCTCTAACACCAGTTACAATATCTTCTTTCCTATCCATTTTTGTCACTCTTCAGTGGAAAGACCAGCAGTCTGAGGTATCGGCTATGATCAACTGTGGAGCCAGTAGTTGTTTTATTAACCAGGAGTTGGTGTATGATTTAGGAATTTTTGTACAGAACAAGCCTCAGCCTCTCAAGGCTCAGATGGTAGATCAATACAGTCTCCAGTCTGGACCTATTGTCCTAGAGACTCTTCCTCTATGTCTCCTGTCTTCCAGGGGATACAAAGAAGAGATACAGATTGACGTGATACCATCCCTTTTGTTTCCTCTTATTTTGGGTTCACCCTGGCTCCATATCCATGATCCACTTATAGAGTGGTCTTTTACCTAGATTACCTTCTGCTCCATCTTTTTCAAAATATATTGTTTACCTGCCAGCAGTGTGTCAGTACTTTCTTCTCCAAAGACTGGGTCCCTACCTTCTCAGTACCTTGAGTTTTCCGATGTGTTCAATAAGAAAGGAGCTTCCGTTTTGCCCCCACACAGAACCAGCGTTTGGCCCAATTGACCTCCTTCCCAGAGCCATGATTCCCTATGGACATATATATCTGTTATCCAGCCCAGAGTAGCAACACTTTAAAGAGTACAGAACAGAGAGTCTGCAACAAGGATTCATTCAACCATCCATGTCAGGCGTGGAAGCAGAATGGAGGTCTGTGACCCTGTGTCAACTACAGGGACTTGAACAAGATAACAGTGAAAAATCGGTAACTTCTTCTTCTGATTCCAGGCCTTTTGGAATGGGTGTCCACCTCACAACTCTTCATGACGATTGATCTATGGGGAGCCTACAATCTTGTACATATTCTAAAAGGGGAATGGAAGATGGCATTCCATACTTGATATGGTCACTATGAGAATAAGGTTATGCCCTTCGTGCTGTGTAATGCCCCAGTCACTTACCAGCATTTTGTTAATGACATGTTCAGAGACCTTCTAGACCAATTCGTTATTATATATTTAGACAACATCCTTATCTTTTCTCATTCGCTGCTTGAACATCACAACCTTGTGAAGATAGCACTTACTCATCTTTGTGATCATGGTCTATATGCTAAAATCGAAAAATGTGTGCTTGAGACTCAAGAGACTCAAGAGAGAGAATTTGGGGGGGTTTCACATCTCTCCTGGATGTCTTAAGATGGACTCATCACAATAGAAATAATTGTCTGTGATGCCTAACCTTGGCCCTCTACAAAAGACTTGTGTATTATCAGTCTGTCTGAGTCACAACTAATGTCAGAGTCCCTAGCTCTGTCACCTATCAGATATTTATTGTATTTATTGATATAGTTATTTTTAATTACCTGTCCCCCCCCCAACCCTATCACTGTCAAAAAACACTCTCCTTTTTCAACTGCCTCTTTACCCAGACACCATTAATACAGACATAACAACCAGATCAGGAAGCTATTTAGATCGCCTCTGTCTGTGTTTTCCTAGTCAGTCACACAGAATTTTGTGGCATGTGGGGTAATTTTCCTTTGCTCAGTTCTCACACCCCCAGAATCCCCTGACACAGAGATAAAAGCCAGATCATGAAGGAACTTGGATCACAGCTGCATGTCTACTCAGTCACACAAAATGTTGAAGTATTTGGTGTAAACCCCCTTTGCTCCCTTCTCACACTTCCAGACTCCCCTAGGACACAGGTAACCACCAGATCAGGAAGGAACTTTGATTATCTCTGCTTGTGCCTTCCCAGTCAGTCACATCAAATTTTGGGGTATTTGGGGGTCCTGCCTACAAGACTTCCTAAACTAAGCTTCAACTCCACTTTATTAGCCTGTCCTCTCTAGCTCAAAAATGTGCTTCTTATCCTTCCTCTCACAAACACAGAATGGCATGCTGTGGGAATCTGACACCCTTTTATACTATGCCTGTGGGAAAAGAAAGTATACTGGCCACATATAGGGAGAAATGTAGTCTTCCCATTGATTTCAATGCAATGAGCTAGACGAAAAGCAAAAAATGTACCTCTCTTTGAAAAGTACCATTTTTCTCTTTTGAGGCAAAACCTTTTGCCCATCCCTATGTGGGACACACTAAAAGGAAATTTAATAAGAGTTTATCAGAACATAAATATAACATCTATAGAGGTTTTCTAATTTTTTCTGAGGTACATTATAGGAACAGTAGTCTATTGTGTAGTATGGCAGCTGAAAAAATGGATCTAGGCCTACTTAATTTTGAGTCTCAATAGAAATGATGCATTCTGGATATTCTACCATATCCACTAATGACCTAAATGACAATTTTTATTTGACCTCTTGTCTAACAAAACATACAACCAGCCTTGACTATGGACTACATTTTTTTTGTATAATGTTTATAGTTTTTATTTTAAGTATTTTATATTTTTTATTATATATTTCATTATTATATTCTTCATTTTTTTTTTAGACTTGCAAAACTTTTTTTATTTTATCTAGAAATCAAAAATTTTAGATGCTGTTTCAATATGTAAAACATAGGTTTTAAGCATTGCTGTCTACATTAAAGCAGTCCTTTGAGTACCAAAGAGGTATCGAAAGCATTGCGACACAATGCTTTGGATGCCTCTCTGGCACTCAGTGGGTTAACCTCACTGCTGCTTGGGATGTCTCTGCCACATTGCTTCACAATATATTAGCAGAATCGCTACCTTCCAAGGGGTTAATTGGATAACTTTTTTAAAATTGAGTCCTTAATGCAACTGACTTCTAAGCCTATGAGCTCTAGAAGACATTGCTGACGATTCAGATGGAGATGTTCTTAAAACATGTACATATATTATAGTTTGCTTAGGTTTTAACTCTGAGTGCCAGAGGGGTACGCAACGCATTGCTAAGCAATGCATTGTGTACTCCTCTGGCACTCAAAGGGTTAAGTTTTGCTGTCTACATTATACATTAAATAGCCCTTTGAGTTCTAGAGTGGTATTCAAAGCATAACATCATAATGCGTTAGATCTCTAGCAATCAGTGAGTTAACCCCACTGATGCTAGGGGTGTCTCCACCACATTACTTCACAATGCTTTAGTGCCACATCTACCATCTAAGGGGTTCGTTAGAGAACTCTCTTTTTTTTTTTTTTTTTTTTTTTTTTTTATAGAATAAATCTTTATTGAAGATAAGAGAAAATTACAAAATGAGAAAAATGCATTGTATAGCATAGGTAATACGTGAGAACAGTACAATCAATGTCAAGGAAGTATTTGAATCATGCGAACAACATTTAGATCCATATTGACTGGAAACATCTATTGTCCGTTGTGAGAATGGTTGAAAGGGTGGAACTGGTGATGTCTACATTGAGGATTCTCGTGAGGTTTGAGTGTGTCCAAGTAGCGTCTTAAGAAATCAGCAGCAACTGCTAGTAGACCGCATCAAGAAGTTATAGAAAAACAAGTAGAAGAGATAAGAAACGAGTGTAATAAGGGGGAAAAAAAAGGACCAAAGGGTGTGGGGAGGGGAGGGTTCCGAGGCTCACTGTGTCCCCCAAAAGTGCATCTAAAAACCTGAACAGCTAGGGTCTCAAGTCCGATGATGTCCACCAGGTCAAAGAGTCCTGGAAGGCAGGAAATGTTCCTGTAGCCACAGCGTGCATTTTCTCCATATCATAAATGGATTCTACCCTAGCAAGCCAGAGAGAAGCCGGTCTTCATTTTTGTTTTTAATTTAATTAATTATATATTTGTATATCTTATATGTTTAATGTAATCATTGTGATGTATACAGATTACTACATAAGAAGAACATACTTATTTATAAAAGTGGACTTATTCTGGAGTAAACTAACTGCATCAGAGGGGAAACATAAACATTCCTGTTAATCTAAATTGGGCTTTCAAACCTGTGAATGTTATAGAGCGCAATGCATTGGAGACTTCTCTGACATTCAAGGGTTAAAAAGCTCTGTTCAACTGCATGAGCATTTAGGAATTTTTATTTGTCCCCTTTGGTGCAGTTGGTTCATTCCAGAATAACTCCAGTTATTATAAATATGGGCCATTGTTCCTTCCTTAAAAGAACATGTTGCTTTGAAATAACTTGAATATGTCTCTAGTAGCCAAGATGTTACTCTTGTCTTGCTACGCAATACAAAGCAATACTTAATTATTCACATTTACCACACAATTCCAAATGTTATTTATGTTCCGCAAGATTATTATGGAATGTCTCTTTGACCCGAATAACCGTAGATTACAAATATGAGATATTTAAGAAAAAAATGAGCTTGTGTTAAGTAACAATCTTTAAATAGAATCTGGTTCCTCTTAGTACAATGGCCAGATTATCCCTGCTTTCTCATGGTGGTTGGCAAGATTTGGAATTGACAGAAAGCTGTGATATTTTTCTGACTTCTCCCTGCTGGATTGAGCCAAGTAGACACAAATTCTTTCCCTTTGAAATCAACATGTCAGTCCCCAAACTGGGGGTCTTTCTTTTGTAATGAAATGATGCTCTGGATCTGAACGTCTTACATACAATAGGGCCTTCAAGCTTCATAGGAGGTATCAATGACCCATTCATAGCATGAAAACAGGGCAAGGAGGGTGAAGATGTCATCTTGATCAGAGACAGAAAGCAGCAGGGTTTGTTCACTGTTGTCTGTCTGCTGTAATCTCTATGATTTATCTTAATAATAACTATTAAATGGCTCTAACATGCTTTATAGACAGTTATACTGTGGCTCAGATAATGAATATGTATCTAGGCTGACAGTTTATATTTATTGTTTTATTGTGGGAGGCAAAACTAAGATAAAAAGTAATCTTTTTTTGTGAAATCTGTTTATGTTTTTAATACAAAGTGAAAAAAGAAAGGAATATATAAAAACTAAAATATTGCATAGAACAGCTTGTAGAGGAACTAACTTTATAAGATTAACAATGTTAAAGGAACACTCATCTTAACCATTTGAGTGCCACAAATGTATCTAATATATAACCTTGCAATACATTGGACTGCTCTCTGATACCCAAAAGGTTAAGGAGACACGATCACCTAAAACAACTCTGTTGGTTTTGAAAGAGCTTTCACAATCCCCTATAGATTGTATTAGCTATTTTTATTTAGAAACATGAAAGTGAAGGCATGCTGTGAAGGTACTTCCTGTTTTAGCCCAGTATTACCTCCCTCACTCACTGACACTTAGGGCAGAATGTACGAAAGTGGAGCATATGCTATTTTTTTAAACCATAAATGTAAGCGCCATTTGCAGTTACTCACATTTTGATGCAAAAAACATTAACGCCTTGATGCTGAATAGAACATACCTCTATATGAACGTCAGGTTAGCACATGCACTTAAATTAATGGCAGTGTTAGCCATATTAATAAAAATGTTTGCTAATTGCTTTGCTGAATTCGACACAATCGATAATTCTCTCACAAAACGGCAGGCATTTTAGCCGTGCCCACGTTTTGAAACACAGTCGTTAAAAAAAAGAATAAATATTAGCTAATTCAGAAAAAAAGTGCAATTCAGTAACATTTGCTAATCATTCTGCCATCAAAAGTACACTGTAAATAGTGACTGCACACATTTCTTGCAGTCCGCCCTTTGCCCGTTCAGTGCTAGGGGAGATAGGCAATGCATTGCTGAGCTGTGTCAGTGAGTAGGGTAATGTAAGGCTAAGACAGGAAGTTCCTACCCAGCATGCCTTAAATAGCATTGTCGATAAATCTAACTAACTCAAAAATTAGTTTTCTAAATACAAAATGACAAATAATATAGATGTTATTTTGAAAGCTGCTTTTAAAATGCCAAAGTTGTTTTAGATGATGGTGTCCATTTAATCTGTGCAGATAATCCTTATATCCAGTATAAATCAATTCTGCATGGCTTAGTTCTCCAAAATTCACATTTAATAAGATGATCATGATCCTTTCTTTCTGGACTCCATGCCACCAAACTCATACCACTGGAGTCTTTTTTTAGAAGGGAGGATGTTAGTCGGTGGGATTTTTGGGCCTAGAATCCAACAGCAAAGAATCAGATCCAGTACCATGAATGTGATATCCAGTATTAATTAACCCCTTGAATGCTTTGTGATGTGTTGAAGACCTCTCATGCACTTTAAGTTTAATTTCAAAGAACCTGTCCACACAGAATTGATTCATGGTGGCCATTAGGATTTTGTGTCCAGATCATGGTTTATGGTGAGGGGTGAGGGTGGTATTATTAAATGGTGATAGTGCTACTTTAATCTACAGTCGATAATTAAAATCTATGCTACTCCTCCCTCGAGTGTACAGCATTATAAACTGATAGCCCTCAGTATTCAGGTCCCACTCTGGCCGTCTCCATCCATAAGCTTGTGTCTTAATTCTTGAGCAGATGATCATAGCTGGGAACTCTCCAGATTTTCCCCAGAGACTCTGGTTTTTGCTGCTAATTACCGGGTTTCAGTGGCAGAGGCTGATTCTCCAGATGTGGAGAATTCCTACTGAAACTCTGCCCACTTGTGCTACTTCCCGGTCTGTTCCTCCCACTTCCTGCCCATTTCTCTTCCTTCCCCCATCCTATTCCTCAAACATTTGTAAGTTTTGTAAGCGCCACCCCCACTTGTAATTAAGCCCCGCCCCTTTTGAAGTGAATTGTGTCATTTATCTTTTCCTGCAGCACCACAAGACTCCTCTCTCTGAGAGTCATGAAGAAGAAGTTCACAGGTATGCAGATGACGATTGATGTCCACAGTAACCTGTGCAGTCACTGGGAATATGGCTGCACCCTACAGCTTCAGATCTTACAGGAAGGGTAACAAGAAGCCTAGGAGGGATTTATAAACCTATAAGACTAGGATGGATTTATAAACTTAGTGTTCGTGGTTCAGTATACAGAGGCTCAGAGATTAACTATTAAAAACTGGTGTTTGACATAAATAATCATTTCCATTGTTTTAAATGAGGATTTTAACCACTTGAGTGCTATAAAGGTCTCCAGTGCATTGTAAAACAGTGCATTAGGGACCTCTGTAGAGTTCACGTTGCATTCCCTTATTTTAATCAAAGGGATTTTTTACATTATCATTTGTCCTCTGTGATGCTATTTGACTTATCTGGGAATTTCTCTGCTTCCATTTTATTCTTATGGAACATGTGCTGCATGATGCTGTCTCTGCTGTTGCTGCCTCCGCGGCCGCACACAGCAAGCATTATTAACAATAAGGCTAAGTATTTTGGAGAAATAACTTTAACATGGCATTTTTTTACATGGCATTTTTTTACATGGCATATATGGCGAGATTTATTGGGAACAACCTGGACATCGTATATTACTACCTGGCAGCATATTTATGGAACCAGACAATGTTAATAAATTCTTTAACCCTTTCTGAGCACCATAGAGGTACGCAACGCATTGCTTTGCAATGTGTTGTGTATACCTCTGGCACTCAAGGGGTTAAAGTATGTATTAGGGTGACGCTTATTTCTGCATTGTATAATTTTCTTTTTTGTTTTACAGCGAGAAAACTGAAGAATGAAGAGAAGACAGAAGATACAGAGGTGAAGAAAAAAGGACAGAAGATGACCAGCATGCTGAGGACTCCACTGGACACCAGGATTAATGGTAAGTGTTACTTGTAATGCGATGCTGCTTTACTTAGATTAACGCTATGAGTGCCTGCGGGGTAATTATACCCCACTGGCACTCATAGGGTTAATTCTACTAACTTTGGACATGTTTTAGGCACTTTGGATGTATTGATGTGGGGCTTAGGGCCTCATATCAATACATCCACTGAGGACTTTGGGGTTCATTTTGCCCGTTAATAGCTGCGTTAGCTGAATAAAGATCCAATAAGGGACTTTATGGCTAACAAAACTGGGTCTTAAATTTTATGCGATAAAATTAGTCCCTTATCGGATTTTTACAGGTAACACAGTCCATTAAATGGCAACTTGGATCTTTTTTTTTTTTTAAATGGGCCAAAACACATGTTAGTGTAGCAGCCATATTGGTTTGTGAACTGCCGTTAGCTGCTCATTAGATGGACCTTTAAATGGCTTACTGCACGATAAAACACCCGATGGTGTTTTTTTTTTTTTTTTTGCCTTAAGTGGGGTGAATGTACAAGTTCACAAACTTAACTCACCTGACTTTGCAGTTCAGGATAGGCATTACAGAGTATGATCTCAGTAGTACATAAAATGGTCACACTCTACTGTAAATACGAATTAAATGCCAGTGAGCCCCTTATGCTTACCCCATAGAACAAGCGGGAAAATTGAGAAAAGTTACATGATTTCATCTACACCTTGTATAATACATGAAATTAAGCAGTGCGCAGAGTAAAGGAGCATCCCAAAACACCTAGGCTTTTCCCCATTGCCCTGGCCTTAGTACGAGGCATTGAAGGGAAATATTTGGCAGAAATTGCTTAGTAAAATGTTATTAGGTGCTCATGGGGCTAGAACATTGAGTCCAATGCCTGGTTTTAAAACAGAATAGTATTCATACGATAGCATTATACTATGTCCCTATCCTCCCACTATCCCTAACTCATACTAACCTTTCTTGTAAGCACGAGGCACACTAGGCAGTTATCTAGAGAGGCAGGCAGACATTGAGGGGTGGCTGCAGGAATATTGGGCAAGGTGGCAGATCCCCCGCCTCTTGCTCTTTTCCCTCATATTGTCATATTTCAAATAGAATTAAAGTAATTACTATTGTGATTTTTATTCTTTCTTAGGTATAATTTATTTTTGAAAGCTCATTACTACTTTTAGTGCCAGAGGGCTATCCAGTACAGTGTAGACATTTATTGGTAACCCCTCTTTTTCTCCTATGTTTCTACTGTCACGTCCTCTCTCTCCAGATTGCCTCCTCTCCCTACCTCATGCACGTTCTCATTCCTTTCCTTTTCTTCCCCTCCCAGCAATGTGATCCATTCCAAATTGATTGAATGAACACCGGAATTTTCTCCAGGTCCACAGCATCAATCCACATGCCAGATCATGGAGATGCCATTCTTCTCTAACTGTAACAAGGATTATTTTGTATATCCTTGCAATGGATAATAACCTAATGTTCCATTTGTACTGTTTAATGTCGCTGCATGTCTATTCCCTATTGTACTGCACTGCAGAATAAGTTGCCACTGTATAATAAGTATATTAATAATGATGCACTCAGCCTAAATGCTGGGCCATGTTTTTCAATATCTTTGTTGTTTTGCTGAAAACAAAATACCTTTGCTAATTTTGCTTATATGTTGCAGATCTGTTAGATATTCATTTCTTTCCTCCAGCCTTTAACTGGCAGAGACTTCTGATGCAAGGAAAACACATTTCTCACTTTATTGACCAGTATGTTCAAACACCCAGTTAGAGGTCTTGTTTCAAAGTCCTCTTATACTTAACATGCAAAGGACAAACAAGAAAATAAAAATGGGAAATGTTTGTGTCTCTCAAAGGATGAAGCTAACAACAACAGAAGAGAACAAATTATTGTCTCTTAATAAATGTCAGTGGATATGGATCACTTTTGTTTTAAAGAATTAAACCCTTGGACTCTAACGACATCTCCAATGCATTGCAAAGCAATATGTTGCGGATCTCTCTAGCATGCAAAAGGTTACAGGTTTTTTTACAGTCCTCAGTTTACAGCTTTTGAGTAGAGATTTCTTAAAGACTTAGTAAAATATTATGTTCATATTCTTATTAATGCCACTTTAACTCCTTGGATGTTAGTGAATTAAAAATGTTCCTTTATATTGTGTTATCCATTTGTTTGCAATATTAATACTTTTGAGAAATTAATCTTTAATAGTTGGTGGCACAGAGTGGCAATGTATGCTAATTCGTTTATAGGTTGGGCCAATATTACCATGCGCTGTGCTATGAATGAATCTAGACAGAGCCCATACACTTGGATAATTTCTAACAATGAAAGATGTTTGGCTTCAAGCAGAACTAATTAGCATACAGTACCAGAAATTAACATAAATTGTCACATTGTGTCACCAAAACGTTGACGTTAGTTTCCCAAAAACTACTTATTTTACAGGAAGATGGCTAGGTCAAAATATAGGCAGATATTAATTCAGCAAACTAATCTCATCCTACGTCAGATTTTAGAGATGGTCAGCCCATTGTGAAGCTATTATTTGTAAATGTCTCTGTCATCAAGGGGTTAAATGATATTATTACTTCCTGTCCTTCAGCAGTTGGTGTCAGATCCCAGGCTTTGTTTGATTTGGGACTAGAGCACTCAACAGGAAAGTTTGTTGATCAGCTTAGCTTAAGGGCATTGGAAATGGAAACCTGACCTGTAGTCGTCAGCTAGATAATTATGTTTAATGCTGAATGAACTTTACAGGAGGAAAGTATCCCAGACACAGCTGCAAACTTGGAGGGTCACTTCATGTATTAGTTTGACACAGAACACATTAGGTTAGACAAGGGTACCCTTAGTTCTGCATTGATTCTCTCATACTATAATCTATTTGTAGAAAGGTTGAAGGATGCATACAGTCATTTTTACACTTGTACAGAAATAAGCTCTTGGAAACATGATGACTAATGCAAATGTGTAAGCATAGAGAAGGAAGCATAATATCTAACTTAGCCCCAAAAAACACGTAAATTAGAATCTTTCCAGTTCGTTCATTTAAGTGTAACGTTTGTTTTTTAATTACAAGGGCAAACTGAGAGGAGGTTTCCAGTTTCCTCACCCCCCATGGGGTTTATTGCTCCTACTGAATAAGGGAAAATGTTTTAGTTCCTGAATAAAGATACATATTTGGTACTGTTGTGCATTTGGGACCCATCTACAGCCAAAGACCATCTGAGAATACAGGGAATTATAGTTGAACAACAGCTAGAGAAATGCAGGTTGGCCACCCCTGGTCTATTCTCAGATATCTGCAATTCATTTTGCAGGCAGAACTACACAATTGTAATTCTAGGTATAGTTGTTACATGATTATTTCCATTTTTGGAATCAGCTCTCTGGAAATCTTTAGTGGGCCCCTTAATTACACTATATTACCCAGATGTGAAGATAGAAGATTCTAATATTCACCGGTTTAGGGATACCCCTTTGTTCAAACATGGATATATTTAATGAGGATCTGACACTTTTCCAAATCCTCCCCAGAGTGTGGGCCTCCATCTTAAAGGAATAGTAATGTTTCATAATAAAAGCAGCTCTAATTAATCATCATAGTATTTGGACTTTGGAGAGTGTTATTTCAATACTGTCAGAGTTGTAGTTTCAGAGTAATTCAATGACAAAGTATCCCCCTCCCGCCCCTTTTACTGATGTAACACTGTTCAGCCAGATTAGAAGGGAGGTGCCCAGGTAGACTGCAGAGAGGGACAATCTTCAGTTAAGATAAGGGAAAAACCTGAAAAACTCATCAAGGGGGGCAGGGCCTTCATTGTTTTCATAGAAAGAAGATTTTCCCCTTCTGTTATCTGTCTGGTCAATGGACTGGATTCCACATCTGAGAAGAGATGGCTTACACTAGGTAAAAGGGGCGGGAGGGAAAACTTTGCTTGTGAATATCTCTTAGACCATAAAGGTTTGAGAGATAAGACTTATATCGTTCTTCATGTTTTTTTAATGCCTACAAAATAAAATAAAGAAAAAACAAAGTATTACTATCCCTTTAAAAGGATTTTCATAATTATTCGTCCTTGTCAATTTATTCTACCTTAATTAGCAGCCTATAAAGATGGAGAATGATATCTGGAATAGCACAAACAGAATAAACAACAGACAATAAAAATGAATCTAAGCATAGTATATTTAATAAAAGAATATGTATTATGCATTCACATTTTGCTTCAATGGTTCCTACACCTATCAGTCGATGTTCTGTACTCCTCTGTTCCACCAGTCTTTAAACGTCTCTCTACTCCAGATGTTCAGAATATTTAGATGGATTATAAAGAGAGCTCTGTTAGAATGTCGCTAATTCAAAGAGCAACCGCCGTGTGGATTGAGGAAATATAGTCTTTGGACTATCATATACACAATTTACATATATATATATATATATATATATATATATATATATATATGAAGAAAACATTATAGGAACTGGCGCCAAAACCTCTCAATGATATGTAATATTAAAGAGTAAAAATCTCTACAATTCTTATGCTCTGATGCACTGAGCCAAACAAAAAATAGGAGCAAAGGAAAAGAAAGGAGAAAGCTAGATACTCTGATATAAGTACTAGTTGAAGAGCCCGTTTACACGGGCCACAGTGCCAGCCGGTCGCGAGGCAGTCATACTCAGTAGAGACTGCCCGCGCGCTCTGAAGTATCAGCCAATTCATGGGCAGTCTCTATTGCGCCTGATTGCAGCACGCTCAGCAGTCTCTACTGTGTATGACTGCATTGTTACAAACATTTTAGCGAATTATTATATAGGATTTATTAATACACAACATAAAAATTACACATATAATCAATAGAAGATTAGTGTTGAGCGAGCATGCTCGGCTGATGCTCGGATCGGCTCGAGCATCGCTCTGCTCGGCACATGGCGGTACTCGTACGAGTACCGCATGTGCTCGCCCGCCATGTTCGGGTCTCCTCCCCGCACGTTTTGCGGCTGCTGCGCAGCCAATAAACGTGCAGGGAGGCTCTGACATCGGTGTAATGCCAGCAGCCATGTTGGCTGCTGGCATTACACTGATTGGCTGGCCAGAACCCGTGGTCGGGTGCTGTATAGCACCTGACCATCGAGTTCGGCTCAGTCTTAGCCAGGGAGAGCTGAGGATAGGAAGGGAAAGGCAGTGTAGGGAGGAAAACAAGCAAAATTGTGAAAAAAAAGAACCAAAAGTCCTTTTTAGGACTACTGTGTGTGGGGGCAGCAGGTTATTTTGTGTGGGGGGGAAAAAAAAAAAAAAAAAAATATATTCTGTTTAGTGTGCAAAGTTGCAGATTAGAGCACATTCTGTTTAGTGTGCACAGTTGCAGATTAGAGCACATTCTGTTTAGTGTGCAAAGTTGCAGATTAGAGCACATTCTGTTTAGTGTGCAAAGTTGCAGATTAGAGCACATTCTGTTAAGTCTTCAAACTAAAATATCAAAGTCACATATTCCATTCAGTGTGCGTCGCCGCAGTTTAGCAGCACATTCTGTGTACTGTGCAGAGTTGCAGAATAGGAAGAAATACTGTTAAGTCTTCAAACTAAAATATCAAAGTCACATATTCCATTCAGTGTGCTTCGCCGCAGTTTAGCAGCACATTCTGTGTACTGTGCAGAGTTGCAGAATAGGAAGAAATACTGTTAAGTCTTCAAACTAAAATATCAAAGTCACATATTCCATTCAGTGTGCTTCGCCGCAGTGTAGCAGCACATTCTGTGTACTGTGCAGAGTTGCAGAATAGGAAGAAATACTGTTAAGTCTTCAAACTAAAATATCAAAGTCACATATTCCATTCAGTGTGTGTCACCGCAGTTTAGCAGCCTATTCTGTGTACTCTGCACAGTTGCAGACTAGGAAGAAATACTGTTAAGTTTTCAAACTCAAATATTAAAGTCACATATTCCATTCAGTGTGTGTCACCGCCGTTTAGCAGCCTATTCTGTGTACTCTGCACAGTTGCAGACTAGGAAGAAATACTGTTAAGTTTTCAAACTCAAATATTAAAGTCACATATTCCATTCAGTGTGTGTCACCGCAGTTTAGCAGCCTATTCTGTGTACTCTGCACAGTTGCAGAATAGGAAGAAATACTGTTAAGTCTTCAAACTAAAATATCAAAGTCACATATTCCATTCAGTGTGTGTCACCGCCGTTTAGCAGCCTATTCTGTGTACTCTGCACAGTTGCAGACTAGGAAGAAATACTGTTAAGTTTTCAAACTCAAATATTAAAGTCACATATTCCATTCAGTGTGTGTCACCGCCGTTTAGCAGCCTATTCTGTGTACTCTGCACAGTTGCAGACTAGGAAGAAATACTGTTAAGTTTTCAAACTCAAATATTAAAGTCACATATTCCATTCTGTGTGTGTCACCGCCGTTTAGCAGCCTATTCTGTGTACTCTGCACAGTTGCAGAATAGGAAGAAATACTGTTAAGTTTTCAAACTCAAATATTAAAGTCACTTATTCCATTCTGTGTGTGTCACCGCCGTTTAGCAGCCTATTCTGTGTACTCTGCACAGTTGCAGACTAGGAAGAAATACTGTTAAGTTTTCAAACTCAAATATTAAAGTCACATATTCCATTCAGTGTGTGTCACCGCCGTTTAGCAGCCTATTCTGTGTACTCTGCACAGTTGCAGACTAGGAAGAAATACTGTTAAGTTTTCAAACTAAAATATTAAAGTCACATATTCCATTCAGTGTGTGTCACCGCCGTTTAGCAGCCTATTCTGTGTACTCTGCACAGTTGCAGACTAGGAAGAAATACTGTTAAGTTTTCAAACTCAAATATTAAAGTCACATATTCCATTCAGTGTGTGTCACCGCCGTTTAGCAGCCTATTCTGTGTACTCTGCACAGTTGCAGAATAGGAAGAAATACTGTTAAGTTTTCAAACTCAAATATTAAAGTCACATATTCCATTCTGTGTTCGTCACCGCAGTTTAGCAGCCTATTCTGTGTACTCTGCACAGTTGCAGACTAGGAAGAAATACTGTTAAGTTTTAAAACTCAAATATTAAAGTCACATATTCCATTCTGTGTTCGTCACCGCAGTTTAGCAGCCTATTCTGTGTACTCTGCACAGTTGCAGACTAGGAAGAAATACTGTTAAGTTTTCAAACTAAAATATTAAAGTCACATATTCCATTCAGTGTGTGTCACCGCCGTTTAGCAGCCTATTCTGTGTACTCTGCACAGTTGCAGAATAGGAAGAAATACTGTTAAGTCTTCAAACTAAAATATCAAAGTCACATATTCCATTCAATGTGTGTCACCGCAGTTTAGCAGCCTATTCTGTGTACTCTGCACAGTTGCAGAATAGGAAGAAATACTGTTAAGTTTTCAAACTCAAATATTAAAGTCACTTATTCCATTCAGTGTGTGTCACCGCAGTTTAGCAGCCTATTCTGTGTACTCTGCACAGTTGCAGAATAGGAAGAAATACTGTTAAGTCTTCAAACTAAAATATCAAAGTCACATATTCCATTCAGTGTGTGTCACCGCAGTTTAGCAGCCTATTCTGTGTACTCTGCACAGTTGCAGAATAGGAAGAAATACTGTTAAGTTTTCAAACTCAAATATTAAAGTCACATATTCCGTGTAAGATGAAGAAGGCGGGTAAAAAGGGACGGGGAAGTGGACGTGATCCTGATAGTTCAGGGCACGGGTCAGGACGCGGAGAAACTGTGCCTGGTGCCAGAGCACAAGAAAGAAAGACATCCACCATACCTAGCTTCATGTGTAATTTTACAGGGCGTCGCAGGACATCACTCTCGAGGTCCGACCACTGCGAACAGGTGGTCGGTTGGATGACAGCTGATACTGCTTCCAGTCGGTTAAGCACCACCCTGTCTTCCACCAAGTCCACTCTCAGTAGCCAAGAGTCTGGTCAACATAATCCTCACTCTGATCATCCTTCCTCCCACCATACACGGTCTGGTCAAAGAAGTGATCCCACACTGGGATATAGTGAGGAGCTCGTCTCATCACCAATCCTTCATTTGACCCTCTCTCCAAGCACGCTTGCAGAGGAACATGACATCTTGTGCCCTGATTCACAACCTCTAGAGGCTACCCAATCACAAGAAGATGACAGATGTGAACGGCATTTAAGGTCAAAGGAAATAGTGGATGATGATGATGATGATGAGACACAGTTGCCATTAAATCAACCACTATTTCCGTCTCAAGACCTTGTTGAGGAGAATGTTATACAGTTGTCAATGACTGAGTATGTGGTGGGATCAAGACTTGAGGAGGATGATCAGAGTGAGGAAGTGGAGGAGGACTTGGTGGACGATGAGGTGACTGACCCCACCTGGGAAGGTGTAGAGCCGAGCGATGACAGCAGTCCTGAGGGTGAGCCATCTGCAGCACCGCAACAGGCTGGAAGAGGCAGTGGTGTGGCTACAGAAAGAAGGCGGACCGCACCAAACCGGCCCGCAAATGTTCCACGGAGCACCCCCTTGCGTAAATCTACCTTGCCAAAGGGTAGGTGTTCCGCGGTATGGCGTTTTTTTAAGGAAAGTGCGGACGACAAAAGAATTGTAGTTTGCAACCTGTGCCACACCAGAATGAGCCGAGGCATGAACACTAGAAACCTCACCACCACCAGCATGATCCGACACATGGCATCCAAGCACCGTAGTAAGTGGGAGGAACGCCTGGATCGCCCATCTGTGTCTGCAGGCCACACCACTGCCTCCTCTTCCCCTGTTTTCGGTGCCGGCCAATCGCCTGTCGAAGGCGCAGGCCCGCATACCTCCCGCCCTGCACCTGTAGCATCTGAAGCACCATCAGCGACCACATCCACTTCCCTGTCCCAGCGCAGCGTCCAAATGTCGTTACCCCAGGCATTTGAGCGCAAGAGAAAGTACCCAGCCACCCACCCACAGGCCATAGCACTAACCTCACACCTTTCCAAATTACTGGCCATCGAAATGCTGCCATTTAGGCTTGTGGACACTGAGTCCTTCCGCAGCCTGATGGCAGCAGCTGTCCCTCGGTACGCGGTCCCCAGCCGCCACTACTTTTCCCGGTGTGCCATCCCCGCATTACACCACCATGTGTCCCGTAACATCACCCGTGCCCTGACCAACGCAGTTACTGGGAAGGTCCACTTAACGACTGACACATGGACAAGTGCTTGTGGCCAGGGACGCTACATTTCCCTGACGGCACACTGGGTGAATGTCGTGGAGGCTGGGAGCGACTCGGACCCTGGGATGGCACGGGTGCTACCCACGCCGAGGATTGCGGGCCCTACCTCCATCAGGGTTTCCGCCAGCACCTACGTTATTGGCTCCTCCTCCTCCGTTTCCACCTCCGAATTCTCTACACGCAGCGCCACTCCCCCATCAGCCAGTAGCTGGAAGCAGTGTAGCACTGCAGTGGGGAAGCGTCAACAGGCCGTGCTGAAGCTGATCTGCCTTGGGGACAAACAGCACACGGCCTCAGAGCTGTTGCAGGGGATTAGTCACCAGACCGAGCAGTGGCTCTCGCCACTCAACCTGCAACCAGGCATGGTTGTGTGTGATAATGGGCGTAACTTGGTGGCGGCTTTGGAGCTCGGCAAGCTCACACACGTACCATGCCTAGCGCATGTATTTAATTTAGTGGTGCAGCGATTTCTAAAAACCTACCCCAATGTGCATGATCTCTTGACCAAGGTGCGCCGCGTGTGTGCACATTTCCGTAAGTCATCTACAGCTTCGGCCGGCCTGTTGAAGCTGCAGCAGCGCTTACAATTGCCAGCTCACCGGCTGCTGTGTGACGTGAGCACGCGCTGGAACTCCACCTTCCACATGTTGGCCCGGCTTTGTGAGCAGCAGAGGGCAGTAGTGGAGTACCAGCTGTTACACGGTCGTCGCCTCTCCGTTCAACTTCCTGTAATCAGAAGTGAGGAGTGGGAATGGATGTCAGACCTCTGCGAGGTTTTACGCAATTTTGAGGAATCAACACAGATGGTGAGCGGCGATAACGCTATTATCAGTGTAACCATCCCACTTCTGTGTCTACTGAAACACTCGCTGCTCACAATTAAAACCGACGCTTTGCATGTGGAAGAGGTGGAAATGGGGGAGGAAGAGCTTACACAAGGTGATAGCCAGAGCACCCTCACTTCGTCTTCTCAGCGACAATTGGAGGAGGCGGAGGAGGAGGAGGAGGAAGACACGGTTGCCTCCGCTACAGAGGGTAGCCATGGAACTTTAGCTCCATCTCTTCAGCGTGGGTGGGCAGAAGAGGAGGAAGAGGATGAGGATATTGAGAGTCATCCTCCTGGTGAGGACAGCGAAATCTTGACTGTTGGTACTCTGGCACACATGGCTGACTTTATGTTAGGCTGCCTTTCCCGTGACCCACGCGTTATACGCATTTTAAACAGCACGGATTACTGGGTGTTCACCCTTCTGGACCCCCGCTACAAAGAGAATTTCTCATCTCTCATTCCTCCGGTGGAGAGGACAAGCAAAATGGTGCAATACCAGAAGGTTCTTGTTGAAAAATTGCTCCAAAATTTTCCATCTGACAACGCTGGCGGCAGAGTACGTGCTACCTTGGCCAACAGAGAAGGGGAGAAAAGGGGAGCACACAGCAGTTCCGACAAAGGCAGGGCAACACTCTCCAAGGCGTGGGACACCTTCATGACACCCCGCCAGCACCCTCACCCTGATGCGCAGCCTAGTGTCACAAGGATGGAAAAGTTTTGGAAGATGGTGAAGGAGTACGTAGCAGACCGTGTCAGCGTCCTCAATGATCCCTCTGTGCCTTACAACTACTGGGTGTCCAAGCTGGACACGTGGTATGAACTGGCACTCTACGCCTTGGAGGTGCTGGCCTGCCCTGCCGCCAGCGTTCTGTCTGAGCGGGTATTTAGTGCTGCTGGTGGCATCATAACAGATAAGCGTATCCGCCTTTCCACCGACAATGCTGATAGGTTGACACTTATAAAAATGAACAAGGCCTGGATTTCCCCTGACTTCTCCACTCCACTGGAGGAAAGCCCCGGGGGAACATAAACTCACTTTATATATGTTATTTACAATGATGGGAATACTCTGTATTCCCATTCACCCCTTCCACCCAAAAAACGGGTATATGGTTGACTCTTAATCTTCTCATCCTCCTCCTCCTCTTCCATATGCCCTGGGATATAATTTTTATATAGGGCCAGCTCACCAGCGGGCCCTGTGATATAATTTTTATATAGGGCCAGCTCACCAGCGGGCCCTGTGATATAATTTTTATATAGGGCCAGCTCACCAGCGGGCCCTGTTTGACAATTTTTATATAGGTCAGCTCACCAGCGGGCCTTCTCATATAATGTTTTATTGGGTCAGCTCTCTAGCGGGCCCTCTCATATAATGTTTTATAGCGTCAGCTCACTAGCGGGCCTTCGCATATAATGTTTAGGATGGTCAGCTCTGCAGCAGACCCTCACCCATAATGTTTTAGATGGTCAGCTCAGCGCACGTTTCCCTCTTAATCATGGCCTCAGTTCAATAAAATCAAGGAAATTTTTGGGAGAATTTGCCTCTGCGCACGTTTCCCTCTTAATCATGGCCTCAATTCTGAAAATCAAGGAAATTTTTGGGAGAATTTGCCTCTGCGCACGTTTCCCTCTTAATCATGGCCTCAATTCTGAAAATCAAGGAAATTTTTGGGAGAATTTGCCTCTGCGCACGTTTCCCTCTTAATCATGGCCTCAGTTCTGAAAATCAAGGAAATTTTTGGGAGAATTTGCCTCTGCGCACGTTTCCCTCTTAATCATGGCCTCAGTTCTGAAAATCAAGGAAATTTTTGGGAGAATTTGCCTCTGCGCACGTTTTCCTCTTAATCATGGCCTCACTTCAGAAAATCAAGGAAATTTTTGGGAGAATTTGCAGATGATATACAAGTAAATATACAGCAAATATTGTTTGGTAACAATTTTTCGCCTAAAGTCGTTTTTATTTTCCTTTTTGTGTGTTTTATGGTCAGTCTGTAAAAATGGCGTACTACGGGCGAAAGATCGTTCCCAGCAGCGATGTTGGAGTCCAAGATGCATCCAGACATCCTCCCTATGCTGTCCCTGAACCATTTCTGTGGTGTTTCCATCCTTTTCTGCCCTTTTCCTATGGACCAGGCACCCTCCCCTCATCAGAGCAGGGGGTGCCTGGTGTAATGCTCGAGTCCTCCCATTGACTTCAATGGGGCTCGGGTGCTCGGCCGAGCACTCGAGCCTCAGGGGGTGCTCGGTCAGAGCACCCGAACACCCGAGCATTGGGGTGCTCGCTCATCACTATAGAAGATACAATTCATGCTATAATAATGCCTGATATGGTCTAAGTGGAATATATTCCATAAAATATAGTGATAGCACTAAAAAGAAAAAAATAGTCATTAATGCTCACAGTTCACCTCCATAATGAGAGACTGATGATCCGCAATATTTTAAGAACAGTTTTTGTTTGTTTTTCATAATTCAGTCTCAGGTATTTAGATATATATTAGGAGGAGCTATGGTCACGAAGTAGCACTGTTTTTCACCTGCATCAACTATTGTAACAAATGATATTGAGTAAGAGCAAAATTTTAATTCATTTGTTTAGGATTGGCTGATGTCCCTCTGGCCATTTGGGTTGAGCATCACAATCTCCAATATCTCTCTCGTGAAAGGTCTGAGGGTGACAACATAGGTTGAGATACAGATCTGTTATGTTGCATCTTTAATGAGTGAACACAGTAAAGATGCAACATCCTGGACTTTGTGTATGGTAATAGCCACCCAGATGAAAAGCATCATAGTCCTGCAACATATTTTTTGGCACCGGTGACATAACTATCGTTATATCACCACATTGGTGACACACATGTGAAAGGGGACTTATGCATCATGTGAACATATACATAGTTTAGGAATGATCAATGAATGAGTTCATTGCTGTTTGTTGATCTCTCTCATTGCAGCCCAATATGGTAATTAAACTCTGTGCGGCAGTAACGTAATTAACATATGGACTAACACTGAGAGAGATGAAATGCATATGTAAAAGCATAGTTATCTACTAAACTTGTGTTTCTCAAGCCTGTTCTATCAGACCAGGACACCGATTTAGCCTCAAAGTGATAGAGCCTTTCATCAAATCACTTGGATTCATGCAACAGAACCCTTAAAAACTGGACTGCTAGTGGTCCTTGATTAAATTTTTGACAGCCATTGTTCTAACCTATGCATCTGTCGGTCATTTGGCTAAAAGGAATAAGCAACCTTTAGTAGTCAGCTGTTGCAAACTACAATTCCCATTATCCCCAATTGCACAGGAAGTTTTGACTAAAGTTTGTAAATACACAAGCTTAATTCAAGGTGATAGATCTAATTTAAAATCATTAGGGCAGGGGTAGACAACTGTGGTCCTGAAGAGATACCAACAGTGCATGTTTTTGAGATATCCTTGATCAAACACAGGTGACTCAGTCAGTGGCTCAGTCACTTTAACTAATCCAAGTTTATCCTAAAAATATGCACTGTTGGGAGCTCTTGAGGACCAGGGTTGACCACACCTGCATTAGGGCATCATAATTCCTTAAACGGATAGCAATGTTTCACAATAAAAGCAGCTCCAAATAATCTTCATAGTATTTAGGTCATGGAGAGTGTTATTTCAATACTGTCAGAGTTGTAGTTCAAGAGTTATTGAACCTCCCGCCCCTTTTACTGATGTAACACTGCTCACTTAGAGCAGCAAGACTGTCTGGATAGATATCAGAGAGAGACAAACTTCAGCGAGCATAAGGAAAAACCTGAAAAACCTGTCAAGGGAGGCAGGGTTTTCCTTACACTCACAGTAAGAAAATTGTCCCTTGCTGCAAGTTGTCAAAAGACCCTATTCCACATCTGAGGGGAGGTGTTTTACACTAGGTAAAAGGGACGGGTGGGAGAAATTATCATTAATTAGTTTTGAACTACAACTCTGACAATATTGAGCTAACACTCTCTATGGCTCAAATACTATTAAGATTAATTGGAGCTGCTGTTTTTGTATATCATTACTATCCCTTTAAAGAATGGTAAAAGAAAATCTAAAAGTCCATTAAGATTGACCCACTAAATACTAATTTAATTACAATGTCTAGTCTAAAGTATTTTTTTACAACTTTTTACCAGTCAAATAAACTCTCTAGTCTTTTCTTTAGCCCATTCCCAGAAGACGCCATACAATTGGAATTATTATTTGTATGTCTTCCAGGGACAGACAGCAAGACTTAGTTTAACTAGAACTCATTGATTTGCTCATTTTTTTTTTACTGCAGATTCTTTACTTGCCTCAGGCAGGCACTCCATGTTCACTGTGTGTCATATTGTGTTGTCACTGCAGTCTGCGTTGTTCTCTGTCAGCAAGAGAACATGTTACACAGCAAGAGGGGCTGAGAATGTGGTAAAAAGAGAGGTTTTGTAAGAGCTACAAAGAGATGGATAGCTCATTCAAGACAAATACAAGCAACTCATTTTATATCTTCCTGTTTACTACGCTCACTAAGGGCTCTTATCCACAGAAGACTAGGGACGTCTCTAATGAACTGTACCTCTATTCTTTTTGCATAAATCCATTAGTGCCTTACTCCATGAGCTAAAGAGGAGCAGTTGTGGATCAAACCATCTGCACCACACAGGGGAGGGCTGGCAACATATGGTCCAGAGGGCAAATACAATCAAGTGGCCCATTTCTACTATCATCTGAGCCCAGTCTCCCAGCCCACCCCTGTTTTGTAAATTTTAAAATTGTTCTTAATGTTGTGAAGTATGACAAGTGATACCACAGAGCTTACAGTTGAAATGGGACTACATTAGTGATACTACAGTGATTACAATTTAAGTAAAGCTACTCTATTGATGCCATAGAGCTTACAAGGGAAATGGGCTATATTACTAGTGTAGCTTTATTTGGATTGTAGCTCTGCGTTATCATTTGTATTTAGATTCATTTCATATGCAAGCTCTGTTGTATCACTAGTTTAGCTCCATTTACATGTGGGAGATTAAGTGAGGCAGTGGTCCACCAGCCCAGACACATAACCAGGCCAGGGGGCAATTGCCCCCCTTCCCCCCAGGCCAGCCTTCCCCTGGCACCATAGGGGGCAAATAAAAATTACAACCAATTTAAATGATGTTTGTGTCACTTTTTTAATTACCTCTAGTCTAAAGTATTTTTAAACAACTTTTTACCAGTCAAATAAACCCTCTAGTCTTTTCTTTAGCCCATTCCCAGAAGACGTCATACAATTGGAATTATATTTGTATGTCTTCCAGGGACAGACAGCAAGACTTAGTTTAACTAGAACTCATTGATTTGCTCATTTTTTTTTACTGCAGATTCTTTACTTGCCTCAGGCAGGCACTCCATGTTCACTGTGTGTCATATTGTGTTGTCACCGCAGTCTGCGTTGTTCTCTGTCAGCAAGAGAACATGTTACACAGCAAGAGGGGCTGAGAATGTGGTAAAAAGAGAGGTTTTGTAAGAGCTACAAAGAGATGGATAGCTCATTCAAGACAAACACAAGAAGCAACTAATTTTATATCTTCCTGTTTACTACTCTCACTAAGGGCCCTTATCCACAGAAGAAATGAGGAACAATTCTGGGTCAAACCAACTTTACCGTAACAGACATAAAACATTCCATTAATATAAATGTTTTTTTTAACTCACTGAATACTAGGGACTTCTCTAATGAACTGTACCCCTATTCTTTTGTGCATAAATCCATTAGTGCCTTACTCCATGAGCTAAAGAGGAGCAGTTGTGGATCAAACCCTCTGCACCATAGGGGGCAAATAAAAATGACCACCAATTTAAATGAGGTTTGTGTAACTTTTTTATTACCTTCAACTGCTTCACAATACTTTAGAGATATTGCACTCATTCAGTGTGTTAACCCATTGAATGTCAGAGGGGTGTGCAACACGCTGCAAAGTAATGTTTTTGCACACCCCTCTGTCAATAAAGGGATTGAAAGGCCCATTTAAATCAATGGAAATTTGAAGTATTTTATTTGTTCCCTATGAGGCATTAAAGGGGATCTATCACCCCTATACAAGTTTGTCTAAAAAGTTAGGTTATATAGCGACTAGGTGGAGTACTGTATTCATTGCTTTTTTAAAATTATTTGGCCGAAATTAAACATGTAAAGATGATCCTGTGCCTTCGTTCCAGACAGACTGAGGTTACCAGCTCTGTACCGCAGGCTGTCACTCTTCCTCTGCTCCCCTCCCTCAATCCAGCCTCCTCCAATGACGGAGGATTTCTCCTTGTAAGCTGAAGCGGTCTCATTGGCAGAGATCAATATCTAGCCAATGAGAGCGCTCCAGCTTACATGCAGAAATCCTCTGTCATTGGAGGAGGCTGGATAGAGGGAGTGGAGCAGAGGAAGAGTGACAGACTGTGGTACAGAGCTGGTAACCGCAGTCTGTCCAGAAGTAAGGAACAGGATCATCTTTACACATTTAATTTCGTCAAAATAAAGATTTAAAAAAAGAAATGAATACATTATTCCACCTAATCACTATATAACAACTTTTTAGACAAACTTGTATAGGGGCGATAGATCCCCTTTAAGCTATAGCAGTGCAATTCTAGAACTTACCAATTGCCCCATAGGGGACAAAAATAATTTGCAAATACCTATTGATATAAATGGAGAATTTAACCTCTTGAAAGCATTGTTGCATAATACATTAGATGCCTCTAGCATTCGATGGGTTAAATGTCCCTTTGAAAACAATGGAAATTGCATTCCCCCTTTATGATAAATTTGATTTGCTCAATATTTGGAACTCTTAGGCATTGACGTAGAAACCAAGGGGGACATTTGCCCCCAAATTTAAAAGGGATTACAGCGATCTGAGAAGTAGAATTAAGCCTGGGCTGTCCACTCTGTTACACTAAGGCAGTGCTTCTCAGTCACTTTTTGCTCAAGTCTCCGCAACACACATTTTGGAATTTTTGGGGCATCCCTAATATTTTATATGCCATTTATCAAGGATTTATTGAAAGTAAAAATTAAAGGGATAGTAATACTTAACATGTATAAATATATATATTGTAGGGTTTATCCCCCTGAGTAAAACAAGTATACTCCTACTGCTGAAAGGTGTTTTATTCAAATGTTATTGCAGCACAAACTTGAATTTTACATTATCACAGTGGAATTAAATTGTACAGTGGCGCTGTTGTTACACCATCCTATGGACATTTAAGGTCAAGTGACCAGAGCTGTTCATAGTCAGGAGTAGCAACAGCGCCACTGTACAATTTCAGGCCACTGTGAAGCTGCACCTAAAAATTTCAAGTTAGAGCTGCAATAACATTTGAATAAAACACCTTTCAGCAGTGAGAGTACACTTGTTCTACGCAGGAGGATAAACCCTACAATACATATATTTTTTACATGTTAAGTATTACTATCTCTTTAAATGTGAATAGTTATTCTTAAAGCGGAACTACCATGTCACAAAATGTTTCGCTTAGCTAAGTCCCCTTCTGGCGACTAGCTGCTTAGTAGCGCTAGTCGCCAGAATTATTACCTGATTTAATAGATATATGCTTTATTCTCCAGCTGTCAGTAGCATGGAGTGTAGACACCTTGCCAGAATGACATCACAGCGCCTGCACTGTCAGTCCCAGCCGGAGCCAAATGGCTCCTAGCAACGCCTCCTAGACCCGGCTGGGACTGACAACGCAGAAGCGCGGACGTCATTCTGGCAAGATGTCCGCACTCCGTGCTACTGACAGCTGGGGAATAAAGCATATATCTATTAAATAAGGTAATAATTCTGATGACTAGCGCTACTAAGCAGCTAGTCGCCAGAAGGGGACGTAGTTAAGTTAAACATTTTGTGACATGGTAGTTCCACTTTAAGTCTCACAATAAGAATGAGAAAAACTAGCAATTTCCATAAATATAAATTTTAAAAATAATATTCACATTTCTGTCAAAGTCTTCAGAAAAACCAGTAAAACCCTATGCTGGTGCTCAGGGCACAAAGAGGTGCCAAGGTACATTAGTTGAGAACCACTGCATGTAAGGACTGCCCAGCTACATTATGCATATAGCTTCTTGTACCCACACTTGACTATAGTATACATATACATATACAGTAGCTTCTCTCCTTAGAGGAGATTAGATTTTCTCACAGTGCAGACTTGGCTCCTATCATGAAATAGTTCAGTTGTATATGTTATGTGAGGTGCTGGCTGCATCTGTTACCAGTAATCCCTATAATGCCAGCCTCAGGTTGTATACTTTCCACTTCCCCACATTGATAGCGTTGTGTGTGGATCAATGAATATGTCAATCTGTAGATGGAGGGGCAGGCCATAGTTTTTTTCTGATATACTACGTGCTGCCACTATACTTCACTAGATTTGCCTGGACACATAATGGTGATACTATATTAAAAGTGTGCTGCCTGTCAGCACCAGGATTTTTGCACTGAAAGCTCTTTGAAATGTCTGCCCAGACTTCACCCTTTGAGTGCCAGTGAGATATAAAACTCATTGAAAAGCAATGCATTCCATACCCCTCTGGCATTCAAAGGGTTAATCAACTTTAAAGGGATAGTAATACTTCGTTTAATCTTTATTTTATTTTGTAGGCATTAAAAAAACATGAAGAATGATATAAGTCATATCTCTCAAACCTTTATGGTTTAAGAGATATTCACAAACAAAGTATCCCCCCCTGTTCAACCAGACCAGAAGGGAGGTTCCCAGGTAGACTGCAGAGAGGGACAATCTTCAGTTAAGATAAGGGAAAAAGCTGGAAAAACTTGTCAAGGGGGGAAGGGCTTTCATTGTTTTCATACAAAGAAGATTATCCCCTTCTGTTATCTGTCTGGTCTTACAACCAGATTCACATCTGAGAAGAGATGGCTTACACTAGGTAAAAGGGGCGGGAGGGGGAAACTTTGCTTGTGAATATCTCTTAAACCATAAAGGATTGAGAGATAAGACTTATATCATTCTTCATGTTTTTTTAATGCCTACAAAATAAAATAAAGTTAAAACGAAGTATTACTATCCCTTTAATTCAAGGCAGTGCTGGGAGTAAATCCAAAGGTGCATCAGATTACAAGCAAATACATTCTACAGTGCTGAGAGGCAATGAGGCTGTACTATAAGTAACCACAGTATGCACTATTAGGGAACAAATGAACTGTTCCAAGATGCCCACTGATTTTAAATTGGGTTTTAACCCCTTGAATGCTAGTGTGGTCTCCAACACATTGCAAAGCAATTATTTGGATACCTCTCTAGTATTCAGGGGGTTAAAAGTCCATATACATTAATGGAAATTTTGTCTCCTATGGTATAGTTGGTTTGACCTAGAATGAGTGCAGTGTTCTATAGTGCCCTTCCATCTATCCATTGATGTGACAGCACTTGAGCCAGACTTTAGCATGCACTCTCGCTGCTCTACCCTGCCCTGTACACCATGACCAGGCATCAGTTCTTAACAATTCCATGTCTGCATCCTAATACCCAGAGATGACATCACCATGGAACAAAACAAGATAAAGAAATAAGCAAGACAGGAATTTTAATTAGTTTGGAAAAATGTAATTAACAATTTGACCCTTTGAGTTCCAGAATTATGTTCCCATCTGGCACTCATTAAAATGACGGTTTTAACCTACTGAATGCCACAACCTCCCAAATGTTCCTTTTTAGGAGGGACAGTCCCTCTTTGAGACCCAAATCCCTCTGTCCCTCTTTCCTACCCCAATGTCCCTCTTTTTAGGAGATCAGACTGTGTGGTGTGTATATAAGTGTATCGCATTGTTCCACAGCAGGGGAGGGCTAGCCTGGTGTACAGGTGGGCAATTGCCCCCTGGGTCGATCATATGTCTGGGTGGGCCGCTGCTTCACTCAACCTCTTGCTTGCTGCTGTAAATGGAACCACAATAGTGATACTACAGAGCTTGTAAATTAATTGGAGCTACTCAAATGATACCACAGAGCTACAATCCAAATGGAGTTATACTAGTAGCATAACCCATTTCCCTTGTAAGCTCTATAGTATCACTACTGCTGGTTTATTTAAATTGAAAGCTCTGTAGTGTCAGTAATGTAGTCCATTTCAACTGTAAGCTCTGTGGTATCACTTGCCAATTATAAAATTAACAAAAGGGGTGGGCTGGCACTGTGGGTTTTGACATTAGTAAAAATAGGCCACTTGATTGTATTTGCCATCCAGGCCACATGTTGCCAGCCCTCCCCTGCTACACAGCAATAAAACTCTCATTAATGTTTATTTAAACTTTGGTACAGTGAGGGAAAAAATTATTTGATCCCCTGCTGATTTTGTATGTTTGCCCACTGACAAGGAAATGATCAGTCTATAAGTTTAATGATAGGTTTATTTGAACAGTGAGAGACAGAATAACAACAACAAAAAATCAAGAAAAACACATTTCAAAATAGTTATAAATTGATTTGCATTTTACTGAGTGAAATAAGTATTTGACCCCCTATCAATCAGCAAGATTACTGGCTCCCAGTTGTCTTTTATACAGGTAACAAGCTGAGATTAGGAGCACTCTCTTAAAGGGAGTTCTTCTAATCTCAGCTTGTTACCTGTCCACAGAAGAAATCAATCAATCAGATTCCAAACCTTCCACCATGGCCAAGACCAAAGAGCTGTCCAAGGATGTCAGGAACAAGATTGTACACAAGGCTGGAATGGGAAACAAGACCTTCGCCAAGCAGCTAGGTGAGAAGTGACAACAGTTGGTGAGATTATTCGCAAATGGAAGAAACACAAAATAACTGTCAATCTCCCTTGGTCTGGGGCTCCATGCAAGATCTCACCTCGTAGAGTTTCAATGATCATGAGAACGGTGAGGAATCAGCCCAGAACTACACGGAAGGATCTTGTCAATGATCTCAAGGCACCTAGGACCCTAATCACCAAGAAAACAATTAGTAACATACTATGCAGTGAAGTACTGAAATCATGTAGCGCCCGAAAGGTGCCCCTGATCAAGAAAACACATGTACAGGCCTGTCTGAAGTTTGCCACTGAACATCTGAATGATTCAGTGGAGAACTGGATGAAAGTCTTGTGGTCAGATGAGACCAAAATCGAGCTCTTTGGCATCAACTCAACTCACCGTGTCATGCCTATGACCCCAAGAACACCATCCCCACCGTCAAACATGGAGGTGGAAACATTATGCTTTGGGGTGTTTTTCTGCTAAGGGGACAGGACAACTTCACTGCATCAAAGGGATGATGGATGGGGCCATGTACCGTCAAATCTTGGGTGAGAACCTCCTTCCCTTAGCCAGGGCATTGAAAATGGGTCATGGATGGGTATTCCAGCATGACAATGACCCAAAACACACAGCCAAGGCAACAAAGGAGTGGCTCAAGAAGAAGCACATTAAGGTCCTGGAGTGGCCTAACCAGTCTCCAGTCCTTAATCCCATAGAAAATCTGTGGATGGAGCTGAAGGTTCGAGTTGCCAAACATCAGCCTCAAAACCTTAATGACTTGGAAAGGATCTGCAAAGAGGAGAGGGACAAAATCCCTCCTGAGATGTGTGCAAACCTGGTGGCCAACTACAATAAATGTCTGACCTCTGTGATTGCCAACAAGGGTTTTGCTACCAAGTACTAAGTCATGCTTTGCAAAGGGGTCAAATACTTATTTCACTCAGTAAAATGCAAATCAATTTATAACTGTTTTGAAATGCATTTTTCTGGATTTTTTGTTGTTATTCTGTGTCTCAATGTTCAAATAAACCTACCATTAAACTTATAGACTGATCATTTCTTTGTCAGTGGGCAAACGTACAAAATCAGCAGGGGATCAAATAATTTTTTCCCTAATTGTATATGTGTTTAAATTTTGTATGTGAGTGTAAATAAAATACTTATGTCTTATTCTAAATCATTTATTCACAGAGGTGTAACTAGAAGCCACTGGGCCCTGGTGCAAAAATTGCCATGCCCCCCCCCATGACAACACTACCCCCCCATTGGCCACCTCCACATTGCCCCAATCTCCACATTGCCCCCACATTGCATCCACATTGCCCCTACATTGCCTCCACATTGCCCCTACATTGCCTCCACATTGCCTCAAATCTCCACATTGCCTCCAAATTGCCCCCACATTGCCCCCAATCTCCACATTGCCTTCACATTGACCCCCCAGTGCCATCTCCTACTTCCCTGGTGGTCCAGTGGCTTGGCAGGAGAAGTCTGTGCCTCCTTTTGCACAGACCTTAGAAGTTGGAGTTCCCGCGCGGTCCTCTCTTCAGTAATGCAGAGCACTGGGAGATGATGTCATCTCCCAGCGCTCTGCATTACTAGAATGCTGACAAGAGAGAGCACAGCAGCAAGAGGTCTGTGCAGAAGAAGGCACAAACCTCAGCTTGCTTCTTGCGGGCGCTGGACGGTGGCCAGGCCCCTGGAGTGACAGGCCTGGTCTCAGGTGCGACCCCTGCGACCCCTATTGTTATGCCAGTGTTTATTCAGTTAGACAAAGAGGAGTCTATAGGTCATGATATAACCTAAAAATGTCCCACCCACCAGCCACACCCCCAGCAACACCACCTAAAACAAAAGTGTCTCTCTTTGGTCATTTGAAATGTTGGGAGGTATGATGCCAGGGTGGTCTAGTTTTGCAATTTGTTGCACAGATTGTGAGGCCACGCAAGCATTGAAGGGGTTAAAACATTTAAATCAGTGACAATTTGGGGCTTGTTTCATTCTCCTCCATGTGCAGCTTGTTTGCTCTGGATTACTTCATTTTACTTTGTGCATATGGCCAATAGACAAGGGTCAATTTTTTTAGATATCTGAAGAGGGAAACAGACAAAATAAGTTGTCACATCCATAATTCTAGGAACACACAGCAACAAATGGGCAATTCTAAGCTGTTATAATTAGCATATAGTTATCAATCATCAAGAAAGGAAATTGGCAGTAGTGACATTTTTAATCATTATAATATTGCTTACTTCCAGTGAGGCCTCTGAAAAAGAGTTCATTAACAGTATGAAAAATAAACATCTGATTAAAATACTTAATAAAATGAGGAATAGACAAAATGACAAGGAGACAATCAATGGGGGACAAGCAGCAAGGAAGGAAAGACATTGCAATAACCCCTAGAATTGTGTGAGTGATGTACTAAGAGGAACTGGTGCAATTCCAGAGCAAACCAGCTGTACCATATGGGACAAATAAACACTGATTTAATCCTTTGATTGGTAGAGGGGTACGCAATGCATTGTGTTGCGTACCCCTCTGACACTCAAAGGGTTAAGTGAGACCTTTAACATCCTGGATGCTAGAGTGGTAACCAACGTATAACTTTGGAATGCATTGGGAACCTCTCTAGCTTTCAAGGGGTTAAAAGGTCCATTTAACCAATGGGAATTTTAGGAATGTAGATTTGTCACTATGGTGCAGTTGGTTAAGTCCAGAATCACTCTATTTCCTCTTAAAGGGATAGTAATGTTTCACAATAAAACCAGCTCCAATTAATCTTCATAGTATTTGGGCCATGGAGAGTGTTATTTCAATACCGTCAGAGTAATTGAATGATAAATTATCCCCCTCCCACCCCTTTTATCTAGTGTAAGCTGCCTCCCCTCAGATATGGAGTCTGGTCTCTTGACCAGATTGGTCGCATCAATCTGTGAGCATATGTGAGCATATGGAAAACCCTGCTCCCGCATTGACAAAGTAGGGACAGTTTTTCCTTATGCTCAGTGAAGATTGTCCCTCACTGCAATCCATCCAGACAGTTGCTTCTCTGAGGTGAGCAGTGGTACATCAGTAAAAGGGGAGGGGGGATACTTTATCATTCAATTACTCTTGAATTACAACTTGGACAGTATTGAAATAACACTCTTCATGGCCCAAATACTATGAAGATTATTTGGAGCTGCTTTTTTTGTGAAACAATACTATCCCTTTAAAGAAGCAGTTCCTTCTACAAGGAGAAAAAATCTTAATAAATGCAACATTGCAATGATTCTTCTTGACATTCCTATGTGACTTCCTAAAACTAAACCACTAATTTCATCCACAAATTCTCCTAAATTGTTTATCTTTTTCTAGGATTTCTTGTGTAGGAGTGACTGAGAGTGATGAACAAAACGTTTCTGTTCTGTATTTGTGTGAAATGTATTGTTTAGAAAGACACAAAACACAAGTTAAAAATCAGGTGACTTTTTTGTGTTTTGCTGTTTTAAATCAGGAAAAGCAGTTAAGTGATACGTTGAGAAAATGTAGGTTCATTTAAAGTTAAGGCCGGGATTCATCAAACTGCGGAAAAAGCAGCATATCAAATACGCTGATTTTTGCAGTGATCATTTACGGATACCTTCGGGTATTCATCAATGATTCTGTGTGCATACCCAAACAGGGAAAATTGCATAAATAGGTCAGTTTGGCAAAAAAAAAAAACACGCTTATGCATAAGCGCAAATGTGTATGCATGTTTTCGTCCCATATATTGTAATGGGTGGATCAAACTGGCGAACCTATATGGCCATAGCTTATTGATGAATGGGGGAATGGTTAATACACAAAGAAATCCTCTGACTTTCTTGCACATTAAGCCATTTGCACCTTGATGAATCCCAGCCTAAGCGTCAACCAAACAGGCCCCTCATTGGGTCACTTATCTGAACAATCCTCTTTGCTAGTTTAATATTCAGCAGGACTGCTGGGCATCTCTCCCCTCTTTCACTCTAACTCTGTTGCTCCCTTTCTCCCCCTTTCTGTCTTTCCTGTTCTTGCGCTCTCCTGTTTCTCCTGCTCCATCTTTCCCCCTTTCACTTTATTGCGCCCCTCCTCTCCTGCTCCCCCGCTCTGTCTCTCCCCCCCTCTCGGCCATCTCCTTTTCTCTAAGTTCCATTCTCCCATGGTTCCTCTCACTCACACTGTCCAACACTCTCCATTTCCTGAATAGATTTAGATGAATCCTGGATTTTATCTGTGTCCACCGAATCGATTTGCAAAATGAAGCACTGATATTTTGTTCATTTCTAGTGCTGGATATGTAAATCTTGCATTGATGACATTTGTAGTCCAAAAGTTATCTTCTCCTACCCTACGGATGTAATCGTCCCTATACAGACTTGCAGTTTGTAACATTCACTAGTGGCCAGTATTAAAGGGATGAGGTGGCAACAGTAAAGGCACACAGCAGGTATGAAAATGTGCATTCTGACTGAGCCAAGTGGATTTCATTTCTAACTACTGCAAATAAAATCAACCAAGTGAAATATTAGACTGACAGAAATAAAGATAGGTAGACAGAGATAGACAGACAGAGTGACAGAAAGACAGGTAGACAGAGATAGATAGACAGACAGAGTGACAGAAAGACAGATAGGTAGACAGAGATAGATAGACAGACAGACAGACAGACAGGTAGATAGATAGATAGATAGATAGATAGATAGATAGATAGATAGATAGATAGATAGATAGATAGACATATAGATAGATAGATAGATAGATAGATAGATAGATAGATAGATAGATAGATAGATAGATAGATAGAGACAGATAGATAGATAGATAGATAGATAGATAGATAGATAGATAGACATATAGATAGATAGATAGATAGATAGATAGATAGAGACAGATAGATAGATAGATAGATAGATAGATAGATAGATAGATAGATAGACATATAGATAGATAGATAGATAGATAGATAGATAGATAGATAGATAGATTTATACATATGCCCATTTGTAGTGTAGATGGATACATTTTGTGGTAATATGGAACCACATTTACATTTGAAGTATACATAACATGCTTTAAGCATAGTAAAAAAGGGAACAGTTAATTGAGAAGCAGTGTTTTGCAAATCAACATAGTGAAAGAGAGAGAGAGAGGAACAGTTAGAGGGACCCACTAAACAAAAATGTAGAAATTGCTTGGCAGAAACTAAATCTTATATGAAACATAAATCAGAGCTCACAGGACTTAAATATGGTGCAAGAAATTGCTTGTCCTACTTTTTTATCACAGTTTCAAGTCATGTGAGAGTTTAATTATATTAATTTTCTACATTTGGATAGATAGATAGATAGATAGATAGATAGATAGATAGATAGATAGATACAGAGAAAGAGAGAGAACGTGTTTAAGATAGCTGAGTTAATGCAGTGGATGCCAAATAATGGACTAACATTCAGTATTTATCAAATCAGAAGAGTATGCATACGCATATATGAGATACACAGTACTCTGAACAGATTATTGCTATACTAGTGTAAAAGCCCATGTACACGGGTCAAAGTTCGCAGGTGTACTACAGCAGAACTACACCTCACAGCATTCTGTGTGTTTGGGCAGTGTCTACTGCGCAGGACTGCATCGGTTGCCTGCGTTCGGGCAGTCTCTACTGTGCATGACCTGACTGAATCAGACAAACATACATCTGGCCTTTTATATTATAGGATAGTGAGAATATAGCTCCAGAGCAGTGCTCTGTAACTGTGGAACAATTGTCTGTAGCTGATGTTTTAGGGTCCCTGGAGTGGAGTATCACAAGAGCAGGAAAAGCCTGCACTCCATCTCACTCTATAAGAATATGTGTATCTGGATTTCAGTTCAGCGTTTGCTCAGTGCAGAACTCCCTCAGGAGTCTAATTAGCTCACCTGTGCCTAATTCTGAGTGTTTTTTAAAGTACAGAGCTGAGCTTGTTTAGAGCCTTCATTTGTTCCAGCAACAGTATGAGAGCTGGGCTGCTCTCAGTAGGTATAATTTATACGCAATAGGTAATGTGTGCCTTTTGTTCTGATACTTTGTTTTTCTGCCAGTAAGAGAAGCTGCCTGACAATATTTAGGGTTGCTAAATGTTTAGTTAGTGCTCAGACGAGGAAGGGTTTATTTGTCATTTTGTTTGTTTCAGTGTCTGGAATCTTAAATAAACAGACACCTCATATTTGTCTAAACTGAAGTTTGTGTACACCTTTTATTTAACCCAGAGGATTGTGTGGCTAAATAAAAGATTGTGAGGCAGACAACACTATGTCTTCTAAGAAGGACTGCCCAAAGGCCTTTTAGTGTACTTGAGTGCAGTATACTTTTATTTATGTGTGTGAAAGTGAATAATTGCATCTGTCCCCTTGATATATTGGGTTATTGAAAACACTCCAAAAAATGACACATTTTCTGAAATGTTTCCAGTTACTAAATCAACCTCAACTGGTCATCAGAACTGTTAATGGGCTGTTCTCTATAGGATTTTTAGTTTAGAGTCCTATTATGTTTTATGAGGAGGTGGAAAGTAAACAAGACTTCAATGGAGAGCAGCAAATAGAAGCAATTGTAGATTCGTGGGTGAATGTATAAATCCTCAATCTGCCAAATCATCTTTTTTTGTGTTATTCTACTAATTGTGAGGTTGAACTTCAGTGACTGAACTGGAGCATATGATCGCTTTACAGAATACCTACACAGGCACTCCACCATCTTTATGTCAGGTCCTGTTCTGCTGTTTTTGGCCCTCCTAGGCCTTCTTACCTGAAACTTCAGTCTGATTGGACTACTGGCTGATTTATTCTGCTCTGGAAGTCTCTTCCTTGCTCGATTATTCGTGCTCTTAGCTTCTCCCCTTCCGGTTCCTATCCGTGGTTTCTTGACTAGGTTCCTGTTCCGTCCTGGCGCCTGTTGTTCCGGCCTGCTTCTCCCTTGTCCTGTCGGCCCGCTGTGCTCCCTGTCTGCCACTGGTAAGTCTTCTTTCCAGATTACTCCACTCCTTGCATCCCCTGACTGCTTGCTCCGGTCTGTCCCGCATCCTCGGCTGGTGCTTTCCCCGGACTACTCAGCTCTGGCCTCTGCCTCCCCTCTGTGGGCTCCGATCTGCTGTCGGCTGGGCGCGTTCGGCCAGAATATTGTCTCTGCCCCGTGTGTCTGGGCCTCGCTTCAGGCCCCCCGGCTGTGTTGTCCGCCTTGTCTCCTGGCTCCATCTGCATCTCTCTCTCTCTCTCCTCTTTGTGGCCTTGCAGCTATTTTCCCCACGGCGGCCTATCCGGGGCTCCGGCCTTCGGGTATTCCCCGCCGCTGGGGTTAGGCTCGCTTTGTTGGGTCTTCCCCCGAGTGGTGTCCTGCCGTTCTGGGTGGTGCTCCCCCGGGGTAGGCCCGTCCTTTGCCCCAAGAGAGAGTGGGATTCTGCTCTTCTGGCCAGGTACTCCCCACCAGTGGTGGGGAGTCTAGGTCCAGATTCAGATTGGGATCAGGCCAGGGAAGTCGCTGGGGGTCAGGGGTTTTTTAGAGACTTACCTCTGGTCCTGAGGGTCTTACTGGAAAGCCTCTGCGTTTTGGGTATTCCTTTTTTTCTGGCTGAGGTGTTCTGGGTGGGCATCTAGGGTCCAGGAGGGTACAGGGGTTGGTCCTCGTCCTTTGGGCCAGGAGTAGGGGTATTCTGGGCATTGTGGGCCTCGCCTGCCTTGCCTGGGGCTGATTTGGGGGCCTGGGGGGGTTGGCAGGCTCATTGGGTTGGATCTTGCCTGGATCTGGGGTGGTTCCATTCCACTGCTTCTGGACCTTGTGTCCCCGCAGTGCCAGGTGGTCTCAGTTCCGGTCCGCTTGCGGTGGGGGTCTTGCTGGGTTTCCATCCCAGTTTAAGGGGTGCTTAGGGTCTTCTAGATTGCTGCTTGAGCTGGGTATCCTCCTGTCCTCTCCGGTCTCGATTGGCTCTGCCTGAGGAGCCTCTCTTCTCACCCTGGGGATCAGGTTCGTACAGTTCTCCCTTGCCTTCATCCTGGTCAGGGTCCCGGCTCAACTGGGATCGGACATCTGGCTTCGCGACCAGCACCTTTAACTCAGCTTCGGCTGCAGCAAGGAGGCAAGGGCGGCTGTCACCGGTCACAAGCATCGCACCCCAGCGTTGCTCTCTAGCTTCACGCCTGGTTCCCTTGGTACCCCGTGACACTTTAAGATTTTAATGAGAGCAATTTAAGAATACTTGTACTATACCATATGCAATGAAGTTGCGTAGCTGGTGCAGTTTCTTCTGTGTCTTGTTAGTGCACAACATAAAACAAGGTGCAAAAGAAATAGCATGCTCAAATGCAAATGAAATAGTTCATCCCTCCTATGTACAAAATTATATAAAATATATATACCAGACCACTGTATGAAGGATACCCATTAATGAAAGTCCTTTCATTAAAAAAACTAAAGTGCATATTTATAAAAGCAATGGTTATTATGCCATTAGCCAACTGCACCATTGGGGACAAATTAAAATGTTAAATTAAAATTGGATTTTAACCTCTTTGGCATTCAAGATGTTAAAAAGCTCTATTCACTCCAGTTGGTTCACTGCCGAGTAACTCCTGTATGCTTTTATAAATATGGGCCTAAGAGCCACTTATTACTTGAGGCATAGTTACCCTTTAAGAGAATGGATAGAGTGATAGATAAGTGTGCTTGATCGTTACAAAGTGAGGATGACAGCTTATGAAGTTTGGATAAGTGGTGACAATATAGATGACATAATATGGGATTTAAAGATATAGGCAAGGCTACAAGAAATACAACAGAATTAAAGATAGATAAAGTGGTAAATAATAGTCTAAGGAGCAAGTCAAGCTATAATTACATGCTTAGCTGACATGTGGAGCTAGCTGTTTATTGGCCATGTGATGACTGATAAAGGTTTTTGGTGTTTCCCCTTAGGCATGCTTCCACATACAATCCAATGAGTGATGGGTAATGACAGGCTTGGTGTAATTCAACCCCACATTGTATACCAACCAACTGCAATAAACTCTGCTGTTTAGAGTGGTGATGTTTCTGAGGAGAGATTGTAGTAGAGAATATTTATACAATCCAGTTTGAGAAAGAGGTAACATTCAAGGTTCACAGGTCATAATATAAAGGTAACCTATCACCTAAATACAACTTTGGTGATTCCGAAACAGCTTGAAAATCCTCTATATTTTACATTAGCCATGTTTTATTTATAAAACAGTTTTTGAGTTATTTGGATGTATAGATTATGCTAATTACAGAATGCTGTGCAGGCACTTCCTGTCCTGTTCCTACATTACCTCATCCTCTCAATGCAGTGGCGTCACCAGGGGGGGGCCAGTGGGGGCCAGTGCCCCCCCTACATTCCACTGTGCCCCCCCCCATGTGCCCCCCCCAATTTTCTTCACCTCCCAGTGGGTTTTGGTTTTTTTTTTTAATATGCTTATATATGCCGCCCTGGATGTCAGCCTGCAAACGGTGTGTCACATCATGGACACCGCGAGGGAGCGCTTGGTAGCGGAAATCAGCGCTCCCTCGCTTCATCCATGATGTGATGCACCGTTTGCAGGCTGACATCCAGGGTGGCAATCCAGCTGATCTCCCGGAGGCAAGCACTCTAGTAATACAGAGCGCTGGGAGATGACATCATCTCCCAGCGCTCTGCATTACTGAGCACTGCGCGCGGGAGCTTCAGCTCTGTGCCGGAGGAGGCACAGATCACTTTCCACACCGCTAGACTACCAGGGACTCAAGGTAGGGCATCAAGGGGCAATGTGGAGATGAAGAGGCTTTATGGAAGGGCGCATTGTTGAAGGGGCAGTGTGGAGATGAAGGGGGCATTGTGGAGCGAGCATTGTGGAGATGAAGGGGGCACTGTGGAGGGAGCATTGTGGAGATGAAGGGGGCATTGTGGAGATGAAGGGGGCATTGTGGAAGGGAGCATTGTGGAGATGAAGGGAGCATTGTGGAAGGGGCAATGTGGAGATGAAGGGGGCATTGTGGAAATGAAAGGAGCATTGTTGAAGGGGCAATGTGGAGATGAAGGGGGCATTGTGGAGGGAGCAATGTGGAGATGAAGGGGGCACTGTGGAGGGAGCATTGTGGAGATGAAGGGGGCACTGTGGAGGAGGCATTGTGGAGATGAGGGCATTGTGGAGGAGGCATTGTGGAGATGAAGGGGGCATTGTGGAGGAGGCATTGTGGAAGGGGCATTGTGGAAGGGGCATTGTGGAGATGAAGGGGGCATTGTGGAGGGAGCATTGTGGAGATGAAGGGGGCACTGTAGAGGAGGCATTGTGGAGATGAAGGGGGCATTGTGGAGGAGGCATTGTGGAGATGAAGGGGGCATTGTGGAAGGGGCATTATGGAAGGGGCATTGTTGAGATGAAGGGAACATTGTGGAAGGGGGCATTGTGGAGATGAAGCGAACATTGTGGAAGGGGCAATGTGGAGATGAAGGGAACATTGTGGAAGGGGCAATGTGGAGATGAAGGGGGCATTTTGGAGGGGGCATTGTGGAGATGAAGGGGGCATTGTGGAGGGAGCATTGTGGGGATGAAGGGGGCACTGTGGAGGGAGCATTGTGGAGATTAAGGGGGCATTGTGGAGGGAGCATTGTGGAGATGAAGGGAACATTGTGGAAGGGGGCATTGTGGAGATGAAGGGAACATTGTGGAAGGGGCAATGTGGAGATGAAGGGAACATTGTGGAAGGGGCAATGTGGAGATGAAGGGGGCATTTTGGAGGGGCAATGTGGAGATGAAGGGAGCATTTTGGAGGGGCAATGTGGAGATGAAGGGAGCATTTTGGAGGGGGCATTGTGGAGGGAGCATTGTGGAGATGAAGGGGGCATTGTGGAAGGGAGCATTGTCTGAGAGAGAGTGTGTGTGTGTGTGTGCTTAGTCTGAGAGAGTGTGTGTGTGTGTGTGTGTTTGTGTGTGTGTGTGTGCTTAGTCTGAGAGAGAGTATGTGCTTAGTCTGAGAGAGAGAGAGAGAGAGTGTGTGTGTGTGTGTGTTCTTAGTCTGAGAGAGAGAGTGTGTGTGTGTGTGTGTGTGTGTGTGTGTGTGTGTGTGTGTGTGTGTGTGTGTGTGTGTTTAGTCTGAGAGAGAGTGAGTGTGTGTGTGTGTGTTTAGTCTGAGAGAGAGAGGGAATGTGTGTGCTTAGTCTGAGAGAGAGAGGGAGTGTGTGTGTGTGCTTAGTCTGAGAGAGAGAGGGAGTGTGTGTGTGTGCTTAGTCTGAGAGAGAGAGAAAGTGTGTGTGTGTGTGTGTGTGTGCTTAGTCTAAGAGAGAGAGAGAGGGAGTGTGTGTGCTTAGTCTGAGAGAGAGAGAGTGTGTGCTTAGTCTGAGAGAGAGAGAGTGTGTGCTTAGTCTGAGAGAGAGAGAGAGTGTGTGTGCTTAGTCAGAGAGAGAGAGTGTGTGTGCTTAGTCAGAGAGAGAGAGAGAGAGAGTGTGCTTAGTCAGAGAGAGACAGTGTGTGCTTAGTCAGAGAGAGAGAGTGTGTGCTTAGTCAGAGAGAGTGTGTGCTTAGTCTAAGAGAGAGAGAGGGAGTGTGTGTGCTTAGTCTGAGAGAGAGAGTGTGTGCTTAGTCTGAGAGAGAGTGTGTGCTTAGTCTGAGAGAGAGAGAGAGTGTGTTTGTGCTTAGTCAGAGAGAGAGAGTGTGTGTGCTTAGTCAGAGAGAGAGAGAGTGTGTGCTTAGTCAGAGAGAGAGAGTGTGTGCTTAGTCAGAGAGAGAGTGTGTGCTTAGTCTGAGAGAGAGTGTGTACTTAGTCTGAGAGAGAGAGTGTGTGTGTGTGTTCTTAGTCTGAGAGAGAGAGAGAGTGTGTGTGTGTGCTTAGTCTGAGAGAGAGAGAGAGTGAGTGTGAGTGTGTGCTTAGTCTGAGAGAGAGAGAGAGAGTGTGTGTGCTTAGTCTGAGAAAGTAATAGCAATAGAAATCCTTACAACTTCAAACACCTCATCAAATAAAATGCCCAGTGGGATGGGGATCATTTTCTACCAGCTATTTTCTTGCACATATTTAAACCAGTAAGCAGCACTGGTCAAAAGGTGCTCTCTCTGTTGCACCCTTCCCCTTTCCTTTCTTCTCCCCTTTGCCCTTTATTTCCCTTCTTTGCCCTTTCTCTCTCTCCACCTTTGCTTTCTCTATTCACCCAGCTGAAATATAGCTCTTTATTGCTCTGGTGGTGGCATAAAAATCTGTATTGCTCTGGTGGTGGCATCCAACTGTAGTGCTCTGGGGGTGGTGTATTGCTCTGGTGGTGGCCTATAACTCTGTATTGCTTTGGTGGTGGCATCTAATTGTAGTGCTCTGGTTGTGGTGTTTTGCTATGGTGGTCACATAGCTCTGTATTGCTCTGGTGGTGGCATGTAACTTTGCATTGCTGGGCTGGTGACGTGACTTTATTGCTCTGGTGGTGGTATCTAACTGTAGTGCTCTGGTGGTGGTGTATTGCTTTGGTGGTGACATATAACACTTTATTGCTCTAGTAGTGGCATTTTACTGTGCTGGCGATATAACCTTATTGCTGTGCTGGTGACATAACTTTATTGCTCTGGTGGTAGTGTATTGCTTTGGTGACAAATAACTGTATTGCTCTAGTGGTGACATAACTCTGTAATACTTTAGTGGTGGCATTTAACTGCAGTGCTCTAGTGGTGGCATGTAAATCTGTATTGCTCTGGTGGTGACATATCTGAAGCTGATTAAGAAAGGAATACAAATGGACCAGTGATGAGATGCATCATGCTAGAACTTTAACAATTGCTAGGAAAATAAATCAATATTTTACCAGTCTACCAATGTTTCCCATTGCTATGGTGTGCGTACACACATACCCAGTGGCCTTAATGTCACAATTTTAGGTGTAAAGACTTCGTTACTGCTCATTAAATTGGCCCCCCATTTTTTCTTCTGGCCCCATGTGTGCCCCCCCCCTAAGTAGAATTCCTAGAGTCGCCACTGTCTCAATGACACTGCTCAGCAATTATTTGCTTACTTCCCTAGCACTGAAAGTGACATGTGGAAGTAATGTAGAGGTAAGACAGGAAGTGCCTGCGTGGCATAACTTCATAAGTATAATCTTTAAATCTAAATAACTAAAAAAAACTAGTTTCCTAATTAAGAATGTGAAATTCAACATATAGGTTTTTGAAAGAGCTTTCAAAATCTGCAAAGTTGTTTCAAGCGATGGGGCTGTTTGTGCATAGTGCAAGACAAGTGATTTTCCTCTGATGGGCCCCTCATGTCAATAGTTTGCTATAACCAGAAAAGGAGCAGGGGAGGGCTGGCCTGGGGGGCAGGGGGGCAATTGCACCCTGGGCCGGTCATATGTCTGGGCTGGTGGGCCACTGCTCCTCACTAAATCTCCCAATTGCTGCTGTAAATGGAGCTACACTAGTGATAACATAGAGCTTACAATTGAAATAGAGCTACACAAACGACACCATAGAGGAACAATCCAAATGGAGCTACACTAGTAGCATAACCCATTCCCTTGTAAGCTCTATAGTATAACTAGTGTAGCATTACTTAAATTGTAAGCTTTGTAGTGGTGCACTTGTGTAGCCTCATTTCAGCTGTAAGCTATGTGGTATCACTTGCCTTACTTCACAACATTAATGGCAATTTTAAAATTAACAAAAGGGGATGGGCTGGGACAGTGGGCTTGAGCGATATAGAAATGGGCCACTTGACTGAATTTGCCCCCTGGACCACAAGTTGCCAGCCCTCCCCTGAAAAGGAGGCTGATAAACCAGAGTAGTTCTGGTGCAAATCCCCTGCACCAAAAGGCACAAATAATATTTCACCAATTTATACTGATTTCACCATTTGATCGCCAGTGGTGGTGTCCATAGCATTTCACGTTGTACAACCCTCTGATACTCTAAGGTTTAAATGGAGCTTTTAACTCCTTAAACGCTAGACAACTCTCCAGAACATTCCTTTGGAGACATCTCTAGCAATGGGTTAAACAACCCATTTAAATGAATGGGAATTTGTATTGGTCCCTATGTGGCAGTTGATTTGCCCCAGATTTGTTCCTCTGTGCCATCAAACATAACTACCTGTATGTCTTGTATAATCAGTCAGCCAGTTGAACATGTCTCTCAGGTTTATATTGACACTAACAAGAGGATTTTATTGAACAGACTGAGCCAATTATAGTTAAAAAAAGAAGCAGCATATAAGTAAAAAGAAAGAATTGATACAGGAAATAAAGTAAAAAAATAGGTTGCAGTGCAGATTAAAATATCCAGAGATCATTCTGGCAAATCCCTGAGAGGTGCTGATCTAGCAAAAGTAAAAAATACAATTTATGTTAAAAGTGTTCTATTTAAATCAATCTGAACTTTTATTTCTCATACATGGCACAGCTGGTTTGTTTCAGAATCGGTGCTGGATTTACATCCCATGCACCCCTAGGCAAGGCACTCTATTTGCACTTATCTCTGCCCATGGCTACACCCCTACTCCTCCCATGACCCCAATTCCTGTTAAGTATCACATGTAAAGATGTATAAAATGGGTGCAAGAACATTGCTATTGCACTAACCACACCTACAATTCAGCTTGTGGGTGTGGCTAGCACAGTTCAGACACCCAGCAAAATCTGCAGCTCTAGGCAGTCACCTACTCTGCCTATTGGGAAATCCATCCCTGTTTAGAATAGCTCCAGTTCAACTGAGTACGTCAGCCTCACACAGTGCAGGAACAACAGAAGATATCAGCAGTTATGGACCCCTATCTCTGAAAGTTATTTGCCACCATGAGTGTCAGCCAGATAAAACATTTCTGAGGATGGCTGAATTTTGGGGCCCATACTGTAGATTAATTTGGGACTATTTTTCCATACCATATATTCACCCACCATATCCAATTCTTCTTGCTCTTCAAAATAGTTAGCAATAAAGAAGGAGCTTGTATTGTATACAGTAAAAATGACTGAACTTTATTGTATAATGAAGATGAATGTTTGGATTATAGGATCCAAATGAAAATTCCTGAAATCACCATATATAACCACTTGAATACTGAGAGGACTCCAAAACATTAATTCAAATGTGATGGAGACCTCTAGCACTCAGTGGGGTAAAATTCATTTTAAATGTTTAGTTATTTTTATTTGTCTCCTATGGTGCAATTAGTTTGCCATATAATTTTTTCCATTTGTTCTTACAACATCATCCTCAGTGAGGGGCATGTACCAGCAAGGAGCATAGACTATTTCCACACAAACTAAAGTTTACAGGCACAGAAAGGGTTGTGTCCTCTTATCCCATGTACACATTCTTAGTATGGCAAAATGGCTGCTTTGCATTGCATGTTCCAAGGGATAGGCTGTGTCAGAGTGTGTTGGCATGTATGAGCTTTCTGTTCCTCAGTGATCCAGTGCAGCCTCTGTACTAAGCTAGGCCTCTGCTCCAGAGATGGAGTAAATGGGATGTGTGTCAAAATAGTGTGTGCTAGGGGTGTTGCACATGTGCAAACAAAGCATACAGCACAGACTATTGCCTGACTCCACATTAGCATATAATATCTAGGACCCATATGGTACATCTTCCTCATTGTATTGCATGAAAATACTTTGGGGGATGCACACATAGAATTCTGCATAACAAATAGAGCATAATTGCATTCATGCAATGAACTACTGAATGCATATGCACAAAGCTTTTTGTGCCCAAAATGCCCACTTTGCATTGCGTGTGCTACAGGTTAGCCAGGATACAAATATAAATATAAATAGTTGGTTACGCTAATACACATGTAGTGTGTGAAGTCCACACAAGTGTATGTGTACCTCCATGCATATCTGATTATCAGCACAGCTCTACAACTGACACAAAACCATAGTCTAAAACTAGAGGGACACAGGTTTAGATGTAATGTGAGAAAGTTTTACTTCACTGAGAGGGCAGTAGATAAGTGCAATAGCCTGCCAGCAGAAGTGGTAGAAGTTAATTGTATTGCAAGCACACGTAGAATACCGTTTTAGTGAAAGATTTTTTTTTATTTAACGCAATCTCGGCTCTGTTGCAGAGCTGCCTGATGATCTATGACCGAATTTCCCTTCATTCAGCTACAACGCTGATATCAGGGAAGGGGGAGGGAGGGGCAACTTTAGGAGCGATCATCTTTCAAACCATAAAGGTTTGAGAGAGGACACTGGGGGCAATACATTTATTTTTAATAGGACTTTACTATAGGGATTAGTAATACTTAAGTATTAATATCCCTTTAACATAACAAAAGACCAAGGACCAAATAAGGTTTGGGATTTTTACAGTAGGAAAATGGACAGACTATATGGATTAAATGGTTCTTATCTGCCGTCAAAGTCTATGTTTCTATGACATATCCTGTAGCACCTTTGCACTGGCAGTCACTGCTTCCATGCACAGTATCAAACCCAAAGAATAGAAAAAGGTAGTGAATGTGTATTATTCATATTTGTTAGTTCACACAGTCATCCCCACATTGAGTATTGCTAGTGAACTGTACAGGCAGTATTGGTTAAGGCTTGCTGCAAGATCTAACATATGTTGGCTCTAGTCTCAAGAAACCTCTTTTCTCCAGTCCAGCAAAATGTATTCAGAATGAAATATGACTAAAAAAGTTTAATATAAATGCAAGAAAATAACAAAATCAAGTATATTAAAATCCATCTACACAAGACCATGTAATCAGGAATTATGATCAAGTGGTGAATTTTATATCAATTATTATGGAGAGCTGCAGTCTAAAACTCAAGCCTTCCCAAAGAGTACAAAAAAGCTTATGATCACCAGCTGGCACAGTTGGTAAAAGTTTGATAAAAATAAGTTTGAGATGTAATAACCTTTGAATACCTTTATTTGACTGCACAGGAAAAACGCTTTCACATATATTTTATTCATTAAAAAGCTTTCTGCTCCTTTTATAAAACATTGTTAGAAACCATTTTAATAACACTGAGTGTCAGAGGGGCGTCTAACACATTGCATCTCAATGTGATGGACAAGTGTCTTACACTCAAAAGGTTTAACACAACATGATGATGAACTGGAACAGTTCTGAGAATACCACCTTCACCATGTGAGGCTTGTACTGTCAATATTCACGTTGATTTAAAAGGAGCTTTTAAATCACTGAATGCTAAAAATGACTCCATCACATTGATGCAATGCATTGGATACCTCTCTAGCAATCAAGGGGTTAAAGCGGCAGTAAAGCCTAACTATGAAAATATATATATACTGTGCATGTTTCCTAATGTGTAAAACAAGGTTGCTCACAATATTGGGAGACAGAGACACTTCTTTCAAATGTTATTGCAGAGTTTACTTGGGATTTTGTGATAAGTTGAGTTCAATATGTTTTCCTGCTATGTGGCCACATCCATCTGTAGAAAGCTTGTGTCTGTGACACTCAGTTTTTCACAGGCTAGTGAACAGCTTCACCTGGCTGAAAAAAAAAATGTAATGCAAACTCTCAAATACTTTGCTGTGTTATAACTTTTCATTGCAACATCATCCAGCAGTAGGGGTACTTTGTTTTATGCAGCAGAAAATATAATATAATTATAATAAGGCTTTAGTGCCACCTTTACAACCTCCATTTCAATCAGCAGGGATTTGGAGATTTTAAATTTGTCCCCTATAGTGCAGTAGATTGCTGTAGAATTGCTCAGCTTTTAATGAGAATGGTTAAAGTTCAAACTAAAGAAAAAAGTCATAACTTTTCTACTACACGAAAAATAAAGAAATGATGGTTCATAAGAGCGTTCAATGCTAAAACCTCTTCTTAACCCTTTGAGTGCCAGATTGGTACAAAGCAATGCGTTGCATACCCTTCTGGCACTCAAAGGGTTAAGTGCTTATAACTGATAGCAAATGTCAGAGCCAGATGAAAATTGACAGTACTGCAGTATTTCTGGGTCTGGGTTTTACCTAAAGTTTTATGAACTTACATTTTTTTGAGACATCAGGTCTTTAGTAGGCAGTGGGCACATGATCAGACCACTGGCAGACTTGGCAAGACATTTAAAAAATGTATTGTGCACCTGCTTTTTATTAATATCAGTATACTTGCTCATGTTAAAAGTCACCTTCTGAGCAAGATTAAAATGCATTCAGTAAGCATAATCGTGATGAAAGAATTGTCTCCATTGTCTGTCTGTTAAGTGTCCATGTAGAGTAATCCTGTCTTCAGGGACTGGTCCTAATGCATAAAAGCACAGCAGAGAGATTTTCGGATAAACCAACTGTGCAGTAGGGAACACACAAAAATTCTCCAAATTCCCATTAAAGGTACAGTAATGTCCCATAAAAATGCTTAGACCTTTGTAGAGATTAAAAAAAATGATATGCCACAAATCCATAGCAGTTTGAGCGATATCCTCCGCTAAAGTTCGTGTTCGGCTGACACGAGAAGGCTCTCCAGCAGAGCCACAATAGCGCAATTTAACCCCTTAAAGACCATTGACGTACCCGGACCGTCACGCTGGTCTGGCACTTAAGGACCAGTGACAGTCCTGGAACATCACATACTTTTACTGTAGGAGCGCGGTGAGTAATACCGGGGACTGAAGCTGATTGCTCCAAGACCGGAGCGATCTCTTTCAGTCTTTCGTTCGGCGTGATCAGTCACGTGGGGCGACACATCGAACTTCCCTATCTTGTCCTTAAAGTACCACACACCCCGGGACCGCTGATCCTTAAGGGGTTAAAAAGAATTACTTCTTTGAAACGGTCTAAAAAGTGTGCTTACAAACCAGCAATCCCTGTATTCATGTTAACCCCTTAGTGACGGCCGCGTGCAGACGCGGCCGTCACTTAACGTCCGTCTAACATTTTTTTTTTTTTTTTAAACAGAATCCGGAGTCCCCGAACGGCGTGCAGCCGCGCGGGGATCCGGATTTCCTGGACGTACATGTACGTCCTCTGTCACTAAGTGACACCCACAGAGGACGTACATGTACGTCCATTGTCACGAAGGGGTTAAAAAGGAACATATCTGGGGCAAACCAACTGCACCGTAAGATGACAAATGAAAATTTCCCAAATCACCATTGATTTAACCCTTTGAATGCCAGGGGGGAGAAAAGGGTTAAATGGTTGTTTTAACCCACTGCATGTTAGCAAGGTATACAATACACTGTGAAGAAATGTATTGAATATTTCTCTAACATTCTAGGACTAAAAGCATTTAAATCAATAGACAATTCCATTTACCCCCTATTGTGCAGTTGGTTTGCTCCAGAATTGCTCCTCTTCAGATTGAATAATGACCTATGGGCCCTATTCAGTAACTACAGAGGTGCAGTTCTGTGTCAAACCACTTGTACTGTAAGCAGAAATAAACATTCTCTTGATTTAATCTCCATGTTTCCCACCCATCCTCTTCTGTGATTAGTCTCTGGCTTCTTTCACTTTCTCTTTCCTCCCAGGTTATCTTTGCCTGGTGTCCTCTGCTCATTATTCCTCATTATTCCTTTTTTATAATCATCTTTCTACTTCAGTTTTCTTCCCCTTTTCCACTTTCATGTTTTTATTCCTCTTATTATTATTTTGGGAGTAGTGCAGTTTTCTGATGGTATATTCAAAAGTTTGGTGCCACTTCCGAATCCCATGGTTGCGCTCCAGACCTAACTACATTGGCCAAACTTTTTGATGGTTCTACTGCTTTTACTATTATGTGTTACAATTCTGCATATATATCAGACAATTTTGTACATGGTTTTTATTATGGCCATTACCTGTGGCCTATTTGTGACATCTTGTTGTTCTTACCTGCAATGGAAAATCTTTGTATTCTTTGATTAGTAGGTTCTAATAAAGCTGATTTAAAAAAAAAAAAAAAAAGTGTTAAAATGCCAATTTAAATCAATAGATTTTTGATCATTTTTATTTGTCTGTAATAGTGCAGCTGGTTTACTCCAAAATTGAACCTCTTCTTGAATACGGCCCTATAAAACATAATGAGAAACTGTTCTTTAAAGTGTTAACACCTTGTTATTTTTTAGAAGTGGTTAACACAATGGGTGCTACAGAGGTCGCTTTGCAATGCACTGGAGATGCCTCTGCCATTCAGGAGTGTTAACGGTTTATAGCAACAAGAAGTATGAATTCATACTAAAAGATACGTTAAAATTATTTTTTAAGCCTTTAAACATTTTTATTAATGTCATCTTAAAAATAAGTCATTTAAGAAATAGTAATGCTTAAAAATAACTTAATATTAATCTGTGGTACCTCTTTTTTAAGACTGTGGCTGCCAGTCACACCCTAAAACTGAGCCATTTTGAAGTTATAAGGATTTACTATTCCCACCTTCCTCTTTCTCTGCTATCAGCTTCTTTTACAGTGAAGAAGCTGTTGACTAGACATGTGCATTAATTTCGTACCAAATGAAAAATGTAACAAAGTTTTGTGATATTTGGATTAAAAAGGCAACAAATGACATGGAACACAAATTTCCAGGATGATGAGCAACACATTCTATTCTTTTGTGCACATCCATTCATCTCTTCTTTAAGTCACACACTTACACCATGTGTCACATGAGTAAATCATTACCTTGATGCCCTGGTCCTCCATTAATTTTCATTATAAATAACATCAGAATGAAAAAAAAAAACATTAATGCCCAACTGCCAGCATTACCGTTACCACCTTTAATAAATGCTTAATGTCACCCATCCACCTAGCCAATCATTGAATAGGTGATATTATGCACATGCATTTCCCCCTTCAGCTAGACTCTGATTGGCTGGGAGGTAAGGTTACTCCAAGGAATGTTCTGTGAACTATATAAAGCCAATTCCCAGCCAATGAGATCTTGGGAAATAATTTGAACAGGGATTAGCACATATAAAACACAGTCCCTGTTCATTCATACTGGCTTGGGCAATGTCCTGAGCAGGCCTAAGAGGAGATTGCTTTTTTAAATTTATTTGAGACAGCCATGGCAACATTGGGGGAGGGATATTAGAGTTTTTTTTATTCTTCTGATAGTTCTATTGAAGATACTGGAAGACTAAGGCATTGAGGACACCGACAGACCTCCAACTAAACAAACATGATGGCAAATAAATTTTGTTCCTCCGAATGGGTAAAAAAAGTATGATTCAGATGAAAAACATTTTTTGCCATGCACAAGTCTACTCCTGACAGACTGACATAGCTAGGATTGCCATGGCAACCCCAATTTGCAATACATTGGATACTTCTCTATCATTCAGGTGGTTAAAATCCCCATTGAGATCAACAGGAATTTTGGGAACATCCCCGATGATGCAGTTGGTCTGGTCCAGAACTGCACCATTTTCTTTAGTGGATAAGCCCCACTTGTGAGTAATGCAGAACATTTTCTGTGCATTTGCTAAATCTGTACCTCAGTTAAAAAAACTCTGCTGAATCCTGTGGTAATGTTTTCATTTAAATTATTTAGTGCAGTTCTTTTGCCTTCCCTTTGAAGCTGACAACATTGATACGTGAACTCTACATTTTTGAAACTGAGAAAGTTCACATTTCCAATTGAAAAATCAGTAAATTATGCAGCGTTTGTAAGTCATTTTTAATAAAAACAGCTCGTTTTTTTCATCAACATGATTTGTATTGCTGCTTTAAAAGAGGCAAAATAGCAAAATGTATTAGAAATAATCAACTGTAAATAATGTGTAGTCCAGTATGCAGACATTATTTCTGCAGTCTTCTGTTTGAATATTTATAAAGAAAAAAAACAGAATACCATGGGAAACAAATACAAATTTCCCAAATTTCCTGGATGATCCATTGATGCTTCACTATTGATTTGTACATATGATTCACTGTCATACCTGATAAATGTCTTCTTTGGCGCCTCTGGAAAGGACTCCTGGGTGTGTCTAAATGTTGCAAATCTTATCTTAATGTGGGTGGGGCTAGGTCAGTTGGGTAGGATTGATAGGTTCACTTTAGAATGGGAAGGAAATGGGTGGAATTTTGGGATGTAGCTGGAGTTACCTGGGAAACGCAACAAACCTAGACTCTGTTCCCTGATACCTGGGAATTAACTCCAGGACTCTCCAGGGCATCTCTGAAGAGTTCTCAAATATGTCCACTGTGTATTCTGCAAGACAGGATTGCCTCAGATGTCATTCTCCTAGTGCTGCCTCACTGTTCCTTTCAGTCTTGCAATTCAGATCCACTTGTTACTCGATCCAGAAGTCCAACAGACTGCTGTGGATTTCATTTATATGGGGCTGTGACCTACAATCTTCTGGGTTGTGTCCTAGCTCAACTATCAGTGCAGGGGATTCATTTCTTAAACTGTTTACAACACCAGCAAGTGTCCAAAATATTTTAATAATGCAATGTATGTGAAAACTCAAGTCACCGATAACAGCTTTCCATAGTACATGAAAGAGACAGTATCACCTTGTGTCCACAATAGAACATTACAGTTTAACAAATGCAACTTTGAGCTGTAATAACTTTTGAATAAAAACTCTCCCAGCAATGAGAATACTATTGTTTTACAGCAAGAAAAATATTATAACATATACATTTTCACAAGGTTTACTGATTCTTTAAAGAGAGAATACATTTTTAATCCCATTAGTGTCAGAGGGGTATGAAAAGCATGGCAGAGCAATGCATCGCACAGCCCTCTGCACCCCATTTTCACTTTTAGGTGTTCATGGCCATTTAGCAACAATACAGCATCGGGCTTATGGCAAGATACACTCTCTCAGTTTCTCATTCTATAATTGTTAATTACTGTATCTTTTAAAAAACATTAAGGGGGAGATTCTTTTAACTGCAGAATTCCTAAGTGTAGTCTGTCTAGCTGCTGAGTAATAACGGGAACCAAGAGCAGGATTCAGCCTTCTGAAAGGGTAGCATAAGTGCAGACTTGATTAAAGTCTCAGTTCTAGGATGGAATTCTCAGCCAGCGATTCTCTGAACAGTATAAGTTGCGTCTGTCTGTCTAATGGACTCATCAAATGACTCATCAAAAGTTATCGATTGTTACTGCTCACAAAAAAACTTATCTGGCCACTGAAATCAATTAGAGAGCAAGCTCTGCCTTCAAGCTTGGCTTTTACAAATCATAAAGTTTAGGAAAGTGTCTGATATTTTTACTTTGACAGAGCAAACACCAAGGAATCACCTCCTGATTCCTCATATAGCTGCAGGAATTTGGCATATATACAGAGTACACCTACAGGGGTGAGTATGCAAAGGGGATCAGTTAAAAATAAAACACATACAAAGCTATCAAATTTAGCTCTATGATATATTAACTATTTTTTTTCTTCAAAATTGATTAGATGTATTTGTCAGTACTGACTTTAAAGGGACAGTAATACTTGGTTTTATCTTTATTATATTTTGTAGGCATTAAAAAAACATGAAGAACAATATGTCTTATCACTCAAACCTTTATGGTTTAAGAGATATTCACAAGCAAAGTATCCCCCCCACTTCAGCCAGATCAGAAGGGAGGTGCCCAGGTAGACTGCAGAGAGGGACAATCTTCAATTAAGATAAGGGAAAAAGCTGAAAAACTTGTCAAGGGGGGAAGGGCTTTCATTGTTTTCATACAAAGAAAATTGTCCCCTTCTGTTATCTGTACTGTCATACAACCAGACTCACATCTGAGAAGAGATGGCTTACACTAGGTAAAAGGGGCGGGGAGGGGAAACTTTGCTTGTGAATATCTCATAAACCATAAAGGTTTGAGAGATAAGACTTATATCATTCGTCATGTTTTTTTAATGCCTACAAAATAATATAAAGTTAAAACGAAGTATTACTATCCCTTTAACAGCTGGTGCCAGATAGCCTCATGGTCTCCCTAGCTCCCTCATAATTATTTTAGCAACCGGAGAAAAGGGTTCTATAAGACCCATCTCTTCAGACAAGCATTATTATCATATCTAATCTCTCTTTGTGAGTAAAAGGTAAGTTCAAAGCTCTGACACACAAAGGGTTTCAATTAAACAATTACTTTTTATCAGTGGATAGTGTTTTCTTGTGGAAATTCTCTCTCCAATTACAAAATAACTATTGGGAAAGGAGGCAATGTAGCATGACATATTAGTATCTGACTGGCAATACTGTCTAATTTGCATAGAGTGACAAATAAATATATAAACATATTTCCTAAACTATTGTTTTAAATAAAAATGGTCATCATAAATATAAAGCTCTTTCAATATTATTTTAAATTGGTATTTACTTTTTTTTTTTAAAGTAGGTGTCCCTCCCATTGGCCACAGCTTCTCGAATAATACCATGCCAAATCATGACATTGCTTCGACAAGTAGGAGGCTCTGTGATTGGTCACCTCCTGACCACAGTCTCATCTCTCCGGTTCCCATTGGCTAGGGGGCCAGTGCAACAAGATTTAATTAGTATGTCAGCCCCTGGGTGATGTACTCAGAAGTTGTATACAATATAACTGATTGCTTGCCATGGCAAGATGTAATTGTGTTATTTGTTCTTTTGTGTTTTCACTGTATAAAAATGTCTCCAAATAAAGTGTGTTCTTTTGGAACTACACTGCAGGCTATCATTTATTTTAGAAATTTTTTAAAGAGTCCCCTTTGATCCCCCATTCCCAGGAACTCTGTCCATCAACACCGGCATGGCTACTGTAACCGCTATAAGGAGAGGGAAACCCACATGATAGACAAGAACAAACTGGCAGTGGTGGGATACTCTCTCTCTCCAACCCAAGAGATCCAAACCACCACCTGGGATCCAGCTGATGGCAGAAGCCTACTGACACCTCAGGGTCACTGCCCTATAGGACCTTGTTACACAGCAGGGACATAATATCATGGAACTAAAGAAGTCAGAACTTTTGGCAGCCCTCAGAGAGATGGATGAGGCAATTGCCCAGTTCGCTAGGATCACAGATTTGCTGCGGGACTCCAGCCCTAGTCTGTGGGCCGCAAACTCTGTGTCCCGAAAGATCCAGAAGCATCTTGCATTTCTGGGTTCTAACCCACCCCAATATGTGGTGACTGTTGCTGAGCAAGAATACCTGGTGGAGCTAAACCAGAACTGTCCCAGCCCAGCCAGCCCTGCCAGTGAGTCCCGGTCGGACCATAAAGAAACCAGCATTTCTTTAAGAGCTTCAATGAGGCTACAGATAACATCAACAGGTTTCTACAGGACTTCAAGCAGCAATGACAACTCCACTGGGTAGATCCCCAAGACCGGTTTGCTATTTTGGAAGGGAAACTCACTGGGTGGACTACAGATGCCTACCAGGCAATCCAGGATGACTGGAGATCTCATTATTTGAAGGTGAAGATACAGTTGTTAACCTGCTACTCCATAACGCCGGACACTTATCTTCAAAGGGGCAGGGAAACCTGCCTCACCGTCGGGCCTCCAACCCCAGCCCCGAATGTTATGGGTCCCAGCAATGAGGCCATCTGCAGAGGCATTGCCCCATGACACACACTGGGCCTTCTTTTCCTAAAGGCACCCCCCCTCGGTTTGGTGCCTCCATGCAGACCCACCAGCTTTTGCCACTGTCCGACCCCGAGGACCAACAGCAGGAGGACTATGCTTGGCCTGCCCCAGTGGAAGTGCCTCTCTCCAAGGACAAATGCATTGAATGGGGCTGTTATCATGAGGTAGATCTGACCCAAGGCCCCATTCCCAACAACTGCAGACATCACATACAGCTGGTCCAGCTCAACAGATACCAAACAGAGGACTAAAAGATACAGGGCCACCCTCACCTTGTTCCAACCCTGATGCTTGGCACCATGTTACTGTACCGATCAGGTGGTGGAAATCCGTGTTGCGAGGGGGAAGGTGAACCAGCTCCCTTTGGCCAAGGTCCATCTGGATTGGGGAACAGGTCAAGGGATTAATACTGTAGGAATGATGCCTGGATAATCCCCAGACATCTTACTTGGCAATGAATTGGGATATCTGCAGCCATTTCACCTTTGGGGCTCCAATGGCAGAATTCCAGCTGCTCACACAAGCCAGCTCCAGACAAACTTAGGTTTGCCCAGACACTAGTCTACAGGATAATTCTGAATCCCATAACGCCATCACATGGTTGCCCCCCCTGCTGAGTTCTGTACAGCCATGACCACTGACCCTACATTGGCAGAATACCAGTTGGTCACTGGTAATGAGACTAATGTTGAGTAGTGTTTCCTCTAAGATGAGCACTGGCAAGCAACCCAGAATCGGAAGCATTAAGAGTAATTGAATTAGGACAAGGCAACATGCTCCTTCTGTTATTCAAACACAGCCCTGTATAAAAAGCCCATTTTAAAGGAGCAGTAAACTTTTTTATGACAAAATATATATTGTAGGGCTTTTCCTGTTGAGTAAAATAGGGTACTCCCACTACTGAGAGATGCATATTTCCAGAGTTATTACAGTTTAAACCCATTGTTTTTTTTACATTAGCAGTGCCCTTTAGTGGTTAAATTCCAATTAGTTATTCTATTACATTGTAGTTGAGAGAAAAGACAACAGGAGAGATTAACTATGCGGTGATAAAGAGATGCTAAAGTGATGATAAAGTGAAGAGGACTTCCCCAGTTTATCACTCCTCCATTTCCTATATTATTCTATGGAGCCTATTCACCAAGATCTCAAAAGCTGAAGCAATCTTAGTGCATTGGCTCCTTAGAATAACATAGGAATTGGAGAAGTGATAAACTGGAGAAGTCATCTCCACTTTATTACCTCTTCATCACTGTTTAGTGAATCTTCCTCAATGGCAAACTGTTCTCCATAGAATGTGAAAGAAACTGCTGAGTTATGCTGTCAGTAAACACGCAGTAAATTCACTTCCTGATTATTTTAACTGTTATAACTTTTGACAAAAGTAACTGATAACAGTGGCAGTGACCTTCTTTTACTTAGCAGGAAAAGCTCTGCAACACATATGTTTTCATTACAAAAGTTTACTGCTCCTTTAATCCTTTCAGTTCTGGGTCTCTCAAGTCCACTCATCTACGACAGAACACTGCACTGTTACCTGTTAATGACCACAACAGAAACAGTTATTTATTTAAAAATTAAGTTGACATGCATCTTGAATAAAGTATCTCCAAGAAGTGGGAGTTACCTTGTTTTACTCAGAAAGAAAAGTATTATAATTTATATTTTCATAATAAAACATTACTTTTCCTTCAATAGAAAAAAGAACGTGGTTCCAGTATGTTTCTTTTCTATGTGCTTGTATCTCTATATAAACTGAATATTATGAGGGTACAAAAGCTACTGATAAATACTCGAAAGTAAAGCTGCCCACTCATTATCTGCTGTTAAAATAGAAATCTAAAGGTTTCTGTCTGCATTTTAATATCAATACTAATGAAAGAACCCAATAACCTCTGCCGTTAGCCATAAATGCTATAATTTAGACTCTAAGCACTTCTAAAGATTGATCTATTGCATCATAATGGCCTTCATCACTATGGTAAAAGTAAGAGTCCTGTGACAGTATCAGTGAGTGGTGAAGCTGAAATACAATGAGCTGTAATCCTTTAACCCTCTGCTTTCCGGAGAGGTACGCAAAGCATTGCTCTGCAATGAGTTGCGTGCCCCTCCGACACTCAAAGGGTTAACCCTTTGACTGCCAGAGGGGTACGCCACGCATTGTTTTGCGATGCGTGGCGTACCTCTCTAGCATACAAACGGTTAAGGATCAAAGGGTTAATAGCAAGCCTTCTCTTTGACATTACATATTCTGCAAGTGTATAGTGTGTAAAAGTATATTTGCCTACACCTGTTATTTATTTACATCTGCACGTATCTTTTCCATTTTTATCTCCCTTACAGTGAGCTCACTGGATCTCTTTTTCCAGAGAGCTGTGTGTCAGGATCTGTCAAGTGGTGGTACACTGTACCACTCTCCCTACCGTAGAAAAGACAGCTTTCAAGTTCATGACATAAAATTCCCTGAAGACAGGGAACAAGGGAGCTCATTCTTAGGAATATTAAAATATTTTTTAAAAATATGTATAGGCAATTTGACTTTATATATTATGCACTTGTACAATATGGAAAGTCAAAAATGAGGTTTAGTGTCACTTTAAAGGACAATAATCATGTTTTAATAAGGCTAGTCCAATGCGATCCGACTTGGTATAACAGCAAAGGGCTGATCTATGCAGCTTCAAATAGGCTCCTAGCAGCTATTGAGGAGAGGGTCAAGCAAATTACCACATGGCTGGCAGAAATGTATTTCTTTTTGCCACAAACTCCAAGGGGGCATATGACACTTCCATAAACTCAATGTGTCTGGCTTTTAAGCCCAACACAGCAGGTCTATGGGGACCTACATAGCACAGGACAGTAAACTGTTCTGCAAGATGCCGCATAGATGGACCAGGAAAAGTACTCAGAGCCAGATTATCCACAAGAAATACTATGCAAAATTTGAAGGGGCTAGATCAGCAACTCACAGGCTCTGGATAGAGCAGAGATTTTAAGTGCACCTGCGCTACTCTATTCCATTTCCTGTAGTGTGACTGTTATAAAAGAGCAGTTACTGAGTCTCCCTCTTACCCCATACTTCTGGGTTGTACCAAGGTCACCTCAGTACTGCTCTGAAGTCAGATCTTGCATACATGCAGTTCAAGCTGTTGTGATCTGTATAGAAGGACATACTGACATTCAACATTGTTCAGATGCTATTACACCAGGATGCCTAGACCGCCTTTGAGTCCCACCATTAAATCCATCAAAAAAAGCTCAGCTGTCTATTATGTCTCACATTACTGTAATGCATGTAATAAAGTACCATAGCTATGTTGTATATAGATTACATATTTGTAGCTTACTTGGAGCACATAATAGCTGAAGGAACATTAACACCTAAAATTAAACATCAGTTAAAGGAACATAAAATAAAATAATGTTAATTTATATAATTTTGGGTTCCATGTACTTAAATCTAGCATCTGTACAGTTTAGTTTTATATTAGATCTCTGAAATGTGGTGCTAACTTGCATTTTAATGCATGTGCAGACTGTATAGACACATTTTACTTAATTGGTTATGTAGAGACAATACTGTTAAAATGTGAAAGTAGAGGTAAGTGTTTATAACATTTAATGTTATTATGTATATTTATTGTTTCTCTGTGAAAATATGTAACTTTGTACTATAAAAGCTCTCAATGACATACATGAAAACAAGAGGAATCTCAATGTATTCTTCCTGCTAAACACTTTCTAAATAAATAAACGTAGCGATGGACAGAGCAGCAGAGATGCACTCCTCCACTCCTAAAGTTATAGTAGAGGGCATGAAGTGTTTATAGGGGCTGTTGATGACTACCAGTAGAACCATGCTGGGGGGCGGGTAGTGTATATGTGGGCTGTGACTATCAGTGGAATCATACTGGGGGCAAACAGTGTATATGTGGACTGTGACTACCAGTGGAACCATGCTGGAGCTTAATCAATGCATATGTGGGCTGTCTGTGGCTACCAGTAGAACCACACTGGGGGGGGGCAAGAAGTGAAAATGGGAGCAGTGAATACCAGTAGAACCATGCTGGGGGGCGAGCAGTGTATATGGAGGCTGTGTCTACCAGTGGAACCATGCTGGAGCTTAAGTAATGCATACATGGTCTGTCTGTGGCTACCAGTGGAGCCATTCTGTGGGGGCAAGAATTGAAAATGGGAGCAGTGACTACCAATGGAATTATGCTGGGTGGGGAGGCAGTGTGTAAGGGGCTGTACCAACCTGTGGAACCATGCTGGGAGGCAAATAGCATTTACAGGGGTTGTGACTACCAGTGGAACCATCACTAGTGTAGCCTCGTGTTAGTTGCAAGCTCAGTGGTATCACCTGTGTAGCCCCATTTTGATTGAAGGAGACTGGTAGAGTAAAAGTGATACCTTTATTGGATGTGGAACCTGCATGCACATTTGTACCACAAATAATTGAATGCAAAGAGAACAAGAAAGTCCTTTATTGAGCTTGTAACATTGAATCATGGCTTTTACAGGGCTAGATGGTGTTCCTACAAACACAAGCCGACAGCTGCCTTGACAATGTGCAGGTAAGGCACAAAACAGCTATTGGCTTGTGTTTGCGGGAATGCCACGTTTCACTTTTAAAATGTTGGACGCAAAACAGAGTGCGACTACAGGGCGCATTCAGCATGTTGCCCTGATTAAAAGCGCAACATGAGACTCTTGCACTGTAGGAAAACATGAGATTCTTATAGCGCAGCCTGAAACGTTGCCATCAATGTATTGCCTCGGCCCTCTCTCCCCTTCTCAGCTCTGAGCACATATATTAGCCAGTCTTCCTTAGGAAAGAATCATGGACGGTATTTCTCATCACCTATAACCTCATCCAAATCTTGCTGAGCACTGCCCCAGCTCTTCCTCCCCTTCTCTGAGTGTTCCGCTCCACCCTGTCATTCTGCACACGGAGAAGGGTAGAGAGAGCCGGGCCAGCGCTCAGCAAGATTCAGATGAGATTATAGGTAATGAGAAATACTGTCCCTTACTCCTTCCTAATATGCATATATACAGGACTGAATGCAGTTAATTTAAAAATCTGATAAAGACAACCACTGATTGCAGACATATAGGGAGATTATATGTAGGCAATAGGACACCACTCCAGGTCTAACAGGTCTAACAGGCCTGTTGGTTTGTCCAGAAATACAACGTACATGGGGAAGGGGAGCTAAGAAGGGGAAAGAGAACCAGGACAATACAAGTTCATCATCCTCAGTGCTGGTCTCACCATGGTACTAACAACTAGTATTTCTTATACATCATCTCAAACATGCTCCAGAGAGCCGGGGATATACGTTGCAGTGGTATTTTTTTCTTTGATACATTGATAGAGCGAGAAAGGGGAGCTGAGAAGGAGAGAGATGTTGTTTCAGGCCTCGACATGAGAATCTTGCGCTTTCCTACAATGCAAGATTCTCATGTCGTACTTTTAATCAGGTTGACATGCTGAATGCACCCTGTAGCCGCACTCTGTTTTACATGTGACATTTTAAAAGAATACCGAATGACAACTAGCCGTATAAACACCATACTGCAATGTTACAAGTTCAATAAAGTAGGATTTCACCATGTGAGTGGTGACTTTCTTGTTCTACTCTTCACGCTCAGTTGTGTTATGCTGTATTACTTTGACTGAAGACAAAGCACTGAGGGTTTGTGCAATTAAAGGAAGTTTGGTTCTCTAACAAGGAGTTTTGAAAGCACATTAAGGTTTCTCCTGTACTATATTTTGAAACTGCTGTACCGCCTTTAGTATGGAAGCTCAATATAATTGTGTTGTTGGTCATTATTTCTGTTGAATTTGTACCACAGATAAGGTGCCCATACCACATTCTCACCAAATGTACATCAAGGCAAACTCTCATGATGACCATTGAATCTACCTCAGAAAGTGTGAAATGTCCCAACACAGGATTATGTGTATGCGAGACAGGACAAACTATGAAAACAGATGAATTTTCACAGATCCAGTGTGAACAAGAAAAAAAAATGGCAGTGGGTGAACATTTTTGCAAACATGGTTACACAAGACAGATCTCAGGGTGATGGTACTGAGGTGAAACTTTCAGTCACAGAGAGACAGGAAGATCTGGGAGTATACATGATGACCAAGTTTAATGATCGGAACTGTTGCCTGAACAGTGATAATGTATTTATGTCATATTATTCCACACAATAAATGCATTTTGGCTGTTTGGGTGCTTGAGGTAAGCAGCGGATTGCTAAGTGGTGCATTGCACACCCCTCTGGCACTCAGAGGGCTGCCCCATACATTTCATATATTTAGTCAACTTGGGCTGCAAGTCCCAAACTCTCTACATATAAAATTTTCTGGAGCTATTCACACATCAAAAGGGAAATAGATCTTGTACCACTTGACCAGCTTCAAAAAGATTTCTCTACTGGAGTCTAAAGAATAACTTATACAGACACTGGTGATAAAAGTTTCACCTCCAGAGGAATTTAAATTTGCATATATTTTTTGTATTCTTTAGCTTTCATTCTAACATACCTGATGAAGAGACCTATGTTGTCTTGGAAGCTTGCATTCAAAAGCTACTCAACAATAAAGGTATCGCTTTTACACTATAAGTCTCCTGCATTTTCTCTGGCTAGTACCGCTTTTTACCTATTTTAATTGTAAGCTCTGTGGCATTTATGTAGCTCCATTTCAGCTGTAAGCTATGTAGCATCACTTGCGTTGTCCCAAATCAGTTGTGAGTTCTGTGCTATCACTTGTGTGGTCCCATTTCAATTGTAAACTCTGTTGTATAATTTTGTGGTCCCATTTCAGTTGTAAGCTATATGGAATTACATGTGTAGCCCCATTTCAATAGCAAGCTCTATGGTATAATTGCGTAGCCCCATTTCAAATGTAAGCTCTGTGGAATCACTTGTGCAGCACCGTTTCAGTTATAAGCTTTGTTGTGTATTCTATAATATAGTTGAAGCATTCATTTTTGTTAAATTGGTACTATAACCTATAAAAACACTAGAACAGTGGTCAAACAGAGATTTGTGGTGGGGTGGGGAGGCAAATTGGGATCCTGCCAAGGGCTCTGTGGAGTCTTAATATGGCTCCGGAAGCATTAGGTTACTCTTTTCAGAACCTATTTGTGCTCTACTGTTGGTTTGCTAGGTTTCATAATGTAGCTCCATTTAATTGGGGAACGGATCTGCCAATAGTGGCACTATTAGATGATACAGTCCTTTAACCTTTTGATTACCAAAGGGGTATGCAACGCATTGCAAAGCAATACATAGTGTACCCTTCTGGCAATCAAAGGGTTAAACACTCTGAATCAAATCAGCTGAACCATAGGAACTATTAACCCTTTAAGTGCCGAGAGGTATCCAACACATTGCAACACAATGCATTTGATGTCTCTCTGACACGCAAAGGGTTAAAATTTTGCCAAACTTCAATGGACCTAAATCTTTAACCCAATTAATGCATTGGAGACCTTGTTAACATTCATGAATTTAAAAGTCACATGTATATGAACTGGAATGTTTAATTGTTCCCTGTGATGTAGTTGGTTTATCCCAGAAATACTCCACTTCAACTCTATACGTAAGGCTTACTATGGATGTCCGATCTTTATCACCTATAAAAAAAAAACAGTCATAGCTTATGTCTGAGCATTGTCACTAAAATTTAGACTAATGAGTCATATTACAAAATGGGTGAAGTCACATTAGAGTTAGTAATGCCCAAAGATAACTTTATGTTTGAGAGATATTCACTGCTAAATTTCCCTCTCTCCTGAGGACAGCTGTAAATCTGTGTTGGCCAACACGAGGAGGCTCTTCAGCAGAGCTGAAATAGCGATCTTTAAGAAAAACTACTTCATTGGAATGGTCTACAAAGTGTGCTTGCAAACAAAGCACACTATGTAGACCATTCCAATTAAGTAATTATTTTTAAAGATCGGTATTTCGGATCTTCTGAAGAGCTGCCAGCTGGTCCCAGGACCGGGATATCCTGTTGTCAGCATAGCGCTGACGTCAGGAGAAGGGTAGGGAAGGGGGAACATTAGAACCGAATATCTCTCAAACCGTAAAGGTTTGAGAGATGGGATTTGCTGCACATAATTTCTTTTTTTTTTAAATCTACAATAAAACAAAGTTATCTTAGGGCATTACTAACCCTTTCATAAATATGTCTCTTAGAATATTTGCTAATGACAATTTTGTTCTTGAATATATAGCTTATAGACTATGCTATACATTTCCTTTAAATGCCATCTAGCTGTAAGATTTTACCACTAAAATTGTCTTTTTTTATCACAATTAGTGAATTTATACATTGTGACACAATTCTTTTGACATTAATACTTGGTGAAAATGGCACTGAAATTCATCAAAGTGAAGGAAAATCAGTTTATTAACCCTCTGAGTGCCAGAGGGGTATGCAACGCATTGCAAAGCAATGCGTTGCATACCCCTCCAGCACTCAAAGGGTTAAATATGCTGCTCTTCTCCAGCATTTATCATTGGTAGATACCTTTGAGTATTCATCACTAATTTGTCATATTTCCCTGCCTTGCATATGCAAAGCAGGGGAAATGGTAGAAGTGGGACCAATCAGGCAATACATCCAAGCATAAACATACCGCCTATGTATATGTGTGTGTGTTCTCCACATCGATTGCAATGGGATCCTCTAGCTTTAAGGTGGCGGAAGGAATTGGCAGATCTATCTGACAATTACTTAATCATGTATAAGTGATGGCCAGATAAGATCCAGTCATTGCTGAATTAGTGAATGGCTAATGCGCAAATAAATCCTCTGATTTACTTGCACATTTAGTTATTTAAACCATGATTCATTCCGGCCTAAATGTGTATATATGAAGATATGCTCACCTTATTGCACCCATGCCAAATGTCTTTGGTCCAGGAAGGACCTTCCTCAGGGCAAAATTTTGCCCTGAGGAAGGTCCTTCCTGGACCGAAAGTGTTTGGATACAAGAAAGTGAGATTTTTTTTTCTGAAACTGCACTATTTGTGTGCTATCCCCTGAGAGGCTAAGAAGCCATCCTATATCTATTGAGGTGCATGTTCCATAGAAAAATAAATTATTTAATAGGCATTTAACCATTTGAGTGCCAATGTCTAATATCAGAATATATATATATATACACAAAAAAAAGAAGCTTGCAGCGCTAACTCATCATACAATATCCATATAATATAAATTAAATATAAGTTTAAAGATGAAGATGAAAGATATAGATAGCAGCAAGAAATGAGAGGGTTCTCCAGTCCTCCTGACATTAGTCCTAGACCCAAAAGTGAAAACACATACAAACAAAATAGATCTGCGCTCCTCTATATGCTGTGAATAATGTTTGCCCTGTAATGGGCATATATAATAATCCTTAGTAAATCTAAGTGAAATACGTGAGAATTTCATCCCACAAATTGGCCAATCCGTGTGTAAACTTACCAACCATGCCAAGGTATCTCACTTTATGGTAAGTCCTACTCTATTACACCTACAAATGCTATCTAAATTAAAAATCCCTGAAGAAAGATATTTATATGTCGCTTTGGGCCTATTTTACATGCACTTCCATTATCACGTCCGTTTCATACCCCCACAAGATTTATGCAGCAAATATACGGAATTCACTATAGACAACGAATACAAATTCCCATCTTTTTAACACTTTGTGTGCCAGAGAGGTATCCAGTGCATTGCAATGCAACACCTTGGATAACCCTCATGCACTCAAAGGGTTAAATTAAGTTTTTAATCCCTTAAATGCCAGAGAGCTCTCCAAAAGCAATGTGTTGCAGCACACTGGAAACATCTCTAGGATTCAAGGGTTTAAAACCCCATTTAAATAAACAGGAACTTGTATTTGTCCCCTGTGGTAAAGTTGGTTTGCTCCATAAATTACTCGACTTTTTCATTGTATAAGGCTCTGTATGAATATCAGCTCCTTTTTACCTTGTACAAGTAACTTTATCTCCCTGTGCCTCAGGCTTTAAACATTTCTCTTCTAGAAAGAAAAATTATTATGTACGGATGAGTATATTCTGTCACTACTATGTAGAAAAGGAGCTAATTATGATTTTATGTCAATCCATCCGTTGGCTACCTGCCCAACCAACTCTTTCAAAGATGGTCAGTGTTTGAAGAATAAGGACAGCAATTTTAATGGTGCTCTAAAAAATTTATTTCATTATTAAAATTTGATGATAGCTCTCCTTTAAACATCAGAAGGGTGATAAGATACATATCTGTCACTTAATGTCTGCCAACACAGCTAGTGAGTCCTCTTGAGCTTCAGTGCTCTCTGAAGGGAGCTGTGGATCTTTAATGAAGCAGATTACCTAACTGTTTCTCGTCTTCTGACGTTGTTGCGTATCCTCTGAAGAGGACAGGGAGGATGTAGTGTTTCCGTCTGCACTTGTAGACTTGTCCTCATGAGACCCCCAAGTCCATGGGGAGAGAAAGAGTTTTGTAAGTGCTTCCAGCCGATTGAATATTTTCCTCGTACCTCTGAAAGTAAAAATGCTTTGGATCCATTAACTGATTTTAAAGATTTATACACATCTATTGTGTTTGATCAGGCAATAATTAAAATGTACATGAATACAACAGAGAAGAAATTAGCATTACTACTCTACAGTTATGCTTTTCCAAGTATGACAATGGTTTTGATTAGCTGGCCCTGATTTGGATGATAGCCAGAGTGAGGCCAATGTACGCAGAACCAATGGAACCATAGGGGACAAATAAAATCTGCCACTGATTAAAATGAAGCTTTAACCTCTTGAATACCCCGCAATGTTTTGGGCTCTCTATCATGCAAGGGGTAAAGAGCACCGTTTAAATCAATGAGAATTTTGGGAATTTTTAATTTTGTCCTTATATTGTAGATGATTTGCTATAGTTCTTTGTATCGGATATATCAAGGACAGCTCCATCTCATAATCAAAACTGCCATACCATAGTCATACTTGAACAAGCCCAACTGTAGAGTAGTAATACTGTTTTCATCTCTTCTGTGTTCATGTTCAGTTTAATTATTGCCTGATCAAACACACTATTTAAAGGGGATCTATCATCCCAAAACAAGTAGCTCTTAATCGCTAGGTTATATAGCAATTATTCTGAATATTTAATTACTTTCATTTATAAAAACCCTATTTATGAAAAATATTAAGAATAAATATTACCCTGGCCCGGGCAGACTGCGGTTACATGCTCTGTGCTGTGGTCTGCCACTCTGCCTCTGCTCCCCTGACTCTAGCCAGCCTCCTCCAATGACGGAGGCTTCTGTCTGTAAGCTGGAGCGATCTCATTGGCAGAGATCGATATCTAGTCAATGAGACTGCCCCAGCTTACAGACAGAACTCCTCTGTCATAGGAGGAGACTGGCTAGAGGGAGGGAGCAGAGTGGCAGACTGCGGCACAGAGCTCATAGCCTCAGTCTGCCCGGAAGTAGAGCAAGGGTAATGTTTATTCTTAATATTTCTCCCAACTAGTGTTTTTATAAACGAAAGTATTTAGAATAATCGCTATATAACCTCCCAATTAAGAGCAACTTGTTTAGGGGTGATAGATCCCCTTTAATGAATCCTTACTTTCAGAAGTTCTGAATTGAGGTTCTTCTTTGTATATCATCCTCACTCTGGCTATCAGTGAACAGAACTCAAAGTTAGCTCCATCTCTGAATTACTCCAGTTCGTCTCAGTGCATCAGTGATGCAGAAACTTTTTTGCTGTTGTTGTTCTTGTTTTGGTTTTATTTATTTATTTATTTGGGGGGTTGACATCTTCTAAAGGATGTTTCAAATGTTGTCAATGTATTAATAACATAATGGTGGCAACAGAGATAATACAAGTAAGTAGGGTGTTTTCTTTTATATGGAATAATTTGGAGAAAATGAAAAGGAACAAAGGTAAATTAAATGTAACATTGTTTATTTCAATATTTAAAATTACCTGCTTAAATTTATATTGAAGAGTTGCTGAAATTATTAAAGTGGATCCATACCCTAAGACAAATTTAGTTAGTTTTATAGAGAAATAAAATCTGCCTATATGTTTGCATTTACTCTATACAATAAAAAACGTTTAAAGCGGATCACCCAAATTAAAATTACCCTAAAATACTTATGCATTTAATGATAAGCATATCCATACTAATATTACCTGGAATAAGTACAGTATTATTGACAAATCCAGCTCATTCTGAAATAGTCAGGCAGGCATCTGCGCGCCTGCGCGTGGCATTGTACCTTAAAGGACCAGTAAACTTTTTTTTATGAAAACACATATTTTACAGAGCATTTCCTGCTGAATAAAACAAGGTCACTCCCATCGCAGTCAGATGTTTTATTCAAAATTTATAGCAGTTCAAATAATCAGGAAGTGAATTTACTGTGTTTACTTCATGATAGTTCTAATTGACAGGAAGTGACAGGCAGTCTCTATCACATTCTATGGAGAACTGTATGTCTCTGACTTTTCTGACTTTCCTCTCCATTAGAATCTAATAGGAAATCTAATTAGAATTTGGCCACTAGAGGGCACTGCTAATGTAAAAAACATGGGTTTAAACTGTAATAACTCTGGAAATATAATTCTCTCCACAGTGGGAGTACTCTTATTTTACTCAATAGGAAAATCCCTACAATATATATTTTTTTCATAAAAAAAGTTTACTGCTCCTTTAAGGTACAGGAAGTGATTGACGGCACAGGTGTGCAGATGCCTCTACAGCTAGCTGCTTGCCTGACCCTCTCAGAATGAGTTGGATTTCCCAGTAACGCTGGACTTATTCTGGATAATACTAGGATGGATATGCTTATGGTTACGCTCATAATTATTTGGGGTAACTTTAATTTGGGTGATAGTTCCACTTTAATGGATTCTTAATATTTTATTGGCACAGCGAGGCACCTTATGCTAATTATCTACACAGTATGCTAATTACTTATGTTTGTGGTCAAACTTTTCAGTTACTATGCTATTAGAAATGGCCCCAGTGTATGGGCTTCATCTAGACTCATTCATAGCACAGTGTGTGGTAATATTGTCCTGGCACATAAATTAATAAACAAATTACCCAAATGTGCCATGCTATGCCACCAACACATAAAGGTGAACTTATATTACAAATGTCTAGTACAAGATATAGACAGTTTAGCACTGTGTTTAATTGTGTTCATTTAAAGGGATAGTAATGTTTCATAATAAAAGCAGCTCTAATTAATCATCATAGTATTTGGACTTTGGAGAGTGTTATTTCAATTCTGTCAGAGTTGTAGTACAAGAATAATTGAATGATAAAGTATCCCCCTCCCGCCCCTTTTACTGATGTAACACTGCTCAGCCAGATCAGAAGGGAGGTGCCCAGGCAGACTGCATAGAGGGACAATCTTCAATTAAGATAAGGGAAAAACCTGAAAACTTGTCAAGGGGGCAGGGTTTTCATTGTTCTCATAGGAAGAAGATTGTCCCCTTCTGTTATCTGTCTGGTCTATGGACTGCACTCCACATCTGAGAAGAGATGGCTTACACTAGGTAAAAGGGGTGGGAGGGGAAACTTTGCTTGTGAATATCTCTCAAACTATAAAGGTTTGAGAGATAAGAATTATATCATTCTTCATGTTTTTTTAATGCCTACAAAATAAAATAAAGATAAAACGAAGTATTACTATCCCTTTAAGAAATATCCACGCATGTGAACAGCCCAACCTGACTTAATGTATTGCAAAGTAATGTTCAAAACAGGCAACATCATGCAGACATCACAGCCGCACTTATGTTACTAATGGTACTGATAAAGGCATTTTTGTGTGCAGATTTTGCGCATGTTCTAATCCAGGAAGCTGGATACCGAACGATTCTTGAATTGTGCATAAAAAAATTCCTTTTTGTTACAACACTACACAGACGTATAAATTCATTCGCAATAGCACTTCCTGCATTAGATTCATTCACTATTCCACTCACACAGATTCGTTAATCCTGGCCACGCCCCCCCCAAAAAATAAATATGCGCAGCTGTTTGCTAATCTTGATGTTTTTTCATGCGCAATTCAACAAAATCATGCGCAAACCAATTCCCTAGTGGTTTTCACACAGGAAATAGAGATTGCGCATGTTTCTTGCATCGCACCATATGTGAACTAAGTAAAAACTGTCTGCTTTAGATCATTTATTACAAACTGTATAGAGTTTTTGAGTTAATAACTGGGTCTCTGGGGACAGAGGCTGATTGTCCAGCTTTTCTGAGTTTCCCACTCCCACTTCTCATCATCCCACCTACTTCCCACCCTATTTTGTACCATTCTAGAGTCAAATCTCACCCTTTCACCTCTCAATCCCACCTACCCAATTAAGCCCCACTCACTTGATGCCATTATTCAGATCATTTAGGCACTCCATTACCCAGCCCATGAGCCCTCTCCCAGGGTTCCAAAGAAGAAAGTTTCCCTCTAAAAGAAGAAAAAACACATACAATTATCAGGCAACTGTAAGGCTTTGTTCACAATGGCAATTTGCTTAATGCTTTGAATTTGCATATGAATGTGTGGTACTGTTTTTCAATGTGTCCCTAATCACGTGAGTCTCTAATTTTCCACCCATAATGATTTTTTTTAACCATATCGCTTTAAATATCCATCTTTCACTACTTTCAACATTGCATAGAACTTATAATAACATGTTAGATTTGGTGCAATCAATACAATACACCAGTGGTGTTAATGCACTGTCAGACTAAAAATCACAGCATGATGTGTTGCATTGTGAGCAGCACTGCATTTTTCAACATTGTATCGCAAATGACACAATGATAGTAATTGCATGCCTTTTTCATGCGTTCAAATCATTGTGATTCAGTAGTCGGTTTGGCTGGGGTCTGATCTGATCCATTTTTGTTTAATATTTTAGCCTTACCATGTAACATTCACATACATTTGATATTGTTCCTACATCTCTCCAGCATCCAATGGGTTAAAAGATTTGCTTATTAGGTTCACATAGAGCACTTAATAAAGGTTGCTGGCAACAGCAAACAGTTTGAGAAGCACTTTTATATGGGAGATTACAGCATCAAAAAATGCATGTAATATCATATAGTTTAAGTTCTATTATGAGACGGAACTATCTGTGAATTTTATCATGTCTTTTAAAGGGAAAGCAATGTTTCAAAATAAAAGGAGCTCCAATTAATCTTCATAGTATTTGGACCATGGATAGTGTTATTTCAGTACTGTCACAGTTGTAGTTCAAGAGTAATTGAATGATAACATATCCCTCTCCCGCCCATTTTACTGATGTAACACTGCTTGCCTCAGAACAGCAAGGTGGTGTCCAGATGGCTTGCAGAGAGGGACAATCTTCAATTAGCATAATGGAAAAATCTGAAAAACCTGTCAATGCGGGCAGGGCTTTCATTGTTTTCACAGTAAGAAGATTGTCCCTTGCTGTGAGCTGTCTGGTCTGTGGGGAGGTGGCTTACACTAGGTAAAAGTGGTGGGAGGGGGAAACTTTTCCATTGAATTACTCTTGAACTACAGTATTGAAATAACATTCTACATGGCCCAAATACTATGAAAATTAATCGGAGCTGCTTTTATTTTGAAACATTACTATTCCTTTAAATACAAGCTATTTGTATTTAAGAGTTAGAATTCCTTTAAATATTTCTAAAAAAAAACCATCCCTATATGTCAGTAAGCTTATTTTACTGGCGACATTTACGTGGAGAGAGAAAAGCTATGGGGGAGCTTATCAGCAGTTGGGACACAGCCAGACAAACAAAATAGACATCTACTTATGTTCCACTGGATGATCTCTGCGTCTTCCACTCAAGCATAGTTGGCCTGCTTCAGTTTATCCTTACCTTGCTGGATGTTGGGAAACAGAATATAATGCAAACAATAACACATCATCAAGAGAGGCCTTTTGTCTGTTTCTTCATGCCCCAGCTACCACCTGATACACAGTCAAATCAGCCTGCTATTGTAATGGCATCAGCTGCAATTGTACGAAGCACTGTGTGTGCATGCACTGCTTGAAATTCCCTGCTGCACTCCTTCCTAGAGGCAGGCTGCCTTTGACTTTATCCACCTGTGCCCTAGTTACTTTATTCCCCATGCTATATTGTTAACGCTTTGACTGCCAGCGCGTTGTGCAACACATTGCTCCTTTGGAGGGGTAAAGGGAAGAATAAATGTATATTTTGTCATCTATTATTGTTAATTATTTTCAATTATTTTTTTTATTTTTAAAGGGGAATGGTATCCTAAGACTAAGTGACTCTTAACCCCTTGAGGACAAGAAGAGCGTACAACACATTGCAAAGCAATGCACCGCACACCCCTCTGGTCTTTAAGGGGTTAAAGAGCAGCAACATGTTATTTAAAAAAATGTTATACGATTTTTCCTGCTGAGTAAAATATGAATGATAATTTTCTTTCAAAAGTTTTCACAACTTCATCTTTTTTGTTTTTAACCTTTTGAATGCCAGAGTGGTATGCAAGGCATTGAGAAATAAAGAGATGCATACCCCTCTCTCACTCAAAGGGTTAAATAAAACTGTTATTAATAGTGCCTGCTTGTCAAGATTCTATGGGTTATTTTTTTAATCATAATTTTCTTAACCCCTTAAAAACCACCCAATCTGGCAGGGGGCAGCCCTTAAGGACCATGGCGCATATTGTTGTTTTTTTTTTTTATCTCAATGAATTCTGGGATAGCAGAGCGGTGTGCAGAGGCGTGATGGTCCTGGCATGTCACAAGACGCTAAGGGGTTAATTTAGAAATACCCACGCATATTTATTTCCACCACTTCAAGTGTACTAAAATCTTTTACTACATTAATTAGCTACTTCTCATCTCAGAAAAATGGTACCCCATTGGTATGGGCTGACAAACCGTAAGGAGTTCCAGAAGCACAAAATTATACATACCTGTTTTCTTTTTATAAAATAGGCTGACTGTATTACAGTGCTTCTGAATATTAGAGATTTGATGGAAAGGTACGAAAAACTTACCAGTTTGGAAAGTAGACATTCATCTGCATCAAATTAGGATATTTTTGCATTTTCACCCTTAGACTGGTGTGCACAATTATTTCCAGTTATGTATTGCTATTGGGAATTTTCTTTTCATTTCCCACACTTTAAAGATACTAAAATCTTTGAATACCATGGCATTTCCTGCTGTATACAGTACTTTCTAACATTCCAAGAAAAATGGTATCCTTTTGGTATGGGTTGACATACCGTAATGGGTGCCAGAAGCACAAAACTGCACCTGCACTTTTCTATTGGGAAATGACCTGCTGGCACTAAAATGTTCATGACTGTTATCGATATGAAGAATTTGTCAGTAAGGTATACCATTTTAGAAAGTAGACATTCATCTGAATCAAATGATGGACCACTTGAATTTTTACTCTTACGTGTCAACTCTTTCCAGAATGCGGTGCTATAGGAAAAAAGCATGCTTTTACAAGCATGCTTGTAAAAGACTTCAGCACTATGGAATTTCCAGGAATTTTTAGTACCTAATACCAGGCTGAGAAAAATGGTATCCCACTGGTATGGGTGCTAGAAGTGTGGATACTGGGGCAGCAGGCAGTATGTGTGCTATGCCAGGACTACCAGTGGAACAAGTCGGGGTGGGGGGGTCAGAGTGTATATGGAGAGATCTGTGACTAATTGTGGGAAGTGGAACCAGGCTGAGGAGGGGTGATATCTGACAGTGTATGCTGGGATCAGTGAATTCCAGTGGGCAGCAGAACAAGGCTTGGGGGTCTGACAGTGCATGTGGGGATCAGTAGTGGAACTAGGTGGGGAGGGGGGACAGATAGTGTATATCAGAAATAAATGTTTAAATATCTCCTAAAATGTGTACCTTTTTGTTTTTTTTTGGTTAACATGACACTGAAGCAGTTTTAATAAGGTTTTCAAATATGCAAAAGAATTCAATGTGATCTGTCCACTTTAAACCTTTAACCCTTTGAGTGTCAGAGGGGTACGCAATGCATTACTTTGAAATGCGTGGCATAACCCTCTGGCACTGAAAGGATTAAGGACCAGAGGGGTGAGAAACTCATTTCTTTGCAATGCGTTGCACACTTCTCAATGCCTTAATGGGTTAACCTCATGTCAGCTTCAGTTTTTCCATTTGGCTAAATAGGTAAAGTCTGTGCCAATGGCTCCTACCATTTTGAATGAGTTAAAATGAACAGTTTCAAAATCTAAATGTTGGAAATTCTTTTTACTCAAAGAACCCATTGTGTGTATTGGAATTCCACACAACCTAAGGTTACCATACTCTGTGACATCACTTACATTCACCTGGTTTTTGGGGGAGGTTGCTTTTGAGTTTTTTTTCTATGGGACGTCTTTGGTAAATCCAGCCATGGCCCCTGGCTATCAGAAACGTCTCCATCATAAGGAATAATACAACCTATCTAGCATTCACATGTCCCATTTAAATCAATTTGAATTTAGGGAATGCTTAGTTCTTCCTTATGGTACAGTTCATTTGGCACAGAATTGTTCCAGTTTGCCTTTATTTACCAAACTCCTGCTTTTTTGTCATATGCTGTTATAGAAGTTCACTTGCTGCCCTAAACACACCCTTGTGAAATCACTTGCCCCAATGGATAATGTGACCAGATAGCCATTTTAGTAAGGGAAGCTAATGAGATAAACACACACTTCAGGACTGCACTATTTCCCTTTCAGTTCTGCAGAATAAAGATTTCAAGCTTACTGCATTACAATGAAGATCTGATTAAGACGCATTACCAATAGCACTGATGACACTGGTAATTTTTGCCTCACAGAATGCATCATAACGCAACATGCTGCCGCTTGGATGTACATGTGCTTTGAATGCATCCAGGATTCAGCATGAAGATCTACACTGAAGATTCTGAGCCAACATGCAGATCATTCACATGGGAAATTTTGCAGTCTCCAATTACTGGCTGACTCACTGGGCATCAGTCAATAATATATGGCCAAAGCCTATGTGTACTGGCCTTGTTACACAATTTAGCTATGCTCCTATTGAACAGCATCTTCGGAGAATGCAGGACATCATAGGTAACTAGACAAGGGTGGACTGGCATGAACTAAACAAACAACAGCCACGTTTGCCGATGTGAACATACCCTTGCTCTCGGTTTATTAATGAGAAATATGGAACTTATATAATAGTAGAACAATTATGGAAAACAAAAACTGTACAGTAGGAAAAAATAAAAAATCCCAATTATTTAAACTTATAATTTACACCCCTTAAAATAAATCCTCACATAGTTTAATATGAACAGAAAATCCTTATGGCCTCTATGCATCAGTTTTATGTGCATTGATTCTACAAAATGTATTTTTAATTAGTACTGAATATTATGTCCTTGGAGGCAGACGTGATCCTTTGTTTTAGGATTAGTGGACCCTAATTTCATAGAATACTTCAGTGCACGGAATTCTGAATCCTAGAGTACTGCACAAAGACTCATGGTAGCCTACATGATATCCAGTACTAATTAATGATTTGTTTTGAAAAACCAATCCATGCAGGGCTGAGTTCTAGTAACTATCAGGATCTACTATCCAGAGTAAAATGGGTAAAGTGTGGTAGCCATAGAAAATGCAGGAGACTTGCAGAATAAAAATTATACCTTTATTGGCTAACTGAGTGGCTTTGGAAGCAGGCTTTCAAGACAACTAGGCCTCTTCTTCAGGCATATGCAAGGTGGTAGACATGATTCCTTTTGTGGTATTCATAGATTACAAGTTTCTCCCACTGAAGTGTTCTAAGGAAGCTTCCAATAGGAGGAGTTGCAAAGGAATCATGTCACCCTCCTAGCACATGATATCAATAACTTAAGATTGTGAGGAACCAATAGTTGCAGAATTGATTCATAGTGAACATTAGAATTTTCAACCCAAATTAAAGGGATAGTAATACTTTGTTTTATCTTTATTTTATTTTGTAGGCATGAAAAAAAACATGAAGAACAATATAAGTCTTATCACTCAAACCTTTATGGTTTAAGAGATATTCACAAGCAAAGTTTCCCCTCCCCGCCCCTTTTTCCTAGTGTAAGCCATCTCTTCTCAGATGTGAATCTGGCTGTAAGACCAGACATATAACAGAAGGGGACAATCTTCTTCCTATGAGAACAATGAAAGCCCTGCCCCCCTTGACAAGTTTTTCAGGTTTTTCCCTTATCTTAATTGAAGATTGTCCCTCTCTGCAGTCTACCTGGGCACCTCCCTTCTGATCTGGTTGAACGGGGGGGGATACTTTGTTTATGAATATCTCTTAAACCATAAAGGTTTGAGAGATAAGACTTTTATCGTTCTTCATGTTTTTTTAATGCCTACAAAATAAAATAAAGAGAAAACAAAGTATTACTATCCCTTTAAGGTGGGAGTAGGAGTTTATTATTAAGAGCTATTAGTCTTCCTGTAAGATAAGTGAGAGGCTATAACTAGGATGTGTTCTTTTTCTTTTAAATTAGACTTCGAACCTCTTGAATTCTACAGAGGTCTCCAACGCATTGCAAAAGCAATGCACTGTCATTCAGTGGGTGAAGATCCACTGCGCTTAATGGGATAGTAATGTCTCTATTAAATATCAGTTCCAAGTCTTCTTTATGTTTTTTATAACACTTAGAGCAATGTTTAATTACTTACATATCTGTAGTTTAAACACTATTCAAGCCAAGAGATCTCCGTCCCGCCCCCTCCCCTTGGATCTGCAATCCGGTCATGTGATGGGATGGATGCAGTGAGGTACAATCTTCACACAGTAAGTATAAGGAACCCTGCCCCCCACCCCCTTAACAAAGGAGAGAAGGATTTTCCTTTTGTTTACTGAAGATTGTCCCTCGCTGCTCTCCATCCGGACCAGACTGAGAGGATCAGTGATGCAGGGAACGGGCTGAAGGGGGATCCGTTCAGCTTGAATAGCATTTGAACTACAGAACTGTAAGTAATTAAACATAGCTCTACGTGTTATAAAAACATAAAAAAGACTCGGAGCTGCACTTCAGTAGAGACATTACTATGCCTTTAATGTACTCAATATATGTTCTCATTTTTTGTAACTATTCTACAGAATGCCTTGCTGACATACTTTAAAAACTATTATGAACAGTTCACTGCTCAACCAACATACATTTTATCTCAACAGGTGTGAAAAGATTGTATCTCTCCACTGTATCCTTACCGATCTTTTATAATATTGCTGATTACAGCTTCTGACTACTTACTGAAAACAGCAAAGAATATGTTGCATGGCTCAGTATTTTCACCTTACTGTAACTCCTGTTACCGCAATGCACTCTGTATTGCCAAGTCAGTTCTACTAATCCAAGCCAAGACCTTTTTCATTTCATCTATCAATTTTATGACATAAAGCAACCATTGCTGGGCACTAACTACCTTTAAATAAAATACATTTTGTCAGATTATTGTGATGGGGAATGTAACATCCATATAAGCTTGTTTTCCTGGCTAGACTTACATCTCAGGCACTCCTAGGAAAGGCAACATAGGCACCCATTAGCCCTATTAAAAACCACAACCCCACACCTCAAATGACCCCCCACACACACACACCTCATCGGTTGTTGCCTGACACAGAAAACACCCTTAACCTTAACCATTACAAACAGAAATGCTCTTAGACATAAAAGAAAATTGCAGCTATTCTGGAGCAAACCAACTGCACCATGGACGATAAACAGCATTGCCATTTATTTAAAAAGGGGGTTTTAATCCATTGAATGCTACAGAGGTCTGCAACACAGTGCAAGGCAATATGTTGGAGACCTCTCCAGCACTTAAGGGGTTAAAAAGGCAAATTAAATCATTGCACATTCAGGGAATGTTTATTGTTCCCCTATGGTGCAGATGATTTGCCCCAGACTTTTTCCAACCTTAATCCCTTGGCTAGTTAGTGACTGTCTGAACTGTTATAACATTTGAAGAATGCAACTGACAACAGTAATATATATTTTATTTCTGTCTATCTATCTATTATCTATGTATCTATCTATCTATCTAGATATACTCAGCCTGGGGTATACACAACTGATAAGCGACAGCACTCAGTCTTCAATTTGAAAGACACAATAAGGTTTAATTACATCATAACTGTTTTCGGTTCACACCTAGACTTTCCTTCCTTGCCCTGTGAAAGGTCCAGGTGTGAACACCCCTCTGATTCTCTGGGGGGTTAACCCTTTGAGTGCCAGAGAGGTACGCAACGCATTGTTTTGCAATGCATTGCATACCCCTCTGGCACTCAAAGGGTTAAGAGGCCGCTACCTCACTTCTCCACGCGATGCAGTCTTGCGTTACCTCATGCAATGCAATCATGCACAGTAGACACTGGCCGAATGCGGGCAGTCTCTACTGCGCATGACGACTTCTGACAAACATCCTAGCGAATTATTAAATAGGATAAGAAGAAGAACTCACAGCTCCAACTCACCTTAACATATCCATATAATAAATCCAACTTTAAGATTTATAAGAATAAATACAATGATGGGTACTCACATGAATCCTGATCAGCATATATTAGCTGACAAGCATGCAGACAGAGAATTGTGCCCAGTCTCCACTCTGGGTTTTTTTTCCAAGTTGTGGGTAAGCTTGCCACAGCGCCAAGGTATTTCACTTTCAGGCAAGTCCTACTCTAATAAACCTAAAAACCCTATCTAAATAAAATTAAAATCAAAAAGCCCTGAGGAGCTGTTATAATGCAGGCCCTTTTGGGGTCTGTTGTATCAGGTAAGTCCCTTGTATAAAACGTTTTATTTAAAGGGTCCCCCACTCCCAGAGCCGGCCCTTACATGGGTCCCAGTGGGTTCATGGACCCAAGCGGCACTTTGAAGAGGCAGCAATTGGGGGCCAATGTGGACAGGGTGTGGAGGTGGACAGTGTGGAGATGGATAGTGTGGGCAGTGTGAAGGTGGGCAGGGTGGAGCTGGACAGTGTGGCGATGACAGTGTGGGCAGTGTGGAGGTGGACAGTGTGGAGATGGACAGTGTGGGCAGTGTTGTGGTGGGCAATGTGGGCAGACGTTAGGCTTTCGTGTAGATGTAGGGTGTGATTTTTTTTGGGGGGGCAGCATTTCATCCTTGGACCCAGGCAGCACAATGTCTTGGGCCGGCCCTGCCCGCTCATCTACACCTCTTATTTCCACATAATTCAGGCCCTTTTACGGTTTGTTGCATCAGGTCCCTTATATACACCTTTTTATTACATGTATGTCTTTTATTTTTAATTGCACTACACTGGGACCCACAAACATTATAAAGAGCATATTTAAAGGGTCCCCTGTTCATCTACGCGTTCATTATAACATCTCCTCAGGGCTTTTTGATTTTAATTTTATTTACATAGGGTTTTTAGGTGTATTAGAATAGGACTTTCCTGAAAGTGAGATACCTTGGTGCAGTGACAAGCTTACCCACAACTTGGCCAATCTGTGACACAAAAATGTCACTTATTTATTAAGAATTATTATTTTGACAATTACAGGGCACCCATTAGTTCTTTATATAGTGTAGCACAGATTTGTCTTTTAGTCTAATATATATATATATATATATATATATATATATATATATATATATATATATATATATATACTCACTCTGTCATAGTTACATGCCTGGGTGCCATTTACTAGGCAACAGCTATTTACAATGATCTGATGAATGTAAAGCACTCACAGGACTTCAAAGTAGGTGTGAAAAGTGAAGATGTCTTTATTCGGTGATGAATGTTTCAGAAGTTTGTGCAATGCAGCCAAAACGTTGATCACCGAATAAAGACATCTTAAAGCGGAACTACCACCCATTTGAAACTTAGCCCCAAATAATTACCCATCTGGCGACTAGCTGCTAAATAGTGCTAATTGCCAGAATTATTAACGCTTTATTGAGAATGCACACTGCTCCCGGGACTGACAGTTAGCAACCAGCGCAGACATCTTTAAATAGTGATGTCTGCACGTCTGCGCGGTCAGTTTCTTTTGGAGCAGAGCGGCTCCTAGCAATGCCTCCTAGAGCAGACTGGGACTGACAGAGCAGGCGTGCAGACATCACTGTGGAAAGATATCTGCACTGGATGCTGGCTGTCAGTCTGAGGAGCAGTGTGCATTCTCAGTAAACGCGGTAATAATTCTGGCAACTACAACTATTTTAGCAGCTAGGCCCCAGATGGGTAATTATTTGGGGCTAAGTTTCAATTGGTGGTAGTTCCGCTTTAACTTTTCACACCTACTCAGAAGTCCTGTGAGTGCCTTGCAAGTTGAAGTCTGAGTGCTGTCTCTTATCAGTTGTGGATACCCCAGGCTGAGTATATCTTTATAATTTCCATATGGGACGTGCACCAGCTAAATTATTAAATTAATGGTATTGACTTTTGTTTATTTGGGTGCCTTTATTTTCATTGATATCTATATAGATATGTATACTATATATATCTATATATATAAAAGAATAAGCCTCATTGCATAATTTATGGTACCCCACACACAGAACATAATTTATGTCTCCTCAGAAAAGAAACTCGCATTGAACAGAATGTCTAATTACATAATGTATGTCTCATTAGGAGACACAACTCCTATTGGGTGATTGAATGGGGACTTTACTGCTATCATTGGGTGATTCAATGGGGGCGTGTTTATCATACAGGGAGTTGGCCCACCCCCTCCAGCCCGCCCACCAGTATCCAACTGACAAAAAAAAAAAAATATATAACTGCCACTCGCTCCTGAGGTAGGGATATCAGTAACTTCTCCCAGTCCACTCACACTCTCACTCAGGATCATGACCCCACAAACACACTGTTTCACCTCCCACAGATAACTGTAACCCTCCATACACTCTGTTTCAGTATGAGGGTGTAATGTTCCCATAAAATACAAACTTAACAGCAACTCTTATTTAACTCATCATCTCTTCAGTCACCTCACTGTCTCAACTGTCACTCCTCCACTTCCTGCTTCCTGATTCCCACCCTTTCTCCTTAAAGGGAGAGAGATGCTTTGCTGTATGTTGCAGAGGGCAAGCCTCAAACACCACTTTCTATATGATCCCTCAGCATATTGCTACATTGCCTCAACTGAAGAGCCACCGTGTGTTATATTGCTATGTTAGCTCAACTTAACCCTTTGAGTGCCAGAGGGGTAAGCAACGCATTGCAAAGCACACATTCTGTCTCACACAGTCTCTCGCACAGTCTCTCACACACTGTCTCACACAGTCTCAGTCTCACAGTCGCAGTCTCACAGTCGCAGTCTCACAGTCGCAGTCTCACAGTCGCAGTCTCACAGTCGCAGTCTCACAGTCGCAGTCTCACAGTCTCAGTCTCACAGTCGCACACACTCTCAGTCTCACACTCTCTCTCAGTCTCACACTCTCTCTCAGTCTCACTCTCTCTCAGTCTCACTCTCTCTCAGTCTCACACTCTCTCTCAGTCTCACACTCTCTCTCAGTCTCACACTCTCTCTCAGTCTCACACTCTCTCTCAGTCTCACACAGTCTCTCTCGCAGTCTCAGACAGTCTCTCTTGCAGTCTCACACAGTCCCTCACACTCTCACAGTCTTACAATCTCACAGTCTCTTACACTCTCAGTCTCTCACACTCTCACAGTCTCACACTTTCACACAGTCTCACACACTCAGTCTCACACACTCTCGCAGTCTCACACTCTCGCAGTCTCACACAGTCTCTCTCGCAGTCTCACACAGTCTCTTACACTCTCACAGTCTCTTACACCCTCACAGTCTCTTACAGTCTCTCACAGTCTCACACTTTCACACAGTCTCACACTTTCACACAGTCTCACACTTTCACACAGTCTCACACTTTCACACAGTCTCACACTTTCACACAGTCTCACACTTTCACACAGTCTCACACTCACTCAGTCTCACACAGTCTCTCTCGCAGTCTCACACAGTCTCTCTCGCAGTCTCACAGTCTCTCTCGCAGTCTCACACTCTCAGTCTCACACTCTCAATCTCGCAGTCTCTCTCGCAGTCTCACACAGTCCCTCACAGTCTCTCAGTCTCTCTCGCAGTCTCACACAGTCCCTCACACTCTCACAGTCTCTTACACTCTCACAGTCTCTTACACTCTCACAGTCTCTTACACTCTCACAGTCTCTTACACTCTCAGTCTCACAGTCTCACACTCTCAGTCTCACTCTCACAGTCCCTCACACTCTCACAGTCCCACACACTCTCAGTCCCACACACTCTCAGTCCCACACACTCTCAGTCCCACACACTCTCAGTCCCACACACTCTCAGTCCCACACACTCTCAGTCCCACACACTCTCAGTCCCACACACTCTCAGTCCCACACACTCTCAGTCCCACAGTCCCTCACACTCTCAGTCCCTCACACTCTCAGTCCCTCACACTCTCAGTCCCTCACACTCTCAGTCCCTCACACTCTCAGTCCCTCACACTCTCAGTCCCTCACACTCTCAGTCCCTCACACTCTCAGTCTCACACTCTCAGTCTCACACTCTCAGTCTCACACTCTCAGTCTCACACTCTCAGTCTCACACTCTCAGTCTCACACTCTCAGTCTCACAGTCTCTCACAGTCTCGCAGTCTCACACAGTCTCTCTCGCAGTCTCACACAGTCTCTCTCGCAGTCTCACACAGTCTCTCTCGCAGTCTCTCACACTCTCAGTCTCACAGTCTCTCACAGTCTCTCTCGCAGTCTCACACAGTCTCTCTCGCAGTCTCTCACAGTCTCACACAGTCTCTCACACTTTCACACAGTCTCACACTTTCACACAGTCTCACACTCTCACAGTCTCTCACAGTCTCTCTCGCAGTCTCACACAGTCTCTCTTGCAGTCTCACACAGTCTCTCTCACAGTCTCACACACTCTCAGTCTCACACTCTCACAGTCTCTTTCGCAGTCTTACAGTCTCTCTCGCAGTCTCACACAGTCCCTCACACACTCTGTCTCACACACTCTCAGTCTCACACTCTCTCTCGCAGTCTCACACAGTCTCACACAGTCTCTCTCGCAGTCTCACACAGTCCCTCACACTCTCACAGTCTCACACACTCTCACAGTCTCACACTTTCACACAGTCTCACACAGTCTCACACTTTCACACAGTCTCTCACACAGTCTCATACTCTCGCAGTCTCACACAGTCTCTCTCGCAGTCTCACAGTTTCTCACACTCTCACACAGTCTCACACTCTCAGTCTCACACTCTCACAGTCTCTTACAGTCTCTCTCGCAGTCTCACACAGTCTCTCTCGCAGTCTCACAAGTCCCTCACACTCTCACAGTCCCTCACACTCTCACAGTCTCTGACACTCTCTCCACTGTTTCACAGTCTCACACAGTCTCTCACATAGTCTCACAGTCACAGTCTCTCACACAGTCTCACAGTCACAGTCTCACAGTCAGTCTCTCACACAGTCTCACACTCTCAGTCTCACACTCTCAGTCTCACACTCTCAGTCTCACACTCTCAGTCTCACACTCTCAGTCTCACACTCTCAGTCTCACACTCTCAGTCTCACAGTCTCTCTCAGTCCCTCACACTGACACAGTCTCTCACAGTCTCTCACACTCTCACAGTCTCTCACACTCTCTCACACACACAGTCTCACACTCACACACAGTCTCACACTCACACACAGTCTCACACTCACACACAGTCTCACACTCACACACAGTCTCACACTCTCTCACTCTCACAGTCTCTGACTCTCACATTCTCTCACACAGTCTCACTCTCTCACACTCTCTCTCACACTCTCTCAGTCTCACTCTCACACAGTCTCACTCTTACAGTCTCTCTCTCTCACACACAGTCTCTCTCTCTCACACACAGTCTCACACACAGTCTCACAGTCTCTCTCACACTCTGTCACACAGTCTCACACTCTCACACACAGTCTCACACTCTCTCTCACACTCTCTGTCTCACACTCACACACAGTCTCACACTCTCTCTCACACTCTCTCAGTCTCACTCTCACACTCTCTCAGTCTCACTCTCACACTCTCTCAGTCTCACTCTCACACAGTCTCACACTCTCACACAGTCTCACTCTTACAGTCTCTCTCTCTCTCACACACAGTCTCACACACAGTCTCACAGTCTCTCTCACACTCTCAGTCACACAGTCTCACACAGTCTCTCACACAGTCTCACACTCTCTCACAGTCTCACACTCTCTCACAGTCTCACACTCACAGTCTCACACTCACACAGTCTCACACTCACACAGTCTCACACTCTCAGTCTCACACTCACACAGTCTCACACTCACACAGTCTCACTCTCACACAGTCTCACACTCTCTCAGTCTCACTCTCTCACACATTCTCACACAGTCTCACACACAGTCTCACTCTTACAGTCTCTCTCTCTCACACACAGTCTCACACACAGTCTCACAGTCTCTCTCACACTCTCAGTCACACAGTCTCTCTCACACTCTCAGTCACACTGTCTCACACACTCACACACAGTCTCACACACAGTCTCACACTCTCTCACAGTCTCACACACACAGTCTCACACACACACAGTCTCACACTCACACAGTCTCTCTCTCTCACTCTCACACAGTCTCACACAGTCTCACACAATCTCACACACAGTCTCACACACAGTCTCACACTCTCACACACAGTCTCACACTCTCACACACAGTCTCACACTCTCACACACAGTCTCACTCTCACACACAGTCTCTCACAGTCTCACACTTTCACACAGTCTCACACTTTCTCTCTCGCAGTCTCACACAGTCTCACACTCTCTCTCTCTCGCAGTCTCACACAGTCTCACACGCTCTCTCTCGCAGTCTCACAGTCTCACACTCTCAGTCTCACACTGTCTCACACTCTCACAATCTCTCTCACAGTCTCACACAGTCCCTCAGTCTCACACAGTCTCACAGTCTCTCACACTCTCAGTCTCATAGTCTCACACAGTCTCTCACACTCTCAGTCTCTCACACTCTCAGTCTCTCACACTCTCAGTCTCTCACACTCTCAGTCTCTCACACTCTCAGTCTCTCACACTCTCAGTCTCTCACACTCTCAGTCTCTCACACTCTCAGTCTCTCACACTCTCAGTCTCTCACACTCTCAGTCTCTCACACTCTCAGTCTCTCACACTGTCAGTCTCACACTCTCAGTCTCACACTCTCAGTCTCACACTCTCAGTCTCACACTCTCTCAAAGTCTCTCTCACACTCTCAAAGTCTCTCTCACACTCTCAAAGTCTCTCTCACACTCTCACAGTCTCTCTCACACTCTCACAGTCTCTCACACTCTCACAGTCTCTCACACTCTCATAGTCTCACACACTCTCACACGCACATTCTCACACTCTCAGTCTCACACAGTCTCTCACACTCTCTGTCTCACACCCAATCACTCACACACTCAATCACACTCACACAGTCTCACTCAATCACACTCTCACAGTCTCACTCACTCACACACACACTCTCACTCTCAATCACACTCTCACTCAATCACACTCTCACACAGTCTCACTCTCTCACTCAATCACACTCTCACAGTCTCACTCTCTCACAGTCTCACACTCAATCACACTCTCACACTTACAGTCTCGCAGTCACACTCAATCACAATCACACTCTCACACTCAACCACACTCTCACACTCAACCACACTCTCACACTCAATCACACTCACACCCTCAATCACACTCACACCCTCAATCACACTCACACCCTCAATCACTCACACCTCTCACTATCATACACACTCTCACTCACACATTCTCACTCAATCACACACACTCACTAACACACTCACTCAATCACTCACACGCAATCACTCACACGCAATCACTCACACGCAATCACTCACACGCAATCACTCACACGCAATCACTCACACGCAATCACTCACACGCAATCACTCACACGCAATCACTCACACGCAATCACTCACACGCAATCACTCACACGCAATCACTCACACGCAATCACTCACACGCAATCACTCACACGCAATCACTCACACGCAATCACTCACACGCAATCACTCACACGCAATCACTCAATCTCGAACTCAAACGCAATCACTCACACGTAATCACACCCCAGGAGCCAGCACGATCCACCGTCCACCATAGTCTCACTGTCACTCACACCCCGGAGCCAGCACGATCCACCTTCCACCATAGTATGTGCAATTACCACATGCATTTCAACTATATGAATGAATGCCACAGTGGAGGCATAAGTACAAACACAAACTCATTACAATGACACATAAGTCAACCCCTTATGACTCACTTCTGTGTGTGTGTGTCTCTGTGTGTGCCTGTGTGTTTCTCACTGTGTGTGTTGCACATACGTATCACACTCTATGCCTGCATGTATGTGTGTATGACTGTCGCTCTTTAAGCATCTCAGTGCATGCGTGTGCATTTGCATGTGTGTCTCTGTGTTTGTCTCGCATCCGTGTGTGTGCATTAATTCCCTATATATCCTGACGGGCAACGCCGTCCCACATTGCTAGTATATATATAAATATATATATATATTTGGTGTGACCACCTTTTGCCTTCAAAAAGCATCAATTCTTCTAGGTACACCTGCACAATGTCAGGGCAATGTAGGCATATAGCCAGGTGTATGATTAAACAATTATACTAAATATGTGCTAATGATCATCAATCTGATATGTATGCACTTCCCTTTGCAATCAGAAAATGTCCAGCAGTGCCATCATCACAGAATTGGTAGAAAACAGTGAGATCCTGGTACGTCCATCTACTGTCCAGAGAAGTCTGGTCAGAAGTGGTCTTCATGGAAGACTTGTGGCCAAAAAGCCATACCTCCAATGAGGAAACCAGGCTAAGTGACTGAACTATGTACAAAATCATAGGAACTGGGGGTGCATAAAAATGGCAGCAGATGCTCTGGACTGATGAGTCAAAATTTGAACTATTTGGCTGTAGCAGAAGGCAGTTTGTTCACCGAAGGGCTGAAGAGTGGTACAAGAATGAGTGTTTCCTGGCAACAGTAAGCATGGTGGAGGTTCCTTTCAAGTTTAGGGCTGAATTTCTGCAAATGGAGTTGGGGATTTGGTCAGAATTTATGGTCTCCTCAGTGCTGAGAAGTACAGGCAGATACATATCCATCATGATGCAATACCATCAGGGAGGCATCTGATTGCCCCAAATTTCTTCTGCGGCATTACAACAACCCCAAACAACCAGCCAAAGTCATTAAGAACTATCTTCAGCATAAAGAAGAGTCATGAAAGTGATGGTATGGCCCCCACAGAGCCCTGATCTCAACATCCTTGAGTCTGTCTGGGATTACATGAAGAGAGAGAAGCAACTGAGGCTGCCTAAATCCAGAGAAGTACTGTGGTTAGTTATCCAAGATGTCTGGAACAACCTACCTGCTGAGTTCCTTAACAAATTGTGTGCAAGTGTACCTAGAAGAATTGAAGGCAAAGGGTGGTCACACCAAATATTGATTTGATTTAGATTTTCTTGTGTTCACTCACTATGCATTTTGCTAATTGATAAAAATAAACTATTAACATGTCTATTCTTGAAAGCATTCTTACTTGTGTGTGTGTGTGTGTGTGTGTGTGTGTGCGTGTGTGTGTGTGTAAAAAACACACTCACGGATTTTGTATGTCAATAAGAGATGACACTATGATAATATGTGTCATGTGTCTGGCGATGTATCAGGAGCACATTACCATGGTAATGGAGACACTTCCATGTGCACTAAAAATGAGGGATGCAAGGGGAGTGATGGAGCATGAACTCATCAGTATGCAGTGTTTTTGAAAACGCTGACAATGAGCAGGGATAGCTGCCTTTACATATCGCCAGCAGATAGTCAAGCATGAAGTCTGAATGAATCCTCTCCGCACCCCTACTTGTTAAGCATGGGAGTGGGGCGGATCCACTCAGACTGCAGAACCACAAAGAGAGTCACTCTCTTAACCATGTCAGTGCTATAAGGAAGTGTATTGCACACCACTGTGGAAATGAAAGGGTTCCAAAATGAGGGAATGGCAGAGAAGCTCTGTATCACAGCTTTACTGCCCTTCTGAGCTGACTGAACCAGCTAACCATGCTATTCGCCAATCAGCTGATTAAGGTAAACACAAGACTCTGTGCAAACCACATCCCTATGGAACTGAAAATGTTATGGGAAGGCAGCTGTTCTCCAGACTAAAAACAGCAAACTGCCCTCTGGCTCCAACGAGAGCTACAGGGAGATCTCAACATAGCTAACCTTGAGTGCCAGATAAGTGTTTAGTGAATTGCAATGCACCTCTAAGCATTCAGAAGATTAAAGTGACTGCAAAAAAATCCCACTGATCTAAATGAGGCTTTTAACCCTTGATGTTCGGGTGCAGGGAGTGCCTAACACAGATTGCCTGCAGGATGAATATTTTACATGCCTGCTCTGCCACAGCTCATACACACCCTAAACCCACGAAGCACACACACACACAGTCTTTTTTGCCTTGGAGGGTATATCCCTAAACATTTTCAGTGTTCCACCTTAACCCCCTTACATTTATACCGTTCCCCCTTAGGGTTGCCAGTTGATCCCTTAAAGGGATAGTAATACTTAAAATGTAAAAAAAATATGTTGAAGAGTTTATCCCCCTGAGTAAAACAAGAGTACTCCCACTGCTGAAAGGTGTTTCATTCAAAAGTTATTAATTTTCAAAGTTTAATTTTTTAAGTGCAATATCACAGTGGCCTGAAATTGTACAGTGGTGCTGTTGCTACACCATCCTATGAAGATTTATGGTACCGGGACCAGAGCTGTCCATAGGATCCTGTAGCAACAGCGCCACTGTACAATTTCAGGCCACTGTGAAATTGCACCTAAAAAATTCAACTTTGAAAATTAATAACTTTTGAATGAAACACCTTTCATCAGTGGGAGTACTCTTGTTTTACTAAGGGGGATAAACCCTACAACATTTTTTACATTTTAAGTATTACTATCCCTTTAAAAATGGAAGTTCTTGATAAATGCCTGCTTCATGGGAACCATTTTAGCCTAGTAATATTCAATGCAACCCTGCAGCATGCATCATATCTCCCAACATTGCAAATTGCAAAAGAGGGACACTTCTGTTTTAGGGAATGTTTCTGTGGGCGTGGCTGGTGGGCGGGCCATTACAGAGAATTTTTAGGCTATTTCATGACCTATTGATACCTCCGTGTGTAACCTAATAAATTACTTATAACAAGACCAAAGTATTTTATTTACACAGGCTAATTTATAAACACATATATTGACATTTAAACAAACATTAATGTGAGTTTTATTGCTGTGGAGCAATGTGATACTTATATACACACCACACAGTCTGGTCTCCTAAAAAGAGGGACATCAGGGTGGAAAAGAGGGACAGAGGCATTTGGGTCTAAAAGAGGGACCGTCCCTCCTAAAGAGGGATACTTGGGAGGTTTGTATCCATTTCTAATCACCTTTGGGTGCTACAATGATCTTCAAGGCATTGTGAAGTAATGCTCTGGAGACTGCTCTGTCTCTAGCATCCAGTTAGTTAATCTACTTTTTTCAACCACTACTTAGAACTTGTAACCATAATATACTACTTGCACTAAGGTCTGACAAAGAGGTGATAAAGTGGTGATAACTTATCCAGTAAGATCAATTCTCCAGTCCCTGTCTTATTCTATAGAGTCTATGCACTAAGATTTCTCAGGTGGGAAAATAATGCCTCATAGAATAACATAGGGATTGAAGAAATTATATCACTGGAGAAGTTATCACCTCTTCATTACCACATTATCACGCCTTAGTGCACAGGCCCCCAGGTCAATTTACACATGTTAAAAAGCAAGTTAGTGATTATATTTTAAGATATAACGAATAACTCATTTTTACATTTGCCAGCTTGATAATTAAAGTGAGATCACCATATATAATTTTTGGTGTCTTATCCTTTAAAGGGATAGTAATACTTAAAATGTAAAAAAAATATATGTTGTAGTGTTTATCCCCCTGAGTAAAACAAGAGTACTCCCACTGCTGAAAGGTGTTTCATTCAAAAGTTATTCATTTTCAAAGTTGAATTTTTTAGGTGCACTATCACAGTGACCTGATATTGTACAGTGGCACTGTTGCTACACGATCCTATGGACAGCTCTGGTCCCAGGACCATAAATCGCCATAGTATGGTGTAACAACAGCGCCACTGTACAATTTTAGGCCACTGTGATATTGCACCTAAAAAATTAAACTTTGAAAAATGAATAACTTTTGAATTAAACACCTTTTAGCAGTGGGAGTACTCTTGTTTTACTCAGGGGGATAAACCCTACAACATATTTTTTTTTCCATTTTAAGTATTACTCTCCCTTTAATCTGGTTGTCTACAACTGTTTTATCTGTATAAAAGTGCATTCCTGCAACTTGTATACAATTATATAAACACAATATCCAGAACTATACGTTTATCCACTGACATAAAATGAAGACCAAGTGCATGTCTTTTTGTTTTCTAGAGGTCACTTCAAGTTCATAGGTTTACTACAAGCTTGGTTTGTACAATCTCAGCACTTTCCACGATGCAGGTGTATATTTCTCATATCCATAGCACCAGCAAAAAAATTCCTCAAAATCAGGGTACAAACTATTATAGGAAGCAAAATCTAGGAATATTTCATCATTTCTGCCACATGCATTACTTTGACTTTGGCTGAGCTAAGCGTAAACCTTGACGAGAAACATATATCACCTTTTTTCTGTTAACCTCTTGAGTGTTAAATGGGAAGTGGTGCAATGCATAGATGCTGATGTATGGTGTAGAACTACAGTTATTCTAGAGGAGACCAACATTGCCACAGATCCTCCTCGATTCACATAGGATTTTTAACCTCTTGAATGTTAGAAATATGTCCAGTGAAACGTGAGAAGGTTAAAAGCCTCATTTAAATAAATGTGAATATTTATCTGCCTCTATGGTGCAAATGGCTGTCTCCAGAGTTTCTTTGGTTTTATATATTGCATTATCCTCAGTGTGTGCAATTGAGTGCACACCATTGGTACTCAAAGAGGCTGAGATACCAATAAAAAAATGGAATAATGTTGGAGTACACTAACTGCATATTAAAGGAAATCATACTAAACACATTAGATATATTAGTGCTAAAAAATAATAACCTTGTGATATAATACCCTCTCTGCAAAACCTATGCAAATGATCATTAGAAAAGCCCCATATAATTTGATTAGGAAATTGACCCAATATAAGTCCGCACCAGTATTGCTCATAGAGGGATAGTATCACATAATCTTAAAAAAAAAATTCTATACAGTACTGTGCAAAAATTTTAGGCAGGCGTGAAAAAATGCTGTAAAGTAAGAATGCTTTAAAAAAAAGACGTGTTAATAGGTTATTTTTGTCAATTAACAAAATGATAGTGAGTGAACACAAGAGTGACCACCCTTTGCCTTCAAAACAGCACCAATTCTTCTAGGTACACTTGCACAAAGTCAGGGATTTTCTAGCCATATAGTCAGGTGTATAATTAAACAATTATACCAAACAGACATTAATGATCATCAATTTCATATATACGTTGAAACACAATCATTAACTGAAACAGAAACAGCTGTGTAGCAGGAATAAAACTGGGTGAGGAACAGCCAAACTCAGCTAACAAGGTGAGGTTGTTGAAAACAGTTTAATGTCAAACGTCATATACCATGGCAACTGAGCACAGCAACAAGACACAAAGTAGTTATACTGCATCAGCAAGGTCTCTCCCAGTTAGAAATTTCAAGGTGGACAGGGGTTTCCAGATTTGCTGTATAAGCTCTTTTGAAGAAGCACAAAGAAACAAGCAGTGGTCAGCCAAGGAAACGTAGTGCAGGAGATGAAAGACACATCATGCTTACTTCCCTTCACAACTGGAAGATGTCCAGCAATGCTATCAGCTCAGAACTGGCAAACAACAGTGGGACCTTCGTAAATCCATCTACTGCCTGGAGAAGTCTGGTCAGAAGTGGTCTTCATAGAAGACTTGCGGCCAAAAAAGCCATACCTCCAACTTGGAAACAAGACCAACGACTCAACTATGCGTGAAAACACAGGAACTGGGGTGCAGAAAAATGGCAGCAAGTACTCTGGACTTATGAGTCAAATGTGAAATATTTGGCTATAGCAGAAGGTAGTTTGTTCACCGAAGGTCTGGAGAGTGGTACAAGAATGAGTGTCTGCAGGTAACAGAGAAGCATGGTGGCAGTTCCTTGCAAGTTTGGGGCTGCATTTCTGCAAATGGAGTTAGGGATTTGGTCAGAATTAATGGTCTCCTCAATGATGAGAAGTACAGGTGGATACTTATACATCATGCAATACCATCAGGGAGGCATCTGATTGACCCCCAAATGTATTCTGCAACATGCCAATGACCCTAAACATACAGCCAAAGTCATTAAGAACTATCACAAGGGTAAAGAAGAACATGGAGTCCTGGTAAGTGATGGTATGACCTTCACAGAGCCCTGATCGCAACATCATCGAGTCTGTCTGGGATTACATGAAGAGAGAGAAGCAACCGAGGCTGCCTAAATCCAGAAAACAACTGTGGTTAGTTCTTCAAGATGTTTGGAACAACCTAACTGCCAAGTTCCTTAAAAAAAACTGTGTGCAAGTGTACTTAGAGGAATTGATGCTGTTTTTACTAAATCGTGCACTGGAACCATTTTTTCCGCTACTCTTGCCTAACATCAATTTACTAAGTTACACATTCCAGAATTCCTCGCCTTTTTGTGTGGGCACTTTGAGGCCCACTAACTGTCCATAATAATCTGCTGGCCAATAGCTGGCTGACGATAATGGGAATAGTAGTTCAAGCACAGCTGGAAGGCTGCAAATTGCTCAAGTCTAGTTGCACAGGGTGACTAAGTAACATTTAGTTTGTTAGGAGGAGTGCACAAATCCACCAGCATAGCTTGTTTTCCGAGCTAAGACTAAAAATCATGGTAGTGTACTTTAAAGGTATGTAAATGTGCTTATGAAATATAAGAGAGAGGTAGTCTGATGGAAAATACTACAAAAGTGGAAAATGGGGTGTCTCCCACCACAACAATGCACCCTGCCACATGATGTTCTCTATCTGGCAATTTCTAGCGAATAATCAATTCCCGTCATCCTGCATACCCCTTATTCTTCTGTCCAACATCTGGCTATTTTTCAAAGTAAAACAGTGATGATAGGGAAGCAATCTGATATGATCAAAGAAGTCAAATTCAACACTACAGAGCTTCTGAAAGTTATTAACAAAGAAGACTTTCAGCAATGTTTCTGACTTTGACAGGAATGATGAAACAAGTGTTTTTGTGTGGGATGGGATTGATTATATAACAGTAACATGTTAAATAAAAATGTTTTATTCTAACACTCACCAGACTTTTTGATCACACCTTGTATAACCCCAGTATTTAGGTGTTAATGTTCCTTTAATGGGAATAATTGTCAGCCCTACCTAATACTAGATGTAAACTGATTTGTGTAGAAAGCATGGAAGTATTTGCTCACCTTTTCTAGAACCAAAGAACTCAGTCTGGAGTCACTGAGATTCTGGTTACATTTTTGGATCACATTTGTGACATTTGAATTGATGACTCCAACACATTGAAGGTAAAAGTTTGGTGACATTTCTCTAGCATTCATAGGTTTAAGTATCAGTGAGAAAATGATGACATCGAGATGAAACACAATATAGTTCTTAGGCCTCGGAAGACTAGGTCTGGATCCAGTGGTATAACTATAGGGGTTGCAGGGGTCGCACCCGCGACTGGGCCCGTCTTTCCAGGGGCCCAGCCACCCCCTGCAACCCTTCCGCCTGGTGCTGGGAGATGACATCATCTCCCAGTGCTCTGCATTACAGAAGAGGCCTCTGTCTGTACCTAGGATAGCAGGGTGAGTGGGGGTGGCAAAATTGCTGTTTAAATTCACAATAATATTTTTCACTCATCAATGACAGCTTCTACTTTTTTACAGTTGTACTTCAGCCTTTATAAATGATAGTTGGTAAAAAATGTTTGTACATTTCTTTTCCTAAAATTAACCCACAGACTGAACATTACAATGCATGACAGACCCAGGCATTGGCTCTTAGAGGGTTAAAACACAATTTAGGAATCCTGTTGGGTCATGCACTCAAGTGGGCTTAATCACCATAGACATTTTTACAGAAAACACAGAGAAATACACATAGAGCATTAAAGACTAAGATAAAATTGATCCATGGTAATAGAAACATAAAAAGCTATTATCTCAACACTGAGGGTGGGGTATGATCTAGTTGTAAGGATTATAGTAGACACTTGCAGTGTCTGAATGAACTGGTTAACAGCACAGCTCAAGCTATGGGAAGCTGGTGTACAAGTATACATTCTTTCACACAAACGCGAACAATTAAAGAACAATGCATGATTTAAACATACTGTGCAGAATGGCCCCCCACCACCTTATGTTCAGTTGCACAGTGTTATATATATAGCTGCCGCAGTTGTTTTTGAACATAGTGCATTTTCATGTAATGCTGTATTAAAGACACAGCAGAGGAATGTATGAATCCATCAGCACAGCTCATTTTCTTTACTTACACACATGCACCTGCATCTGTGGGCAAACATAAGCACACATATACACACACTCCAAACATTGTTAAAGCTTTAATGCAATCAAGCCCAGAAAGCCCCCCCCCCCCCATTAGGATGCATAGCAAAAAGAGAAAATGTTTTTCTGAGTTTCTCTGTGACATCTTAGTACATGGCAAAATAAACATACACAATGTGCTCTCAGTGACTAGGGAATCCAGCTGCACCTCCCTGACGGGGCCCAATAGGGCCCAAACATACGTAGGGGGTTAGCAGGTGTTCCCATGCAGAGGGGACTTGCCTGTCATTTTGAACCTGGACCTCCCTTTTGGGCAGGATTAGTCAAATATGTACATGGAAATTTCTCTTCTGTAATGGCACTAGAGAGCTAAAACGTGATGCTTCTGAGCGGTGGCTAGCCGTAGAACAGGCCATTTTGCTGTTTGTTTGTTCTCAGAAGCCTCTCAATATTGTATGCATATTTTAAATGCTCTTAATGGGTCTCCCTAAGAGTGAAGCGTAATCCAGATGTGGATCCCTTGCTCTCAGTGCCTAGGGAATCCAGCTGCACCTCCCTGACGAGACCCAACAAGGTTGAAACGTTTGTAAGGGGTTAGCTGGTGTTCCCATTTAGAAAGGACTTGTCTGTCATTTGGAACTGGACCACCCTTTTGGGCAGGGTTAGTATAATATGTAGGTGGAAATTTCTTCTCTTTAATGGCACTAGACAGCTTAAAACGTGATACTTCTGATAGGTGACTAGCCGTAGAACAGGTCATTGTGCTGTTTGTTCATTCTCAGAAGCCTCTCACATTTTGTATGCTTAAGTACATGGCAAGAAACAAGAAGCAGTGGAATGGGATGCACGGAAACAGACATACACTGCTCTACCCCTGGTGCAAGTAGAGTAACAAGAAGTATTTTCAACTGAAAAAGCCTAGTAAATAGGAGTTAGATGGGCACAGCAAAAGACGGTCAGTTCCTGCAGCTATTCCTGCAGCTAACACAGAATTGTGTTAGTACATACCTTATACTTTTATAACAATGTTGAGTCTTGCAAGTCAGAATATGTCATATATATGAAAGTCTCTGCTCTATAGTTTCGTAGTAATGCTACTCAGTTTGACTAAAGAGAGGAATTCCATACTTAGATGTAAAATCATATCCCCATGTCACATTCACGTACTGGGCCACCATAACAAACATGATTCATTTTTATAAGATCAGCTTCCTTAGATGGATCTGACACCAGTCCAGGGCCCGTTATATCTGAAATTCAGATGACATCCCTGGTGCCTGCATCTGGACCTGTGTTTACTTCATGATGTTGGTCTGCCCTTCTCCCAGGGCACAGAACCTGCTTCTAACCATCAGAGTCATTTTCTACTCAAGCAATTTGTACCCAGTGTGTTGGGAACCAGGAACCAGACAGGACACAAAAAGGTAAAATGCAATGCACCTTCATTAATGCAACAAAAAAAAAAAGCATGATCCAAGAGCATAAACCAAAAGACACACCAGGGTCAGGAACCAAGACAGGTATTCAGGTGAGCCGGAGTCAGGAAACCAGAAGTCTGCAGTGTCAGGAACAAGCCAAGGGTCAGAAGCACAGAAGTCGGCAAAGTCTAGAACAAGCCGAGGGTCTGGAACACAGTAAACAGGAGAGCAGGAAAATCCACAGCAGCCAGCAGCAACAGGTCAGTAAACAAACACAAGGACAATGGGGAAGTGAGCCAAGCTGGTATAAATACCCTGAGAGGGTTGGCTGATAACAGTCAGGTGAGTAATCAGAAAGGTCAGCTGATTCAGCCTGAGCCAGAAACTCAGACGACAGCAGCAGTGGATAGCAGAGCACTAGATTAGCTCAGACAGCAGAATCAATAGGCAGAATGGGAGCAGCTCAGCAAAACCTTTACACAGTGCCATTTTCATCCCACACATTATGGTTACTAAACCATATATTAACCTATGAGGCAGTCATTCTCATACTCTGGTGGAATACATACATTTACATAATTACCTGCTTTGAATATGTAAAGCAGTGAAATATAGCTGATCACTGATAAATACCCAAAAATCTGCCAGGCAAAGAGTGGTCAGAGCACTGATATGTAGTTCTGATCTCCCTTTTATATTGCCAGCCTCTGTATTTCTTCTTTTTCCAGAGTGGCATAGGTAGCAGAAAGAACTATGCCACCAGGACCATTGCCTCGTCAATTTTAGCTCCTTGGATACTAAATACATCTCAAAAGGGATATGAGCTACTCAGAGCTGATGTTCCCTCTAAACTAGAAGTGAGCAACCTACAGTCATTGTATTATTCTTATTACTAATACAACTCAAAGTAAGAAACTGGCCTGGAAAACAGTGATTGTTTAAAGGGATAGTAATACTTCGTTTTAACTTTATTTTATTTTGTAGGAATTAAAAAAATATGAAGAATGATATAAGTCTTATCTCTCAAACCTTTATGGTTTATGAGATATTCACAAGCAAAGTTCCCCTCCCCGCCCCTTTTACCTAGTGTAAACAATCTCTTCTCAGATGTGAGTCTGGTTGTATGACAGGACAGATAACAGAAGGGGACAATTTTCTTTGTATGAAAACAATGAAAGCCCTTCCCCCCTTGACAAGTTTTTCAGCTTTTTCCATTATCTTAATTGAAGATTGTCCCTCTCTGCAGTCTACCTGGGCATCTCCCTTCTGATCTGGTTGAACAGGGGGGGAATACTTTGTTTGTGAATATCTCTTAAACCATAAAGGTTTCAGAGATAAGACTTATATCATTCTTCATGTTTTTTTAATGCCTACAAAATAAAATAAAGTTAAAATGAAGTATTACTATCCCTTTAACACCATATCATATATATAAAGTGGTATTGCTCTTAATTCTGTCTCCATAGTTGCAGTAGCAACAGTGTTGCCATAAAATCAAAGGTCCACAAAAATTCTAAACTGAACCCTCAAAGAATATGAGTTTACTTCAGCTTTAAGTGTGCTGCTAGTACTGTGCTCCTCCCTGCATGCTTGTTACTGGACTTTGCATTAGTGATTTAAAGTGGGTGTATTACCAATGCACAACATCCCCTAAATAAATAGGTGACATATCCAATAGCATTAAAACCTTATTATTATTATTATTATTATTTAAGCTTCTGTTTGGTATAAATGTAACTTACAACAGTATCTGCTGCAGCCACTTCCTGGTGACTGCAGTTCTCTGCGGTTCTCCGCGGTTACAAAGCTCTGCCTCTGCTCTCCTCCTTCCTTCGATGACAGAGGCGTCTGTCAGTAAACTGGAGTGGTCTCATTGGCAGAGATCGATATCTAGCCAATGAGAGCGCTCCAGCTTACTGACAGAAGCCTCTCATCGGAGAGCGTTGGGCTGCAGTCTATACGGAAGTGGCTGCAGCCCACACTTTTATAAGTTACATTTAAACCAACAGAAGCTTAAAATAAAATAATAATAATGTTTGAAAGCTATTGGTTTTGTCACCTAACTATATAGAGAATGTTGTGGATAGGTGATACATCCACTTTAAAAGGAAACATTGTGAACCAGAGCTGCAAAGGACATTCTCCATTAAGGGGTCATCAATGCATTTGCCTTGCATATAAGGTTAATGGAAAAAGCAAATGTTATTGTCAAGTCTCTGTCAAGGAATTAAGCTAAAAGGTATTTGTTAATTTAAACATATCAGTGATAAAAACCTATTGTATATAAACATATTGCCTAATACTGTCCTTGAAAAGGGGCTTTTATCTAAAACCTTGAAGCATTTGCTTAGCACATTGTGTTCTCACCAAGAGCTAAATACTGTTATTTTTATCAAATTTTTCTCATTATTTGTACTTTTATTTCCTTTCTCTTTTACTGTTATTTTACTCTTCTAACATCTGATTTTTTAATTAATCCTTAAAGGAGGAGTAAACTTTTTTATGAAAAAATACATATTATAGGGCATTTCCTGTTGAGTAAAATATGGGTACTCCCACTGCTGAGATATGCATATTTCCCGGAGTTATTACCATTTAAACCTGTGGGTTTTTTTTACATTAGCAGTGCCTTCTAGTGGTCAAATTCCAATTAGTTATTCTGTTACATTCTAATGTAGAGGAAAGCCAGTGACTTACAGTTCTCCATAGAATGTGATAAAAACTTCACTGTCACTTCCTGTCAGTAAGAACTATGAGGAAGCAAATGCACAATAAATTCACTTCCTGATTATTTGGACGGTTATATAATTTGAATAAAACAACTGACAGCAGTGGGAGTGAACTTGTTTTATTCAGCAGAAAAAGCTTTATAACATAGATTTTTATTAAAAAAAAAAAAAAAAGTTTACTGCTCCTTTAAAGAAAATGGGTGAATGCATAAATATGATTCTGTGTAAAAAAATGATTTTCAGGCCCTATGCCTGCCTAATGTTAGTTTACTTACCTACCTATACTAAAAAATTCTCCCCTTTATGCCACTTGTATCAATGGGATAATCTGTGGGCCTCAGGGTGCCTCTTCTCAACACCTTGTTGATGCTATATATTAAACAAGACACGAAGGAAACAGTATATCTTTCGCCATTTCCCTGCACATATTGTGGAGTAGCGTAACGGGTTTGCTTGTGTAAAAAGTCTAAATGATGGCAGAGTTAGTCCACTGGTATATGCTACAGAAATCATACACTCTGTTGCATATCCTTAGTGTTATCACTGGCATTGGAGGCCAACACCAGAGGCAACACCAGAGCAATTTCAATTGCTCTGCCACATTAGTACTTTCACCCAACAGAATCAGTTGAATATATACAGTAGTGGCCATATGCACCATGAAGGAACAATTTAGGGACAAAATAACTGCCCCCTAGACAACAAATAAAAATTATCCTAATTCTCGTTAATCTGAAGGGGACTTTTAGAGCTCTGGCATTTTGGAGTGCAGTTGGTTTGCCTGATAATTGCTCCACTTTTGTTATTTGTATTTAATCAATTATTTCTGACTAGTGTAAAAGCCCGTGTACACGGGCCAAGGTCCAGGTGATGTCTCACTGCTCCGGTCCTGCTCTGCCTACTGCCGCTACCTCACTGCTCCGGTCCTGCTCTAGGTACTGATGTCGCCTCACTGCTCCAGTCCTGCTCTGCATACTGGCACCCCTCACTGCTCCATGTGATGCAGTAATGCGCAGTAGAGACTGCCAGAAATAGGGCAGTCTCTACTGTGCATGACGGCTTCTGACAAACATCACTAGCATTTAATTATATAGGATGTGTCCTGAAACACTAGGGCAATACTTCATATTATGTGCCTTTCCCAGATACCCGAGCACAAACTGAGTACATTGTAGTAGCAGGATGCATCCATGTTGCTCCACCCCCTTGAATCATGGAGGCAATTGTGGACTGCACTGAGCTATATCCTGCTCATGATTATTTTCTTTTTCAAAAGCAATCTACTGGGGTGAAGTATGGCAATAAAACAGGAAGTGGACTAGTAAAAAAAATGGCAACTATTAACAGGATGATGCCCAGCACTTTTCTACAGCTGCACAGGGGATAAAATGTGGGATCAACATGGAAGCTGATGCAGTCAAGTGCTCTCTAGCATTCAAGGGGGATAAAAACACCCTATTTAAATGTATAGGAATTTTTATTTGTAGCTACATTGCATTGATTTGCTCAAGAATAGCTTCTGTTCTTCTTTTACTTGTTGTCTTAGAGCAGTGTGCCCAGTAGAAGCCATGGCTATCTGAGAAAGTACATCATGGCATATTGTACGCCCATGCATGCAAAGGCAGATCTAGTGAATGGAGAACATGGTTTAAATTAATTCTTGGTGCCCATTTTACTGCAGACAAAAGCCATAAACATTTTCTATTTGCAGCATTCAGTGGGTCCCTAAAGTTTTCTGGGCCTCGGTGCTTTACACCTGCTTGACCAGTGTTAGTTCAACCACAGGACACTTCAGACAATAATAATAATTTAATAAATGGCTCTTAATTTGTATAACTGAAGGACTTTGCTATTCATATGCCCTTCAAAGAGCAGTCAGTTAAGTATATTCTGTATATTTAGTTGTTTTTAATCACTCTTGTAGTCTATTGCTAATTCTTTGTTTGACATCTGATAATAATTGGGGAGTTGCACTAAGGTGTGATAAAGACAAGAGGTGATACAGCAGAGAAAACTTCTCCCATGTTATTCTATGGAGCTTATGCACTAAGAATTTTCCAACGCTGGAGATCTTAGTGTATTGGATATTATCCTATATAATAATTCGCTAAATGTGTGTTTGTCAGAAGCTGTCATGCGCAGTACAGTTGGCGGCGCACTATGCAGTCATGTGCAGTACAGATTGCCTGCACCACAGCTGATAACGGAGCGGGCGTGCCGAATTCAGACCGTTCGGTGCACAGAGAGGACTACTGTCTGAATTCGGAGCTCACTGATCCTTATCAGCCGCAGTGCGGGGAGTCTCTACTGTGCTTGACTGCACCGCAGCCGTTGCTGGGTAGCACTGTGGCCCGTTTACACGGGCTCTTCAACTAGTATAAAATAACATAGAAACTGAAATGATATCACTGAAGAAGCTATCTCCACTGTATCACCTCTTTATCATGCCTTAGTGCAAATTAAGAGGCACTTATTCCTAGGGCATCATTTCCCTTTAATTTAAACTCGCACCAGACAAAATTAGAGGTGTATATACGTACACGTGAGAAATATGCATTGGACCAGTATGAACTTATGACAAAAATCTATCACGTTATTTTTCAAACATTTTTTAAAACTCCAGAATTCAACCCCTTCAGAGTAAGGGATATCTCGGATGTATTGCTTTATACCAGAATTTTAATCTCAGAATAGTATGAGCAAGGCTCAAAATTTCAAGTTCTGAGCTACTAGCCAGGCCTGAAAAGTTTGTCGCCACCAGTTTCCATGCCTAGCCCCACCCATATCCCACCTTTAACCCCACCCATATCCCTGCCTTTAACCCCACCCATCTCAAGTGAAACTGAGCTACAGCAGTGATACCACGGAATGTACAATCGAATTGGAACTACACTAAAAATTTAAACTGAAATAGTGATACTACAGAGCTGTCAACTGAAATATAGCTACATTATTGATACCACAGAGCTTACAAATATATGCTTACCAATGGGTTGTCGTTTAACCCTTTGAGTGCCAGAGGGGTGCGTAATACATTGCATAGCAATGCGTTGTAAACCCTTCTGGACAAAAGGGGAAGAGGAGGGAAAGGAGGGAGAAAAATTGGAAAGGGGGTAAAGAAAGGGCAAGTGGGATGAAAGGGCACAGTGGGAGAAGAAAGGATGGGAGGAAGATGGGTTTGTGCCAGGATGGTACCTACCATGACTGAGAGCAGCTGATACCTCACCTTAATATTATGTTAAAGGGGGAGAGGAGAGGGATAAAGAGTGGGGCTAATATACTAACAGAAGCAGCACAATTCTGGAGAAAACAAACTGCACCATAGGGAAAAAATAAAAATGCACTAATTCCTCATTTATTTAAATGGGACTTTTAACCCTTTGAATTAATAGAGACGTTTCTGGAAGGCCATGTACCATTCATACAGTTACAAGCCCCATTTAGCCCCATTCTCTCCTTCCCTATGGGGCATTTGATTTTCTCCTGAATTGTACAACATTAACCTAGTATATCAGCCCCAGTGTGAGCACATAATAATCATTTCACTGTTGAGATACTGCTGGGAAAAATTACAAAGAAGCCACAATGTAAGCAGTATTTCTTTTTTTATGAATATGGTGGGGGTTTTATGCCCTTTTGCAAATATAACCATGCCCCAAAAATGTAAGAGAAACGAAAACCCTGCAACACTAGCACTCAAATAAAGGCTAGTGAAGAGGAGGAGAGTCCTAAAACTTAACTTCTATTGATCATACACAAAAAATGGATGAATTTACATTACATCTCTTACATTTTGGTTCCTATATTTTACATGGTTACAATGCCCACAAAAGAAACAAAAAAAAAATAAAATAAAAAAAAAAAAAGAAACAAAAAGAAAAGAAAAAATAAAATAAATAAAATTGAACAAAAATAAAGAATAAATAAAAAATAAAAACCCTACCTAACCCCCAAAAAAAATAAAAATTAAAATGCCCAGTCTGGGCACATCTTTTTTTTTTTTTTAATATTAACCATTTGAGTGCCAAAGGGGTATGCAACGCTTTGCAATGTGTTGCGTACCCCTCTGGCACTCAAATGGTTAACAGATTCACAAAACAGTGCTGTAAACACACTACTCTGGCAGCAACAAACATTTGGAGACACATTTATAGGCATACTTACCTGCAGTGCTATTTATGTTAAAGGGATACTAATACTTCATTTTATCTTTATTTTATTTTGTAGGCATTAAAAAAACATGAAGAACGATATAAGTTTTATATCTCAAATCTTTATGGTTTGAGAGACATTCACAAGCAAAGTTTCCCCTCCCACCCCTTTTACCTAGTGTAAGCCATCTCTTCTCAGATGTGGAATCCAGTCCATAGACCAGACAGATAACAGCAGGGGACAATCTTCTACCTATGAGAACAATGAAAGCCCTGCCCCCCTTGACAAGTTTTTCAAGTTTTTCCCTTATCTTAATTGAAAATTGTCCCTCTCTGCAGTCTGCCTGGGCACCTCCCTTCTGATCTGGCTGAACAGTGCTACATCAGTAAAAGGGGTGGGAGGGGGATACTTTGTCATTGAATTACTCTTGAACTACAACTCTGACAGAATTGAAATAACACTCTCCAAAGTCCAAAGCTGCTTTTATTATGAAATATTACTATCCCTTTAAAAAGAATTCCTTATGGTCAGTGCATCAGAATAAGAGGCTGTTAAAGAGCGTTGTACAAATCTTGGTCCCAAACTAGATCTAGTGTACATATGTATAAAAATAGAGAGTCAAAATTGGATAATCCTGTTACTTTTGTGTTTGATTCTTCGCCAATGGCTGATAATATTAGGAAGACGATATTGAAATACTGGGATATTCTTTTAACAGACCCAGCTCTGGAGCTTTCATGTTCTATCAAAACCTAGAATCGTTTTAAGGAGAGGGAGGACCTTGAGGAATAGAGTAAGTACCAGCTGTGTCCTGCGTACATTGCGTCTGACTGCCTAACCTATTTAGGGGTATAATATAAATTAAAAGTGTTTTTTAATTGCAGGACAACTTATATAGATTACCTACACCATTGTCCTTGAAATTTTATATATGAAAAGGAAACGATCAGGCAGATGAGACAGTGTGTGCAGGAACACAGGTGCAATATTACGAAGAGTGAGTCCAGCTTAAACTGTGTTCAGCATTTCAGGGAGGTTCATATGAGAAATCCTTATCTCCTTTCCTTTATGGTACTGAGAAGGTTCATGTGCCTTTTAGGAACAGAGATAGGGATAAACACTTATTGCAGGCAGAGATCTGTTGAATCACTGAAATCAGGACCACCAAGGCTGGTTCAACATTCACAATACTTAATCCTGACTATAGAGTCATTACAAATTCACCATTGCGTTATGGCAACCATTGATCAGGCCAGCTACTTGGCTCTGTATTTACACAGAACGTAGTCTGCTGCTTGATGGAATGCATCACCTGTGATGGAGACTAGATCAAACATCACTCGTCCATCTGATATATGCTTCCAGTGATGGACTTCACTCCTGGCTGCATGGGTTGGTAGCAGCCAGAGTAGATGTCCGAAATAGTCCTCCTCGGCTGCTGTGCTGTGGGCTCACTGATGTGGTTTCAGTGCAGCGTAGTTGGACTGATCAATGTATTCTGATGATCTCCTGGCAGCGACAGGCCCCCCTCAGTTGCGGGCCTAGAGGGTGAAAATTGTAGAGAGTGTGGGTGGACATTAGCAAAGTGAGATTGTGAGGAGAGTGGCTATGAGCCGAACGATTATACCATAGCGCCACAGGCACTGTGAGGAAAGCGACATACAATAAGCAAACCACAACTCTATTGGAGGTTGAAGTAGGTATATTGCGAAACAAGATGTAAGTGACCATTTAACAATCCAAGAGACTGCAACACCGCTAAAACATGTAAGTGTTCATGCTCTGATGGAGCTGCCAGAACAAGGAACATATTTGACTAAAATCGCAGTTGTTCAGTTCCCAGGAGAGACATCAGACTCTGACAAGCCAAACTTATTTATGTCTCATTAATGCAGTGCGACATTACCAGATGCCTTATATGGAATGAGGTGCCCACATTTAAACGCAATGCACACTTTGCTGCCACTCAGATCATTTGTAAAGATGCATATTGTTAACTGAGAAGATAAATCACCTCACCACAAAATTATTATCTACAACATTATAACACAGGAATGCAGGAAAAGGGACCATTTTCAGGGCTTCAATTTCAACTCGCCCTCTCTCAATTTCTCCTCGCCAAATGCGAGGATGCGAGTGGAAATTTTGAGCCCTGGTATGAGTACTTGTCCTCTTTAATATGTACTCTTCCAAGTGGCCAGAAATGGAAAAGGAGGCTAACAAAGTTCCTACACTTTCCAACTCTGATGGTTCAGTTTTTCTATTGAGTGCAAGTTCTGCCTGTATCTGCACTATAAACTCTCTGGGTCATTTCTCCTATAGACTGCAAGTTTTGAATGTTCAGTTTACCCGATGGTTACAAGGTCTGAAATTCAATGTGTATTTTCCTTGTACATTCTTTTGATCTGTTCTGTAGACTCTTAGCACTGAGAATTTGGTTTCTCTGTTATTTACAAGGTATGTGGCCCATCCATCTGTATTGTAAAGACTGTGGGTTGTTTCTGCTATATATTGCAAGTTTTGAAGGTAAACATCACTCTTCTTTACAAGCACAGTGATGAAGTATCATCAGTAAAGAAAACACTGTAATTTTACTATTCACTGTAAACTCTGATATTCTGTGCGAGAGCTATCCTATAAGTTAAAAGTGCTGTCAGTCAGTTTTCTTCTTAATTGCAAGCTCTGCGATTTATTATGTAATTGTACTATAAGTAGTGTGGGTAATTTCTTACATAGTTTTCATGATCTTAAGGCCTGTTGTTTGCAATCTATGTTGGCCGTGAAGAGCATAGGCTAACTAACTAAAAAGTGATCACGAGATGACCAGAACAGAGCAGGTTGCTTACCTTCAGATTTCTCTCCTTGTCTCCTATTCCCATCCCACATTAAGAATCAATTCTGATGGATGCAAAAATTGCTCTGGGTCCTTCTATAAAATTTGCAAAACATATTGTGGATGTTTCACTCAATTCTACTATTGAGTCTGTGTCTGTTTTGAAGTGCACCCAAGAGAATACTAGGCCAATTGTGAGTTAATAATAAAGCTAAACCAGTACATCCTCAACCAATTGAATGTGTACATTCTCAAGAAAAAAAATGGAGGGGACCCTGAAAAGATTTCCCTTCTCTCATCCTCTCTTTTTTTAAATGTTTTCAAATCTACAGCTGTTCTCCTGTCACATTTCTGTCACAATGATTGTTTTAATTAGGATAATGAGTCACACCTGGGCAATCTGCAAAAAAAATGAGCTAACAATAACAATTTTAATTAGTTTCCACTACAAACTTGAAGAGCCTTCATTAACATTTAAAATCCACTGCAAACAGCAGAGCCGTGAGTGGACCCACATCAGACCACATATTTGCTTGTCTAATACAAAAAACAACTGTTCATTTGGGGAAAGAAGGAGGAACAGCATAGGTGATAGGCCACCATTAAAGATGCAGCCCTTCTCAAAACAATTGCTTTGTGTAAGATGATTGTTTCATTGCAATACCATCTTAAAGGAACAGTAATTTTTATGAGAAAAAAAAAAACATATGTTACAGTGCCTTTCCTGTTGAGGAAAGGTACTCCCAGTGTTAGGAGATTTTTTATGCAAAAGTTATTTCAGTCCAGGTCTGAAATTTTTAAATCAAACTGTTGGCAACAGTGCCAGCTAGCTTTCAATCTACTTTTTTAACCCTTTGAGTGCCAGAGTGGTATGCAAAGCATTGCAAAGCAATTCGTTGCATACCACTATGGCACTCAAAGGGTTAATAGAGACCTTGAGTAATGGGCTATGTCTCTCCATTATAAGTAATAGTAACAGCACAACTGGATGACTAAAACAGAAAATTGCAGTATTTTTATTGTAAAAAAAAAGGTTTGAGTTGTAATAACTTCTGAATGAAAAATCTTCCACCAGTGAGAGTACCGTTGTTACATAAAAAGCTCTGTAATTTGTATTTTGTTCTTAAAAAGGTTTACTGGTTCTTTTAATATTTGTATTATCTTGGTTATCTTAACATTTTAAATTAAAGAGCTATCAAAAGTAGACAATATCATGACTTCTGGTTCTTTAGAAAAATGTAATGTTGGAGCTTTAAGGCTGTGGCACTAAGAAAACTGGATGTGCAAACAAACCGCACCACAGTGGACAAATAAAAAATTGCATTTATTTGAATAGAGAATTTAACCCAAAACTTCACTATGATTTGGAGACCTCTATAGCATTCAAGAGGATAAAGGCCCATTTAATCAGGGGGAATTTTTAGAATACCTTTGTGGCCCCTATAGTATTTGCTCCAGAATAGCTTCAGTTTTTTGTAGTTCATCACCCTTATTATAGTCATTTGTAGAATTAAATAGCCATATAAATTGTTTTTCAAGGCAACACAACCTGGTCATGATAGGAGAAGTGAGAAGCACATTGGTTTGCAGCACTTAAAGTCACTGTTGATGATGAATCAGTTGGCCATTATTTTGCTTTACAGATGGTGGACCAGTTACATAGTTGATGCTGGTGATAAAGGACAATAGTCAGCCTTGTCCAGTCCGTTCCAGATGTCCTGTGTTGATCCAGTGGAAGACAAAACATTTTATAATTTTCAATCTGGTTTAAATTATTTCTTCCTGATTCCAAAATGGTAAGTGGATTTCACGTATCTGCTAGCTACTTGGTAGCCTTTGCCAGCTATTAGCTTTAGACAAATCAGAGACGGGTAATTCCCTCATTACTTAAGTGATACCTATAGAAAACCTGCTAAATTGCTATGGATAGGTAATGCTCAAATGGAGCCACAACTGATCCAATTGTTTAATTTGTAGTCAGGTTTGAGTACTGCTTTTATATAAAAAAGAAAGAGTCACCTGTAATGGTAGAAGCAATTGGCGGCTGTTTGGTGACTACTGATGTTATAGAGCAGGGGTTCAGTCTTTGAAAGCATTAGATGAGCAGGATGCAGAACAAAACTGAGGTAAGTGAACTATTAGGTTAATACACAAGAATTAAATGGTTCTGCCATTGAAATTCTTCTTACTGTATATTAGTCTCATGAAATAACAAAAACTGTTTAGCATGCTTCTTGTGTGGCTACAGCAATGTGGGAGAGTCATTGCTCTCAATCTCTACTCTGGGGATATCAGAAACCAAAATCCCACATATCACTCTGGGCTAGTTCTGCTCCATCAAAGTTTCTTCAATGGATTTAACTTTGATGTCACCAGAGGGAGACTTACAGCATGAACGGGAGCAGAAAAAGGAAGATACCAGCTGACCTTAGTGGATTTCAAGAAATTCAGAGGAGAGATAAAATATCAAAATCTAAATGCTGCAATTAGTAAGAAAAGTTTTCATGTTTTCACATAGACAGCATGACACATTTGAAAGGCTTAAGGCATTTCCTAAATTAATACATCATTAATCAATTCATGCAGAGTGCTCAGGGTTGTGCTGATCTGAAATGTGGCTTATAATACTTATTGATGAATACATTTCCCACCCATAGCTTTAGATCCAGTTTGTTGGTTTTGTTGTAACAAAGACTCTTGTCCATCTCATATGTGAGGGGAGGCATCCAAATGGAATCTTTGCCCTAATCTGACAATGGTCATCCATCTCTGATTTCAGTGTATAGCCAAGCAACAGAATGGATAAAAATGCAGAAAGAATGAAGAACATTATTATATTCAAAATAAAATAAAATAACGAGGATGACAAACTCTGCTGACATTAAGGACTTATGAGAAAAGAATTTACTGGTAAGCAAAAACATTCTCTATAGCAGCCCAGGCATCAATGCAGAATGAATGGGGGTGGTCCAAAAACATCTAACACAATAAAATACAGTTGGAAAGATACAAAACAAACAAACCTAGAGGAGTTGGTTCTGAAGCCTGGAATTCAGTGCCAAATGGATGTAGTACAAAAAACACATGTACCTCAAAAGTCCTTCAAAATATCAGCAACATCTAGATAGAGGCAGTGTTGTTTCATGATGGGAATGTACTAACAGCTATATCTGCTTTAGTACCTTGTACCATCAAAACATCCAGTGTTTGGGCCTTGAGCTGGAAATACGTGTTCCAGAATAGTAGTAGGAAACCTGTGGCTGCACAGTTGTTGTACTACGGCTTCCACCCTACTTAGCCAGTTAGCCAAGGACTGACTGAGGATGAAGAGAATTGTAGCCCAACAATAGTTGTACAGCCATAGACAATCTTGTACTGTCCTAGAAAGTCCCTACAACAGCAGATTCCTGAAACCTTATGTACAAATAAACTGTGGGCAATATTCAAGAAAACCAGCTGTACCATAGGACACAAATATATACTACCATTGATCTAAATTGGTCTTTTACCCCCAAAAGTGCTATATAGGTCTCCAATGCATTGCCTTTCATTCAAAGGGTTAAAAACACCATTTAATTTGAATTGAAATTTGGATTTCTCTTATTTGTTCCATGTCGAACATTTTCTTTGGCCCAGCATTACTATAACTCTCCACTGTGCATATGGCACTTTATGTCCATTGAAGTAAAAAAAAAATTCCACACACTAGACAGGTAATAATATTCTTCTAGCTTTGTATTCCCATCAGCTGGGCTACTGTTAGAAACCCATTAAAGACTATAAACTCAGAAGAAAGGCCGAACATGGTCATTATTACACTATTGACCTGGAGTTATTTGACAGGGGTGCATTCACAATGTTTTTAGGCCTGCAATGTTCCAAAGATAAATATATTTCAGATTATTTTAACAGTGCTGAATTTATATCTTATATATGTCTTCCTGATTGTACTGCCAAAAAAGTCTGTTCACTCAGTCCAAAAATGAGTTCTCGTTCTTTACAAATCACCTTTTCTTTTGCTTTTAATATCCCAGTCACATACTTTACTGTTAACTCTCCAGTAGTTCTCTATCATGGGGGAAATTTGATGAAAAATTATATTTCTAGGGCTCATTAAAGATGGCCTCCATTGTGAGTTTTCAGCAACCTGCTTTATGGCTCTAATTTATTGCAACAGCACGCCAGCAGGAACTGCAGTTTTCTTATCTCACTTTCCAATGAGGGTAGTTTAGAATGAATTGGTCTTTGCACCTTGCCATCTCTCCTACTGGAATATATATATTTGAAGCATAACTTTGAAGGAAAAAGAAAACAATCAACCTAATTTTAAATAATGGATCAAACAAGGGTATGCATTACTGTTTTCACTTAATGCATACTCCTATACACATCACTGGGTGCATTTGCATTGGTTCCTAAAAGGTTGTAATGCAAGGGTGGTCAATTGTTGGCTCAAGGGATGATGAGTCATATTCAGCACGTTAAAGGGATAGTAATACTTATATGTAAAAGAATATATATTGCAGTGTTTATCCCCCTGAGTAAAAAAGGGTACCCTCACCGCTGAAAGGTGTTTTATTCAAATGTTATTACCGCTCAAAGTTTATTTTTTTTTAGGTGCAATATCGCAGTGACCTGAAATTGTACAATGGCGCTGTTGTTACATCATCCTATGGACAGCTCTGGTCCATAGACCATAAATCTCCATAGGATGGTGTAACAACAGCGCCACTGTACAATTTCAGGCCACTGCGATATTGCGCCTAAAAAATTAAACTTTGAGCTGCAATAACTTTTGAATAAAACACCTTTCAGCAGTGGGAGTTCCCTTGTTTTACTCAGGGGGATAAACCCTACAACATATATTTTTTTACATTTTAAGTATTATGATCCTTCTAAGTGGTATCAATATTAGAACAAACCAACTGCATAATATGGTATAATTTGAAAATTCCAATGATATAAATTTGACTTTAACCCTCTGATTGCCAGGGAGGTCTCCAATGCATTGTGTCACAATGTGTTGGAAACTTCTCCAGCATTCAAATGGTTAAAACATTTATTCAGATCAAAAAGGCATTTGGGGGAATTTTTATTTGTCCCATATAGGGTCTGATCCATACTTCCCCATCATTTCAAGTGACCAAAACGGCACACTTTTGTTTTAGGTGGTGTTGCTGGGGGTGGGGGGCAGGCACTACCAAGGATTTTTAGACTATTATGACTTATCGACACCTCTTTGTGTTATTGAATAAATGATTTACAGCAAGATCAAGTTGTTTACTTACACTGACTAATTTATAAACACATATACGGTGAATATACGGGACCTTAAATCTTGTCTATTTGATATTGGGTTAAATTCATAGGCTCTAATGGGTTGATATTAACCCAACATCAAATAGACAAGATTTAAGGTCCTGTATAGAGGACCGAAACGTTCCAGTTATACGTTCACATGATCTTTGATACAATATAATCTTTTTGATACTTGATCCTGTGAGTGCATCTGTTCTTTCATTGTTTATATACCAATGTTGAAGTTGCACCCGGGACATTGAGGACATAAGGGAAAAATCTGCTACATGAGTGCCAGCATTTACATCTCATATATTTGGATTTTTTCTGAAGTTGTGCACCCGCATTTATAGACTTTCCCCGTTTGTTGATTTTTACAATTGAAATTTTGATCATGTCTGTTGAAAATACCTCATAAGATGTCAACCCATTATAGCCTATGAATTTAACCCAACATCAAACAGACAAGATTTAATGTCCCGTATAGAGGACCAAAACGTTCCAGTTATATGTTCACATGATCTTTGATACAATATAATGTTTTTGATACTTGATCTTGTGAGTGCATCTGTTCTTTCCTTGGATGTATATATATATATATAATGCAGGATTTCACTTATTCCTCTATTTTTTAAGAATGTCATTTTTATTTGTCACTGATTTAAAGGAATATATGGTCACCTTAATTGTGAAGCAATGCTTTGGAGATTTCTTAGCATTAGAGGGGTTAAAAGCCCAATTTAAATCAATTCATATTTGTTCCCTGTTCCCAGTTGGTTTGCTGTTTGGTACATTTTGCCTTTATACATAAGACTCAAGAGGGAGATTCACTAAGCAGTGATAAAGAGGTGATAAAGTGGAGATGACTTCTCCAGTGATATCACTTCTCTAATTCCTATGTTATTCTATGGAGCCTTTTCACTAACATTTCTTCAGCTTTGGAGATCTTTGTGAATATGCTCTATAGAATAACATACGAACTTGAGAAGTGATAAACTGGAGAAGTCATCTGCACTTTATCACCTCTTTATCACCGCTTAGTGAAGTGTTTCTCAACTCCTGTCCTCAGGACCCACTAGCAGGCTCAGGTGTGGTGACCAGAGGCTCATCCACATTGATTAACTCACCTGTGATCTAACAAGGAAATCATCAAATCCTGGCCTGTTAGCATACCTCTCAACATTTCAAATGGCCAAAGAGGGACACTTTCATTTAGGTGGTGTTGTTGGGGGCGTGGCTGGTAGGCGGAGCATTAGCAATTTTTTTTTTGTCATTTCATGACCTTCTGATACCTCTTTTTGTAACTGAATAAATCATTTAGAGCAATACCAAAGCATTATATTTACACATACTAATGTATAAACACATATATTGAAGTTTAAACAAACAGAAATGTGAGTTTTATTGTTGTGGAGCAAAATGATACAGTTATATAGACAACACACACTCCTAAAGAGGGACACTTGGGAGGTGTTTGTTAGTGGGTCCTGAGGACAGGAGTTGAGAAACGCTGACTTAGTGAATCTCCTCCATTGTATCTTAAGTTACACATAATTACCATAATTCCAAAAGCTTTTACACACTTCACTTGAGTTTGTCCTGAACTATATCTCACTTTTAAACTCAATTAGATCTAGAAGTAAAGATAATTTAAGGGTTAAAGTCTATATGTTTCAGGCTGCACATCATTAGCATTCTATCAGCTTGTCACACTTCAGCTCTAGACCTTATTTAACCTCTGAGCTGAACTAAAGCTAGATGTAAAGAGTCTTAAAGCACCACTTAAAGCATCACCAATTTGTAGGATTTTTAAAACTGTTGAGTCTTTCTTGCAACTTGATAAATCTAGACCAGTGGTTCTCAACCTTTCTAGTGCCGCGACCCTTTGATAAAATTTCCCAAGTTGTGGCGACCCCTAACAGTAAAATTATTTTTATTGCTCCTTCATCGCTGTAATTTTGCTAGTTATGAATCGAAATATAAGTATCTGATGGTTTTAGGACACCCCTGGCAAATCGTCATTTGACCCCCGAAGGGGTCCCGACCCACAGGTTGAGAACTACTGATCTAGACGAATGTCTTTTGCAATGTATGTAAAAAATAGATTTGCTTGCAGAATTCTGCCCTTAGTTACACCTGATAATCAAATAGCGAATGCTTAATATAATCAGATCTCCCCTTTAATTTGGCATGCTTATGAAAAATACATTCTGTAGGGTTGCATTGGTTCCTAGGCATCCCTGCATAATTAAATTGTAAAATGTTTCCTACCATAAATATTGTTCTACTAGTTGAACAGCCCGTTACACGGGCCACAGTGCCTCTAGCTGCCGGTCGTGGGGCAGTCAAGTGCAGTAGAGACTGCTCCTTTGGAGCGCCCAGCTCTGTATCAGCCGCGGCGTGGGCAGTCTCGACTGCGCATGACTGCCGCACGTGCAGCAGTGTCTACTGCGCATGTCGGGCGTTACACACGATTTAGCAAATTATTATATAGGATGGTGACGAGGTTACTCATGATAATAATTTTAAATAGGAGGCTGCGGCCCTTAACTCTGAGTCCAGAGGTATTTAGATTAGTCCTCCAAGAACATTGTAACTCACAAACATACTCAGCATTCTCATGAGTCCTCCTGTTTCAGAGGACTTCTCCTTTGCTGTTGAGAACCAAGGTTAGCTAACCCTGTTCCAGAGCGTTGGTTGTTAACCAATGACCTCAGGGGCCCTGATAGCAAGGATTTGAGGAGTTCCCTGCTTCTGCACAGGAGGATGAGTTAAAATTATTATACTCATTTTTATACAGGGAAAGCCTCAAGATCTCACCTCTTAATGGGCCCTGATGGCACAGATCTCTGTTCTAGACAATAAAAGTAGAAGAAACTCATAATCAATTAACTGCAAGTACAGGTGTAAAGGGATAGTAATACTTAAAGGGATAGTAATACTTCATTTTAACTTTATTTTATTTTGTAGGCATTAAAAAAACATGAAGAATGATATAAGTCTTATATCTCAGACCTTTATGGTTTAAGAGATATTCACAAGCAAAGTTTCCCCCTCCCGCCCCTTTTACCTACTGTAAACAATCTCTTCTCAGATGTGGAATGCAGTCCATAGACCGGACAGATAACAGCAGGGGACACTCTTATTCCTATGAAAACAATGAAATCCCTGCCCCCCTTGACAAGCTTTTCAGGTTTTTCCCTTATCTTAATTGAAGATTGTCCCTCTCTGCAGTCTACCTGGCCACCTCCCTTCTGCTCAGGCTCAAGAGTGTGACATCAGTAAAAGGGGAGGGAGGGGGAAACTTTGCTTGTGAATATCTCATAAACCATAAAGGTTTGAGAGATAAGACTTATATCATTCTTCATGTTTTTTTAATGCCTACAAAATAAAATAAAGTTAAAACGAAGAATTACTATCCCTTTAATATGTAAAAAAATATATTGTAGTGTTTATATCCCTGAGTAAAGAAAACAGTACTCTCACTGCTGAAAGGTGTTTTATTCAAAAGTTATTATAACTCAAAGTTGAAATATTTTAGGTGCAATATCACAGTGGCCTGAAATTGTACAGTGGTGCTGTTGTTACACCATCCTAATGACAGCTCTAGTCCATAGACCATAAATCTCCATAGGATGGTGTAGCAACAGCGCCACTGTACAATTTCGGGCCACTATGATATTGCACCTAAAAAATTCAACTTTGAACTGTAATAACGTTTTGATAAAACACCTTTCAGCAGTGGATGTTCCCTTGTTTTACTCAGGGAGATAAACCCAACAATATATATATATATTTTTACATTTTAAGTATTACTATCTTTTTAAAAGGAAAGTATCATGTGGATTGTGTCACATAGGAAGATCTGCTCGCCTGCAAGCAGACCTGCATATGAAGCCAGGTTTGCATTGTGAGCCCTGGTAGAAAAAAATGGGGGCGTGCAACAGAGGTCTGAAAAAGAGAAATGCACAGATGTGATAAGAGGTTTCTATGTTATTCTATGAAGCCTATAAACTAAGATCTCTTCCACTTGAGAGATTGAACTTCATAGGCTCCATAGAATAGCATAGGAATTGTAGAAGTGATATCACTGGAGAAGTCATCTCCACTTTATCACCTCTTTATCACACCTTAGTGCTTCTCGCCCAGAATTAAAAGACTGAAGTATTACTGTTTAGTCACATGTCTTATGAGATGCTGTCCCCAAAGTCTATATGTGTCTAGCTTTAAACCCAACACAGAGGGCCTACAGAGGCTGCTCTTGGAACCCAGTGATGTTTGTGGCCGAGAACCACCTGCTTCCTGGTTGCCCCATGGTGTAGAATCCTTAAAACATGATAGTTCTCCTTTAATATCTAATGGCATTTCTTAACCCTTTAAAAACCAGAGGATGTGGAAAACATTGATTTTGCAATGTGTTGCACAACCCTCTGATCCTAAAGCGATTAATAGGTGGTTTAGTAAAATTACTGGGGTTCATGCATAAAGCAGTGTGCATTTGAAGTCCACCTTGGTATATAGGAGCAGAGGACAGCAGCAACTGTTTGCAATATGTAGAAGCATTTTGCAAGAAACAAAACACTTGTGCCCTGTCCGTGGTGCTGAATATAGTAACAATACATTGACATTTTTATTTAATTCCTACCACACTGCCCATACAGACATTAGATTACAGAGATGCATTAAGGTTCCATGGGGCCCTAGGAAAGGTACCAATTTGGGGCTCCACATCTCTTTATCTGGTGCTGCTAGCAGATACTGGCGTTATGGCATTAATGAAAGTGAGAACAACTGCATGATGTTGGTCTCTTTCAACAATAAGGGGGGATTCACTAAGCAGTGATAAAGAAGTGTTAAAGTGGAGATGACTTCCCCAGTTTATCACTTCTCCAGTTCTTATGTTATTCTATGGAGCCTATTCACTAAGATCTCCAAAGCAGAAGAAATCTTAGTGAATTGGCTCCATAGAATAACATAAGAACTGGAGAAGTGGTATCTCTGTCATCTCCACTTTATCACCTCTTTATCACCGCTTAACAAATATCCCCCAATTGTTAGTGACAGCAACAGCAAGTCTCTGTCTATGATCCATCACTTGCAGTCAGGGCCCCACCTATTGCTGTAGGCGGTAGCCTAGACTGCCAAAATGGATGATCTGAATCTGCATTCGAAGGGATTTGCATGATAGGGATGCCTCCAAAACACTGAAAAGCAATGCACTGGAGGCATCTCTTGCATCCAAGGAATTAATGGAACTCAGTGTTGCAGTGTCTTAAAGGAGCAACAAACTTTTTATGAAAAAATATAAATAAATGTTACATGGCTTGTCCTGCTGATTAAAATTAGAGTACTCTCACTGCTCCCACAAAAGTAATTACCGCTCAGTTCTTTTATCTCAAACTGTTAGCAACAGCTCCAACTTGTATCTAAAAAGCACTTTTTTCTAATGCATTCTATAGGACAGCTTGAGTTGTAGACTATGACTCTCAGTAGAAAGTGACAGCAACAACATTACCTGCTGACCACAATAGAAAACTGAATTTAATATAATAAATAACTATTAGGGCTGTAATATGTTTTGAATGAAATATCCAACATTGAGAGTGCCTTTGTTTTTTAGTCAGGAAAAGTAAGTTAACCCTATGAGAGCCAGATGGGATATCCAAAGCATTTCTTTGCAATGCATTGGGTATTCCTCTGGCACTCAGATGGTTAATATATTTCATTTAACCCTTTGATTGCCAGAGGGGTACGCAACGCATTGCAAAGCAATGCGTTGCGTACCCCTCTGGCACTCAAAGGGTTAAAAAGGTTCCCTGTTCCTTTAAGACTCAAAACTCACAAGCACAGATGCACTGAGACTGATATACTAAGAGGAACTGGAGCAATTCTGGAGCAACCCAAATGAAGCATGGTGCAGAAAAACAAGCTCCCATAGGTCAACCCGTGCCCTCAGTGGCTACTAACATTCCAGGATGTGATGATTTCCTTGTTAGAACACAGGTGAGTTAATCAATATGACTGAGTCTCTGACCAACACACTTGTGTTCTAGCAAGGAAATTCCTAAGTCCTGGCCTGTTAGTGGCCACTGAGGGCAGGAGTTGAGAAACACTGGTCTAGAGTGAGTTTTTAACCCCTTGAATGGTAGAAAACTCTACAATTAATTGCATCTCCTGGGTCAGTCATATTAATATAATTAAAATGAACATCTTGCCACATCTGTTATATCTCTTTCAAACCCCTCCTTATACCGGTCCCAACCAGGGAACAAAACTGACATGTTTTCTGGCAGTACAAGAAACCAAGAGTTGCTGGATGTTTTCTTCTCACCTTTTTAGGCAGCTTCAGTCTCCTTAATGTTTGCTTTTATTAACTCACTGGCCAGTTGTTCCAAATTCAAGCTTGGCATCTTACCAGTGTCTCTTCCCACCTACCGTTGGCTTCCATCAAAGTATTGGACCTCTCCACCAATGGGATACCACTGCAGTTAAACATGGATTGATTTCAGACACGTCTTCCATGGCTCCACTTTTCCACAGTCAGCGTTTCCTCCAGGACTAAGCCCCCAGGGATTTCAACTTCCTGAAGATTCTGTCTTATCCTTATAATACAAACAAGTGAGACCATTGGTTCTACAATCTCCAGAAACCCCTTGCAATCAGACCAGTTTATAGTAACAGAGTTGAAGAGACTGAAAAAAATATATGCATCCAACAAGATGAACCCATGCCCTGTTGATCCAGAGGAGGCAAAAATAAGAACAAAAACAGTGAAGCCATTGAAGTTTTCCATCTTGTCTTGGCTGGAGGCCACTGACCAGAGGCGTACCTATTCATTGGATGGCTCAGGTGTAACATATTTCATGCCCCCCATATATAATTATTGTACCAGGGGCATAATTATAATCTATTGGACCCTGGACTGATGGGGCCCCATTATATGCCAGGCAACTGCAACCTCTACAGTTATGGTCTTGCACACGACAACATGATAGCCGGTAGGATTAGAATAGCATTGGTGAGTCCCATCCCTTTGATTTATTAGCTTCACTCTTTAAGCACCAGAGGTGCGTAACACATTGCAAATACATTGACAGTCAGCAGGTAGGTCATGATTCATGTTCCAGCAACTTCCTGGCACTGCAAGCAAATTCCTTTTCACCTCTGTCTTTCCCTGTCACTGGAAGACCTTCTGACAAACTGCAGTGGCGAATTGTACCTTGGTTCTGTGTTGACGCCAGATTCAGATTTTACACAGACTGTGTGGTGGAGGGCCCTAGGGCCCAGTGAGTTGTAGATGTATACTCCTGGCAGTCTTTTTAAAGCATAACGTAAAAGCAAACCCACTAGACTCATAGAAATGACTGGTAAATGGCCGTTCACACTTCACTTTTGCTCTGCAGCCAGATATTACTTTCCTCTCAGTCTTGATTCCAACAAGATTAAAGACAATCCGCTTTGGCTTCTGCACCTCCAACTGTGAAGAATTCATTTCAATAGGCTTGGCTGCACTCTTCCCTGCCATTGTGCCCTCAAGGCTAGATATGAGCAAATTACATGGGCATCTTGCAGTGACGTTCAGCAGACACTTATATTTTGTGCATACAGCTGATATCAGTGGGTCTCATGAAACAGTGTAATAAAGTTCATTATCATGATTTTACAGTTTGCTGAATGCTGAACTGATTTATTCACATATGTAATGTAATTAAAGTGGACTTGCCACCTTAAGAATACTTTCGTAAATTTTAACCGCTTGAGGGCTTTGTTAAAATTTTAAAAATAATTTATATACATATATATCATTTTTTTAGATATATTAACCCTTTGAGTGCCAGAGAGGTACGGAACTCTCTCTCTCTATATATATATATATATATATATATATATTTTTTTTTTTTTTTTTTTTTTTTTTGAAAGCACAGCTAGTGATATGATTAAACCTCAAACAGAATTTTTTTTTTACAAAAGGGCTTTATTGAAATAATGCAACCTGGTACAAAGACAGTATACAGCAAAAAGCAGCATTACAGACATCAGTGTACATGGAATATTCGGATAAAAAGCTGATATATAAGTCAGGCATGAGTGCAAATCAACATAATAATACAGTTGTACCATTGTAAAAAACAAATGACATGTCTAGGTACATTTTTAATTTAAGGAGCAACAATAATGCCCCACAATATAACATAGGTGACCTAAGGTTACATCCAGTGTTCAATCACCAAAGGTCTGGTAGAAAGCAAGAGCTGATGAGAGAAAAAGAAAAGAGAGATGGAAGAAAGAGAGAGAGAAAAAGAAAATTAGAAGAAGAAGATAAGGGGGGGGGGGGGGTCACAGATCCAACATGACAATTTCCAGAGTCGTTATGAAGCAGAATCGTGTTATAGCAGACGCCATAGGGCTTTGAATGCATGAAGGACTGTTGCTGTGAGTGCATGTAAGTGTTCCATGTCCCTGACAAAGCAAACTCTAGACCTCCACTGCAAGGTAGGTGGAACTGTCGTTGACTTCCAGTGTTTCAGGATCAACAATTTGGCTGCATTTATCAAAATGCTAAGTAGGAGCCTTGTACACTTTGTGATTTTGTTGGGACCTACAAGTAGGGGATCAGGTAAGAGGTTGAACAGAAATATCTCTGGTGACAAAAGCAAACAGACTTGAAGTCAAGAGAAAATATCTTAACATATATCCAATATGATTTAATTAGAGGTCATTCCCACCAAATATGCTGGAGGATGCCAACATTTGAGAGACATCGCCAACAGGTCAGAGAAGAGTCTAGATAAATGGACACAATAAATTGTGGGGATCGGTACCACCTGGTAATAATTTTATAGTTCAGTTCCCTTGTAGCAGTATCAGGTGGGGAGAGCAGGTTGATCTTAAATATTTTCTTCCAGGGGTCTAAAGACCATGCTAAGGGGAGATCAGCTTCCCAACAGGTCATATATGATAGGTGTCCCAGATCAGGGCAGTCTAGCAGAAAGGAATATAGAGCAGATAGCGGCCTCTTACACAGTGTGCAAATTCGAAGTAGGTGTTCAAAAGGAGCAGGGTCCCTGGAATGATAACCTTTAGCTACTAAGTCTAGCAGATAGTGATGTAGTTGCCCATATTCCCACATTATAGTAATTTCCATTTCGTAATTACGCAGGAGGGAGTCGAGCGTGATTATTCCAGTATCAAGTCTTGAATTATAGATATTCCATTCTGTTCCCAAGAGGAGAATGAGTTTTGTCCCACTCCAGGAAGGAAATCTGGATTTCCGCTGATAGATAATTGAGGGGATGGGAATGGCAACAGGCAGCGGGTAAGATTAACCTGCTTCCATAGTTTCAAAAGGCATTGTACAATAATGTGATATTTGGCCAGCTTAGGAAAAGCTTCAGGTCTCAAGTAGAAGAACTGGGTTAGATCCACACCCTCATATGTATAAACACAATTTTGCACCCACTCTTTCTGAGGTGTATTACTAAAATTTAAATCTCTGGATAAGACTGCAGCTATCCAGTACAACTTAATATAAGGGAGACCAATCCAACCCCATTACGATGTTCTGTAGAGAACTGTACTGCTTAGACAAGCAGTCTTGAAGTGTCACATCAAGTTATTAATGACTCTCTGAATAGTAACCAGAAAATGGGATGGGAGAGATATGCAAAACTTCTGAAAGAGATGCAGTAACTTCTGTAAAATTACCATTTTAACCAAGTATGCACGACCGAACCAAGAAACATATAATGAGTGCCACTGGATCAGAGATTTTGTCACCATATCTAGTATGGGAGGACAGTTAGCTGAATACAAATCTTTTGGGGAGGGTGTTAGACATATGCCCAGATACTTGAACAAATTGGAGGACAACATAAAAGGGAAGGTATTCTGCCGCATAACTAACCAAGGCTGAGGTAAAGAAATATTGAACAATTCCAATTTGGTAAGGTTTATTTTGAGTTCGCTATACACAGCAAAAACTTCAAGAAGAGCCAGGATAGAGGAATCTGGTTTGCTGAGAAAGAGTAAGATGTCATCCGCAAAGCATTCAAGTATATTGGCCTCATGGCCAGACAGGAGGCCATGGATATTCAGATGGTTCATGATGGTAAAAAGCAAGGGCTGTAGACGCAATACAAATAGGAGGGGGGACAATGGGCAGCCCTGTCTAGCTCCGTTAGGGATGTTGAAGCTATCGGATAAGAAACCATTAGCATGCAACAGGGCAGTAGGTTAGGAGTATAGGCTAAGTATCAATGTAAGGAAGAGGGGACCAAATCCCCATTACATAGAGACTCTTCTAAATAAAGACATCTAACTCTATCGAATTCTGTCTCCGCATCGATCGACAGCAGGCAAGAAAGGATTCGGTAGTGCAGTGCATATTGAATCAGTGCTACAGCTTTACAGGTGTTGTCTTTAGTTTCCCTGCCTCTAACAAAACCTGCCTGATTAGAGTGTATCAACAGTGGATGTAAAGTTTTGATTCTAGTGGCAATTATTTTTGCTAGGAGCTTCACAATTAAATTTAACAATTAAATTGGTCTATAGCTGTAACAGACCATTGGGTCTCTACACGGTTTCAGAATCACCAAGATATATGCTTCTAAAGATTGTGCTGGGATAGGTGTGCCAAGTCTCACCTGGTTGAAAGCCAGCAACATATGTAGTGCTAAAGTGTCTCTGAAAGTTTTGTAATAGGTAGCTGGGAAGCCGTCAGGACCAGGGCTTTTCCCCTTAGGTGTATATTTGATAGCTGTTAATAATTCCGAGCGTGTAAAAGGAGCTTCCAGTTCACAAATTGCTTCCTGGGGTAACGTAGGCACTGAAGCCCCAGCTAAGAAGATTTGAATTTTGCACCGCAAAGAGTCCTCAGAGGTACCGGCATCAAAAGAGGTTAGGTTATAAAGTGTAGAACAGTATTGTGCAAAAGCCTTTGCAATCTCCGGATACTTGTGTAAGACTCTTGACCGAAGCGCCCAATGTAAGCTCCTGGAGAACCTTGAGGAGGGAAAACTCCACACGAGGTAGCAGGCTGCTAGTTTAATATGTATAATGTATACAGAGACAGAAGACAATACAGTAATACTAATACTAGGTAGGCCCCAATGAGCCAGAGGCTGGAGTCGTAGGCTGGGTGGTGTAGCAGGCCGTGAAGCCTGATGACAGGACAGCCACCTGGAACACAGACAGCTACTCACCAGGTCAGGAATCAACGTGTATAAACTACCAGTAGTATAGATGTCTCTGTCGAACGTAGAATAAGCACCTACTGTCCATATTCTTCTTTCATCTTATTTCTTCTCTCTTCTTCTTCTCCTTTTGGGTTCCATCTTCATTTTCTTTCTACTTTTCATTTACATGCAAAAAAAGAGTTATAAATAAGTATACCATGAAAAGAACCCACAGAGCTATGCATAGTTTAACCTCTTGTGTGCCAGAGGGGTATGCAACACATTGCGGGATCTGCAGGTAAATACTGTAGAGCATGACCAAATTCCAAAAAGTATGTCCCCATTATGGCCTTTATTCAGTTCTGTGTCCCCATTACATCAAAAACCGGAGAAAACTTCTGCAATAAAAATATTTTCCTCTCCTCCTTTCTTCGGCGGTGTCGGCAGTGGAGAAAGGCAGACAGAGTACATCCCCCCCCCCCCGTGTACTTTACAGGCCAATACCCGTTTCATTGTGAGGGAATTTGAATATATGGGCAGTCTCTGTTCAAAAGGTCTCACAGCTATTGGCCATTCAACTTCAAGTGGGGTATTGGAGGAACCTGCTCGAAGCTGAATTACTGGGAGGTGCGTAAGGAAGAGAGGAAGAAGAAGAAAGAAGATAAGAGGAAAAAGGAGGAGGATAGAAGAAGTACAGTGGATGACAGATAAGAGTAACACAGATAAGCTAACGATCGGTGCTGGAAAGTATGTCAGGCACCGATCGTTATTTTTTTTTTTCCTTTTGATGTTCGCATTACTGCCACTATTTAGTGGCATTTTGGGAACTTAACGCACAAAATGGACGTTTGGCCATAAGTCCATTTCTGTGGCCTAACGTCCGTTGTTCTTACAGCTGTTAGGGCAATTGAATACCGATTTAGATATTTTTATTAGTTGGCCAGTATCCAATTGAATCGAGGCCTATGACACCAAAATATAATAATTAATTTCTTAAAACTATTTAATTTCCAAAACTAGCTTGTGAAACATATAGGCAGATTTTAAACTAAACTAAACTATTCCTATGGTACAATAATATATATATATATATTTCTTTTTTGCTAAACTCATCTTATTTTATATTACAATATACTGTAGTACACGTAAAGTCATGACCACCTGGATAGAATGTATTTTCATCTGATATATCAAAGGCATCAATAGAGTCCACATCTTTGTACTGTAGAGTGGGACCCCCACTATGCCTCATCCATAGTTATTCATAGCATTTGAAAACCAAATCCTCTCTATATAAATGTGTCAGCTATCTTCTAACTGGGATTATCACAATTCCCCAGAAAATTATGTGATTCTAAGTAAATATCAATCTATATTAAATTTAATGAGAACTGTAGCCTTCCCTTGACCTCACCCAGTCCTACCTTAATATTCTACAGATTTGGTATTGTTGGGTTTCCTCTCATTCAAGTGGTGTTCCTTTCATCTCAGCAAGTTATACTCTGATTAACTGGCAGGATCCTGTTGAGTCTTGACAGCCTTTTGGGAATCGCCATAGTCAATCCAAGCTGTCTTCTACTTCACTGGGCACACAGAGGACTTCAGTGCCTCTCCAACATATCACATATTTGACATATTGAGATACATTTGGGACAGGAGTGGTATATTGGCAGTTTAAGTTTTAATTATGAAAGAAACATCAAATTTAGTTTGTTTTAGAGGTAATTAAAATTGTCTATATGTTGTATTAGCCTTTTTCTGTAAAATAAATAGTTTTTGAGAAATTAATATTTATATTTCGTGGCACAGTGTAATACTTTATGCAAATTGTTTTGCACAGTATGCTAATTAGTTCTGTTTAAGGGCAAACTTTTCTCTCAATAGAAATATATGGGCTCTGCCTATACTTATCTATAGCACAATGTATGGTAATATAGACCCAGTCTATAAACAAATTAGCATACAGTTCCACACTGTGCCAGCAACAAATAAAGGTTTGTTTCTCCAACTCTATTTTTTACTACAAATAAATGGCTATTACAATACATACAAAGTTTTTAATTCTCTTTAAAATTAGAGATATTAATATTAGGGTAACAGGTACACTTTAACCCCTTAAGGACCAGAGGACTGTGTAACACATTGTGAATGGGTTAAATGCTCCTTCTGAAACTAAGGGAGACTTGCAGAATGTATTTTTTCACCAGTATCCTGTTTCAGCCTTTTGAGTGCCAGTATAGGGTACTATGACATTGCAGAGTAAGATGTTGCACACTCCTTTGATAGTGTTAAATGGCTCCTCGTGTTAACCTATAAAGTTCTTAAATTTTAAAATGAACATGTATAAATCTCAACATGGCCAATGAAAATCCAGCACTGAAGTTTAATTAAAAAAAATCTTATTATTAGTGTTAGGCAAAAGATTTTTTCCAAAATAAGCAAATGTGAAAAAAATACACTTCCCACCTTCCATGGGAATTTCTACAAAACATGCTAGTTTCCCTTATTTTCCATTTTTCTATTACATTGAAATCAATGCTAATAATGTAATTCCCCCTACATGAAGAGTTTCCCCACATATTCCCTCTGTGCTAACTCACCAGTACGAAAAGGGGCTTCAATTTACTACACATTGTCAGTCACATTGTGTTTTGGAGGGATAGTGGAAGCTGCTGAAATTGTGATGCTACCTAGTGTAGAGGCAGACAGGCAAAGAACAGGAGCTAGAGTTGCCTGATTTAATGAGTATTATGATAGCCAGATGATTTTTGTACAACTGACTTACGGGAAGTACAGGTATAGAAAGAGAAAGGAGAGAAAAAAAAATATAATTTTGACTGCTAGGTAACAGTGATAGTCAGACAGGTAGGTGATCCCATTTGAGTTTAGACTGACTGTAACAGAGTAGAGACAGAGACATACATCATGCATTGTTTTGAGACAAACAACACATAATTCCTAATTTCTGCTGTGTTATTCAAATTGCATTTTATAATTGTATGAAGCTAACAATTCTACTGTGTACTTTTCAGTAAAAATCAATATACTATCATTAAGTCCACCAAAATTGGTAGGGTTTGCAGTTACAGGAAAGAAATAAGAAGAGTACACAGAAAAAATGGTTGTTGAAGATTCTGTAGTAAATGATAATGATCCTCCTCATGAGGAGGCTGATGCAAAACTAATGGTCAGTTTCAATGTTCTGTGAAACCTCTTAAGGGGAAAAGTAAAAAGAAACTCTTTCAGATGTCAAAAACCTACAATAATATGAAACGTAATTGAGAGGAAGATAACTTAGCACTATTGGATGATGCTGATGATCCAATTATTGATGGTGTTGATTTAGAATGAGTCTCTCCACTCTTTCTTCCCCTTCTTCTGATACAGATCAGAACAATGATGGTCTGACAGTAGAATAGCTTTATATGAAAAGAAAAGGCCCAGTCATCTATCACTGAAAAGGAGTGATATGCCTGTTTATAAACTCTTTGAGAGTTCAACTAGAAAGTATGGAAAAGTAAACGTTTAAAAATAACCATTCATCTTTTCACCATTCCAGGTCAGTCACTCACTATTATTGAATAAGCAGTACCAAAGGTCAACTTCGCTTCTGTTGCTATTGCAGCACAACTGTCACCTACCTCTCTACTATTACTACTACTACTTCTATCCAGGGGTTAAGAAAACACTGGTACAGAAGATGCCAAACACCAAGCCCTCACAACTGTCTGGGGCTATTTTAAATGCCAATAATAGAAAGTGTGTAGAATGTTTAATAGTTTGCAGTCTGGGGGGACCCAAAAATTGTCACTAGGTTTGCCATTACATGTAGCTTATGTAGTAGTGATGATGCAATCAATAATAGTCCTTCTATGTAATCTACATTATGAAGATACTTCACTCATGATCCAAAGGCCACACATGTTGCTACCTGGTGCCTTTGTAAAAATAATTGAACAGGTGTAAAGCAGAATCACATATAGGCACATCCTCATTGAAAGCCCACTTGAAGCACAACCACAGGTCTGATTGGGAGATTCACCTGCAGCATGTCAACAGTGCAACAACTAGCAGAAGTAACAGTACTCATAAAAATGCACAGTGCTGAGTGGGACATATTAGCAGTGTTGTAATTGTCCCAAGGAGTGAGACATTTTGCTCAGTAACAGTTACCCTCATGTCTCCTACTGCTGTTGTGAAAATGCAAGCACAGGAGATGATTACTGAGAGTGAGATACTTGGTAGTGACAAGTCATACAGTGCCCACAAGTGTCACACCCATCACCAGCCTCTATACCACCACTACCTCTTTTAAAGCAATTAAGTCGCTCTGTTGTTCTATGTGCTGCAAACCCACACTTACTGAGATTTTAGAAGAATAAATGCAAAAAGTACACCTATGGAACTGAAACTTTCCAAAATGTTGGAGGCTGACATGCTGACCTTTTCTTGTATTGTAAACAGAGGTTTTAAAGACCTGATGTCATGTGTTGTACATAGAAACATAGAAACATAGAAACATAGAATTTGACGGCAGATAAGAACCATTCGGCCCATCTAGTCTGCCCAATTTCCTACTGTGTAAAAAAAAAAAAACCTCAAACCTTTTTTGGTCCTTGGTCTTTTCTTATGTTAAGGACCGCCTTATGCCTATCTCATGCATGCTTAAATTCTGTCACTGTATTGACATCTACCACTTCTGCTGGTAGGCTATTCCACTTGTCTACTACCCTCTCAGTGAAGTAAAACTTTCTTACATTACATCTAAACCTGTGTCCCTCTAGTTTTAGACTATGGCCTCTTGTCCTAACGTTTTTACTCTTTTGAAATATACTTCCATCCTGTACTTTGTTGAATCCCTTCATGTATTTGAATGTTTCTATCATATCCCCTCTCTCTCTTCTCTCCTCCAAGCTATACATATTCAGATCCTTTAGTCTATCCTGATATTTCTTTTCCTGTAGACCAGTCACCATTTTAGTAGCCCTTCTTTGAATTTTCTCTAGAGTATCAATATCCTTCTGGAGATGGGGTCTCCAGTACTGTACACAATATTCTAGGTGAGGTCTAACTAGAGATCTGTACAGTGGCATGACTACTTCCCTTTTTCTGCTACTAATGCCCCTAGCTATACAACCCAGTGCCCTGCTTGCATTCCCCATCGCTTTATTACATTGCCTGCTTACCTTTAAGTCATTAGAAATAATTACTCCCAAATCCCTTTCCTCTGTTGTCTCTGACAGCACAGTACCCTTAATGGTATATTTTTCCTTTGGATTTTTATGTCCCAAGTGCATTATTTTACATTTATCAACGTTAAAGTGCATCTGCCACACTCTTGACCATTCTTCTAATTTACCTAAATCATTCGCCATTTGGCTGATTCCCCCTGGAATGTCTACTCTATTGCATATCTTTGTATCATCTGCAAAAAGGCATACCTTTCCTTGAAGACCTTTTGCAATATCACTAATAAAAATATTAAAAAGAATGGGCTCCAGTACAGATCCCTGAGGTACTCCACTAGTAACACTCCTTTCGTCCGAATATTCTCCATTGACTACCACCTTCTGTCTCCTGTCACTCAGCCATTGCCTTATCCATTTCACTATTTTTACATCTAGACCCAAACACTGCAATTTATTTATGAGTCTTCTATGAGGGACAGTGTCAAATGCTTTACTGAAATCTAGATAAGCTATATCTACTGCTCCCCCTTGATCTATTATTTTAGTTACCCAGTTACCCTGCTGGTATGTCCCAAGCCACAGTTATTTTTCAAGAACAGCTGTGCCAGAGTTGTACAAGCAGGTAATTAATGTGATTGACAAAGGGCTGGAAACATATGACAAGAAAGTTCACTTGATTACAGATATGTGGACAAGTAGCCAGAACACAGACTATATACATAGACAAAATGTACAGAGACAGCATACTGAGTACTGAGACCCTACAGCACAATGGTATTGCTATTGGAATTGTAATGACCATAGTAAGCGCAGGCGGACAATAACAAGTTCACCCAGGAATTTCACTAGTGGTACAAAAAGGTAGACATTTTCATGGATTTTCTATCTATAGGAATTTCCACAAAAAAGAGAAGAAATTAATGGTTTTTTTAGTGAAAATTCACACAGAAAAAAAAATATTTTTTCCCATTCCTGACTATAAATCTATGGCAGCTTTTACCAATTGTTTGCTCTCAAGCTGTTGGGGACTCCACCACCTGGAGGTCTAGCGGTTGAATACCGTAGGTCTATGGAGATATTTGGACTCAGGTTATAGAATTCAGTCTAATTTGTTGACCAAAGAGGTTGATTCAATGTGAAGAACTGGAGCAATTCTGGGCAAACTATCAGCACCATAAGTAATAAATTATTATACCAATTAATTTAAATAAGCTTTCAACCTATTGAATGCTAAAGAAGTATCCTTCACATTGCTTCACAATGTATTGTAGAGTTCTTTAGCATTCAAGGGGTTGAAAATACAGTGAACCTGTCTTGCTCAAATTCCCCACCCCATTACTTTATACCCCAAAATATGCCTAAAAAAACACCCTGTGTTGGAAAGTAGTTGGGGAATAACCGGGAGTATTCCTAAAAACCACCCTGTATTGGAGAGTAGTTGGAGAATGTGTTCCAAATGCGAAAGAGAGCTCTTCTATCTTGATCACATTTTAAATGATTGACAACACGGTCCCTCTGAGAAGCTGCCAATTGTCCTTTATAAGGCTGCCACTTTGCTCCGTGGCAGGATTTGCGTATGCATGCAAAGTATACTCTGTAGAGTAGTGAAGGGAGCACACTCAGACCTATGGATAGCTGTAAATGGTAGATTGTGGACCATTTAGTACCAGGGGATAGACTGCAGAACTTAGAGGTACAACTTGTACCGCAGCAAGCATCTCTCCTTTTATCATAAGGTACTTTTCTAAAAACCAATATCTCTACTAATGTTGTGAAATAAAAATTAACACTCTGTAGCCAGTTTCACAAGATGCATTACATAAGATACACTTTGTTGAGTGTAAAAGTTTAAACAGGAATTTTTACTTGACTCCTATGGTGCAGTTGGTATGGCCCAGAGTTGCTCCATTTCTTAGTATATTAGCCTCACTGTTTCTGCTTAGGCTCTAAAGGCTTAAATGTGTCAAATTATAGATAGAGAAAAGCATGTTATACACCAGGGGTGTAGTCAATAATGGCCCTTGATAGGCCATGGCCTCCCCAGTCTGGGCTGCCTGTGACTTTAAGGCAGTCATTTTCAACTCCAGTGCCCAGGACACACCAACTGGTCAAGTTTTAAGGATATTCCTACATAAACAAAGGTAGATCAATTGCAATGAGGGGTCCACTGGTTATCCACTTCTGATCAAGCAGGGATATCTTGAAATCTTGAGCTGTTGGTGTGCTCTGAGGATTAATGTTTTAGAGAATGTAAGTTTGGCTGATAGAGCTAGCGGCATTGAATACAACATGGGAATGGCTCCATAGATGTAGTATGACACTTGTAGTCTTTAGTTCACTTGCCTTCATTGAGCCACCAACTCATCTGCTGGAGTCAGTTTTCTGAACTCATAACTAAGGCCACAGATAAGTATCACAAAGCAATTGCTGTCCAGCTAAAAAATCTAACCCATAGAAGCAGTTTAAATGTGTTTTATTCTTATATATATATATATATATATATATATATATATATATATATATATATATTTTTTTTTTTTTTTTTTTTTTTTTTTTTTTTTTTTTTTTTTTTGCATGATAAGCATATTCCCTGATCCATGAGAGAGATGGGGGTCTGTTTATAACTTTACCCCAGCAGTAATAGAAATTATACTTTCAATATCAGTCCTTGCTCTGGAAACAAATTTTGCAACGTTGTTATATATGTAACCTTTTTACATTATTAAACTTATCACTGTCAATAATTGGGTCGTTAGGGGAACTGCACCCTTATACAAAAAAGAACTGCACATTAATTCAATGTGTCCTGGGATTGTACTTGTCTTCCATATATGCCCCTGGAATTAATATCCTTAGAGTTTTTTGCAGAAACATTTTTCTAAAAGTTCTTAATTACCAAGTGCATGCTATATGCAAATACAGTATAATACAAGGAAAATGATTTACCCTTTGGAGTGCCAAGGTGCGGGAAATACATTTAATATCCTACCCCACCAAAATGTCTGCATAATAAAATTAATGTTTCTCTTTTTCATTGATGTTCCACTGTGAAGGGAAATGTCAGTAAAATGTGGATGTTTCAGTGCTGGAAGGTTAAGCTCATTGATTTCAACTGGCTTAGCCTTGCAGGGTTCATAATCACAGTCTTCTATATTGGTTTTATAACAGAACTTACTGTTACTTTTCTGTAGTTCAAATGAAGGTGAAGCTTAAATGATGCCCCTCCCTTCCCATCTGGCCGCCTCCCATTGAAGCAGGAATCTGGTCCTGGGACTGAACGGACACAGTGAGGGACAAACTTAAGTCAATAAGTATAACGAAAACCCTGCTCCCCTTGACAAAGGAGGGCAGGATTTTCCTTTTGCATACTAAAGATTGTCCCTCGCCGCTCTCCATCTGGACCACACCTAAATGCAGGGTGACTCTGCCAGAAGGAGTGGCATGGGGATCATTTAAGCTTCAATATCTTTAGAACTATAGAACAGTAAGTTATTAAACTTAGCGCAGCATGTTCTAAAACCAATATAGAAGACTCTAAGCTCAACTTTATTATAGACATTTCTATCCCTTTAACTCCGAAAAAGTTAAAGACAGTTACATCTCTACACTTAACCACGCATGCACACACACACATGCACATACACACATACACACACACAAACATATTCACTCACCTCACATTGCCAGTGGAAGATGTTGATAGCAATGGCCTTCAAGTGGGTATCCTCCTAGAGAAACATGTTGTTTTCAGCTCATTTCTTTGAGCTGCAAATCCCTAATGTCCAGCATTAGAAGGCTGATGTATTGAGTAGAACAAAGGGAGATGTACTGAGGCTCAGTGCAGTGGTGAAGTACGTCTGGTGATGTGTGGAGGTCACTTTGCTATGGAGAATGTAATACACCACCATATGCACTAAGAATTATATAGGCAAGGGGAGGGGGAAAGACTTTGATCATTAGCATAAGAGGTTGACATAATGCTGGCAATGTTCTGAGGAGGGCAAGTGGGGCAGCAAAGAGGATGCTCTCACTCTCACACTTCAGCACCAAGATGAGCAGAAGCCCTCCCTTAACTCTTTGGGTGTCATAACAATGTGCAATGCATTGCACACCCGTGGCACTCAGTAGATTACAACATACTCAATGCCCTTTAACCCCTTAAAGCGACTGAACGTCCACGGAGCATTTTTTTTTTTTTTGCATATTCCGGTTCCGGACTTCCTGAATGGCGTGCAGCCGCAGGGGGAGCCCGGAACTCCATGACGGTCATAGTACTTCATGGGTCGTTCATTTAGGATCGACCCTTGACGTACTATGACCGTCACGGGTCGTTAAGGGGTTAAATGAATCAATTGATCTGTGTATAGTCCACTTTGAACATGTAACAGCAGATCTGGCATTTCTGTTTGCATTTGATTGAGCAGTTGAGTGGGGAAGGGGATCGAGTACATTTTGAAGGAGGGCAGCTGCTGTCTTCACTCTCCAGTAGAGACAGCAAACTGTCCTCCTCTGTGGCTGCATAGAAAGCTATGGGACGATACCGACTTCACCATCCTCAGGGAGACTAATTAGTTTCTGTGAACTCCAACAGCATTGTCAGCTATCGGAGCGTAGGGTATAACCATATTAACACATAAGCACACCAACAGAAATACGACAATGGCTCATTAACCTGGATTTCAATATGCAAATGACCAATCGTCAAAGTATTATTGTAACGGAAGCTGAGAAGGGACCACGTCGCCTTCCGCCGTCATTCCCGGGTCTCTTCTTCTCTACGCCGGACTGGCGCCGTCGGATGCACCGGTCAAGCAGATAACGTCCTGGTGGTCGAATCAAAGGTTCTACTGGAACTTGGAAGAAGCAAGGCAGAGTCTACGTTGCCGCCTGACAGGATCCGAAGATGGGTAGCAGGATACTGGCAGCAGACGGACAAACGATGCAGGAACCTGGGCTCAGATGGGCGGTAGAGTGGCCACTTTAATACCATAGGAACACACAAGACTCCATGACTCTGGTTCACTCCAAAACATAACTCACTTTATTGTCAAAACCCACAGATATTTATATACAACTTTTACATTAAACTGTACGGGGGGAAACTAGATACAAAAGGGCTTGATTCAATCATGTTACAGGAGACAAAAGGCCAACAGCAGATGGCCTAACAAATACAATAACTCAGACAGGATTACATTTCAGATACAATAGGGTTTGATTGAACAAAGACTTGAGGGCTTGAACTAATTACTACACGGCAGGGGGTCTGACTGCAGTTCACAATGCTTAATTAACACACAGCAGGGGGTCTAGCTACATTACACATAGTCATTTGGCTGGAGTGGCTGCAGTACACATCTTAGGGACGGTGGGCCAAGGTTGAAGCCTTTGTTTGACTACTTTGAATGCCCTGCTCCAACCTTGACCAATCCCTGAGTTTCCTACCATTCCCCATGTTAGGCTATGGAAGATATTTGCATACCTGGTAGTTGGCGATTGCACAAACCTTCGAATTGGACAAGTACAATTAACCCCTTAGTGACAGCCGCGTTCGTACGCGGCTGTCACCTTAACGCCCAAGGAACAGTTTTGTTTTGTTTTTTCAAACAAGTCCGGAGTCTCCAAGCGGCGTGCAGCCGCACGGAGACCCGGACTTCCGTGACTTGCCAGGTACGTCCTCTGTCACTAAGTGACAGTTTCTGTGGGACAAACCTGGTAAGTCATCCATCGTTAAGGGGTTAAACACATACAATACTTGACAATAAAACCAAACTTAATACAATTGTACATGAATGTAACCCATGGCAGCTCTATGTATCAAGCTGCCCATTCACCCAGTGTCTATTTTAGAGTATGACTGTGGTTTGAAGAGTCATACAATCAGTCTCAGAATAGGGTCCCAATAGGGCAAAATGTCCCTAGTTTGTAGGATGGTTTGGGTACCCAGTCTCTAGCCCAGACAAGGGCTCAAGTAACGGGTAGGATCCGTTACAATTATCATTATTAATCTTTATTTATATAGTTCCATCTTATTCTGCACCTCTGTACAATAGGGAATAGACATACAGAGATATTAAATAGTACAAATCATTTGTGGAGAACAAAAGGATCAGAGGGCCATGCTTGTAAAAGCTTACAGTGTAGAGGAAGGTAGGTGGGACACAGAAGAAGTGCAATTGGGTATAAGTGCCTCATGAACTGCAGGTCAATGGGTGGGACAGAGAAGTGCTGGTGAGTGCAGTGCCCAAGGGAAGGGGTAAATCTTGATGATAATGATTATGGAGGCAGTTGACAGGCTTCCCTGAAGAGGTGAGTTTTCAGGGAATGTCTGAAAATCTGAAGGCTGGGGGAAGAGTCTGATGGGATGAGGTAGGGAATTCCAGAGCTGAGGTGCAGCACAGGAGAAGTCCTGTAGGGGGGTGGGAGGATGTGATAAGAGCTGTGGAGAGGAGGTCATGTGCAGAGTAAAGATGGCAAGTGGGATTGTATTTGGAAATGAAAGATGATATAGAGTGGGGTGCAGTGTTTTTAAGGGCTCTGTAAGTTAGCACCAGAATCTTGAATTTAATTCTGTATGCTAATAGGACCGGTGTAGGGATTGACAGAGGGGTTTGTTGTTAGAGAAGCGATGAGTGAGGTAGATTAGTCTTGCAGCAGAGTTCATTACGGACTGCAGTGGGGTTAGATGGGTGAGAGGAAGGCCAATTGATGACAGTAGACACTGCAACACTGTAAACCTGGTGTAGGCATGGAGATAGCATGGAGATTCCAATGTATTTGAGGCTTATTCACAGGGATATGATGACAGAGACATCTTACTGCATATGATGAGCTGGAATTGGAGCAGATATGCTACAATGTTCCCATTCTGAACCCTTATCAAACCCTAGTTCACCTCCCTCCTGGAGCGATTCTAGGGCAGATGAATAGCACCTTACAAGATGAATACAAAATGAAATGGTTCTTCAGCCGCTTGAATGACAGGTAGGTTTCCAAGGCATTTTGCAACCCTGGAGAGAGAATATTTCATAAACATCCTGGAGTAAAATAGAAATCTTGGTAACATTAGCCATATACGTGATATCTTATTGTAACATGGTCAGTTCTCTTTCCAGAGAGACCAGCAAACCCTTATGTAGTGCTGACATTAAAGTCCCTCTTCTGGAAAATAAAAATCACCAAGCCTGGATTAAACCAATTTCAGCATAGGAGACAAATGAAAATGTCCATTGATTTCAGTTGAGTTCTTAACCGTTTGAAAGCTAGAGAGATCTCCAACGCATTGCTTTGCAATGCATTGGAAACCTCTCTACCTTTCAAACGGTTAAAAATCCCATTTAAATTAATGAAAATTTGGGGAATTTTTATTTCTCCCCTATGATGCAGTTGGTTTGCTACAGAATTAATCCAGGGTCTCCTCACTGTTGAATGACGTGCTGAACTATAATATACTTCGTGTTGCCAGCACATTAGCATCAACATTTTTTTTAGTAACAACATTTTACAGACTAAGACTGGGCAGATTTGTGTAAAGTTCTTAATTAACACATGCCTGAAAGAACTCTAACACCTAAACCCAAAATGGGTTATTTAAATTTAAAATATCCTGTAAGCTAGCATCTGCCAAAAAAATAAAGAAAAAAATAATTATTTGATGCAGGTAAAAAAATATAAAATATATTAACCCTCTGAATGCTGCAGAGATATGCAAAGCAATGTGTTGCATACCCATCTGGCACTCAAAGGGTTAACCCCATCCCGACAATGGATGTACACGTACGTCCCGCAGAAACTGTCACTTAGGGACAGAGGACGTACATGTACGTCCAGGAAGTCATTGGAAGTAATGGGGAAAAAAGTTTGGCGGGTGTTAAGTGCCGGCCTAGTGCGCGCTCGGCTGGTCACTAAGGGGTTAAATATGCCATGTGAAGAGTCCCATAACCGTTATTTATTTGTTCAGACAAATTTGGTAATTGTCTCAGAAGTCAAAAAGCACTAATATCTGTTCTCAGGGATTAAAGGGATAGTAATGGTTAATTCTATGTTTATTTCATATTGTAGGCATTAAAAAAAATATTAACAGGGATGTCTTATGGTTTGAGAGATATATCTCGCTAAGGTTACCTCTTCCTGGCTGTTTGAGAGAAGTCAGGGCTCTAGCTGACAGATGCAGAATCCGGTCATTTGACCGGACAGAGGCTCCTCAGCAGAGCGAAATCGTGGTATTTCAAAATAAATACTTCATTGGAACAATCTATAAAGTGTGCCTCCATCAGGTCAAATGACCAGATTCTTCAGCTGTCAGCTAGAGCCCTGACTTCTCTCAAACAGCCAGGAAGAGGTAACCTTAGCGAGGTATATCTCTCAAACCATAAGACATCCCTGTTAATATTTTGTTAATGCCTACAATATGAAATAAACATAGAATTAACCATTACTATCCCTTTAAAAAAGCCTTCCAAAAGAGACAAGAGTATTACATAACCCTTTGATTGCCAGAGGGGTACGCAACACATTGCAAAGCAATGCGTTGCTTACCCCTCTGGCACGTAAAGGGATAAACTAAAAAAGACACAAAAGAGTTTTATATCCTAAATTCACCTATCAGTATGTTTTTGGAGTGTGGGAGGAAATCGGAGTACCTGGAGGAAACCCACGCAAACACAGTGAGAACATACAAACTCATTGCAGATGTTGTCCTTGGTGGGATTTGAACCCAGGACCCCAGCGCTGCAAGGCAACAGTGCTAACCACTGAGCCACTGTGAATATACATGGATGCCTGCGTGACAAGTCTCTCCCCTCTTTTTTGTGCTTTCCCATTACATAAACTAGTTTAGGTTGTGCCACTCATTACAAGCTTACACAAACAAAATAATAAAACAGTAATAATCAAACAGTAACAGTAACTGTAAAGAGTAAACAATAGAAATGCATTAAGTCTAGAGAATCCTCTCGGGCAATATGGCATCAATAACTAGGGGACCAAGTAATAGCCCTATGGATTTAAATGGTGCTTTTAACTCCTTGAATGCTAGATGGGTGCCAACATATTGTAAAGGAATACACCACAATTAACAGTAGCATTCAAAGAGCTAAAGGCCACAGTTAAAGAAACAGTAAACCTTACAATTAATCTACCTACAAAGTTTGACAATGTCTCCCTATCACTACAGTGTTCCAGTAGCTCAGGGGTTAATACATAGACACTCACCTAACCCTGTACCAGTGCTTGCAGGGACAGGGGAAAGGCTCCTCTACTTGCTATCTGATCAGTGACTGGTTGCTGTGGGGCTCAGAAGGATACAGGTCAAAACAGCTCAGTACTATTGCTTCTGCTCAAAGAGAAGAGTTTGGCTCCAATTGCACTTGTACTATGGGGTTTGAGAAGCTGAAAGTTTGTTCATCTGAGCCCCCATAGCTCTGCCCGCTGATCAGACAGAAAGTGGAGTAACTATCAGAGGCGTAACTAGAAGCCTCCGGGCCCTGGTGCAAGAAGCGCTATGGGCCCCCTCCGGACCACATTTGCCCCCCTCGACTACATTGACCCTCTCCATAATGCCCCCATCTCCTACCTCCCTGGGTGGTGGCAGGAGCCCAGAGAGGTGTGTTGATATCATGCACGGTCCTCTTCAGTAATGCAGAGCGCTGGGAGATGATGTCATCTCCCAGCGCTTTGCATTACTACAGTGCCAGACGGAGATCGCGGGTGCCAGGCAGAGGGGTCGCAGGGAGCAGCCAGGCCCCCTGGAGCGACGGGCCCGGTCGCGGGTGCGACCCCTGCGACCCCTATAGTTATGCCACTGGTAGCTATTCATCTGACCCTGCACAGGATCAGTGAAACAATTAGGTGGGTATTAACCCCTGAGATATGGACACACCTTAGTGCAGTGGTTCTCAGCTCCAGTCCTCAGGCACACCAACAGGTCATGTTTTCAAGATATCCCTAATTAATCACAGGTGAATCAATCACAATGACTGAGACACTAATTACTCACCTGTGATTAAGCAGGAACAACCTGAAAACCTGCACTGTTGGTGTGTCCTGAGGACTAACGTTGACAAACACTGCCTTACTGTTTGTCAGAGACGCATGACCAAACTATTAAGGTAGATAATTTGTAGGGTTTACTGTTATATTAGATCAGTGGGGTTTGAGAATGCTGCACTTAGTATTCTCCAGAATTGCTCTTCTGTGTTTATTCATATGGCCCTGAAACTCACATCAGAAAAATCACAAGTAACAGATATCAGAAAATACTTAAATCTCGTGAGAGTAAAAATGTATACATTCTGAAACAAGGGCTATGCACTAAGGTGAAATAAGTATCTCCCTTTCCCAATTGTTGTTACTCTCTGGGTCAGTGTTTCTCAGCGTTAGTCCTCGGTGCACACCAACAGTGCAGGTTTTCAGGTTGTTCCTGCTTAATCACAGGTGAGTAATTAGTGGCTCAGTCACTGTGATTGATTCACCTGTGAATAATTAGGGATATCTTGAAAACATGACCTGTTGGTGTGCCCCGAGGACTGGAGCTGAGAATCACTGCACTAGATCCTATGACGTATGCAAGATTTCTCTGGCTTGAAAAAGAAGTTCCACAGAATAACACATACATCTTGGAGAAGAGATAGAGAGGATATGATAAAAACATTTAAATACATAAAGAAATTCAGCAAAGTGCAGGAGGGAAGTATATTTCAAAGAAGAGGGCATAGACTAAAACTAGAGGGACAGGGGCTTAGATGTAAGAAAATGTTATTTCGCTAAGAGGGTTGTAGATAAGCCTATCAACCGAAGTGGTAAATGTAAATACAGTCAGGGCATTTAATGGGATAGTAAACCCCCCAAAAAAGTTTAAGCGAAATAATAGAAATAATAAAAACATACTTAACGCCCTCATTCCCATCTCTCAAACCATTATGGTTTGAGAGATATAAGAAAATAAAGACCTTCGCTCCCACCCCTTTCTGCCTGACGAGCTGTAAAGCTGTCAGAGGCAGAATCCGGTCACCCGACTGTAGGCGGCTCTTCAGGAGTTCTGTCATAGGGATATCTAACTATAATTACTTCATCGGTATGGTCTATAATGTGTGCCTGGCTTGCAAGCACAACTTGTACACCATTCCGATGAAGTAATTATACTTAGATGTCACGATGACAGCACTCCTGAAGAGCCGCCGTCTGGTCCCGGAAGCAGGATCTCATAACGGTCTGAGAGATGGGAATGAGGGCAATAAGTATGTTTTTATTATTTCTATTCTTTAGCTTAAACTTTTTTAGGGGATTTACTATCCCTTTAAGCATGCATAGGCTAAGCATAAGGCTCCCTAAACATAAGACAAGGCCAAAGACCAAATAAGGTTAACCCTTTCAGTGCCATAGGGGTATGGAATGTATTGCTCTGGCACTGAAAGTGTTAAAGGGTTCTTACAGTAGAAAAAATGGATATAGTAGATGGGCCAAATGGTTCTTATCTGCCTTCATATTCTATGTTTCTGGGAACTGGAGAGACTTCTCCCAGTATAATGCTTCTCTCTCCGGGATATAGCTTTCTACACCTGAATTAGCAAAGTAGGTTAGGGTTGAAGTTTAACCACTTGATGACCAGAGACAGTGTGCAATACATGTGATTTTCTCATAAGCTATTGTTTTAAAGGAGAAGTCACACCTCTTAATGATGATCACCCACTTACATAGCTATTTCCAGAAAATCCTAATGACCCATAATATTTTTCTCTTATTCCTTGGTTCAAGAGATAAAATCTTCAATCAGTCCTGGATGTTATGGCGGACATGACATCTGCTAAGAGGACTACAGGAAACAAACTCCGCGCACTGCATATGGTAATCTTAACTCTTTAAGAACCAGAGACAGCGACTGTCATTTCTGCCTACCAGAACGTTATATCTAAGACTCATTGAAAAATGTTATTTATTGAACAATGGTGGAAGAATAAAATTCATAGGGCCAAATGGATTTTCTGACCATATAATGATGGTGGGGTTAGTATTAGGAGATGTTACTTCTCCTTTAAATAAAAGCCTGACATAACATTGTATAGATAATGTCAACATTTTAAAATCACCTATGTTGTTATAAGGTGTTAAAGGGACAGTAATGTCCCATAAAAACAAATAGTGCTTTGTAGTGTTTAAAAAAATAAATTATATGGCACAAATCCTATCTCTCAAACCTTTGTGGTTTGAGAGATATTCGCATGTAAAGTTCGTCCCTCCCTCCCCTTCTCCTGACGTCAGCGTCTTGTTGACAGCAGGAGATCCTGGTCCTGGGACCAACCAGTGGCTCTTCAGCAGAGCCAAAATCACGACATTGGAAAATAATTACTTAATTGAAAAGGTCTATAAAGTGTGCCTGGTTTGAAAGCACACTTTGTAGACCATTCCATTGAAGTAATCTTTTCCTAGTGGCTATGCTGAAGAGCCTTCACATGTCAGCTGTCACGGATCTCCTGCTGTCAGCTTTACAGCTGACATCAGGAGAAAGGAAACTTTACATGCACATATCTCTCAAACCATAAAGGTTTGAGAGATAGGATTTGTGAAATAAAATTATTTTTTTTAAACAATACAAAAACACAATTTATTTTTTATATACATACATAACTGTCCCTTTAATTCCACTTTAACCCACTGGATGCTATAGAAGCATCCAACATATGTATTGGAGAACACTTTATAAACATAATAAGATGTTAAAAAAACATACTCAGGATTATGCCTTGCCTATAATCTGGCTTGTTTTGGGCTCTGAAGACTGAACTTGACCACTGCTGCACATTGGTATCCTGGTCTGTTTGTACACCAGGCAACCTTAGAAAAGTGGTTGAGAATGAATTGAAGCCAACAGTGTCTTTTTCATGTAAAGGTTAAAGCTTTTACCAGCTGCACATGCCAGATCAATAATTATCTCAGCATGATAAACCGTAGAGGGGGACGCAGAGGGACCTGCTCCGCTACCCCACAGGTGCAGGGGCTATTTTGGGAACTAGACGTGTTTGTCACACTCTGCTTATAATTTCAGTCCTCTCTCCGGATGCATTAATGACATCCAAAGGCTGGAAGCAATCACATGGCATATACTCAGATGCTGAGGGAGAAGAGGTGTGAGAAGGGAGGGGGAAGCAGTAACTAAAGAAGGGGGGAGCAGATTGTAGATCTATGCTTGCGATAAGATGGCTTTAACCCTTTGAGTGCCAGAGGGGTACGCAACGCATTGCTTTGCAATATGTTGCGTACCCCTCTGGTACTCATTGGGTTAAAAGGATGGGGGTTCACAAATACACTGAAGAGTTGCTGTACACTCAGGCTGCAAGGCCTCAAATGTCAGTCATGGAACCTGTGGGTCATATGTACAACACAGAAATGGAGAAATTCTGAGCAAAATTAGCTGCACTGTAGGGGTTCAATAAAAATGTCCATTAATGTAAATTATAGATTGATAGAGAGGCATTGCTTCTGAGGCATCTCTAGTAGACTTGTGAATTCAAAAATCATGTGTATCCTGAGATTCAGATATAAATGACATACAAATCAACAGGTACACAAAATTACAGTATAACAAATAACACATATTCCATTTTTTTGTGCAAATCAATTCATTCATTCATTCTTGCCCTTTCTGCAGGGAAATTGGAAGGGGCTGTGAAAGAGGGTAGAGAAAAAGTGACAGATACACAGAACAGCCTATACAATCCTGGTGTAAAGTGGAGGGATAGTCTCCTTGGTTATGGCTGTGACTGATTGTATCTCTAGTTTACCTGTGACACATTTCATACTGTGGCTAATCCTGATTTCCAAGGGGACAGCCCCTCAAACACATGTAATCTGAATGCAACATGTTTTCCTTACTTGAAATTTAGCAGCTGGAAGAGAAGCAGTGTCACAGCCAGTGTGATCATCTCATCTTCCTACATTTTTATTAAGTCCAAGTCTAGTCACTCAGAGTGAAAATCACAACCCATAGAATAACTACATTTTTTTGTGGGGAATTTACTGGGGGAGGTCTAAGGTAGAGACTGACAACTTTGGCTTGCCTCTAGGAACCAGGCCAAACATTTAGGAGCCAGAGACTACGTCATAAAGGAGATGGAGAACCACCCCTCAGGGCCTATAGAATAAGGATGGGAAACCAGAGTGTGTGTAATTTTTTGGCTCCCAATGGAACAAGGCTGGAGTGTCAGACAGAGTCATGTGTGGTTCTGTGGCTACCAGTGAAAAAGTCTGACGTGTCAAAGTGTGTGTGTGTGTGGTTACTTGTGGACAGGGGAACAAGGCTGAAGGGGTCAGACAGTGTATGTGGGCATCTGTGGCTACCAGTGGGCAGAAGACAAAGGCTGAGGAGCATTGTCCAGTTTGTGTGAAGATCTGTAACTCCCAGTGGGCAGAGTATCAAGGCTGGGGAATCACACATTGCATGCAGGGATCTGTGGCTACCAGAGGGCAGGGGAACAATAGTGAGGGAGGTCAAACAGTGTACATGGGAATTTGTGGCTACCTGTGGGCAGGTGAACAAGGCTGAGGTGGGGTCAGATGTTGTATGTGGGGATCTGTGGCTACCAGTGGGCAGGAGAACAATGTTGAGGAACCACACAGTGGGAAGAGGGACAAGGCTTAGGAGCTACACAGTGTATGTAGATATGTAGCTAGGAGTGGGCAGGGGAACAAGGCTGAAGGGGGTCAGACAGTGTATGAGGGATCTGTGGCTACCAGTGGGTAGGGAAAAAATTATGAGGGATCACACAGTTTATGCAGGGATCTGTGGTCAGTGGAAGAGGGTCAGACAATGTATGTGGGGATCCGTGGCTACCAGTGGGTAAGGGGACCAGGCTGAGGGGGGTTACACAGAGTATGTGAGGATCTGTGGCTACCAGTGGGCAGGGGAACAAGGCTAGGGGTTACAAAGTGTATGTAGGGATTTGTGGCCATCAGTGGGCAGGGGAACAAGGTTGAGGGGGGGTCAGACAGTGTATTCACAAATCTATGGCTGCCTGTGGGAAGGGTAACTAAGTTGGATGTTACACAGTGTATATGGAGAAGTGGTACAAAGCTGGGGTGGGGTTATTTTATTTATTTTAGTTTTAATTTTTTCAAATGTATTCAGACTTTGTGGGGGGGCAACAGGACCCCTCCTGATTGGATAGGTGATCAATGCAGCATCCTAGAAGGCAATCACCACATTCTTATACCTCCTTCTGCTCAACATGCCATTTTATGAATGTCCTTGCTGAGTTATAGGAGCTTCAAGACCCATCATTGTGTGCGTGTATTGAAGGTCCTCAACTCAGAAATTCATAGAATGCTGATTTGAAGATGTAAAGGGAAGGTGGTGAGCTCCTTCCTGGTCACAACATTGGTCTCATATCCAATCGGACAGGCTATTAATGTCAGGAAGGGGCATCAGAAGGGGTCTCGATACCCCCTAACTGACAATTGAGCAAGATTAATTTGAATTAATTAAATGACATAAAACATGGGCCACTCATACTAAATTTGGAGAAGGTAAATGACAGTACATTTAGCAGATAAAAGTGAGAAGAAGTACGGTGTTATTAACTTATCTGGTTAAAAAGTCTTTATTTCTTTGAACATTTTTGGTTTTTTGAATCTCATCTTACTGCCAGTTTTAATTTTTCAAACATGATGGATTTACTTCTGAAAATACTGTCCTTCTTTTATTTTTTCATTATGATAACTTTTTGAACACATTGCATCCTTAGACCAGAGATCAACAAAACCCTAGCTCCCGGTGAGACCTGGCTCTTACACATCAAACTTGCCCTACATGCAGGGCAAGTCTGAAGTGTAGGCGACAGGTCCCAATGAGGGCTTGATGGTGTCACAGCTCAACACAAAACTGCTAGTATTTTGTGCAAGATCAAGGGATCCAATAGCAATGGCAGTAGAAGCCCTAGTGATACCATGGTGATACACTCTAATGTATGTGTTTCCTCTAATTATCATAGTTCCCAGAGTGATTATCAAGATCAATAGAGAGCAACCTAAGCTATATTCTTCACTCCATATTGTCAAGAAGAGCTTGATTTCACCATCTGCTGGACATGTAGTGCATCTTTTTTGTCTTTCTGGCAGGATAATACTGGAGGAAAATCAAGAGCTAAAGAAAGCAAAATGAAAAATGGCCACACATAGAAGCCAGATGTTTGTATTAAACCTTGAAGATGGTACAACAGCAAAAACCAAAAATACTACGAGTGGAATAAATCTATTCAATTCTTTATAAGAATGATGGACAACAACTGTATGTAGTACCAGAGGCTGAAGGAGTGCCAGAAGTTTTGGTACAAGAAGTAGAGGATGCAGTAAAATCAATGAAAAATAGCAAAGCAGCTGGGCCTGACAAAATTACTATAGAAATGTTAAAAGCCGGAGGTCAACCCTTATACAAAGCCCAGGATAAACTATTTTCAAAATGCCTACTACTCTGCAAAGTGCCTGAAACATGGAAAAATGCAGAAGTCATCCTACTGCACAATAAAGGTGATAAGGTGGATCTAAAAAAACTGCTACCAATAAGCCTATTGCCAGTTGTCTGCAAGGTTTTCACAAACGTTCTATCAATAACAATGGACACAATACTTAATATGGCACAACCTAAAAAACAAGCATCCTTCAGGAGTGGTTTCAATGGACCATATCCAGACAGTGCAACAAGTTATAGAGTGCATAATGAATACAGTCTTTCATTATGCATAGACTTCATTGACTATGAAAAGATCTTTGACTCAGTGAAAAAGCATGCAATATTCAATGCCCTGATCAACCAAGGAATAGACAGAATTTACATTAATATCCTCCATTCAATATATGAAAATGCAGCTACATCAATACAGGTCAACAATGATTAACTCCAGATCAACATAGAAAAAGGCGTCGGCAAGGAGACGCAATTTCCCTAAAACTATTTTCTGCTTGTTTAGAAAAAAAAATTCTGCAAACCAAACTGGGACAAAAAAAAGGACTTAAGATCAATGGAGAATACCTACATCACTTACATTTTTCAGACAATATCATACTCTTTGCCGGTAGTCTTGAAGAACTGCAAGAATGCATTGAAGAACTGAAAAGCAAAAATTTGGATCTGAAGATGAAAATCAGCAAAACACAAATCATGTTTAACAAATTTACCATACCAAGGAAAATCACAGTAGATGGGCAAGAACTAGAAGACAGATGTTTACCTTGTACAGAAAATGTCAATAGATGGAAACACTAAGATGGAAATTGAACCACGAATAAAATTGGGATGGCAAGCATTTGGAAATCCTAGTAGTACTGCCTTTAAGACACATTTACCACTCTGCCTTAAGCAAAACGTTTTTGACCAATGTGTCTTTCCATCCTTACATTTGGTTGTGAAACATGGACAATGAATGCCAAAGCATTAACCCCTTAAGGACCAGTGGTCCTGTGACGTTTCTGTCCCATAAGGACCGCTTTGATCCTTGCTGACGCGCCAGTACACGTGACCTGTTGCATGTATTGGCGCACCGCTTCGTGCCCTGAAAGAGATCACTCCAGTCTTGGACCGATCAATTTTAGGCCCTATTTTTACTTACAGCGCTCCCGGTGGATCGCTGTAAGTAAAAAGTACATGACGTACTATGACCGTTATCGGTCCTTAAGTATTTAAGTATGTCATGTAGTCCTTAAAGGGATAGTAATACTTCGTTTTAACTTTATTTTATTTTGTAGGCATTAAAAAAACATGAAGAATGGTATAAGAATTATCTCTCAAACCTTTATGGTTTAAGAGATATTCTCAAGCAAAGTTTCCCCTCCCACCCCTTTTACCTAGTGTAAGCCATCTCTTCTCAGATGTGGAATGCAGTCCATAGACCAGACAGATAACAGCAGGGGACAGTCTTCTTCCTATTAGAACAATGAAATCCCTGCCCCCCTTGACAAGCTTTTCAGGTTTTTCCCTTATCTTAATTGAAGATTGTCCCTCTCTGCAGTCTACCTGGGCACCTCCCTTCTGCTTTGGCTGAGGAGTGTTACATCAGTAAAAGGGGCGGGAGGGGGACACTTTGTCATTGAATTACTCTTGAACTATAACTCTGACAGAATTGAAATAACACTCTCCAAAGTCCAAATACTATGATGATTAATTCGAGCTGCTTTTATTATGAAACATTACTATCCCTTTAAAGGGTTAAGAAAAAGTAAGGTTACACAGAGAAGTATGGAGAAGCAAATTCTAAACATAACAAAAAGAACTGAAAAACATGTGAGAGGATTTGTCAGCACACAAAGGTCTATGGCATTTGATATAATTGAAAGAGAAAAGCACCTGGGATGGAAATGGGCAGGCCACACAAGAAGACCTGATGGTAGATGGACCAAACTAATTTTGGATTGAATTACACTTGATAGTAAATGCCCAAGAATAAGACCAAAGACAAGATGGGTAGATGAAATTCCCAAATTTGTAGGTACACAGTGGCAACAAAAAGCAAAGGACCAAAGCTGTTGGAGGCTTTCTGAGGAGGCCTTCATCCTGCAGTGGATCAACAACTGCTGAAGATGATGATGATTATGCAGTTGTTTATAAGTTCATAAGCGATCTACAATCTCTAATAACCCTTTGTACATGCATTACTAAGTCAGATGTCCTTCAAATGTATAGTGTCTGTTCTTATCTTGTTATTTAATCTGAACCTATACTTTATTTTCAGTCTGATTATATGCCATGCATTGTTTTGTGTTGTCTTTGTGTGTTAAGCTCTCTGGGAGAATAGTGCATGTTAACAAAATTGAAGTAGACAACACAGTTTCCACAAAGTTTCTATTAAGCCTCTGAATGTAACACATTATAGTCAGGTGACCCCCTCCTCTTTCCTGTCCTCACCAAAATCCAGATGTACCCCCTAAGGATTAACTTGATCAACCAAGGCTTCCCCACTTCCCTTTGTCTCATCCTCTTCAATATGATTCCTATGCCTAACCCCTCTGTCTTCTGTGAAATGTTCTGAATTTAAATTTCATACAGAGATATCAGATGCTGATCATAGCCAGTCTGCTGCTGTCATTTTGCCTAGTTGGCTTCACACTACCCCACTAACTAATATGTGAGACATGTACTCCCGAAAACCAGGTGGATACTACTCAGTTGCCACCCGGACCATGGTTAATGTTCAATGTATATAGTTTCCCCAGTTGTATTGTTATCCTGAATTTCTTTATTTTATATTTTACCTATTATCCCCCCATCCTCTCCCTACCCATTCTCTTGGAGAAAGTTTCATATTACCAGATTTCCGGTCTGTATTCTGTACAGGAATGTATTAGAAATGTACTTCTATCCTTATTTAAAGGGATAGTAAAACTTAGTTTTATCTTTATTTTATTTTGTAGGCATCAAAAAAACATGAAGAACGATATAGGTCTTATCTCTCAAACCTTTATGGTTTGAGAGATATTCACAAGCAAAGTTTCCCCTCACTGACCAAAACAGTTAAGTCTGCCATCTAGCTGTCAGTTTTGGAATCCGGTCCGCAGATCAACTGGTGGCTCTTCAGCAGAGCCGAGATTGCAAGATATAAAAATAACTATTTCATTGGAAGGGTCTAAAAAGTGTGCTTGCAAACCAGGCACACTTTGTAGACTATTCGAATGAAGTAGTTCTTCTTATATCTCGTGATCACGGCTTTTCTGTAGAGCCACGGCCAGTCCAGATTCCAAATCTGACAGCTAGATGGCAGACTTGACCGTTTTGGTCAGTGAGGGGAAACTTTGCATGTGAATATCTCTCAAACCATAAAGGTTTGAGAGATAAGATTTATATCGTTCTTCATGTTTTTTTTAATGCCTACAAAATAAAATAAAGATAAAACGAAGTATTACTATCCCTTTAAGCTTATTCTAACTGTACCCATACTATATAGGTTTGTTGCACATATAATCTACACTAAAGTTTTATATGGCTGATGAATTAAAATACTGGACTTTAATGCACAAGGGTTAAACATGCCTGAAAAAACACTAATTTCTGTTGCCCTTTAATAAACAAAATGCTTAAAAAATTCCTGAAGGAAACCCATTTCACTTAAGGGAAATATCCCAAATTCACAAATAAACATTTTCATGTGACATGGTTTGCTCTGGCACACAATAAAACAGGATGTGGGAATATTATTGATTAAATCAGTCCCAAGGTCCATGATCCTTTAACAAATCCAAAGGGTAGATTCCTCTTTTTAAAAGCAAACATATTTAACACATAATTTTCATTTACATGTAAATGCATACTAACCACCAAACAATTGGGCTTTCTACACACAATGGCTAAAAAAATCAGATACATTGAGCTATGACCAAATTATGTTTGGTAGGAATCTAAACATCCCTTTAAACCCTATGTTGGACTAGCCAGCACAATTACATCATCTTCCAGATGTATATCACTTCAAAATTAACAAATTACTGCAGTATAATTACTTAATTGATACCTGGAGAATTTGTAATCCAGATGATGGATTTTATGTATCTCCGATTCCACAGTCCACAATGAATACACCTGCATATATTACATCTTCATAGAGCAAACTAGCATACTGATCATCAAGTGTCTTTTGGAAGCATCACAAGGTCTGATCAAGACCCTCTGCATTTTAGATTTCCATCCCCAGTCAGCCTACATTGAGATTATATGAGCCCTTTTTAAATAACCCAGTGATTGTGAAGTCTGTATTTAACCCTTTGCGTGCCATTGCTTTGTAATGCATTGCGCACCCCTGTGGCACTCAAATATAATATTTCAGATAATGCCCAATCACAACAGGATAGGTTTCTACACCAGTCATCTGGGAAGCACATAAGTGCATCATAAGAGGCGGTTAATTAGATTGGGTTTCTGGAGGAGAGAACAAACTTGAATTTAAATTAATAATTTGCATGGCCAAATACAAAAAGTACGATTACATACATTTTCGTCAACCATTCATCAACCATTCCAGAAGAACTTACAGCCTGAAGGAGCTGGCCATCTTATGTCAAACTGGTGTGTCTAAATCCTACTTGTGGTTCAGTATAAAAACTACGTACAACTCAATTCATGTTGTTAACTCTTATCCCATAGACTCCAAATTAAAAAGAAACAAATGTATATCCCACAAGATCAAAAAAATTACACACATTACATTTTATGACAGTACCAATATAATTATCAGTTTTTATGATTTGAATGCACATGAGGACCAACCTTCATCTACCCATCTGAGTTCCAAATTACAGGGGTTTCTAAATGATAGACTTGAGAGATTCGGTTCGGCTAATTTCAGAATTCGGACCTTCCGAAAGCCAAGGTCCGCCCACACAAAAAAATCAGAATGCAAAACGGCCCTAATACGAAATTTCGGTGTAAATTTTGAAAATTTGGATGGAGCTTTACATTACAATGTTGCTGCATGCTACTTAAAATAGAGGGCACAGCGCTTTCCCACCTGAAACTATTACAATGTTGCTACATACTGCTAAAAATAGATCTGGTAAAACAGGCGCTTTACAGTTCATGCAAAGTTCAGATATTAACCACATAAGGACGCAAGCAATTTTGACATTTTTGCTATGTGTGTGTTCAACCATAATTCCTATCTTTCTCATTTATTGCACAAACACATATTATATCCCATTTTTAAAGGGCAGAAAGGGCTTTAATTTGATGTGACATATACATATAAGTGTGTTGGGGTTTATAAAATACCGGACGACTAATTCGGACTATTGATGAATTTCATCCGAGTCGAACAGGTCCGATCCAAAATTCGGAATTTGTCCGAAATCGAATTTTACCAAAAAGTTTTGCCGTTCACAAGTCTACTAAATGTAAGAATTTTCCTACCACAATCATCTACTAGGAGAGTCGGATAGAGCTCTGAGTCAAATCCTAATAGTTAAGAGCCCAGGCCCAGATGGATTTTCACATTTTCTGAGACCTATTAATCGCCCATATGATCAATTAATTTGATCAAACTGTAAAAGGTGTTTTTGAAGCAGTTCTAACAAGCCCATATAGTTGTCATCCTCTAACTGGGGAAAGATATTGCAAATGACAAGTCCATATGCTTCTTAAACAACAACGTAAAACTGTATGCAAAAATATTATTATAAACATGATCAAGGTTTCTATTCCTGATATTATTCACAGTGATCAGTCTGGGTCTGTTATGGGGAGGAGGGTAAAAGACAATACAGTACAACTGATAAACCTTATCTATAAGCCTCTCCAGTGATGCAGAGAAAGCTCTTGACTGGGTATGGTACCAATCTACATCTGAGTTTATCAAGTATATTGGACTGGGCCTCAATACTGGTTTTGTATTCCCGTTCATCTGTTGGAATCTGTGATAATGGCATCTTATCAGAACCTTTCAATATATCTCATGGCATTTGCCAGGGCTTCACCTTATGCCCTTTGATTTCTATACCTGTTTTAGATACTTGCCTGAGGCTTATACAATTCGCTGAAGAAATTACAGGAGTGTCAACATGTAAAGGACCCATGAAGTTGTCCTACTTTGTGTACGATGTTCTTATTTTCCTATCAATTTCCACTAAATCATTATCCAATTTACAATTCTACCATGTGAATGTACCTTAGTCCCAAAGCCTAAAATCATGTTTTCAAGTCATGTTAAGGTGCCCACAGACCAATTTAAGAACTCCAAGCATCATCCCCCCATTCACTGGAAGTCATTCTCTATTAAATCCCTTAGTGGTAACTTTACTCCTAAACCAGATTACATTTTCCAAATGTACTTACCCCCATTACACCAAACTATATTCCTCCTGCCTTCAAAAACCATAAAATTCTAGGCAATATTCTCAGTGTTTACTATTAATCTAGGAGCACATCTAGGTGTGAAAGGAGCACATTCATTAAAAGCTCTTTCAGGTATCCAGTCCCTTCAAAAGCTACATACAGAATTTGTGATATCAGATAAAGAAATATGGTCTTACAACAAGTAGCGAGACACTTTGTAGCAAAGAAGCATCACGTGAACGATCTGAGATGTTTCCCATTTGAGGTGATTAAGCAAAATTCACAAGGGGGTGATAGAGAGACTAGGCTTTCCAAACAAGAAATGTATTGGATTTATATGCTGCGGTCTCTATCACCTCTCAGACTCAATGAACAATTTAGTTTGATTCATCATATTTAAACCGGATAAATTACATTGTGAAACATATGATTTCTAAATATACTAATGTGTAACAATTTGGATTCCATTGATTTGACACAGAACAATCAACCATGGTTGCGTTGGCAACCAGACGCAGTCAGTTCCGGAGCCAGAATCAATGAGGGAAGTACCTATAAATTACATCAGAACCGGCAATCTGTAATTGAGTAGTCCCTGATGAAAGTCCCAACATCCGACTGAAATGTCGGACATACACCGGCATTCTCACATTTATTATTTTATGATGTGCTAAATAAAGAATAGTTTTTAAACAAAGAGGGTGCTTGGCTTTCTTCTATGGACTATGCTTACAACAAGTATACCACTTTATCAGCTATCTGAATGCTAAATCTTATTCCCACAGAAAACTTCACACTTTGACTCCACTCTTTCTGGTCCCAGGGCTAAGAACAAATCCCTTTCAAAACTATACTTCTTACCCAACCTCCTAATGGTACAAGGCCTCACTTTTTTAGAGCTCTGTGGAATCTTAACATTCCTATCAATCGCCTGCAAGTCTCTAGTCTATAGGTAGATATACTTCCTCATGGAAAACTAGTAATAACATTTTATCTAAGTGGTATACATGACACAGACTTATATATGTTTCCCTACTACAGCTCACACCTGTTGACATTGTCTCATGGACACTAGCATTTTCCTACAGATAAGTGACTATGTCCCAAGACTTGGAGAAGAAGTCATTCAGGTCCTAATTAAAGTGCTTCAAGCCAAGACTCAATATCACTGACACCAGCATTTTATCTTGTGATTGCCTCTGCACCAGGTTTTTTTTTTCACTTAAAGCTATCAATGTTGCTGGGAAGACTTTTGCAAAATACTGTGTATTGTTATAACTCTAGTGTACTATTTTGTACTATTTTATAAGTACTTTATATTGAACTACTTGCTCCACTATTTTTATTCTGTGTTTCTTTACTGCAGTGTTCTCAACTCCTGTACTCAGGACCCATTAACAGGCCAGGACTTTGTGATTTCTCTGCTACAGCACAGGTGTGGTGATCAGAGGGTCACTCACATTGATTAACTCACCTGTGCTCTAACAAGGAAATCATCAAATCTTGGCCTGTTAGTGGGTCCTGAGAACAGGAGTTGAGAACCACTGCTTTACTGTTTAACCAATTTTACCTTTCCGGTAAAATTATTTAAATGAAAAAAATAGATTTTATAATATATAAGCAGTTTTTAATTAAATCTTGGGTGGCACGGTGGCTCAGTGGTTAGCACTGTTGCCTTGCAGCACTGGGGTCCTAGGTTCAAATCCCACCAAGGACAACATCTGCAATGAGTTTGTATGTTCTCACCGTGTTTGCGTGGGCTTCCTCTGGGTACTCTGGTTTCCTCCCACACTCCAAAAAACATACTGATAGGTGAATTTAGATTGTGAGCCCCAATGGGGACAGGAACCAATATGAGTGTAAAGCGCTGCAGAATCTGTGTGCGCTATATAAAGAATTATTATATTTAAAATCAAGCTTTAAATTTCACTTGCATTGTTTGTTATTTACAAATTCATTTTTTTTTTTAGCTGATAGATAACATATTGTTTTCAACATCATCTGCACAACTGTGTAACATTAGCAGTGTTCTTAGTAAGCATGTAGTTATATATCTGTCATCAAGTGACTGTATAACAAGCAGTTAGAGCTGACTTCAGGCCTCGAAAGTTGTGTCAGTTTCTTCAAATCTCTCTGTGTGAAGTCTTTAGCCAGAGGACAGAAAGGAAGATATAGGGTTGTCTATACAATGCACTTCTGATTTTGGCTTACAGAATACTTATTCTTCTGTTTTATTGTGTCTAAGACAAAGGATATTGATGAGTGAAAATACAGGAGTCTGCAACACAAATAAAGAAGGGAAAGACACTTATTTTGAAGCTATCACTCTCTCCAAATGAAAGAACAAACCAAGTATATTAAATATGTATGATATTCAGAAATTCATCTTGAAATGTCATTTTATGCAAGAAAATCTATTTACCTGTAGATTTAAGAGTAACAGTCTTATCACCAAAGAAAGGTTAGTTAAATAATGTATCAGCTTCTCCAAATCATTTGTTTATTGTAAAAATGTTATGACTTTCAAAAGAATATTTAAAAAATACTCAGCAATCGTCATTGTCAAACCCCTTGGATACAGGAGATGTCTCCAACTCATTGCTTCACAATATATTGGAGGTATTTCTAATAACTAAGGAGTTAAAAACTCCCAGAACTGTAACACAGTCATTGGGGTAGAGATGTCCAGGAAAGTTTCTGTACTTGCACATTACCTTCAAAATCATACATCTGTACTTCAGGGTATTGTGATCACAAACGATCAATTTCATGAATAATATCACACACACTCTGCAATCATTAACCCTCTGAGTGCCGGAGGGGCGTGCAAAGCATCTCTGGCACTGAAAGCATTGAAGTGGAACTACCACCTCCACTAAAGTTGCCCTGCAATACTTAGGCAGCTGACGACTAGATTACTAATCATTATTTTACTTCTCAAAAGAGCCCACGGAATAAAGTTATCCTTAAGGTTCTGAGACTGATGGCCAGGTTACTGCAGCCTGTGCGCTTGTGCCGTCAGTCTCTTCCGGAGCCGTCCGGCCCAGCGCAATGCTTGTGAAGGGTGAAGAGGACTTACAATGCAGGCGTGCATTCAAGATGTCCGAGGTGATGCCTGGCCTCCTGTCTCGGAAGCTTAAGGATAACTTTATTCCTAGGCACTTTTGACAGGTAAAATAATGATTAGTAAGCTAGTCGCCACCTGGCTAAGTATTACAGGGCAACTTTAGTGGAGGTCTTAGTTCCACTTTCAGGCTTTAACCCTTTTAGTGCCAGAGGAGACAGAGTAATGATTTCTCACTTGTCTGGCAATTAAAGAATTAAGGTGAGCAACCCCAAACCTCCCAAGTATGCCTCTTTAGGAGGGACAGTCCCTCTTTGAGACCCAAATCTTTCTGTCCCTCTTTCCCACCCTGGTGTCCCTCTTTTAATGAGAACAGACTGTGTGGTGTGTATATAAGTATCACATTGCTCCACAGCAATAAAACTGACATTAGTGTTTGTGTACACTTCAGTGTATGTGTTTATACATTAATCTGAGTAAATAAAATACTTTGGCCTTGCTCTAAATTATTTATTCAGAGGTATCAATAGGTCATGAAATAAACTAAAAATTCTTGGTAATGTCCCACCCAACCCCAGCAACATCCCCCAAAACAAAAGTGTCCCTCTTTGGCCATTTGAAATGTTGGGAGGTATGTATTCCTACCATAATATGTGCAGAGTGATGGGATACTTTTATTGCATGGTGAGAAGCTAGAGGAAAGGGATGCCTGCAGATGCCCATACACTATCACACAACTCTCCACTAGTGTTGAGCGAGCACCCCGATGCTCTGGTGCTCGGGTGCTCTGACCGAGCACCCCCTGAGGCTCGAGTGCTCGGCCGAGCATCCGAGCCCCATTGACTTCAATGGGGCGACACGAGCATTACACCAGGCACCCCCTGCTCTGATGAGGGGAGGGTGCCTGGTCAATGCCCCCTTCATCTCCACAATGTCCCCCTTCATCTCCGCAATGTCCCCCTTCATCTCCGCAATGCCCCCTTCATCTCCGCAATGTCCCCCTTCCACAATGTCCCCCTTCATCTCCACACTGTCCCCCTTCATCTCCGCAATGCCCCCTTCATCTCCGCAATGTCCCCCTTCATCTCCACACTGTCCCCCTTCATCTCCACACTGTCCCCCTTCATCTCCGCAATGCCCTCTTCATCTCCGCAATGCCCCCTTCATCTCCGCAATGTCCCCCTTCCACAATGTCCCCCTTCATCTCCACACTGTCCCCCTTCATCTCCACACTGTCCCCCTTCATCTCCGCAATGTCCCCCTTCATCTCCACACTGTCCCCCTTCAGCTCCACACTGTCCCCCTTCATCTCCGCAATGCCCCCTTCATCTCCGCAATGCCCCCGTACCTCCAGTCCCTGGTGGTCCAGCGGAGCGTCTTCAGATCTGTGCCTCCTTCCGGCACAGATCCCTGCCACCCGAACATGTCGGACGAGCACATGGCGGTACTCGACGAGTACCGCCATGTGCCGAGCAGAGCGATGCTCGAGCCGATCCGAGCATCGGCCGAGCACGCTCGCTCAACACTACTCTCCACCATAAAAGTGAAAGTACAAACATTACATTTTTTTAACATAAATAGCTTAGTAAATAGTTAGTCTGAAGCAGCAGATAAACATTCCTTTTCAGATACTAATTTCAATGCCGATCGCACATCCCCACTATTATCTTTACATTACTCTAGCCAAACTAGTTGGTCAAGAATCAATTACCTGTGAATAAAACCAGGAACAAGTCAACTATAGGTGAAACTATTCAGTTAGCCAATAAAGATGGCTTCGTAGTGCATTGGTTAAAGGGATAGTAATACTTAAAATTGAAAATTGTGTAGGGTTTATACTCCTAAGTAAATCAAGGTTACTCCCACTGCTAAAAAGTGTTTTAATCAATAGTTATTACAGCTAAAACATACATTTTTAGATGCAGTATGACAGTGGCCTGACATTGTACAGTAGGGCTGTTGCTACACCACCCAATGGATAGCAGAGTTGTCTATAGGATGGTGTAGCAACAGCGCCACTGTACAATTTTAGGCCACTTTGATACTGCACATAAAAACTCAAGTTTGAGCTGTAATAACTATTGAATAAAATATCTTTTAGCAGTGGGAGTACTCATATTTTTTTTTTTTTTTTTTTACATTTTATGTATTACTATCTCTTTAAAGCATTTTGTTGTCTTTGCTTGTTATAGGTCAAGGGTATTTTCTGTGCAAGGAAATAGTGGATGGGATTGGGGGCCTTACCCTGGTTATTACCTATTTATTTTGCTTTTAACATTTTCTGTGCCAGAGAGGTACGCAATGCATTGCAGAGCAATGAGTTTAATACCCCTCTGGCACTGAAAAGGTTCAAACTTAATTTTATTAAATGTATCCTATTTAATTTTATTTTATTTATAATTTGAACATCCACTGAAAGAATATATTTTTTTTTATGTCAGTGTCAGTTTAATGTAGACTTTTTGTACAAAAAAACACCCAGCAAGTTAGAACAGATGTTTAATAGGAGAAGACATACAAATAATAAATGTTTCAGCAGCATTAAAGGATTTTACACTGGGAATATGAAGCTGATGCTTAAGTAACACACTAAAGCAAATTAAAAATTAAAATAATACCCGTGAGTATATTAAAACATGGTTTTATTGTGTAATTTAAGTCAAAGTATCTGTAAAGTAAGTAAACACTGGTATATGCATCCTAGTGATTATTTAGGCCTGAACTCAAAACTCTAAAACAACCATTAATCCAATGTTAAATCCTATATAACAACTCGCTAAATGTGTGTTTGTCAGAAGCTATCATTTGCAGTACAGATGGCTGTGCGCGCTGCAGTCATGCGCACTACAGACTGCCTGCGCCGCGGTTGATAATGGAGCAGGGCTCTGAATTCACACAGTAGTGCTCTCTGTGCACTGAAAGTGAGCAGAGAGGACTACAGTCTGATTTCGGAGCCCCCCACTCCGTATCAGCTGCGGCATGGGCAGTCTCTACTGTGCATGACTGCACTGCGGCTGTTGCTGGGTGGCACTGTGGCAAGTGTACAAGGGCTTTTCAACTAGTAGATGCATATTTTGTTTGGTTGAAACAACACAAAATTCTGTTCAGAATAGTTCAGTACACAGTGATGAATCAAAAAGAAAGAAAACAAAACTATTCCTTATCACCTCCAAAATGACTGATTACTTTTCACATTTACCTAGTTTTATGAAATCCAGGGGTATAACTGCAGGAATTCCAGGGGGGCATTGGCTCTGAACTATCCTGAAACCCCATACAATCCATACCATTATGTTTTCGTGGCTGGTGGCCACTGACAACCTCACTGAATTCTGCTGATCACTAGTAAGATAAGAATGGCATCAGTGAGTTCCTTACTTATCGTCATTACTCCTTTCAGCAACAAAACAACTAGGTGAGGGGCCCAGTCATAGATTTCACCCCAGGGCCCAGTAAGCTCTAGTTACACCCCCGATATAATCTACTAAAACTTACTATTGAATCTTCCATTATCACATTACTTAATAGTAATAATTTGCAAATTTTGCATCCTAACTCAAATATATATATATATATATATATATATATATATATATTTACAAAATAGAGCATTGGGGAGCCCAACCAATTAAAGGGATAGTAATGTCACCAGATAAAGTAATATTTGCTTATTCATTATAATTTTATATAATGCACTGTACCGTTTATGCACAGTACCGTTTTAAATGTCAACAACATTGAATTCGCTTTGTTTTTTCAGTTGAAAGTTACCCGGCTTTCAGATCTGAGGGAATTATCAGTGACATAAGGAAAATGGGAGGGAGGGGGAAGTTTTGACTAAACAAACAAGGAGAATACAACAGTACTGACATTTTAAAGGGTACAGTGCATAAACAGTCGGTGTATTATATAAATTATACTTAATAATTGAATATTACTTTATCTGGTGACATTACTATGCCTTTAAAAATGCATAGCTGTTTTTGATACTTCCCCATTATTTGAATTTGCCCAGGCCTGTAAACTCAGTTTCTTTTCTCTTCATTGAGGTCCTTTCTTCCTTCAAACCACCCTCTGAAAAGTCAACTCCACTGAAGGACAATTGAAGGAACAATATGAGTCATGAAGGTTGGGAGGAATTACAGCAGCTGATAACACCAGAGAAGGAGACATTAAGAAAAAGACTCTCCCCATTGCCATAACACCACAAGAAGTTTTCAACCCATTAAGGACCATGTGGTCTGGGGGTGTGGTGCTCTAGAGAACTACAGTACTTTTTTTTTTATTTTGTTTTTTGCACAACTGTGCTCTGTGATCATAGCATGGCAGGAAGTCATGCTGGGATCACAAACTTCTGTGACATGCAAGGACCCTCATCGGTCCTTAACACCCGGACAGACGATCCTAGCACAGGTAAAATGTTATACATTTTTTTTTTTTTTTTTTTTGAGAGGTCAAAAATAAATACATAGAATCAGATTTATTTTATCTTTTTAACTGCTATTGTACTTAACAACCTTTACTGTAAAGAAGTCAAGACTTCCATTCTTCCTTCACATATTTATTCTAGCCTTGAGATGAAAACTAATTTTGGAGAAATCTTTATAGAAAAAACAGATGCTTTCTTAATCACCTATTTTGTAGGTCATAGGTAGTCTATATTTGGTTTTCTGGCTCTTTACTAGAGCCTAGAGTATAAGTTATGGGCTGCACTGATAAGAATATTCTTCTAGTAGAATTTGACACTTTGGGTGCCACAGAGGTACCAGTGTATTGTGTTAGATGCCTCTCTGGCAATCAAGTGTTAAAAGTGTGTGCGTGAGTTTTAAAGTTATGTATTGTGCATTCTGCTTTCATTCTTATCATGCCTGATGACCTAGTTGTTTTGAAAGTTCATCCAAAGCCAATCAGTTAGCCAATGCAGGTATCTTTTTTTTTTTTTAAATATATTTTATTAACGGATCACTCCATACACATACAAAGAAAAAACAAAAAAAAGATACATGTAATATCCATCAAGTACAGCAGGGATATGCAACATTTACAACAGATAAAAGGAACAAAAGCATAGTAAAAAGGCGTACAGAGTTGACCCGGGGTTACCATAAAAGTTCAACCCAAACTCCAAACAACTAACCTAACTAAGCTAAAGCTATACCCCTCAAACCCAATTCCTCTCTCCCCCGAACCCGCAGCTCCCCCCCAACCCCCACCCAACAGCCAATGCCACCTCAAGATCCCAGTGTAAATGGAAACCAGACACAAAGATGTAGAACAAGTATATGCCATATACATCCACCCAGTAAGTAAGCGCGAATACATTCGATCCGCTTCATAATGTTATACATCGCCAGGAGCTACAGTAGTATTTGCTCTAGCTGTCCACCAGGTCTGCCACCATCCCCAGATCTTATCAAACTTAGCCGGAGTACCTCGGTGTGAATAAACTAATTTATAATGTGGAAAACACTGTGAAACCAAGTTAATCCATACCCTGCAAGTGGGAGCCCTGTCTGACATCCAGTTCAAAGCCACCACCTTTCTCGTCATCACCAAAAGCTCACGCAGAAGAAATTTGTCATTAGCATCCTCAATCTCATCGGGGAAGATAGACAATAAGCAAAGCTTAGGAGTCTCAGGAACAGGTCTTCTCAATACCAGGGTCACAATACGGATTATCTCCGACCAAAATCTCCCAACCTCGGAACACTCCCAAATCATATGCAAATAGGTCCCTCGAACATTGTCACACCGATGGCAATGGTCAGTGCTGGAAATTCCCATTTTAAATAGTCTGATTGGTGTATAGTAAATTCTATGTAGAATATTCAACTGTATCATTTGATGCTGGCAGCTCCTTAGCCATGTTCCATTCCCAATCCTCTAATGGGCCCAGATCTAGTTCCCATTTATTCCGTGAGGGAAACTCCTGATTTTGCATGTGAGATTCTAACCATTGATAAATAAAAGAGAGAGGTCTCAGAGGTTCAAGAGTTATCAACCTAGTGAGAAGCGGAAATGTAGCAATTATCGGTGCTCTATCCCCCCACTGGGCTCTAAGAGCATGTCTGGTGCATAAATAAGAATAGAAAAGATTGTGTGGCAGACCGTATTCATCATGTAACTGTGCAAAGGATTTCAGCTGGTTATCACAATACAATTGTCCCAAAGTATTAATCCCATATCTAATCCACAAAGGGCCGAACTCACTACCAAGTAAGTCATGCAATCCCACAGCGCCCCAAAGAGGGGTGTCCGGGTCCATGGCTACATATCCCAACAGTTTTTTCAACTCCCCCCAAACCTCATGTAAAGTTACAGCTAATGTAGTCTGGATTTTGAAAACTGCGGGGCCACCATGCAAGAATTGGGGTAGTTCATAGGCAGGTTGCAATAGCAGTGCGTCTATCTGAGTAGTTTGATAGCAAGGTCTGAGTGAAACAAAATCGAGAACATAGCGACATTGCGCTGCCAAGTAGTACCTGTAAAAGTTGGGCAAGGCAATACCCCCCTCCCGCTTCAGGTCTCATAAGAGTAGTCAACTTAAGTCGAGCCCGACGCCCCCGCCATATGAAGTGAGAAATAATTTTGTCTATTTGTCGAAAGTATTTTTTAGGAATAGGGACCGGTGTATTCTGAAAGATATATTAAAACTTAGGCAAAAAAATTATTTTGATAAGATTCGATCTACCAATAGGATTTAAGGGCAATTGAAGCCACGCCACTGTTTTATCATTAAAAGATTGAATAGTAGGCAACAAATTCATCTCCAAAAAGGAGTCCGTCGATGCCGCCACCCGAATCCCCAGATAAGTACAGTCAGCCACATAAGAAAGAGGGACGTCCGGTGAGCGAGACTCCCGCAGACCATCATCAATCGGGAGCAGAGAGGACTTAGACCAATATATCCGAAATCCAGAATATGTACCAAAATCATCCACCAATCGCAGAGTAGTCCTCAGGGAATCCCCATCATCGCCAAGGAAGAGCAGAATGTCATCGGCATATAATGTAATCTTTTCCTCTCTGCCCTCAATACAGAGTCCACGAATCAATGTGTTGGCACGAATCAGTGTAGCCAAAGGTTCCAAGGCCAGGGCAAACAAGCCAGGTGAGATCGGGCAGCCCTGTCTAGTGCCACGGTGCAAAGGAAAGGATTGTGAACTCAGTCTACCCGTCACCACAGAGGCCCTGGGGTTGCTATACAAAATACGTATCCAATTAATAAAGGATGGACCAAATCCAAAACCTCGAAGCACATGCCAGAGATATGGCCATTCAACTGAGTCAAAGGCCTTAGACGCATCAAGAGACGTGATCGCCCGAGTTCCAATGGTCTCATGAGGAAGCTGGAGATGCAAAAATAATCTTCTAAGGTTGTGGGACGTCGATTTGCCTGGAATGAAACCAGTCTGATCTTCATGTACGATGGTTCCCAGCACAGTATTTAATCTGGTGGCCAGTATTTTCGCCACGATTTTTGCATCCGTGGTTAAAAGGGAAATAGGCCTGTAGGAGTCGCAGAGTTCCGGGTCCTTCCCCGGCTTAGGCAACATGATAATGGAGGCGTCATTCATGGAATCCGGAAGATGTCCATCATCTATAGCAGCGTAAAAAGTATTCAACAGATGAGGAGCCAAAATATCCGCAAACTCCTTATACCACTCTGCAGGAAGACCATCCACACCCGAGGCCTTGCCAGCCGGCAGACCACGAATCATTCATCACCTCTCTAAGGAGTATAGGAGCATCCAGCATGCGTCGATGTTCCAAGGAGAGCTGCGGAAGATCACAATGATCAATAAAGTGAGATATCTGGGACTCAGAACGAGTTAGTCGAGACTCAAATAACTGAGAATAAAAGCTCTGAAATTGCAAGTTAATCAGCTGCGGATCGATTATCACTTCACCCCCAGAATCTCAGAGTGAAGAAAGCAACGGAGCCCCCCTATGTTGACGAACAAGATGAGCCAAAAGTTTCCCTGCCTTGTCCCCATTTTCAAAGATATTTTGTTTCATATAAAAAACATGACGAGCATTCAGTTCACAAAGTTTTACGGAGTATCGCAGTGAGAAAGAGACAAACCTGACGTAGGACGCCGAATCCCCACTTTCCACAAACTGACTTTCGGCCGCAGCAGCCTCCGACTCCAGAGTTTCCACCTCACTAGTTTTAAGTTTATTTTGCGTAGATATAAGAGATATCAAAGAACCCCTTGCAGCAGCCTTGGCAGCCTCCCAAACAATTCCCTGAGGAGCAGAATTAACATTGATGGCGAAATAGTCACACAAATCTTCCCTATGCCTAGAGATCAATTGCGTATTAGTCAACCAAATGGGACTAAACTTCCAAACTCTGGGCCCAAACCTCTAATCTCGATGTAATGATAGTAATAGCGGGGAATGATCGGAAGCCACCCTGGTTAGAAAACAGCAATCCGTAACCCAATTCAACGCCACCTGGTTAGCAAATACATAGTCTATTCTAGATAACATTTTATATGTGGCTGAGTGACAGGAGAACTCCCGGTCCCGCGGATGGAGAGTTCTCCATACATCCATAAGCCCCATATCGCCCACAAGATTGAGGAAGGCATCTCTATGTAATTTGGAATCAACCGCCGTCCCACCAAACCTATCCAATCAAGATTAGTAGCTATATTAAAGTCACCCATACAAATTATATGATGATGTGTCTTGTCAGAGATATATATAAGCATTTCAATGCAGGTATCATTTTAATTCTGCTAGTCTCCTGTGTAGTATATGTCACTCATTCTCAGTAGAATCTCAGGTTAAACCTGCCGGCTCAGATAAGAAGTATCACTTCCCTGTCTGACTCTGTCAAACTTTTTTTTCTCCTCTCTCACATAGTGAACAACTGGTAGAATTTAACACAAGTACCTTTACTAGTGATGAGCGAGCACCCCAATGCTCGGGTGTTCGGGTGCTCTGACCGAGCGCCCCCGGAGGCTCGAGTGCTCGGCCGAGCACCCGAGCCCCATTGAAGTCAATGGGAGGACTCGAGCATTACACCAGGCACCCCCTGCTCTGATGAGGGGAGGGTGCCTGGTCCATAGGAAAAGGGCAGAAAATTATGGAAACACCACAGAAATGGTTCAGGGACAGCATAGGGAGGATGTCTGGATGCATCTTGGACTCCAACATCGCTGCTGGGAACGATCTTTCGCCCGTAGTATGCCATTTTTACAGACTGACCGTAAAACACACAAAAAGGAAAATAAAAACGACTTTAGGCGAAAAATTGTTACCAAACAGTATTTGCTGTATATTTACTTGTATATCATCTGCAAATTCTCCCAAAAATTTCCTCGATTTTTCTGAACTGAGGCCATGATTAAGAGGGAAACGTGCGCAGAGGCAAATTCTCCCAAAAATTTCCTTGATTTTTCTGAACTGAGGCCATGATTAAGAGGAAAAACTTGCGCAGAGGCAAATTCTCCCAAAAATTTCCTTGATTTTTCTCAACTGAGGCCATGATTAAGAGGGAAACGTGCGCAGAGGCAAATTCTCCCAAAAATGTCCTCGATTTTTCTGAACTGGGGCCATGATTAAGAGGGAAACGTGCGCTGAGCCGACCATCTAAAACATTATGGGTGAGGGTCTGCTGCGGAGCTGACCATCCTAAACATTATATGCGAAGGCCCGCTAGTGAGCTGACGCTATAAAACATTATATGAGAGGGCCCGCTAGAGAGCTGATCCAATAAAACATTATATGAGAAGGCCCGCTGGTGAGCTGACCTATAAAAAAATTGTCAAACAGCGCCCGCTGGTGAGCTGGCCCTATATAAAAATTATATCACAGGGCCCGCTGGTGAGCTGGCCCTATATAAAAATTATATCACAGGGCATATGGAAGAGGAGGAGGAGGATGAGAAGATTAAGAGTCAACCATATACCCGTTTTTTGGGTGGAAGGGGTGAATGGGAATACAAAGTATTCCCATCATTGTAAATAACATATATAAAGTGAGTTTATGTTCCCCCAGGGCTTTCCTCCAGTGGAGTGGAGAAGTCAGGGGAAATCCAGGCCTTGTTCATTTTTATAAGTGTCAACCTATCAGCATTGTCGGTGGAAAGGCGGATACGCTTATCTGTTATGATGCCACCAGCAGCACTAAATACCCGCTCAGACAGAACGCTGGCGGCAGGGCAGGCCAGCACCTCCAAGGCGTAGAGTGCCAGTTCATACCACGTGTCCAGCTTGGACACCCAGTAGTTGTAAGGCACAGAGGGATCATTGAGGATGCTGACACGGTCTGCTACGTACTCCTTCACCATCTTCCAAAACTTTTCCCTCCTTGTGACACTAGGCTGCGCATCAGGGTGAGGGTGCTGGCGGGGTGTCATGAAGGTGTCCCACGCCTTGGAGAGTGTTGCCCTGCCTTTGTCGGAACTGCTGTGTGCTCCCCTTTTCTCCCCTTCTCTGTTGGCCAAGGTAGCACGTACTCTGCCGCCAGCGTTGTCAGATGGAAAATTTTGGAGCAATTTTTCAACAAGAACCTTCTGGTATTGCACCATTTTGCTTGTCCTCTCCACCGGAGGAATGAGAGATGAGAAATTCTCTTTGTAGCGGGGGTCCAGAAGGGTGAACACCCAGTAATCCGTGTTGTCTAAAATGCGTGTAACGCGTGGGTCACGGGAAAGGCAGCCTAACATAAAGTCAGCCATGTGTGCCAGAGTACCAACAGTCAAGATTTCGCTGTCCTCACCAGGAGGATGACTCTCAATCTCCTCATCCTCTTCCTCCTCTTCTGCCCACCCAAGCTGAAGAGATGGAACTAAAGTTCCATGGCTACCCTCTGTAGCGGAGGCAACAGTGTCTTCCTCCTCCTCCTCCTCCTCCTCCGCCTCCTCCAGTTGTCGCTGAGAAGACGAAGTGAGGGTGCTCTGGCTATCACCTTGTGTAAGCTCTTCCTCCCGCATTTCCACCTCTTCCACATGCAAAGCATCAGTTTTAATTGTGAGCAGCGAGCGTTTCAGTAGACACAGAAGTGGGATGGTTACACTGATAATAGCGTTATCGCCGCTCACCATCTGTGTCGATTCCTCAAAATTGCGTAAAACCTCACAGAGGTCTGACATCCATTCCCACTCCTCACTTCTGATTACAGGAAGTTGAACGGAGAGGCGACGACCGTGTAACAGCTGGTACTCCACTACTGCCCTCTGCTGCTCACAAAGCCGGGCCAACATGTGGAAGGTGGAGTTCCAGCGCGTGCTCACGTCACACAGCAGCCGGTGAGCTGGCAATTGTAAGCGCTGCTGCAGCTTCAACAGGCCGGCTGAAGCTGTAGATGACTTACGGAAATGTGCACACACGCGGCGCACCTTGGTCAAGAGATCATGCACATTGGGGTAGGTTTTTAGAAATCGCTGAACCACTAAATTAAATACATGCGCTAGGCATGGTACGTGTGTGAGCTTGCCGAGCTCCAAAGCCGCCACCAAGTTACGCCCATTATCACACACAACCATGCCTGGTTGCAGGTTGAGTGGCGAGAGCCACTGCTCGGTCTGGTGACTAATCCCCTGCAACAGCTCTGAGGCCGTGTGCTGTTTGTCCCCAAGGCAGATCAGCTTCAGCACGGCCTGTTGACGCTTCCCCACTGCAGTGCTACACTGCTTCCAGCTACCGGCTGATGGGGGAGTGGCGCTGCGTGCAGAGAATTCGGAGGTGGAAACGGAGGAGGAGGAGCCAATAACGTAGGTGCTGGCGGAAACCCTGATGGAGGTAGAGCCCGCAATCCTCGGCGTGGGTAGCACCCGTGCCATCCCAGGGTCCGAGTCGCTCCCAGCCTCCACGACATTCACCCAGTGTGCCGTCATGGAAATGTAGCATCCCTGGCCACAAGCACTTGTCCATGTGTCAGTCGTTAAGTGGACCTTCCCAGTAACTGCGTTGGTCAGGGCACGGGTGATGTTACGGGACACATGGTGGTGTAATGCGGGGATGGCACACCGGGAAAAGTAGTGGCGGCTGGGGACCGCGTACCGAGGGACAGCTGCTGCCATCAGGCTGCGGAAGGACTCAGTCTCCACAAGCCTAAATGGCAGCATTTCGATGGCCAGTAATTTGGAAAGGTGTGAGGTTAGTGCTATGGCCTGTGGGTGGGTGGCTGGGTATTTTCGCTTGCACTCAAATGCCTGGGGTAACGACATTTGGACGCTGCGCTGGGACAGGGAAGTGGATGTGGTCGCTGATGGTGCTTCAGATGGTACAGGTGCAGGGCGGGAGGTATGCGGGCCTGCGCCTTCAACAGGCGATTGGCCGGCACCGAAAACAGGGGAAGAGGAGGCAGTGGTGTGGCCTGCAGACACAGATGGGCGATCCAGGCGTTCCTCCCACTTACTACGGTGCTTGGATGCCATGTGTCGGATCATGCTGGTGGTGGTGAGGTTTCTAGTGTTCATGCCTCGGCTCATTCTGGTGTGGCACAGGTTGCAAACTACAATTCTTTTGTCGTCCGCACTTTCCTTAAAAAAACGCCATACCGCGGAACACCTACCCCTTGGCAAGGTAGATTTACGCAAGGGGGTGCTCCGTGGAACATTTGCGGGCCGGTTTGGTGCGGTCCGCCTTCTTTCTGTAGCCACACCACTGCCTCTTCCAGCCTGTTGCGGTGCTGCAGATGGCTCACCCTCAGGACTGCTGTCATCGCTCGGCTCTACACATTCCCAGGTGGGGTCAGTCACCTCATCGTCCACCAAGTCCTCCTCCACTTCCTCACTCTGATCATCCTCCTCATGTCTTGATCCCACCACATACTCAGTCATTGACAACTGTATATCATCCTCCTCAACAAGGTCTTGAGACAGTAATAGTGGTTGATTTAATGGCAACTGTGTCTCATCATCATCATCATCATCCACTACTTCCTTTGACCTTAAATGCCGTTCACATCTGTCATCTTCTTGTGATTGGGTACCCTCTAGAGGTTGTGAATCAGGGCACAAGATGTCATGTTCCTCTGCAAGCGTGCTTGGAGAGAGGGTCAAATGAAGGATTGGTGATGAGACGAGCTCCTCACTATATCCCAGTGTGGGATCACTTCTTTGACCAGACCGTGTATGGTGGGAGGAAGGATGATCAGAGTGAGGATTATGTTGACCAGACTCTTGGCTACTGAGAGTGGACTTGGTGGAAGACAGGGTGGTGCTTAACCGACTGGAAGCAGTATCAGCTGACATCCAACCGACCACCTGTTCGCAGAGGTCGGACCTCGAGAGTGATGTCCTGCGACGCCCTGTAAAATGAGACATGAAGCTAGGTATGGTGGATGTCTTTCTTTCTTGTGCTCTGGCACCAGGCACAGTTTCTCCGCGTCCTGACCCGCGCCCTGAACTATCAGGATCACGTCCACTTCCCCGTCCCTTTTTACCCGCCTTCTTCATATTACACGGAATATGTGCTGCAAATCTGCAACTGTGCAGAGTACACAGAATATGCTGCTAAAATGCGGCGAAGCACACTGAATGGAATATGTGACTTTGATATTTTAGTTTGAAGACTTAACAGTATTTCTTCCTATTCTGCAACTCTGCACAGTACACAGAATGTGCTGCTAAACTGCGGTGACGCACACTGAATGGAAAATGTGACTGATATTTTAGTTTGAAGACTTAACAGTATTTCTTCCTATTCTGCAACTGTGCAGAGTACACAGAATGTGCTGCTAAACTGCGGTGACGCACACTGAATGGAATATGTGACTTTGATATTTTAGTTTGAAGACTTAACAGTATTTCTTCCTATTCTGCAACTGTGCAGAGTACACAGAATGTGCTGCTAAACTGCGGTGACGCACACTGAATGGAATATGTGACTTTGATATTTTAGTTTGAAGACTTAACAGTATTTCTTCCTATTCTGCAACTGTGCAGAGTACACAGAATATGCTGCTAAACTGCGGCGAAGCACACTGAATGGAATATGTGACTTTGATATTTTAGTTTGAAGACTTAACAGTATTTCTTCCTATTCTGCAACTGTGCAGAGTACACAGAATGTGCTGCTAAACTGCGGTGACGCACACTGAATGGAATATGTGACTTTGATATTTTAGTTTGAAGACTTAACAGTATTTCTTCCTATTCTGCAACTGTGCAGAGTACACAGAATATGCTGCTAAACTGCGGCGAAGCACACTGAATGGAATATGTGACTTTGATATTTTAGTTTGAAGACTTAACAGTATTTCTTCCTATTCTGCAACTGTGCAGAGTACACAGAATGTGCTGCTAAACTGCGGTGACGCACACTGAATGGAATATGTGACTTTGATATTTTAGTTTGAAGACTTAACAGTATTTCTTCCTATTCTGCAACTGTGCAGAGTACACAGAATATGCTGTAAAATGCGGCGAAGCACACTGAATGGAATATGTGACTTTGATATTTTAGTTTGAAGACTTAACAGTATTTCTTCCTATTCTGCAACTGTGCAGAGTACACAGAATATGCTGCTAAACTGCTGCGAAGCACACTGAATGGAATATGTGACTTTGATATTTTAGTTTGAAGACTTAACAGTATTTCTTCCTATTCTGCAACTGTGCAGAGTACACAGAATATGCTGCTAAACTGCAGCGAAGCACACTGAATGGAATATGTGACTTTGATATTTTAGTTTGAAGACTTAACAGTATTTCTTCCTATTCTGCAACTGTGCAGAGTACACAGAATGTGCTGCTAAACTGCGGTGACGCACACTGAATGGAATATGTGACTTTGATATTTTAGTTTGAAGACTTAACAGTATTTCTTCCTATTCTGCAACTGTGCAGAGTACACAGAATATGCTGCTAAACTGCGGCGAAGCACACTGAATGGAATATGTGACTTTGATATTTTAGTTTGAAGACTTAACAGTATTTCTTCCTATTCTGCAACTGTGCAGAGTACACAGAATGTGCTGCTAAACTGCGGTGACGCACACTGAATGGAATATGTGACTTTGATATTTTAGTTTGAAGACTTAACAGTATTTCTTCCTATTCTGCAACTGTGCAGAGTACACAGAATATGCTGCTAAACTGCGGCGAAGCACACTGAATGGAATATGTGACTTTGATATTTTAGTTTGAAGACTTAACAGTATTTCTTCCTATTCTGCAACTGTGCAGAGTACACAGAATGTGCTGCTAAACTGCGGTGACGCACACTGAATGGAATATGTGACTTTGATATTTTAGTTTGAAGACTTAACAGTATTTCTTCCTATTCTGCAACTGTGCACAGTACACAGAATATGCTGCTAAACTGCGGCGAAGCACACTGAATGGAATATGTGACTTTGATATTTTAGTTTGAAGACTTAACAGTATTTCTTCCTATTCTGCAACTGTGCAAAGTACACAGAATGTGCTGCTAAACTGCGGTGACGCACACTGAATGGAATATGTGACTTTGATATTTTAGTTTGAAGACTTAACAGTATTTCTTCCTATTCTGCAACTCTGCACAGTACACAGAATGTGCTGCTAAACTGCGGTGACGCACACTGAATGGAATATGTGACTTTGATATTTTAGTTTGAAGACTTAACAGTATTTCTTCCTATTCTGCAACTCTGCACAGTACACAGAATGTGCTGCTAAACTGCGGCGAAGCACACTGAATGGAATATGTGACTTTGATATTTTACAGTTTGAAGACTTAACAGAATGTGCTCTAATCTGCAACTTTGCACACTAAACAGAATGTGCTCTAATCTGCAACTTTGCACACTAAACAGAATGTGCTCTAATCTGCAACTTTGCACACTAAACAGAATGTGCTCTAATCTGCAACTTTGCACACTAAACAGAATATATGAATTTTTTTTTTGTTTGTTTTTTTCCCCCCACACAAAATAAACTGCTGCCCCCACACACAGTAGTCCTAAAAAGGACTTTTGGGTCTTTTTTTCACAAATTTGCTTGTCTTCTCCCTACACTGACTTTCCCTTCCTATCCTCATCTCTCCCTGGCTAAGACTGAGCCGAACTCGCTGGTCAGGTGCTATACAGCACCCGACCACGGGTTCTGGCCAGCCAATCAGTGTAATGCCAGCAGCCAACATGGCTGCTGGCATTACACTGATGTCAGAGCCTCCCTGCACGTTTATTGGCTGCGCAGCAGCCGCGAAACGTGCGGGGAGGAGACCCGAACATGGCGGGCGAGCACATGCGGTACTCGTACGAGTACCGCCATGTGCCGAGCAGAGCGATGCTCGAGCCGATCCGAGCATCGGCCGAGCATGCTCGCTCAACACTAACCTTTACCAAGCAACTCCAGTGCTGCACATCCCTCTCTTTTCTTGTCTGCCTACAATAGCTAGCATCTAAATTCATCTACTTTCTACCTCTCCCAAGCATAGATTGACAACATGCAGTAAACTGGCAGCCCTTCAAAACTTTAGCACGGCAGGAATACATGGGTTAACTTTCCATGTGGGGAAAATAAATTATCATTATTAATTGCTGTGGAAGGTGTTTTTTTTTTTTTGCATGGCTTCCTTTTGAAGCAAAAAGCTCCATTCATCCCTAGCTTTAGGGGCCCTTCCCAATGATTGTCTAAGGTGTAAATTCAGCCAAAGTAGTTCCACATGGGTGGGACGTTTTAAAGGGATAGTAATACTTTATTTTAACTTTATTTTATTTTGTAGGCATTAAAAAAACATGAAGAATGATATAAGTCTTATCTCTGAAACCTTTATGGTTTAAGAGATATTCACAAACAAAGTATCCCCCCCCGTTCAACCAGATCAGAAGGGAGGTGCCCAGGTAGACTGCAGAGAGGGACAATCTTCAATTAAGATAATGGAAAAAGCTGAAAAACTTGTCAAGGGGGGAAGGGCTTTCATTGTTTTCATACAAAGAAAATTGTCCCCTTCTGTTATCTGTACTGTCATACAACCAGACTCACATCTGAGAAGAGATGGCTTACACTAGGTAAAAGGGGCGGGGAGGGGAACTTTGCTTGTGAATATCTCATAAACCATAAAGGTTTGAGAGATAAGACTTATATCATTCTTCATGTTTTTTTAATGCCTACAAAATAAAATAAAGTTAAAACGAAGTGTTACTATCCCTTTAAAGGAGCAGTAAACTTTTATGAAAACACATATTTTACAGAGCATTTCCTGCTGAATAAAACAAAGGCATTCCCTTCGCTGTCCGAGGTTTTATTCAAAATTTATAGCAGTTTAAATAATCATGAAGTGAATTTACTGTGTTTACTTCATGATAGTTCTAACTGACAGGAAGTGACAGGCAGTTTCTATCACATTCTATGGAGAACTGTATGTCTCTGACTTTTCTAACTTTCCTCTCCATTAGAATCTAACAGGAAATCTAATTAGAATTTGACCACTAGAGGGCACTGCTAATGTAAAAAAACATGGGTTTAAACTGTAATAACTCTGGAAATATAACTCTCTCGGCAGTGGGAGTACCCTTATTTTACTCAATAGGAAAATCCTTACAATATATATTTTTTCATAAAAAAAGTTTACTGCTTCTTTAAGTGTTCTAGTGCTTGCACAAGAATGGATCAGGTGTGTAAAATAGGCCTTTAGCAAACCATGTCTATAGCTATAATTACATCTTCAAAGACTGAAGTTAGACACATTTCTCATTTAGGGTGTTTCTGCCTATTGTCTGTTGTGAGTAGGTGGGAACTAAATGCTAAGTTCTACAGAAATCATTATTTAGAGACAGTTGCAGATACAATGCAAAGATTAGCTAGACAGAGACGGACAATAGATAGATAGATAGATAGATAGATAGATAGATAGATAGATAGATATAGATAGATAGAAATACTTAACTGCTGAATGTAGCATAGGGCCTAGGTACATTCTCCTTTTAAACAAATAAAAAGCCTTTGATCTTTACATATAATTTCCCTTTAAAGCGGAACTATCACGGAGACATAAGTGCCCCTCTATTAATAGTTAGTATAGTGGTAATCATTTAAATACTGTTATAATGTTTATTAAGTGCAGGCATTATATGGAAACATAAGTTCTTCTGAGACTCACCTCAAGACAACAGTGCAGACATCTTGACAAAGAAGGATCTGTGTGCCTGCACTGTCCATCCCTGTCTCCTCACTAACAAATTAGTTGCATTGTACCATATGGTACAAGCATAGATGGACAGAATTTATATGATTACCACTATACTAACTATTAATAGAGCGGAACTGATATCTCCATGATACTTGTTATAGAAAAGATTTTTTTTTCTGGTACTCTCATTGGGAGATTTCTCTTTAATAAGTTATTACAGTCCAACAGCTGGTTGAGGATGGGACATTTAGTCCCCAACACCTGGAGGTCTATCAGTTGACTACCCCATGTCCCACAGCTCTTTACATTTCTATAACTAAAAGCATACACATTAATATAAGTATTTGTATATGCCAGGCATTTGCAGCTCTCAATTTTAAATGATGGGGTTAAAATACACATAAATAAAACACAAATAAAAATCTGTTGGCTTCACGTCAGTAGCTATTGGCTAGACTTGGGGGTAAGGCAGCTTCTAACACTGTGTCTAAGAGTTGAAGCTCTTCGCTGACAGTGCTAGGATCAGAAGGATCTTTGATGTAATATTTCTGGGTCTTGATTTTTTTTATCCACTGTTCTCATCACATTTCCAGGACCACCCTATCAATTGCCTGCAGAACAGCAAAGGGTCCATTTCTGTAATGTTTTTTCCTTTTTCTTTTACTACTAAAAGATACATATGATTCAACGATGATACTTTTGTGGGAATCCATAAATAACACAATGAACAAAAAAAATTGTAACTTGTAACTCGTTATATCTTTCAACTCCTATCAGAAGTATACTTCACCTTCAGACAGTTTGTTTGAAAGCGAAATAAAGTCAGCTTATATGTGGTACCAGACATTTCTGTAAAATCAATAGTACTTGAGAAAGTAACATTTATATTGTGGTGGCATAGTGTGGTACTTTATGATAACTAATTAGCATACTGTGCAGGAAGTTATGTTTGAGGTCAAACTTACTGCTCACTGTGCTGTTAGCAATGAGTCATGACCCCACTGTGTGGGCTCTGCTTACATTCATTCATTACACAAAAATATAGTGAATTTATTCACCAAATCACAGGTATGATTGATATTCAGTGACAGTGGGAGTGTTTCTCTTCAGAGGGATGGACTGATCTGAAAATGTTTAGAAGTAAAGATTGTTTGTTTAGTCGGATAAAACTTTTGGATCAGACATTCTTCATAGATACTCATTAGTGTTGAGCGAGCATGCTCGGCCGATGCTCGGATCGGCTCGACCATCGCTCTGCTCGGCACATGGCGGTACTCGTACGAGTACCGCATGTGCTCGCCCGCCATGTTCGGGTCTCCTCCCCGCACGTTTTGCGGCTGCTGCGCAGCCAATAAACGTGCAGGGAGGCTCTGACATCAGTGTAATGCCAGCAGCCATGTTGGCTGCTGGCATTACACTGATTGGCTGGCCAGAACCCGTGGTCAGGTGCTGTATAGCACCTGACCAGCGAGTTCGGCTCAGTCTGAGCCAGGGAGAGCTGAGGATAGGAAGGGAAAGGCAGTGTAGGGAGGAAAAAAACAAAAATTGTGAAAAAAAAAGAACCAAAAGTCCTTTTTAGGACTACTGTGTGTGGGGGCAGCAGGTTATTTGGTGTGGGGGGAAAAAAACAAAAAAAAAAAAAAAAAAATATATATATTCTGTTTAGTGTGCAAAGTTGCAGATTAGAGCACATTCTGTTTAGTGTGCACAGTTGCAGATTAGAGCACATTCTGTTTAGTGTGCAAAGTTGCAGATTAGAGCACATTCTGTTTAGTGTGCAAAGTTGCAGATTAGAGCACATTCTGTTTAGTGTGCAAAGTTGCAGATTAGAGCACATTCTGTTAAGTCTTCAAACTAAAATATCAAAGTCACGTATTCCATTCAGTGTGCGTCGCCGCAGTTTAGCAGCACATTCTGAGTACTGTGCAGAGTTGCAGAATAGGAAGAAATACTGTTAAGTCTTCAAACTAAAATATCAAAGTCACATATTCCATTCAGTGTGCTTCGCCGCAGTTTAGCAGCACATTCTGTGTACTGTGCAGAGTTGCAGAATAGGAAGAAATACTGTTAAGTCTTCAAACTCAAATATCAAAGTCACATATTCCATTCAGTGTGCTTCGCCGCAGTTTAGCAGCACATTCTGTGTACTGTGCAGAGTTGCAGAATAGGAAGAAATACTGTTAAGTCTTCAAACTAAAATATCAAAGTCACATATTCCATTCAGTGTGCTTCGCCGCAGTTTAGCAGCACATTCTGTGTACTGTGCAGAGTTGCAGAATAGGAAGAAATACTGTTAAGTCTTCAAACTCAAATATCAAAGTCACATATTCCATTCAGTGTGCTTCGCCGCAGTGTAGCACCACATTCTGTGTACTGTGCAGAGTTGCAGAATAGGAAGAAATACTGTTAAGTCTTCAAACTAAAATATCAAAGTCACATATTCCATTCAGTGTGCTTCGCCGCAGTGTAGCAGCACATTCTGTGTACTGTGCAGAGTTGCAGAATAGGAAGAAATACTGTTAAGTCTTCAAACTAAAATATCAAAGTCACATATTCCATTCAGTGTCTTTCACCGCCGTTTAACAGCCTATTCTGTGTACTCTGCAGAGTTGCAGAATTATAAGAAATACTGTTAAGTTTTCAAACTCAAATATTAAAGTCACATATTCCATTCAGTGTCTTTCACCGCCGTTTAACAGCCTATTCTGTGTACTCTGTACAGTTGCAGAATTATAAGAAATACTGTTAAGTTTTCAAACTCAAATATTAAAGTCACATATTCCATTCAGTGTCTTTCACCGCCGTTTAACAGCCTATTCTGTGTACTCTGTACAGTTCCAGAATTATAAGAAATACTGTTAAGTTTTCAAACTCAAATATTAAAGTCACATATTCCATTCAGTGTGTTTCAACGCCGTTTAACAGCCTATTCTGTGTACTCTGTACAGTTCCAGAATTATAAGAAATACTGTTAAGTTTTCAAACTCAAATATTAAAGTCACATATTCCATTCAGTGTCTTTCACCGCCGTTTAACAGCCTATTCTGTGTACTCTGCAGAGTTGCAGAATTATAAGAAATACTGTTAAGTTTTCAAACTCAAATATTAAAGTCACATATTCCATTCAGTGTCTTTCACCGCCGTTTAACAGCCTATTCTGTGTACTCTGTACAGTTGCAGAATTATAAGAAATACTGTTAAGTTTTCAAACTCAAATATTAAAGTCACATATTCCATTCAGTGTCTTTCACCGCCGTTTAACAGCCTATTCTGTGTACTCTGCAGAGTTGCAGAATTATAAGAAATACTGTTAAGTTTTCAAACTCAAATATTAAAGTCACATATTCCATTCAGTGTGTTTCAACGCCGTTTAACAGCCTATTCTGTGTACTCTGTACAGTTCCAGAATTATAAGAAATACTGTTAAGTTTTCAAACTCAAATATTAAAGTCACATATTCCATTCAGTGTGTTTCAACGCCGTTTAACAGCCTATTCTGTGTACTCTGTACAGTTCCAGAATTATAAGAAATACTGTTAAGTTTTCAAACTCAAATATTAAAGTCACATATTCCATTCAGTGTCTTTCACCGCCGTTTAACAGCCTATTCTGTGTACTCTGTACAGTTGCAGAATTATAAGAAATACTGTTAATTTTTCAAACTCAAATATCAAAGTCACATATTCCATTCAGTGTCTTTCACCGCCGTTTAACAGCCTATTCTGTGTACTCTGTACAGTTGCAGAATTATAAGAAATACTGTTAAGTTTTCAAACTCAAATATTAAAGTCACATATTCCATTCAGTGTGTTTCAACGCCGTTTAACAGCCTATTCTGTGTACTCTGTACAGTTCCAGAATTATAAGAAATACTGTTAAGTTTTCAAACTCAAATATTAAAGTCACATATTCCATTCAGTGTCTTTCACCGCCGTTTAACAGCCTATTCTGTGTACTCTGCAGAGTTGCAGAATTATAAGAAATACTGTTAAGTTTTCAAACTCAAATATTAAAGTCACATATTCCATTCAGTGTCTTTCACCGCCGTTTAACAGCCTATTCTGTGTACTCTGTACAGTTCCAGAATTATAAGAAATACTGTTAAGTTTTCAAACTCAAATATTAAAGTCACATATTCCATTCAGTGTCTTTCACCGCCGTTTAACAGCCTATTCTGTGTACTCTGCAGAGTTGCAGAATAGTAAGAAATACTGTTAATTTTTCAAACTCAAATATTAAAGTCACTTATTCCATTCAGTGTGTGTCACCGCAGTTTAGCAGCCTATTCTGTGTACTCTGCAGAGTTGCAGAATAGTAAGAAATACTGTTAAGTTTTCAAACTCATATATATTAAAGTCATATATATCGTGTAAGATGAAGAAGGCGGGTAAAAAGGGACGGGGAAGTGGACGTGATCCTGAAAGTTCAGGGCGCGGGTCAGGACGCGGAGAAACTGTGCCTGGTGCCAGAGCACAAGAAAGAAAGACATCCACCATACCTAGCTTCATGTCTGATTTCACAGGGCGTCGCAGGACATCACTCTCGAGGTCCGACCAGTGCGAACAGGTGGTCGGTTGGATGACAGCTGATACTGCTTCCAGTCGGTTAAGCACCACCCTGTCTTCCACCAAGTCCACTCTCAGTAGCCAAGAGTCTGGTCAACATAATCCTCACTCTGATCATCCTTCCTCCCACCATACACGGTCTGGTCAAAGAAGTGATCCCACACTGGGATATAGTGATGAGCTCGTCTCATCACCAATCCTTCATTTGACCCTCTCTCCAAGCACGCTTGCAGAGGAACATGACATCTTGTGCCCTGATTCACAACCTCTAGAGGCTACCCAATCACAAGAAGATGACAGATGTGAACGGCATTTAAGGTCAAAGGAAGTAGTGGATGATGATGATGATGATGAGACACAGTTGCCATTAAATCAACCACTATTTCCTTCTCAAGACCTTGTTGAGGAGAATGTTATACAGTTGTCAATGACTGAGTATGTGGTGGGATCAAGACATGAGGAGGATGATCAGAGTGAGGAAGTGGAGGAGGACTTGGTGGACGATGAGGTGACTGACCCCACCTGGGAAGGTGTAGAGCCGAGCGATGACAGCAGTCCTGAGGGTGAGCCATCTGCAGCACCGCAACAGGCTGGAAGAGGCAGTGGTGTGGCTACAGAAAGAAGGCGGACCGCACCAAACCGGCCCGCAAATGTTCCACGGAGCACCCCCTTGCGTAAATCTACCTTGCCAAGGGGTAGGTGTTCCGCGGTATGGCGTTTTTTTAAGGAAAGTGCGGACGACAAAAGATTTGTAGTTTGCAACCTGTGCCACACCAGAATGAGCCGAGGCATGAACACTAGAAACCTCACCACCACCAGCATGATCCGACACATGGCATCCAAGCACCGTAGTAAGTGGGAGGAACGCCTGGATCGCCCATCTGTGTCTGCAGGCCACACCACTGCCTCCTCTTCCCCTGTTTTCGGTGCCGGCCAATCGCCTGTCGAAGGCGCAGGCCCGCATACCTCCCGCCCTGCACCTGTAGCATCTGAAGCACCATCAGCGACCACATCCACTTCCCTGTCCCAGCACAGCGTCCAAATGTCGTTACCCCAGGCATTTGAGCGCAAGAGAAAATACCCAGCCACCCACCCACAGGCCATAGCACTAACCTCACACCTTTCCAAATTACTGGCCATCGAAATGCTGCCATTTAGGCTTGTGGACACTGAGTCCTTCCGCAGCCTGATGGCAGCAGCTGTCCCTCGGTACGCGGTCCCCAGCCGCCACTACTTTTCCCGGTGTGCCATCCCCGCATTACACCACCATGTGTCCCGTAACATCACCCGTGCCCTGACCAACGCAGTTACTGGGAAGGTCCACTTAACGACTGACACATGGACAAGTGCTTGTGGCCAGGGACGCTACATTTCCCTGACGGCACACTGGGTGAATGTCGTGGAGGCTGGGAGCGACTCGGACCCTGGGATGGCACGGGTGCTACCCACGCCGAGGATTGCGGGCCCTACCTCCATCAGGGTTTCCACCAGCACCTACGTTATTGGCTCCTCCTCCTCCGTTTCCACCTCCGAATTCTCTACACACACCGCCACTCCCCCATCAGCCAGTAGCTGGAAGCAGTGTAGCACTGCAGTGGGGAAGCGTCAACAGGCCGTGCTGAAGCTGATCTGCCTTGGGGACAAACAGCACACGGCCTCAGAGCTGTTGCAGGGGATTAGTCACCAGACCGAGCAGTGGCTCTCGCCACTCAACCTGCAACCAGGCATGGTTGTGTGTGATAATGGGCGTAACTTGGTGGCGGCTTTGGAGCTCGGCAAGCTCACACACGTACCATGCCTAGCGCATGTATTTAATTTAGTGGTGCAGCGATTTCTAAAAACCTACCCCAATGTGCATGATCTCTTGACCAAGGTGCGCCGCGTGTGTGCACATTTCCGTAAGTCATCTACAGCTTCGGCCGGCCTGTTGAAGCTGCAGCAGCGCTTACAATTGCCAGCTCACCGGCTGCTGTGTGACGTGAGCACGCGCTGGAACTCCACCTTCCACATGTTGGCCCGGCTTTGTGAGCAGCAGAGGGCAGTAGTGGAGTACCAGCTGTTACACGGTCGTCGCCTCTCCGTTCAACTTCCTGTAATCAGAAGTGAGGAGTGGGAATGGATGTCAGACCTCTGCGAGGTTTTACGCAATTTTGAGGAATCGACACAGATGGTGAGCGGCGATAACGCTATTATCAGTGTAACCATCCCACTTCTGTGTCTACTGAAACGCTCGCTGCTCACAATTAAAACCGACGCTTTGCATGTGGAAGAGGTGGAAATGGGGGAGGAAGAGCTTACACAAGGTGATAGCCAGAGCACCCTCACTTCGTCTTCTCAGCGACAATTGGAGGAGGCGGAGGAGGAGGAGGAGGAGGAGGAGGAGGAGGAAGACACGGTTGCCTCCGCTACAGAGGGTAGCCATGGAACTTTAGTTCCATCTCTTCAGCGTGGGTGGGCAGAAGAGGAGGAAGAGGATGAGGATATTGAGAGTCAGCCTCCTGGTGAGGACAGCGAAATCTTGACTGTTGGTACTCTGGCACACATGGCTGACTTTATGTTAGGCTGCCTTTCCCGTGACCCACGCGTTGTACGCATTTTAGACAACACGGATTACTGGGTGTTCACCCTTCTGGACCCCCGCTACAAAGAGAATTTCTCATCTCTCATTCCTCCGGTGGAGAGGACAAGCAAAATGGTGCAATACCAGAAGGTTCTTGTTGAAAAATTGCTCCAAAATTTTCCATCTGACAACGCTGGCGGCAGAGTACGTGCTACCTTGGCCAACCGAGAAGGGGAGAAAAGGGGAGCACACAGCAGTTCCGAGAAAGGCAGGGCAACACTCTCCAAGGCGTGGGACACCTTCATGACACCCCGCCAGCACCCTCACCCTGATGCGCAGCCTAGTGTCACAAGGAGGGAAAAGTTTTGGAAGATGGTGAAGGAGTACGTAGCAGACCGTGTCAGCGTCCTCAATGATCCCTCTGTGCCTTACAACTACTGGGTGTCCAAGCTGGACACGTGGTATGAACTGGCACTCTACGCCTTGGAGGTGCTGGCCTGCCCTGCCGCCAGCGTTCTGTCTGAGCGGGTATTTAGTGCTGCTGGTGGCATCATAACAGATAAGCGTATCCGCCTTTCCACCGACAATGCTGATAGGTTGACACTTATAAAAATGAACAAGGCCTGGATTTCCCCTGACTTCTCCACTCCACTGGAGGAAAGCCCCGGGGGAACATAAACTCACTTTATATATGTTATTTACAATGATGGGAATACTCTGTATTCCCATTCACCCCTTCCACCCCAAAAACGGGTATATGGTTGACTCTTAATGTTCTCATCCTCCTCCTCCTCTTCCATATGCCCTGGGATATAATTTTTATATAGGGCCAGCTCACCAGCGTGCCCTGGGATATAATTTTTATATAGGGCCAGCTCACCAGCGGGCCCTGTGATATAATTTTTATATAGGGCCAGCTCACCAGCGGGCCCTGTTTGCCAATTTTTATATAGGTCAGCTCACCAGCGGGCCTTCTCATATAATGTTTTATTGGGTCAGCTCTCTAGCGGGCCCTCTCATATAATGTTTTATAGCGTCAGCTCACTAGCGGGCCTTCGCATATAATGTTTAGGATGGTCAGCTCTGCAGCAGACCCTCACCCATAATGTTTTAGATGGTCAGCTCAGCGCACGTTTCCCTCTTAATCATGGCCTCAGTTCTGAAAATCAAGGAAATTTTTGGGAGAATTTGCCTCTGCGCACGTTTCCCTCTTAATCATGGCCTCAGTTCTGAAAATCAAGGAAATGTTTGGGATAATTTGCCTCTGCGCACGTTTCCCTCTTAATCATGGCCTCACTTCAGAAAATCGATGAAATTTTTGGGAGAATTTGCAGATGATATACAAGTAAATATACAGCAAATACTGTTTGGTAACAATTTTTCGCCTAAAGTCGTTTTTATTTTCCTTTTTGTGTGTTTTACGGTCAGTCTGTAAAAATGGCGTACTACGGGCGAAAGATCGTTCCCAGCAGCGATGTTGGAGTCCAAGGTGCATCCAGACATCCTCCCTATGCTGTCCCTGAACCATTTCTGTAGTGTTTCCATCTTTTTCTGCCCTTTTCCTATGGACCAGGCACCCTCCCCTCATCAGAGCAGGGGGTGCCTGGTGTAATGCTCGAGTCCTCCCATTGACTTCAATGGGGCTCGGGTGCTCGGCCGAGCACTCGAGCCTCAGGGGGTGCTCGGTCAGAGCACCCGAACATCCGAGCATTGGGGTGCTCGCTCATCACTAATACTCATGTCTTACTGAGCATACTTGACACTGCTCATCTTATGTTTAAATATATATCTTGCTCAGGTGCACCATCAACCCAGCAGAGACTGTTCATCTAAATATATAGTAAGAAAAAGATGTTGAAGCACATTTAAAATTCAGTGTTCACCTTTATTTTAACACTTTCAGTTGGGCAGAGTAGCAGCAAAACCCAAACTTCCTGCCAGGAGGATTTTGTCACCTCGAAAGTGTTAGAATAAAATGCCTCAACTTCTCTTTTCATGCTCTGTATATATCATTCATATAATAGTGTGTGGTAACATTGGTCTACTACAAAACGAATTAGCATAAATTGCCACACGGTGCCACCAATATGTAAAGGTTCATTTCTCAAAAATATTTATATTACAAATGGCTAGTGCAACACATAGGCAAACCATAATTATGTTTAAATTTATGTAAACATATCTTACCCTTTAATCCCTTAATGAACCATGACGGCCCTAGCACATGATGGATCCGACATGCGTTAAGGACCAATGACGCGTCAAGACCATCATGGATTTCAGGTCTCCCTGAGTGGCTGCATGCCATTCGGGGAGCCCTGAATCAGATAGGAAAAAAAAAAAAAAAAAACTCTGTGGTCCTTAAGTGCTGGCAGCAAGTGCGGCCGGTCCTTAAGGGGTTAAGGACCTGGAAGGTGATCAAGGCATTGTTTTACAATGGGGGAGATTCATTAAGAGGTTATAAAGAGGTGATAAAGTGGTGATGACTTCTCCAGTTTATCACTTCTACATTTCCTATGTTATTCTATAGACCCTGTGCATTAAGATCTCCAAAACTGAAGAAATATTAGTCAATAAGATCCATAGAACAACAAATCTCCACTTTATCACATCTTTATTACTGTTTAGTGAAGCTCCCCCCCCAGGTGTCCTACATCTCTTTGGTTCTCAGAGGGTTCAGATAACATACAGGTTGTCAAGGGTGTAGGACATGAAGGGACAGTGAGGAAAGGTGCCTTAAATTTCATTCAAAAGGGATCAAAAGTGGAGTTGTCACTGCTAGCTGCAGCAATTAGGCATTGCTACTGTCAGAGGTGTAATAAAAACTCCATCTCTGGGGAGATGTGAAAGAGAGCTTATTACACCCTCTGCCCTGTAGTCCCAACTGACATATCCCTTGCTACTTGTCCAGCAGATTGAGTCCTGCAACAGTAATTTTAGCACCTCAACCCTAAATAAAGTGAGAAGAGAGTTCGCTCTGATGGGACTAAAAATAATGTCCAACAATTTTAAGTAGTTGAATGCAGTGAAATGCAGAAAGATCTGTTGGCATCATGAATTTACTAATGGATCTACCCTGTCCTAAAACAGACCTTGTGTCATGCAAAATGTGTCACTCTTACTTTATCTTGCACAGAGCCCAGTCATAACTTCCTTCCATGCTAGAACACTGAGAGAGTAATTAAAACATCAAGACTCTGATAAACATTAAACTCTGTATGCAGGTACACAAGGATTTATAGACATAAAGGAAGACAGACAAACCAACTGACAAATGAAAATACAGACAGGGAGAGGCAGCGATAGACAGATATAAATATAGATAGAGAGACAGAGAGATGCCATTAGTCTAGCGGTTTCCTCCAAAAATAAAGTAGTGCACACTCTGTGGCAGAAGAAAGGTTAACCTAGGACATAAGGAAACCACATTCAGTCTTCTGAGGGGGTTATCTCAGAGCAGAAGAAGCTCACTTAGGCTTTGATTAAAGACAGTTAAATTAGGGCAAGTCCGGATTTGAGTAGAGCAGCTCAAAAGTACAACAGAGAGAACACAGGAAATAATTCATGATTCTTACAAAATAAAGATTCTCTCTCTTTTAACTTCTTACTAATGTATCATTTCAAGTATCTTGTTGGAAGCAAATAAGGTATCAAATGGGCATGATAATTTTTCTTTATTTAACTCTTGCATTTTATTTTATTTATTTTAATTTACCAATATAATTAGCTTCCTTGAACAAATGTAATCATCTTCAAAGCAAACATAAAACTTTTTGGTTCTTTGAAAATCAAGTATATATTTTTCACAGGGGACCCTGAAATGCTGCCTGATTTTCAATCAACACTTTCGTCTTCCCTTGAGCCATGTTAATGTCATCGTAATTATGTATGTCTTCTGTTCCATGTGAGTAGAAAAAAGTACATGGAAAAAAATGTTTTGAAACCAGATTTCCTACCGCAGTGGTTCTCAACTCCGGTTCTCGGGACCCACTAACAGGCCAGGACTTAGGGATTTCTCTGCTACAGCACAGGTGTGGTGATCAGAGGCTCATTCACATTGATTAACTCACCTGTGCTCTAACAAGGAAATCATCAAATCCTGGCCTGTTAGTGGGTCCCGAGGACCGAAGTTGAGAACCACTGTCCTACCACTAAGCTGTCCAACACACTCCTGAATGGCACTGCAAGAGTTTACATCTCCTTTACTAAGATGTAGTTTCCCAGCTCTCTGTATACTACATGTTACCAAGGAATCTGAGGAACGTATGCAGAAAGCAAACAATGAGCAGTTCTTGAGCATAACAAATGGTATTGGAATATTTTATAGAGATTGGACAATTAAGGTTTGTTTACTAGAAAAGGGGGAGACGTGATCACTGTTTCCAAGTATATTCAAGGCCAATACACTCTGGAGAACTCTTTTTTCAAAAATACAATAGGGCATCATTTAAAAGGAAAGGTACTTTTGACTAGAGGAAAGATGCTCTTGATTTAAAAAAAAAAAAAAAAAAAAAAAAAAAAAGTGATTTTTTTATAGTAAGGATAGTACAGATATGGAATTATTTGACTTGAGAGGCTGTATTTGCAAATTCTATAGATGCTTCCATAAAGACATCTCTGTTGTTCAGAAAATATAGAGAATTATGATAGTTGATTCACTGCAGATAGGATGTTGATCCAGGGAGATATCTGATTAACTTTTGGAATCAGGAGTAATTTCTTTTACCCACCTAGGGCTTAAAGCGGAACTAACACGGCAAAACAAGTTTATCTTAAATAACTCCCCATCTGGCGACTAGCTGCTCAGTAGTGCTAGTCACCAGAATTATTACCTTATTAAATAGATTTCTCCTTTCTTTCCCGGCTGACAGGCAGGACAGAGCGCGGACATCTTGCCAGAGTGACATCTGCGCGTCTGCTCTGTCAGTCCCAGCCGGCTCTAGGAGGCGTTGCTAGGAGCCGTTTGGCTCCGGAAGGAAGCGCTACTAAGCAACTAGTCGCCAGATGGGGAGTTATTTAAGATAAACTTGTTATGCGGTGGTAGTTCCGCTTTAATTGGAATGTCTTCATTTTATTTCCTATTTTTTTGCCTTCCTCAGCAAAAAACACAGGTGATCTGAAAAATATTTAACTTGATGGATGCATGTCTTTTTTTCAACCTCATTATCAATGTGACTATGTTATTGAGGTGTGGGGTAATATTCCCCATTTCCCTATTGATTTAAATGGGGCTTTTAACTCTTTTTCTTTTTTTCTTATTCATCAAGCTAAAGTGGAGGAATTCTGGAGTAAACCAACTGCACTATAAGAGGTAATATAAAAGCAAAACTTCTAACCCTTTGAGTGCTTGAGTGCCAGTGTGGCGAGCAACGCATTGCATTGCTATGTGTTGCACACCACTCTTGCACTCATAGGGTTGAGTGCTACATAGTATTTTTTATGCATTGGAGACCTCTCTGTCATTCAGGGGATAACCCTTTGAGTGCCAGAGGGGTACGCAATGCATTGCTTTGCAATGCGTATCCCTCTGGCACTCAAAGGGTTAAAGGAGCAGTAAACTTTTTTATGGAAAAAATATATACTGTAGGATGTTTCCAACTGAGTAAAATATGGGTACTCCCACTGTTGAGAGATGCATATTTCCAGAGTTATTACCATTTAAACCTGTGTTTTTTCATACATTGGCAGTGCCCTCTAGTGGTCAAATTCCAATTAGTTGTTCTGTTACATTCTAATAGAGAGGAAAGTCAGTGACTTACAGTTCTCCGTAGAACGTGATAGAAACTGTCAAGTCACTTCCTGTCAGTTAGAACAATCAGGAAGTAAACACACAGTAAATTAATTTCCTGATTATTTGAACTGTTATTTCATTTGAATAAAACAACTGACAGCAGTTAGAGTATCCTTGTTTTACTCAGCAGGAAAAGCTTTATAACATTTAGGTTTTCATAAAAAAAGTTTACTGTTCCTTTAAAGGTCATATTTAAGTGAATGGGAATTTTCATTTCTCACCTATGGTGCATCTGGTGAACTCCAGAGTTGCACCTCTTTAATATGAAGAATACAGTCCATAGTTCCTCAGAGTAGAATGCAAGAAACATGCACAATCGCTATTCACAATGTACTTCTGATGGGAAAATGATTAGTGCTAAAATGTTACTGAATTGTGCAATTTTTTTAATTAATTAGCAAATGTATGCACTATTTTCAGCAAATCCATTTAACAAAAGTGGGCGTGGCTAAAAGTTTGACATTTTGCGAGAGGATTAACAACTGCACCTAGTTCAGCAAGGCTGTTAGCTTGCATTTTCTTGCTAACTGTGTTGATAATTTAGGTGTTAGTATGATTCTTGTATCAAAACGTGAGCAATCGCAAATAGTCCATACATGTATGGCTTTCAAGAAATCGCTAATGTTCCACTTGCTTACATTCCAAGAACAAGGATCCTTAAGAGCAACCTGCAATTATGGATCAACCTCATGAATGGTAAAGAGATCTTCATCGCACTGAGACTTCTCCAGCATCAAAGGGTTTTAAACTTAAAACTAGGCAATGGTGTTTGGCTCTGGTTAGTGATGGTGTCAGCCATGGCACAATGGAGAGTCAGTAGAAAATACTACAGGTTCCAGGTAGAGTGTACATATAGTTTTATACTGTAATAAGCAACTAAAATGTTCCAGTGTTGACAAGGGGTTACAAGCCCCATTTAAAATCAATGAGAATGTGTTTTGTTGTTTTGTGTGTCCTCTATGGTGCAGATATCTAGCCCCAGAATTGCTACAGTTCTTCTAAGTACATCTGTTTCCCTAACTTTGTATCTGAATATGTGTTACACTTCAGAGTAACTTATTTTCCACTCTGCAGTGATGACTTTCTACTCATGCACCTTCACTCTGGGGTATGTATTAAGGAGTATGAACATTTTAGTGCATGGATGTCCATGTTTGATACTCAAGGGCCATCAACAGGCCAGAATTTAAGGTTTTCCATGATTAAGCTTAGATGACTAACTCAGTGGCTCACTCATTTTATTGGCCCACCTATACTCAGATATGGGAATCCTTAAATCTGGGATTGTTGGTAGCTCATGAGGACCGAACGTGGACATCCCTGCTTTAGTGCATACCAGCACTCACACTTTGACACTGTTAAGACTTTAAGAGCAAGAGCTGAATACCTCTTTTATGTCATGTGTGGGAAAATGGAGTAAAGTTATGTCTCTTTCCCATGCTCCTTGTTAGTACATACTGTTAAGCAAGACTCATACAAAAGACACTTGACGAATGAGTAAATTGGCATTAAGCAAGAGTAGGATGAAAAAATTGGTTTGAGTTTTAGCATGGATTTATGTTATTAGATCCCACCTTAGTCTAACTATGAAGGGCTAAGCAGATGTGCTGAAGAATATTTATATGCTAAAAAGATCTTCAACTCATTGGGAAGCACTGGATCCACCAAACCTGGCTGAACATGGCTTTGCGATTGGTTCTCAGTGCTTTGGAATATGTTTAACTATATGGTTCTCTGAAAGGTGCCCAAAATACTGAACTTTGGCATTAATCTCTTGAGTGCCAAGGGGTGACACAGTGTATTGCAAAGCAATGTATGGGGCACCCCCTGGGACTCAAAAAGGTTAACTTCTTGCATGAACTCCATATCTAAAATCTAATGGGTTAAAGAAGCCCAGGGTCGCTTTGTATTATTACAACAACACTAGACGTCTCTATATGTTTAATTAAATAATTCAATGCCCGCTGAGCATTTATCCATCTTTTACCATTTTTTTTATTTGTGTGCTAAAAAATCATTGTTTTCAGACTCTCGAGTGTCTGTGGTTTCCATGGAAACCTTGGAGTGCACTTGGCTGTAGGTGATATGCATTTTAACTTCCCAGACAGTTATTAGTTCAGCTGCTCATATCTCCTGAACAAAACGTCAGTATTAAAGAAATCCATTGTCTGAAAGGGCACCGGAGATTTTTAAAACTAAACACAAAGAGGACGATTTAGTAAGGTGAATGGGAGCATTTCTGTGGCTTACCAGTTTCATCATAGGGGGCAGATAGAAATCCCCCCAAATTTCCATTAATTTAATTGAGGCTTTTAACCTCTTGAATGCTACAAAAGTCTCCAGCACAATGCATTGGGGGCTTCTCTAGGAAACATTTGCTGATGTAGGTGGCACTACTATAAGGCCCTATATATTCTTCATATTGTATGATTCAGACTTCCGTTTTACCAAAATTAAGAACCACAGCAACTGGTGTCCACTGACATATAATCCACAGGTAACTTACACTGTACCAATCCTCTAGAAAACTTCAAAAGGAGGGATCATTCTATGAACAAGCTACCAAAAAGTGTAGTCACCCTCTAATGAGAGAAAACTGAACCCATAGCTGTTTTGGCATCACTAAGTTCTTGAGTGTAACAGGAAAAGCTCAGTTTTGGGTACTGTCTGAGCCAGGGGACCACTCCCTCTGGAGAAAGAGCTTCCTATAGGGTCATATTTTCAAAAGAAACATTGAGTAATTCTGCACCTAACCAAGTGCACCATAGGGAACAAACAGAAAATGTCATGGATCTAAATGGGGCTATAATCACCTTGAATTCTAGGTAGATCTCCAAAACATTGCTTCTCAATGTGTTCGAAACCTCTCTCACATTCAAGGGGTTAAAAGTCTCCATTTAACTCACTCAGAGTTTTTATAGATCATGTAGTTTGCCCAGAATGGTTCCACTTTCCTTTTGAAAATATAGCTCATACAGGCCTATTTAAAGGATAGTAATACTTAAGATGTAAAAAATATATGTTGTAGGCTTTATGTCCCCAAATAAAGCAAGGGTACTCCCACTGATGAGATATATTTTATTAAAAAATTATAACAGCTCAAACTGAAATTTTTAGGTGCAATATCACAGTGGCCTGAAAATTTACAGTGGCACCGTTACTACACCATCCTATGGCGATTTATGGTCTACAGACCAGAGCAATCCATTGGATGGTGTAGCAAAAGCGTCACTGTAAATTTTCAAGCCACTGTGATATTGCACCTAAAAAATTCAAGTTTGAGCTGTTATAATGTTTTAATAAAATATCTCTCAGCAGTGGGAGTACCCTTGTTTTACTCAGGGGGATAAACCCTACAACATATATGTTTTTACATTTAAAGTATTATTATCCCTTTAAGAAGGTGGCACTGTGATATGGCATTAGTTCTAGTGCTTGAAAACTCCTCCACCACACACATACATGCTATGTAGTACCTAGCCAGCAGACATAAATAGTGGCTTCTTCCTGCTTCTGCAGCCAAATCTTGGGGGTTATGCACTAAGGTGTGATAAAGAGGTGATAATGTGACATCCAGTTCCTATGTTATTCTGTGGGGCCTATGCACTAACATCCCTAAAGCTGGAATAGAATAGCATAGAATAACATAGGAATCAGAGAAGTGATATCACTGGAGAAGTTATCTCAACTTCACCACTTTATCACACCTTAGTGCATCTTCTCCATTATGTTGTATCACTCAGAGTCAGGTGAAACAGGCGTTTAGAAGTATCGCATGACTATACCTGGGAACTCCCTGGATCTGCACCAGCGACTCAGGGTTTTAGAGTTAATTACTGGGTCTCCTGGGTCAGAGGCTGATTATCTATGTGTGGTGAGTTTCCCCAGTAACTCTGCCCACTTATCATCCATTCTACCTAATTTCCATCTTTTTCTGCCCACTTCCCACTCATGCTTATATTAAACTCAACCTTTCCTCATCTCAATCAGGTTAAGCCCCACCTATCTGATTAAGTCCCACCCACTTTATAACATGAATCTTATTTAGAAGGTGTTCATCAACTGGGTGAATGAGAAAGGAAAACAAGCAACAAATACAGCTTAAAAGATATAGAGCAAGAGTAAAAATACTAAAAAGCATAAAGACCATAGGGTCATATGCCCAAGGTAAAGTGAATAAATCCTGGAGAAAACCAACAACACCTTAGATGTGGAGATCTCTCTTGTGGAGACTAAGAGGCTGATTTAATAAGAACAATTGGTGCAATTCTGGGAGAAATCAACTACACCACAGGGGACAGATACATATACCCATTGATTTTAATCCGTTTAAGGTTGGAAAGGTCTCTATTATTGGGCTGTAGATATTTTGGAGTAAACCAACTGCACCACAGGGGAGAAATAAAAATTCTCATTTATTTAAATCGTGCTTTAAACCCTTAACCCTGAATGCTAGCAATGCCTCCAGTGCAAACCTCAATAGGATTCAAGAGGTTAAAAGTCCTTGTCAATGAAAGAGAATTTTTGTTTATCCCATACCATGCAGTTGGTTTACTCCAAAACATCTACTGGTTCTTCATAGTACATTAACCTCAGTATGGCCATTTTGAATATGAGATTCAGTTGTCCCTGATCTTAACAATAGGTGAACTGGAACTCTAGAGTAAACCAGCTACACCTTAGGGTAAAATACAGATTCCTATTGATTTGTATATGGATTTTAACCCCTTAAGTTCCAGATAGGTCTCCAACACATTGCATGCATTTGAGTCAGCTCTTGAATCCAAGAGTTCATGAGCACCAATTGTAAATGAAAATTTGGTGAATATTATATTTTCCCTATGAATCAGTTGGTTTTCCCAAGAATTGCTCCACCATTATCTTTGTGCAAATTGCCCTCGATTTTTACCATTTGAAAATCCTCCATGTAGCAGTGTATTCTTGAGGGACTTATTGATTCGATTTCTTTATTATACATTTAAAACAAAGTGGCTGCCATTTTGATGGACTAGTGAACAGTATGTTTCTATTGATTGTTTATTTTCTATGGGATCAAGGGTATAACTACGTAGGGTATAGGGGGTGCAGTTGGGACATGATTCAGACTCTAAGGAAGCCCATATAAGGGAGCCCTGGGAGAATATTTTTATTTTAGTGGGCCCAAAAAGGGGTTTGCACTGGGGCTATCCAATGACTAGTTACATCATGGTACTGTATTGTTACTAATGTATCAATAACACATATTTGTGAACCATAATTTTCTGATTTAGAAATTAGAACTAAGGACCATATCCAGAAAGCTAAAGCTGTGCAATTCTGGAGCAAGTCAACTGCACCATATAAGACAAATAAATGTTCCCCACATTCCAGGTCTAGGAAAGGTCTGTTTTGGGTATAGGCATCTTTGAAGAGATGGAACATTGAAAAGTAAGAGTGAAAGGGTAAGGGAGATTCTGATTTAGAGTTGTAAATTCCAAAGATAGATACTAATTTAATAGCAAAACAGGAGCAAACCAACTGAACTGCAGAGGAAGATTAAACGCTCTTTTGATTTAAATTGTGTTTTTAACCTCTTCATAATAGAAACATAGAATTTGACGACAGATAAGAACCATTCGGCCCATCTAGTTAGTCCATTTTCCTACTGTATAAACCTCAAACCTTTTTTCGTCCTTGGTTTTGTCTTATGTTCAGGACAGCCTTGTGCTTATCCCATGCATGCTTAAATTCTGTCACTGTATTAACTTCTACCACTTCTGCTGATAGGCTGTTCCACTTATCTACTACCCTCTCAGTGAAGTATAACGTTCGTGTATTACGTCTAAATCTGTGTCCCTCTAGTATTAAACTATGGCCTTTTGTCCTCCTTTGAAATGTACTTCCCTCCTGCACTTTGTTGAATCCCTTCAGGTATTTGAATGTTTCTATCATATCCCCTCTCTCTCTTCTCTCCTCCAAGCTATTCATGTTCAGATCCTTTAGGCTATCCTGTTATTTCTTTTCCTGTAAACCAGTCACCATTTTAATAGTCTTTTTCTGAATTTTCTTTACAGTAGCTATATCCTCCTGGAGAAGGGGTCTCCAGTACTGTACACAAAACTCTAGGTGAGGTCTGACTAGAGATCTGTAATGCCCCAGCTATACAACCCAGCACCCTGCTTGCATCCCCCCCCTCTTTGTTACATTGCCTGCCTACCTTTAAGTCATTAGAAAAATTACTCCCAAATCCCTTTTTTCTGTTGTCTTTGACAGCACAGTACCCTTTATACTATATTCTATCTTTGGATTTTTACATTCCAAGTGCATTATTTTATATTTATCAACATTAAACTGCAGCTGCCACACTCTTGTCCATTCTTCTCACTTGCCTAAATCATTTGTCATTTGGCTTATAGCCCCAGGAATGTCTACCCTGTTGCAAATTTTTGTATAATCTGAAAACAGGCATACCTTTCCTTGCTACCTTCCAGTCTTCTGGAACTACTCCTGTTGATAGTGACTGAATAATTTTGCTAAAGATTTTGCTAGAACACTCCCAAGTTCTTTTAATAACTTTGGGTGTATCCCATCTGGTCCCATAGATTTATCTGTTTTACCTTAGAGAGTTGAAGTAGAACTTCTTCCTCTGTAAACATGCTTTCTTCCCATACCTTGCTATGTCTTTTTTCTAACAGAGGTCCCTTCCCTTCACTTTCCTCTGTAAAAACTGAACAGACATATTAAAGGAGACAGTCAGCTAGCCCTTTATTCCCATTTATATAACTTCCATTTTTTGTTTTCAATTTAACTATTCCTTGGTTCATTTTCCTCCTTTCACTTAAATATCTAAAAAAAAGTTTTAGGCCCCTTTTTTATTGACTAGGCAATTATTTCCTCTGTGTGTGCTTTGGCACATCTAATAATGCATTTGGCCTCCTTCAGCCTAGTCTTGTACCAATATCTATCTTCTTCTTTCTGCATCTGCTTCCTAAACGCTTCTTTTTTCTCCTTTACTATATTTGCCACTTCTGCGGAAGTGGTTTTCTTTTTCTTTTACCATTGCTGACATGCCCAATGCTCTATTGTATTTAGTAAAACACATTTCAGATAATCCCATTTCTCCTGTACTCCATCTAAAGATCTCCAAACTGTTAAAAACTGATGTAAATATGTTCCCATTTTAGAAAAATCAGCCATTCTAAAATTTAGAATCTTTGTTTTAGTGTGGCACACTTCAGCCTCTGTCTTTATATTAAACCACACAGACTGATGATCACTGGAGTCCAAACGCTCTCCTATAGCTACATCTGATACCAAGTCTCCAGTAGTAAATAATAAATCTAGCGTGGCTTCCTTCCTAGTTGGCTTTTCTACTAACTGACTAAGAGCTAATACTTGTAAAGAATTTAGGATATCTCTACTCCTGGCTGAACCTGCTAACACACACTTACCTTATTATGACCTGAAAATCCTAACACCCCTCATGAATTTAGTCCTTGTGCTTTTGCTCAGGAAGCAACATGTTCAGTCAGTCCTGAATGTCATGTTCATTGAGAGGGACATGACAGTTTGTGGCGAGACCACAGGATCATATCTCCAACTCTTCTCACTGCATGTTTAACCCTCTAAGGAATAGAAAGTTGTATAAAGCAGTGCTTGACTATGTTTGTACACCTATTCAATCCTTAACCCCTTAAGGACCAGGGAAGTTATCTTCCCTTAAGGACCACTTTGATCCTTGTTGACGTGCCGGTACATGTGACCTGTTACGTGTACTGGCGCGCTGCTTTGGGATCACTCCAGTCTCGGAGTGGTCAATTTTAGGCCCCATTTTACTTACAGCTCTCCCGGTAGAGCGCTGTAAGTAAAAAGTATGTGACGTGCTATGACCGTCAACAGTCCTTATGGGTATAAGGACTGTGACGGTCATAGCACATCATCTGGTCCTTAAGGGGTTAAAATGTTAAGAAGGCTCATGCACTCTGCCTGATTTAGTTTGAATAATCTGCCCACATTTACCATGTCTGTTTCTATGGACATAACAATAGAGATGATTAAAGGTGCTATCTATTGAACCAAGGCACAAGGGCAACATTTATAGGGTCTCTTAGGATCTCATGGACATAGTAAGGTAAGTGGGGGTTATAATTATGATGTGTCAATTCTCCTTTAAGTAATCTAATTTCTAAAGAAATACATTATTTTCATCTCATTCAGGACTGAATTGGGTTAGCAGAGCTGGTATATTTGTGTGTAGTTTTCAATGAATTTTAGGGCAGAGGAATTGTAGATAGCAAACAACAGAGAAACTAGGAGCGAGCCATGTGGTACCCCAACATAAGAGGAAAGGACAGGAAGAGGAACCAGAAAACATTGATGAAATGATTGTAAAAGTAGAAGGAAACAATAAGAGGAATATGCTATGGGGAGTAGATAGTATTCTTGAGAAGTAAGTGATCTACTGCACTGAAAGCTGCATATAGGTGAAGAAGTATGAGTAAGAAATAGTGAACAAGTCATCGGTCATTAATCTTTTTTTTTCTTTCTTTCAGAAGGTTTTCTAGTTCTGCTTGGGCCTCTGCATCTTCCTTTTCTTTCATTTTTTTCTCATGAAACTCTGCTTAAAATTGTTTGGCATCCTGGAATAACCAAGGCAGTGATCTGACTGTGAGATAAAACCAGATTGTATCTGAATGGAGTGGTCAGCGTAGAACAATAAAATGGAAGTCCACAGTCATGGAGGGAAGAAAATCTGCAATGTAAATTAATTTAAAACCATTTATTGAATATAAAGACAAAGCATTGGTCTTTGAGGTCTTAAGAATTTCTCATATCCCTCTTGTGCTTAATCATAGAGTATGATCTATGATTAAGCACTAGAAGGATGTTTGAAATATATAAGATACATGGCAGTGTGGTGGAGGAGAATCGCAATCAGGGCATCAAACGGCATCTAAGGAGATTCCATCCCGCAGAATATGCTGAGGTGTTGGTAGGAAGGGTTCATCATTACTATTAAATTGTCAGCAAGTTGTCATATGTCCTTAGCGGGATCTGGACAAGGGGTACAGTGACAGCGGCAGTACTTGGTTCTGGTGTCATGGTATTTGGATACAATTGTGCCCCCAGATGTTATTTACCACACACACACACACACTGTGCACATTGCAGTTGCTGATGAGAGCCACAGTTCCTGCTCTCAAGGGAAACATTTCTATTCAGCACACCATGACTTTGGAGGAGGGGAAGGTGGAGAAGTATTAATGGCCAGCTTCTTCTTTTCTCCACATAGACTGGGGGCTACTTATTTGCTGCTACTGCCTCAGGTGCATCACTTGACTAGCCATGGCAAGTGGAACATTCCTCATCCATCAACCATGTTACTGCTGCTGTTGATCCCATTCCCTTTTAGCTACCTAATCATCCTGATGCCTAAACAACTCAGCAGCAGCAGCAAGAACACCAGTTGCAAATTCCGCATCTATATCAGAGCATCTGACAATGGCCAGTGTCCACTGGCCCACAAGACATCACCTGCTTGTATTAGGCCAGTAGGGCATTTTTTTTCTCAGGGATTGTGCTTAAAAAAAAAAACCATAGTCCTACAAAAAAGAAAAAAAAAAAATTGGGGGGGGGGGTTGTTTCCCTACAAATCAATGTTTGCTTAGGGCTTGTGCCAAACAAACTTAAGTCCTACAAATCATTGTTTCTTCAGGACTTGGGACTAGACTAATAAGTCCTGCAAATCAATGTTTCCTAAGGGCTTGGGCCTCTAACAAAACATTTAACAAATCATCCTCTACAAAGTACTCTATTAAGTCAAGTATCAGTCCACCCCAATGGCAGCTTATGTGATGTCAGGGGTTTCCTGTCTCTATCACTTTACATACAAATGTCTTATTTTATTTTATTGATTTATTTTTTATTAACTTTCCCCCCAATATCAGTCAAGAAACACCCCCAAAACCAAATTCCCTGTGCAACTGATATATTCCCCAGCCTCCACTAACCAACACAGGCACCCTCCTCAGACCCCTTATATACCATTTCTTATTTTTTTTGTTTTTTGTTTTTTTTACTTAGGATTTATTTTGTATTACCTGTCCCCAATCCCAGTAAACAACCCCCCAAAAAAATCCCCTGTTCAACTGATTCTTTCCCCACACCCCACCAACACAGGCACCCTCATGCCCCTTTTATACTATGCCTTTGGGAAAAAAAAATATTTGCTCTGTGTTGTGTATTCATTCAAAGTTCCTATTCATTTCAAAGGAATGAGCTAGGCAAAAAAGGGGAAAATCTGCATTTTTCACGGGAAATTATTCACCAAGTGGGTAGTGCCATTATTCACTGATTTAAGTTTGAGGCGAACATTTTTGCCCATCCCTAGTTATGTCCATGGAGGTGGATATGACCATTGCCAGCAGTTTTTTCAAACTGATGCAGGCACATTATATGCATTGTACATACATACGTCTGGTCCTTAAAGGATCAATATTACCATGTACAGTGAGCAGAGTATGAGGTCCTGTGGACCTGCTAAAACCTGACACTTCTGCCTCTCTGGACATTAAGAGGCAATTCTTCTACCTTTTCAGTTGATCTAGTATGCAGCAGGAATATAGCAGACCCAGCACCAGCTGAAATGCATAGTTCTTCCCATAATTAACTAGTATTTAACTGGATCGGTATGTCCTGTGTGCAAGTAGGACATCTTCCTGGGTGTCACCCCATGCCTGTGCAATCACTCATCATTAATCAAACTGATATCAGGCTGAAGGGAATTTCTTTTATACTCAAGGTAGTATATTAACTGCCAGCAAAGCATTAGTCCAGTTATCTGTACTATCTCTAGGGTCCCTTTCTCTCTATCTCCTCAGAATAGTTCACTGAATTCCAAACTTTTCAAGACCTTTGAAAAACCAGTTTACAAATCAAACTACGGTAAGCTAAACAACAAATTAAGAGCTTCGTTAGGCTGAAGCTCCCCCCCCCCCCCCCCCCGTGGTGCAATTGTTTTTCTCCAGATATTTGTCTTAAAACTGTTCAGGACCGAGTAAAGAAATGATTAAGAAGCCTTCTGGGTGCATTCATGTCTTCCAATATAATGTAGTCATTAGATGTGCATGTAAAGGGCTGATACTTCCATGTTATTACAATACCATTTTTTAACCCTGGATAAAGGAAATCCTCTTACCATAGAGTTGCTTTGATTACACTTCTGGAGCAGTAAAACATTTTGTAAAAAGCATCACGCATTGTCAAAACAGTCTCAGCTCCAACTAGTCCCAATCACATGCATGCAGCAAAGCTTGCCTGCAGTTATCAGGGCACAAATACACTGGCTGTCAGTGGGTAATTTCATTTTGCTCGAGACATTGCATACATGTATTAATTATGCACATGATTTAGCAGGAGACTTTTGATGATTGCCAGTCCGGCAGTGCAAAAGATAAAAAGACATCTCAAGCAGAATGTGTAGACTGAGGGGATGGGGGGGGGGGAAAGGGTGTAGGCTCTTTGTAGCTTAACTCAAGCTACGTTTGGAAAAGTAACCGGATTCCTAGTCACCAGGAAAGGCAAATGAAAAATTGCAGATTAATAAAGGCTGTCCATGTCCCTGTCCATCAAATTAACCAACTGAGGTCCAGATGTTTGTGAAAAGCATTTAAAAGCAATGAATGTTACCTCTCTGGCTCTGAAGTAGTTAACCCCTTGTATGATAAAGAGGTCTCAAATGAATAAGAGGTTTACTAAAATGATTGTATGCTAACCTGGGTGCAGGAATTGTTTTTTAACACCACTGTACTCCTACCTAATCTCAATTTACTATATAAAGGACTGGATTACATCCCAGGTGCCCCTAGGCAAGGTACCATATGTGCGCTTAGTCAACCGATGGTCACACCCCAGTCTTCACATGACTCCGCCCACAGTCCCATGACACACAAAATACCCTTAGTCCGTAACATTTAAAAAAAATACCCCTTGGATACTAAGGAGATCACTATTGTATTGCTTTGCAGTGTGTTGGAGACCTTTCTAGAATCCAGGGTTTAGTAATAGCCAGTAAAGTGGCATTAAAGGAGCAGTAAACTTTTTTTATGAAAAAATATATATTGTAGGGATTTTCCTATTGAGTAAAATAAGGGTACTCCCACTGCTGAGAGATTTATATTTCCAGAGTTATTAGAGTTTAAACCCATGTTTTTTTACATTAGCAGTGCCCTCTAGTGGTCAAATTCTAATTAGACTTCCTGTTAGATTCTAATGGAGAGGAAAGTCAGAAAAGTCAGAGATATACAGTTCTTCATAGAATGAGGTAGAAACTCCCTGTCACTTCCTGTCAGTTAGAACTATCAGGAAGTAAACACAGTAAATTCACTTCCTGATTATTTAAACGGTTATAAATTTTGAATAAAACATCTGACAGTGATGGGAGTGACCTTGTTTTATTCATCAGGAAATGCTCTGTAAAATATGTGTTTTCATAAAAAAAAGTTTACTGCTCCTTTAAAGCTGGTGCAAGGACATTGAGATTGCACTGGCCACAACCACATTTCAAGATATCTGTATGGCCAGCACAGTTGAGGTATTCCTCAATATTTTGTGCTCTAGGCAGTTGCCTACTTTGCCTAATGGGAAATCTGTGGCTGCATATACTCCAAAAACATTACTTTGTACACCACTTGTACCAAGGAGAAGGCAGTGGGGAAACAGTTTTTCTTGAATCTCCATTGTACAGAACATACAAAAAACTATAAGGCAACGGGTCAAGGCTAGCAGAAACCAGAATAAAAAGGATATTGTGGAAAGTACAGCTTGAACAAATGTCAATCTAGTCTAGAGCAGGGCTTTCCTTGCTTATAGTCCCAAAACCCATTTGTGGAGCTTGAACTTTGGAATTACCCGTGGAGATCAAATGAGGAAAACAGTACAGGTGATTACCTCCTGTCAAAGATGAGAAAGGAAGAAGAGCATGCCTTTAATAATAAATGTGTGGTAATACGATGGTAGCCATTTTGTAACAATATAATTAGGGACTAAACAAACTTAGTCCTTAAAAAAAAAAATAGACTACAAAACCCCCCATTGCTGCCCTGGCCCCAAGAAATAAACCTGCATCATTCGAGATTTTATTTTTTTAACTGATATGGCAATTCAGTTGGCCAAATAACGTCAGATCACAGGTGGCACCATACAGCTACATCTGCATCTCCTCCTTAGGAGAATACAGTGACTGCCACTCCATTGTAGCATCTAACCAAGCAGTGATTGGGCTTTTAACTCCTTGAGGGGGGATTCACTAAGTGGTGATAAAGTGGTGATAAAGTGGAGATGACTTCTCTAGTTTATCACATCTCCACTTCCTATGTTATTCTATAGAGTTAATACACTAAGATTTCTTCAACTTTGGAGATCTTAGTGCATAGGCTCCATAGAATAACATAGGCACTGGAGTAGTGATAAACTGGGGAAGTCATCTCCACTTTGTCACCTCTTTATCACCGCTTTATCACCTCTTAGTGAATCTCCCCATTGAGTGCTAGAAAGCCTTTCAGTAGGCAGCTTTGCAATGCAGTGGAGACCTTTCTAGCTTTCAAGCAGTTAAAAGCCCCATTTACATAACTGAGAATTAAGAAGGTAAACCCTATCCCTGCAATGCGTGTCTTTTCTATTTTAAGCAATAGTATCCATTTAATAGTAAATAGCAGATTTAAAGCAAACCTGAAAAGATCAAAGTCATGAACAGAAAGCAAGGGTAAAACTTATCAGTCAGATAAATATTTCCTCTGTTATTCCATAGAGAGTAATTATCAAATTGTCTAAAAATCTCTCTGATGATCGATCTGCAGTCATTTTAAAGGTAAACTATATCTGTCAGATGGAAAAACACACCAAAAGAGGGCACTCAACAATGCCTGTTATCCAAGTAAATAATTTATCCTATATAATAATTTGCTAGGTTGTTTGTCAGAAGCCGTCATGCTCAGTAGAGACTGCCCGAACGTACAGAATGCTGGGAGCACAGAGAATGCTGGGAGCACAGAGAATGCTGGGAGTTCTGTACTGGGAGCATTCTGTGCTTTCGGGCAATCAATAGAGTGCATGACTGCGTCGGTGGCAGGATGCAGAGCAGGACCAGCCTCTTAACCCTTTGAGTGCCAGAGGGGTACGCAACACATTGCAAAGCAATGCGTTGCTTACCCCTCTGGCACTCAAAGGGTTAACGTCACCTGGACCTTGGCCCGTGTACACGGGCTTTTACACTAGTATAGTATATTGACATATACTCACATGTGTGCTGGTTGGGAGGATGCATATACCATCTCCTAACAATAAGAGTCTGCAGGGAAAATAAACCTGTCTCTGCTCAGGTTTCCAAGGTATAGTTTGAAGGGATAAAGTTCAGCGTTAAGTCTTCTGATAGAAAAATATTTAATGTAAAATACCACAATTATGTGTAAAATAAACAAAACTAAAAAGCCAATCAACATTACACAGTATAGAACTTATTTTTCAAAATCTGATGGCTGTCTGGGAAAATAGAAGACCATTTATTTTCTCTGGAGGCTCTTATTGTTGGCAGATGGTATATGCTTCCTCCCACCCACCACACTTGTCTCAATATACTATCTGTACTATTTACTTGGATAAAAGGCACTATTGTGTGCCCTCTTTGGTGTGTTTTCCATGTTTCTTACTTCCGGATGGATGTCTAAAGGTGCAGCCCACCCACTGAGGTGTTCCAACTGCAACAGATCATGCATACTGTGGTTGGGGCAGTATAAAGATCTCTCCTATTGGGTTTTCAGTGAACACATAAGTGTTTTGCTGAACACTACCATTGTGAGTAGATTTCCTACAGTGGTTAAGGGTTTTAGTAATTTTTATTTTATTTTATTCAGCGATATTGCACTAGAAACGCCTTCTTTTTTTTTGTCATTTTCTGCTATATCTGTGAGAATAAATGGTCACTTATTTCATCTACTAGATGACAGAGCAGTCCCTAAAGCATCATGAATGACTTTCCTACACAGGTGTCCTACAGTGAGTAGTCAGGTATCTCTATTTACGTTTTTTTCTGGGTTTTTTCCCTTGTATCTCTGTTCTACTTTAAAGCTGGACAGTATAATTTAATCATCTGATCCTCTTCTAGCAGTGGTTCTCAATCTCTTTTTGCTCAAGGCTCTGCTAAAATATTTGTCTTTTGTCTACGGAGTAATGAAGGTTACAAGTATGTAAATAGTTACTGGAAGTGCTTGTAATCAGAGGAATAAAACAAACATTCTGCATATTAGTATGTTTTTTTAAGTTCAAACTTCACATTTTTGTCAAGGTCTTTATGGGAAAAATGGGACACCCTAAGTGAATGTCCATATCAAATCAAAGTTCCTCTGCACCCCAAATGAGAATTACTGCTTTACATTGTTCTACAGAAACACGGGTGGAGCATTTCACTTCTAGATTACTCATTCACTGTTGAAGTCAATGACATAACCAGTCATTGGGGGGCCCTATTCCAAACATATTTTGGGCCCCTATAACAAATTATTTTCACAGAAGCATAGCTAGACCCTACTGGAACCTAGAGCAGGTGGGAACCCTTTAAATGCTGGGCTCTGGCACAAATGCACACACTGCTCACAGTAGGTACAAAGTCTGGTTCAATCTGTTAACTCTTGGTAACTTCCGATGCAATATATAAATTATAAAGAGATATATAGGACCTGTATTTGAAGAAGTCCTTGCTAGTTAACCCTCTGAGTGCCAGAGGTATAAACAACACATTGGTTTGCAATGAGTTGCTTACTCCTCAGGAATTCTTTTTTCTGTTAAATAAAGCAAGAATCATTTATATACATTGGTTAAAGAGTTACTGTCAAATCAAATACATTTTGTATTCTGAAAGAGCTTTCAAAATCACCTCTCTATCGTATTTGCCATTATTTACATTTTGCATTATTTAGATTGATAGAGTATGCTAATTAAGACATGTTGTGCAGATATTTCCTTGCTTAACCCTACATTATTACTCCCACTCATTGTTAATTGATCCTTTCAGGGAGAGGTGAGGGACACATTGTTGAGCAGTGTTAGTGAGTGGGAGAGGTAATGTAGAGCTAAGACGATCTGCACGGCATGCCTTACTTAGCGTCATTTATACATCTAAATAAAAATGGGTAATACAATATATATATAAATGATTTGGTAAGCTCTTTCAAATCAACAGCTAGGTGATAGTGTCCCTTTAAGTTGTACTTTAATTCTCTTTTTACTTTCAACAAATCCATAATCAGTATAGTATAGTTTATAGGTTCATAACCATGCCACCACAAACTTGATATCATTAAGAAAAGCAATTCCAGGTAAATCAACTGGACCATAGAGGACACAAGTGTCAGGTACTCCATTGTTTGCTGGGCTAGATTTACATCCCAGACACCCATAGGCAATGTACTGTAGATGTGCATAGCTCCACCCATGCCACACCTTTGTTCCTCACATGGCCCCACCCATAGACCCATCCATTATTTCCTGGGACAGGAAAAAAACATTGGTCTATGAAAAGCAAATCCCAAAAAAGGCTTTAACTCCTTGGTTCTTAGAGAGATCACCAACACATAACGAAACAATATGTTAGAAATCTCTTGAGCATTGTAATGGGAAATAAAACTGGTGGGGAGATAGTGTGATTGCTCTAGCCACACCTACAAATCAGAATGTGGGTGTGGCTAGCATAGGTGAGGCTCGCCTCAAAATTTGGAGCTCTAAGCACTTTCCTACTCTGTCTTTTGGGAAATCTGTCCTTGATTGTTTGTATCAATGCAGTAAGATACATCCTTTATAGATTTGTTCTGCAGATTAAAACTATAATAGCAAATCACAAAGAATGCAGAAGTCATGCAAGCAGAGGCTGATGTACTAAGAAGAACTGAAGTAATCCTGGTGCAAAGTAACTGCAACATAGCAGAGAAATAGACAATACCCAAATTAACATTAAACGAGTCTTGTATCCCTTGAATGCAGAGTAGACTCCATCAAATTGCTTGTATTGTTGGAGACTTCTCAAGCACTCAAAGAAATAAGATCCCCATTTATTTGGATCACTTGGTGTTTTAGGAAACATATATTCAGCAGACAGTTTGATCCAAAATTGCACAGGTCCTGCATCTGTTGTGGACTACAACTTCCATTATCCCCAATCAGCCATTGGCTAGCTGGTGATAATGGGAATTACATAGTTGATGAGCCGAAGAAAGATATGCGTCCATCAAATCCAGCCCATGGCTTTACATTCCTGTTGATCCAGAGGAAGGCAAAAAACAACAACATTGAAGTCATTTCCAGGTAAGCCTCAAGTGGGTAAAAAATTCCTTCCTGACTCCAAACAGCAGTCAGTTACCTGGATCAACAGCCTATCTGCATTGAAGCCATCTGTCATATTTCTCATTACTGTTCTGTGCTAGATAGGTATCCATGAGATATAATAAATACCGTAAACAGAGGTAATAAACTACAAGTTAACCCAATAAATAGGTCAGAAACAGCATCCCCATTGAATAAAAAACAAGACTGGGTTTTGAGTCCAGAACCCAATTGCCCTGAGGTCAAATGTGTGCCAACTTCCAAATGGATGCAAAAAAATAGGAAAATAAAATACTTAAAAGGGATCCCAGCGCCCCCTCATTCATGCAGTGATATAAGTCCTGCAAAATAATAGTAAAACCTGGAAAGCCGCAATTAAAGGAACATGAGCAAAGAACCCAAAAAGCACCCGAGAATAGAAATAAAAACTTCTCAGTACAGATGTAGCACTAAAACACTATATATGAGGTGGAACAACACACCATATGATTCTTGAGAAACGAAGGGGTGCTTTCTGAAGCACGTAGATTAATTAATCAGTTGTCTAACAACTAATGTTTTAACAGTTATTATTTGGACTGTTATTTTGACGTTTTTTTGCTGTCCCTATTTGAGCTGGATTGAGAATTTACCATGTGGCTGTGAAAGCTTTTTAGCACGGAGAGCAAAAAGCTGTGTAAAGATTGGAACCCAAGTATTTCCATTTATACGAGAGATAGCATACGTGAATACTTGCAAGTCCTCATGAAGACGGCCGTGGTAAGTGTTTGGTGTGTTTGATGCACAATATATAGTGAGTCTGGTTAAAGGTATAGTAATACCTAAAGTGTAAAAAAAAATATGTTGTAGGGTTTATCCCCCTGAGTAAAACAAGAGTACTCCCACTGCTGAAAGATGTTCCATTCAAAAGTTATTAATTTTCAAAGTTGAATTTTTTAGGTGCAATATCACAGTGGCCTGAAATTTTACAGTGGTGCTGTTGCTACACCATCCTATGGAGATTTATGGTCCTGAGACCAGAGCTGTCCATAGGATCGTGTAGCAACAGCGCCACTGTACAATTTCAGGCCACTGTGATATTGCACCTAAAAAATTCAACTTTGAAAATTAATAGCTTTTGAATGAAACATCTTTCAGCAGTGGGAGTACTCTTGTTTTACTCAGGGGGATAAACCCTACAACATATATTTTTTTACATTTTAGGTATTACTATCCCTTTAAAGTATCATCTAAAATACCAGAGGGAATTCCATCTATATCCTATCCACTTAGCAGAACCTTTTTTATTTAAGGATTTCTCCAGTTTGGATTATTTGTCATCTTCACATTGTCATCAGTTTTCTTGGGATTATCCATCCATTTCCAATTATACACAGCCGAATATATATATCCAGCCAAGTGTACACCAATTTATATTTATATAAATGGGACTTACGCACTTAATATGAGAAATATTTGTATTTCATGTTAGGGGAAATATTTTAATAAATTGTTATATTTTTCTACTTTAATTTGTATCGGAGTGTGTTACTGTTCATACTTTACCCCATATGATAATATTACCATAACAGCTGGTTTGTGTTTGGCAGGTTGTCCCGGCATTGTATGTACCAGGTTTAGTGTTTTTATTTTACATAGCTTGGTGGATGCTGGGGGGACTGCTCGCTGAGATAATCTTGTGTATTATACATTCGATCTTTTTTTAAGAGGCTTGGTGCCATATTTGTATCTATTAATTGTGTCTAGTACCTCAGGATTCACCATGTGTTTCCCTTTAATTGCAACACTCTAGGTTGTTCTAACATTTTGTGCAGCTTGATTTGTTGCATGAGGAGATACATGTGACGATCTTGTTTGGATATTTGATTCCTCTGTTGGAGGGCACTCTTTTTCCATTAGGGACATGGGGCTTTAATTTAATATTCTGTACTATTTGTTGTGAAATTGGGGTGCTGCTTCTCACAGACGAATCTGGTGTGTTGTTCCACCTCATATATAGTGTTTTAATGCTAGATTTGTATTGAGAAGTTTGTATCTATATTGTTTGGTGCTTTTTGGGTTCTTTGCACGTGTCCTTTTAATTGCGACTTTTCAAGTTCTGCTTTTGTTTTGCGGGATTGTTTCATGAGGGAAGGTGTGCTGGGATCCATTTTAAGTATTTTATTTTGCTATTTTTTTTTTTGCATCTATTTGAATATTGGTGGGAACACATTTGACCTTTGGGCAATTGGGTTCCGGATTCAACATCCAGTCTCGTTTTTTATTCACTTGGGGCGCTGTGTCTGACCTACTTATTAGGTTAATGTTGTTTATTACAGTGTTTATTATATCTCCTGAAGTGTTTAACGCCTCTGTAATTATTACTATCATTTTAGACAATATTAATACTCTATTACTATTTTGTTACATTGGAATTAAATATTATTATTGGTATACATATAAGTTGGTTAGGGGTTTCGCAATTTTATATGCAAGTTTGATCTTTTTTGTCTTTTCTTTTTTCCATATCCATTTTTTAAGGAGATGCAACAGTATAATTTAATATAACTTAATAGATATATCACTTTAGGGCACAGGAATAATTATTCTTTCTATAGGTGAAAAGTACATTTTTCTTCCAGTACAAATTTCTCCAGAATAGGAGACCTGTTTCTCCTTTATCACAGGAAAGAAAATGAACCAAAACCAGTGTATTCTATGGCAGGAAGATTAAGCTCATTGATTTCAGTGAGTATAAACTTACAGCATGCACCCCAGAACACATACATCAATACACTGATGCATCATGCAGGAGCCCACATATTCACTCCCTTCACCTCACTGGGGGGGATGTCAGTAGAAGCAATGCCCACGGGAGGTGAAACAGGCCATTTTACACCAATTTCTATCCACAAGAAAAACCTTTGTCTGTTCCTAATCAAAGATCTATAATGCCCATTTGGATTTTTTTTTTTACTTTTTGTAATTTTTATTTGACATCGATAGTGCAATATATTTGCCCCAGAATTATACTATTCCTCAAGGTGCATTAGCATCTGATTGGTATACAGTAATTAAAAACTCTTGATGTATCCAGTTGAATGCCAGAGGGGTACACAATACATTACCTAACCCTGGTATGCAAAAGGGGATTTGCTATACACTCTCAAACTCATCAGCTGGGATGTGTTCAATAAGATAAAGAGGAATAATTCACAATGTGTAGGATGCATAACTAGCAGTAAAAAAAAATAAATCAAAAGGAATTAGGGGAATGTTTTATTTGCCCCCTATGATGTAGTAGGTTTGCTCTAGGACTGCGTTACTTTGGATTATTGAATACGACCCATAGAGACAAATACTCAGCTGACCTTTATTAACCCAACAATTGTATCCACACAACAGTTTCATGTCTGAGAAGACATTTGTGGATCATTAAATTGAAAGGAGAGCTAACACATCCTAATAATAAGGCTGCACTTATTGTACTATGGCCAGAAAATCTTAATGACCACTATAAGTTCTGCCTTCGTCCTTTTGTTCAAACGACAACTCTCCAGTTAGTTATGGAGGCTATGTTCATAGAGGCTGCCATGACAGTTACTCGCAGGACCACAAGACATCAAACTCTGCTCACTGAACATGGTAATCTTATGTGAGTTCATATACTCAACCTGTTTCAATTGAAATACTTTCAACAATTGTTATGTCTGACTTCATGGGCATGACATCAAACAAAGGCACAAGGGCAAAATTAATCTGGGCATAGAAAGGTAAATAGAAGGATTATTATTAGGAGGTGTAAATTCTCTTTGACATTGGTGTACCATATGAGATGCTGGTTTGTGGAAAAGTACATAAAATGTGCTGTGTTATTTCCTTTTATAGATGGAATGTCTTTTTAACAGGGTCCAGTTTACATCTAAGGTGCACCTTGGCAAGAAACTCTATGTGATCTTGGCTCTGCCCACGGCCACACCCACACTCTTAACATAATCCTGCCCCCAGTCCCATCCACTATTTCCTGATGTAGAAAATATCTTTGGCCTAAAGAAAGCAAGAACAAAAAAAAAAGACAACATCTTGGTTGGTAAGCAAGATCTCCTACACACTGCATTGCAATGAGTTGGAGATCTCTCTAGCATCCTAGGGGTTAAATAATAGCCTCCTGTAAAGGTGTATAAAATTGGTGAGATTGCTGTGGCCACATCCACAATTCAGGATTTGGACGTGGCTAGCACCACTGACGCACCCCCCAAATTTGAAGCTCTAGACAGTTGCCTACTCTGGCAATTGGGAAAGCCAGCCCTGCCTTATAACACTATTACTGCATTAGCTCTGCAGCAGGGACAGGTTAACTAATAATCCCCTTAGCTAGAACAGAATCTGTGTGAACCATCCTCATAATGGTTCCCTATCCTCCAACCATATGCACCACATAAGTATTATTAACTTCTATGCCTTCTCTCTGTAAAATTGCACTATGATTCCTGGGACACTGGTGCTTGGGAATGAGCCCAAGAAAGTTATTTAGATGTTGCAGTTTCTGTTTCTATTTTGGAAATTGCTTTATTACCCTTTCACCCTATACCTTCAGCACAGGCTTGCTGGGTAACGTGTCTCAGCCGTTACCCTCTCAGCAGCAGTCTGAGTCTTGTTCACTGCTTGGTGTTGTCATCCATCACAAGAAATGAAGCTGTCACTTCCCAAACTGATTAGAGATGAGGAGACTGTGAGAAGAGAGGACAAGGACGTGAGTGTATGACAGGCAATTGAGATATTTACTTTGTCAGTGGTCATCTTTCGTGTATTATTGCTGCTTGCTTTTTTGCTATAAAATCTGGGGGGCCTGAGCCCATCAAATTTTCCTCTTTCATGACAATGGTAAGAAAAATCACTATATGGATGTTTATGTTTTGGGATTTTAGAAACTATTATCTGAGGTTTTATATGTGGGTGTTTTGCCCTTTCCTCTCTTTTCCTTTGATGTTTAAAACAAAGAGGATTCTGAACAAGGTATCAAATGGTCCCAATGTTAATGATGAACTGGATGGTACCTACATGAGTAAGCTAATTACGCAATAGACTAGAGAAAAGACCCCAAAGGGAAAGAAACTTGGAAGGTTGTATATTCCCAATAGGCAGAGTAGGCAACTACCTAGAGCACCAAATTTTCAGTGCGGCCTCAGCTGTACAGGCCACACCCACATTATGAATTGTGGGTGTGGCCAGAGTAATGTAAAAGTCTGGAGCTTACTCATTCATCAGTGAAGCTGGCAGATCCCATACAATCTCTGGAGTGGGCACATGCATACAAATATGCTGTATGTTTATATATAATGATAATAGTGGTATTTTTGCTATACAGATGTAGCCAGACTTTACCTTTTTGCACCATGTCTGCTTAACTCTTTAAGGACCGGGAAAATCTGGAGTGGTTTGCACTTAAGGACCGGAGCAATTCTGACCTTTTTGACTATGACTTTGTTCAACAGTGTTTTCCTCTAAGTCTTTTATTCCAGCCACACACATTATTTATTATTTATTTATAATTATTTATTTTTTTAAGCACAAGTAGGGCTTTCGTTTGATACCACACTTATATGGATAAACCACTATTTATTTTATTACAAATAAAGAAAGCGGTGGAAAAAAAACGTAAAAAAACCCCACAATTTTTGTTGGTTCGCTTGTGAGGTTATTCATACCTACAAAATGTGCAGTTTTAGGGGGCACTTTCCCTCTGTGGCGAAAATTCCCATGTCCCTCTTTCCTTACCGAATTTCCCACTTTTTTGGAGATAAGACTGTGTGTATATATAAGTGTATTAAAGTGATCCACAACAATACACCTTCCATTAATGTTTGTTTAAACTTCAGTAGATGTGTTTATAAATAAGTCTGTATAATTTTATACTTTGGTCTTGCTCAAATTTATTAAAAAAAAAACAAAAAAAAAAAACAGGTTGTTATCAGTAGATCATAAAGGGACCTACATTTATCCAGCCCCTAGCACCCGCACTGAAGAGGTTAATACCACCAACATTGGCCTCTGTTTGGATTTACATCCTCCAAAATAAGGAAGAGAGAAGCAGAGAACAGTGACAAAGGCAATGTGTAAAACACATTGCCTTTGTCAATGAAAAAGCCGGTACACGTGACTGCTGTAGTAGCGATTACATGTACCAGCAGAACAGGGAATGACTGAAACTGAGCACTTTGGTCCTGGAGCTCTCAGTTTCAGCCTCCTCAGCATTTAACCCTTAACATGCCAGGAACATCACTGATCCTTAACGGAAGTTTACCTATGATGTTGCTGGCACTTCAAGGGTCCTGAACGATTTAAGTAAATAAAAAATCCTATGCAAGTCAGTGGAAGTTGTTCATAGGAATAAGTTAAAGAAACCCTGAAAGTTACTGTATTGGTCTCATATTTTCCCATACATAATACAATCAATCACTGATAAATACAGAAAGGTAATTGTGCATGATCAATGCAAAAAAGCAAAGTATGAGATACACCTCTTCCTGCATGTTGATGAATTCTGTCCCAAATAAGGAACTAGTGGATAGAACATCAGCACTTAAAATATGATTAGGCTGCTACCTGTCTAGAGCTTTGTCCACTTTTGCTGCTAATAATCAGTTGATTAATAGAGTGAGTTAGGACTTCCCATCAACTGATGACAAGTAAACTTTGATCATACATGGAGTAGCTCTGAATATGACTGCTGATTTAAATTTTATTTAAATGGGGCTTTTAACTGAATTCTAAAGAAATTAATTCATTTGTAATGCTTTGGAGACCTAACTAGCATTCGAGGGGGGGAGATGCATTAAAGTGTGATAAAGAAGTGATAAAGTGGAGATGACTTCTCCAGTGATGTCACTTCTCCAAGCCCTATGTTATTCTATGGAGCCAATGCTCTAAGATCTTTGTGCATAGGCTCCATAGAATAACATACGAAGTGGAGAAGTGTTATTACTGTAGAAGTCATCTCCGTTTTATCATCTCTTTATAACATGTAAGTGCATACCCCCCCAGGTGTTAAAAGCCCTATTTTAAATAATGCGTATTTTGGAGATCTTTGTGTTCTTATTTTTCCCCTATGATGCAGTGGTTTGCTCTAGAATATTCCAGTTCTACTTACTATAACAGTCTCCAGTGTAGCTCAGTCCTAAGACTAACTAAAAATACCCTCTTTACTCTATTTAGACTGTGATTCATCAGGGGAAGATAAGAACAGCATATCAGCTTTGCCCAGAGATCATTGATGGATGCCTGAAGGTTGATTGCATTTCGCTGCCTTCAATATGCAAAGGTGCCCCATTGCTGTCAGAACACACACATGCACATACAATAAGGGTTATGCACTATGGAGTGAAAAAGTGGTGATGCCTCCAGTGTATCACTTCTCCAGTTCCTATGTTATTCTATGGCACTAAGATCTTCAAAGCTGGACAAATCTTAATGCATTGGTTGCATAGAATAACATGGGAAATGGACAAGTGATATCACTGGGGAAGTGATCTCCTCTGTATCACATCTCCCCCAATGTATGTGCATACCTAGGAACTTTTGAAATGAGCTCACCCTGAGATCTTTGAAATATTAACCATTTATGCTCCCAAGAAAGTAGGTTTTCGTGCTATGTGAATGTGTGGTTTAAACTAGAGACCATCTAGTCAGTTCTAATGGAACCTATAACATGCTATACTTCGAATATATCACTTCTTAAACACTCAAAAGGCAAGCAGGACTTCTGCCACTGGCTTTCAGGTAGAAATATCAATAATATGTCAATAATTTGGATATTAAATAAGTAGTAAAATTGTTGAAAATTAGACAGTAGGAAACACTGGACTCTCTCACCCTGAGAATTTGGCCCTTCACCCTGAGACCCTGAGATCTGGATCAAAACCCTGAGTCTAAGGGTAAAACCCTGAGAGTTCCCAGGTATGCATGTGCTTGTGTGCTCCCCTATATTACTCTACGGGATCAACCTGTTTGAAGATGGTGGATAGAACTGGCAGATCTGTCTGGCCCTCTTTCATTGATGAATGGGCAAGTGATATGAGCCGGCAATTGGAGAATCCTCTAATTTCCTTGTACATTATGATGTTCTCATCTTACTGAATATCGCCTTAGAGAGTAAAATATGCTAACTCAATTTTATCTCTTCTAGAGACAAAAATAGAACTTAATTTGATAAGATACCATATAGTGCTCAATAACTACACTCTAAAAAAAACATCTTCTGAGATTAGTGATAAGGCAGACTTCACCCTCAATACCCAACAGAAGTAATTATATAACATAGCTACCTGTGAGCAAAGTTGTTTGAAAACTTTCACAACAAGGAAAAGTAGAAAAAGCAATATTGCAAGAAGTGCGTGTATATTAAGCCAACCCTGTGGTACTCGGCTAAGACCATTTTTGAGGATTTTGCAACATAAAAAACTAAAATCTAACTCACTGAGAAATATTTTTGACAACAAAGTAAAGAAAAGAAACTGGCTGAATCATCTTGTTATCGTAGTAGGAAAGTATGATTGTTCATTTGCCAACATGAAACTCAAATGCAGGATTTAGAATAGTTAGCCCTTAGTTTTATGAAGCCCTTAGGTAGTAGAGATATCTCCAACTCAATGTGTTGGAGACCTCCCTAGCATCTAAGTGGTTAATACTTTCAGTGCCTGAGGAGGTTGCAATGCATTACTCTGTTTGGTTTGTTCCTAGAATTTATCCTGTTTAGTTTAGTGCATATGTCCCTATGTGATTAAACTTACACAAAATACCTAGCGCCTTACACAGCAGAAAATATAGGAGGAACTCTGTAGCCAACTGACTACACCATAGTGAGAAATAAAAATTCACAATTGTTTAAACGGGCCTTTTAACTTAATGGGAGTTATGGAGATGACTTCTTCAGTGATACCACTTCACCAGTTCCTATGTTATTTTGAGGAGCCAGTGCATTTAGATTTCTCCAGCTTAGGACATTTTGGTGCATAGGCTTTATGGGCGAAATATGTTGTCTCAAAAGAGAAAGGAGAAAAATTATGCTTTTTGACAAGCATGAAATATTTCGTGAAAAGTGCAGTTTTTCGCTTTTTTCACCTAGCTCATTGGATTGAAATCAATCAAATGACAGAATTTCTCCCCACCACATGGACAGGGTCTCTTCTTTTCCCTCAGGCATATAAAAGGGTGTCAGCTTCTCAAAATATATTATTCTGTGCTTGTGAGAGGAATAGAAATCAGCACATTTTTTAGCTAAAGTAGAGCTGAAGCTTAGTTTAGTCTTGAAGCAAGAAATATGTTCTCTGTATTAGCAGAGTCTGGGGAACAGGAATGGAGAATGGAGTTTGAGCCCAAATACCCCAAAATTCAGTGTGACTGGGAAGACGCAGGCAGCTGTGTTCTAAGTTCCATCATGAAGTGGCTGTTGTCTCTGTCTTACGGGAGTCTGGTGTGTGAGAAGGGAGCAAAGGAGGTTTACCCCAAATCCCCCCATATTTTGTGTGGCCAAAGAGGGACAATCTTCAGTGAGCATAAGGAAAAACCTGAAAACCCTGTCAAGGGGGACAAGGTTTTCCTTCTGCTCACAGTAAGACGATTGTCCCTTGCTGTGAGCGGTCTGGTGCCAAGACTAGATTCTACATCTAAGGGGAGGTGGCTTACTCTAGGTAAAAGGGGCAGGAGGGGTATTATTTTATCATTCAACTTCTCTTGAACTACAACTCTGACAGTATTGAAATAACAATCTCTATGGCCCAAATACTATTAAGATTAATTGGAACTGCTGTTTTTGTGAAACATTACTATCCCTATAAGAAAACAATTGGAATGCCTGACCCTGGACAAGCAAAGATGGCTAAAATTGCATAGTCATCCTGTCAGTCAGCATCAGTATCATCACAGCTTCCATGTCAACTTGCACTCCGCCGCCCACACTAATAGTGTTGAGTAACCAGCAACAACACAGGTTGTCACTCAGCATCCACAACCTTAGCTTTGATGTGTGTCTCTGCTGCTCTTGGAAGTCCAGCACGTATGTTACCTAGTAGTAGTACAATTTAAGCAACATCTAGCCCCAGTAGTATTAGTAGCAGCCTCTCAGGAACCCCACACTCTATGAAGTCCACAGTATGAAGATACTTCACTCAGGATCCAAAAGCTAAGCATTGTGCTATCTGTTGTCTGTGTTAGAAGCATGTGAGCAGGAGGAAAGCAGGCTCACACCTAGGTACCTCCTCAGTGAGTTTCCACCTGAAGCAAAATCACAGATCTGACTGGAAGACACACCATCAACAGGTGAGATGTGCCACAACTAGCAGCAGCTGATGTACTCCTATATGTTCCCGGGGCAATGGGTTGCATAATAGAAGTGCTGTTGATGTGTCAGAGAATGTGAAAAGATTTTCTGCTCCTGCTGCAGAGGAATAGGACTGTGAGGGTTTTTTATCCTTTATTTTATAGTTTTAGTAAACATTCATTTAAAACATAGCAATACAAAGCATAACAAAAAAAGCATATTAAAACAATATTAGTGAATTATTTACACCAATACCGCTATATAATATTCGCCCAGAAATATAAAAAAAAATCCTACATTTTCCCATTCACATTCAGCCCCATGGACACAGACAAGCTTCAGTGTCTCTGGAGTGCAGGCCTCCAGAACCAAGCAAATCAAAGCAAGTAATGCACTATCCCATCGTGGATAAACCCTACTATCTATCTATTGCTTAGCTGCATTTTATTTAACCCAAGGAAGCCATATTTTGTCATAAATGGATAAATTGCCATTCAGAGTGTAAAAGTAATGTTCCATATTAGCTTGAAATTAAATCTGGGTGCAAATATCTGACTAGACTGGAGGTTCCACTTTAAGTTACTGTCTGGCTATATACATTTTTCTAGCTAATAAAATATTTATTGTTAAGTATCTTAAACATCTATTGGTCCCTGTCAAATCCAAATGAAAAAGCCACATCTAAGGCTTCAAAGAGAAACTTGAATTGAAAATAATGGAAAGAAGTTTCATAGTCTCTTGCTTGATTTCTTTCAACTTTACAAAGTCCCACCAAACATGATACAATGTTCCATCACCCAGACTGCATCTCTAACAGTTCATAGAAACTGTACTGAAAAATTTACTCAAGAGACGGAACAAGATACCACAGATGGAGTAGGTTATAAAAAAGTCAATGAAAACTAACTGAGTGGACTACTTTCCTCACCAATCTCCAGGTATCAACCCATCTTTCAACTTGAAAAGTATTTCCTAATTCAGTCTCCCATTTCACTATGGCAGAGAACAATAGATCATGCTCTTCATCACTTAACAAATCCATCAATCTGGAAATCAATTTAGTCTGACAATGTTTCCTAATAAATTCCTCCAGTCAAGATTGGATTTATACTCAGAAAATTCTTCACCCTCAATAATGTAAATAGTTCCCTTGGCATATGATATCTTAATTGGATCTCCTGATAAATTAAAATAAAATTACTCAATATTAAATCCTGCAACTTACACTAGATATCTAAGTGGATAAATCAATATCCTGAATATAATATCTAAGAACTTTTAAGCAGAGTAAAAAGTGAGTAACTGGTCATAGCCCATTTTTAGCCTAAATTTCGTCATAGAAGTTATAACGTCCTTTACTACTGGATTACTTATATTCATTAATTTTACAATGGCTGGTTTGACCCAAAACAAATGAAAAGGGTCATTGTCTCCAACCTGGGAGCTCTCCAGTTTGAACCACCCCAACTTTTTATCTTATTTTACATCCAATTCCAACGCATGCATAAACATAGATACCTCATGGAACTGTCTTAAATCAGGGAAACTCAGACCTAATAGCCTCTGTGACCCTTAATCGTATTCTGCGTTAATCTGGGTTTCTTAAATTTCCATACAAAGGAAATCAATATTTTTGACAGTTTATCCAGAACTTTTGTTGAAACTTGGCTGAATAGACCTAAATAGATAAAGTATCTTAGCTACCAAATAAGCCTTAACCATATGTATCCTACCTATCCATGAACCTTCTATTTCCTTCATCCTATCAATCTGACAGCTAAGATCTTCAAATAATACCTTATAATTACTTAGAAGAATTTGCTGGACATCAAACATTAGTTTTATTCCCAGATAATCAATCCATCCTTTGTCCCATTCAAAATTATATTTCTCCCACAAAGATTGTGTTTGAATGGATGGTAAGTAAGGCGAGATGACCTGTGTCTTAGGCAAATTCAGTTTATAATTAGAGTAAGTGCTGTATTTCCTAATGGCTACAAGGGCCATAGGGATGGAATTTTTGGGCAAAGTCAAGGTAAGAATATCATCTGCATAAGTCATTAATTTTAAAGATCTGGTTGTTACACTTGATTCCCCTCTAATCACCTAATCAAAGTTGCTAATGGCTCAATTGATAATGCATAGTGCTGGGGAACTAACAGACATCCCTGTCTCTTACTGTTTTTAATATCAAAAAAGTTGATTTCAGTGCCAGACCCATTACTTTGGGCTAGGATTACTATACAGAGCCATAGAGTTGTTTTTTTTTTTTTTTTTTTTTTTTTTAAACCCTTGTCCCAAAAGCTTCTAAGGTTTCGGAAAAAAAATTCCAACTCACCCTGTCAAAAGCCAAGTGTGAGTTATTTTTGAGATGAAGAGTCTATCACGGTTCCCGTGATCTCTCCTTGTCACTCTCGCTTGTGCTGCTCCCCTTTTGGTTGAGCCTGTTTGGCCTGCCCCTTGTGGCCTTTTTATACCTGACCATTGGCACCTGTCAGGTGCCCTTTCGTGGTGTTTCAGAGCCAGTGTTGCTGTTGCTGTGTTCCTGCGTTCCTGATTTCCTGTGTACCGATTTGGCCCGTTTTGATTACGCTCCTGTGTTCCTGCTCCATGATCCGACCCGGCCTGGCTGACATTCCTGCTCGTGACTGACTTGGCTTGTCTGAGAATCTCCTCCATGATCCGACCCGGCCTGGCTGACGTTCCTGCTCGTTACCAATCTGGCTTGTCTGCAAATCTCCTCCGTGATCTGACCCGGCCTGGCTGACCTTAACCGGCTTGCTACAGTTCCTGCTACCGTTCCTGTTTACTGCTGCTGTTGTCGCTCTGGCGACATTCTGATTCCTGCTGTGTTCGTGGCTGAACTGATCGAGGCTGCATCCATAAACTCCTGCTGAGCCGTGTCTCCAGAGCTGAGTCTCCGGTTTCTCCTGCAGAGCTGTGCTTCCTAAGCTGGGTCTCTCTAGGCACTTGCAGAGTGATTCCTTCACACTGAGCCTCCGATTATATTGCAGAGCTATACATTACTCTCTGGTGCTGTGGTTAACGCTTGCAGTGCTACCATCTGCCCAATCAGAGCCTTCTTAACACTTGCCGAGCCGTTTCCATCATCCACTGCTTCTGCTGCCTTGATTAGACGGCGGCTCATATTGTCTACCATAGCAGAGTAGTCGGTTTCCGTTAAAGCACCCGTGGGAGGCGCTATTGGCTCTAGCTCCATCAGTGTTACTCCCCGTTGCTGCCCGGTGGGGCTATTGGCTCAAGCACTTGCAGCACCAGAGGGTTCCGTTACGCCCATGGGGGCTATCTATTAAGCTCTTGCTGTACCCTGTGTCCGTTATACGCCCGTGGGGGCTATTGGTTCAAGCTAGCACTGTCCGGTTGGTCTCCTTTGTACGCCCGTGGGGGCTATTGGTTCATGCTCTTGCAGTACAAGTTGCCTCCGTTATACGCCCGTGGGGGCTATTGGTTCATGCTCTTGCAGTACAAGTTGCCTCCGTTATACGCCCGTGGGGGCTATTGGTTCACGCTCTTGCAGTACAAGTTGCCTCCGTTACACGCCCGTGGGGGCTATTGGTTCACGCTCTTGCAGTACAAGTTGCCTCCGTTACACGCCCGTGGGGGCTATTGGTTCACGCTCTTGCAGTACAAGTCGCCTCCGTTACACGCCCGTGGGGGCTATTGGTTCACGCTCTTGCAGTACAAGTCGCCTCCGTTACACGCCCGTGGGGGCTATTGGTTCACGCTCTTGCAGTACAAGTTGCCTCTGTTATACGCCCGTGGGGGCTATTGGTTCACGCTCTTGCAGTACAAGTTGCCTCCGTTATACGCCCGTGGGGGCTATCTGCGAACTACTCAGCAACGTTCTACCTAAGTTCTGTACTGTTAATGCAGCTCTCTACAACTATGGACTTTAGGCATTGCCTAAGCTAACATCTATTGCTGCCTCTTATCCACCTTGGACGTGTCAAACACCACAACTGACACTGACTAGATCTTTGTAGTTAACCATTTATTGCCAGTCGCTATTCTGAGCCTGTCCTGTGACAGTATATGTATTATCCAGACTTCTGTATACTGGTACTGGCATAAGTAGCCTACCTACGCTATTTACTGTATTGCCTATTGTTGCCTGTTGAGGGCGACCTTTGTTCTTTATTTCTTTTTTTAATAAAACTGTGTTTTATTCAAACCTGCTGTCTGAGTGTCTGAAAAAACCGTTACAGAGTCATATAGTTATTACATATACCGCAAGTCCCCCCCAATGTCATTAAGGCAGTAAAGTTACACAGTTGATCTACTATGTACTGTTATCCCACACTTACTAAGTTGACATGCTACCCTTTTCCTTTGTTGAAAACAGAGGCTTTAAAGAACTGATTACATGAGTTGTACTCTGCTGGAATATCCCAAGCTGCAGTTATTTTTCAAGGATGGTTGCACCAATGTTACTTAAGCAGGAAGTTAGTGTTGTGGGCAAAGGACAAAGGCATTCAGCTTGCAAAGAATTTTTTAAAGGCATATGTTGCTGTAGGTCTCACAACTTTTACTTTCAGCTATCTTGCGGGAAATTTATTGGTAGTAGCGAAAAGGGGAACATTTTATGTATTTTCTATTGGCGGAAAGTTTAGCAAAAAAAGCTGGAAATAGTTTTTTCACAAAAAGTCGATAGAATAACATAGGAACTGGATACGTGATATCACTGAAGAAGTTATCTCTCCGTTGTCACCTCTTTATCATGCCTTAGTGCGTATCCCTCCCTTGAATGGGAGGTCTCCAACACATTGCTTCGCTACAATGGAGAGCATTCTAGCATTCATGGGATTTAAATAAATGGAAATTTGGGGAATTTTTATTTGTCCACTACCGTGCAGTTGGTTAATCCTTTGAGTGGCAGAGGGGTGTGCACCTCTCTGTCGCTCAAAGGGTTCGACCAAATATAGCCTCTATTTTGGTCTGAATTATTGTATTCACAAGATCAAGAGAGGCACATACGAAAAATGGAAACATTATACAGTTGTTTTTCTGACCAGATCAATGAATCTGCTTGAGAACTTAAAATTGTGAATATATACAGGTGAGGGTAATCTTGGGCAATTCAAAAGACATTTTCTGAAATGAATACAGTGTAGAGGAGGTAAATATGACATTGTGTATATTGTATCCACTATGTTGATTTACTGTTTACTGGTACACAACACAAACAAAACGAAATACCAGCAGTTCATACCTTTTTCAGTGAATTTTAGATCAGAAGCACATATAACACAATGGACATTTTGATGATCCACATGCTTTGTAAATGCTTTGTAAGCATGTTATCACACTTGTTGCAGTTTACAGTCAATTTTGATGCTTTTCTGAAAGCAACCCACATGTGATACACTAGGTTTTTTTTTTTTTTTTTTTTAGAAGACCCTGCACTTTTAAAGCCATCATTGGGTTGTGCATGTACCCTAACATGACCAGAACATATTTATCACAATGCAAAAAAAACTAATTGAATGGCAAACAATTGTCCTGGAGTGTATTTTTTCCACTTACGGTTCTACGTTTAGTATTAACTCTCCTTTCCAAAAACACAAAAATGTGTGTTTTTCTGAGTAGATATTACAATTAGCAATTAAAAAATTGTAAACATATTTTTTTTTCAGCTTGCACCATTCTGCATTTCAGAAAAAAAAATAAAGAAATTAGCCATGTAACTATATTTTAAAAGTACGCAAAATTTCAGTTTCAGGTACTAGTAATATTCAGTTCTACCAAAAACTGGCATGAAATTGCCAGAAGGTAAAATAAAAGTTTTTTCACATTTATACTTTCAGATATACTGTAATCTCTGAAAACCATGGAATACCATATTAGGTTAGATAGCTAGAGGTCTCCTGAATAAAAGAGCACATCACTGTATGAGTTAACATACTGTACGAGTTGCCAGGAGCATAAAACTGACCATAAACTTTCAGTATTCTTTCTATTTTTCTACATTACTACAGAAATCTTTGAAAATGAAATAATTTTCTACTGTATTCTTTATCAGATTTTCTCTTGAAATAAATAAAACCCCACGGGTAAAAACAAGCAAATCATAAGGGGTGCAAAAAACACAAAAGCACCCATATCAAAATCTGTCATTTTTAATACAAACTTCAAATATGACATGTCTGTACTAAAATGATTATAACAACTACAGATATAAAGAAGATAGATAAGGCTTGCCATACCACAACCTACTGAATCATTTGTCTTTCTACCCCTAGCCTTGTGCACAAATATGCCTCTTTTATATTTCTGTCCCTTCAGAGGTATTACAATCTTTGCAAACTGTGGAATTCATTCCTGTATTCATTGGACGCTCCCCTCCCAATTTATCCCATATAATAAGTTGTTAGCTGGGTTTGTAAGGTTACAAGAGTAATGCCCTCAAACCTTTTTGTCTCATATTTGTATGCCTGTTACATTTCTCATGTAATGTTTAATTGTATGTCAGCTTGTTTGAAACCTCATTTTATTGTACAGCTCTGAGAAAAATTGTGCTTTATAAATAAATAATAACAATAATAATTAGTAAGAACTGATATAACACATGTTTTTTACATTCATCAAATATGACCTGTTTGTACTATAATAGTTGTAACAACTACAGATATAAAGACAAGTTAGAAAAGATATACCATTTTTTAAAGAATACAGTCCACTGCATCAGATGATAGGTTACTTGCCTTTTCACCCTTAGGATGGTGAGCACAACTATTTCAAGAAGATGGAGCTGGAAAACATATTTTTTAAAATTGCCACCATATTAAAGACACTAAAAGTAATTGAAAACCATTATATGTCCTACTGTAGTCAGTAGTCATACTATTTTGGAAAATAGACAAACAGATGAATCAAATGAGGGGTCTTTACCCCTAGGCTGACACGCACAAATGATTACAGAAGGTTGTGCTATAGGAAAAATATATATTTTTATATTTATTTATTTATATTTCGGCCACTTCAAAGCTATTAAACTTTTGAAACCATAGAATTTCTTACTGTAATCAGCAGTGATGAGCGAGCATGCTCGGCCGAAGCTCGGTTCGGCTCGAGCATCGCTCTGCTCGGCACATGGCGGTACTCGTACGAGTACCGCATGTGCTCGCCCGCCATGTTCGGGTCTCCTCCCCGCACGTTTCGCGGCTGCTGCGCAGCCAATAAACGTGCGGGGAGGCTCTGACATCAGTGTAATGCCAGCAGCCATGTTGGCTGCTGGCATTACACTGATTGGCTGGCCAGAACCCATGATCGGGTGCTGTATAGCACCTGACCAGCGAGTTCGGCTCAGTCTTAGCCAGGGAGAGATGAGGATAGGAAGGGATAGTCAGTGTAGGCAGAAAAAAAGCGCATTTGAACAAAAAAAAGACCCAAAAGTCCTTTTTAGGACTACTGTGTGTGGGGGCAGCAGATATATTTTGTTTTGGGGGGCAGAGTTTAAAAAAAAACGTCACATATTCCGCTCACTGTGCCTAGCCGCAGATTAGCAGCACATTCTGTTTAGTGTGCAAAGTTTCAGATTAGCAGCACATTCTGTTTAGTGTGCAAAGTTGGAGATTAGCAGCACATTCTTTTTAGTGTGCAAAGTTGCAGATTAGCAGCACATTCTGTTTAGTGTGTAAAGTTGCAGATTAGCAGCACATTCTGTTTAGTGTGCAAAGTTGCAGATTAGCAGCACATTCTGTTTAGTGTGCAAAGTGTAAAAAATAAAAGTCACTTATTCCGTTCACTGATCCTAGCCGCAGATAAGCAGCACATTCTGTTTAGTGTGCAAAGTTGCAGATTAGCAGAACATTCTGTTTAGTGTGCAAAGTGTAAAAACTAAAAGTCACATATTCCATTCACTGTGCCTAGCCGCAGATAAGCAGCATATTCTGTTTAGTGTGCAAAGTTGCAGATTATCAGCACATTCAGTTTAGTGTGCAAAGTGTAAAATATAAAAGTCACTTATTCCGTTCACTGTGCCTAGCCGCAGATAAGCAGCACATTCTGTTTAGTGTGCAAAGTTGCAGATTAGCAGAACATTCTGTTTAGTGTGCAAAGTGTAAAAACTAAAAGTCACATATTCCATTCACTGTGCCTAGCCGCAGATAAGCAGCATATTCTGTTTAGTGTGCAAAGTTGCAGATTATCAGCACATTCAGTTTAGTGTGCAAAGTGTAAAAACTAAAAGTCACATATTCCATTCACTGTGCCTAGCCGCAGATAAGCAGCATATTCTGTTTAGTGTGCAAAGTTGCAGATTTGCAGCACATATTCCGTGTAATATGAAGAAGGCGGGTAAAAAGGGACGGGGAAGTGGACGTGATCCTGATAGTTCAGGGCGCGGGTCAGGACGCGTAGAAACTGTGCCTGGTGCCAGATCACAAGAAAGAAAGACATCCACCATACCTAGCTTCATGTCTCAGTTTACAGGGCGTCGCAGGACATCACTCTCGAGGTCAGACCACTGCGAACAGGTGGTCGGTTGGATTTCAGGTGATACTGCTTCCAGTCGGTTAAGCACCACCCTGTCTTCCACCAAGTCCACTCTCAGTAGCCAAGAGTCTGGTCAACATAATCCTCACCCTGATCATCCTTCCTCCCACCATAGAGGGTCTGGTCAAAGAAGTGATCCCACACTGGGATATAGTGAGGAGCTCGTCTCATCACCAATCCTTAATTTGAACCTCTCTCCAAGCATGCTTGCAGAGGAACATGAAATCTTGTGCCCTGATTCACAACCTCTAGAGGGTACCCAATCACAAGAAGATGACAGAGGGGAACGGCATTTAAGGTCAAAGGAAGTGGATGATGATGATGATGAGACACAGTTGCCATCAAATCAACCACTTTTACTGTCTCAAGACCTTGATGAGGAGGATGATATACAGTTGTCAATGACTGAGTATGTGGTGGGATCAAGAAATGAGGAGGATGATCAGAGTGAGGAAGTGGAGGAGGACTTGGTGGACGATGAGGTGACTGACCCCACCTGGGAAGGTGGAGAGCCGAGCGATGACAGCAGTCCTGAGGGTGAGCCATCTGCAGCACCGCAACAGGCTGGAAGAGGCAGTGGTGTGGCTACAGAAAGAAGGCGGACCGCACCAAACCGGCCCGCAAATGTTCCACGGAGCACCCCCTTGCGTAAATCTCCCTTGCCAAGGGGTAGGTGTTCCGCGGTATGGTGTTTTTTTAAGGAAAGTGCGGACGACAAAAGAATTGTAGTTTGCAACCTGTGCCACACCAGAATGAGCCGAGGCATGAACACTAGAAACCTCACCACCACCAGCATGATCCGACACATGGCATCCAAGCACCGTAATAAGTGGGAGGAACGCCCGGATCGCCAATCTGTGTCTGCAGGCCACACCACTGCCTCCTCTTCCCCTGTTTTCGGTGCCGGTCAATCGCCTGTCGAAGGCGCAGGCCCGCATACCTCCCGCCCTGCACCTGTACCATCTGAAGCACCATCAGCGACCACATCCACTTCCCTGTCCCAGCGCAGCGTCCAAATGTCGTTACCCCAGGCATTTGAGCGCAAGCGAAAATACCCAGCCACCCAACCACAGGCCATAGCACTAACCTCACATCTTTCCAAATTACTGGCCATCGAAATGCTGCCATTTAGGCTTGTGGAGACTGAGTCCTTCCGCAGCCTGATGGCAGCAGCTGTCCCTCGGTACGCAGTCCCCAGCCGCCACTACTTTTCCCGGTGTGCCGTCCCCGCCTTACACCACCATGTGTCCCGTAACATCACCCGTGCCCTAACCAACGCAGTTACTGGGAAGGTCCACTTAACGACTGCCACATGGACAAGTGCTTGTGGCCAGGGACGCTACATTTCCCTGACGGCACACTGGGTGAATGTCGTGGAGGCTGGGAGCGACTCGGACCCTGGGATGGCACAGGTGCTACCCACGCCGAGGATTGCGGGCCCTACCTCCATCAGGGTTTCCGCCAGCACCTACGTTATTGGCTCCTCCTCCTCCGTTTCCACCTCCGAATTCTCTGCGCGCAGCGCCACTCACCCATCAGCCGGTAGCTGGAAGCAGTGTAGCACTGCAGTGGGGAAGCGTCAACAGGCCGTGCTGAAGCTGATCTGCCTTGGGGACAAACAGCACACGGCCTCAGAGCTGTTGCAGGGGATTAGTCACCAGACCGAGCAGTGGCTCTCGCCACTCAACCTGCAACCAGGCATGGTTGTGTGTGATAATGGGCGTAACTTGGTGGCGGCTTTGGAGCTCGGCAAGCTCCCACACGTACCATGCCTAGTGCATGTATTTAATTTAGTGGTTCAGCGATTTCTAAAAACCTACCCCAATGTGCATGATCTCTTGACCAAGGTGCGCCGCGTGTGTGCACATTTCCGTAAGTCATCAACAGCTTCAGCCGGCCTGTTGAAGCTGCAGCAGCGCTTACAATTGCCAGCTCACCGGCTGCTGTGTGACGTGAGCACGCACTGGAACTCCACCTTCCACATGTTGGCCCGGCTTTGTGAGCAGCAGAGGGCAGTAGTGGAGTACCAGCTGTTACACGGTCATCGCCTCTCCGTTCAACTTCCTCTAATCAGAAGTGAGGAGTGGGAATGGATGTCAGACCTCTGTGAGGTTTTACGCAATTTTGAGGAATCGACACAGATGGTGAGCGGCGATAACGCTATTATCAGTGTAACCATCCCACTTCTGTGTCTACTGAAACGCTCGCTGCTCACAATTAAAACCGACGCTTTGCATGTGGAAGAGGTGGAAATGCGGGAGGAAGAGCTTACACAAGGTGATAGCCAGAGCACCCTCACTTCGTCTTCTCAGCGACAATTGGAGGAGGCGGAGGAGGAGGAGGAGGAAGACACGGTTGCCTCCGCTACAGAGGGTAGCCATGGAACTTTAGTTCCATCTCTTCAGCGTGGGTGGGCAGAAGAGGAGGAAGAGGATGAGGAGATTGAGAGTCATCCTCCTGGTGAGGACAGCGAAATCTTACCTGTTGGTACTCTGGCACACATGGCTGACTTTATGTTAGGCTGCCTTTCCCGTGACCCACGCGTTATATGCATTTTAGACAACACGGATTACTGGGTGTTCACCCTTCTGGACCCCCGCTACAAAGAGAATTTCTCATCTCTCATTCCTCCGGTGGAGAGGACAAGCAAAATGGTGCAATACCAGAAGGTTCTTGTCGAAAAATTGCTCCAAAATTTTCCATCTGACAACGCTGGCGGCAGAGTACGTGCTACCTTGGCCAACCGAGAAGGGGAGAAAAGGGGAGCACACAGCAGTTCCGACAAAGGCAGGGCAACACTCTCCAAGGCGTGGGACACCTTCATGACACCCCGCCAGCACCCTCACCCTGATGCGCAGCCTAGTGTCACAAGGAGGGAAAAGTTTTGGAAGATGGTGAAGGAGTACGTAGCAGACCGTGTCAGCGTCCTCAATGATCCCTCTGTGCCTTACAACTACTGGGTGTCCAAGCTGGACACGTGGCATGAACTGGCACTCTACGCCTTGGAGGTGCTGGCCTGCCCTGCCGCCAGCGTTCTGTCTGAGCGGGTATTTAGTGCTGCTGGTGGCATCATAACAGATAAGCGTATCCGCCTTTCCACCGAAAATGCTGATAGGTTGACACTTATAAAAATGAACAAGGCCTGGATTTCCCCTGACTTCTCCACTCCACTGGAGGAAAGCCCTGGGGGAACATAAAGTCACTTTATATATGTTATTTACAATGATGGGAATACTCTGTATTCCCATTCACCCCTTCCACCCAAAAAATGGGTATATGGTTGACTCTCTTCCATATACCCTGGGATATAATTTTTATATAGGGCCAGCTCACCAGCGGGCCCTGTGATATAATTTTTATATAGGGCCAGCTCACCAGCGGGCGCTGTTTGACAATTTTTGTATAGGTCAGCTCACCAGCGGGCCTTCTCATATAATGTTTTATTGGGTCAGCTCTCTAGCGGGCCCTCTCATATAATGTTTTATAGCGTCAGCTCACTAGCGGGCCTTCGCATATAATGTTTAGGATGGTCAGCTCCGCAGCAGACCCTCACCCATAATGTTTTAGATGGTCGGCTCAGCGCACGTTTCCCTCTTAATCATGGCCCCAGTTCAGAAAAATCGAGGACATTTTTGGGAGAATTTGCCTCTGCGCACGTTTCCCTCTTAATCATGGCCCCAGTTCAGAAAAATCGAGGAAATTTTTTGCAGAATTTGCCTCTGCGCACGTTTCCCTCTTAATCATGGCCCCAGTTCCGAAAAATCGAGGACATTTTTTGCAGAATTTGCCTCTGCGCACGTTTCCCTCTTAATCATGGCCCCAGTTCCGAAAAATCGATGAAATTTTTTGCAGAATTTGCAGATGATATACAAGTAAATATACAGCAAATACTGTTTGGTAACAATTTTTCGCCTACAGTCGTTTTGTGTGTTTTACGGTCAGTCTGTAAAAATGGCGTACTACGGGCGAAACATCGTTCCCAGCAGCGAGGTTGGAGTCCAAGATGCATCCAGACATCCTCCCTATGCTGTCCCTGAACCATTTCTGTGGTGTTTCCATCATTTTCTGCCCTTTTCCTATGGACCAGGCACCCTCCCCTCATCAGAGCAGGGGGTGCCTGGTGTAATGCTCGAGTCCTCCCATTGACTTCAATGGGGCTCGGGTGCTCGGCCGAGCACTCGAGCCTCCGGGGGCGCTCGGTCAGAGCACCCGAACACCCGAGCATTGGGGTGCTCGATCATCACTAGTAATCAGTACTTACTGCCAGCCCAAGAAAAACTGTACTGCAACCGATACCAATAGTAATGAGCATGGGCAGCTTCATCTTTTGCAGAATATAACATTTTTAATAAAAAACTGAGCTTTGACATACATGATTTCTATTTTTCATATTAGTTTCCCTTTTATTTGTTTAAAAGGACTTATGCAGGTGTTACACAGTAGTCTCTTTTCTATTTACTGTGTGTGTGGGAGGGGGGCAGATTTGTAATCCAAACCTTATTTTATCCTGTAGAAGAACAAATACATTGTACTATCAAGCTTACATGATTCTAAAGGGTCATGGGTTAGTCTTTTGCCTCTTAGACTAATCTCATACACATTGATAAAAATCCAAATGTTTTTTGTAAAGAGATTTGAATTACAAATGGATGTCAGTGAATACAGGCAAATACAGTAACACATGGGCAAAGATGAATTTGGGGTGGGGGGGATCCATCTGACAAATATTTGGGGAATCCAGACACTGACGGATTGTGTTTTCCTGAAAGTGATCAGAAACAGCTCATAACTTCAATGCCTCGGTTGTCAAGGGAAGAAAACAAGATAGTTAACATGCAGAAACATTTGTTTTTATCATTTTTTTTACTTGCTGTAGTGCCTGTGCAGCCAGACTCTCGGGAAATGTTATATCAGTTGCTACATATTACTATTAATTACAGATATTCAAACTGACAAGTTGTCATTAACTGTCTGGCACTATCATTTTTTTCTAGAATCTTTTCACCATTTAACAATCAGTAGATAAGGGGTGGGTAACCTACAGCCAACCAGCTATTGTTGGCCAGCTGAGAATTATGGGGATTGTAGTCCAGCTACAGATTGTGCAACCCTGCTGTAGACTGATACAATCATGTTCTTTCTGATTATTTGAATGCCTTGTACGTAGATAAAACTCATTACATAAATGTAGACCTATCTTTCTCTTTGCCTGCACTAGTCCCCTGACATATATCTCAAGTTCCTCTAGTAAAGCATACAGGTTCCTGGTGAGCTCAGAATAGTTTTAATTAGTATTGTTCATATAGTTACATATGTGTATAGTCAGGAGAGCAGCAAGAACAATATTTTGGCTATGTATAGTTAGTAAACAAGGGAAGCTTTCCATGCCTTAGGCCAAAAACATGACATTAAAGGGGAATATTCACATCTGAAAATCTTTTTGCCATATCTTGTACTATGGGACTAGTATTAAGAAACATGTTTTTTTTTTTCATTTATGTACTTTTCAAGATCGTTAATCTTCAAACTGTGCACTTCCGCATTATGCGGCACGCTGAATCTTTGGCACAGCTCTTCAGGACTTCCCAGTGCTGTTTAATTCTCCTCCCACCCCCCTCCCAGCTGCACCAGGGTGCACGCTCACACTTCCCTTCGTAGTACTGTGAATCGCCTCTATCATTACAGTAAGCTCCGTTTATCATTATACTAAGGAAGTGCACAGCTTGAAGATTAACGATCTTAAAAAGTATGTAAATGAAAAAAAAAAAAAAAAAACACGTTTCCTAATATTAGTTCCATAGTTCAACATATGGTAAAAAGTTTTTCACATGTGAATGTTCCCCTTTAAATCACACTGTTTTATTTGCATCAAGTCATAGGTTGTTTATCTGTAAAACTCAGGATTTGATGCGAAGACACTTATTTTTGTTTACTTACTATATGTAGCCAAAATATTGTTCTTGCTGCTCTGCTGACTATATACATATGTAACTAACTGAACGCTAATGATAAAAGCTATTTTGAGATCACCAGGAAACTGTATGTTTTATATTTTTAACTAGTTGAAGAGCCCGTGTACATGGGCCACAGTGTCACCCAGCAACGGCCGCAATGCAGTCATGCACAGTAGAGACTGCCCGAGCCTCGGCTGATATGTGTGCATGACTGCAGCGCGTGCAGCTGTCTCTACTGTGCATGACGGCTTCTGACAAACACACACACACTTATACATACTCAGTGTTTAGGCATTCTTTACAAATTGACATACCCCAATTACTTTTATTAACCCTATCCCTCCTAAAAAGTGAATAACCCTTTAGACTGACTGTCCTGTCATGTGAATCATCTAACCAGGTTTCAGTCATACCAATTAGTTCATTTTACATAAATCACTGCAATCACTTACAGTTTCTCCAAATTACCAGCCAGACTTCGAGCATTTACATGGATACATTTTATGTTACTGCCATTCTAAAGAACTGAATTATTTTAAATATTTATTTACTTTTTAACCAGCTGTAACATATGGACCTTCCTATCAGATAGACTATTCATTGTCCTAATTTACATTACCTACCACATCCTGTATTATATCTCCCTCCAACTGTCCCTTCTGTCATTTAGGGCTAGATTCTATTGCAGGTGCTAAATGTTAACACCTGTTTTATCAAACATTTCCTATTGAATCTATGGGGAAAACTAAAGATAAAAGCAATGATAAATTTAGCAACTGCAATAGAATCCAGCCCTTAGAGTCTCTTCCAAAACTTTAACCATCCTAACTCCTAGCACAGTAGCCCACTTTCCACTAAGACATACCTCCCAAGTGTCCCTCTTTAGGAAGGATAGTCCCTCATTTAGGCCCAAATCCCTCTGTCCCTCTTTCCCACCCCGATGTCCCTCTTTTTAGGAGATCAGACTGTGTGGTGTATATATAAGTATATCACAATAAAACAACAACAGCAATAAAGCTCACATTCTTGTTTGTTTAAACATCAGTATATGTGTATTTATATTAGTCTGTGTAAATAAAACACTTAATTGATCTAAATCATGTATTAGGTTACACATGGAGGTATCAATAGGTCGTGAAATAGCAAAAAAATTTCTCGGTAATTCTCCGCCCACAGGCAACGCCCCCAGAAACACCCCTTAAAACACGATTGTGCCTTTTTGTCAATTTGAAATGTTGGGAGGTATGCACTAAGATGCAATCCATCTATCCCCAGGGAAAAGATAGCCAAGTACTTTAGAAACTCAAACCCTTCCTGCTTACAATAAAATGTGCTACTGTCCACTTAACCCTTTGAGTGCAAGAGGGGTACGCAAAGCATTGGTTTGCATACCCCTCTGGCACTCAAAGGGCTAATAAAACACCCTGTTTTCTAGTGATGCACATCACAGTTTCAGTTCAGCATTTACCAATCTTTTAGGAATATACACATAAAAAATACTGAGTATGAATGTCAGCGTGTTGCCAGTGACAGTTGGTTAAGCCAAGCATAGTGTTGTCATCTTCATGTAAAATGTCATGAACAATGCATGTTTTTATCATGTATCTGCCAGAATAAAAAGAAGTTGCAGTTATTCTTGCTCCCTAACACATTACAGATACATACATTTTGAAAGGTCAATGCCAACATCTCAGTAGTACCCATGAGCATGTCCTTTTAAATTTGTTAAACATGAACTGTATTGCATCAGTGTTTACACTGCACAGGTTGCTATTCTCTATATCACCTTTCCTTTATACCATTTATGCCTATACCACAGCAGGATGAACCTGTTGAGAATCCCTATCAACCACATACAGCCAAAACCACCAATTAACCAGCATAGGGCAGTAGCTGGATGCAACAATACCAGACACAGGCAATTGGATACTACCACCCCTATTCAGCTACAGATGTTACCACCACCTTATAATAATAATAATAATAATTATTATAATAATAATAATAATAATAACTAGTTTTTATATAGTGCCTTTCTCCCTGTGGGACTCAAAGCTCTTTAAGCACAAGCTCTCTGAATTATCCAAATCAGCAGCTGTATAATAGATATTATTATTAACCAATCAATGGTACTCATTTATTGACCTCGAAAAGATGAAGGACTGAGTTGACCCTTCCGGGATTCGAACCTGCAACCTTGCAGTTGAACAGGCTTTGTAGTTAGGGAATTTATCAATGAGCTATCTCACTGGCCTCACCTTCACAAGCTGGATGCCATACACACAGTAGCACACACCTTTGGCCCCTCACCCCCACCACCTGATCCAAGCAGGATGCCATCACTACACCAGCATGCAGCCTCCTCCCAGGTGGGAAACACAGTGGCCACAATACTATTCATGGCCACTGGACTGCCCTCACTCCTTCAAACCAGACATTGGATACAGTTTTCATTGTTGCCAGAAGATGTGGAAGGTAGTGATGATATTACAGATGTGAGATGGTACCTGCAGCATCGGAAGCTGCAACAGCATTAGAAACATCAAGGCTAACATCCCCAGCATCATCTGCTTCATATCCACAAGCACCCAGAATTGTTCTGGAGAGAGAGCATGTGGCCATACAGATGACGTTACTGAGGTAGACCCAAAGATAAAACTGCAGGTGTCTGCGAATCCTCCACAACATAGGCAGTGCACAGACTGTCCACAAACAGGCCAGTGTGACCACCCTAACTGGCACTGAAAGCCACCTAACAACAGTGCACACCATAATGCGACATTTGGGAACTGTCTTGAGTGACATGCTGGGACAACTACTCAAAGAGTTCAGCTAGAACAATAGCATCCAAAATTTCCTTGCAGAGAAAAAGGCAAAAACAGGCAAGACAGCCATCATTAGGCCCCCCCCTCCACATTTACACCATCACACATTTGAATAGACAACAGTACAGGCAAAGAAGTCTTCCACCTCTTCACACCTTTAAAAAAAAAAACTGAACTAACAATGGCATGGCTGATATGTTTGTTTAAAAAATAAATCTGCAATTCATTGAATTATTGTGTCTGTGTCATCTAAAATGTTTAAACTTTTAAGTGCTAAAGGGATGTCCTACACATTGCAAATAAATGAGTTGGAGAAGCTCTGGACAACCCTTGGGCACTCCAAGGCTTAGGGTTTATTAGAAAATAGATGGTATGTTAGAAAAAAGAAATAACAAGACATAGGGAGCATGCTGTTCACAGAGGAAAAAAATTTATTGCAACTCACTAAGGTAAAAGTAGATAAATCTATGGGACAGGTTGGGATACAGCCAAAGTTATTAAAGAACTTAAGAGTGTTCTGGCAAAACCTTTCACAGAATTATTCAACCAGTCACTATCGACAGAAGTAGTTCCAGAAGATTAGAAGGCAGCAAATGTAGTACTGCTTCACAAAATAGGTAGCAGGAAAGAGTCTGACAACTACAGACCAGTAGGTCTTACATCAGTAGTGAGAAAATTAATAGAAACCATGTTAAAGGAAAGAATTTTTAAATATCCGAATTTAAATGGCTTTCAAGATCCCAAACAGCACAGGTGTACAGCAAGGAGAGCTTGTCATACTAATCTCATAGATTTTTTTTTGACTGGTTAACTAAAATAATAGATATGGGAGATATATATCTTATCTAGATTTCAGTAAAGCATTTGACACTGTCCCTCATAGAAGACTCATTTATAAATTGCAGTGTTTGAGTCTGGATGTAAAAATAGTTGGATGGATAAGGCAATGACTGATTGACAGGAGACAGAGGGTTGTAGTCAAAGGAGAATATTTGGACGAAAGTCGCGTTACTAGTGGGGTACCTCAGGGATCTGTACTGGGGCCCATTATTTTTAACATTTTTATATGTGATATTGCAAAAGGTCTACAAGGTAAGGTATGCCTTTTTGCAGCTGATACAAAGATCTGCAACAGGGTAGACATTCCTGGGGGAATAATCCAAATGACAAATGATTTAGGTAACTTTCAAGAATGGACAAGAGTGTATCAGCTGCAGTTTAATGTTGAATAAATATAAAATAATATAATTGGGATGTAAAAATCCAAAGGCAGAATATAGTATTAAGGGTACTGTGCTGTTGGAGACAATAGAGGAAAGGGATTTGGGAGTAATTACTTCTGATGAGGATTTGAGAGTAATTATTTCTGATGACTTAAAGGTAGGCAGGTAATGTAACAAAGTGGCGGGGAATGTAAGCAGGGTGCTAGGTTGTATAACTAGGGGCATTAATAGCAGGATAAGGGAAGTGATCATGTCACGCTACAGATCGTGTACAGTACTGGAGACCCAATCTCCAGAAGGATATAGATACTCTAGTTAGAATTCAAAGAAGGGCTTCTAAAATGATGAACAGTTTACAGGAAAAGAAATATTAGGATAGACTAAAGGATCTGAACATGTATAGCTTGGGGCAGAGAGAAGAGAGGGGGTACGATGTAAACATTTAAACACATGAAAGGATGCAACAAAGTGCAGGAGAGAAGTACATTCAAAGGAGTAAAAATGTTAGGACAAAAGACCATAGTCTAAAACTAGAGGGATAGCGGTTTAGATGTAATGTAATAAAGTTTTACTTCCCTAAGAGGGTAGTAGATAAGTGGAATAGCCTACCAGCAGAAGTGGTAGATATTAATACTGTGATGGAGCTTAAGAATGCATGAGATAGGCAAAAAGCTGTCCTGAACATAACACAATACCAAGGACCAAATAAGGTTAGTGAAATGAAGAAAAAGGGAACTGGTGCGCTCACTGTAAGTGTCCTAGAGAACAAAAGGGAATAACACTATCTTCTGTATAGAGAGATAATAATAAATGCCTCAATATTCAACCAACAGGGCAACATACAGAGGAGGGCAGGTAAAAGGTTATGATGTTGCAAATAAGAGCATACTTAACATAGTCAGAACATTTGTTTGCAAGTGTCAAAATATATAGGTTATAAAGTTAGAAAACAGGACCTGGAATAATACTTCAGTTCAGAGAGAGTCCCAGTTCAAATGATGGCTGATGAATCAAACAGACATGGAATGGATGATGATGCGATAAACATAAAATGATTTAGTTTTCAGTGGATTGATGAAGCTGATGTTAGTTTATGGGAAACACTCTTTACTCTGAGCTGCCTTCAAATGCCCGGAGTCCTCTCGAACAGGTACGTAGATAAAAGGAAAAAAAAAAGAGAGACAGCACACCAGAGATCTAAGGGTAGTATGTCAAAAATGAATACCCTAAATAAACTTTTCCTGAGAAGGAGCTTAACGCTCAGAAACGCGTTGAAAGAAATAAATTAAGGGACACTCCATTATCAAGACCCCAATGGATTCGAAAGAAAGGGACAATGCGCATCCCCAGCATCATTCACCCCATCTGAGCCACGGATCAAGGCTACGGCGGTGGTGATCACAAGTGGTAGTAATACATTGATGTGCCTTTATACAAGGGGACTTCTGGTGAGCAGACTGCATTAATTGTTGTTTACATGCCATAAATCAAAGAATTCATCTGGTGAGCGTCTATCTATGTGGGGGAGATAAGGATCCCCCCCAACAGCTATTACGCTCTACTCTTTGAACAAAACCAATTATAGTTTCTTTATCCTGCTCTTGATGTCCCGTTAGCTTTGCTCCCTTCATTTCTAGTCCGTTGTTATTTTGCCCCTTTTATTTATTCACCTATTTATTTTCCATCTTTTATCTCTCTCCAACAGCACTGTTCTAACTTATATTGAAATATTTTACTCTCCGTGTCTTGAGTGACTGAGAACACTAGTCCTTGGGATAAGAATATACTATATATATTTACTAGTTGAAGAGCCCGTTACACGGACCACAGTTCCACTGCCAGCCGGTCGTGGGGCAGTCATGCGCAATAGAGACTGCTCGCGCTGTGGCTGATACAGAGCTGGACGCTCCGAAGGAGCGTCCAGCTCTGTATCAGCTGCTGCGCGGGCAGTCTCTACTGCGCATGACTGCAGCACGAACAGAGGTCTCTACTGCACGTGACTTTGTCGTTACACACGTTTTAGCGAATTATTATATAGGATATATATATATATATAGGATGTATAGAATGAGATAATCTCATTCAATTACAAGCGCACTCCTAGGTCTTTAAATAAAAAAAATATTTATTAACATAAAGATCGACGTTTCGACCCCCTCAGGGGCCTTTATCAAGACAACAATAATATAAAAGCACTAACCTTAAATACAGTGGTCCCCTCGTGCTCAAACACCACGAGGTCAGTGCGGCAGCGACACCGCGGGCGCTGGAACGCACTAACGTGGACCGCATCCGTTGTTAACTCTTGTGGTACCAAGATGCAATCCCATGCTCCCCGCTACTGTAGCCGCCAGCACCTAGACATCGGTGTCCAGCCCAAGGGGAATACTGAATCAAAGCCTAACAGTGGAGACGAATACATACTTACATAAAAAGTATCAATTCAATCGAACAACATAAAAGGGAGTAGGTCACCCGTATCTACATCGGGCACGTAATCCAAACACAACTCTCCATCTTAAATCATCTGATATCAAAAGATCATTGTAATTTACAAAGTATATGCTACAACCACACAATATTAAACACCCGGTGTATAACTAGTAGGACTTACCCCGGTGCCTCCATACGATCGTGAATCTTTATATGTGAGGATCATATGTACAAGTCTTCCCAAGTGTAGTTTAAGCGTGCATCCACCTCCCATCGAGGTTGGTCTCATATCAATGAAAATAAAAAATAAAAAATTAAGTAAAAATCATCCAGAAGTTTATGGGGGATATTTTGAACAAATGGTATCTTTCACCACCTTGGCTCCACGTGTGCTGTACTCTTACAGACACCACGGAGACCGATTTAAAGGCTGTTATTAATATCTTCATACAAGATACCTAATCAAGAAAATCTTACAGAAACCGCAAATTGAGTTTAAATAACCCCTGGCTCTACATGTGCTATATCTTATAGACATCATGGAGCCCATAATAGGGTTGATAATCATTTCTCATTTCTTTATTACGGAGTTTGCAAGATCTTTTCTATTATCAGAATCCCCCAAGTAGCTTAGTCTGTAAAGGAGTATAGACTTGTCAAACTTGATCCTTTCTTATTAAGACCCGATATCAATTCCGGGTGACAAAACTGATTGTCCAGAGACACCGAACAACATCCACCACCAAGGGACACCGGGTGACATGTGTAACAAACTTCCAAATGCTGGATAATTAGTGGTAGAATCTTGTAGGGTTATTATGCCCAATGTTTGGCCAAGTCGCGGGGAGCACAGCGCTGTCACAACCATTAAAGGCCGGGACGCGCTGAGTTAACCCGCAACCGAACCATCCTACAGGTTAGAACCCACTCCCTAGTACTAGCAAAAAGACTTTACATGTACACCCATGTCCTGCAAATTACCACCAGGACACGTTTGTACATACAGCCTATATAAAACACATATAAATGGCATCTTAAATTTCAGCAGGAGAAAAAATAGAAAGAAAGTAATAAAAAAATAACAAAAAAATGAATACATATATTAGTACTAAATCTATTCCAGCATTTGTCAGCTAAGCCTTTACTATGGTTTATACATGCCTCAATACTAGGACTTACATATAGGGTTATTAATTATCACCTTGACAATCACAGTGGTCCTTAACCCACTGCATTCGTCCTAGGAGGTATTAACACCATGTATCGGTCTAGCTTTCCATATCTAGAACAAAAACAGAAAATTCTATTGTAATGGTCGACAAATAAATTGATTAGGATTAATCTCTCTAAATTCCAGATCGAACTAAATAACCTCACTCAGTTTATGATTACATTGCTTCCAAAATAGTTCAACGTGCTTAAAGGAAACAGTGTAGTGTTAGTTTGTCATTAAGTCCTCTTGGAGACACAGTATTCAAATAATGTATCCACTTGGCTTCCTTCTGCAACAATAGTTTCCCTCTATCCCCTCCCCTCGTTAGCGGAGGGACTTGATCAATGGCCATATATCTCAAAGAGGGTAAGGGATGACTAAACTTAGCAAAGTGTATTGCAACCGGTTGATCTTTAATTTTTGAGGAAGATTTTACAGTAGGATTACGTGCTGCTTCTAAAGCTGCTTTTATTGCAGCTCGATGGTTACTCATCCTTTCTTTGAAAGAATCTGTACTTTTGCCCACGTAAAGAAGACAACAAGGACAGCGTATGATGTAAATGACATATTGGCTGCTACAACTTAAATTATATTGTATTTGGATCTTGAAGCCTTTGTGTGGATGTCTGAAATAAGTACCAACAAGCATATAATTGCAAGTCACACAAGATATACATTTATAACAGCCCTTTTTCAATGTAGTCTTATCCTTACTGTAACATTTTACCGGGTCCTTTTTAACCAATAAATCCTTCAAGTTCTTTCCTCTTCGATAACACATCATGGGTGGTCCCTTTGATAGATGTTGTAATGCTGGATCACTTGAGACAATCGGCCAGTGTTTTTTAATACTAGTTTTTAAGGATGCAGAAGTCGTATTAAAAGTTGTAATGTAAGGCATCCTATGTTCCTTATCTGATTTTCTTTTAGTGAAACTCTATAATCTTGTTATTCTAGTAGTTGTATTTATGGAGTCTTTAATGAGTTTTTCGTCATATCGTCTCTCTAGGAACTTATTGCCCATTTTATTAAGTTCAGAGTGCAAGCAGTCGTCATCACTGATTATTCTCCTTAATCTTAACATCTGAGATCTGGGTAGACTTAATCAAGTGTGGAGGATGGTGACTGGTGGCTTGAAGTAAATTATTCCTATCTGTGGGTTTATTATATATAGTAGTTTCTATAGTACCCTCTCTCAGTCTCTCCAGTACGTCTAAAAAATGGATTTCTATCTTGCTTTAGGATAAAGTCAAGTGAATAAGTTTATGATTATTATTTAAGTCATTGATTAGTTTCTCCAATTCTGTGTCAGTTCCTTTCCATATAATGAACATATCATCTATATACCGTGTGTAGATCACCGTATATTTCCTGAAAAGTTCATGTCTCTGAGGGATGTCCACTTCATATTTATGCATGTAACTATTTGCATAAGTGGGGGCCATGCATGCTCCCATAGCCGTCCCGGTCTTCTGCAAGTAAAATTTATTCTCAAATTTAAAGTAGTTTTTTGTAAGGCAAACTTCAAGCATTTCAATGAAATAGTCCACAGGAGGACCACTATACAATGGGTTATTGGTAATTAGATCTCGCACTGCAGCCATTCCCTCTGAATGTGGGATCACTGTGTACAGAGATCTAACATCCATAGTTCCTAGAATCACATCCATTAAATCCATCCTCAGAGACAACAACATTTTCAAGAAACTACTGGTGTCTTTTAAATAATAGGGAAGTGCCTGTACACAGGGTTGGAGATAAAAGTCAATATATTTACCTAAAGGATGAAGCAAAGACCCAATGGCTGAAATTATGGGTCTACCTGGAGGTTTAGTCAATGACTTATGTATTTTAGGGAGTGTGGACAAGATTGGCTTCCTTGGAAAATCTGTAGTTAAGTATTCACTCATTTTCTCATCTAACCAGTGTGCTTCTTTGCCTAAACCAATCAGTGAGTCTACATCTGATTTGAATCTCAGTGTGGGATCAAAGGATAAACATTGATAAGTGTCAATGTCTGATAATTGGGTCATGATTTCCTCTCTATAATCACTGTAATCTTGGAGCACAATTGCCCCAATATATATATTTTTATTGTGTTTCTGTTCTTCATCTTTTATTATATAGTGTTATCTATATCAATATCCCTTTGTCTCATTGTATTAATAAATGTATACCCCTTGTAACTCAATACAATCATTCATTTTACTACCCTTAGATCTCTGGTGCACTGTCTCTCTTTTACTTTCCAGGTTAGTGAAATGGGCAGACTAGGTTAGCCGAATGGTTCTTATCGTCCGTCAAATTCTATATTTCTATGTTTCTATATTAAGTTTCTGATGCAGGTGTGGTGAAAAATTAGCTCTTCTGCTGTCTCCAAACTCTAGCTCACTTCAGTCTCAGCAACATACAAGTACAGCAAATCCCGGGTGAGAAGCAAATGGGAGTTGGGGATCAAAATCATCTGAGGAGCTCCAGTTGTCTAACTATGGTCTCATGCATGATGAAGGTTACAATACATCATCACAACATCCAGTTTGTCCTATTGGCAATGAGTATGCTAACTGGACACATAGGGCACACTCATAGCATTTGCCATGTTCACATTGCATGTGGGCCTTATCTACAAAAGAAAAGGGGCCACATTCTATTACAGGTGCTAATTTTATCACTGCTTTTATCTCCAGTTTTCTCCATAGACTTCAACAGGAAAATGTTTGATAAAACAGGAGTTAACATTTAGCACCTGCAATAGAATCCAGCCCCAAATGAGCAATTCTGGAACATACCAACTATACCACAGGGGGAAACAGAATGTCAGATTGATGTATGTGGGATTTTTTTAATTACTTCAGTGCTCTAGAGGTCTCTAATACAGTGCCTCAAAAAACACAGGAGACCTCTCTAGCATACAGAGGGTTAAAAGCCCCATTTAAAGCAACAGGAGATTGGAGAATTTGTATTACTCCTACTGTGCCGTTCAAGAATTGCTGATGTTTTTTTTGTGCTCAAGGACTATAGCATTTGCATGACATAACAAGTATTCATAAAGTTATTGATATTCATAATCAAGGGATAGGCAAATAGACAACAGTGGGAGGGAGGAGATACGGTCACACAGATGCACATATAGATCTTCATTCTGTTATGGTGCTATGTTATGCCAAAGATAGCTGTAAGAAAACATAAACCTTATTTGTATCATTGTTCTCTTTTTTTGGCAGGCAGATATGCTATGTATTGGTAATGACACTACTAAAATTGCATGTATCAGTTAAAGTGGAAGTTTACCCAAAATTAAAGTTTGCATTTTTTAAAACTAAGAACTGCCTATATGTCATGTTAACCAAAAAACAGCAAATGTACAGTTAAGGAGGACTGAAATTATCCAAATGCATTGCAATGTATGGAACATAATATCTTTTCTATCACAGAGAGGTCATAGTTTGAGCAATGGGGTTGATGGCTGTTTGATATCCCATCTAGACAGCACAGGTATTGCAGCTGCTGCTTTGCCTGCTTTTCCACCTGTAGATGGCATCCTTCATGCTGTCAGAGCTGGAGAATCTAGGCTTCCCACCTGCAGGCAGATGCCCACCGGCATCACCCCAATTCATGGGCTCCCTGCCTCTCACCTGCCAATCGACTGCATGCCTTCTCAGCAAAAGTAATGGTAACATAGCACTAATCACAATGTGATTAGTTTGTTAGATGTTTTAAAGATGGCATCTGGCCAATCAGGTGTTGATTATTGGTTTTTACCTATTATGCACAGATATGACTATGGACAGTGCAGGTCTGGACATTGTTGCATTGTTAATGACGGTAATGATATATTCAGGGTTAAGATGCAGTGCATGAGACAGGTACTGTTGTCTGGTCTTTGTAGACAGTGCATATATGTCTTGTATTAACCCCTTGGGGGCTAGAGCAATACATTGCTTCACAAAGCATCACACACAACCTGGTCCTCAGTGCGATAGTGGTGCAGCTTATGACACTGGCATTCCCAGGGTTAAATTGCATGTGTTTCTATTTATGATACCAATGAGTGCATGCGCGCGGCATTTTTTAACTGCTTTCTTTTGTCCAGAAGAAACTGTATCATTCTAACACTCACCACATGAAACAAATTATTGAATGGATTATGCTGTTCCATTGATTTTTATGGACAATGTATCAATTTACCACATCACAGATAACAGAATGCCAAACTGTGACTGTGAAACCATTGTCACTGTTATTTTCAGGACAGATGCTAGAGAATCAAGCTACTGGATGTCATGTCCGTGGATGCAGACATGACAATTGTTAGCAGTTTTTTTCATACTGAAGCAGGTAGAATGTAAGATCCTGTTTAGCCATTTAAGTGCTGTCAGTGTGCAAAGCATTGTGATTCAATTTGTTGCACAATCCTCTTGTCTTTAAATGGTTACGATTATCATGCACAGTGAGCAGAGTGTGAAATCCTGTGGTCTGCCAACAACTGTCATGTCTGCCTCCATGGACATGAAATCCAGGCCTGATGGAGGATGTTAACTCTTGAACAAAGAGATATTGACAACATTCATATGGTATTATTTGGTGGTGTTATTGCTTTTTAAATGGTTAACGAAATGCAAAAAATGGATTGATCTTACAAATTTGCCTGTCTCAAATCCTGTTTCAAATGAATGTCAAATTTCCAGAATAATTTTTCTCATTCAAACCCAATCAAACCCTGATATTTTCCAGACTCCAGGAATAAGGACAGCAGGGTGGAGCCCCCTTTTGGAAGAAAAGGATATACATTGAATCTCCAGCTCATTGATTTACAGTGATTTGGAGACATATCTTGTATCTAATATGTTAAATTGTTAGTATCTCTTACAGTGGAAAAATTATATATTGTATGGTTTATCTTGCTGATTAAAACAAGGGTGCTCCCATTATTGAGAGATGTTTTATTCAAAAGTTATTGCAGCTCGAACTTGCATTTTTGGGTAGAGTATGTCCTTGACCTGAACTTTTTGATTGTGTTGTTGCTACATCCATAAATAGACAGCTATTGTGAGAAACAAGAACCATCCATAGACTACTATGTTCCCTGTAAAATGTAATTCCATGGAGGTACTGTATCCAAAAATGCCAGTTTGAGCAGTAATTGGAGTACACTAGTGATGATCGAGCACCCCGATGCTCGGGTGTTCGGGTGCTCTGGCCGAGCGCCCCCGGAGGCTCGAAGTCAATGGGAGGACTCGAGCATTACACCAGGCACCCCCTGCTCTGATGAGGGGAGGGTGCCTGGTTCATAGGAAAAGGTCAGAAAATGATGGAAACACCACAGAAATGGTTCAGGGACAGCATAGGGAGGATGTCTGGATGCATCTTGGACTCCAACGTCGCTGCTGGGAACGATGTTTCGCCTGTAGTACGCCATTTTTACAGACTGACCGTAAAACACACAAAAAGGAAGATAAAAACTAATCTGCGGCTAGGCACACTAAACAATATGTGACGCTAATCTGCGGCTAGGCACACGAAACAGAATGTGACGCTAATCTGCGGCTAGGCACACTAAACAATATGTGACGCTAATCTGCGGCTAGGCACACTAAACAATATGTGACGCTAATCTGCGGCTAGGCACACTAAACAATATGTGACGTTAATCTGCGGCTAGGCACACTAAACAATATGTGACGCTAATCTGCGGCTAGGCACACGAAACAGAATGTGACGCTAATCTGCGGCTAGGCACAGTGAACGGAATATGTGACGTTAATTTGTGAATTTGCACACTAAACAGAATGTGACAATAATCTATGGCTAGGCACACGTTTAAAATGGCCCTTTTTGTCGCTGCGTTGTAAAATCATTGGCCCTGTGCACCTAACAGAATATGTCAGCTTGTCACTGCACTGTGAAATATTTGTCCCTGTGCACCTAGTACAATGTCACCTTAGAACATGTCCCCCCCCACAAAAAAATGAAATTCTGCCACCCCCAAAAAAAATTAAATGCTGCCCCCACACACAACAGTCCTAAAAAGGACTTTTGGGTCTTGAAAGAGTTTCAACAATTTTATTCTCCCTACACTGACTTCCTGTGCATCTAGTATTATATGTCACCTTTCAAATATCCCCCCCACAAAAAAAAGGAAATTGTGCCCCCCCAAACAAAATATAAATGCTGCCCCCACACACAACAGTCCTAAAAAGGACTTTTGGGTCTTGAAAGAGTTTCAACAATTTTATTCTCCCTACACTGACTTTCCCTGCCTAAGCGCATCTCTCCCTGGCTAAGAATGAGCCGAACTTGCGCGTCGGGTGCTATACAGCACCCGATCACGGGTTCTGGCCAGCCAATCAGTGTAATGCCAGCAGCCAACATGGCTGCTGGCATTACACTGATGTCAGAGCCTCCCCGCACGTTTATTGGCTGCGCAGCAGCCGCGAAACGTGCAGGGAGGAGACCCGAACATGGCGGGCGAGCACATGCGGTACTCGTACGAGTACCGCCATGTGCCGAGCAGAGCGATGCTCGAGCCGAACCGAGCTTCGGCCGAGCATGCTCGCTCATCACTAGAGTACACTCATTTTAATCAACAGAATAAACATTTATATATTTTTTTCCATATTGCAAAACACTGATACTGTACTTTGGAAAAAGAGGATTAATTTTGGAGCAAACCAAGTGAACCTTTGGGAACAAATTTACATTTCCCAAATTCTTATTGCTTTAAAGGGATAGTAATACTTAAATATTACTAATCCCCATAGTGTAGCTCTTTAAAAAAAGATTTGATTTGTCCCCAGCTTCATCTCTCAAACCTTTATGGTTTGAGAGATAACCAAACGCAAAGTTCCCCCCTCCCTCCCCCCCATCCCTGAAGTCAGCGTTGTACTGACTGCAGGGATATCCGGTCTGACTTTCATCAGGCAGCTCTGCAGCTGATCCGCGACCGCGTTAGTGACAAAGAATTATTTCACTGACACCGTCTTCTATGTGTGCTTTGTTTGCAAGCACACGTAGAAGACCGTTTCAGTGAAATAATTTTTTTTTACGAACGCGATCTCGGCTCTGCTGCAGAGCTGCCTGATGAAAAATAAAACCGGATATCCCTGCAGTCAGTACAACGCTGACTTCAGGGAAGGGAGGGGGGGGACTTTGAATTCAGTTATCTCTCAAACCATAAAGGTTTGAGAGATGAACCTGGGGACAAATCAAATCTTTTTTAAAGACCTACACGATGGGGATTAGTAATATTTAAGTATTAGTATCCATTTAAACGGGGGCTTTTAAACCCTTAACCCACTGAGTGCCATCTGGCATTCAAAGGTTTAATGCTAGAGAGGTCTACAACACATTGCAAAGCAACATGTTGGAGAGCTTCCTAGCACTGAAGGGGTTAACAGTCCCTTTTAAATCAGACAGTTGTTTGATCTAGAATTCTACCGCTTACCTTAGCATATCCTTCTCACTATCCATTTAAATATCAAAAATCTTGTAAGGGCGAGGTCATTTTTTTAATGCATTCCTGGAAATATTAATTCATGTCTTTCATATAACAACAACATGTTTCTAAGCAATCCTATCCCTCTGGGACAGTCTAGTGAGGCTAGCAGTAGACAACAGACAAATAGATTATGTCTTCATTGTCTGACCTTAAGGAACTTTTTGGTAGTCAGAAGGCAGGAGGTGTTAACATTTGCCAGTCAGGTCAGAGCATGTAATTTGTCTAAAACAACAACAGGAAACTTGGAATCCCATCCGTTAAGCTTTTTCTTTTAACATGTGGGTCAGCTACTTAAATATAACAATCCGGAACGTCTGAGTTGCTCGGTAGTTAGGGGTCACGTACATTTTTTTAATTCTGAACTTGTCACAGCATCCATTTAATTCATTTTCTTCCTGGATTGTACATGGCCACACTAACAAATCAGTAATGGATAACACCTGGATATTGAGATCACAAGAGCCAACACCTGTGTAGAATATTAGGGATAGGCTTCACATATGCTGTATTGTGGTACTGCTATGTTGAATTTAAAGGGATAGTAATGTCTATGTAATGTCTATATTAACCCTTTGAGTGCCAGAGGAGTACAGAATGCAATGCAAAGCAATGTGTTCTGTACCCCCTAGCACTCAAAAGGTTTAAGTATATCTCTGAGTCTTGTTTTTCTAAGATATATCGCTATGTTTAATTACTTACATGCTTGTAGTAGGCTGACCAGACCTCGCCTTTAACTGGGAACACACAGGAAATAGGCCTATTTCAGGAGTGCACCAAAGTCAAAGCAGCCTTGCAGTATGCATTTTTCATATGCATATCCAGTTAAAGGTGACGTCTGGTCACCTTAGTTTGTAGTTCAAACTATATTAAAAGCTGAAAAGATCCTCCTTCCGCCCGGACAGATGCAGGGAGGGACAATCTTAAGCAAAAGGAAAATCCTGCCCTCTTTCATCCAGGGGGTCAAGGTTTTCCTTATACTTACTGACTGAAGATTGTCTATCACTGCATCCGTCCGGTCCCACAACCAGATCACAGAGCTAAGGGGAGCGGCCAGAAGGCAGATCCTTTCAGCTTTAATATCTTTTGAACTTCAAAGATGTAAGTAATTAAACATAGCGATATCCTCCTATATAATAATTCAGTAGGATGTTTGTCAGAAGCTGTCATGCACAGTAGAGACTGTCCGTGCTCAGGGCCGGATTTGCCATAAGGCAGAGTAGGCACCTGCCTACAGGCAAACGCCACTGAGGGGGGCCTGCCATTGGGATTCTTTTTTATTTATTTATTTTTTTTTTAAACTAGCCACCACGCTGGCTGCGCAGTGGCAGAACAATAATTCCCCCACCCGGCACCCACTCCATGTTGCCCTCACATTGCCCCCCCCCCGTTGTCTGTTTCCTACCTCCCTGGCAGGACAGGCCTGTGCCTCCTTTGGCACAGTCCTTTAGCTGCTGAGCTCACTCGTCGACTCTTTAGGAATGCAGAGGTCTAGGAGATGACATCATCTCCCAGCGCTCTGCATTCCTGAATAGGAGACCGGGCGGGAGCTCCAGAAGCTACAGAACTGTGCCAAAGGAGGCACAGATGACAGATCTCCTGCCAGGGAGGTAGGAAACGGACAACGGGGGGAGGTAGAAAATGGACAATGGAGGGGAGGCAATGTGAGGGCAACATGGAGATGGTGGGGGTAAGTTGGAGATGAAGGGGGGTAATGTGAGGGCAACATCATACATGGAGATGGTGAGGGCAATGTGCAGCTGATGGGGTCAATTTGGAGATTGGTGGGAGCAATGTGGAAGTGATGGGGGCAAGTTGGAGCTGATGGAGCAATGTGAGGGTAACATGGAGCTGATAGGGGCAAGTTGGAGCTGATGGGGGGCAATGTGAGGGCAATATGGAGATGTGGGGGCAATGTGCAGCTGATGGGGGCAATTTGGAGATGGTGGGGGTAATGTGGAGCTGATGGGGGCAAGTTGGAGCTGAGGGGGGCAATGTGAGGGTAACCTGGAGCTGATGAAGGCAAGTTGGAGTTGATGGGGGGAAATGTGAGGACAATATAGAGATGGTGGGGGAAATGTGGAGCTGATGGGAGGCAAGTTGGAGATGGTGGAGCCAATGTGAGGGCAATATGGATATGATGGGGGCAATGTGGAGCTGATGGGGGGCAAGTTGGAGCTCATGGGGCAATGTGAGGGCAATATGGAGATGATGGGGGCAATATGGAGATTAGGAGCATTGTGGAGGTGTCCAGTGGTGATGGCCAATGGGGGGGCCTCAGATTTCTGTGCCTACAGGCTCGTGAGATGTAAATCCGGCCCTGCCCATGCTGCAGTCCTGCACAGTACAGAGAGGCTCTGGGTACCATCCAAGACTGCTCGGTGGCACTGTGGCCCTTGTACACGGGATTTTAAACTAGTATTTTATAAAAATGGTATAGAAGACTAGGAGATAAAGTTTAATATAGAAGGAAACTATGTCCTGGTGGTCTAATTATATTTAACTGATTAATTTACCAATCAAAGTGTCCTTCATACAGCTCTCAGGTACATCTACATCTTTCTTTAGCACTTGCTCTTTCTTTTTGCACTGCTAGTTTCTGTTTACAATCCGATAAGGGCTGCTTAACCCCTTAGTGACGGCCGCGTGCAGACGCGGCCGTCACTTAACGTCCGTCTAACTTTTTTTTTTTTTTTTCTAAAAGAATCCGGCGTCCCCGAACGGCGTGCAGCCGCGCGGGGAGCCGGATTTCCGGGATGTACATGTACGTCCTCTGTCACTAAGTGACAGCCACACAGGACGTACATGTACGTCCTGTGTCGCGAAGGGGTTAACAGCTGAGTCCCTTACGTTCCATTCAGGTCTATTGAAGCCTATAGGTGTGACCTAGAGACAGGCTTCAATAGAAATCACTAGAAATTGCAGAATAAAGCAAAAATGAGTAGCTAGATGTACCTGAGTGTAGTTATATTAAACTGTTAAATACATTGAGACACTTATTCCTAGGACAAAATTCCCCTTTAATATATGTTTAGCAACATAAAATTGATTGAAATTCCCAAATGTGCTGCCCTACAAATCTGTGTTTCACCAAGTCACATGACTTTATTTGTGTGGACTGGTACACAGCCAGTTAAGGATGATAGGCTCTATAGTTCATCTACTCTAGAGAGTTGAAAGCTGCCCAACTTTGGAATAAAAATCTGTGACCTGATTCAAAACAAATGAAAATATGGGCTGTATTCAATAAGCTAAAGAGGTATTATTCTGAGGAAAACCACAGTACCGTAATAAATAGTCTTTAGCATTCAGGAGGTTCAAATTTCCATTGTAGCATTTTTTGAGGCATAGTTGGTTTACTTATTGAATTCGGTCTTAACAGCCTTGGCTGCATTCTCCATAGAGGCCACCACAATCCTCTATTTGCATATTTGCAGTACAAATATTGCCACATCTTTTTAACCCACTGAATGCCAAAGGGGTACGCAACGCATTCCAAAGCAATGCGTTGTGCACCCCTCTGGCACTCAAAGGGTTAATACGGACACAAACCAGTGCATATTTATATACTGTTAGACACACACGGCTAAAAGCCCATGTATTTTTGCTAGTAATGAGGAACTGGGCCTCACAGTCCTACCTTTTAACACAAGTGAACAAATCTTTTCTATGGTCCAAACGATTCCATTATGAACATGGCAATAAGGCAGGACGTTGGATGTCCCGCCACACGAAAGGTTCTTCCGCTTTCACTCCCATAAGGGGAATATGCTTACCCTCGGGCAAGATGACTCACGATTTACCGTCCATGGCATCCCATTGTCTTGATGCTGACATTTCCCCCGAGGAGGTTAGCCAAGCAATAAAATAGATGTCTGTTGGTAAGTCACCTAGCCCAGATGGGTTCCCCCTGCTTTTTTACAGGTCTTTTATAGACCTCTAATCCCCCCTTCTCTCTGCTATGCACAATGATTTTCCCACAGATATAGCATCTCACCCTCTTTTCTCCAAAGCGCATATCACCCTTATAGCTAAATCGGGTAAAGACTAGTGATGAGCGAGCACCCCAATGCTCGGGTGTTCGGGTGCTCTGACCGAGCACCCCCTGAGGCTCGAGTGCTCGGCCGAGCACCCGAGCCCCATTGAAGTCAATGGGAGGACTCGAGCATTACACCAGGTACCCCCTGCTCTGATGAGGGGAGGGTGCCTGGTCCATAGGAAAAGGGCAGAAAAGGATGGAAACACCACAGAAATGGTTCAGGGACAGCATAGGGAGGATGTCTGGATGCATCTTGGACTCCAACATCGCTGCTGGGAACGATCTTTCGCCCGTAGTACGCCATTTTTACAGACTGACCATAAAACACACAAAAAGGAAAATAAAAACGACTTTAGGCGAAAAATTGTTACCAAACAGTATTTGCTGTATATTTACTTGTATATCATCTGCAAATTCTCCCAAAAATTTCCTTGATTTTCTGAAGTGAGGCCATGATTAAGAGGGAAACGTGCGCAGAGGCAAATTCTCCCAAAAATTTCCTTGATTTTCAGAACTGAGGCCATGATTAAGAGGGAAACGTTGGCAGAGGCAAATTCTCCCAAAAATTTCCTTGATTTTCAGAATTGAGGCCATGATTAAGAGGGAAACGTGTGCAGAGGCAAATTCTCCCAAAAATTTCCTTGATTTTCAGAACTGAGGCCATGATTAAGAGGGAAACGTGTGCAGAGGCAAATTCTCCCAAAAATTTCCTTGATTTTCAGAATTGAGGCCATGATTAAGAGGGAAACGTGCGCAGAGGCAAATTCTCCCAAAAATTTCCTTGATTTTCAGAACTGAGGCCATGATTAAGAGGGAAACGTGCGCAGAGGCAAATTCTCCCAAAAATTTCCTTGATTTTCAGAACTGAGGCCATGATTAAGAGGGAAACGTGCGCAGAGGCAAATTCTCCCAAAAATTTCCTTGATTTTATTGAACTGAGGCCATGATTAAGAGGTAAACGTGCGCTGAGCTGACCATCTAAAACATTATGGGTGAGGGTCTGCTGCAGAGCTGACCATCCTAAACATTATATGCGAAGGCCCGCTAGTGAGCTGACGCTATAAAACATTATATGAGAGGGCCCGCTAGAGAGCTGACCCAATAAAACATTATATGAGAAGGCCCGCTGGTGAGCTGACCTATATAAAAATTGTCAAACAGGGCCCGCTGGTGAGCTGGCCCTATATAAAAATTATATCACAGGGCCCGCTGGTGAGCTGGCCCTATATAAAAATTATATCCCAGGGCATATGGAAGAGGAGGAGGAGGATGAGAAGATTAAGTATCAACCATATACCCGTTTTTTGGGTGGAAGGGGTGAATGGGAATACAGAGTATTCACATCATTGTAAATAACATATATAAAGTGAGTTTATGTTCCCCCGGGGCTTTCCTCCAGTGGAGTGGAGAAGTCAGGGGAAATCCAGGCCTTGTTCATTTTTATAAGTGTCAACCTATCAGCATTGTCGGTGGAAAGGTGGATACGCTTATCTGTTATGATGCCACCAGCAGCACTAAATACCCGCTCAGACAGAACGCTGGCGGCAGGGCAGGCCAGCACCTTCAAGGCGTAGAGTGCCAGTTCATACCACGTGTCCAGCTTGGACACCCAGTAGTTGTAAGGCACAGAGGGATCATTGAGGACGCTGACACGGTCTGCTACGTACTCCTTCACCATCTTCCAAAACTTTTCCCTCCTTGTGACACTAGGCTGCGCATCAGGGTGAGGGTGCTGGCGGGGTGTCATGAAGGTGTCCCACTCCTTGGAGAGTGTTGCCCTGCCTTTCTCGGAACTGCTGTGTGCTCCCCTTTTCTCCCCTTCTCTGTTGGCCAAGGTAGCACGTACTCTGCCGCCAGCGTTGTCAGATGGAAAATTTTGGAGCAATTTTTCAACAAGAACCTTCTGGTATTGCACCATTTTGCTTGTCCTCTCCACCGGAGGAATGAGAGATGAGAAATTCTCTTTGTAGCGGGGGTCCAGAAGGGTGAACACCCAGTAATCCGTGTTGTTTAAAATGCGTATAACGCGTGGGTCACGGGAAAGGCAGCCTAACATAAAGTCAGCCATGTGTGCCAGAGTACCAACAGTCAAGATTTCGCTGTCCTCACCAGGAGGATGACTCTCAATATCCTCATCCTCTTCCTCCTCTTCTGCCCACCCACGCTGAAGAGATGGAACTAAAGTTCCATGGCTACCCTCTGTAGCGGAGGCAACCGTGTCTTCCTCCTCCTCCTCCTCCTCCTCCGCCTCCTCCAATTGTCGCTGAGAAGACGAAGTGAGGGTGCTCTGGCTATCACCTTGTGTAAGCTCTTCCTCCCCCATTTCCACCTCTTCCACATGCAAAGCATCGGTTTTAATTGTGAGCAGCGAGCGTTTCAGTAGACACAGAAGTGGGATGGTTACACTGATAATAGCGTTATCGCCGCTCACCATCTGTGTCGATTCCTCAAAATTGCGTAAAACCTCGCAGAGGTCTGACATCCATTCCCACTCCTCACTTCTGATTACAGGAAGTTGAACGGAGAGGCGACGACCGTGTAACAGCTGGTACTCCACTACTGCCCTCTGCTGCTCACAAAGCCGGGCCAACATGTGGAAGGTGGAGTTCCAGCGCGTGCTCACGTCACACAGCAGCCGGTGAGCTGGCAATTGTAAGCGCTGCTGCAGCTTCAACAGGCCGGCCGAAGCTGTAGATGACTTACGGAAATGTGCACACACGCGGCGCACCTCGGTCAAGAGATCATGCACATTGGGGTAGGTTTTTAGAAATCGCTGCACCACTAAATTAAATACATGCGCTAGGCATGGTACGTGTGTGAGCTTGCCGAGCTCCAAAGCCGCCACCAAGTTACGCCCATTATCACACACAACCATGCCTGGTTGCAGGTTGAGTGGCGAGAGCCACTGCTCGGTCTGGTGACTAATCCCCTGCAACAGCTCTGAGGCCGTGTGCTGTTTGTCCCCAAGGCAGATCAGCTTCAGCACGGCCTGTTGACGCTTCCCCACTGCAGTGCTACACTGCTTCCAGCTACTGGCTGATGGGGGAGTGGCGCTGCGTGTAGAGAATTCGGAGGTGGAAACGGAGGAGGAGGAGCCAATAACGTAGGTGCTGGCGGAAACCCTGATGGAGGTAGGGCCCGCAATCCTCGGCGTGGGTAGCACCCGTGCCATCCCAGGGTCCGAGTCGCTCCCAGCCTCCACGACATTCACCCAGTGTGCCGTCAGGGAAATGTAGCGTCCCTGGCCACAAGCACTTGTCCATGTGTCAGTCGTTAAGTGGACCTTCCCAGTAACTGCGTTGGTCAGGGCACGGGTGATGTTACGGGACACATGGTGGTGTAATGCGGGGATGACACACCGGGAAAAATAGTGGCGGCTGGGGACCGCGTACCGAGGGACAGCTGCTGCCATCAGGCTGCGGAAGGACTCAGTGTCCACAAGCCTAAATGGCAGCATTTCGATGGCCAGTAATTTTGAAAGGTGTGAGGTTAGTGCTATGGCCTGTGGGTGGGTGGCTGGGTACTTTCTCTTGCGCTCAAATGCCTGGGATAACGACATTTGGACGCTGTGCTGGGACAGGGAAGTGGATGTGGTCGCTGATGGTGCTTCAGATGGTACAGGTGCAGGGCGGGAGGTATGCGGGCCTGCGCCTTCGACAGGCGATTGGCCGGCACCGAAAACAGGGGAAGAGGAGGCAGTGGTGTGGCCTGCAGACACAGATGGGCGATCCAGGCGTTCCTCCCACTTACTACGGTGCTTGGATGCCATGTGTCGGATCATGCTGGTGGTGGTGAGGTTTCTAGTGTTCATGCCTCGGCTCATTCTGGTGTGGCACAGGTTGCAAACTACAATTCTTTTGTCGTCCGCACTTTCCTTAAAAAAACGCCATACCGCGGAACACCTACCCTTTGGCAAGGGAGATTTACGCAAGGGGGTGCTCCGTGGAACATTTGCGGGCCGGTTTGGTGCGGTCCGCCTTCTTTCTGTAGCCACACCACTGCCTCTTCCAGCCTGTTGCGGTGCTGCAGATGGCTCACCCTCAGGACTGCTGTCATCGCTCGGCTCTACACCTTCCCAGGTGGGGTCAGTCACCTCATCGTCCACCAAGTCCTCCTCCACTTCCTCACTCTGATCATCCTCCTCAAGTCTTGATCCCACCACATACTCAGTCATTGACAACTGTATAACATTCTCCTCAACAAGGTCTTGAGACGGAAATAGTGGTTGATTTAATGGCAACTGTGTCTCATCATCATCATCATCATCCACTACTTCCTTTGACCTTAAATGCCGTTCACATCTGTCATCTTCTTGTGATTGGGTAGCCTCTAGAGGTTGTGAATCAGGGCACAAGATGTCATGTTCCTCTGCAAGCGTGCTTGGAGAGAGGGTCAAATGAAGGATTGGTGATGAGACGAGCTCCTCACTATATCCCAGTGTGGGATCACTTCTTTGACCAGACCGTGTATGGTGGGAGGAAGGATGATCAGAGTGAGGATTATTTTGACCAGACTCTTGGCTACTGAGAGTGGACTTGGTGGAAGACAGGGTGGTGCTTAACCGACTGGAAGCAGTATCAGCTGTCATCCAACCGACCACCTGTTCGCAGTGGTCGGACCTCGAGAGTGATGTCCTGCGACGCCCTGTAAAATTACACATGAAGCTAGGTATGGTGGATGTCTTTCTTTCTTGTGCTCTGGCACCAGGCACAGTTTCTCCGCGTCCTGACCCGCGCCCTGAACTATCAGGATCACGTCCACTTCCCCGTCCCTTTTTACCCGCCTTCTTCATCTTACACGGAATATGTGACTTTAATATTTGAGTTTGAAAACTTAACAGTATTTCTTCCTATTCTGCAACTGTGCAGAGTACACAGAATAGGCTGCTAAACTGCGGTGACACACACTGAATGGAATATGTGACTTTAATATTTGAGTTTGAAAACTTAACAGTATTTCTTACTATTCTGCAACTCTGCAGAGTACACAGAATAGGCTGCTAAACGGCGGTGAAACACACTGAATGGAATATGTGACTTTAATATTTGAGTTTGAAAACTTAACAGTATTTCTTACTATTCTGCAACTGTGCAGAGTACACAGAATAGGCTGCTAAACTGCGGTGACGAACACAGAATGGAATATGTGACTTTAATATTTGAGTTTGAAAACTTAACAGTATTTCTTCCTATTCTGCAACTGTGCAGAGTACACAGAATAGGCTGCTAAACTGCGGTGACACACACTGAATGGAATATGTGACTTTAATATTTGAGTTTGAAAACTTAACAGTATTTCTTACTATTCTGCAACTGTGCAGAGTACACAGAATAGGCTGCTAAACGGCGGTGACACACACTGAATGGAATATGTGACTTTAATATTTGAGTTTGAAAACTTAACAGTATTTCTTACTATTCTGCAACTCTGCAGAGTACACAGAATAGGCTGCTAAACGGCGGTGATACACACTGAATGGAATATGTGACTTTAATATTTGAGTTTGAAAACTTAACAGTATTTCTTCCTAGTCTGCAACGGTGCAGAGTACACAGAATAGGCTGCTAAACGGCGGTGACACACACTGAATGGAATATGTGACTTTAATATTTGAGTTAGAAAACTTAACAGTATTTCTTCCTAGTCTGCAACGGTGCAGAGTACACAGAATAGGCTGCTAAACGGCGGTGACACACACTGAATGGAATATGTGACTTTAATATTTGAGTTTGAAAACTTAACAGTATTTCTTCCTATTCTGCAACGGTGCAGAGTACACAGAATAGGCTGCTAAACGGCGGTGACACACACTGAGTGGAATATGTGACTTTAATATTTGAGTTTGAAAACTTAACAGTATTTCTTCCTAGTCTGCAACGGTGCAGAGTACACAGAATAGGCTGCTAAATGGCGGTGACACACACTGAATGGAATATGTGACTTTAATATTTGAGTTAGAAAACTTAACAGTATTTCTTACTATTCTGCAACTCTGCAGAGTACACAGAATAGGCTGCTAAACGGCGGTGACACACACTGAATGGAATATGTGACTTTAATATTTGAGTTTGAAAACTTAACAGTATTTCTTCCTATTCTGCAACGGTGCAGAGTACACAGAATAGGCTGCTAAACGGCGGTGACACACACTGAGTGGAATATGTGACTTTAATATTTGAGTTTGAAAACTTAACAGTATTTCTTCCTAGTCTGCAACGGTGCAGAGTACACAGAATAGGCTGCTAAATGGCGGTGACACACACTGAATGGAATATGTGACTTTAATATTTGAGTTTGAAAACTTAACAGTATTTCTTACTATTCTGCAACTCTGCAGAGTACACAGAATAGGCTGCTAAACGGCGGTGACACACACTGAATGGAATATGTGACTTTAATATTTGAGTTTGAAAACTTAACAGTATTTCTTACTATTCTGCAACTCTGCACACTACACAGAATGTGCTGCTAAACTGCGGCGAAGCACACTGAATGGAATATGTGACTTTGATATTTTAGTTTGAAGACTTAACAGTATTTCTTCCTATTCTGCAACTCTGCACAGTACACAGAATGTGCTGCTAAACTGCGGCGAAGCACACTGAATGGAATATGTGACTTTGATATTTTAGTTTGAAGACTTAACAGTATTTCTTCCTATTCTGCAACTCTGCACAGTACACAGAATGTGCTGCTAAACTGCAGCGAAGCACACTGAATGGAATATGTGACTTTGATATTTTAGTTTGAAGACTTAACAGTATTTCTTCCTATTCTGCAACTCTGCACAGTACACAGAATGTGCTGCTAAACTGCGGCGACGCACACCGAATGAAATATGTGACTTTGATATTTTAGTTTGAAGACTTAACAGAATGTGCTCTAATCTGCAACTTTGCACACTAAACAGAATGTGCTCTAATCTGCAACTTTGCACACTAAACAGAATGTGCTCTAATCTGCAACTTTGCACACTAAACAGAATGTGCTCTAATCTGCAACTTTGCACACTAAACAGAATGTGCTCTAATCTGCAACTGTGCACACTAAACAGAATGTGCTCTAATCTGCAACTTTGCACACTAAACAGAATATTTTTTTTTTTTTTGTTTTTGTTTTTTTCCCCCCACACAAAATAACCTGCTGCCCCCACACACAGTAGTCCTAAAAAGGACTTTTGGTTCTTTTTTTTCACAATTTTGGTTTTTTTCCTCCCTACACTGCCTTTCCCTTCCTATCCTCAGCTCTCCCTGGCTAAGACTGAGCCGAACTCGATGGTCAGGTGCTATACAGCACCTGACCACGGGTTCTGGCCAGCCAATCAGTGTAATGCCAGCAGCCAACATGGCTGCTGGCATTACACCGATGTCAGAGCCTCCCTGCACGTTTATTGGCTGCGCAGCAGCCGCAAAACGTGCGGGGAGGAGACCCGAACATGGCGGGCGAGCACATGCGGTACTCGTACGAGTACCGCCATGTGCCGAGCAGAGCGATGCTCGAGCCGATCCGAGCATCGGCCGAGCATGCTCGCTCAACACTAGTAAAGACCCATCCTCTTGTTCAAGCTATAGACTGATCTCACTCCTCAATCTCGATCTAAAAATCTATGCTAACTGTCATGGGAACCGGATCAATTCCCTGTTTTTGGCAACTCTGGATTATTGACCTGGTGAGCACCATGCTTCCCCAACTACTGAGGACCATCATGCTGGCAGAAAAAACCTACGTTTTCCCCAAACAGGCTGATATTCACTGAGACTGCTAACCCAGGAACACCAAGGAACTTTGGACATTTCTGTCATGCCTAAAACAACCCCTGTCTAGGCGTACTGTTTGCCAGCCCAGTGTCGCAAGCTATGTAGAACTTTGGGACGTTATATTGGTGGACAGCTATGCCAAAAGGACTAAAAATAATAGCCTGCTTTCAGGGGACTGGGCCATCAGGGGTTAAGTATTTGAGTTTGGCCAAGGATGCTGCAAATGTATATTGCAGTCCCTCAAGCCTTTTGTTTCATTGTTCACCCTCACCCAAGCTCTGTGTGTATTGTAGCCACTCCAGTCATTGTAGGTCTGTGAACTGTACTGAGTCCCCCTGTGGTGTGCTAACCTAATCAAGTCTGGCCCTTTGTATTGTGTTGTACCATTTGTTGCTAGCCTTTTGTGTAGTAATGCAATCATGTCTGTGTTATTGTAATTGCTGGGACCTTCTGTTGTTGGCCCTTTGGCTTGTATATTGTGATTATGTTATCCCTAGGACTCACCTATTGTATCCTGCCTGCCCATGTATTTCAATGTAGGTTTTTTGCATAAATATATGTGGTTTGTTCCAATAAAGGCAGTTGTGATTCTAACCCCAAGGCACTGGTGTTGTGTGATGCTTGGGGTAAAGCTTGCTGTATGCAGAGTGTGTGCTGGTTACCCTGACACTAGTTTTGCCTGATGATTGGGGTATATTGTGGTATGCTGTTGGATGTCCATCTGGCTCGTAGAGGAAGAAGTGACCATTGACGGGGACACCAAGGCTGGGTGTCCGCTGGTACCGTCACACTAAAGTCTTGGATAACCACCTTAACCCTATCTTGCCTCACATTGTTCACACAGACCAGGCCAGTTTTGGGCATGGCAGGTAGAATCAAGATAATGTTCTGAAATTGATAAATCTGATCCACCACTCTCATTCTATTTCCCCCTCTTCTTTGCTGGTTTCTGTCGATGCTGAGAAGGCATTCGACAGAGCAGATTGGGGCTTCCTCATGGCTTCTCTTAAAGGCTTTGGCCTGGGACCTCGCTTTCTGTCTTTTGTATCTGCACTTTACTGTAACCCCTCGGCCCGAGTTTGTGTTAAAGGTGCCTTATCTGCTACTTTCCTGATCAGAAACGGTACAAGACAGGGATGCCCCTTATCACGCTCCTCTTCATCTTAGTGATGGAAACTCTGGCTTCTCATGTTTGTAACAATCCGGCTATCTCGGGGATTGAACTCGGTGACTGGGATTACAACTTGTCCCTCTTCGCGGATGACCTTATTTTCTCTGTCTGTCATCCCTCCTCCTCTCTACCAGCCATCATTTCAGAACTTGCCTGTTTCAGCCACGTTAGCAAATTCAAAGCTAATATGACCAAATCAGAGGTCCTCAATCTTACCGTCCCACCTTCGGAAACCCGTCAACTTTGCTCTCTTGTTCCCTTCTCTTGGGCGAAGACATCAATCTCTTACTTAGGAGTTTGTCTGACCCCATCAGTTTCCCAGAATTATGTTCCTACAGCTAAATCTATCTCTGATGGTCTAAGACATTTTTCTTCTTCGTTCCTCTCGTGGTCTGGTCACGTCAATCTATTGAAATCGGTGTTCCTTCTGAAAATTTTGTATCTGTTCCATTCTCTTCCAATAGCTCTTTCTCGTTCTTATATCAAATCCCTGCAACACTATAATTATATAATATAACAACAATAATTCCTTTATCTGGGGGTGCAAACCAGCCCGCTTATGTTGCTCAAATATATCACTCCCTCGCCTCTTGGGTGGTCTTGGTGCATCTGACTTATGGTTGTACTACAAGTCGGTAGCCCTTAGTGCTATCCCCCATTGGTTTCATTCATCCTCCAGTAAGTCTTGGATATGTATACAACAGGCTATTTGCTCTCCCATTCCCCTCACATCTGTTCCCTGGTGCCCTCACTCGTTGCACCCGCTCAGACTCTGTTCTCACCCCATTCTTTCTCCGCTCCTGCATATATGGGACACTGACTTACACTCTCTCTCAAGCTCTCCCTCCCCGTTGATGTCAGTGTTACACTGTCCTGATTCCCCCCCGTGATGCTCTGATTCTTCTCTTTCACGATGGTCCTGGTAATAAGGACCTCAGGGTCGTGGATGTCTCCGGAGAGGATGGAATGACCCCCTTCTCTGTCCTACAGTCTCGGTGGGATCTACATTCCAGTGAATACTGGTCATATACGCAACTGCTCATCTTTCTCACTTCTTGCTTTAATAAATCTCTTATGTTTAGGGCTCTAACTCCGTTTGAATCCCTCTGCCCATGACTGATGCCTTCTCTGCATTTGTCTCTTCAACCAGTAGCTAAGATTCACAAACTTCTTCAATCAGACCACAGTGACTGGGATTCTCAACGTTGCTCTTGGGAGTCAGATATGGGGATTCTTATCTCTCAATCTTCCTGGGACCTAGCTATCCACCATTCTCTTTTTTCTTCCAGGAATGCAACAGCAGCTGAAACTTCTTACAAAATTCTGACACTGTGGTATAGGGACCCTCAGACAATTCATAGATACTACCCATCTGCATCTCCTACTTGTTGGTGTCATACCTCCAGCGTGGGCTCATTGGGCCATATGGTGGTCTTGCCCGCTTATCTCCCCATATTGGGAAGCTATTTGCAGAGAGATCACATCCTCCTTGGACATTACTGTTCCCCTCTCACCTCACTTGTTCTTGTTTTCAATTGGAATTACTAATCTGTCCATCACAAGACAAAAGAAGACTCTTCTTTCTCACCTTCTTACTGAGGCGAGGATGGTTATCCCATTATTATGAAGTCTACCACAGTTCCTTCACTAGCTTTGTGGACACAGAAAGTTCATGATATCTTGATTCTGGAAAAGCTTACCCTCCTCCTCTCTGGAGGCACCCCCACCTTTGCAGATATATGGACTCCCTGGTGCCTCTCTCACAATACATACATTTAACCTCTATTTCCCACTATATATGGATGTTCTCCTTCCCACCATTTCCCATAGGATCTCTGCAGATCTACTGCATACTGGATAGCGTTGCACTACCCTCGACTCTCGGAGACACACTCTCTACCCCTACCTATCCCCTCTTCACTCTCTCCCTTCCTTTTCTCCAGTACCTCGTTCCTTTTATTCTCTTCTTCCTCCTTTCCCACTTCTTCCCACTTCCCTTATTCTTTTTTTCATTCTGTCTCTTTTACTTCAATTCTTTGCTCATTTCCTCAGTTCTCTTTCTTCTCTTTCTTACCTAATAGTCCAATTTATGACTTACCTGGTCCCATCATCTTACAATTTGGTTTGATTGATCTATTCAACACATGTCATACCTATATCACTGTTTTTTCTCTATTTTGTATGGGGCATGTTAAGTGCACTTGCATTAAGTAATGGTTTTCATTCATGGCTTTGTACTCTATATTGTTATTGTACTTTTTTCTTCTGTAAATAAAACTTAAAAAAAAAAAACAACATTTAACCATTATTTTTTTCTTGGCCAGCTCAAATGTATTAAATGCCAAACCTCTGTTTTAATTTGTCATGTGTGACTGATCCCACAAGCAGCAGCAGATCAACCAACTTCTCACATCAGTGAGATTTCAGTGATACTCTCAAACCACTGAGACCGAATGAGAATTTAAAACCATTTAATTGGTCAAAGTTCGATGCGCTTCATACAAAAAAAAAACGGTCTGAATATGGCCCTTGATTCATAATCAATAGTATTATAAAATGGACATAGCTTTGAAGCAAAATCAAGTTGTGAGGCTGAGGTGTCTTTTTCTGGTCTTTAAAGTGGAACTTTCACCTCTATATGTTGTTGACTTCATCCCTTCCTTTTTGTCCCCTTTGTGTATTTTTTTGTTTTTTTAATGTAAAAATTGGTCTAAGTTCAGCAATATAGAAATCAGTTCTTTACCTGATGACGTAACATTCTGTTAGTGCTGCACTGCCGTGCACCATATGGTGCAGAAGACACTCCCACGGGGCTTGTCACTGAATCCTCTGTCCAGCCCCTTGAATGGTACATCAAGACTTTCTAAACCACCCTGGAGTACAGGAAACTGTGAGCGCACACCATGGAGGACCTGGCCGCATACACCTCATTTGCATGCGGATCATGCACGAGCGCGCGTCATGCTCAATAGGTTAAAAAAAATATATAGGGGCCGTCTCTTCCTCTGTGACTGAGAAGACACAGGGAGAATTGGCGCATGCTCTGTGTTACTTTTTTGGCAAGATGGCTCCGCTCTCCCTGGTCTTGTAGCGAACTCAGCAGGTAATTTTACTTAACATAAGGGGATCGTAGGGGACTCTTACATATGCAAAGAGGATCATGTTCAGTATATCTTCTCACCTACAGATAGTTAGATGTAGGTGAAAGTTCCGCTTTAAGGGTACCTATCACACCAGCATTTAAATAAATTGTAATCTTACCTGCACCTGGAAGGCAAGGCCAGTGGTGCCACTGAGGGAGACAAATGACGCAATTTGAGTAAAAAGGGGCAAATCTTAATCATGATTGGGGGCGGGGCTTAAGAAACCGGTTAAAAATATAGGCGAAAGGCTGGGGAAGGAGGATAAGTGGTCAGGGAGTGGGTGAAAATGACAGGGAAGGAGCACCAATGGGCAGAGTTTCTTAAGAAACTGCCCACAACCTGGAGAATCAGACTCTGCCCCGGAGACCCAGTAAAGCACAGTCAAAACCGGAGTCTCTGGGGCAAATCCAGAGAGTTCCCAGCTATGACTGTAATGTACAAAATAACTTTATTTAAGTATAGTTAACATTTAAGAGTCACACTATTTAAAAAGTAGCCAATATGAAGTTCTTAAAGTTTTATTCCCCCCCCCTTTCTTTGCGTTCAGCTAAGGAGCCAGGGCCGGATTTGTCAATAGGCAGATGAGGCACTTGCCTAGGGCGCCTGATTTTCAGGGGTGCCTGGCAATGGCCCAGTCACACCCACTTCAACTTCCCAATATAATTTATTGTAAAAACATACTGTGTTGTATTATGTCCGCATGTGCCTGAGAGGGTGCTTGGTTTATAATTTGGTGGTGTCTGCCCCTCCTCACTTGGGCCACCCCCCTTGACTCACTCAGTCATAATATTACTTGGAGCTCCTCACTCCCGGCCTCCCTTGACCTGCCGGATCCAACCAAATGTGTTGCGGGACACTCATACATCATCACATTAACAGATATACACATAGCTGTCTTCACACAGACAGACAGTCACAGATAGAAAAGACACAGAATTAGCAAACATACATACTAATAAAACTCACACTATGGTGGTTATGCACTAAGATGTAATAAAGAAGTGATAAAGTGGAGATGACTTCTCCAGTGATATCACTTCTCCATTTCCTATGTTATTCTATAGTGCCTATGCACTAAGTTCTCCAAAGATGGAGAAATCTTAGTGCATTGGCTGTATGATTAACATCGGAACTGGAGAAGTGCTACCACTGGAGAAGTCTTCTCCACTTTATCACCTCTTTATCATGCCTTAGTGCATCTCTCCTTATGTGTGTGACACTGTAGTTGATGCTGCAAATGAGTGAGTGATAATGCTTAATTTAGAATTACTGTAGCTTTAGCTAGAATAGATTCCAGAAAGCACATAGCACTCAGTTATACAGTAGCTGTAAGTGATCTGCACTGTATAATGTAGTGCTCACTGCTTGATTTTTCAGTATTGGGTTGATGGTTGGTACCTGTACTTCCCATTACTTGGGTCTTACACATGGGGGAAAGGGCAATCTACATATCTCGTAAAGGTCACTTCTGCTATCTGTATATATACCCCATCCCTATCTATAACATTTTAATCTGCCTGTGGAAAAGTATTACATTACTGTGAAGAATAAATCTAAAAATGGGTTTGGCCACAAAATAGGGTAGGGTTAGGTGAGGGGTGTGGTTAGGGGTGCGGCAAAGGTGGGGGCGCTGGAGGGTGTTGTGCCTAGGGGCGCTTGAGATGTAAATCCGGCCCTGTAAGGAGCTCATACTGCAACTCCACCAATAGAGTTATTGTTGCCATGGCAACTCTATTGGCTTGAATAGACCACAATGGTAATATCATATCTATGAATTATATTGCTTTGACCTGTGCATCTGTGTTGTATTTGGTGGTCGGGACACAGTAAACTTAGTTACAAATAAGGAATTTCAAGCTTCTCTCGCTACCTGTTGGTCGGTGAACTTTATCAGCTCTGTCAGTGCTGCAGGATGTGACATCAGCTACAGAAAGGCTGCATTTTAAACAGCATGACTGATATTGGTTAAAGTCTTAACCCCTTAGCGACCCTTGACGTACCAGGACCGTCAAGGGTAAATTTGCTTTAAGGACCAGTGACGGTCCTGGTACGTCAAGTGTTAAATGGTAGCAGCGCGCCGCCGTGCACTCTGCTACCATTAAATCCAGACTGAGACTGAGCGGTCCAGTACCGGACCGTTCAGTCTCAGCCTCCGTCGGTTGTGCCAGGTCATGTGAAAGCTGCGTCAGCGATCACATGTACCGGCATTCTGAAGCAATGAAAGAGGCAGTGCTACTTACTGCCTCTAGTGTCTCCTCTCTGCCAATGCGTCCCTTACATCAAAGTAAGGGACAGAGAAGCAGGGAGGAGACACCTAGTGGAAATAAAAAATACAGCAGCTGGGGGTGTTAACCCCTTCACTGCTGGTGCAGGAGGATGGCTAGATGCAGGTCAATTTATGACCTGCTAAATACACTTTTTTTTTTTTTTTTTTTTTTAAATAAAAACAACACACTTTTTTTTTTACAAATAAAATATTTAATAAAAAAAAAAACATCTCAAGAAACAAAATTGGAAGTGTGATTGTTGTGGAGTCATGTAATAAACTTACACACACCACCAAATGTAATGAATAAAAAAGTGGGAAAAAGGGACATGGGGATTTTCACCCAGGGGGGACAGTGGCCACTGTAAACTATGCATTTTGTAGGTATGACTGACTAGTCATACCTTTCATGCAGTCTCCATAAAAATTTAACCCAAGAGAAAAAACAAAAATGGTGTTTGTTTTACATTTTTTTTTACCTTTTTCTTTAATTTTAATAAAGTAAATGGTGGGTTATCCATATAAGTGGGGTATCAAAGGAAAGCCCTATTTGTTTGTAAAAAAACAGTATATCATTTATGGGGGTGGAATAAAAGCCTAAGAGGGAAAACACTGTTGAACAAAGACATAGTCAAAAAGGTCAGAATTGCTCCGGTCCTTAAGTCAAATCCACCTCTGATTTTCCCGGTCCTTAAGGGGTTAAAAGAGCAGTAAACTTGTTTTATGAAAAATTAAATATTTTAGGGCATTTCCTGTTGAGTAAAATAAGGGTGATCCCACTGCTGAGAGATGCAGATTTCCAGAGTTATTACAGTTTAAACCTGTGTTTTTTGTTTTTTTTTTTACATTAGCACATTAAAAGTGCCCTCTAGTGGTCAAATTCCAATTAGTTATTCCGTTGCGTTCTAATGGAGAAGAAAGTCAGTGAAATACAGTTCTCCATATAATGTGGCAGAAATTGGCAAGTCATTTCCTGTCAGTTAGAACTTTCAGGAAGTACATGCACTGTAAATTCACTTCCTGATTATTTGAACTATTATAACTTCTGAAACAACTGACAGCAGTGGGAGCGACCTTGTTTTTCTCAACAGGAAAAGCTCTATAACATATATGGTTTCATTAAAAAAAAAGTTCAAACAATGTGATTGACAATGACAACTCTCAGCACAGTCCAAGGGAGTGCCACTGCTAAGTACCATGGAATGAAAATTGGGCCTTGAACACAATAGGGAGGAAATGGAATCAAAGAAGCTACAATGCAAATAAGCCATAATGCCAAGGTATTCAATATCCAGGCATCTTGTTTGAAAGCAAAATCACTTGCAAATGAAAGTAATGAAAAAGGGGATGATATTCAACCTAGGAATTCACATTTTCTATAAAATTGCAGAAACAACTTTCAGCTCAGACTGTGGATTTCTTGCCAGAGAATGAATAAGGAGAAAGATTTGAATGAAGCTCAAGGGTTCACCCCTTGGATCCTAGAGACATCACCATACTTTTCAAAATGAGTTGGAGATTTTTTTCTTGCATTGATGAGTTTAAAATGGGTTTAAACAAGGGTTCAACCCTTTGAGTGCCAGAGGGGTATGCAGTGCATCGTGTTGCAATGCATTGAGTAGCACTCTGTCACTCAAAGGATTAAACTGGTCATTAAAACAATTGTGGTTCATTTTACAGTATAATAAATGGTCAATAAAGTTTTAGTGAGCAAAAAAGTGACAAAAAAAATCAATACTATACAGAGTACAAGATGTACTTGCTTGTACATTTACATATCAGAAACAGATTGGAAAACCTGTCACCAGCAAACAATCAAGATCTTACATTGTTTCCATTACATTCCCAGAATCACATATAGTGACATGCATATGAAGGCACACAATTAATTCACTTTTCATATCCCAAATCCAAATAAATGATTGAGGCAACCTGTGCTTGCTGTAAATACTGTAAAAGCACCAAGCACAAGCTAAGAGATAAATGTGTGTTTGGAATCTAGAAGTGACCTCACTGTGTGCTTTTATTTGCATGTTGCCATATAGAATTCTGGGAATCCAACTGAAATATTGTAAGAGCTCGATTCTTTGATGGAGACAGGTTTTATGATTTATTTCAGACTAGTTTTAAAGCTTGTATACATGGGCCAACACTGGCAGCGCTACAGTCATGCGCAGTACTGACTGCCTGAATGCGCCATGACTGTTAAGGATGTTAAGGATGTTAAGAGCCAATAGCACCCACCCGGTGTGTTGACGGAGACTACAAGGCTCTGCAAGTGTAAGCGGAAGGCTCAGGGTAGCGGAGGCAACGGCTCTGTAAGTGTTAATGGAGGCTCAGTGAATGGAGGCAACGGCTCTGCAAATGTTAACGGAGGCTCAGTGAACAGAGGCAACAGTGCTCTGTAAGTGCAAACGGAAGGCTCAGTGCTCTGTAAGTATTAACGGAGGCCCAGAGTAAAGGAGGCAACAGTGCTCAGCAAGAGTAAACGGGAAGGCCCAGTACATAGGAGGCAACAACTCTGTCAGCCCTGCAAACAGCACAGCGGAAGTCAAAATGTCGCCAGGCAACACTGGAACAGGATCTCAGCAGGAACACAGACAGGGTCGTCAACGTAGCCGGTTCAGGTCATGGAGCAGGAACATCAGCCAGGCCGGGTCAAATCACGGAGCAGGATTGTCAGACAAGCCGGGTCAGATCACGGAGCAGGAACGTCAGCCAGGCCGGGTCGAATCACGGAGCAGGAACTAAGGACCGTAGTCAGACGGGCCAAGTCAGTACACAGGAACGCAGGAACACTGGAACACAGCAACACTGGCTCAGGAACACCACGAAAGGGCACCTGACAGGTGCCAAAGGCCGGGTATAAAAAGGCCATACTGGGCGGGCCAAACAAGCTCAGCCAATGGGAGCGCACCACAGCAAAGAGTGACAGAAAAAGATCACGGGAACCGTGATACCCTTTAACCTTTATTTTTTAGTTTAATTATATGGCACTATATCTGGAAAAGTATCCCAATTAATTTCTGTGTGGGCCAATGTACTATTACAAACGCTCGTAGTTTGGGGTCTCAGGCTAATTAACTTAACTCTACAGTGTCACAGCAGTGATAAAAGCAAATGTGTTGCACATCCCTGTCACACTCAAAGTGTTAAATTCACAGTAGGAGGTCATTTCAGATCTATAAATGCTTCTTTAGCTAAAAACAGTATGTAACTGTATATAATTTTTTAGTATATTTGTATGTTTATGTTTGTATGTATATATACTCTTTCTCTGTTTATGTAAATATGTAACCCTTTACTGAAAGCTATCCAGGACATACTTGAAAACAAGAAAAATCTCAATGGGAGAGATTCACTAATGGGTGATAAAGAGGTGACAAAGTGGAAATGACTTCTCCAGTGATATCACTTCTCCAGTTCCTATGTTATTGTATTGAGCCTATTCACTAAGATCTCCAAAGTTGAAGAAATCTTAGTGCATTGGCTCCATAGAATAACTTAGGAACTGGAAAAGTGATACCACTGGAGAAGTCATCTCCACTTTATCACATCTTTATCACCGCTTAGTAAATCTCCTCCAATGTATTCTTCCTGGTAAAACATTTTCTAAATAAATAAATGTATATTGGGTAATATATTTGTAACAGAAAGTGCCACACTCATCCTATGTTATAATTGGCTAGGATGTTTGTCAGAAGTCGTCATGCACAGTAGAGATGGCTGGTCGTGCTGCAATTATGCGCACTAGAGACTGCCCGCGCCGCGGCTGATACACCGCGGGGCGCTCTGAATTCAGACCGTAGTCCTGTCTGTGCACCTTCCTGGGAACGCTTGGTCCCAGCAAGGTGTGCAGAGAGGACCACAGTCTGAATTTGGAGCGCCCCTTTCCGTATCAGCCGCAGCACTTTCTGGTAGTCAGTACCGCACATGACTGCAGTGACGCCAGTGTTGGCCGGTGTACACGGGCTTTAAAACTAGTATATACATAATTTGTTAAATAAGAATTCAACCCATAAGAGATTTAAAATTATCTTAAAAATGAACTAAAGTATTCTCAGGGCCCTATATTCAAAACAAAAAGTGCATTAACTCTGGGTCAAACCAGCCATGCCATAAGGGACAAGGGACAAGAAAAAACAAACTTTTCACTGATATAAATGGGGCTTTTAACCATATGAGTGCCAGAGGGGTATCCAACACATTGCTTGGATACCCCTCTGGCACTCAAAGGGTTAACCCCATAACTCCTAGAGAGATCTTCAAAGCATTGCTTCAAAATGAGCTAGAGACCTCTATATCATTTAAACCAATGAGAACTTTGTTAGTCTGTAGTTGTCCCCTGTGGTACAGTGGATGGAGTAAGAATTACAGTGCCTTACAAAAGTATTCACCCCCCTTGGCATTTTTCCTATTTTGTTGCATTACAACCTGGAATTAAAATGGATTTTAATGTGGATTTCATGTGATGGATATGAACAAAATAGTCCAAATTGGTGATGTGAAATGAAGAAAAAAACTTGTTTTAAAAAATTATAAAAAAATTAAAAAGTGGTGCGTGCATATTTATTCACCCCCTTTACTATGAAGTCCCTAAATAAGATCTGGTGCAACCAGTTACCTTCAGAAGTCACATAATTAGTTAAATAAAGTCCACCTGTGTGCAATCTAAGTGTCACATGATCTGTCACATGATGTCAGTATATATACACCTGTTCTGAAAAGCTCCAGAGTCTGCAACAGCAATAAGTGGCACCATGAAGTCCAAGGAGCTCTCCAAACAGGTCAGGGACAAAGTTGTAGAGAAGTACAGATCAGGGTTGGGTTATAAAAAAGTATCCCAAACTTTGAACATCACACGGAGCAAACCCAACACCTCTTATCACCCCAAGAACACCATCCCCACAGTGAAGCATGGTGGTGGCAGCATCATGCTGTGGGGATGTTTTTCATCGGCAGGGACTGGGAAACTGGTCAGAATTGAAGGAATGATGGATGGAGCTAAATACAGGGAAATTCTTGAGGGAAATCTGTTTCAGTCTTCCAGTGATTTGAGACTGGGACGAGGTTCACTTTCCAATAGGACAATGACCCTATGCATACTGCTAAAGCAATACTCCAGTTGTTTAAAGGGATAGTAATACTTCGTTTTAACTTTATTTTATTTTGTAGGCATTAAAAAAACATGAATAATGATATAAGTCTTATCTCCCAAACCTTTATGGTTTAAGAGATATTCACAAGCAAAGTGTCCCCCTCCTGCCCCTTTTACTGATGTCACTCTTTTCAGCCAGATCAGAAGGGAGGTGCCCAGGTAGACTGCAGAGAGGGACAATCTTCAATTAAGATAACAGAAAAACCTGAAAAGCTTGTCAAGGGGGGCAGGGATTTCATTGTTTTCAAAGGAATAAGAGTGTCCCCTTCTGTTATCTGTCTGGTCTATGGACTGGATTCCACATCTGAGAAGAGATGGCTTACACTAGGTAAAAGGGGCGGGAGGGGAAACTTTGCTTGTGAATATCTCATAAACCATAAAGGTTTGAGAGATAAGACTTATATAATTCTTCATGTTTTTTTAATGCCTACAAAATAAAATAAAGTTAAAACGAAGTATTACTATCCCTTTAAGGGGAAACATTTAAATGTCTTGGAATGGCCTAATCAAAGCCCAGACCTCAATCTAATTGAGAATCTGTGGTATTACTTAAAGATTGCTGTACACCAGTGGAATCCATGCAACTTGAAGGAGCTGGAGCAATTTTGCCTTGAAGAATGGGCAAAAATCCCAGTGGCTAGATGTGCCAAGCTTATAGAGACGTAAGTTTCTTGCAGCTGTAATTGCTGCAAAAGGTGGCTCTACAAAGTATTGATTTGGGTGGGGGGTTAATAGTTATGCATACCCAAGTTTTCTGGGTTTTTTGTCTTATTTCTTGTTTGTTTCACAATAAAAAATAGTTTGAATCTTCAAAGTGGTAGGCATGTTGTGTAAATCAAATGATAAAAAAAAACCCAAAATCAATTTTAATTCCAGGTTGTAATGTAACAAAATAGGAAAAATGCCAAGGGGGTGAATACTTTTGCAATGCACTATACTCCAGTTTTCTTTTGAACATAGGGCTCTTATGATAAAAGGTCCACTTTTTTGAAGTTATATGAAAATTTTGATTCCCAAACGCTTGTACAAAGGGAAGCAATTACGTATAGAAGTAGAACTGCAAATTTGAGGGGGAAAAGTAATAAAGTTGGCCAATTAAGAGACTCTGAAACATCCAGTTTGTTGTATATCTAATAGAATGTGGATACAGTATGTCTGGAGAACCACCAGGTGTTTGTGGTATAGGATAGGGGAACATCGAAGAAACATAACAAAGGGGGGGCTCCCAGAATGCTCTATCCCATCATTTCAATAGGTGTCCACATGGAGGTATGGTTAATTTTAGAGTTATAGGTCTAGAAATAATTTCTAAAAATAATATCAGTAGATTTTGGAAACTCTGCAGGAAGGAAGCAGAGTGGATTTATAGAGTAAGCACCCTATCTGCATTGGGTCTAAATGAGAATATCGACATAGCAGTGTAGTCTAAGTTTTTAGGCCATTTAAAGAAAGGGATCTCAGTTGGGTTAAAGAAAAAAATCTGGGTTTTCACTGGGGCCCAATTAGACCATTTAGTGAATTTTATATGTTTTCTGGGTTTATTTTTATTAAAAAAAATATTTAATCAACCACTATTGATAATTAATATGGAGCTTATTCCAACTCGCAACTATAAACATGAAATGTGTTCTTATATTTAGAAACATGGACGTGCTGAGTTGCCATGGCCACGGTACAACACTTTAGAAGGGTAGTATACTGTGCCGTTGCTGTTGCCATAGTTAAGCTAGCTTGTGTATCATGAGAATGGAAGTCATACAGGAGACTACCAGAATGATGGGAGAAGAGAGTCTTCAATGTCCAGATGGAGAGCCCTGGTATACATGGAGGAAATGAGAGAGCAAGACACTCGTCACTGAAAACAAATTCAAACAATGTGTCACAAAGACAACACTCACCACAGTCCAAGAGAGCGCCACTGCTATGTATCATGGAATGATAGTTGGGCCTTGAACACAATAGACTGGGAGGAAATGGAATCAAAGAAGCCACAATGCAAAGAAGACATAATGCCAAGGTAATCCATATTCAGGTATCGCTTTTGAAAGCAAAATCACTTGCAAATTAAAGTAATGAAAGGGGGATGAAATTCAACCTAGAAATTCACATTTGCTGTTAAATTGCAGAAACAACATTCAGCTCAGACTGTGTATTTCTTGCCAGAGAATGGATAAGGAGAAAGATTTAAATGAAGCTCAAGGGTTCACCCCTTGGATCCTAGAGACATCACCATCACTTTGAAATGTCTTGGAGAATTCTCTTTGCATTGATGCATTTAAAATGGGTTTAAACAAGGGGTCAAACTGGTCCCTAAAACAAATGTGGTTCATTTTACAGTATAATACATTAACAATAAAGTTATACTGAGCAAAAAAGTGACAAAAAAAAGTCACCACTGTACAGAGTACAGGACCTGCTTGTTTGTACATTTACATGTCACCAACAAGAATCAAGAGCTTACATTGTTTCCATTACATCCCCAGAATTACATACAGCGACATGTAAATTAGTGCACACCGTGAATTCACTTTTCATATTCCAAATAAATTCATGAGGCAACCTGTACTTGCTGTAATCATTCTAAAAGCACAACATAAAAATATGTGTTTGGAATCTAAAAAGAGACCTCACTGTGTGATTATATTTGAATGTTGCCACATGGAATTCTGGGAATTCACTGAAACATTGAAAGATGGATTCTTTGCTGGAGACAGGTTTTATGATCTGTAGTGATGAGCGAGCACCCCAATGCTCGGGTGTTCGGGTGCTCTGACCGAGCACCCCCGGAGGCTCGAGTGCTCGGCCGAGCACCCGAGCCCCATTGAAGTCAATGGGAGGACTCGAGCATTACACCAGGCACCCCCTGCTCTGATGAGGGGAAGGTGCCTGGTCCATAGGAAAAGGGCAGAAAATGATGGAAACACCACAGAAATGGTTCAGGGACAGCATAGGGAGGATGTCTGGATGCATCTTGGACTCCAACGTCGCTGCTGGGAACGATCTTTCGCCCATAGTACGCCATTTTTACAGACTGACCGTAAAACACACAAAAAGGCAGATAAAAACGACTTTAGGCGAAAAATTGTTACCAAACAGTATTTGCTGTATATTTACTTGTATATCATCTGCAAATTCTCCCAAAAATGTCCTCGATTTTTCTGAACTGAGGCCATGATTAAGAGGGAAACGTGCGCAGAGGCAAATTCTCCCAAAAATTTCCTTGATTTTTCTGAACTGAGGCCATGATTAAGAGGGAAACATGCGCAAAGGCAAATTCTCCCAAAAATTTCCTCGATTTTTCTGAACTGAGGCCATGATTAAGAGGGAAACGTGCGCAAAGGCAAATTCTCCCAAAAATTTCCTCGATTTTTCTGAACTGGGGCCATGATTAAGAGGGAAACGTGCGCTGAGCCGACCATCCAAAACATTATGGGTGAGGGTCTGCTGCGGAGCTGACCATCCTAAACATTATATGCGAAGGCCCGCTAGTGAGCTGACGATATAAAACATTATATGAGAGGGCCCGCTAGAGAGCTGACCCAATAAAACATTATATGAGAAGGCCCGCTGGTGAGCTGACCTATACAAAAATTGTCAAACTGCGCCCGCTGGTGAGCTGGCCCTATATAAAAATAATATCACAGGGCCCGCTGGTGAGCTGGCCCTATATAAAAATTATATCACTGGGCCCGCTGGTGAGCTGGCCCTATATAAAAATTATATCCCAGGGTATATGGAAGAGAGTCAACCATATACCCATTTTTTGGGGGAAGGGGTGAATGGGAATACAGAGTATTCCCATCATTGTAAATAACATATATAAAGTGAGTTTATGTTCCCCCGGGGATTTCCTCCAGTGGAGTGGAGAAGTCAGGGGAAATCCAGGCCTTGTTCATTTTTATAAGTGTCAACCTATCAGCATTGTCGGTGGAAAGGCGGATACGCTTATCTGTTATGATGCCACCAGCAGCACTAAATACCCGCTCAGACAGAACGCTGGCGGCAGGGCAGGCCAGCACCTCCAAGGCGTAGAGTGCCAGTTCATACCACGTGTCCAGCTTGGACACCCAGTAGTTGTAAGACACAGAGGGATCATTGAGGACGCTGACACGGTCTGCTACGTACTCCTTCACCATCTTCCAAAACTTTTCCCTCCTTGTGACACTAGGCTGCGCATCAGGGTGAGGGTGCTGGCGGGGTGTCATGAAGGTGTCCCACGCCTTGGAGAGTGTTGCCCTGCCTTTGTCGGAACTGCTGTGTGCTCCCCTTTTCTCCCCTTCTCTGTTGGCCAAGGTAGCACGTACTCTGCCGCCAGCGTTGTCAGATGGAAAATTTTGGAGCAATTTTTCAACAAGAACCTTCTGGTATTGCACCATTTTGCTTGTCCTCTCCACCGGAGGAATGAGAGATGAGAAATTCTCTTTGTAGCGGGGGTCCAGAAGGGTGAACACCCAGTAATCCGTGTTGTCTAAAATGCGTATAACGCGTGGGTCACGGGAAAGGCAGCCTAACATAAAGTCAGCCATGTGTGCCAGAGTACCAACAGGCAAGATTTCGCTGTCCTCACCAGGAGGATGACTCTCAATCTCCTCATCCTCTTCCTCCTCTTCTGCCCACCCACGCTGAAGAGATGGAACTAAAGTTCCATGGCTACCCTCTGTAGCGGAGGCAACCGTGTCTTCCTCCTCCTCCTCCTCCTCCTCCGCCTCCTCCAATTGTCGCTGAGAAGACGAAGTGAGGGTGCTCTGGCTATCACCTTGTGTAAGCTCTTCCTCCCGCATTTCCACCTCTTCCACATGCAAAGCGTCAGTTTTAATTGTGAGCAGCGAGCGTTTCAGTAGACACAGAAGTGGGATGGTTACACTGATAATAGCGTTATCGCCGCTCACCATCTGTGTCGATTCCTCAAAATTGCGTAAAACCTCACAGAGGTCTGACATCCATTCCCACTCCTCACTTCTGATTACAGGAAGTTGAACGGAGAGGCGACGACCGTGTAACAGCTGGTACTCCACTACTGCCCTCTGCTGCTCACAAAGCCGGGCCAACATGTGGAAGGTGGAGTTCCAGCGCGTGCTCACGTTACACAGCAGCCGGTGAGCTGGCAATTGTAAGCGCTGCTGCAGCTTCAACAGGCCGGCTGAAGCTGTAGATAACTTACGGAAATGTGCACACACGCGGCGCACCTTGGTCAAGAGATCATGCAAATTGGGGTAGGTTTTTAGAAATCGCTGAACCACTAAATTAAATACATGCGCTAGGCATGGTACGTGTGTGAGCTTGCCGAGCTCCAAAGCCGCCACCAAGTTACGCCCATTATCACACACAACCATGCCTGGTTGCAGGTTGAGTGGCGAGAGCCACTGCTCGGTCTGGTGACTAATCCCCTGCAACAGCTCTGAGGCCGTGTGCTGTTTGTCCCCAAGGCAGATCAGCTTCAGCACGGCCTGTTGACGCTTCCCCACTGCAGTGCTACACTGCTTCCAGCTACCGGCTGATGGGTGAGTGGCGCTGCGCGCAGAGAATTCGGAGGTGGAAACGGAGGAGGAGGAGCCAATAACGTAGGTGCTGGCGGAAACCCTGATGGAGGTAGGGCCCGCAATCCTCGGCGTGGGTAGCACCTGTGCCATCCCAGGGTCCGAGTCGCTCCCAGCCTCCACGACATTCACCCAGTGTGCCGTCAGGGAAATGTAGCGTCCCTGGCCACAAGCACTTGTCCATGTGTCAGTCGTTAAGTGGACCTTCCCAGTAACTGCGTTGGTCAGGGCACGGGTGATGTTACGGGACACATGGTGGTGTAATGCGGGGATGGCACACCGGGAAAAGTAGTGGCGGCTGGGGACCGCGTACCGAGGGACAGCTGCTGCCATCAGGCTGCGGAAGGACTCAGTCTCCACAAGCCTAAATGGCAGCATTTCGATGGCCAGTAATTTGGAAAGGTGTGAGGTTAGTGCTATGGCCTGTGGGTGGGTGGCTGGGTATTTTCGCTTGCGCTCAAATGCCTGGGGTAACGACATTTGGACGCTGTGCTGGGACAGGGAAGTGGATGTGGTCGCTGATGGTGCTTCAGATGGTACAGGTGCAGGGCGGGAGGTATGCGGGCCTGCGCCTTCGACAGGCGATTGGCCGGCACCGAAAACAGGGGAAGAGGAGGCAGTGGTGTGGCCTGCAGACACAGATGGGCGATCCAGGCGTTCCTCCCACTTATTACAGTGCTTGGATGCCATGTGTCGGATCATGCTGGTGGTGGTGAGGTTTCTAGTGTTCATGCCTCGGCTCATTCTGGTGTGGCACAGGTTGCAAACTACAATTCTTTTGTCGTCCGCACTTTCCTTAAAAAAACGCCATACCGCGGAACACCTACCCCTTGGCAAGGGAGATTTACGCAAGGGGGTGCTCCGTGGAACATTTGCGGGCCGGTTTGGTGCGGTCCGCCTTCTTTCTGTAGCCACACCACTGCCTCTTCCAGCCTGTTGCGGTGCTGCAGATGGCTCACCCTCAGGACTGCTGTCATCGCTCGGCTCTACACCTTCCCAGGTGGGGTCAGTCACCTCATCGTCCACCAAGTCCTCCTCCACTTCCTCACTCTGATCATCCTCCTCATGTCTTGATCCCACCACATACTCTGTCATCTTCTTGTGATTGGGTACCCTCTAGAGGTTGTGAATCAGGGCACAAGATGTCATGTTCCTCTGCAAGCGTGCTTGGAGAGAGGTTCAAATTAAGGATTGGTGATGACACGAGCTCCTCACTATATCCCAGTGTGGGATCACTTCTTTGACCAGATCCTCTATGGTGGGAGGAAGGATGATCAGAGTGAGGATTATGTTGACCAGACTCTTGGCTACTGAGAGTGGACTTGGTGGAAGACAGGGTGGTGCTTAACCGACTGGAAGCAGTATCAGCTGACATCCAACCGACCACCTGTTCGCAGTGGTCGGACCTCGAGAGTGATGTCCTGCGACGCCCTGTAAAATGAGACATGAAGCTAGGTATGGTGGATGTCTTTCTGTCTTGTGCTCTGGCACCAGGCACAGTTTCTACGCGTCCTGACCCGCGCCCTGAACTATCAGGATCACGTCCACTTCCCCGTCCCTTTTTACCCGCCTTCTTCATATTACACGGAATATGTGCTGCAAATCTGCAACTGTGCACAGTACACAGAATTTCCTTCTTAACTGCGGCGACGCACAGTGAATGGAATATGTGACTTTGATATTTTACAGTTTGAAGACTTAACAGAATTTTTTCCTATTCTGAAACTGTGCACAGTACACAGAATTTGCTTCTTAACTGCGGCGACACACAGTGAATGGAATATGTGACTTTGAAATTTTACAGTTTGAAGACTTAACAGAATTTTTTCCTATTCTGAAACTGTGCACAGTACACAGAATTTGCTTCTTAACTGCGGCGACGCACAGTGAATGGAATATGTGACTTTGATATTTTACAGTTTGAAGACTTAACAGAATTTTTTACTATTCTGAAACTGTGCACAGTACACAGAATTTGCTTCTTAACTGCGGCGACGCACAGTGAATGGAATATGTGACTTTGATATTTTACAGTTTGAAGACTTAACAGAATTTTTTCCTATTCTGAAACTGTGCACAGTACACAGAATTTGCTTCTTAACTGCGGCTACACACAGTGAATGGAATATGTAACTTTGATATTTTACAGTTTGAAGACTTAACAGAATTTTTTCCTATTCTGAAACTGTGCACAGTACACAGAATTTGCTTCTTAACTGCGGCGACGCACAGTGAATGGAATATGTGACTTTGATATTTTACAGTTTGAAGACTTAACAGAATTTTTTCCTATTCTGAAACTGTGCACAGTACACAGAATTTGCTTCTTAACTGCAGCGACGCACAGTGAATGGAATATGTGACTTTGATATTTTACAGTTTGAAGACTTAACAGAATTTTTTCCTATTCTGAAACTGTGCACAGTACACAGAATGTTCTTCTTAACTGCGGCTACGCACAGTGAATGGAATATGTGACTTTGATATTTTACAGTTTGAAGACTTAACAGAATTTTTTCCTATTCTGAAACTGTGCACAGTACACAGAATTTGCTTCTTAACTGCGGCGACGCACAGTGAATGGAATATGTGACTTTGATATTTTACAGTTTGAAGACTTAACAGAATTTTTTCCTATTCTGAAACTGTGCACAGTACACAGAATTTGCTTCTTAACTGCGGCTACGCACAGTGAGTGGAATATGTGACTTTGATATTTTACAGTTTGAAGACTTAACAGAATTTTTTCCTATTCTGAAACTGTGCACAGTACACAGAATTTGCTTCTTAACTGCGGCGACGCACAGTGAATGGAATATGTGACTTTGATATTTTACAGTTTGAAGACTTAACAGAATTTTTTCCTATTCTGAAACTGTGCACAGTACACAGAATTTGCTTCTTAACTGCGGCTACGCACAGTGAATGGAATATGTGACTTTGATATTTTACAGTTTGAAGACTTAACAGAATGTGCTCTAATCTGCAACTTTGCACACTAAACAGAATGTGCTCTAATCTGCAACTTTGCACACTAAACAGAATGTGCTCTAATCTGCAACTTTGCACACTAAAAAGAATGTGCTGCTAATCTGCAACTTTGCACACTGAACAGAATGTGCTCTAATCTGCAACTTTGCACACTAAACAGAATGTGCTCTAATCTGCAACTTTGCACACTAAAAAGAATGTGCTGCTAATCTGCAACTTTGCACACTGAACATAATGTGCTCTAAGCTGCAACTTTGCACACTAAACAGAATGTGCTCTAATCTGCAACTTTGCACACTAAACAGAATATATGAAGTTTTTTTTTTTTTGTTTTTTTTCCCCCCACATAAAATAAACTGCTGCCCCCACACACAGTAGTCCTAAAAAGGACTTTTGGGTCTTTTTTTTTACAAATTTGCTTTTCTTCTCCCTACACTGACTTTCCCTTCCTATCCTCATCTCTCCCTGGCTAAGACTGAGCCGAACTCGCTGGTCAGGTGCTATACAGCACCCGATCACGGGTTCTGGCCAGCCAATCAGTGTAATGCCAGCAGCCAACATGGCTGCTGGCATTACACTGATGTCAGAGCCTCCCTGCACGTTTATTGGCTGCGCAGCAGCCGCGAAACGTGCGGGGAGGAGACCCGAACATGGCGGGCGAGCACATGCGGTACTCGTACGAGTACCGCCATGTGCCGAGCAGAGCGATGCTCGAGCCGAACCGAGCTTCGGCCGAGCATGCTCGCTCAACACTAATGATCTGTTTCAAATATGTAAATGTACACAAGTATATTATAAGGGTTGTGCAAAATGGTCTGTGGGCGGAACGACATATCCTGGCTACTGCATCCATCTCAAATCTTTATTTTATATTATAAAGGTGCTGTTCATTTTAAAGAAAATTAAAAATTGCATGTATGCTACACTAGCCAGTTGTATGGAGCAAGAATTGCTCCAGTTTTCTTTTGAACACAGGACCCTTAGGATAAAAGGCCCACTTTAGTGATGTTATATAAAAGTTTGGAAACCCAAAAGCTTGTACAAAGAGAAGCAATTTCTAATAGAAGTAAAACTGTAATTTGAGAAAAATTCTAAATGTAATAAAATTGGCCAGTTAACAGACTCTGAAATTTGGCCTGAGCTGACAAAAGCAAGGAGTGGTGATGACAAATCTCTTCTATACAATTCCAGAACTGCTGATTGACCCAAATTCCTGAAGTAATGCACAGAGACTTCTCTAGCATTTAGGGGGAAAAATGCTAAAAGACTAATTTAAATCATTGGAGATTTTTTTTTTTATAAGTTTATCCCTTTGAGTGCCAGAGGGGTATCCAATGCATTTCAAAGGAATGCGTTGGATACCCCCCTTGCGCTCAAAAGGTCAAAAAAGAATACAATATGACAAAGATAATCAGATATAAGTAATGTCAGGCAGTAGTTGACATCAGCACGAAGATAAAAAGGATGGCCAATATGCAGATCTGACACCGTTTGTTTATGAACACACTGGTAGTAACAGATGACACGGCTGAAGAAACTAATGAAAGAACAGGAAAGGAGGAGTGAAATCAAGACTAGATATCAGGAAAGGGGAGAAGGAAGAGGGGAAGAAAGAGAAAGAAAAACTGAAATGTAGAGAAGAGGAGGGGAGAAGTAAAATTAGTAGTTAGAAGGTATATGGAAGGGGTGGGGGATGACAGGAGTGAATAGCAAGCAGGAGTGATGAGTGCAGGGGTCTCGAGACCTAGTGGAACAGCCGGAGGTAATGCTTTTGCAGGGATATTATCGTATGCAAGTGGGAATTTATAGGTAGAAAGACAAATCAGTGAGCAGACAGAGGAGAAGCCCTTAGTATGTGCATGACTAATAGTGTATGAAGGTAGTTGTGTCAGGGAGAATGGACCTCAACTGGAAAGAACACAAAGGTTATGTCTGCAGACGTCATAATAGGAGGAACAGTCATAATAGGAGGAAAGTGATGCTGTGCAAATGGTGTGGCATCTTTCCATGCAAACCACCCTAGAGTGCCATTGCTGTAAAGAGGGGGGTATAACACCCCTCTATTATGTTAAGTGCAGATCTGTCCTTGATCCCTCTGCACTGGATGTCTGTGACAGACTTCCAGTGCAGAGGGATCAAGGACAGGTCTGCACTTAACATAATGTGTAAGGAACAAGCATTCGATTTGGGTACCCTGAGGTCAGTACTAAGGCTAAAGTAGAAAAGACAAAAGCAAGAGTATTTAGGTATTAGAATGGCTAGAATGTTAGTGATTTGGGAGACTTGGTTCCAAAAAGGGGGTGATAAGGGGGCAGAACCACCAAATGTGTAAATAAAGAGTCAGAGACACTCAACTAGGAATGACCCCGCAGTACAAATTTGCAGATTCTATAGGAATGATGTCCTTTAGATCACTAGTGCCTTTCACAGAGAGAAAATATCCTATATCATATTATACTGTTCCTACCATTGCAGCAGTCCAGCAACAAAATACCAGGCAATTCCTCTCTGAACAAGAGAAGCAGTCAACCCCACCAAATGTGAGCCATAGTTTCTGTGTGGGAAAGGAAATGCTAATATAAATCTGAGGAATTGGGGTCAATTCTAGAGAGTCTGTGGAGTTCTGTACCACCGGTTAATAAGCTTGTAATTAAATTCTGGCGTTGACACATCCCTGGATAGTTTGTAATAGCAAAAGAATACAGAGTGCCACAGCTCCAGAGTGAGATATATATTAAGCTCTGCTTCCCATTGAACCAAAAAATATGGCCTGATCAGCTGTGCTTGTTTGTTTTCCCTTGTTATGCAGATCCTGGTTCTCTGACTTGTCTTGTGATTGCTCTGAGCCTTATAGAGCCTCTGTGCTTTTGGGCAGGGTGCGATCAAAGTATCCCAGCATTCCAGGTCATGACCCTGAGTTTCTTGTCATGTTCCTGAGTGTTATCTTTTGTATTGACCTGGCTTTTCCTGCGACTTCTCTCCCGTTTGGGATTTGGTACTGTGCACATCTGATATCCTGTTACCGACATTAGCTCCTTTGATTCGACCATTCCTCTGTCTGCTGCCTTGTACTGCATTGGCCATCCACTCCTGATCTGGCTTGTCAGTTGAGCTCCAGGCCTCAGTATCCTGTACAACTATACTGCAGGTGGGTTATTTGTTCAGTATTCTCTTTGATCCTAGTGAGTGGCTGCTGTTATCTGGTTTGACATCTTGGGTGTGGGCCTGCTTCTCCGGTTGGCACTAATCTGGCCTTGAGGACAGCATCTCTAACTCGGCCTAGGCCACAGCAAGACAACCCAGAGAGCAGCCACTGCCAGCCAGCTTTGTACTCTATTTTTCGATCCCTACCATCTGGCCCACTTCGGACTGCCTTGCAGTATACCCGTAATGTCTGTTGTGCTTTTATCATAGTATTTACATCAAATAGCAGTCTGTCACATCTTTGTGGGAATCTACTCCACAGAGTCTACCAGGCAGCTTACACTGGGCGCTTTGTGAGATCATTACAACTCCTTAGTGCATAACCCCCAATGTGTTGGAGATCTAAATAGCACTGAAGTTTTTGCACACAGTTCTGGCATCACTCCTGGGACTCACTCTGTAATATCAATGTATCTCCATTCCTTACACAAAATGACAGATTTGTTTATGTTTTTCCACAAGTCCATTTTTCCAACAGAGTGCTTAGGAATTTGAAAACTCTGTTTTGTTGGCATTTAGTTTACAGACAAATAAGGAAGAGGATGTACAGACATCTGCCAGAAGCAGCATCCAGACTCAGTGAGTGAGCAGAAGTGTTTGCTTTATAGCTCCTCTGCCCAGGGGAGAGGTGGTAATTGGTAGAATATATAGTGGAGAAACTAGGCATTTACAGTCTGATTTAATAAGAACTGGAACAAGTCTTTAGCAAACCAACTGCCCTTTAGGGGGGACAAATAAAAATTCCTCAAATTCCAACTCATCGAAATGGTGCTTTTAACCCTTTGAGTGTCAGAGGGGTATGCAACCCCTCTGTCACTCAAAGGGTTAACCCATTAAATGCTAAAGAGGTCTACAATGGATTGCTTCACAATGTGTTATAGACCTCTCTATCATTCAAGGAGTTAAAATCCCCACTTAAATTAATGGGTATTTTGAACATTTTTATCTGCCCCCTTTGGTGGAGCTGCTTTCCCCCAGAATTGCTCCAGTTTTTCTTGCTATGACCTAGATTGCACTGTAGGTGAGAAATATCACCATTTGGTTTAGCTCACATAATCCTTTTAAAGTCTAAGACGGTGATTCTCAGCTCCAGTCCTCGGGCACAGCAACAGGTCAGGTTTTCAAGATATCCCTAAATAAGTATAGGCAGCCCAATCACAATGACTGAAGCATGATCAGATTTCCCATTAGTCAATGCAGGCAACTGCTTAGAGCAGGACTGTCCAACTTCAGTCCTCAAGGTCCACCAACAGGCCAGGATGTAAGCACAGGTGAGTCAGTCACAATGAATGAGCCACTGATTAACTCACCTGTGCTTAATCAGGGAAATCCTTACATCCTGGCCTGAGGGGTGCCTCAGCTGTGATGGCCACACCCATATTTTGTATTATGGGTGTGGCCGGTGTAATCTCATTGTCCCTGAACCAGTTTAAATACCCTTTTACTGGATATTATTGAACCCGCTGGATGCTAGAAAGGTCTGCACTACAAAGCAATGCAATGGAAATGTCTCTAGTATCCAAGGGGTTAGGAGTTATTTTGTACATGAATGTTATAGACTAAGGGTATTTTGGGTGATATGGGAGAGTGGGTGGAGTCATGTGGTGGAATGCTTAGAGGCACCTGGGATGTAAATCTGAAACACTAGTTTATCACCTGTGATTAAGCATACGTATCTTGAAAAGCTGACCTTGTGATATGTCCCATGGACTAACAGTGAGTAACACTGGTCTAAAAGTAGGTTTGTAGCTAAAATCAGTGATAAAGTTATCAACTGCAATGGAATCCAGGCATAAATCACACTTGAGACTGATTATCAAGCTTGATCAGGCTGCTATCATATTATTGTAAACAAATGTCTGTGAAGCAAACTGGACAGCTTGCTGTATTAACTAGGGGCGTAGGAACAAGGGGGAATGGGGGGTGCACCCCTCCCCCAAGAAATCATGCGGTCACCTCCTTGTAGTGTGGCCGATCAGAGCGGACAGCAGGTAGAGGAGCTTCTCTACCCCAGCCTGACAGGAAGCTGCTCGTCGAGCACAACGAGCAGCTTCCTATCAGACTAGGTAGAGGATCAGAAGCTCCTGTACCGCGGTCCACTCGGCCACGCTACAAAGAAGGTACAGAGGGGCTGGGGGGGGGGGGGCAAAGTGACACACAGAGGGGCTGGGGGGTAAAGAGACACACAGGGGCTGGTCGGGAGCAAAGTGACACAGGAGGGGGACTGGGGTAAAAATGTTATTCCCCCAGATTTGTGGGGGTTCCTACACCTCTGTTATTAACCCCTCAGCTGCTGGAAACATGTCCATTGCATTGCATTGCTTTGTAAAGCACTGGAGATGTCCCAGCATTCAAGGAGTTAAAAGTGATGTGTTGGAGACCACTCTTGCATTTAAGTGGGTAACAAACTGCTCCTAATAATAATGACAGACTTAGCTTACTCTGGTAGGTAAACCCTAATGGCAACTTGGATTGATTGACAACAATTAATCTTTAATTAGAACTGGATATCATGTCCTCTCAAGTAGGCAATGTTCTTTGTTGCCACTCTCCAGGACACCAAACTCCTCCCACTTTACTTTTCCTTTCTCTCTAAGAAGACTTAATTTGGGAGGAGTCTGAAAAGAAAAAAGTCACGTCCACCTCCGAGCACGATACCTTGTATTACTTAAGCCTCTGAGTGCCCGAGGGTTTTGCAATGCATTGCATATTCCTCTGGCACTCAAAGGGTTAACCCTCTCCATGACAGCTTGAAGCAATACGTTGGATACCCCTCTAGCGTTGAAAAGGTTAAAGAATATTTTTGGGGAACAAATGCAAATACTTCCTGCATAAATACATAGAGGTCTTTAGGATTCTCTGTTCAGAGCAAGGCAAGTGGTGAGTTTATTATTAGCAGGTTTTAACCCTTCGAGTGCCGGAGGGGTATTCTCTGGCACTCAAAGGGTTAGTGATCCTTTAAATAAATGAAAACCCTTTTTGGCTTGACTTTTGCTGTATTTTTGCTCACGTTTTCCTTTTGTGAATAGGATCCTCATTATATTTGGTGCCAGGGAGCTGACCAATAGATTATGCAGCAATATAACCATTTGAGGAGCAGGCATGCAGTGCATTACTTCACAATGTGTTGTACACACCTCTCTTCCTCAAAGCTTTAGATATCCCTCTCACCCGGTATATTAATGGTAAAGTAACACTTCCTAAGAATAACTTATTATAGTCAAAAAATTCTAATGTCCCTATGAATTTTGCCCTTGTGCCTTTGTTCAATCAGTCTTGTATGTTACATCCACGAAAGCAGACATAACAATTGCTGGCAGGAGATTAGGACACATACTTCAACTGCTGAAGATTATAATCTTAACCATTTATGTATTGGGGGGAAGTGCACAGCACTGTGGTCCAAAAACCATTAAAGGGATTGTAATGTTTCACAAAAACAGCAGCTCCAATTAATCTTCATAGTATTTAGGCCACGGAGAGCATTGTTTCAATACTGTCAGAATTGTAGGTCAAGAGTAATTGAATGATAAAGTATCATCCTTCCTCCCCTTTTACCTATTGTAAGCCACCTCCCCTCAGATGTGAAATCTGGTCACTTCACTGGACAGTTAGCAGCAAGGGACAATCTTCTTACTATGAGCATAAGGAAAGCCTTAGCCCCATTACAGGTTTTTCCTTATGCCCACTGTAGATTGTCCCTCTCTGCGATCCATCCAGACAGTCTTGCTGCTCTGAGGTGAGCAGTGTTACATCAGTAAAAGGGGCGGGAGGGGAATACTTTATCATTCAATTACTCTTGAACTACACCTCGGACAGAATTGAAATAACACACTCCAAAGTCCAAATACTATGAAGATTAACTGGAGCTGCTTTTATTGTGAAACATTACTATCACTTTAAGTAGGTTTGTGCATGCTTCCAGCTGAAACTGACAGCAACTGTCATGTCTGCCTCCAAGAACATGACATTATTGACAGTATTGATTGAAGACATAGATTCATAGAGACCATTAGGACTTTCTGGCCATAGTAATGTTAGTGGGTTTTGTATTAAAAGTTGTTACTTCTTTAAGAGGGAAAAAACAATATATTCAGTTCAACAAGGCCCAGTGACCTGGTGCTTGGTGAATACCAGGGACAATTTCTGTCAACATTAGAGCTTCTTCAATCCCATACAGATCATGCTGAGGTTTCATCCTTAGGCAAATCTGTTGGTAGGAGAAATAAAAGCAAGAGATCCTTAGGCTGTCCCTAGCAATTCCAATCAGGGGGCCATTCTAATGTTTTCTCACCGCATACTGTATCTTCTCTCTTCCTTTTTTATCTAAAAGAATTGCCACTTCTGGATATGCCCTCGGATCTGTTCCTTTTTTTTCTTTGAAGTCTCCACTAATGCATTTCTAATTTCTGTTTATCTCTGATTCCTGTCATACACACTTGTCTGCCAGACATAAATTCTGTCCATTTTTCCTTTTCCCCTTCTCTACATTTTCACTCCATTTCTTCCTCTGGGGATTTCCTGACTGGGGTCTCCTTACTGATTGGGCCAGACTGTGAAAAGAACATGATACTGAGTCCACCATTCTATTACATATTGTAAGGACATTAAATGGACCTATCACCTTGAAGTCAAGTTTGCGTATTTGAAAATGTCATTAAAGTGATTATATCACCTAAAACAACTTTGGTGATTTTGTAAAAGCTTCCAAAATTACTCATATGTTGTATTAGCCATTTTATATTTAGAAAACTAGTGTTTGAGTTAAGCAAATTTATTGATTATGCTAATTTAGGAATGCTGTAAAGGCACGTCCTATCTGAGACCTATACTACTTCACCCACTAACTGACACATCCCATTCAGTCCTATTAGAGATGGCATCCCCTGCAACTGTACCCCTGATTGTAACTTGGGTTGCCATCCAGCCGGTATTTTACCGTCAGGCCGGTAAAAAATTGTTACGTCTCTGGAGGGAATGCCATGGCCGGTATTTCTTTTAAGAAAAGTTGGCAACCCTAATCGTAACCCTCTAAGCATTAAAGGAACACTAATACCTAAAATGTATTGTGGATATATATATATATATATATATATATACACATAACTACTCTCTACATCATGCTGACATCTTTAAAACATTCTTTATTTGTTTTCTAAGGTCGAACATCTAGTCTTACATATACTCTGTGAGGGCAGCCATTGCTACTTTTTCCAGGGCTCTGTGACTTCCTTTAACATAGCAAAATAAATAGGTATATCAGAAACAATAGTTCTGTATCATCTGTAACTGAGCTGAGATCTAAAGTAGCAGCAGCCTTTCTGGGTATTAACCCTTTGAATGACAGATGGGTATTCAAAAAATTGTGTTCCATATGCGTTGGATACACTTCTGGCATTCAAAGGGTTAAGCTCAAGTAAATTAAATGCATTAGATTTTATCTTTCATTGCAAACGCCACCAAGAAAATTAACCAAATGTTGCCTGAATTGGACAGTCTACACATGCATAAAAAATGCAAGTTTAGGATTAGATTTTAGAGATCTAGCGAAATCATTTTTACAGGTACTAGCAGGAAACACATTATATGCAACATTATATAACTCGACTTATTTTTCGGCATCAGTGTTCCTTTTAACCCCTTGAGTGCCAGAGGGGTATCCAACGCATTGCAAAGGTTTGCCTTATTGGTAAAGATCAAGTAAAAATTATTATTGTGTTTCACTGTTCATTACATTTAGCTGTTAAAAGTAATTTGCTTAAAGATTGTGGCTGACCATGTCCGAGGGTCGTAAATGGCACTTGAGCTTCAGTTCGTACATCACACTTTACTGTAAATTTTCTTCCTGCATTCTGAATTAAAAGAAAATCATTTTCCCACAGCTCAGCGCCCAGCTGCTTCTGCTGACAGCATGGAAACCTCCAGAGTCCCCCTGTTAATTCAGCACAAACGGTTCCCTGGTTCTATCTAGCAGTTTGCTGGGCTCTTTTTGGTATTTCTTAGAATTCAAGTACAAGCACAAACTCGGAGGCTGAGACATGTCTCAGTGGTACTTACTCTGCCACTCTTGGATAGCAGGTTAGTTCAGTAGAACTGTTGAAACGTAAAGGTGAAATCCCTCCCGGGATCAAAGAAAATTAACATCAGTGTCACGTTTAAAGGGTCTCATCTAAATGATTGATGCTTTTGTTATTCATATCTGACACATAAGTATTTTTAATATGTATTTGATGTTTGGACTATGAGCTATGTAAACCTGTGAGCCAGTTTGTAGATGTAAGTGTGTGTGTGTTTGTGTGTGTGTGTGTGTTGTGTGCTTGTGTATATAAGTTAGTGCTAAGATTATCAATACACAAATGAGAAATATCAAAAGCAAAAAATGTTGTTTAAAACCAGGGTTGAATTTCTCTTTAAAACTAACATTAGGGTAATAGAATATTAGGGTTCTGTGCCACTAGGATATGAGGTTCTGTGGCATTTGTATCAGACCTATATCTGTTGTACACATATTTGTATTTAATTTTATTTCATTTTGAATTAGTGTTTTTGTTTTGCATTTATTTTGGTTTAGAGAGTGTGTTATTGGGTAGTGTGTGAGACTAAATGAGAGAGAGAGAGTGAATGCGTGTTTGTGTGGGTGAATGTCTGCTGGTGTGGATAGGGGGAGGTGGAGATTATAAGTAAGCTGATCAAAGAGGATAGTAGGGTCCCTGGGTAAGCGGTGGAAGGGAGAGGGAGAGGTAGACTGAGGTGGTCATCGTTAGGGAGGAGCATGATGTGTACTCATAGAGATAAGCACATCTTCTACCTCAGGGACAGTAGTGGTGGCTGGACAGAGGGGCAGAAGGGCAGAGAGGAAGAGGAAGGTCACAACAACAGGTACAGAGGAAGAAGCTGCAGGACTTTCTCCTTCATAGCCAAGACACCAACTGTCATATTACACAGCATCCCAGGATATGCAGAAGCACTGGAGCACCAATTACAGCCAGGGGGAGTACAAAGTTCTGACTTGTGGCATTTTAGCCAATGACCAAGCCTTATTCAGCTTATACCATTCCACCATAGCCCTTCTGCACCAAGCAGCATGGAAGCAAATACAGGACGTGTAAGCCATCAGCAACACTAGGCACATGATCAACATCCTGTAGCACTGGTACTATGTCTGTAAAGTGGTACTCAAAGAGATATTCTAGGAGGAGAAGTCTAAGTATGCCACTGGTGGCCTTGATGATCAATTTTAGCTCCTGGGAGGAAATGCAAGGAAACCATGGCTCCCCAAATCATCACAGGTTTGGCACGGTGGTTTGAAACAGCTCATGCCCATGACCAGCAGGCTAGTGTAAAAAAAAGCATTTCCTCAGTTGGCAAAGTTGTCCGACATAGTTCAAACCCTTAGGACCCCTCTGATCCTCAAAGTTTCCTAAAAATGCATTTCTAAATGCAGATCCCCAAAGAGGAATCCGATGTTGAACAATACCTTCAGGAGCAAAGCTTTGCTCAACGAATAGTCCTTAAAGAATGAAATGTGTACCCCTGCCCCAATTTTATAAGTATGTATCCCCCAAATGATAGTTTAATCATCCACCTTATCCCATTGAGTGTAATAGGGATGTCATATGGCTTGTTTTGGGCACTCTTTGGGAACTATGAGAGCATTAGGATCACAAGAATATGTTCTTGTTTTTGGCCAGGTTTGGGCAACGAGAAGCATTCCATCCCTTTTTTGGCCAGGGATAATGGGAGTGGGAGCCCACAGCAACAGGATGGCCCCCGGATGCCCTACCTTGCTTCAGGGAAACTTCCAATTATAATCTTACATATTGTTTTTAACCCTTTGAATGCTTTATTGTTCTCCAACGTATTGTTTCACTCTGTGATGCAGACTTCTCAAGCCTTTATGGGGTTTAAAACAACTTTTAAGACTATAGTTTGTCTTTGTCCCTAAAGACATTCGTACCAAAAGTGTACAATAGGGCAGTGATTCCACTGTCCTATGGTCCAGTAGGACTGACACAAGTACATAACATGATACCTTACATTTCTTTTCTGTTCACTTTCACAGCCTAGACATATCGTCAGGTCCAGCAGCAGAAGCCCAATTTCTGGACCTACCACTGAAGAGGAGGAGGAGACCAGCTACTGTAAGGATGCTGAAGAGGAGGACACCCAAGAGGAGCTGGGGTTTACTCTCAGGGCCAGCTTGGCCTTTTCCAAAGAGTCTCTTTCTAGAGGTTCCCCACCTAACTCATCTCCAGTGGTGGTAGTAGTTGCAGCAACCATTCTTGCTGCACTATCGGCTGTGACCATGCAACTACTGAATAGCACTACCTCATACATGGGCCCTGCATATTGCCCCAACTCTGGCACTCCCCTTGGCACCACAAAGTATGGAGAAGCCTCTGGTCCTTGCACAGTGGACAACACCACCTCTGGATCCATCCTTGCCCACCAAGCCTCCAGCACAACAGCGGATCTATCGGTCAAGCCCTCTGCGTGGTCAATAGAAACATGTGGCATGTAACAAATGACAATTGTCACCACCATGATCACTTGCTGGTGGCAAACTCAGTGTTGACTACTGAGCTCTGTTACTTATGATAGGACTTGAAGGTAGGAGTGCCGGCCCTGGAACAGATCCCACCAGCTGACTTCCTTGCAACAGCCATGGAGACACCAATACAGGCCCCAGAAAAAAGCAAGGAATCCTGGACTACATGCAGCAGCTTATTCTACAGTTGCCTCTGGAACATCTGGAGGCTCGCCAGCTGCTACAACTACATCAGATGCAGGGTCTAGTGGACCAGGCATGACTCCAGTAACCAACACATTCTACACTACTAGCCTCCACATCCATGCCAGCACCAGCCACTGAACAGCCACTTGCAACTCAGTGACCAAAAGTGTCCGAATCACCACCTGATGTTCCCCTTTCAACCTCCTACATTTCTGTTTCTGTTGATGATGATGCACCTCCACTCTTCCCAGCTAACCACTATGGACAGCATGAGAAGGCAGTACCTCCCAGTTTCCCCTCTTCAGGAGCGGAACACCACAGGGACTGGGAAGTGAAGGTTATCTGGGTACCTGCTGCAGTGTTTCCCCATTCCACACCCAGGATAAATGCCCCTTTCAACCATTTAATGAGATGCCCTATTCATTCCCATGTAGAACTGCCCTTTGCAACAGTATACTGAGTTGCTGTATTCATATCAAGGCTACAATGCTTGTTGAAAGATTGAAATCATTAGAAGGTCAGGTTATAGTAGATAAAGTAGTGTTAATGTTTAAGACCTTATGTATGTCCTTCTCATTGATGAAAATTAGTCTTTTAAACCCTTGAATGTTAGAGTAATCAACAATTCATTGCTTTGTGTTGGAGACCTCTCATTTAAGAGGTTAAAAGGTCTGTTTCCAGAAATGATTAATTGTGTTTGCCCCTTGCTTTGGAATAGTTAATAATAAGAGCCCAATACAGAGTGTAGTCAGCCATGTCCTCTCCAGCTGTTGTGGCCCACATTTCCCCAGCATCCCCAGCTAGCCAATGGCCATCTGGTTGTTGTATCTTCCAACAGCTGAAGGGCCAACTGTTGAATACACACTGGATTAGGCCCTTGGTACATATGACCTATTCCTGAGTCATGTGTTTTTTTTCCAGTCTTGGGCTGTCCAGCTTTTGTGGACAATTCCCAGCATCTCTTGCTAGGTACTGATTAGCTCTGCATGTAGAAAGTTATAGGCCACAACTGCGGGGGAATTCGTCCTTTCTTAGAAATAGGTCAAATGTACAATGAGCCCAGTACAGTCTGTACCCTCTTAACATCACCTGGAAAACTCAAGACTGACTACACTCTATACTGGGCCTTAGAATATATAGAAATTTCTTGTCAGGGTGAATTCCATTGGGATCCCCAGCTGTTGGTACCCATAACTCCCAACTAGTCATTAGCTATTAGGGATGATGGGAATTGTATGCCACAGCAACTGGGTAGCTCATGGCTAACTACTCCCTAACATGAGCCATTTGTTCATATAGCCCGGGGAGGATCAGAATTGTGCTTCACAGCTGATGAGGTCTACCATTCCTTACATCTCTTTTAGTCAATTAGTAGCTGGGAGATGTTAGCCACAACAGCTGGAGGGAGCAGGGCTGCCTCTTGCACCTCAGCCTCCACACACTGGCTCGGGTCCTTACTACATATGGCTTATTCCCTAGAAAGAGAGGTTTCCAGCTGTTAAGCCTATAACTCCCAACATAAACAACTAACCAATGGATGGTTGGGGATATTGTGAGATGAATGTCACGACATCTGGAGATCTCACTGCTGACTACCCATGGCTTAGAAATGGGTTATATGTACTAATTTTCAAAACAGTGAATTTTGGGAAAATACAGTATCACAATGCCCGAATGTGAGCTCACTTTACTGTGAATGTGTCTTTGAGAGGTGCACAATGTATTGTTTCTCGATGCTCTATTGACCTCTCTTTTCCTTTAAGGGGTTACAAACCACCTTTACAGTAAAGAGTAGCTTTCTTGATTAGCTACTGTGCATTTGTGGTCTCTAATTGATCCACTCTTTTTGGTGCATATGGGATAAATTCATTTGAAGTAGTTTTGGTTACCGTAGTAATTCTTTTGCTGCCATATTCAAAAAATTTTTTACCTTTATTGCAGTGATTTTCAAGTATAAATAAGTTGTTCATCTAATTTTGTTGCTAGTATATTTTTGGAAAATCACCCTGGTGTCATTGTGTCCTTTAACTGCTGGCATGAAGACTCAAGTAGCACCTCATTAGATCTTCTTTCCCCCCCAAGTCAAGTAACCTGAGCAGAGACAGATCAATATCCCAGCAAGTTCAAAATTGCTGTAAGTAGGCATATGTCCTCTTTCAACCATCAATTTTGTGAGTATAATCTATACTTTTAATCCATAGTGACCATTGAGATAACAGGCACTACTGGGAGCCCTCTTGTTTTTTATTTTCTATGTTCCTGGCTTCCGGTTGGTCGTATTGAGGAGCAGCCCTGGCAACATACTAAAGAGGATACCTGAAACATTGATACTGTTGTAGGGACATAAAATCCCTTCTGCATACATCTCATTGAACACATATGTTATACTGAGCACCAATCCCATGAGTGCAATTCTTAAAGTGGTGATGGGTTGGTGATAATATTCTTCTAAATTATATTACACCAGCGCCTTCTTTTTTCTTTTCACTGATTGCAAAAAGGCACTTCAAGTCCAAAATCTGGTTACAAAATTGTCTCCTGGTGTAATGTGATGGCAGCATCGTGGCATTTTCTTCAAAGTCCCAGGAGTTTTCTTTAGAATATATGACATTTTTATCTGGCTCTGGAAGTCATCCAGAGATTAGTAAAACAGACATTCATGGCTGCAATGTGATAGCAGAATTTTAACGACCTTTAACAACCAGAGAGGTTAATTAAACATTCAATCTGATTATAAAATAAACAACTAGGGTTTTTGCTTGATAACCACTTTATATTAAAGGGATAGTAATACTTCATTTTATCTTTATTTTATTTTGTAGGCATTAAAAAAAACATGAAGAACGATATAAGTCTTATCTCTCAAACCTTTATGGTTTGAGAGATATTCACAAGCAAAGTTCCCCTCCTGCCCCTTTTACCTAGTGTAAGCCATCTCTTCTCAGATGGGGAATTTAGTTGTAAGACCAGACAGATAACAGCAGGGGACATTCTTCTTCCTATGAGAACAATGAAAGCCCTGCCCCTCTTGACAAGTTTTTCAGCTTTTTCCCTTATCTTAATTGAAGTTTGTACCTCTCTGAGGTCTACCTGGGCACCTCCCTTCTGATCTGGCTGAACAGTGTTACATCAGTAAAATGGGTGGGAGGGGAGACTTTGTCATTGAATTACTCTTGAACTACAACTCTGACAGAATTGAAATAACACTCTCCAAAGTCTAAATACTATGATGATTAATTAGAGCTGCTTTTATTATAAAACATTACTATCCCTTTAATAACCCCTTAGATGCTAGAATGTTCTCAAACACAGCAATGTGTTTGAGGCATCTCAAAGAATCAAGTGGTTAATCAATACATTCTCTTCTGTCCAAAGTTTATTACTTGATCACACTTTTTGTTATTGTGTTACTCTACTGTGCTTGGGGATGGCATCTAACCATTTCATAATTCCCTTATCTATTAACCTCTTTCATCATCTGAGTGTTGGTTCTATGTATTGACTCACTTTCCAGTAAAGAGTGTTTCTGCATCCATTCAACAGCACTAAAAGCAATAATTTTTCCACTACATATTCGGGAATCATAAAATAATTCCAAGCAGAAAAGGAGTGAGGTTAGGAATTACAAATGATCAGTGTAGTACAGTTCTGTAGTACGTGTTGCTAGTCTGCAAATAAAAAAAAAACAATAATTATTAATTATAAAACAGGAATAAATAATATGAGTTTACTAAATACAAGATGTGTAGTGATTTTGCAAGAAGGGCCAGATTTTTCTATTAGGCAGTCAGCAACCATTTAGGGTTCCTAATTGTGAGGGAAGAATTAGCTCTGCTGGTCAAACCCACCCTGCTAAATTGTGGAAGAGGCTAGTGCAATCCCAAGTCCCATCAACAGATGTCTTTTCCTGGTTTATGATGAGTGATTTATTTACCAGCTTATGTATCGAAGTAATGTGCAGTTTATATACTAATTAGGCCAGTTCAGTTAAGTTTATAAACAGTAATGTACAAAGTTTTAGGCAGGTGTGAGAAAATGCTGTAAAGTCAGAATGCTTTCAAAAATAGACATGTTAATAGTTTGTGTAGCAATTAATACAATGCATAGTCAGTGAACAGAAGAAAAATCTAAATCACATCAATATTTGGTGTGACCACCCTTTTCCTCCAAAACAGCATCAATTCTTCTAGGTACACTTGCACACCGTTTTTAAGGAACTCGGCAGGTAGGTTGTTCCAAACATTTTGGAGAACTAGCCACAGTTCTTCTGTGGATTTAGGCAGACTCAATTGCTTCCCTCTCCTTGTACAATCCCAGACGCAGTCAATTGTGTTGAGATCAGGGCTCTGTTTGGGCTATACCATCACTTCTACGACTCCTTGTTCTTCTTTACGGTGGAGATAGTTATTAATGACTTTGGCTGTATGTTTGGGGTCGTTGTCATGCTGCATCCAGACTTCTCTGGACAGTAGATGGCTGTACCAGGGTCCCACTGTTTTCTGCCTATTTTGAGCTGATGGCACTGCTGGACACCTTCCGGTTGTGAAGGGAAGCATGATGTGTCTTTCATCTGCTGCACTAAGTATCCTTGTCCGATCTCTGCATCTATGGTCCTCAACGTTGCCCATTTCTTTGTGCTTCTTCAAAAGAGCTTGGACAGCACATCTGGAAACTCCTATCTGCCTTGAAATTTCTGCCTGGGAGATACCTTGCTGATGCAGTGTAAATACTTTATGTCTTGTTGTTGTGCTCAGTCTTGCCATGGTATATGACTTTTGACATTAAACTTCAACCTCACCTTGTTAGCTGAGTTTGGTGTTCCTCACCCAGATTTTTTACTCCTACACAACTTTTTCTATTAATGATTGTGTTTCAGCCTACATAAATTGATGATCATTTGCTCCTGTTTGTTATAATTGTTTAATCATACACCTGACTATATGCCTACAAAATCCCTGACTTTGTGCAAGAGTACCTAGAAGAATTGATGCTGTTTTCAAGGCAAAGGGTTGTCACACCAAATATTGATTTGATTTAGATTTTTCTTCTGTTCACTCACTATGAATTTTGTTAATTTATACATATGGACTATTAACATGTCTATTTTTTTTAACAGATGACAGTTGGTACCATGTTAGCCGTAGAAATACAGGAGGCAAATATAGTTTTTGATACCTTTTATTGGATAACTAAGCAGATTTAGAATGCAAGCTTTCAAGACCTTAGGTCTCTTCCTCAGGTCACCTGTAAATCATCTAATGTAATATACCTTATCATGTGTGCAAAATGCCCAACAGCTCTATATGTGGGAGAAACTGAACAAGCACTACATAAGAGGTTTAATTCCCACAGATCCAGTGTTAATAACAAAAAGACAGAGACACCAGTGGGAGAACATTTTTGTCAAAATGGGCACAGTGTCAGGGACATTAAGTTAACTGTATTGATGGGATGGTTCCGCACTCAGAGGGACAGAAAGGTATGGGAGGTAAAATTAATGTTAAAATTTAATGCAATTTGTAGTGGTTTAAATAAGGACAGAGAGTTTTTGTCACATTATCGCTTAGTGGGTTGACCTTTCCAACAGACCCAAGAGCATCGTAAATACCTCTAAAGCCTCACAGCAAGAGTGCAATTTACCACTGACTGATCAAAGTATCTGGATCTGGATTGAGTTCTCTTATCTGATTTCCATGCTAAACAATGCAATGTGTACTTGTATTTAAGAGAGATGTTTTCATATTTATCTGTATAACATGCCTGAGGAAGAGACCTAAGGTCTTGAAAGCTTGCCTTCTATATCTGCTTAGTTAGCCAATAAAAGGTATCAAAAACTATATTTGCCTCCTGTATTTTTTTAAAGCATCTTACTTTACAGCATTTTTTTCACATCTGTCTAAAACTTTTGTACATTACTGTATACCTAGCCACTTTAGTTAAGAACATTTTTTTTGTATTAGTATGTCATCATCTAAAGATACTTTTCATGCTAGGTAATGGTGAATGTTTTATGGTCACCTTAGAAGAGGAGAGTGAGAAAAATAGGTTTGGTCAAGGATGGGTTTAGGGGTGGCTGGATTGCAGATAAGGCCTTGTATGTAAGTATAGAATGTAACAACTTTACTAAGGCCAGATTTCCCATTAGACAGATAAGGCAAGCTACATTGGGTATCTCTGTCATACTGGCCATTTCCAAGAGTTAACTTATGCGTATACTATATATATATATATATATATATATATATATATATATATATATATATATATATATATATATATATATGTATATCACTCAAAATAAATAAATTAAACGTATACATGCAGATGCAGTACTTTCCTGATGATAAGACTCACTTTTGTTCTTGAGAAATATGTCCATATGTTCCCCTGAATCTTATAGCCCAAACCAATAAATTCCTTATATTCCTACCAATCACCCTCCACACTAGGTTGTAGGTAGGTGCAAAAAAATTAAATCTTAGCCTAACTAAGCTGCAGATAAGTGCAGGAAAGTTAAATTGCCAATCTACATATACTGCTGAAAGACAAGATATTAAACTGAAATATAATCATGGGAGCTATGCATTTTTTAAAAAAGACTCTGGCTTAAGTCAATCTAATGCATTATTAGTGCACTGTGCAACCCAACTGAACTAGTAGGTAAACTAGCATCACTACATGCCCTAAGTTGGCAACAAGACCCTGGACTGTAAGTATGAGACCTGGGGCTTTGGCTCCCTCAACCACTATCCAGCAACACCCCTGAAATTAAGAAAAGAATCAGTGGGCAATTCATAGTATTGTATATTTTTAACAAAAAGCAATACAATTGATTAGACAGTAAATGCACACTCGTGACTGTACATTCATTGTTTAATTACCTTCATTCATTCATTAAACCTTTGAGCGCCGGATGGGTACGCAATGCATTGCAAAGCAATGCATTGTGACCCTTCTGGCAAATAAATGATAGTAATGTTTCAGAATAAAAGCAGCGCTAATTAATCATCATAGTATTTGGACTTTGGAGAGTGTTATTTCAATTCTGTCAGAGTTGTAGTTCAAGAGTAATTCAATGACAAAGTCTCCCCCTCCCGCCCCTTTTACTGATGTAACACTGTTCAGCCAGATCAGAAGGGAGGTGCCCAGGTAGACTACAGAGAGGGACAATCTTCAATTACGATAAGTGAAAAACCTGAAAAACTTGTCAAGGGGGGCAGGACTTTCATTGTTTTCATAGAAAGAAGATTGTCCCCTTCTGTTATCTGTCTGGTCTATGTACTGCATTCCACATCTGAGAAGAGATGGCTTACACTAGGTAAAAGGGGCAGGAATGGAATCTTAGCTTGTGAATATCTCTGAAAGCATAAAGGTTTGGGAGATAAGACTTACATCATTCTACATGTTTTTTTAATGCCTACAAAATAAAATAAAGATAAAACAAACTATTACTATCCCTTTAAAGGTTTAAAAATGAACTATACACTGTTGTGTGCTGCCTTATTCTTCTTATCAAGTTACCTGTGTGACAAGGTCAATCCCATTATCCTGTGCTGTTTTTATAAATGTGTGCTGTTCATTTTATATTGTCCTATACTTGCTTGTTTAATTACAAATGTATTTAAATCTATTTGCGGCCCATTTCATTATCAGTTATATAAGTATATACTGATCTAATTTACCAGTTTAAATAACCCTGTAGCAACTCCTTTAGAGCCTTCTGGGTTTATATTTTGGGTGAAAGGTATTTTCTGTAGAAGGCAATAGTGAATGTGGCTAAAGGAGTGGTCAGGAAAGTAATGAGTGTTTGACAGTGGGCAGATCCGCCCTGAACTTTACTGTATTAGCGCAACCTCTGGGAAGCCATTCTGTACACCCACAAACCTTTTTGTGCATTTGGATATGGAATTATAGAAGATTACTACAACACAATTCCTGACCTGGATTGACTTTTCAGACACTGAACCAGTTAAAATAGGCATAGGCAACCTGCTGCCCTCTAGCTGTTACATTCTACAACTAACATCATCCTCAGCCGTCCAATGGCTTGCTGAGGATGATGGGAATTGTAGTTCAACAAAAGCTGGCTGGTCAGAGGATTACTGCCCATCATTTACACATTTTGGCAGCAAGGATGCATTTCTCTGCCTTGGAGACTTGTATGGCTTTCTTATATTAACCCTTTTTTGGAGATGATTAGCGGTAAATAAAACAGTAGTGGTACTTTTTACCACTCTTCATGGCTGTGCCTCTTCCTCTGGGACTAGAAGGAGAGGCTTGCATCGTCCATACAGAGCAGGCCTGAATGTTCCAAAGGGAAACAAGACGTCTCTGTTATATAGGCCCAGAGACACTTGTTGCCTGGCAACAGCATTTAACTAGATGGATAAAAGAAATGTGAACAAGTGGATCAAACCAGAGAGAAAAAGGAACGTCACGTAAACTATAGTAGAAGCATCTGTCACACGAGTACGCAGCAGTCTTTAGAGGCCTGCGGTAGAGTTATGCTTTTCTTATTTTTCAAACCTTTTGGCTAGAGATGCAATGGCTCAGCACACAATACACAATTTATTTTTCATAACAAATAACTAGGCATAATGATGTGTGCCTTACCTTCAGATACACTACTTCTGGGCAGACCAGCTGCCCCTACAGTACAAATAAAATATCATAGTAATTTAAATTGGACTTTTAAACTCCCTATATACTCCCGTGACTTAAGTCTGGAAAAATCTCCCAAAGGGCTTCCGCCCGAGGATAAAATCCACATAACTTTAGCACATCAGTTATTGATCTATGAAAACCATGCAAGGATTATCCGACCACCATGACACACAACCAACACCAGGGGCGGACTGATTTGGGTATTCGGTCACGGACCAAGGGCCCGTGACCGAGGGGAGCTCGCCACCGCCAATTACAATGTCAATGTTTGGCTCCTCTGTTAATAATGCCTGACTCCTCCGCAACTGCAACTTGTCTGTAGGGGCCCACCTGCGCCTATATAAAGCTGCTGCTGGTAGCCGACTGCACTGTGCACTTTTCCGTGAGTTTTAAACATATTGCCCTTGCCCTGCCATCGTGCTGCCTGCCTTCATTAACCCCTTGAGTGCCAGAGAGATACAGAACACATTATTTTGCAATGCGTTCCGTACCCTTCTGGCACCCAAAGGGTTAAGACTGAGGCCTACAGAGTAAGTTAGCAGAGTACAGTAGTACACAGTTCTTATGTATGTCACTGCGGTGCCGCATGCCACATTTCCCCAAGGCCCCAGCCCCAACACAAGATCGGAAGTAAGGAGGAAACATGATCTTCCGATCCACCGGTACCGCTTGCTGCCAGTCTGCCAGAGTACACGTACTCAGTACAGACTCACTGTGCTGGAGTTGTTAACTCTGGCAGCTGCTGGCTCTTCAGGTCCGCTTCTCTCTGAGCTTCTTCCTGTTCAATGCACAAGCTGCGTAGACCAAATGGTCGTGTAGCAACTAGCATGCGCATTGATGTAATCACAGGAGGACCGCAGGGGTGTGTGATGGAGGGGAGGTGGGACTCAGCAGCAGAGCCCACAACAGGACATCACGTGAGGTCCTGAGGACACCACGTGAGGTCCTGAGGACATACAGGCAGCCAGTAGTTCTGGATGCCCTGGTGCTGGGGGGGTACTGGATTGTCTGGTGCTGGGGGGAGGTACTGGATGGCCTGGTGCTGGGGGTGGGGGGTACTGGATGGCCTGGTGCTGGGGGGGTGTGGCGGGGAGTACTGGATGGCCTGATGCTGTGTGTGTGTGTGGGGGGGGGGGGGTACTGGATGGTCTGGTGCTGTGTGTTGGTAACTGGATGGCCTGGTGCTGGGGGTGTGTGTGTGGGGGGGGTACTGGATGGCCTGGTGCTGGGGTGTGGTGTGGGGGGGTACTGGATGGTCTGGTGCTGTGTGTGGGTAAGTGGATGGCCTGGTGCTGGAGGTGGGGGGTACTGGGTGGCCTGGTACTGTGTGTGTGGGGGGTACTGGGTGGCCTGGTACTGTGTGTGTGTGTGTGGGGTACTGGATGGCCTGGTGCTGTGTGTGTATGGGGGGGTACTGGATGGCCTGGTGCTGTGTGTGGGGTACTGGATGGCCTGGTGCTGTGTGTGGGGGTACTGGAGGATGGCCTGGTGTTGTGAGTGTTGGGGGGTACTGGATAGCCTGGTGCTGTGTGGAGAGTATCTTAATTTGTGTACTAAGAAACTTCTGGATGAGAGGAGAGTGTGTTGGAGAAGAGTGTGTGTGTGTGTGGGGGGATAGGTGTGTGGGGCTGAGGATGTAATGGGGGGCTGAGGATGTAGTGGGAGGTGGGGCCAATAATGTAATGGAGTGTGGCCAATGATGTCATGGGTAGGGACCAATGATGTCAATGGGCAGGGGGCCCAGACCTCTTTTTGGACCAGGGGCCCTGGGTCCTGTCAGTCCTCCCCTGAACAACACACACACAAACACACCACAATAGGGAGGGAGAGCGGGATGTTTCTCTTTGCCCTCACTTCCCCGTACAGACGTCCACTTCCTGTCTAAACCCTTAATGAGCCCATTCTTCTAACTCCTACATAACCTAAACTTCCTGTCTGAATCCACCCTCCACATGACATGCTTCCCCTCCCCGTAGACTGTGTGCCCGTCTGGGGAATTCTTAATGGAATAACTGATACCATAATTAGTAAGAAGAGGCAACATTTTTCCTGACGCTTCTTTAGCAGTGCTAGATGCTCTGGGTTCTATGCTTTGGAGCTTTTGTTTAAGGCAAGCCAGTCTCTATGCCCCAGCAATCTCTTGTCATGAATAAAGCAGGATACTCTCATTATTCATAATCGTTATGGTTATGTGACAAGTACAATAAATTCTCCTACTGCAGCTATTTGCACAGTGGACATCTTAGATGTATCAGCAAACCTATGGTCAGATAAGCAGTCTGATATATTGTAAGTATCATTCTGTTTTAAATGGTATCACAATCTTCTGGCAAGTTGGTCTCTAAGTGCCCCAGCAGTTCACAATATACAATGTATCCATGCGAGGAACTGCATTAGCAAACCCATGGGTTGGCAAGCCGGTTGTATTCCAGAAGATGTTATTTGATGCAGTGTATATATTTCTTTGTGTTGAGTTATAATACCATTTTTTATAAGCCGGTATATTTGTTCCGGGGGAAGCAATTCTGACACAGTTCATTTTTGAGTGACAATACAATCATTTTTGGCAAGCCGGTTTTCAAATGCCCTGGCATCTCATTACATACTTTGCACTCATATGAGGGTTAGCCTTCAATTATATCTAGGTGGCAAGCCGGTTTAACTACGATCCGGCAACTATGTTACTGTCTGTATCCACATATTGTTAGTTTCTTACTGTGTCAATAGAAACGCTATTATAACATCTCTTTAATAATCTGCCATTTATCTACCGGCCATATGAGCCATAGTATACTTTGACAATTGAGATTACTTTTCCAGGGCATATATTCATCCTCATACACCATTGTTAATTTCTATACTTTTGATGTGAATTTTTAGCTCATTTAAATGTATGGTGTAATTTTATTTGTTTTTGAGTTCATTACAAGTTATGTTTTATGCAGTATAAGTGGTATCCTTCCTGAAACATCTGCAATATATTAACCCTTTGAGTGCCAGAGGGGTACGCAATGCATTGCAAGGTTTATTAGTTATATATAACGTTTTTCTTCTTCTCAGGTATCCAATGTCTGTGTTCCTCGTCCACCTACTCATAGATGATGAAGCAGTAAGGTTGGCTACTCCTATATTCCATCCATGATAGTGTATGATGCTTTGTTCATTCCAATATGCCTCTTTACTCCCCTCTAACGTACTGCAGTATCATTTAACAGATTGTTAGACTGCATAACTATTGCTACCCTCCAGCAGCCTCTCATGTCAAAAAGTTGTCTCTGGTCTTATGACTGCATGTCACTGGTCATTTTCTGTATTTTTGACTTTTTTCAGTTTACTCCTGGCATTGTTGACTATGACCACTCTAGCTGAGGGGTGGTGTTCACTTGCACTGGAATATCAGATAGACTGTCATATCAAGATCAAAGTCTCATTGGTTCTGTTGTTGGTCCATGCTCTCAGATCAAAGTCTTATTGGTTATGTTGTTGGTCCATGCTCTTGTATCTATTTTCTAGCCATACACCTGACTAATCTCAGTTTGATAAGCATTTATGCCAAATATTCTCCACTTTATAATCTCTTGCATCAAAGGAAGGGCAGTGGGAAAGTGTATGGCCATTCCTGTCTCCTCTGTGCTTTCTTTAATGTCATGTATTACACAAGACTCAGAGGACATGGTTTGACTACTCCATTTTCCTGCACGTTTTATAGGCCAGTCATTCAGAACTCACTGTCATTAAAGTCTTAATGACGGCAGAGTGTGTACTCAGGTATGCAGTAAAGCACCCATAAGTTCTAGGTCATATTCCTAAGTGCAGCCACTGGAGTTTGAGATAGGCAATGTGAGGCCCTCCAGCTACTGCCAGACTCCAACTCCCATCACTCTCAGCCAGCCAACAGCTAGCGTTCTGAAAGCTGCACTGTCAGAATACTTTATTTTTTCTCATTACTATCTGATTTATATAGTCGTCATATGCCACTGTCCCTGATAGAGTGGTCATGTAACTAATATATTGAACACTCAGTGTACAGTATATCAGTTCTATAGATCTGTGGAAATTCCGGCAGGGCTGGATTTACACACAGGCACCACTAGGCAAAGAACCCTTAGCTACCTTAAAGGGATTGTAATGTTTCACAATAAGAGCAGCTCCAATTAGACTTCATTGTATTTGGGCCATGGAGAGTGTTATATTAATACTGTCCGACTTGTAGTTAAAGAGTAATTGAATAATAAAGTATCCCCCTCCCACCCCTTTTACTGATGTAACACTGCTCATCTCAGAGCAGCAAGACTGTCCGGATGGATCTCAGACAGAGACAATCTTCAGTGGGCATAAGGAAAAACCTGTCAAGGGGGCAAGGTTTTCATTGTACTCACAGTAAGAAGATTGTACCTTGCTGTGAGCTGTCCGGTCCCAGGGCCATATTCCATATCTGAGGGGAGGTGGCTTACAGTAGGTAAAAGGAGCAAGAGGGGGAAACTTTATCATTCAATTACTCTTGAACTACAGTTCTGACAGTATTGATATAACACTCTCCATGGCCTAAATATTAATTGGAGCTGCTGTTTTTGTGAAACATTACTATCACTTTAACCCAACTCATAAACATGGACCCTCTCTTTTGGTTGCCGTGCCTCCTGACCCATCCTCTCTCTCTTTTCACAGGCAAGACAATTATAGCACAACACACAAAAATAAGATATGTAAATACACAAACCAGTATACGATTATATAAAATGGCAACTAAACCAGCCTAATTATTGTAAAAAATAGACATTACAACAATATACAATTTGGTAAATATACCATCTGCCTTAAACCAGGAGAGGATGTCTTGTGTAGGAATAAGAGAGGTAAGCAACAAATTAAACCTCTTTGGTCCTTAACCCCTTAAGGACCCTTGACGGTCTTGGTACGTCATGGCTGGATTTGCTTTAAAGGGATAGTAATACTTCGTTTTAACTTTATTTTATTTTGTAGGCATTAAAAAAACATGAAGAATGATATAAGTCTTATCCCTCAGACCTTTATGGTTTAAGAGATATTCACAAGCTAAGTTTCCCCCTCCCGCCCCTTTTTCCTAGTGTAAGCCATCTCTTCTCAGATGTGAATCTGGTTGTAAGACCAGACAGATAACAGCAGGGGACAATTTTCTTTGTATGAAAAGAATGAAAGCCCTGCCCCACTTGACAAGTTTTTCAGCTTTTTCCCTTATCTTAATTGAAGATTGTCCCTCTCTGCAGTCTACCTGGGCACCTCCCTTCTCCCTTGGCTGAACGGGGGGGATACTTTGCTTGTGAATATCTCTTAAACAATAAAGGTTTGAGAGATAAGACTTATATCGTTCTTCATGTTTTTTTAATGCCTACAAAATAAAATAAAGATAAAAAGAAGTATTACTATCCCTTTAAGGACCAATGACTTACCAGGACCATCATGGAATTCCGGGCTCCCCGTGTGGCTGCACGCCGTTCAGGAAGTACGGAATCGGATTCAATTTAAAAAAAAATGCTCTGTGGTCCTTAAATGACCGCTGCGTGAATGCCCGGCTGATCCTTAAGGGGTTAAACGATTGAGTCCCCCCACCCAGCATAACTGTTTTAACCCTTTGAGTCAGCAAGGTGTCACATCTGCTGTCCTTCAAATGATTAAACACAATTTTTTGAAACATATTTCTTTTTCCTGTGGCAGTGCTGGAAACTAGAGTCAGTGACATTATCAGTCAACAATTCCAGATTCCAAGATATGAATCAATGTCACTTACAGACACACATGATGTGCACTCAAACCGAGAGTCATGTAATTGTGACACTGTCAGTCTGGGAACACATGTAGTTAATTGTGTGTCTTTCCCACTCTCAGCCTAATAAAAACAAGCAAGATTAATGCAGTGCTACAGAATTGTCCCTTATTTGTTTTCTGCATAAGCCCCCTTGAATGTTAAAGATAACCCCAGTGCTTTGTTATGCTGGAGATGTCTTTAGCATTGAGGGGGTTAATACATTTTTAAAAATTTTCCCATAAATGAAAATAAGACCTAGGTTGCACATAGTTACAAGAAGATGCCTCTTTGCCTGAAATCCCCGATTTCCCACAATACACACACGACTGTCAAGTATCTACTCTACAATTTGAAGGCTGTTTCAAGTGTTTCCCAAATCAATGAACTTAGAGACATCCTGATGTAAAGATAGTCTATTGAAAGCTCTCAACATAAACAGCCTTCACTGTCAGAGAATGGTGCTGAAAAATGGAAAAGGGCTACAACTCAGAAGCGCTGGCAACTAAATCACAGCAGCTGGATAAAATTGATAGAGTTACACATATTATGTAAATGCACTTAAAGCAAGGACAAAGAACAGATCTTATGCATTTTACTTTTTTCTTTGTTTTGTTTTAAAAGAAGGCTATTTATGGAAAAATCACTAAAGGGATAGTAATACTTCATTTTAACTTTATTTTATTTTGTAGGCATTAAAAAAACATGAAGAATGATGTAAGTCTTATCTCTCAAACCTTTAAGGTTTAGGAGATATTCACAAGCTAAGTTTCCCCCTCCCGCCCCTTTTACCTAGTGTAAGCCATCTCTTCTCAGATGTGGAATGCAGTCTATAGACCAGACAGATAACAGAAGGGGACAATCTTCTTCCTATGAGAACAATGAAATCCCTGCCCCCCTTGACAAGCTTTTCAGATTTTTCCCTTATCTTAATTGAAGATTGTCCCTCTCTGCAGTCTACCTGGGCACCTCCCTTCTGCTCTGGCTGAACAGTGTTACATCAGTAAAAGGGGCGGGAGGGGGATACTTTGTCATTGAATTACTCTGGAACTACAACTCAGACAGAATTGAAATAACACTCTCCAAAGTCCAAATACTATGATGACTAATTAGAGCTGCTTTTATTATGAAACATTACTATCCCTTTAATATAATCTCAATGTTACATAACATTCTACACCACTGTAAGAAAAACTATTAAGGAAGTGAATGGAGAATGTTAGTAACTGAGAAGGGTACTAGGGGAAATTACTGAAAAGAAGGGGGAGGATGAATGGAGAGAGAAAGTGGAAGAGAATGAGACCTGGTGAGATAGCTCAGTTGGTTAATGCACCAACTGTGAGGAATCTGCAGGTTCTAGCCCCTGGCATAGTCACATATATACCTGCCGACACTGGACCAGCTTATCAGACTATGGTCCATACCAGCATGCTGAGTAGGCCTTAATCCTGCAGTGGATTCACAATGGCTGCAGAAATATATCCTATATAATAATAATTCACTAGGATATTTGTCAGAAGCCTCATGTGCAGTAGGGACTGCCCGTACTGCAGTCATGCGCAGTACAGTCCCCAAATGCGCCGATTGGTCCACTTGGTGCGCAGAGAGGACTACGGTCCGAATTCGGAGTGCCCCGCTCCATATCAGCCGCGGTGCGTTCCGCCACTCTGTACTGCGCATGACTGCAGTGCGGCCAGTGAGCAGAGAGGCTCCGGGCACCGTATACCAGGGCTTTCAAACTAGTATATACATATTGTACATTGCTGTAAGGTCTAGTTTATATACTGGTTTGGAGGCAGACATGACAGCTGGTGGGAGTTTTTCCAAAGTGGAACAGGTAAAGTGTATAAACCTAGTCTACCGTTTTAGGACTAAAGGGGTGTCTAATGCATTAAAAGCTTAAAGAGATAGTAATACTTAATAAGAAAAAATATATATATTATTCAGTTTATTCTCCTGAGTGCAGTATCTAAGTTGCCTGAAAAATACAGCTGCTATGCCATCCTATGGACAGTTCTGGTCAGTTGACCATAAATCTCCATAGGATGCTGTTGCAACAGTGCCACTGTACAATATCAGGCCACTGAGATACTAAACATACAAAATTCAAGTTGACACTGGAATAACTGAATAAAACACCTTTCAGCAGTGGGAGTACCCTTGTTTTACTCAGGGGGATAAATCCCGCAACATTTTTGTTTTTTTACATAGTATTACTTTCCCTTTAAGATTACCAGATACATTTAGCTGTTTGTGCCCTGTGGTCCTGCTGTTTACTGTCACATCTGCCTCCATGAACATGACATCCACGACTGATTTAAGCTGTTATTTCTTAAAGGGATAGTAACACTTCGTTTTAACTTTATTTTATTTTGTAGGCATTAAAAAAACATGAAGAATGATATAAGTCTTATCTCTCAAACCTTTATGGTTTATGAGATATTCACAAGCAAAGTTCCCCTCCCCGCCCCTTTTACCTAGTGTAAGCCATCTCTTCTCAGATGTGAGTCTGGTTGTATGACAGTACAGATAACAGAAGGGGACAATTTATTTTGTATGAAAACAATGAAAGCCCTTCCCCCCTTGACAAGTTTTTCAGCTTTTTCCATTATCTTAATAGAAGATTGTCCCTCTCTGCAGTCTATCTGGGCATCTCCCTTCTTATCTGGCTGAACAGGGGGGGGATACTTTGTTTGTGAATATCTCTTAAACCATAAAGGTTTCAGAGATAAGACTTATGTCATTCTTCATGTTTTTTTAATGCCTACAAAATAAAATAAAGTTAAAATGAAGTATTACTATCCCTTTAAACAATGGCACAAAGGCAAAATTCACAAGGGTCATTAGGACTTTTTTAGCCATAACTGTTTTGTAGTCTCCCCTAGCAGCAGCTGAGGGGGCATCATCCTTAAGAATAAACTACTAAATTGAATTTATTCTGAGCTTGGGCTTCTCACACCCCTTCTGTCTTGTAATCTCCCTAGTGCATCTTCCCCTTGAGCCTAGAAGAAATCAGTTGCACCAATGTTTGGCTGCAAAAACAAGAGCAGCCACTACTCATTCCTGAAGGTATAACCAGTGCAGGGAATGTCTCTCTGCAGATGGTTTAAATGACACTGCCAAGCAGTTATTAAGTAAAGTGCAAAAACAGTGGTATTCCCTTAGTACTAATCTATTAAAAAGACCCCTAAGTCTGTTGTATGAGGTCTTCTGTTGGCATAACTCAGCACATGCTATAAGAATGGCATTTGGGGACAGGGCCGGATTTACATCACAGGAGCCTGTAGGCACAGAAATATGAAGAGCCCCCCCCCCCATTGGCCATCTCCACTGGACACCTCCACACTGCCCCCATCATGTCCATATTGCCCTCTCATTGCCCCTATCATCTTCACATTGCCCCATCAGCTCCATATTGCCCCCATCAGTTACAACTTGCCCCCCATCAGCTCCATATTGCCCCCATCAGCTCCAACTTGCCCCCATCAGCTCCATATTGCCCTCACATTACCCTTATCTCCACATTTCCCCATCAGCTCCATATTGCCCCATCAGCTACAACTTGCCCCCCACCAGCTACAACTTGCCCCCCCATCAGCTCCATATTGCCTTCATCGGCTTTATATTGCCCTCATCAGCTCCATATTGCCCTCAAATTGCCAGCCATCAGCTCCACTTTGCCCTCACACTGCCCCCCATCAGCTCCATATTGCCCTCACTTTGCGACCACCCCCCATTTCCTACCTCCTCCCTGGTGGTCCAGCGGCGTGGCAGGACAGATCTGCGCCTCCTTCGGTACAGACCTGTAACTGCTGGAGCTCCCGCGCGGTGTTCTGCTCAGTAATGCAGAGCGCTGGGAGATGATGTCATCTCCCAGCGCTCTTATTACTAAAGAGCTCACGAGGGAGCTCTGTAACTAAAGGTCTGTGCCGAAAGAGGAGCAGACATGAAAAACAGAGGCAGGGCTCAAAATTTCCTCTCACCACTAGCCAATGGCGAGTGAAAATTTAACCGTGGCGAGTAGACATTCAGCCCTGGTGGGTATGTTCAGTGGCGAGTAACTTTTCAGGTCTGGCTAGTAGCAAAGGACTTAAAATTATAAGCCCTGATAGAGGGTTAGAATAATTTAAAAAATAAATAAATTAAAAAAAAATGGGTCCCAATGACAGGCGCCCCTCTGTGGGGTGCGCCTGTAGGCAGATGCCTAGTCTGCCTTGTGAGAAATCCGGCCCTGTTTGGGGATAGATTGCATTAAATTCTTAAGGGCGTAACTGCAGAGGGTGCAGAGACTGCAGTTGCACTGCAGCCAAGCATCCAAGGGTGCTCCAACTACAGCAGTCCTGTAGGTTCTTGTTATACCTCTGTGAAAATAGTTTTATGATAGAGGGCAAAAAAAAGACATTTGCATTGGGCCCTCCAGTGACTAGTTATGTCATTAATGCTGCCCTAGTATGGGCCCCCTTACGCACTAAAGTGTCGGTACATACCCAGATGTTCATGCACAGATTTTTTTCAGCTAAAACCCAAGAAAAGAAAATGATCTGCCCAGGCAGATTCATACCCCTTCCTCTGCAATGCTAGGCACAAATTTCTTGCACGCAGAGTTATTGAATGGAGTCACAGTAGGAGAATATCCATAACCCTTTAACTGCACAGCACAGTGCACTTTCATTTCACACTAGTGGTGAAGGGGTTAAAATCCCTTGTTGCTCTATAACTGGGGCCAGTTCCAGATGCTAGAGGACATTGTTTTTCTGGAACTGCATGTATGCAAGCCATACTTAACCCTTTGAGTGCTAGAGGGGTGTGCAACGCATTGTAAAGCAATGTGTTGCTTACACCTCTGGCACTCAAAGGGTTAACCATTCCATCCATATTATCTGCTTAAGATGAAGTCCATCATAGCATAAATATGTCTTTATTACACTCTGCAGAAAGAGGGCAAAAAATAGACTTACAAGACTTAGGAAACAAAATAAACCTCATTAAAATAAATTGGATTTTTTTATTTAGTTGTTTCTCCCCCCCCCCCCCCAGACGCAGCCAGTAAACTTTTTTTAATTGACCCATTAAAATAACCTGTGATAATGAGGCATCCTAGTTTCATGACCACCTAATCAGTGCAATCCAGATACAGGCTTGCTGTGTCTTGGTTTCAGTTGATTCAAATGGGGCTTTTAATCCATTGAATGCATTGTGATGCACTGCAATGGAGACCTCTCTGGCAATCAAGGGGTTAGAAGTCCCATTTAAAGATATGAGGATTTGGGGAATTGTCAAGGACCCTGTAACTTTTGTCAGTAACACAGAAGTTTTTGTCAGTGACTTAGCACAATCAATGACTATACAATTTTGTGGCACTTTGTCTAACAAGATTAAAGTGACAGGTAACTTTTTTTTTAAATTATTAAGTGCTGTGTGGAAATACAGGTAATATGGATTGCTAGTAATCCAAACTCCCTCCAACCATCACACACTGGCTCTCTTACCTTCTTCACATGCTCCTTTTAAAATATATATATATATGTGTTGTATTCCTCTCAACTTTCATATCAATTTTTGTTAACATTGGAAGCTCTCAAAATTCCACATTACTGGGGCAGCCAGAGGAAAGAAAGGCTGAATGTTCATGCTGTGTATCAATAAACTTTAGTGGAGATTGATACATTTGTATCATTTCCTTCAGCTTAGCCTAAAGTTGATACTTTTATCTTGAAGTGCAAAGAAACACAACACCAAGATGTACATTCTGAATAACTTTAAAAGGTCTGTACTGAATTATAATGGAGACACGTTAAAGGGGGCAGCATTTTAGAAGGTAACGGGCTACATGCGTCCTAGTGCCACTTGTTTGTCATACATACCTACATTACAGGTACACACACAGGCACACAAAATATGTTTTAACCTCTTGGAAGCTACATACATCGCCAGTGCATTAACAATGCATTGAAGATGTCTCTATCATCAAAGGGTTTCAACACCTCTTTGATTTCTACAATAGACAGGTCAATTTCCTTTACAATTTGAGATCATTAATATTCTCTATTTATTTAGTTAGTTAATTATTGTTAACATTAAAAAATGCTGTTTGGGCACATTGCCAATCTTAGAAAGCTCTTTTTTGCACCTATTTTCTTCTTGCAATTTAACTGGTGACATCTGCATTTTAACCTCTTGAGCACCAGAGGTTTGCGCAATTGCATTGGTTTTCACACATCCTTGGCACTCAAAGGATTAAATAATAAATTTAAATCCCCAAACCCCTTTTTCATAGGAGGCGCAAAGCTCTTCATCCCTGATACCAATGCCATCTGTGGGATTAACAACATCATAGAGCAATAATATAGAAGCATGGAACCGATTAATCCTTTTTATTGGAAAAGGGAAAACTGCAGTTGAACAGCATAATTAAACTTGAGTCATATGCAGACTTTAGGATTGAGAAAAGGAGCAATGGCAAGTTTAGAACCTATATTTCTAATTGAATATCAAATCAGTAAATATTCAGATGACTATAACAGGATATAACACTCACAACTATCCAGGAGAGGTACAATAAATGAGAATGAACACCTCCTAATAATAATAATAATCCACATCTTACCTTATTATGACCAGAAAATCGTAATGGGCTCTGTGAGTTTTGCCTCTGTATCCAGGTGATAACATCTTCAATCAGTCCTCAATATTATGTCTGTGGAGGCAGACAAGGAAGTTGCTAGCAGAATGACAGGACTTAGATGGGAAGCCGCAAAGAAGGATGAAGAGATGAGATATAGGATGAGGGGGGCTGAGAGAATGGATGATGAACAGGGAGAAATTATAGGGGCTAAGAGAGAGGAAGGGTGGCTGATGTGGAGACCATATCTTATTTTTGAGGCTATCATGGGGTCAGCCAGCTGAGGGAGCCAGTGCGAGACAGAGTGAGTGAGAGGAAGAGCATGTCATAGGGAAGAACAGCAGACCAGTAGAAGGGAGGAAAAGCAAACCAGCTGGAAGGAAATAGTGTGAGTCTGCAAGAAAATGGACCAGCAGGAAAGATGGAGTGAAGACCTGCAAAAGAAGGAGCAGGGTGATGAGAAGGGGGCCCAGGCATGACAAGATCACACAGACTTACATGAGCATGGTACAATTCATAGTGAAGAGTACCACAAGACCTTATAACCAATCAACAAGAGACTGTTTTTTTCCCTCACAAATTCACAGTGCTCCTCTGCTATAAACTTTACCATGTGCATTTAATTCTCTGTAATCTAGCCAAGTCCATGCCCCTTTCTCATCTGAGTCCAGGACAACAGATGCCAGTCCTTTCTTAATGGTAGCCCGTAGGGGGTCTATTTAATACAAAAAAGGGTTGAGAAACATCTACAATGCATAGGGAACATTCAAATAAGTATTGGAGCTCACAGTAAGGTGCAGAAGAAGCATAAACTACAGAAGCAACTGCACCCTCTGTACCTGCTGTAGTTACGCCAACTGACTAGCAGGACTACTGAACATCAAGAGACTTCCATTTTTGTTTTTTTTTCTCCTCTCAAACTGAAGTAGGCAAGGTGGATAAGCCTGCAGAAGATTACCATGTGCAGTAAATAGGTGTAGGCCGAGATCCAATAGTCCTGCCAGCAAGAGTCATGACATGATATCCAGGATGGACTGAAGATGCTATTCTCTTGAAACAATTAGCAAAGGTTAAATCCATAGAGGCCATTCGCATTTTCTGTCCATAGAAAGGAAAATGGGAAGTTATTATTCAGAGTTGTTAGTGTTCTTTAAATAAGAATTAACATCTCTTAGTTATAACATCCCACTTTACTTTGGCCAGTCATATCCCAACCAACTAATTCAGTTGATATATAGTATGTTGCAGGTCTTGGGTTATGAAGCATTAAGCATTATGACAATGTGAATACTTTATTATTCCCCTATACAAGAAAGCTTATCATGGCATTTTTACCCAGTGGTGCTGAGATCTCTCAAATGTGTCACATTGCCTTGGAGATGTCACTAGCAACCAATGGGTTATAAACCCTTTTCTTCTAAATCCCTGCATACAATTCTAATTCATTGCAGGTTGGAAAGACATACAAAACTATAATTTGCAACAGCAGATAAGATAACAGTGTCACTGTGATATGGTGGTAAAGCTAAAAGTGATCAATAAGTCAAGAACCGCACAAAGCTTTGATCCTTTAAATCCTTTTTATTCAGTATGTTTATGTTAGCACAAGACATTGCTAATGCATAACATTGCAGGGGGGCTACATTCTCTTTCAGATACAGAAAACTCAAAGGATCAAAGAAGAACTGTGCGGTTCTTTAGACTTATTGATCACAATATTAGTACTTGTATTTTATCAAGCAGAGTGATAGCACAGGAGTAGTCAACTCCAGTCTTCAAAAACCTCAAGCAGGTGAAGTTTTCAGGATATTCATTGTAAAGCATATGTATATCCATTAGAATTGAGGAGTCAGTGATTGAACTACCTGTACTGAAACAGGGATATCCTGTAATTCTGGCCTGTTTGTGGTTCTTGAGGAACAGTTGTTCAATATGGAGTCCCTGTAAGTGCTGATGCCATTGTCATGTTTTTGATGGTATTCAGTTGTCTGTAGTATTTCAATCAAGGCCTGGAATGTTTGAGCCGGATCTCACATTGGGAAGAAAATTCAGGCCATCACAATCCAGCAGTTAAGCTTCTTCATGAGCTGCCAATGTGACCCATAGAACGTTATTGAAATGGCTAATTCAACAATTACACTGGAATTACAGAATTTCTGATTCAAGAACTGAAGGTTGTTTAACAGTTTAAATTTATCAGTTGGGAACTGAATTTTATCCCTAGCTCTTTTAACTCCTTGGAGGTTATGCAATAAGGTGTGATAAAGAGGTGATAATGAGGAGAAGATGTCTCCAGTGATATCACTTCTCCAGATCCTGTTATTCTATGGAGCCTATGCTCTAAGATCTCTCCAACCTTGGAGATCTTAGTGCATAGACTCTATAGGATAACATAGGAATTGGAGAAGTTATATCACTGTATCACAGTGTACCTTGGCATTCCTGCTGCCAGTTATCCTCGTGCTATTTCGCTGCTCTGTCTGGTGGTCACGGGTGCAGGAGCGGGTTTCTGTCTCTGAACGTGGGGCTCGCTTGCTTATACACACGTATTCAATTTGTATTCCATGTAGGCCTATATTAACTTCCTGGGGCCTAAGGTTAGTTGCCCTTACGTGGTGTTCCTGTGATTACTTGTTACGTTTGCTCCTCATTGTGACCCTGGTTTGGCTTCCGTTCTCACTCCGTGTATGACCCCGACCTGTCTGACCATCCACACAGGTTCTAACCTGTGGCTCTAGTTGTCTCTCGCTCCATGTATGACGCCGGCTTGTCTGACTATCTACTCTGGTTCTGACCTATGGGCCTGGCTACCTACTCGCTCTGTTTATGACCCCAGCTTGTCTGATTAACCACACTGGTTCTGACCTGTGGCTATGGCTATCTACTCGCTCCGTGTATGACCCATGCTTGTCTGGCTATCCACTCCGGTTCTGAACTGTGGCTCTGGCTGTCTAGTCGCTCTGTGTATCCTAGACTCATTGGGCTATTTGCATTAGCGGTACTATAGCTTGTGCTGTCCTCTGCTCCGTATGCCACTGTCCCCATTCTGTACCACGTGGCAGTAGTCTGGTTCTCTACTCCACTCCGAATAGTATAGGCCTCTGCTCAGTGTCAGTCTGGGTAGTGGACTGTGGACTGTCCATTTTATGTTCTGGGCCTTTGATGGGGAATTACTATTATTGTGTATCTTTAATAAAGGTGGTTTTACTTCAATATACCTGTGTCTGACCTTCATTTGTACTGGTTATTGTGACACACTGGAGAAGTTATCCCCACACTATCACCTCTTTTCACATCTTAGTACATAACCCCCCCTTCTATCGTTCTAAATTATATAGCTATGGTTTCATATTCTGCTCTTAAAGAGTAAGTAACTTCTCTTAATAATAACTTTTTAGTTTATTTACTATGATCATAACAACCTAATTGTAACATATAAGAAAAGTTCTGGTTGTCTGATGCATGGAGACAAGCATGACAGTAGTAGTTATAATTTTTAGTCTGTACATCAGTGTACATGATACATCAGTGTAATCAGACATGTATGAATGATATGGATTTGCAACATGTTGTGAAGCAAAGTACTGCACACCTTATGGGACTATGCAGACATAGCATCAGCTTATACACTGGATAGATGTAGGGACCTCTGGTCCTGCTGGCATCTAAAATGTCTACCTCAATGGACATCCAGGAGTTTAATTAAAAAGAAAGTTTTTAAAGTAAGGCAAAATCAGAAAATTCATAAGTGCCCTTAGAGTTATCTGACCCTGGTAAATCTGCTTTCAGATTGGTCATATTATATCTCCTACAGTGATTTAAGTTATCTGAATCCTAATCTAATATTTATAGATTCTTTATTACACAGTACAAAGTAAATTTTGGAAAATGAGAATTATATAAGCCTCTCCAACCCTTCCTGTTTGGCATACACATAGTATAGTGATGTGTGTTCTCTTCTCCATCAAGAAATGCATCTAACCTTCTCTTAAATGTATCCATTGTATCTGCCATTAGCACATGCTTGGGAACGGAATTCCACAATTACAATTTAACAGATGTTACTATGAAAAAAACCTTCCTCTGCTGAAGCTGATACCTAATTTCCTCTACTCTTAAAGGGGATCTCTCACCTTATACAACATTGACTCTCTCCTGTAGTGTAATGTCGTTGAAGTTGAACTCCTTTTTTTTAAATTTATTTAAAATGTGTAGTTTCTGAGACATAAGCATTTAAAGTCTTCCTCATGACGTCAGCAGCTCTCAGGCTGCGGGTACATCTCCAGCCCGCAGCCTGTCAATCATCTTCATTTGCCCTCCCCTTGTAGTGGCTCTTCTCCAGAGGAGGAGGACTGAATTTGACTTGGTATGCTCTCATGCATAAGCACGTCCAGGTCTCTCTGTCCTTTATAATGAGTGCCAGTCCGCTTGCTACTTAGAAAAGCGGACTATCATTCATTATAAAGAACGGAACGCATGAACGCACTCTGTCTATGCAGACACATTGATCTGGACGCGCTTACACACGAGAGTGTGCCAGGTCAGATTCAGTCCTCCTCCGGAGGAGGAGGAGGAGAAGAGCCACTACAAGGGGAGGGCAAATGAAGATGATTCACAGGCTGCAGGCTGGAGCTGTACCCGCAGCCTGAGAGCTGCTGACGTCACAAGGAAGACTTTAAACACTTATATCTCAGAAACTACATGGTTTTAATTTTAAAAAAGATTTCAGCTTCAACATTACACTACAGGAGACAGTCAATGTTGTATAAGGTGAAAGATCCCCTTTAAGGGGTGGCACCTAGTTATTTGATCAGGCCTTGGAATGACAAGTTCACCAAAGAGATCCTTATATTGACCTTGCACATACTTACACAGTGTAACAAGATCTCCTCTTAATCATCTTACCTCTAGAGTAAAAAAAAATAATTTAGACCCTCTTTATACTTCAAGTTCTCAATTTCCTTAATTAAAGTGGATCTATCACATATAGAACAGTAATGCTCATTAGTTAGAGCTTTAAGCGAAAAAGTTAAACATGTTAGTCATTTTTAAAAAAAACCTGTTATCTGCTCAAAAATTCAAGTTTAAAAGGTGCCCAGTAGCCTACTTCCGCTTGCCGCTGCGGCAAGCTGCTTGACGCACAGAGACTGCTCCCGTCCCACTACCCAGTATCCTCCGATGACGGAGGATGTCTGTCTCTAAGATGGAGTGATCTCATTGGCTAGATATCGATCTCTGCCAATGAGATCGCTCCTGCTTAGAGAAATAAAGCCTCTGTCATCGGAGGATACTGGGTAGTGGAACAGGAGCAGAGGCAGTGTTTAACTTTTTCGCTAAATGCTCTAACTAATGAGCATTACTTTTGTATATGTGATAGATCCACTTTAGTTTGTTGCTCTTCATTGTAGTCTCTACAGTTATTCCTTTCAGTACTCCTTGATCATAATCACATACTTTATTGCATGCATTTAAAATTTGCTTTCCTTTCTTCAGAGGCGTAACTAGAAGCCACTGGGCCCTGGTGCAAGAATTGCCAAGGGCCCCCCCCCCGACCACATTGGCCCCCTTCATCTCCACATTGCCCCTTCATCTCCACAATGCCCCCTTTCATCTCCACATTGCCCCTTCCACAATGCCCCCTTCATCTCCACAATGCCCCCCCTTCATCTCCACAATGCCCTTTCCACAATGCCCCCTTCATCTCCACCCTCTTCATCTCCACAATGCCCTTTCCACAATGCGCTTTCCACAATGCCCCCTTCATCTCCACAATGCCCCCATCTCCACATTTCCTCTTCCACAATGCCCCCATCTTCACATTGCCCCTTCATCTCCACATTTCCCCTTTATCTCCACATTGCCCCTACCTCCAGTCCTGGTGGTCTAGCGGCGTGGCTTAACAGCTCTGTGCCTCCTTCGGCACAGATCTCTAAAGCTGAACCTCCCGCGTGCCGCTCTAGTAATGCAGAGGCTGGGAGATGATGTCATCTTCCAGCGCTCTGTATTACTAGAGCGGCGCGCGGAATGGGAGATCAGCTGAGCGACTGCTGCGGGCGAGGGGGTCGCAGGGGGCGGCCGGGCCCCTGGGCCCGGTTGCAGGTGCGACCGCTGCGACCCCTATTGGTACGCCACTGCCTTTCTTTACAAGACAAACTTTATTAGTACATTACCGAAACTTTCCATAATGATACAATATATCAAACTCCGCTTTCACTAACAATCAGATACAGATTTAATTTTATTAAACTAATTTTTTTCATTTCATTAAGTATTTGACATTACATATTTATACTGTACTTAAAGTTATTAATATAACTGTTTTTTTCCTCCATACATTAATAATACTGGCCTTTGAATCGTTACTGTCAACAGCTCAATTAGTTCACTAGTTTCGGCTGTCAAATTTTTGACGTATTTTACAGCACTTTCTCTCACACACCACTATTTTTTGCCGATTCAACATATTTTCATTGCCTTACAACATTAACTGAAAATGTGTCGTTATTCAACGTCAGCTTCCTCTTTTTGTCGATAGTTATGGCAAAATCTTTTCCACTAATTCTTTGAATATATGGCACCATGGGACTCACTGATCAAGTGGAAAATGTACAATTCTGGAGCAAACCAACTAAACAATAGGGAACAAATAAAATTTCCAACAAATCCATAATGAGTTAAATAGGGATTTTAACCACTTGGATGCTATAGAGGTCTGCACATGTTGTGGACAATGCATTGCTGACCTCAGTAGCATTCGCAGTGTTAAAATCCCCATTTAAATAAAAGGGGATTTTATTTTCCCCTTTGTGTATTTATTTTGATCTAGAATTGCACCTCTTCAGTTTGATGAACACAGATAAGATCTATATTTTCAAATGTTTTCTGTAATTCCACAGTCTACATCAATGATTCTCCTGAGGTTATTGGATACAACTCACATCATCCTCAGCAATTGGCTAGAGACATACTGTTGCCAATGTCACTACCATAAACTGTTTGTATTAAAGGGACACTAGCAACTCACAACAATATCCTCCTCCCTTACCTTATAATGGTGAGACAATAATAATGGCAACAATTAATTTTACCATTGCACTTTGGTTCAACTTCTCCAATCAATCCTGCATGTCATGTCCACAGAGATTCCTGGACACCAGTTATCACCTGGTGCAGTATTGACATCTTCTGTGGCTCATGCATACTGACTGCCTCATATTGGAAAAAAATGGAAGTTGCAGAATGGAGAATTTCAGATCTAGAAGTTCTACTAGCAAGAGTCATGTCCTCCTTCATGGATATGAAATCTATGACTTGTTGAAGATATTATATATTGCAGTAGTTCCCAACCCTATCCTCAGAGTTGGCTAAAAGGCCTTGTCTTTAGGATTTCTCTACTTGTGCACATATGTGATAGATTACACATATATTACAATCATACAGCCTCAATTAAAGGGGAAGAGCTTTGAAACTTAAAAAACTGTTGATCCCTTAATGTATAGGTGGTATGTGATGCCCTTGAATATCAAAGCTTGACTCCCAGGTTCCTACCATGACTTCCATATCCTGTATGAGATTGGCCTCTTTGAGACGTTGTAGATAGTGTTGAGCGAGCATGCTCGGCCGATGCTCGGATCGGCTCGAGCATCGCTCTGCTCGGCACATGGCGGTACTCGTACGAGTACCTCATGTGCTCGCCCGCCATGTTCGGGTCTCCTCCCCGCACGTTTTGCGCCTGCTGCGCAGCCAATAAACGTGCAGGGAGGCTCTGACATCAGTGTAATGCCAGCAGCCATGTTGGCTGCTGGCATTACACTGATTGGCTGGCCAGAACCCGTGGTCGGGTGCTGTATAGCACCTGACCAGCGAGTTCGGCTCAGTCTTAGCCAGGGAGAGCTGAGGATAGGAAGGGAAAGTCAGTGTAGGGAGGAAAAAAAGCAAAATTGTGAAAAAAAAAGAACCAAAAGTCCTTTTCAGGACTACTGTGTGTGGGGGCAGCAGGTTATTTTGTGTGGGGGGGAAAAAAAAAAACAAAAAAAAAAAACATATATTCTGTTTAGTGTGCAAAGTTGCAGATTAGAGCACATTCTGTTTAGTGTGCACAGTTGCAGATTAGAGCACATTCTATTTAGTGTGCAAAGTTGCAGAGTAGAGCACATTCTGTTTAGTGTGCAAAGTTGCAGATTAGAGCACATTCTGTTTAGTGTGCAAAGTTGCAGATTAGAGCACATTCTGTTAAGTCTTCAAACTAAAATATCAAAGTCACATATTCCATTCAGTGTGCGTCGCCGCAGTTTAGCAGCACATTCTGTGTACTGTGCAGAGTTGCAGAATAGGAAGAAATACTGTTAAGTCTTCAAACTAAAATATCAAAGTCACATATTCCATTCAGTGTGCTTCGCCGCAGTTTAGCAGCACATTCTGTGTACTGTGCAGAGTTGCAGAATAGGAAGAAATACTGTTAAGTCTTCAAACTAAAATATCAAAGTCACATATTCCATTCAGTGTGCTTCGCCGCAGTTTAGCAGCACATTCTGTGTACTGTGCAGAGTTGCAGAATAGGAAGAAATACTGTTAAGTCTTCAAACTAAAATATCAAAGTCACATATTCCATTCAGTGTGCTTCGCCGCAGTTTAGCAGCACATTCTGTGTACTGTGCAGAGTTGCAGAATAGGAAGAAATACTGTTAAGTCTTCAAACTAAAATATCAAAGTCACATATTCCATTCAGTGTGCTTCGCCGCAGTTTAGCAGCACATTCTGTGTACTGTGCAGAGTTGCAGAATAGGAAGAAATACTGTTAAGTCTTCAAACTAAAATATCAAAGTCACATATTCCATTCAGTGTGCTTCGCCGCAGTTTAGCAGCACATTCTGTGTACTGTGCAGAGTTGCAGAATAGGAAGAAATACTGTTACGTTTTCAAACTCAAATATTAAAGTCACATATTCCATTCAGTGTGTGTCACCGCAGTTTAGCAGCCTATTCTGTGTACTCTGCACAGTTGCAGAATAGGAAGAAATACTGTTAAGTCTTCAAACTCAAATATTAAAGTCACATATTCCATTCAGTGTGTGTCACCGCAGTTTAGCAGCCTATTCTGTGTACTCTGCACAGTTGCAGAATAGGAAGAAATACTGTTAAGTTTTCAAACTCAAATATTAAAGTCACATATTCCATTCAGTGTGTGTCACCGCAGTTTAGCAGCCTATTCTGTGTACTCTGCACAGTTGCAGAATAGGAAGAAATACTGTTAAGTCTTCAAACTCAAATATTAAAGTCACATATTCCGTGTAAGATGAAGAAGGTGGGTAAAAAGGGACGGGGAAGTGGACGTGATCCTGATAGTTCAGGGCGCGGGTCAGGACGCGGAGAAACTGTGCCTGGTGCCAGAGCACAAGAAAGAAAGACATCCACCATACCTAGCTTCATGTCTCATTTCACAGGGCATCGCAGGACATCACTCTCGAGGTCCGACCACTGCGAACAGGTGGTCGGTTGGATGTCAGCTGATACTGCTTCCAGTCGGTTAAGCACCACCCTGTCTTCCACCAAGTCCACTCTCAGTAGCCAAGAGTCTGGTCAACATAATCCTCACTCTGATCATCCTTCCTCCCACCATACACGGTCTGGTCAAAGAAGTGATCCCACACTGGGATATAGTGAGGAGCCCGTCTCATCACCAATCCTTCATTTGACCCTCTCTCCAAGCACGCTTGCAGAGGAACATGACATCTTGTGCACTGATTCACAACCTCTAGAGGGTACCCAATCACAAGAAGATGACAGATGTGAACGGCATTTAAGGTCAAAAGAAGTAGTGGATGATGATGATGATGATGAGACACAGTTGCCATTAAATCAACCACTATTTCCGTCTCAAGACCTTGTTGAGGAGAATGTTATACAGTTGTCAATGACTGAGTATGTGGTGGGATCAAGACATGAGGAGGATGATCAGAGTGAGGAAGTGGAGGAGGACTTGGTGGACGATGAGGTGACTGACCCCACCTGGGAAGGTGTAGAGCCGAGCGATGACAGCAGTCCTGAGGGTGAGCCATCTGCAGCACCGCAACAGGCTGGAAGAGGCAGTGGTGTGGCTACAGAAAGAAGGCGGACCGCACCAAACCGGCCCGCAAATGTTCCACGGAGCACCCCCTTGCGTAAATCTACCTTGCCAAAGGGTAGGTGTTCCGCGGTATGGTGTTTTTTTAAGGAAAGTGCGGACGACAAAAGATTTGTAGTTTGCAACCTGTGCCACACCAGAATGAGCCGAGGCATGAACACTAGAAACCTCACCACCACCAGCATGATCCGACACATGGCATCCAAGCACCGTAATAAGTGGGAGGAACGCCTGGATCGCCCATCTGTGTCTGCAGGCCACACCACTGCCTCCTCTTCCCCTGTTTTCGGTGCCGGCCAATCGCCTGTCGAAGGCGCAGGCCCGCATACCTCCCGCCCTGCACCTGTAGCATCTGAAGCACCATCAGCGACCACATCCACTTCCCTGTCCCAGCACAGCGTCCAAATGTCGTTACCCCGGGCATTTGAGCGCAAGCGAAAATACCCAGCCACCCACCCACAGGCCATAGCACTAACCTCACACCTTTCCAAATTACTGGCCATCGAAATGCTGCCATTTAGGCTTGTGGACACTGAGTCCTTCCGCAGCCTGATGGCAGCAGCTGTCCCTCGGTACGCGGTCCCCAGCCGCCACTACTTTTCCCGGTGTGCCATCCCCGCATTACACCACCATGTGTCCCGTAACATCACCCGTGCCCTGACCAACGCAGTTACTGGGAAGGTCCACTTAACGACTGACACATGGACAAGTGCTTGTGGCCAGGGACGCTACATTTCCCTGACGGCACACTGGGTGAATGTCGTGGAGGCTGGGAGCGACTCGGACCCTGGGATGGCACGGGTGCTACCCACGCCGAGGATTGCGGGCCCTACCTCCATCAGGGTTTCCGCCAGCACCTACGTTATTGGCTCCTCCTCCTCCGTTTCCACCTCCGAATTCTCTACACGCAGTGCCACTCCCCCATCAGCCAGTAGCTGGAAGCAGTGTAGCACTGCAGTGGGGAAGCGTCAACAGGCCGTGCTGAAGCTGATCTGCCTTGGGGACAAACAGCACACGGCCTCAGAGCTGTTGCAGGGGATTAGTCACCAGACCGAGCAGTGGCTCTCGCCACTCAACCTGCAACCAGGCATGGTTGTGTGTGATAATGGGCGTAACTTGGTGGCGGCTTTGGAGCTCGGCAAGCGCACACACGTACCATGCCTAGCGCATGTATTTAATTTAGTGGTTCAGCGATTTCTAAAAACCTACCCCAATGTGCATGATCTCTTGACCAAGGTGCGCCGCGTGTGTGCACATTTCCGTAAGTCATCTACAGCTTCGGCCGGCCTGTTGAAGCTGCAGCAGCGCTTACAATTGCCAGCTCACCGGCTGCTGTGTGACGTGAGCACGCGCTGGAACTCCACCTTCCACATGTTGGCCCGGCTTTGTGAGCAGCAGAGGGCAGTAGTGGAGTACCAGCTGTTACACGGTCGTCGCCTCTCCGTTCAACTTCCTGTAAACAGAAGTGAGGAGTGGGAATGGATGTCAGACCTCTGCGAGGTTTTACGCAATTTTGAGGAATCGACACAGATGGTGAGCGGCGATAACGCTATTATCAGTGTAACCATCCCACTTCTGTGTCTACTGAAACGCTCGCTGCTCACAATTAAAACCGACGCTTTGCATGTGGAAGAGGTGGAAATGGGGGAGGAAGAGCTTACACAAGGTGATAGCCAGAGCACCCTCACTTCGTCTTCTCAGCGACAATTGGAGGAGGCGGAGGAGGAGGAGGAGGAGGAAGACACGGTTGCCTCCGCTACAGAGGGTAGCCATGGAACTTTAGTTCCATCTCTTCAGCGTGGGTGGGCAGAAGAGGAGGAAGAGGATGAGGATATTGAGAGTCATCCTCCTGGTGAGGACAGCGAAATCTTGCCTGTTGGTACTCTGGCACACATGGCTGACTTTATGTTAGGCTGCCTTTCCCGTGACCCACGCGTTGTACGCATTTTAGACAACACGGATTACTGGGTGTTCACCCTTCTGGACCCCCGCTACAAAGAGAATTTCTCATCTCTCATTCCTCCGGTGGAGAGGACAAGCAAAATGGTGCAATACCAGAAGGTTCTTGTTGAAAAATTGCTCCAAAATTTTCCATCTGACAACGCTGGCGGCAGAGTACGTGCTACCTTGGCCAACCGAGAAGGGGAGAAAAGGGGAGCACACAGCAGTTCCGACAAAGGCAGGGCAACACTCTCCAAGGCGTGGGACACCTTCATGACACCCCGCCAGCACCCTCACCCTGATGCGCAGCCTAGTGTCACACGGAGGGAAAAGTTTTGGAAGATGGTGAAGGAGTACGTAGCAGACCGTGTCAGCGTCCTCACTGATCCCTCTGTGCCTTACAACTACTGGGTGTCCAAGCTGGACACGTGGTATGAACTGGCACTCTACGCCTTGGAGGTGCTGGCCTGCCCTGCCGCCAGCGTTCTGTCTGAGCGGGTATTTAGTGCTGCTGGTGGCATCATAACAGATAAGCGTATCCGCCTTTCCACCGACAATGCTGATAGGTTGACACTTATAAAAATGAACAAGGCCTGGATTTCCCCTGACTTCTCCACTCCACTGGAGGAAAGCCCCGGGGGAACATAAACTCACTTTATATATGTTATTTACAATGATGGGAATACTCTGTATTCCCATTCACCCCTTCCACCCAAAAAACGGGTATATGGTTGACTCTTAATCTTCTCATCCTCCTCCTCCTCTTCCATATGCCCTGTGCTATAATTTTTATATAGGGCCAGCTAACCAGCGGGCCCTGTGATATAATTTTTATATAGGGCCAGCTCACCAGCGGGCCCTGTTTGACAATTTTTATATAGGTCAGCCTTCTCATATAATGTTTTATTGGGTCAGCTCTCTAACGGGCCCTCTCATATAATGTTTTATAGCGTCAGCTCACTAGCGGGCCTTCGCATATAATGTTTAGGATGGTCAGCTCTGCAGCAGACCCTCACCCATAATGTTTTAGATGGTCAGCTCAGCGCACGTTTCCCTCTTAATCATGGCCTCAGTTCAATAAAATCAAGGAAATTTTTGGGAGAATTTGCCTCTGCGCACGTTTCCCTCTTAATCATGGCCTCACTTCAGAAAATCAAGGAAATTTTTGGGAGAATTTGCCTCTGCGCACGTTTCCCTCTTAATCATGGCCTCACTTCAGAAAATCAAGGAAATTTTTGGGATAATTTGCTTCTGCGCACGTTTCCCTCTTAATCATGGCCTCACTTCAGAAAATCAAGGAAATTTTTGGGATAATTTGCAGATAATATACAAGTAAATATATAGCAAATAATGTTTGGTAACAATTTTTCGCCTAAAGTCGTTTTTATTTTCCTTTTTGTGTGTTTTATGGTCAGTCTGTAAAAATGGCGTACTACGGGCGAAAGATCGTTCCCAGCAGCGATGTTGGAGTCCAAGATGCATCCAGACATCCTCCCTATGCTGTCCCTGAACCATTTCTGTGGTGTTTCCATCCTTTTCTGCCCTTTTCCTATGGACCAGGCACCCTCCCCTCATCAGAGCAGGGGGTGCCTGGTGTAATGCTCGAGTCCTCCCATTGACTTCAATGGGGCTCGGGTGCTCGGCCGAGCACTCGAGCCTCCGGGGGCGCTCGGTCAGAGCACCCGAACACCCGAGCATTGGGGTGCTCGCTCATCACTAGTTGTAGAAGCAGACTTGCTAGAGAGCTGGCTTCTGGGTAAGATATTTTGATACATCTGACATGTTCAATATAACAATTGATATAGAAATTAAAAAATATACATGTTATTTTTACTTAAGTGACTCAGGATATAGATGTCAGCACTGCCTCATAAACTCTTCTGTTGAACTCATTTATACCCAATAATGTTCGGAGTTCTTCCTCACACTCACAGTAACACATTTCCAGAGATGCACCACGTCCAGTGGTCCATCAGTGCTTGGCTGCCATTATCAGCTTCTTCTCCAGAAGAAGCTTGATATCAGTGACGAGTTTCTTGCAGTTATCCACTGTTCTTGGGTAAGAACTGACAGTTTTGACTGCCTGATATATTCCATTCCATATTGCACATTTATGTTCCATAGGCATTTTGGAAGCCAATGAAAATATACTTTAATATGATTCAAAGCACACTTTTTCTCGAAGTTAAACATGCATTTTTTGGCTGTATTTGCCTCTTCATATTTAAAAAAGAATCTATTAACTCTCTTCTGTCTCTCTAGTTCTGTTCCTGCTTAAAATAACACTTTTCTAAGTAATTTGCTAATATATATGAAATATGCTAATATGGGTGTTTTCTCCTTCGGCAGCTATCTTGAATTTTTAAATATGAAACAGATATGCTTGGAATGACTAAAAGATGCACTTCAGTGAACATGAGAACAAATTTGCAGTTTTTCTTAATATGTCTATGTGATGTCTAGCTTACACAAATGCATACAGTTTCACTAATTTCTGTCATCGCTTGATGACTTTCGAGCCTTAATTGTGCACAAGCAGAGAGATCCTAAAGGTACGGCCTGTTAAAACTTACTGGGGACAAGGTTTGGATCCACAAATCTATTGAACGAAGACAAAAGAGAAAAATTAATAGCAGCCTTTAGGATTTCCTGTCTATGGAAGAGTAAATGGGAATTTATAGGAGGTGTTAATGTTTCATTAAATCTCAAATCTGAACCCTTGTTGTCTACTGTAACCCTCTGAATGCCAGAGAGGCACGCAACGCATTGCTTTGCAATATGTTGCATACCCCTCTAGCATCCAAAGGGTTAACATCATAATTTTTCAAACATGAAATGTTGGACACACTCTATTCTTATGCCATTGGCAAAGATAGAGATGGGTCCACCCAGTGGAAGCCAGGCAGGAAGAATTCTGTTAAACATAATGGAGACAGAGATCCACTGAGGAAAGAGATAAAGTGAGTATGATAAATTAGTGGATGAAGAAGAGAAATATACAAATACATGTTTGAGAGGGAACTATAAGAGGATAAATGAAGATGAAGAGAGTGAAATAGGGATGCAGAGTGTTAAAAAGGCCATTGATGCCTTCTGCAAATGTGTATTCTACATTGACAAGATAAGAAAGTTGTGAATGCAAAATGACAATCCGGTCTTTGTAACACTGTCAGCTCTAGAGTGCATGATGTCAGTTGTATGTATGGTGCATTCTCGGCTAGATAAATCCAAGCAAGAAAAATGTATTATGCAGATCAGACCATAGATAGTGAACTAGAAAAAAACTTATGGTGTGTAAAATGTTCTTGATTATTTATCAGAAACTAAACTGTCACAAATGACAAAAAAATAAACCTGGGCTGTGTGTAGTATCCTACCTGGCTATCCCAAGATGGCAGCAACCTCCACAGACAGGGTAAAAACTCTGCATTAAAACATCTGTAAATTATTATTTTTTTATTGTGAAACATAAATTGTACATTTTATTCTTCTGCATTGTAAAACAACGGTATTGCCATGCTGGAAGTTGCTTTATTTAAAGGTTAGAACAGTTCAGACAGTCAATAATTGCTAAAGCTGTTTCTGTTTCATTCCATGAGAACAGTAGACAATCGCTCATCTATCCCATAGAATGTAATAGAATAACTTTCTTAATATCAGGTGAAGTGTAAATTCAGGACATACATGAAAACGACAGAAACCTCAATGTATTCTTCCTGGTAAAACATTTTCTAAATAAAATAAAAAATAAATAAATATGTGACACTGTTAATGGTGTGAACACTTCCCCAGTCCTTAAAGGGTTAAGATTATCATGTGCAGTGGGCAGAGTTTGTTTCCTGTGTTCCTGCTAGGGACATAGTAACATAGTAAATTAGGTTGAAAAAAGACCATTACGTTTGACCTTTGCCTCATAACCCAGAAAAATGAGACATATAATCCTCCCTGACACCAAATGAGTATTAGTCTATTTACCAGAACTTACTGTTTTACCTACTATAACCCTGTATGTTGAAAGAAATGCATTTAATCTTCTCTTAAATGTATCAATTGTATCTGCCATTACCACATCCTTGGGCAAAGAAATCCTTGATTTAACAGAGCTTACTGTAAAAAAAAAAAAAAAAAACATTGGCATGCGCATGGCCAAGACCTCCAGTCCCAACAACACACTTTTACTCCTCCCCATCACCCCCCCCAATAACTTAAAACATACAACTCGGATGGATTGAAAAGGCCACAGCATTTATTAAAATATATATCAAAGATTAAACTTTAACTTTTATTAACAATTGTATTAACAAACTCCCGTACAAATAAATAACCATCCCCAATAAACTTAGTGCTTGCTAGTACATTCACATAGCCTGACTAACCAGGTACCAAACTCTGTCCATTTTCTACCACTACTTGACTGTGGGCCATGCCTAGCTATTTGGATGTGGCAAGTTGTGGCCCAACAGCCATACATCCCTCAACTCCTAGGACCATGACAAGACTTGTGAACCATCACTATCACCACCAATGCCATGCTTTACCAACAAGCACTCCATCAAGGCCCAGTCACTTGACCCCCTTAAGCCGACTGGGCCCCGCCACCCACCAAGAACAAGGCCCTTTCAATGCCATCCTTGAACCCCTCCAGGAAGATGTCCAGCACAGTACCGGAGAAGTGGACACCATCCTGCAAAAACAACCTCAGTTTAACGGTTTTCCAGACACTCAGACAGTGGATTAGAATAAAACACAGTTTTATTAAAAAATAAGAACAAGATCGCCCTCTATAGGCAACACAGTAAATAGCAGTATATAGGCTACATATGCCTTCACAGGACCAGTATACAGAAGCAAGGATGATACATATACTGTCACAGAACAAGCTAAGAATAGCGAATGACAAGCAATAGTTAAAATACAAGGAATAGTCAGTCTCATATGTGGTGTTTGGCACGCCCAAGGTGAAATAAGAGGCAGCTAGAGGTGCTAGATTACACAACACCTAAGTCCTTAAATGTAGAGAGCTGCTTAGGTAGTGCAGAGACTGAAGAAGAATGCTGCAGGGTAGTTGGAAGGTAGCCCCCACGGGCGTATAACGGAGACCAACTGTACAGTGTTAGCTTGAGCCAATAACCCCCCACGGGTATATACGGAGACAACCTGCACTGCTAGAGCGTGAGCCAGGAGCCCTCCAAGCGTAATATCAGACACTGCGTACTGCAAGAGCTTAGTCGATAGCCCCCACGGGTGTATTAACGGAAACCACCTGTTGCTGCAAGCGCTTGAACCAAATGCCCCACCGGGTCGTATGGGAGAGAACTCTGAAGGAGCTAGAGTCAATAGCGCCTCCCACGGGCGCGTTAACGGAGACCGACTACTCTGCTTAGTTGACAGTATGAGCCGCCGTCTAACCAAGGCCCACAACGCGGCCGGCTCAGCAGGAGCAGCGGATAACTGCAACGGCTCTGCAAGAGTTAACAGCGGCAGCAGTGGTAGAAGATGTAGCTCTGCAAGTACAATCGGAGGCTCAGTGAGTAAAGGAATTGCTCTGCAAGTGCCAAGGAGACTCAGCTTAAAGTGGTACAGCTCTGCAAGTGTAACGGAAGACTCAGCTCAGGAGACCCGGGTCAGCAGGAGTTAATGGTAGCAGTCTCGATCAGCACAGGCACCCAAGCGGCAGAGATCAGAATGTCGCCGGGCGACAACAGCAGCAGTAAACTGGAACAGAGCAAGTCGGTACAGGTCACGGAGCAGGAAGTCAGCCAGGCCGGGTCAGATCATGGAGGAGATTCGCAGACAAGCCAGATCACGGAGCAGGAACTCAGGAGCGTAGTCAGAACAGGCCAATTCGGTACACAGGAACACAGGAACACAGCAACAGCAACACTGGCTCTGGAACACCACGAAAGGGCACCTGACAGGTGCCAATGGACAGGTATAAAAGGTCACCAGGGGCGGGCCAAACAAGGCTCAACCAATAGGGGAGCAGCACAAGCGAGAATGACAGAGAGAGATCACGGGGACCGTGATACTCGGCTCGCCCTCAAGCTTCCTATGCCTAACCACCACACCACCAGCTTTGCAAACTTGTTGACCTTCCTCCTACTCCTGTCCATAGCCCCCTGCAATGTAGCTCCCCTCCACTGTAAACACGGAAAAATCTCCGATCACACCAATACGGTCTCCGGAAACAGCACCCCAAACTGCACCCAGTCCCATTTAAACAAACAAACCAATTCTCTCTGTGAATGGAAACCCAAATCATTCCCCCAGCACACACAAGCCGCACATCCTGGTGGGGAACTAATCCTAGCCGTCTTCCCCACCAACAGCAAAACTTGCTCCCGTCACATACCCCCACTCCCAACCAACGCAACTGTCACGGTTTTGTTAAAGACTCTCAGACCAGTATGTAAAATAAAACACAGTTGTATTTAGCAATAATAACACATAAGGTCGCCCTCTAGTGGCGGTTGGTTGTACATAAATGATAGTGACTGGAAAATACAAAGTTAATGCACAAACGGAAAGCAAGTACACATATACCACCAATGAAGGGGTATAACCCCGGAGGGTTAAGTCCTTTATAGATATTAGTTTCAAAGGGACTGTTTGGCACGCCCTGGGTATGAGTAGGTTACGCTAAAGGTAACCACAAAGGGTTAAGTCCTTGATTATGATCAGTCTCTAAAGTGGATGCTTGGCACGCCCAAGGTGTAGATAAGCTGTGCTGAAGAAATGATCACCAACAAGTGGATAGGAACTGTCTCGTCACGGTGTGTAGTATAGCAGAGCCCAATAGCCCCCCACGGGCGTACCTACAGGGATGACTACTACTGGTGCAAGTGATCTTAGCCCCCACGGGCGTGTATCGAACTGGCCTGCAGTGCAAGAGCTCCCAAGCCTCTTCAGACTCTACCGGACTGAGTATAATGAGACAGGGCCCAAAGCCCAACAGAGGTAGTACCGGAATGCTAATGCTGAAGCCTTTGCCCGTCACCACTCGGTATAACGGAATCACCCAGTGTATACAATGAGATAGATAGAGAGCCAAAGCGCCCAACCGGCCTACTAGGAAGTGAACACTCTACTGGGATGGTATCGAGTTGCCGACGGAGAGCGGCCAACTCAGCAAGAGTTTCACTACGAACGAGGCTCACACTGGAGTAGGGAGAGTGGGGCCAAGACAGCACTGGTAGGGTTAAAAGGCACGTTTACACAAGGCTTTTCTGCAGTAGCACAGCACTTTGGTCTGAGGGAGGCGCACACAGCTCTGCACGATAGTAACACTGTACTGCACAAAGTGACACCAGGCAAGACAGCCACACAAGTACTGGAACAGTGGATGATAATGTCGCGACGGCGACAAACTGGAACGGGGGTCTTCTGGAACCCGCTGGAGGTGATCTTGCAGGAGGAAGTCAGCAAGGCCGGATCGGAGCACGTAGGAGGTAGTCGTACCAGCCAGGTCATACACAAGCAGGAACGTCAGCCAAGCAGAGTCGAGATCCGGAGGAGAGAGTCAGACGAGCCGGGTCATCCACAAGCAGGAACGTCAGCCAAGCAGAGTCGAGATCCGGAGGAGAGAGTCAGACGAGCCGGGTCATACACAAGCAGGAACACTGGAGAATGGTCAGGGCTAGCCAAATCGGTACACAGGAAACAGAAACGTAGCAACAGAACAACTGGCTCAGAAACACCACGAAAGGGCACCTGACAGATGGAATTGCCAGGTATAAAAAGGAAACCAAGGGGCGGGCCAAACTAAGTGAACAAATCACCCTTGTACATAGAAGAGAGTGACAGCTAGATCACAGGCACTGTGATAGCACTACCACATGGCCCTCGGGAAAACCCAACTGTGTATCAGCTCTCTGGACTGCAGCTCTCCTCTGGGCCCGGCAGACGTAAGAGTGGCCAACCAACCAAGTCACCTTCAAACAAGCATGTGAAATGAGAAAACAGAACTATATAAGCCCCAAAAATCACAAAGACAAAACTGGCTGCACATACGACCTAAAATGGCTAGACTCCCACCGCCCAATCTTCCGAACTATATCATCCCCCAACCCCCAATGGGCTGCCTCGGTCACCACCCTGATCCGCAAAGAATGAGAGTCGAACTCAGCCGCAGCCAACCCTAGACACTGCAACCCTTTTTTGAAGATGCTCACAAACTGGGAGCGAGACAAGGATGTCCCATCCTCATGAACCAGGAACGGCAAACCCCCCCGATGAGTGTACCCACATGTACTCCCGTACACACGCCACTGGGCACTCCGGCAATCCTGTCCCAAAGAGTGAAATCAGCTCCCCTCTACCAGCCTGATTTGTCTTGGAATGCCACAACGTCACCACTATGCAATCCACTCCCAGCTGAACATCCCCCATGGTTAGACCCCCAGAAAACCACCAACTGGTGCTAACCAGCTCCCCAATCCAAAAAGGTACGAAGAAGGCTAAGGAAAATGCTACCCGAAACAACGTGGCCTCAAAAAACATGGAAGAGATCACCCCTATCCCCTACAAAAGGCACCGCAACACCCCGAAAGGCATCGGGTGGCGTGAGTCCCGCGATGCCCGAGACCTCCATAAACACCGCAAAGCCTGCCGCACCAAGAAATCCTTGGTGATATCCTTCCAACCCTGAAGCTTAAACAAAAATGCTAACGCCGTCATGCTAGTGTCCACCGCCTCCCCAGAAAGCCCATCTTCACAAAGTCGAGACAAAAACTACAGTAGAACCTCCAACTGCCTGGCACCAGAATCCACCCCCCAACAGCCTCCACCAGAGAAAAGCACTCCTTCCAGCAGCCCTGGTATCTCACCTAAGTCGTCAGGGACACTGACCAATGCATCAGGTCTCCAGGGTTCTGGAAAGCACTTCCCACAGATGTCCCGGGCAGGCCGCCCGGTCCCAACTCCTTGAAGCGGTCAAACTGAAAACGAGAGAGGGAGTCAGCAATTACATTCAGGTAGCCCAGCACATGCCTCTCCCTACACCACACATTCAGTTCCAGACATCGCAACACCAGCAGACGCAACAAGCACAGCACAGGGGGATAAGAGGCTGAAACCAAGTTGATCGCCTGATCCACCCCAAGGTTGTCCAAGTAGAAACAGACCATCCTATCCTGCAACTCCTTGCCCCATAGGAAAACAGCCACAACAACCGCTAGCGCCATGATATTCAGAAGCTGCTGGAACCACCACCACAACACTCCTCACTCCACTGGAAAGGGAACCGCTGATCCGGGGGGAAGCCCCCTGCGGCCATACCTCCAAAAGCCTCATCAGGAACTGCCACCAGCACCCGCTCTACCGGATGCAGGTCCTTGTCCGACCCCTGGTCTCCTGATCCACGACCGTCTTCCACCTCCCTCAAACTCCACCCAGTCGGTGACCTCAGCCCGGAACTCCCCTCTTCCTCCATGTAATGACTAGGCAACAGATCCAGTCCAGACACATACGCCAACTGCCGCTCCACGTCCCCACACCACCCGAACCACGGAGGTCACTCCAGGAGTGTGACAGTACCCAGATCCCAAACCTGCAGCACTGGAACAAGCAGCAGAGGATACTGCCTGGGTAAGACCACCAGGACCACTCCTACCATCCAAGGAAGATGAGTGCCCCCTGAAGAAGACAACCAAGGGCCTCTCCAAACATGCAGACCTCCTGCCCAAAGCCCCAGCCTCCAATACAGGGAGAGCAGACCTCCTCTCCTTCTTGACCTCCAAGCTGTGCCACGGGGAAGCAGAAAGGCTAAGTCTCTGAGGTGGTCTAGTGGAGCGTGAGGGGTGCGTAGAGGATACTGCAGCCCCACCAGGTGACTCAGCCAAGCATGCTTGAGCTACCCGGCATCATGCTGGGGCGCCTCCACCCGCATTGTGAAGAGGAGGCGGTCAATTTCACTATCCTCCAACATGGAGAGAGAAGAGGACGGGAGCGAGAGACTCGGAGGGTAGAGAGTGAAAGAGAAGGGGCAGGCAGAAAGCAGCAGCACTACATGGCAAGGAGGGGTAAGGAACTCCTCCCCACGCTGCTTCTGTGGGTCTTCCAAAATGGTTGCAGGACCTCGCAGCCAGTATTTCCTGCTTATCTGACTTCCTGCCTGACATGCTCAGTCAGGCCCCCTAACCCTACACTACGTTCCAGCTACAGGAGGTTTCATCCTCTGTTGTTCACCCTCTAATCTTAAGTGGTGGACACTAGTTATTTTATCAGGGCTTGAATGCCTCCTTGACAGGACTGACTGAAGATGCTATTAAAAATTCAATAGTGGCCATTTTTGGCCTTAGAAAGGTAAGTGTGGTTAATTATAGTAGAGATGTTACTTCTCCTTTAAATCACAAGCCAATCAATCCTTTCATATTTAGAGAAAATGAAGGAGATCCATTTAGGTATTAAAGTGATACTCTTTAAGCATTAAATTCTGTTACAATATATTGATTCAGTACAGGCAAAGTGTTCCTTGTGTTAAAAGTAAGCCTCCAAGATGAATCACTTTCTCTTCCTGTCTCTCTTCTTCATTTCCTTTCACATATATTCACTCATCATTCACCCTCTTCTAAAATCATTCCATTTCCAGTTAATTATTAGTCCCTAGGAGCTCAAAACCACTAGCACATAATTACAGTGGAAAAAAAAACAACATGGGTGGATTATTAAAGGCATAATCCATTGTAAAATGCATTTGAACTAATGATAGTGAAACTAAGGGGTCATGGTGGGATCTCAGAAACAGAAATAAATAAGTTTATATTTAGCTCTGCGACTTATTAGCTCACTGTACTTGTGTTTATGTAACTGAAGCTAAAAGGACTGAGGTACGTGGAAGAAAGGCTGTTCAAAGCTTGCATTAATGTATCCATGCATAATGTGCAGATTCAATTGGTCTTTAAGTCAAAGCTTGTGCATATATTAATACTGAGTGCACAAACTGTGTGGAATGGGAGGGAGGGGCTTACAATATCATCCTTCAGACTGTCCTGAATAGTCTTTAGAACAGTTTGTCTGCAAGATATATACTAGATAGCAAGATTTTATAGAGGTCTGACTGCACGGAGCGGAAGAGTTATTATGGCCAATATTTATAAAATGAACTGGAGTTATTCTGTAGTAAACTGACCGCACCATAGCGGATAAATAAAAATCTCTGTTTAATTAAATTGGTCTTTTAACCCCTTGAATGATAGAGAGCTATCAAATGCGTTACAAAGTATTTTATTTATTATTCATGTGCATGGGAATGTAGTTATTTCTATTTGTCCCCTATGGTTCAGTTGGTTTACTCCACAATAACTCCAGCATACCTCCCAACATTTCAAATTGCCAAAGAGGGACACTTGTGTTTTAGGGGGTGTATCTGGGGGAGTGGCTGGTGGGAGGGGCATTACCAAGAATTTTTAAGCTATTTCATGACCTGTTGACACCTCCTTGTATAACTAAATAAATGATTTAGAACAAGACCAAAGTATTTTATTTACACATATTAATTTATAAACACAGATACTTAAGTTTAAACACACATTAATGTGAGGTTTATTGCTGTAGAGCAATGTGATACACTTATACACACACCACACGGTCTGATGTACTAAAAAGAGGGACATCAGGGTGGGAAAGAGAGACAGAGGGATTTAGGTCTAAAAGAGGGACTGTCCCTCCTAAAGAGGGACACTTGGGAGGTATGCTCCAGCTTTTATAAATATGGGCCTGTGCTCCCAGAAGCCTGGGGTTTTGGTCAAATTTAAACTTCTCAGGACCACAAAGAAATGCACTGCACACCTATCTCTAGTCCTTATAAGATTAATGCGTTATTAATGCAGCTCAATAGCACAATCATTAGTGGAGAGATTAGCATCTTAACATGCTCCGAGCTGGCAAAAAGACACAAGGCTTTAAGCAAAAGATCAGACTAAGAATAATGGTGAGACTTATGTATAAAAAAAAAAAAAGCCTAAGAATTGTCTTTAACCCCTTAAGGACCATTGAAGTGACAGGACCATCACGCTGGTCCGGCACTCAAGGACCAGTGACGGTCCTGGTACGTCACGTACTTTTACTCACCGCGCTCCTGTAGGGGACTGAAGTTGATCACTCCAAGACCAAAGCGATCTCTTTCCGTCCCCCGTTCAGCATGCCGCCCCACGTGATCAGTCACGTGGGACGTCACGTCAAAGCTTCCTATCTGGTCCTTAAAGGACCACACACCCCGGGACCGCTGGTCCTTAAGGGGTTAAGTCATGGCAAATGGCGATAACACACAGGAAGAGATTCACTAAGTGGTGATAAAGTGGAGATGACTTCTCCACTTTATCACCTCTTTATCATCGCTTAGTGAATCCCCCCCACCCAGGTCTTATTTATATATGAGTAAGGGCACCGTTATAAATATGGCATTATCAGTCTGATATTAAAGTCTGTAATGGTTAAGAGCACCTTATATCTGTCATTAACATTCTGGAGAAAATGATGTAGCTATTTTGTTGCAGTTAGCATCATTTCTTTATAAATTCACTGCGCAATAATTTTTCCCAGCTTTACTTTTACTTTTTCAGAAACACAAGAACGTGGCATTAAGGCTTCCCAAGCTGTAAGCTTCTTCAGTTTTAGACAACTTTTACTCCATATTGTTCAGGGCCAGATTTCCTAATAGGCAGACTAGGCACCTGCCTAGAGCTCCACATTTTGAAGGGCACCGCAGCTGTGCTGGCCACACCTACATTCTGAATTGTGGGTGGGGCCAGAACAATCTCTGTGTCCATGAAGTAGATTATACATGCCATTACAGGCTATTATTTAACCCCTTGGATCCTAGTCAGATATCTCCGCAATGCTTTGGAGATCTCGCTAGCAACCAAGGAGTTAACACTTTTATGTCCTTGCTTGTTGTATGCCAAATGTATATTCTGTGCCAGGAAACAGTGGATGAGACTGGTGGCATGGTCATGTGAGGTGTGTGGTGTGGCCATGGGTGGAGCTAAGGGTGCTCAGAGTGCCTTGCCTAGGGGAGCCTGGAATGTAAATCCGGCCCTGATATTGTTTTATAAAGCCAGGGGGGAGATTCATTAAAGGGATAGTAATGTTTCATAATAAAAGCAGCTCTAATTAATCATCATAGTATTTGGACTTTGGAGAGTGTTATTTCAATTCTGTCAGAGTTGTAGTTCCAGAGTAATTCAATGACAAAGTATCCCCCTCCCGCCCCTTTTATTGATGTAACACTTTTCAGCCAGATCAGAAGGGAGGTGCCCAGGTAGACTGCAAAGAGGGACAATCTTCAGTTAAGATAAGGGAAAAACCTGAAAAGCTTGTCAAGGGGGGCAGGGCTTTCATTGTTTTCATTGTAAGAAGATTGTCCCCTGCTGTTATCTGTCTAGTCTTACAACCAGATTCACATCTGAGAAGAGACGGCTTACACTAGGAAATCGGGGCGGGAGGGGAAACTTTGCTTGTGAATATCTCTTAAACCATAAAGGTTTGAGAGATAAGACTTATATCATTCTTCATATTTTTTTAATGCCTACAAAATAAATTAAAGTTAAAACGAAGTATTACTATCCCTTTAAGTGGTGATAAAGAGGTGATAAAGTTGAGATGACTTCTGAAGTTTATCACTTCTCCAGTTCATATGTTATTCTATGGAGCCTATGCACTAAGATTTCTTCAACTTTGGAGATCTTAGTGCAAGGGCTCTATAGAATAACATAGGAACTGGAGAAGTCTTTTCCACTTTATCAACTCTTTATCACTGCTTAGTGAATCTCCCTCCAGGTCTATAAATCTCTGCCAATTGGACCTTTAAGCTATAGTAGATCATCACAATGTTAAACTGCTTAAAACAGCATCCAGTTCCCAGATACCTGCCAGGGGGTGCCAATAAAGCAATTTAATGTTAACATACCTCATGCAAATTCCCCCCACCCCACAAATTACCACCTCACCACCAACGGAGCTCCAGTTTGAGATCAAGCAAAGGACAACATTGTCCGGCAGACATACAGGTGCTGATTTAATAGAAAAATGCACAGAATTAATTACATGCCATAAACACTCAGGTACTAAAAAAATCATATGGAAGAATGGCCCTAATCTGTAAGATGTTTAAAAAGAGTGTTTCATCACAGTCCATACTCTGATGATGAAAAACCAGTTTGAGGCATAAAACGCGTCAGTTAGGTCCATTCTTTCTCCTATGAACCCCATGTGAACTTGTATATATTTTAAAATTTAAATATAAGTGGCACTTAATGCATTTGTATTTACTTTTTTTTCTTTATATCCTGGAGTATAACGCATCATCTTTAACCCTTTGAGGGCCAGGGAGGTATTCAACGCTTTCAACTCAAGTTCCTTAGGAAAGCCTGCAGGAAAGGACGTATTTCCATCATAAAGCAAAGCACTTACAAGATATGTCCATACATTTTGATACCATGTATATAAATGTATACATATAGCAGGTATAAGTTGTATAAACTACTCTGCTACATATATGTATACTTAAGCACTGTCAATATTTCATACATGTAAGGTGTAAAAATCCATGGCATATATGTTACAGTTAGACTGTGGATCCATTATTTCAAGAAGTAAATAATTATGTCATAAATGAAAGGAAAGCAGTAGATATAGTTAATGTTAAGCGAGCATTCAAGATGCATACAGGATTAAGGGGAGAAGCGTGCACATATGTAACTTAGTAGAATGGCATTAGACAAGCATATGGTCTGATAAATTATTCCCTCTTCTGATTCAGAGTGAAATAAGTTTGCATACTGACCCCTCTTTTTCAGGTTCAAAAAAGTTTATAAATGAATAAAAAGATCTTCCTCAGATATATATTATTTTGCTCAGTAAAATATTTTTTTTGCTCCCTTGTAAGTGGATTAATAAAACAGGTTTGCACAGTACAATTATGGATGCACTGACACGATCATTTGGTACCATTCTATATTCTTTCCACTTAGCACAATTAACCCTTTTAAACCCTGGATGCTAGAGACATTTCCTGCTTATTGGTTCACAAAGCACAGAAGAAATCTCTTAGATTCAATAGATTACATGCCAGGGAGCGAGGAGTGCTTTACAGAGTAATATTTTGACCACCTCCTCTGGTTGTCAAGGGGTTAAAGAAGCAGTAAAGCTTTCTAAATGATATATTACAACTTCTGATTTTTGCAAGGGTACTTTGTTTCATTTATATGTTATAAGGTTCACTTTTTTTTATTATTATTAAAGGGATAGTAATGTTTCATAATAAAAGCAGCTCTAATTAATCGTCATAGTATTTGGACCTTGGAGAGTGTTATTTCAGTACTGTCAGAGTTGTAGTTCAAGAGTAATTCAATAACAAAGTGTCCCCCTCCCGCCACTTTTACTGATGTAACACTGCTCAGCCAGAGCAGAAGGGAGGTGCCCAGGTAGACTGCAGAGAGGGACAATCTTCAATTAAGATAAGGGAAAAACCTGAAAAGCTTGTCAAGGAGGGCAGAGCTTTCATTGTTCTCATAGGAATAAGAGTGTCCCCTTCTGTTATCTGTCTGGTCTATGGACTGCATTCCACATCTGAGAAGAGATGGCTTACACTAGGTAAAAGGGGCGGGAGGGGAAACTTTGCTTGTGAATATCTCTCAAACCATAAAGGTTTGAGAGATAAGACTTATATTGTTCTTCATGTGTTTTTTTTAATACCTACAAAATAAAATGAAGATAAAATGAAGTATTACTATCCCTTTAAACTGTGGTTTTCTACTGTGGACACCAGGCAGTGCTGTTCCTATCACTTAGAATAGAGAGCAGTAGTCTATGACTCCCATAGAATATATTATTTTAAACCTGCTTTTGAATACTAGCTGGCATTGGTCTTAGCGGTTTGAAAAAAATGCAGTAATACATTTGAGCTGTAAAAACATTTGAATGAAAAATCTACCAGCTGATTAAGCAACATTGCGGGTTATGCACTAAAATGTGATAAAGAGGTGGTAATGAGGAAAAGACTTCTCCAGTGATATCACTTCTCTGGTTCCTATGTTATTCTATAGAGCCTATTCCAGTGGTTCTCAAGCTTTTTTTGCTCAAGGCACCCCTAACACGCAGTCTGACATTTTCGGGGCACTCCTATCATTTTATATCATTTGTCAAGGGTGTAGTGAAGGTTACAAATTCATAAATAGAGAGTTAATGTTACACCTCAAAACTAAAATAAACATATTGTGCATTGTAATATCCATAAATATAGAGCTGGAAGTCTACATTCACATTTTTGTCAAAACATTATAGATACTATGGGGCACCCTAATTGGATGTCAGTGGCACACCAAAGTGGCATTGCACCCTGGTTGAGAAACACTGCTCTATTCACTAAGATTTCCAAAACTGAAAAAATCTTAGTGCATAGGCTACACAGGATAACATAGGAACTGGAGAAGTGATATCTCTGGAGAATTCTTCTCCTCATTATCACCTATTTATCACTCCTTAGTGCATAACCCCCTTTGTTTTGCACAGCAGAAAAAGCCCTATATTTTTTCATTAAAAAAATGTTGCTTAAAGAAACATAAGGTCACGTAAAGATGTGATATGCAGCAATACAATTTCAGCAAACAACTCTTTATTCATTTTCTGTCTGATAGCACTCAATGGCAAAAATGAACACGTATTTGTAAGCAGTTTTTAAAAGTTTAAAGCATGTTTGTGAATTCTGATTTTAATTCAATAAAACTGGGAATGTAGCTCAGAATAGCTAGGAAACATCAATGTTAGGTAAGATAATATTTCTAATTGATTTACATGGGACTCTTAACCCTTTCAGTGCCAGAGTGGTACGCAACGCATTGCTTTGCAATGAGTTGCGTACCACTCTAGCACTGAAAGAGTTAAGCCATTGAATGCTAGCGAGGTCTTCAATGCGTCGTGGACCTTATTAGCATTCAGTTGATAAAAAACCCCATTTTAATAAATGAGAATGTTGTGACTTTTCATTTGTTCTCTATAAGCAGTTGGTTTACTCCAAAACTGTTCAACTTTCTTTGTGCATATTGCCAGAATCTCTACTCACTATGACAGATATCACTCATCTCACCATATGCACTAAGACAAAACGTGGACACATTCACTATGCAGCGTTCATTCAATTTAATTAGATAGAAGAGGAATCTAGGAGATTCCTCAGCAGCAAGGTCATCAGCCTAAGAATTTATGATTCAGATTTTAACATTATATTTTGATTAGGTGCAAATCAAAGGGAACATAAACCCTTACGAATAATAAATACTGTAGGGTTTTTTTCTGTTGAATAAAACAACTGCCATTGCTGGGAGATGCCTAATTTGTCTACCCCGCTGGCACTCAAAGGGTTAAACAGCAGGCAGGTATACCTACTAATCTTTAATTTGCATTGTATATTCAGTTGCCAGTATGTATGCTGAAGTCTGCCTTTTAGCTTGCAGCTTCTCACAAAAACAGGTTTCAGTTCTGAATGATTAATTTGCTAAATTGTCATTATCAGATTCTAAATTGAACTGACACTAACCAAAACAAAAAGACAGACAGACAGAGAGATGAGAGATAGATAGATAGATAGATAGATACATTCACCTTAATCCATGCAAAACAATCATATTAACAAATAAGAATCAATTATACATGAAATGTACTTCCACAATGAACCTTTATTTATTACTGGATATCATGTTTAATGAGGCAGACAAGCAGAGGCGGAGTAACAAGACCCAGGGCCTCTAACGCAAACAGAGGTCTAGGTCTATGACTCCTAAGCCCTGCCCTATGACATCATCGGCCCCACCCATTATGTCTACCCTGCCCCATGACATCCTAAGTTGACCTACCATGACATCATCGGCCCCACCCATTACATCTACCCCGCACCATGACATCCTCCCACTCATCTTCATATGTAATATGCAGAAATGGGTATTAAAAAATAAATAAATTAAGAAAAATTTAAAAAGACTCTAACCTTAACCTGCTGGCTAGCTTCTTGCTGACTGTCTGTATGCTGCTTGGCAGCTGTCTGGATAGCCTGAGGGTGGGCTGGCTGGATAGCCTGAGGGTGGGCTGGCAGGATAGCCTGATGATTGGCTGGCTGGCCTGAGGGTTGGCCCGGCTGGACTGGTGGTTCCACCTGCAGTGAGTACAATATGTTATATATAATTTGCAGAACTGGACATAAAATCTAAATTAGATTTCTTACAAAAAAAACAAAACAATAACCTTATACTCCTGGCTAGCTGCTTGGCCAGGCAGCTGGCTGGATACCTCTTGGAGGTTGGCTGGAGAACCTGAGGGCTGGCTGGAGAGCCTTAGGGCTTGTTGGCTGGCTGGAGAACCTGAGGGCTGGGTGGCTGGCTGAAGAACCTGAGGGCAGGGTGGCTGGCTGGAGAGCCTGAGGGCTGGTTGGTTGGCTAGAGAGCCTGAGGGCTGGTTGGCTGGCTGGAGAGTCTGAGGGCCAATTGGATGGCTGGAGACTCTGAGGGCTGGTTGGCTGGCTGGAGAACCTAAGGGTACTTGGCTGGCCTGAGGGGTACTTGGCTCATCTGGGTGAGGATAGCTGTCTGGCCTGAGGTAGTTGCTGGCTGGCCTGGGAGGGGATAGTTACTGGCCTGTAGGGTTACTTGGTTGGCCTGGGGTTAGTTGCTGGCCTGAGGGTAGTTGCTGGCCTGGGGGGGCACCTGGATGGCCTGTTATGTAGTTTGCTGGCCTGGGGGTAGTTGCTGCCCCTGGGGGGGGGTACTTGGATGGCCTAGGGAGTAGTTGCTGGCCTGGGGGCACTTGGCTGGCCTGGGGGGTAGTTGGATAGCCTGGTGTGGTACTGGATGGCCTGGTGGGTAGCTGGCTAGCCTAGGGGGGTAGTTGCTATCCTGGAGAGGTACATGGATGGCCTAGGGGTTAGTTACTGGCCTGGGAGGGGTAGTTGCTGGCCTGGGGGGTACTGGATGTTCTGGGAGGGTACTTGGCTGGCCTGGGTGGGTACTAGGCTGGCCTATGGGGGGTTGTTGCTGGCCTGGGGGTAGTTGCTACTGTGGGGGGTACTTGGATGCTTGTCTGAGGGTGCACTTGGCTGGCCTACTTGGGGAAGTTGCTGGCCTTGGGGGGGTACTGGATGGTCTGTTGAGTACTGGCTGGGCTGGGGGGATTGGCTGGCTTTGGGGTAGTTACTGGCCTGGGGAGGAATTGAATGGTCTGAGGGGTACTGGCTGGAGTTACTTGGCTGGCCTGGGGGGTACTTGGCTGGTGTGGGGGGTACTGGATGGCCTGGAGTAGCTAGCTGGCCTGGGGGGGTAGCCAGCCGGCCTTGGTGAAATTGTTGGCTGGCCTGGGAGAGGGTAGCTGCTGGCCTGGGGGGGTTACTTGGTTGGCCTGGGGGATAGTGGCTGCCCTGGGGGGATGGGACTGGCTGGTCTGGGGGTAGTGGTAATTGGATGGCCTGGGGGGCAATTTCTGGCCTGGGGTTGTACTTGGCTGGCCTGGGTGTAGTTGCTGGCCTGGGAGGTACTTGACTGGCCTGGGACGGGACTGGGTGGCCTGGGGGGGTACTTGGCGACCTGGGGGTAGTTGGCAACTTTGGAAGTAGTTGCTGGCCTGGTGGGGGGTACTTGAATGACCTGCGGGTAGTTGGCTGACCTGGGAGGCAGTTGCTGGCCTGGGGGTGTACTTGGCTAGCCTAGTTACTGGCCTGGGGGGGCACTGGATGGTCTGGTGAGTACTGACTGGCCTGGGGGGTAGTTGCTGGCCTGGGGTACTGGATGCTATGGGGGATACTGCCTGGCCTGGATGTACTTGGCTGGCCTGGGGGGGGGACTTGGCTGGCCTGGGGTTACTGGATGGCATGTGGATGTACCTGTTTGTCCTGGGGGGTACTGGATGGCCTGGGGTTGTACCTTACTGGCCTGATTGTAGCTGCTGGCTGGCCAAAGAGGGGGTAGTTGCTGGCCTGGAGGGGTTACTTGGTTGGGCAGGAGGGTAGTGGCTGGCCTGGGGGGGACTGGATGGCCTGGTATCTAGTTGTCGGGCCTGGGGGTAGTTGCTGCCCTGCGGGGTACTTGGCTGGCCTGGAGGGTAGTTGCTGGCCTTGGTGTATACTTGGCTGGCCTAGGAGGGGGGTAGTTTGTGGCCTAGGGGGTACTGGATGGTCTGGAGGTACTTGGCTGGCCTGGGGGGTCCTGGATGGCCTGGGGGTACTGGATGGCCTGGGGGGTACTGGCCTAGGGGCCTTGGATGGCCTGGGGGGTTACTGTCTGACTTGGGAGGTACTAGATGCCTTGGGGTTGTAGATGGCTGGCCTGCAGGTTGTTGCTGGCTGGCCTGGGAGGGGGTATTTGCTGGCCTGGGGGGTTACTTGGTTGGCCTGGAGGGTTGTGGCTGGCCTGGGGGGGAAACTGGATGGCCTGGTATGTAGTTGGCTGGCCTGGGGTAGTTGCGGCAGTGGGGGGTACTTGGCTAGCCTGGGGGGGGGGGGTACTTGGCTTGCTGGCCTGGGATGTACCTGGCTGACCTAGGAGGGGGTAATTGCTGGCCTGGTGATACTGGATGGTCTGGGGATACTGGCTGGCCTGCAGGTACTTGGCTGGCCGGGGGGGGGCTGGATGGACTGGGGGTGTACTGGCTTAAAGGCCTTGGATGGCCTGAAGGATTACTGGCTGGTCTGGGGGGGGGTACTGACCTAGGGCCTTGGATGGCCTGGGGGGTACTGGTCTAGTGATCTTGGATGGACTGTGGGGTTTCTGGATGGCCTGAGGGGTACTGGCCTAGGGGTCTTGAATGGCTATAGGGGTTACCGGCTGGCCTGGGGGGTACTGTCCTAGGAGCTTTGGATGGCCTGAGGGGTTACTGGATTGCCTTTGGGGTACTGGCCTAGGGGCCTTGGATTGCCTGGGCCCAGGGGGTTACTGGCTACCCTATAAGCTTTTGTCTCCATCTCCTCAGTCCAGATTCTTGTGGGTCCACAGTCTGAGTGTCCTCCTTGGCATGATCTGATCTCCCTGCATGATCTCTGAGCTGATCTCTCTCCTCTTGTCATCATCACTACACACCCCTGCGGGGCATGATGACATTAATGTGCATGCTGCGCAGACCAAGAGGTCACGTATGCATGCGAAGAGAGGAGTACTCGCTTTTCTTCATTGAGTCTCGACAGACTCAATGAAGAGAAGTTTTGCTTACTGCCAAACAGTAACATGGGTCTGGCCATGATTACATCAATGCACATGCTGTGCAGACCAAGAGGTCACGTACGCATGTGCAAGGAGGAGTACTCGCTTCTCTTCATTGACTCTCGATAGACTCAATGAAGAGAAGCTTTGCTAACTGCCAGACAGCAACGCGGGTCTGGCAGCAGGTGAAGGGTAGACACACGTGCGGTTTTCTCTATGAAGCGACGCGGGCCCCTAAAAGGTGGCAGGCCATCTGGCCTTATTGTAGCAGATGTCAGAAGCTGGATGGACCTCTAAATGGTGGCGGGCTCCCCCCCACGGTTTTGGGCATCCAGTCTGTGATTGAATGCCCGAATGATTGGACCACCCCTTCAGACAAGATTCTTTGTTGTAGAAATCATAGACCTAAAACTGTTCTCACTTCCTAAGTATATTTCAATGGGAGGAATTTGGTGTCTTGGATGATACAGAAAGATCATGTCGGCCTATCAAGTACTGATTAAAGGGACAGTATAGGGTTAATAAAAAGCCCTCAAACCTCTGGCTCTGCTGTCAGAGAAATGGGAGCAGAGTTTCCATAGCTAATATCCCATTGGTTATTTCCCAGTTTGCTGTGCACCGCTGGGGGACATCAGACCCTTAATCCCTCTTCATTGAAATCCCTCCCCTTGCATAGACACCACATAGACAATGGGTTGAGTAACATGAGCTTCTATGGGGAGAGGAAAAGGTCCCCATGAGCGCAGAATAATTAGTTAACATCACCGAACTGAGCAGATCTCCATGACCTGCACAGTAAAATTGAAGAGAACAGGTGCATTATGAGTTATGGGAACACTGTTCCCATGACACAGGAGGTACAACCAGAGTTTTAAAATGGTCTCTTATTGACCCTATACTGCTTCTTTAATTTTGGAGAACTAATCCACAAAGAATTGATTCATAGTAGTTAACCAGAGTTTCTGCCCAGCTTAAGGTAATTTGGAATTTACTATAAGATGTGTTAGTGTTCCTTTATTCTGGCAGAGAATACGAATGGCCTCTACCAATCAATTCTACATAGATTGGTTTCTCAAAATAAGTCTTTATTCAGTAAAGGAAATGATGTCCATAGAGGTGGATATGTCACCTTGTTGCAGAACTCTGGAACCCCAAACTCCTCCCTCAACACTGAGTCTTCCTTTTTTCTTCCAAGATTTCAGTGGGAGAAGATTGAGAATTTGGGATAATTGGGGTTAGTCAACAAAGAATCATGTCTGTCTAGATGAACTTGATGTCCAGTAATAATTAAATATTAATTTTGGTTAACCAGTCCACATAGCATGGATTAATAGGGGCCATTATGAGTTTCTTCCAAGAAAATAAGACAAATAGGATTTAATTAATAGAGCGTGTTAATGCTCCTTTAAGAACCATTTCTTCCTATAGGCTCTTTTCCCTTTTAAAGAGGGACTACATTGGAAGAAAAATGGTTAAACTCAATATCTAAAATCCATTACTTTAGTAATTGTCTTTGATTCAAAGCAGTTTGCTCAATTCTCAGACCTGATTGAAGCAAAAAGAAAACTATTTAACCCATTTAGTTTGCCGTGATCTGCAGTACAATGAAGGCAGGGGTCAAAAGGGTTAAGCAATCAAGTTCCTATCCAGAGTAATAGTCCTCTCTTATCGATGGTGGATCAATGACATGGGCTCATTTAGTCTTAGCAATGGGTGCTGTTTCTGCCTGTACTCGGGATTAGTGCTGTTTGTCGAAGGATTAACACTCATTTTAGCAGTGCAGTAGTTACAGAAGAGGAGTATCCCTGAACTGTTTTAATGATCTCCTGAGTCCGCGGTGAAGATTAATTCTGTGTTCGAAGGGATTATGGGCTTTAGGTATATTGTTGTTTAGGAATCTGATGGATACATGATACAGAGGGCTTGCTAGAGTATAGATAGACAGGCACGATGAAAACAAAATGGATATGACATTACAATGCCTCAGTTGGCAACATCTGCTGTACATGCAAATAGAAAGCACTCACCATTAAACATAGTGAGGCTAATGCACTGAGGAATGTCACAATTCTAGGACAAACTAACACAACTATAAGGATCAATAAAGATACCCAACATGCCTATTGATTTAAATGGGGCCTTTAACCCATTGAATGTTAATGAGGTCTCTAAAGACTTCTCTGACATTGAGGTGGTTAAAATTTCCATTTAACCAACTGAGTGCCAGGAAGGAATCTAACACATTGCATTGTATACACCTCTGGCATTCAAAGGATTAATGGGGATCTATCACCCCAGTACAAATGTTTGTTAAACATTAGATTACCTAGCCATTAGGTGGATTTCTTTAATATATATATATTTTTTAATCATCTGTTGCCGAATATGAATGTTTAAAGTCTGCACTTCTGTATACACTATGGGTACAGCTCTATACTCGCAGTCTGTCACTCTCTCCCCCCGCTCCCCTCCCTCTAGCCAACCTCCTCCAATGACAGAGGCTTCTGTCTGTAGGCTGGAGTGGTCTCATTGGCTAGATATCGATCTCTGCAAATGAGACCGCTCCGGCTTACAGACTGAAGTCTCTGTCCTTGAGAAGAGGTAGATTAACAGACTGCGGGTATAGAGCTGTACCGGCAGTCTATATGGAAGACGATTAAAAAAATATATGTATTCAAGAATTCCACCTAAAGGGTAGGTAATCTAATGCTTAACAAACATTTGTACTGGGGTGATAGATACCCTTTAAATCAATGTGACCCACAGGGTTAAATCAAGGTGATATCAGCCTCAGTGACCCATATGTATAAAGAAAACAGAAGCAATTCTGGGGCAAACCACATGCACCATAGGGGACAATACAAATTCTACAAATTCCCACTGATTTAACTCTTTCAGTGCCAGAGGGATATGGAACACATTGCTTTGCATAATGAATCACACCCTGACTTTTTTTTCAGGTGGTTCCTTGATGTAAAGATATCTAAAAAAACCAAATGAAAAAAGTGTGTCTAACCAATAATTGAAAAGCCACACTAAATTCTGTTGGCTGCGCCTCTCAGTATGGAAAATAGAAAAAATGTACATATGCATACAGGGAAATACAATATATGTAAACTAGAATAATAAACCAGATAATATCTATTGAAAAACCAGTGTATGGCCAAATGGTAATAACTAGCCCAAACATTGGGTTAAATATACCACAATAAAAATCAACAACAGGTAATATCTGTAATAAAGTATATATATAAAATATAATAGAATATAAATTACTATTCTGAATCTTCTTTCCAAAGTGTCAGTTCCAGTCAAATATCGGATCCACACTACACGCCTTCCTATGGGTGGGTTCCCACGTACAGACAAAAGTGCAGTACTACACTTAGAGGATCCTCTGCGCCACTCTTGTATTTTTTTCTGTTTACCTTGATGTAAAGAGCTCATTCCACATCCTATATAATAATTCCCTAAATGTGTGTTTGTCAGAAGAAGTAGAGACGGCTGCGCGTGCTGCAGTCATGTGCACTACAGACTTCCCGCGCAGTGGCTGATAACGGAGCAGGGCTCCAAATTCAGAAGGTGTGCAGAGAGGACTGTGGTCTGAATTCGGAGCACCCTGCTCTGTATCAGCCGCGGCATGGGCAGTCTCTACTGAGAATGGCTGCACCACGGCCGTTGCTGGGTGGCACTGTATACGGGGTCTTCAACTAGTCATCCCATAAAAGCTCTGCTAGGTTGAGATCCAGTAACTTCATTGATCAATGAAGTATTGTAAAGTTATCCTTATACTTCTGTAACCTTTTCCCAACAATACACTCCTTAAAACTAGGGTTAGCTAGAACTTTCCACTGCAGGAAGAAATTTGGAGGAACACAGGGTCCTAAACCTCCCGTGGATATTTTCATGGGAAGGACCTTTCCCTCAAGTCTTCCATGTCGGAGCAAATAAGATAGTGTGCTCGCAAGCATGCTTGTATATTTGACATGTGTGTACAGGCTTCATGACTTATGCATCATGATGTCACAGTGGGAAATTGGAGCTGAAGTACCTGAATGTCAGAAATTGACATGGGAATGCTTAATTCAGAGCAGAAACACAGTGCCAGAAGGATTTGCATTTTCTGTGTGTAAATTTCTAGTTTGTTTCCTTCCAGTGGTGTCATAGCATACCTAGTTCCAGCGTCTGTCCCGTCGGCAATGCAACAAGCGTTGAAATATGTAGGAGGCTTCCTCCCAAGCGTCGCTTGCGGTACCTGGGTTGAGAGTGCTTGGGGGAGATATTGGGCGTCCATGTCCTCTTGCCAGCTGATACTGATGCTCAGGGTGAGGCGGGCGTGGGTCGCTGAATTGACGCATTGCGGGGAGATGCGTCGTGTACTGGCGCGAAGCGGCAGGATGACAGAGTGGAATTTTATGTGGTATACTGGTATCTCCTCCCATCTACTTCCTCAACTGGACTTTAAAAGGGGAACTGAGCCAACTCTCAAATGCCCTTGCGTTGTTGTACAATTCAGTTCTGTTTCCTTTGGGCTCTGTGTATGACCTGGCTTGGCTGACCATCCATTCTGGTGCTGACCTGTGGCTCTCTCTGACTATTCTATGCCTTATCCTGTATATAGCGGACGCCCAATCTGGTGCAGACCTGTGGCTCTGTCTGACTATCCTCTTGCCTTATCCTGTATATAGCGGACATCCAATCTGGTGCAGATATGTGGCTCTGGCAGACTATCTGAAATGTGTATGAGCCGGCTTTTCTGACCATCCAGTCTGGTGCTGACCTGTGGCTCTGTCTGACTATTTCTCCTGTCCTTTTACATATAGCGGACACCCAGACTGGTGCAGACCTGTGGCTCTGGTAGATTCAATAGTTTACTGACTGCAGGCATGAGTCTAGTATCCTCTTCTGCTACGCTGACTGCAGGAATCTGTGGCTACCACCCTAACTAGCGTGAGACAAATAGCTGTCTCGCTACCCGGATCTGAGAGATTGAGTTCCTGTTCCTGCTTCTGCTCAAGCTCCTGGTTCCAACGGAGACTTCCAGTGGCTTTGGCCTAGTCTCCAGCAGTGAGGTCAGTCTTTGGCAGCTTACTATTTCTGATAGTATCGCTAGCTTAGCTTGTGATCCTCTGCCTCTCTCCATTGTCTTATACTGTGTGATACCTTATTCTGAGTTTTTCATTAAAATATATTTTACTACACAGTACTGACTCTCAAATGGTTATTGGGAAATGTAGTGCCCTTTCTGAGAAAGTTCCCACAAGAAGGAAATACAAACCTTTGCACATCCCATGAGACAAGGTGCATTGTCCTTCTTAAAGGGATAGTAATGGATGGTGATAAATATATTTCTGTTTAATTCTCGTATGTTCTGTTTCATTTTGCGTTGTATATCAATATTCTCTGACGTGTAGTTCAAAAGTAATTGAGTTTTAAAGTATCCCCCTCCCCTTTTACATATGGCAATGCTCTTCCCAAGGTGATCTGAACAGCAAGCAGTGAGGGACAATCATCTGTGAGCATAATGAAAATCCTGCCCTCCTTCATCAAGGATAGTAAGATTTTCATTATGCTCACAGCAAGAAGATTGTCCATCGCTATGAGCTGTCCGGTCAAGCGACCAGATTCTACAACTGCAGGGAGAGGCATATAAGAGGTAAAAGGGGTGGGAGCTGGATACTTTAAAACATAATTACTTTTTAACTACAAGTCGGAGAATATTGATATACAGCACAAAATTAAAAGAACATGAGCATTAAACAGAAATACATTTATTGACATCCATTACTATACCTTTAAAGGGATAGTAATACTTAAAATGTAAAAAAAATATGTTGTAGGGTTTCTCCTGCTGAGTAAATCAAGGGCACTCACACTGCTGAAAAGTGTTTTATTCAAAAGTTATTGCAGCTCAAACATGAAATTTTAGGTGCAGTATCACAGTGGCCTGAAAATGTACAGTGGTGCTGTTGCTACACCATCCAATGGACAGCTCTGGTCAGTTGGCCAAACATTTCCTTAGGATGGTGGAGCAATAGTGGCACTGTACAATTTCAGTCCACTATGATATTGCGCCTAAATTCAAGTTTGAGCTGCAATAACTTTGAAAAACTCCTTTCAGCAGTGGGAGTACCCTTGAATTATGCTGCTGTTGCCAGCCAGTGAAGGCCATATAGCAAATACATTTCATTGGCTGGCTGGACTAGTATGTGCGAGACAGCTGGGATGGAGCAGCTATGCTGGCGCTGCAAGTGAGACCCGTGGCTGAGGCTCCCGCCGACACTGACCATCTTTCTGAGGCTCAAACAGAGTAAGAGTTCCAACTGGGAACTCTGACTATGTCCCGGAACTAGGGTGACCACATGTCCCGGAGTGGTAGAATGGAAATGTGGTCACCCTAACAGTCTCTATACAGCCCCTCTCATCATCAGCATGATACAGAAAATATCAGCTAAGTCTTTGCACTACTCCATTTATGGCTTTTTTTTTAAAAGCACTTTTACTATGTGACTTTTTTTTCCCCTTCGTAGAGTCGTTCTTTATTTTTATACTCTTTTGAGATATCTTCTTGTATTCTTAAGATTTGGGGGGAATGTAAAACTGTCTGCAGTTTGTGTTCATAAGATGTTACAGTTTCACTGTCCAAAGTCTATTATATGACTTTTAAGGGTTCTGCAAATAAATACAGAGTGATGTTATGTTGTAAGTGTTCTCAGATATCCTGCTTTTTACAGGAAATTTATATCTGGGAGAATAAGCCTTGAATGCATTGAAAAGCAAAAACGAAAGAAGAGTGTATGAAATATACCAATAAATCTATAGGAAACCAGCACGGCTGACATGAGACATAAAGGTTTAAGAGTTGTCTCTGTAATCTGCTTTGCAGGAACATATGCAGAGGTTGTAGACAGGGTCAGTAAGGACTCTGATTACAAAAGGGAGGGGTGCATTTCACATAGGTTTGCTGAGTCTGATGGGCACTGTTTTGATTGTTTTGTAGAGCAACAGCAACAAGTTCAAATGTATTTATTTATTTACTAAACAAGGCTATGTACTAATTGAAGAAGGTCATCAAATCTCCAGAAAATCAGAGCACTTTGCACTTACACATTAAAGGGATAGTAACACTTCGTTTTAACTTTATTTTATTTTGTAGACATTAAAAAAATATGAAGAATGATATAAGTCTTATCTCTCAAACCTTTATGGTTTAAGAGATATTCACAAGCAAAGTTTCCCCTCCCGCCCCTTTTACCTAGTGTAAGCAATCTCTTCTCAGATGTGGAATGCAGTCTATAGACCAGACAGATAACAGCAGGGGACAGTCTTCTTCCTATGAGAACAATGAAAGCCCTGCCCCCCTTGACAAGCTTTTCAGCTTTTTCCCTTATCTTAACTGAAGATTGTCCCTCTCTGCAGTCTACCTGGGCACCTCCCTTCTGATCTGGCTGAGCAGTGTTACATCAGTAAAAGGGGCAGGAGAGGGACACTTTGTCATTGAATTACTCTTGAACTACAACTCTGACAGAATTGAAATAACACTCTCCAAAGTCCAAATACTATGATGATTAATTAGAGCTGCTTTTATTATGAAACATTACTATTCCTTTAACAAAATCAAAATCAGTGATAGATTGTTGTTTATGACTCTCATGCTGAAATATAAGCAGCCGGGCTATGGTGCCTTTAACACAGGTGACTAACACCCTGCAGGAACACAACACGCTCCAGCAAACTGCATCTTAACCCTTTGGGCACCACAGGTATATGCAACGCATTGCAAAGCAATGCATTGCATACCCCTCTGGCACAGAAAGAGTTAAAGGGATAGCATAGCAATGTTTCATAAAAAAAAGTAGCTCCAATTATTCTTCATATTATTTGGGCCTTGGAGGGTGTTATTTCAATACTGTCAGAGTTGTAGTTCAAGAGTAATTGAATGATAAAATATCCCCCTCCCTCCCCTTTTACCTAGTATAACACTGCTCACCTCAGAGCAGAAAGACTGTCAGGATGGATCTCAGAGAGGGACAATCTTCAGTGAGCATAAGGAAAAACCTGAAAAACCTGTCAAATGAGGCAGGGTTTCCCTTATGTTCACAATAAGAAGATTGTCCTTTGCTCTGAGCTGTCTTGTCCCAGGACCAGATTCCACATGTGAGGGGAGATGGTTTACTCTAGGTAAAAAGGGCAAGAGGGTGATATTTTATCATTCAATTACTCTTGAACTACAGCTCGGACAGTACTGAAATAACGTTATCCAAGGCCCAAATACTATGAAGATTAACTGGAGTTGCTTTTTTTGTGAAACATTATTATCACTTTAAAGATGCAGCAGGAAAGATCTTCCACACAAGCAATAATAGAGATTGCAGTGAGCAACCTCCAATGACAGGCCAACACACATTCAGAGCAAATCCTCCGCACAAGCAACATTAGAGGTTGCAATGTGCAATATTAAATTACCATAGCTGGGAACACTCCAGATTCGCCCAGGAGACTCCAGTTTTTGCTGCTTACCAGGTCTCTGGGCCAGGGGCTGATTTTCCAGATGTGGGGAATTTTTAATGAAACTCTAACCACTTCTGCTCCTTTGCAGTCTGTTCCTCCCACTCCCCGCTCTCTTATCCACCTTCCCCAGACTATTCCTCCTACTTTTTCCCATATCTGTTAAGCCCTGCCCCCACTCAGATTAAGTCCCACTCCTTTTATGAAGCAAATCGCATTGTTTATCTTCCCCAGAGACACCACAGGATTCCCTTCCGGGGAGTCCACAAGACAAAGTTCCCAGGTATGACAATGACTACCCAACACAATTGAGTTCCAGCCCTTAAAGGGATAGTAATACTTCGTTTTAACTTTATTTTATTTTGTAGGCATTAAAAAAACATGAAGAATGATATAAGTCTTATCTCTGAAACCTTTATGGTTTAAGAGATATTCACAAACAAAGTATCCCTTCCCTGTTCAACCAGATCAGAAGGGAGATGCCCAGGTAAACTGCAGAGAGGGACAATCTTCTATTAAGATAAGAGAAAAAGCTGAAAAACTTGTCAAGGGGGGAAGGGCTTTCATTGTTTTCATACAAAGAAAATTGTCCCCTTCTGTTATCTGTCCTGTCATACAACCAGACTCACATTTGAGAAGAGATGGCTTACACTAGGTAAAAGGGGCGGGGAGGGGAACTTTGCTTGTGAATATCTCATAAACCATAAAGGTTTGAGAGATAAGACTTATATCATTCTTCATGTTTTTTTAATGCCTACAAAATAAAATAAAGTTAAAACGAAGTATTACTATCCCTTTAATATTTGGCTGAAGCTCACATGGGCTGGCTGTGGAATTAGCAGGGGAAAGCAGAAAAATGGTGGGTTCAAAACACAGGTGACAGAACAGTCGCAGGGGGCAGCAACAGATTTTTTTACCGGACGATGTGAAAGAGCCCTAAAGTTATGTTCACGCCCTCGATTTGAACACAGCTGCTATACTGATACTTTCAAATTACCAGTTACTTATTTGTACTGTCCTTGTATTTTCCCCTACATGACAGTTCCATTAAAGTGATAGTAATATCTCTATTAAAGTTTATCTCTGAGTCTTCTTTAAGCTGTTTATAACACTTAGCACTATGTTTAATGACTTACAGTTCTGTAGTTCAAAAGCTATTCAAGGTAAAAGGATCCCCTTCCTGCCCTTTCTGGCCGCATCATGCTGCCTCTAAGCGTGGTCTGGATGGAGTGCGGTGAGGGACAATCTTCAGTAAGCAAAAGGAAAATCATGCCCTCCTTCCTCAAGGGGGAAAGGGTTTTAATTATAAGTACAGTGTGAAGTTTGTCCCTCCCTGCATCTGTCCAGTCCAACCACCGGATTCCAGATCTAAGGGGAGGGGGCCAGAAGGGGTGGGAGGGGGATTCTTTTACCTTGAATATCTTTTGAACTACAGAAATGTAAGTCATTAAACATATTGTTACGTGTTGTAAAAAGCCTATAGAAGACTGGGAGATAAATTTTAATAGAGACATTACTATCACTTTAAGTCTTTAACCGTTTTAGCCCCAGGGATGTATCCTGGCACTCAAGCGGTTTTAACCCCTTAACGACCCTTGGCGATCCTGTAACGTCTTGGGTAGATTTGCATTAACCCCTTAACTACCCATGACGTACATGTACATTACGAGGTGGATGTTCCTTAAGGACCAAGGACATACATTTACATCATGAAATTCTGGGCTCCCCATGTGGCTGCACGCCGTTCGGGGAGTCCGGAATCGAATGAGCAAAAAAAAAAAAAAAATGCTCCGTGGTCCTTAAGTGACGGCCATGTGCGAGATCGGACATCCTTAAGGTGTTAATATAAGCAAGAACCAAACAACACCTGTATAAAACGTGCAAGAAAATAGAACAATTTATTGTGATTAGTGTCTGTGTATTAGTGCATGGTATTAAAAGAGTTTCAACAAGAGGACAAGAATGGTCTGTAATGTCTATACGCTGCCACCCACTACCCTCGTCTTGGCACAAGCAATGCAAAGAGTACAATGTTTGGCATAGTACATAGGCATTAGACAGGCACGTCACATAAAAAATTGGATTCAGTGCCTATCTTAGAGTGGAATTGTATTAACCCTTGTATTAACCCTTTGAGTGCCAGAGGGGTATTGCTTTACAATGTGTTGTGTAACCCTCTGGCATTTTAAGGATTTAATACACCTCTCTTAATGTGTCGGAGAGGCAGACATACAAAGAAAAGCAGGCCAATGCTGTTGCAACCAGCTGCACCACGGTAAACAAAAACATTTTGATTTAAATGGGGCTTTTAACCTCTTGAATTCTAGAGGGGTCTCCAGTGCTTTCCTTCACATTCAAGGGGTTAAAATCCTCATTTAATTCAATCTGAATTTTGTGAAGTTTTATTTGTTCCCTATTGTGCACCTGGTTTATACTAGCTTTGCACCAGATGATTTTGGCAAATAAAGTTTAATGTATTTAAAATCAGAAGAGCAAATCATTTTATATGAGAGTTGTATCTCTTCATTGCCCCTTTAAGCCTTTGAGTGCCAGAGGGGTATACAATGTGTTGGGTATCCCTCTGCTACTCAAAGGGTTAACATTCTTTATGAAAGAGGAATTATGCGTTAGAAATAATTGGCTTTTGATTTGATTAACATATTAATTTACTTAAGAAGCAATTTTTCATATAGCAGTTAGATACACAGTAGGACACTGGGACCCACAAACAATAAAAAGAGCATATTTAAAGGGTCCCTCGCTCTCCTACGCATTTATTATAACATCTCCTCAGGGATTTTTATTTTAATTTTAGATAAGGATTTATAGGTGTATTAGAGCAGGACTTGCCACAAGTGAAATACCTTGACGTGGTGGCAAGCTTATACACGACTTGGCCAATTTGTGAGCACTAAAATCTCACTTATTTACTAAGAAATATTATATATGCCCAATACAGGGCACACATCAATTTTCTATATAGAAGAGCGCAGTTTTGTCTTTCTGTCTGTTTGCACCTTGCGTTTTGGCCTGATGTTGGGGGGACTGGAGAACCCTCTCATTCTTAGCTGCTATCAATGTATCTATCCAATATTCACATTAAAATTAATTATTATTATTATTATGTGGATATGTCATGGTGAGTTGGTGCTGTGAGCTCCATATATACATATATACATATATATATAGCATTGTATTTGCGGTATCTTGCATATAAGGAAGAATAACTTGGTTGGTTAGTTAACACAAAATAAAAGATTGCGAAGACCATCATCAGTCCTTTAGGCAAGGACACTGGTGATGGTCCTGATATGTCACTGGTCCTTAAGGTGTTAACTGACAGACTCTGAAGCCAAGACACTGGCTGTGAAGCTGAGGAAACCTGGTTCAATTCCCAGTGTAAGCTCCTTGTGACCTTAGTCAAGTCACTTTATATCACTGAGCTCAGGCACCAAAAAACATAGATTGCAAGCACTATGGGCCTGGGACTCGCTGTGTCTGAACAATTCTGTGTACAGTGCTGCATAAAAATTGTAAGCACTATATAAGAATAAACATTTTAAAGGGATAGTAATGTTTCAAAACAAAAGCAGCTCTAATTAATCTTCATAGTATTTGGGCCATGGAGAGTGTTATTTCAATACTGTCAGAGTTGTAGAGTAATTGAATAATAAAGTATCCCCCTCCCGTCCCTTTTACCTACTGTAATCTGCCTCCCCTCAGATGTGGAATCTGGTCTTAAGACCAGGCAGCTCACAGCAAGAGACAATCTTCTTACTGTGAGAACAATGAAAAACCTGCCCTCCTTGACAGGTTTGTCAGGTTTTTCCCTTATGCTAATTGAAGATTGTCCCTCTCTGCAATCTATCCGGACAGTCTTGCTGCTCTGAGGTGAGCAGTGTTACATCAGTAAAAGGGGCGGGAGGGGGATACTTTATCATTCAATTACTCTTGAACTACAACTCTGACAGTATTGAAATAACACTCTCCATGACCCAAATACTATGATGATTAATTAGAGCTGCATTTATTATGAAACATTGCTATCCCTTTAAAGAGATACTGCTGGCATATCTTATTATTCATTATTCTTTTTTATAATGCTCAGTACCGTTATAAATGTCTATACCAGTGCAGTCTTCCGGGAATTTTATTTTAAAGTTTCCCCCTCCCACCCCACTACTTCAATTTTCTACACTCAGATCTGAAAGCCGTCCGATTGACTAGACAAATCACAATGCATTGTGTGCGTTTGTATAAGGAAATCCCTGCCCCCCCCCCTTGAGCAAAGGGATCAGGGTTTTCCTTATACTGACACAATATTGTCCCTTGTTGCGATCCGTCCAGACCGGCTTTCAGACCTGAGTGAAGAAGAGTGAAGTAGGGAAAGGGGGCAGGACTGGGAAACTTTAAAATAAAATTGCAAAATGACTGCACCAATGTAGGCATTTAAAACAGTTCAGTGCTTTATAAAAAGTAAAATGAATAATCAGATATGCTTTTATAGCATGCAATTACTATCTCTTTAAATAAAGATATTATAGAGTGATCTCTATTCAAGCTTGCTTCTAATAGCCCGGGCAGGATTTATACCCCAGGATCTCCTTAGTTCCACCCATGACCACACCCCTACTCTTCACATGACCCCACCCCCAGCCCCATCCATTGTTTCCTGACACAGAAAATACCCTTGGCCTATAATATGCAAAACCAAGAAAGCTTTAACCCGTTGGTTGATAGAGATCTCCAACACATTGCTCTGCAATGGGGTTAAACAATAGCCTGTAAAGTGGTTTAAAACTGGTGCAGACATATTGATATTGCTCTGGTCACGCCCACAACTCAGAATGTGGGCATGGCCAGCATTTCCCTACTCTGCCTATTGGGAAATCCAGCCCTGATACTAGCTGTTATCACATTAGTTATAAGTGGACTATAAGAAAGATCAGAAACAATTAAAAAATCCTATATAATAATTCGCTACAAAGTTTGTAACAAAGCAATCATGCTCAGCGGAGACTGCTGCGCGTGCTGCAGTTATGTGCAGTACAGACTGCCCATGACGAGGCTGATACAGAGCTGCCGCTTCAGAGCATCCAGCTCTGTATCAGCCACGGAGCGAGCAGTCTCTACTGGGCATGACTGCACAGTGACCACCCTCCACTGTGGCCCATGTACACAGGCTCTTCTACTAGTAGTATATAAATCGAATTGACTGCTTTTTGAACAATATCTACCTTAGTAAGTCTTTCTTATTCCTGCAGCATAGTTTTTCATTAAAAATAAGAAGAGAGGGGTTAACACTCTGAATACCCAGCCCTCTCCATACCTTTAGTATTTTGTGTGTCTGCGCTTTTTATAATGTACATGGTATAAAACTGTCAAGAGTTTGTCACAGGGCAACCACAGATAATCCAGACTCAGACAGTCAGCCAGCTCCATGCACCATTCGTTTTATTTGTGAGTTTAATGCAGCGGCAAGCTCCAAGACTGGGATCATACTAGGATTAGAGAGGGCATTACCCCTTTTGTTAAAGCCTGATGTTTTCTAGGATAATCTCTGAGCTTTAAACTAATGCTTTTTTTTATGAAATCAAATAAAATGGTATTTGAAAGCTAGGAAGTAAAATGAAACGACCTGATTTCTTTTTTCTCGGTTCCTCTTTAACCATTTCAGTGGCAGAAAGCCAAAGCCGAATATTGGGAGGAACAAAAACCAAAAGTCTCCAACTGCAGCAGAACGTCAGGTTACTTGCAAGAGCATTTGAATTCCTTAGTGCTTACTAAAGTTAGACTGTAAGGTCTATGGGGCAGGGACCTCCTATCCTAATGTATGCTCACCTAGTGCTGGATTCAAATGCAGGAGATAAATGTTAACTCCCATTGTATCAAAAATGTTCCTACTGAAGTCTATGGGGATACCTGGAGATAAAAGCAGAGATAAAAGTAGCACCTGTATTTGAAGCCAGCCCCTAGTGTTCCTGATGGATTCAGCAAGGGACAATCTTCATTCAATAAGTATAACGAAAACCCTGCCCCCCTTGACGAAAGAGGGAACGATTTTCCTTTTGCTTACTGAAAATTGTCCCTCGTCATGCTCCATCCGGACCAGACTGAGAGACAGAGTGACGCAGGGAAAGGGACGGAAGTGGGATCCTTTTAGTTTGAATGGTGCTTGAACTACAAACCTGTAAATAATGAAATATAGTGCTACATGCTAAAAAAAAATAAAGAAAACTCAGACATCAACTTTAATAGATGTATTACTATCCCTTTAAGGGGTTAAAGGAGGCCAACACCTCCTAATAATAGCCATTCATTTACCTTACTATGGCCAGAAAATACTAATGAGCAAAACAAAAAAGCATCCAACCGTACTCAGGGAGGCTGACATCCGTAGCAATAAAATCAATAAATGTATTGCAACATTCAGACAGACATGTGGACCCCAGAACGGCAGATCTAAAGCGTTTCACACACACTGGGTGCTTAATCATAGTCCACATATCTATCTGAACGTTGCAGCTAATGTATTGATTTTATTATCACAGATGTCAGCCTCTCTTTGAGTGCTGTTGGATGCTTTTTGTTTTGCTGTTTGAATTGGCTACCAGCACCGGAGGGGTCGCTTTAAGGTGGTAAGTGAATACGTTTTGCTACAATAATGTATACAAGAGTTATCAGTGTCGCTGTGTTCTCTTTTGGGTTTCACAGAAAATCCTAATGACCCTACTAAATATTTCCTTGCTGCTTGGCATACCTGGAAACTTCCAAAATAATCTGACCCTGAGATATTGTAGCTATTATCTCTCAAAGGTTCTCATTGAAATGCACCTACTCATTCTAATCAAGAGGTTCTCCAATCGGACCTCAAGTTGCCATTTTCACACAACAACTATATATAAATATAGTCCACAGAGGGTTAAACAGGCTAGTGCACAGTACCTTTTTCAGTTTGAAAAAATTGCCAGCAACTGTCATGTCTACCTCCATGGACATGACATCCAGGACTAATTAAAGACGTTATCTCTTAAAAAGGTACAAAGGCAAAAGTCACAGGACACATTAGGATTTTCTGGACATAATAAAGTAGGGGATTATTATTATTATCTGTTTTAGTTGTCTTTTAAGACTTTAATGCCATCAAGCCCAAAAATACCTCTTTTATAGCTTGCACTGGATAAACTTACACCAATTTCCAATGAGCCTTGTTGGCATATTACATTAAACAGGGAGCAGAGGAAAGAACTACCCCAATCACCTATCCACTTCCTCAGTTCTGTCACCTTCATGCAAGTGGTACACAGAGGAAAATTTCCAGTCTAAGTGGCTTAGTAAATTAATGTTAGGCTAATGGAGCACTAAGAAATCAGCTCCATTACCTAGTTTAGTACTGAATCATATTAGAATTTCCCGGTGCATGTGGAACATAGGGTAGGGGAATAATGTCTGGCATGAGGTTGAGGAAACCTGACTGGTCAAGGTTGGGCATGTTCGTCATGGGCAACATGGTAGCCATATTGACCACATTATTTGATATCCAAGCAGTATCTGCTTTTTGCTACATGCTTGTGTAGTGAGTAGTCTGTTAGACCTTTGTTTTTTCCACATTCATTCACTCTTAGGACTCTCCATATGTAGGGGGGTTGGTTCAGAGACTAGATCACTTCACTGTTTGCATCAGTGGAAGAGTAGACAGAGATATTATCAGGCAGAACAGTGTAAAAGACCAGCGTGTGGCCATCAGAGAAACTCAGCCCAAGCAGGTCTACAAGGAGAAATTGCCCTACTCAGGGGTCATACAAACTAGCCCGCAGAAGCAGGGGCCTTCCACGTTGGAGATGTGTGTGCAACCGAAAAGAGTAGGAAACCAGGAAGCAAGCCCAAGCCCCCCAGGAGAAGGGATCCCAAACCCAATCCTAATCCATATGCAGGAGGAAGAGGCAACAGGAATTATTAGTGTTGTATGGACCCACACCTCCCTGGGAACAGAGCCGTTCCCCTTGCACTGTCAGTATCATCAGGCAAGGATTTTTGCATTGGAAGAGTCAGGCAACAGGCTGTTTCATGGATGGAGGCTTTGGGTCATTATCATGCTTGACACCAGGTATCAGTAGCCATAGAACACACGCTGAATATGACACACTAGCACACACCTTCGATGGGAATTCTTGATCCCAGGTGTGAAAAACTGAGAGGTTCGCACAGGAGATTTCTTGGGGTTAAGAAAAAGGTAAATGTTATAAAGTAGGTTTTCTGCAAAAATTAATGATTAAAATATGTGACTTTTGCTTATACCTACACCATAAGGGGGCGTAAGGAAATTTCAATGGGTAGTTAAAATTGTAACTATAACAAACAAAGCTGTGGTCTGTTTTCACCCATCACATAGTAATATGAGTGGTTATTAGTGACAAATACCCCATGCAATAAAACAAGTATATCCCTTCTATTAACTGTCTGAGTGCCAGAGAGGTATGCAACACATGGTAAGCAATGTGTGCAAGTCTTTGCATTCAAAGGGTAAACTTCTGCATGCACCAGAAAAAGCCTCCTGTGCTTTCTGTCTAGAAGGTCAAGGGGCACACAAAACATTTCAAAGGTTTTGTACTACTAATTAGTCTATTAGTTATTTATAGCTACAGTAATTTATTTCACTGAAATAAAACACTGTTTTTCACCTAATTATTTTCAAAAAGATGGTTTCCTTTTACAGAGATATTGTGATGATTTATTGTAAATAATAAAATGGAGATTTCTTTTTCTTGATAAAAGAAGAAATATTTCTGTTTATTATAACAAAATCACTCCATATTTTAATGTGCTTCGGGGTTATTAACTTTGGTCATTCTGTTGTCAGTTTATCTATGCAATCTACTGTTGCGTGGTATTGATGTATCACACACAAAACAACAAATTACCTTTTAATTTTGCATTGCATTGTGACTAAATGCACTCAATTTAGCAATCAAATAATTAATATAATAGTTCAACACAAATAAACTGGTTGAAATCAAAGTTTGACATAATAGCATTTAACCCCTTACCGCCCGAGGACGTACATGTACGTCCCGAGCAGATGTCCCAGGTGGAGAGAGGACATACATGTCCGTCAAAGAATTCGTTTAAAAAATGAAAAAAAATGTTCGGCAGGCATTATTAAGTGCCAGCTGCGTGCGCACGCGGCCGGTCACTAAGGGGTTAACTTAATGACGCAGGATGTACGTCATGGGTGGATGTCCCTAAAGGACCCATGACGTACATGTACGTCATCAGTTTCAGGGCTCTGAAATCATCCTTCAGTGCCAGAGAGTAAAATTAAAAACTATAGCTTGACCTTGTGATATCCTTCAAGGTTGTAATGATTAAAGGGGAATTTTCACCTTTTTGTGACTTAATTTTATGTGTTTGAAAGCATCTTGAATATATATATATATATATATATATATATATATATATATATATATATATACACCCCCCAAAAAGAAATATCATAAAACTTTAGATATAACGCTAGAAAGTAATAATGTGATGTCTCCTGTGTTCTTTGTGTGGCAGCAGTCCTGCCACCCAGAGAAACTGTTCAACTCCCCCACACTCTCTCAAACCTGCCCAAGTAATTACCATATTTGGCACAGGCAAGATCTGTGTTAGGAGCGTGCATTGCATGACAGACACAAATATGCGGAAAACACAAAAGGGGACGAATTTCATAATCAAGTAATCAAGAACTAAGACAGAGCACTGCCCCTCACACAGCCCATTGCCAAGATGGCAGCGCTCTAGTGCTTGTAAAACTGGATATATAATGAGGTACATGGGCACCATTAACAAAATAACTAAAATTATTAAATTTATTGGGGCCAGACAAATCTATGAAACTGCACTTATATCACCATGACAGTTCTGCTTTAAAGTGGCTCTGTCACTCAAAAAATGAGTTGATTTGTAATATAAATAAAAATTGTGATTATATTAAAATTGCAAAATGCATTGCTTACATTGAAATATGTTTAATAATTTACTTTTTCTGCACTTCATAAAATGTAGAGTATTTATTCAGTGGGCCAGGCACAGAGGGGAAGTGACATCATCATGTTGGCAAAAGGCAAACAAACACCTCTGATGTAATATAGCAAAGATAGATAGTGAATTCAGATATTCACTGAATATAAAATCATTGGCTTTGGCAGTGCTTACACATTCCACAACAAAATGCACTTCTTGGGATTTTGATGTTGACTGCCCCAAATCAGTCTAAAGGAAAGGCCTCTCAGATGATGGTTCTTGGTTTTCCTGCCACATACACATCAAACAACAAACATGAAAATATTCTCCTTTGTGCTTTTTCTTATGACCACAATGGGGTGCAGAATCAATAACATATTAACAGTCACTGTAATGTACAGACAACTTTAATTCTGGATTAAAATTACTCATATTTTTTTTTGTTATGACATATCTTTAACTTAACATCACCCATTTATATGGCTTTGCCCTAGGCACAATTTACAAATGGTACAGCTCTTTAGATCAATGGGGTGCACTTTCAGAAGTGCATGCCCATGAAATATATTGAAACAGAACCAGGCTGTCTGTGATAACTGGACTTCCAGTTGACTGCTGGGAGCAGATTGATTTTGCTCCCAACAGTCATTGCAGTTTTAACCCATAGTAACTAATGCTGTCAGTAATTACAATAAGCAGTAAAGTAACAACTCAATCCTATGAACATGCACGTGCAAGCTCCCAATGAGAGAAGAAAGCTGTTAATGACAGCTATTTCACTCTTTCTGCTAGGAGCCGAGTAACTAGGTTCCAAACATTGAAAGGGATGAACTTCACCTATATAGAATTGATGTGATTGCTGATAATGGTTATCTATTTATATAAAAGAAGAAGTCTGCATCTCCAGTCACACACACACCCAGGGGCAGCAGTAAGGAGGAGCTACGAAATGCGTAGGGCTACTTTATATGTTATATTGTTCTTAACAATATTTTAATTTTATATTTGAAATAATAAATTACGGCTAACATTTGCCTACTAAGCCATAGTGCTAGTATCGTATTATATATCCCACCACTGAACCCCAGTCAGGAACACTGGGCATCAAGATATCCGCTTAGGCTAATACCTCTAGCATGAATCAGATTGGCCCTATAACAACATTGTTCCGGAGATCCTAATAACATCTGAAGACCAGCTGGAGGGGATTGACGTGGATTAAAGCTACCTGGGGTTTGTACAAGGAGAGCTTTAATGATATAGAGGTGATTTATCCAAGCCTCTTGTAAATGTGAGTAACATCCTAAGCACCGGGTGACGGTGTTGGCAATGGCATGCTAATTACTACGCTTAGAGAATTCTTTCTGCGCTGCCCCTTTTTTCTTGTTAAATCCTCTGTATGCTGCCTGTCCAGGACATACAGGGGGGACTGCTTTATCTCTGCAAGGACATGTTCCTCCCTCACTATCTCCTCTTCCAAAAAACACACATGGCCTTTCTACCCTCTCCCACTCCTGTGACAATCGCTACAAGGAATTGCAGGGGCCTTCAATACACACACCACAACACACACACACACAAGACACACACATGCAAAACACATACAACACAAACAGACAATACACACACACAAACAATACACATACACATAATACAAAACACACACACAAAAAACACATACACAACACACCACAACACACACACCGCAATTCACCACAACACTTACACAACACACAGACAATATATACATAAATACACATGCACAATACGCAACACACACACACGCAATACACAAAAATGCACTTCACTCACAACATACACACCCACCATACACACCCACAACACATACACACATGCAATACATACACACACACACATACACAACTCACACAATACACACACATGCAAAATACACACACACAACAAACACACCCAATACACACACACAACACACACACAAAAAACACATACAACAAACATACTGTCATGGTTTCTTGGTTTCTTCCGTCCTCACTGGGATTTTCTGCTCTCCTTCTTGGATTTCTTTGTCTCCGCCTTTTTGTTACGCCCTTTGTTTTTGGGCCTATATCTAGCACTGACACTCTTGTGTCGGTGCACGAGCAAAGCGTTTGAGTTTTGTGAGTTCCTGATTCAGTTCCAGCATTTCCTGTTTATGATCCGGCTTTCCTCGACATCGATTCTGTCTCCTGATTTGGCTTTGTCTCCTGTCCTGCTCTGATCCGACCCCGGCCTGTTTTTGACTATTCTCTTGCCTCCTGTTCTGGTACCGTACTGCTCGACTGGTTTTGACCTTGGCTTGTTCGACTGTCCCTCCTTTCTTCTCCTTAGGTTTGATGTTGCCTGTTTGTTGCTGACCCTGATTTGTCGACCATCCTTCCTCAGTGCCACAGTGTTGAGTCTGTCGTGGTTCTTTACCGTCGGGTTCAACTTCCCGTCTCCTCGACTCCCAGTTGTACGAAGACCTCCTGCGACCCTCAGTCGTACCTCGGGAACCTTCGACCCACAGTCGTACAACGGTTTCTTGCGACCCTCAGTCGTACGGCATTCCTGCGACCCCTGCAGCTACTCCATTTGACAGAAGCTATCCATACTATTGGAAGGTTTCTTAAGCTGTTTCCTGACCCTGTGAGTAGCTGTTTGTCTCCTAGGTGGTTATCCAGCCATTAGGCTTCGCAGTCTGCTACCCCACCTGGCTCCAGCCTCAGCAAGATCACCTGGGAACAGCCACCGACCTCCAGCAACGCTCCCCACTCCTCACATCCCAGCTCCTGGCTCACTGGGACCTACACAGTGAGTATTACATATAGCTTACTGCCTGTTATTATCACATTTACATCAAAGTAGCAGCTTGCCACTCCTATTGGGGTTATCTCCCCTCTAGGGGTTCTCTGGGCACTTACACCTGGGCGCATAGGTTCAAGTAGTGACACAAACACAATACACACATATGCAAAACACACATAAGCACAACACACACACACGCACACAATACACACACACACTCAAGACACACAAAAAAACACACAATACACACACGTACAACACACATGAGCAAAACTCAACACATACACACAAAATACACACAATACACACACGCAAAACACAACACACAATACACACAAGCTAGACACTATAAGCAAGCAGCTATGTGCAAAACAATATATGCAAAATGCAGAACTCTGTGACCAAAATGTTATGCGCAACATACTATATGCAAAATGCTACACGAAAAAACGCTATATGCAAATAGATATGTGCAAACAACTATAGCAGAATACAGTACACAAAACTCTATATGCAATATGCAAAACACTATACCCAAAAGCTATACGAAAATGCTATGTGCAAACGGTATTTGCAAAATGCTATGCACAAAACGTTGTATGCAAAAGCCAATATGCAAGACTCTATATGCAAAACTCTATGCGTAAAGCACTATATGCTATGTGCCAAACGCTATATGCAAAAAGATATATACAAAACGATATACGCAATAAGGTATACCAAATACACTATATGCTAAACGCGAAGCATAACATGATATGTAAAATGCTATACGCTATGCGAAAAATGCTTTACACAGGACATAATTCACAAAACGCCATACTCAATAAGGTATATGATATATGCTACACGCAATAAGCAATACCCAAAAAACACTATGTGAAAAACCCAAAATGCTATGAGCAAAACGAGATATGGAAAATGCAATACGCAAAAACCAGAACACTACATGCAAAACACACTCACATTCTCGCACTCACATACGCACTTACACGCTCACTCACACACACACACACTCACTGATGGAGAGTTATGTAATGCAGTGCTTTGCAATGCGTTTCACACCCTTTTGGAGTATAAAGGGCTAAGCGCTGAAAATTCAACAATCCAATCATTAAGAACATGATTTACCTGGATGTCAGGGGTAAATAGTCCTACACATAAATCCACTTCATTTGTTAACACCATTACTTCCACACACGTATCACATTCTATGTTTATTTAGATATGCATACAACTGCATGCGGCTTTTATTTTGTTTTTGTTCATTTTTTTGGAGGTATTTATTTTATTATTTGAATGTGCACAGCTGCGCCAATATTGCTAGTCAAATATAAAAGCGCTTAGGGTGCCCCAAATCGAGGTGGCAGAATGTTACTAGCACCCCGTATCACTCAAATTATAAGTAAATATAACAAACCCCTTTGCATGGTCTTCTAAGGCAATAAGGCACTGGGACACTGATTTGTTTGCATAATGGCTTATAGCTTGCCTGTTTATTATTAAATCAGATCCCCCAAATCATAAATCAAAATCCTAGCTCCCACTGGCTCCCTCTCTGGTCTATACGTGTTGGTCCTGACTGACCAACCTAAAGCACCTACTAACTTATCAGGCACATTCCCACCTTGAGGTGGAACGAGTATTGCCTAAGACCTCTTGGAATATTTCGCAACAGGGACCCTTGAACACTCTTTATCATACTGACATGTGGAAACAACAAAGACCTCTCCCTGGAGCTTTATTTTGTGATCTACATCACCACATATACACAACAAGGAAAATCACAGTAAATGGACATGAACTAACAGAAGTAGACAAGTATGTTTACCTTGGACAGGGAATGTCAACTGATGGAAGCTCCATGATGGAAACTGAGTGAGGACTAAAAATGTGTGGTAAACATTCAGAAAACTTAGTAGTATTGGCTTTAACCCTTTGAGTGCCAGAGAGGTATCCAACGCCTTGCATTGCAAGGCGTTGGGTACCTTTCTGGCACTCAAAGGGTTAATGCCACTATGCCTCAAGTGAAAGGTTTTTGACCAGTGTGTCCTCCCAGTTCTTACATATGGCTTTGAAACATGGGCACTTAATGCCAAAGCCATACACAGAGAAGTATAGAGTGTTGAATTCTGAAAATAACAAAAAGAGACCAAAAAAAGTGTGCATGGATTCCTCAGCAAACAAATGTCTATGATATCATTGAAAGAATAAAGCAACTAAAATAGAAATGGGCAGGCAATATAGCAAGAAGACCTGACAGTAGATAGACCAAACGAATCTTGGAATGGATTATACTCAATACTACATGCCCCAAAGACCAAAGACAAGATGGTTAGATGAAATTACCAAATTTGCTGGTATACAGTGACAAGAGAAAGCACAAGTCCAAAATTGTTGGAAACTTTTTTATGAGGCCTTCATCCTGCGGTGGATCCAGGGCCGGCGCCACCTATAGGCGAGGTAGGCGCCGGCCTAGGGCGCACATCTACTGGGGGCGCAGAGCTGCACGTAGCCACACAACTGCCCACAAGCGGTAGGAGGGAAACAGAAGGGCCTAGGAGACCATTGTTTAACCCCTTCAGTGCCAGAGGTAAGCTACGCAATACACAACACTGTGTTGCATACCACACTGGCAGAAAAAAGGTTAATATCCTCTTGCAATGCGCCGCATGCCTGCACAAGTACCTCAACGGTTTTATAGCCGAGTGGCCCATTTTTCTTCATGGACTTCAATTTATAATAGCCCCTATCAGCAGACAGAACCAAGGACTTCTAGCTGATGTGTGACTTTTGCGGTGCCACCTCCTGCGCACCAGGCTTCTGTTGCTGTTCAACTTGTGCCTATGTGCTGTAACATCCGTGGGAACAGTGAGGTACACTCATAGGCATTTGTCAATTTCTTGCACAATTTCAGTTTTCCTAGGGGACTTGGCACTCAGAGGGTTACTGTGTGTAGCGGGCAGGGGAGAGACTGTAATGCTGCTTGGGGGGGGCCTGATTACAGGTGTACAGTGCCATTAACCCTTTGAGTGCCACACGGGTATGCAATGCATTGCTTTGCAGGGCATTGTGTACCCCTCTGTCACTCAAAGGGTTAAGTTTTTTATTTCTCACAAAGTATGATTATTATTTTTTTTTTTTACCCTTTGAGTGCCAGAGGGGTTTGGAACACATTGCAAAGCCATGCGTTCTGTACCCCTCTGACACTCAAATGGTTAACACACACACACACTTACACATTGATACCCCTACAGAAACACACACTTATACACACACATAGGGCACACACACACACTGATACACACATATAGGGAACACACTGACAGGGAACATACATGCATTGACACTTATACATGTATAGGAACACATACATTGACACTTACACACATATAGGGTACACACAAACACACTGATACTTATACATGTACAGGGGTGGTGCATAAGGGGGCAGGGCACAAGGGGCGGTGTTAAGGGGGCGGCAAAATTAGGTTTTGCCTAGGGTGGCAAAAATCCTTACACCGGCCCTGCGTGGATCGACAATGGCTGCTGATGATGATGATATTGATAGATAGATAGATAGATAGATAGATAGATAGATAGATAGATAGATAGATAGATAGATAGATATGCAGGTATACCCCATGGCACTCATGAATATAGCATTCTGTGCCTTTTGTTTTCTGTGTTCCATTTGTATTGTTTTATTTCTCTGTATGTCTATTCCCTGTTGTCCCTCACTGTGGTCTAAGTTGACACTATATAAATATAAGTATTTAAGTATAATATATATATAATATAATATAAATATAAGTAATTAAGTATAATAATAATAATAATAATAATAAAATATATATTATAAATAAATAAGAAAATAATTCAATTATAATGATCAGCTAGTTTGCCAAATGCGATGCTCACCTTTTAAACCTCTGGCTGTCCAAGTCACTGCACAGCAAAGGGGTCAAGGGCTGATTCGACAAATATAATCTCCTTAAGAAATGTAAATCCTACACAGTTCTGCAAATGGCAGAACTAGCTGAATTTAATTCCAATTAATTTAATTCTAACAACATTTACCAGAGTGCACACAATCTGGGTCAGGATCACGAAAAAAATGTTTGCATGTTCCTATATAGTATCAATATAAAATAGGAGATAGTAATATATATACATATATCATGCTAACTGAAAGCATATCTTATCCCACAAAAAACAACATATGGGGCCTTATGATTAACCCTTTGAGTGCCAGAGGGGTACAGAACGCATTGTAAAGCAATGCTTTCCGTACCCCTCTGGCACTCAAAGGGTTAAAAGCCAAGTGAGTAAACTCCAGGGCAACACAATAGGACAATGGGGGATAAAGAGACATCCCCATTGGTTCAAATGGAGCTTTCCCCACCATTGAATGCTAGAGAGTTTACTGACTCCAGCTAAAAGCAGTGTGGACTTGAATTTTTACATTGTTTTTATATGCTCCCTACATTACAGATGGTCGGGTCCAGAATTTCTCCACAATGCCTTTATAAATAATGCCTATAGTTTGGATACACTAAGTATTAAAGGGGATGTATCACTTTACACATTTTTTACCATAGCTTTTGTAAATAAAGTAGTAATAGGAAAGCTGTTTTTTTAATGTAAGTACTTTTAAATATATTGCTAGTTGAAGCTTTGCACTCTGAATCAACCGCAAAGCTCTTGTTCACTGCCTAATTCTCCTCCTTCCTCCCTCCCAGCTGCCCCAGGGAGCGCGTTCACGCTTCCCTTCAGTGTTTTGTGAATGGCTTCTATCGTTATATCAAGCTCCGGTTAGCATTATACTGAGGTTGCCTGAACGCGCTCCCTGGGGGATCTGGGAGGGAGGTGGGAGGAGAAAAAGAGCTGTGCTGTGCACATTATGCAGAAGTGCACAGCACATAAGATCGAATATCTTTCTAAGTACTTACATTTAAAAAAAACAGCTTTCCTATTACTACTTTATTAACAAAAGCTATAGTAAAAAAAATTATAAAGTAATACAATCCCTTTAAAATGGAGAAACCTTGCATAACAAACACAGACACAAACACAGGAAATGTGACTTTTAAATGCTAATTAGGGTGCAAAGCATACTGGTCCTTAAAGGGTTAACATCTTGGTATGTCATCTCACATCCAAGGAGAGGTCATTGTTTGTTTCCATAAGAGATCTCATTGACAGCTGCTCTGACTTCTGTACACAGTCAGGAACGACTTTTTCCCATTTGTGATATCAGAGAATGTCTTACTATGAGATAATGGTGTCATGTCAACACTGATAGAGGAGGATGAAAGATGCAGGTCACCATTATCTAAAAACCTTTAAATGTATTCAAGTAGCTTATTACTGTGCTAAGAGTAAAAATAGAATTATTTTTCCATGTTTAAGTGCCTAGATAATCAACTATTCAGCAAAAGGGAAATGAAAATTTCAGTAACATGCAGTAGCTCATTTTGCTTCTCTGAAGCTGTAAAGTTTTGATGAGCGAAAACGTTCTGAGTATTATTCAGCCAAAAAGTTATGGTCTATATTAGGCAGACCTATGGCAGAATCAGATCCCCTTCTCACAATTTTGGGTGTCCACAGTTTTAAGGCTTTGTTCAAAAGGCGACTTCGATGAGATTGGTGTCTGAGTATGCCAAGACCCCATGTTTACTTACTTTCCATGTTCTGAGTACGCCAGTGATCTTTTTGCATGGGTGTGACGTTGCAGATGTGTGTCAGTAGGCCAGCACATATCGCTGTTGGTCATATATTATTGGCCGGTGCCCATGTTGGTCGGCCAATAACTTGAGAATGCAAACAGTATGCAGTGTTCCTCATTTGAAGATGCAGACAGATTCACAACCTCCAATGTTCCCAGTGTGAACAATCTACAAGGTGGCCCACAGGCACTGTAGAGATCCACATGCTGACACCTGGATATGCTCAAAGCTTAACTCTAATCAAAATGCATCATAATATGTTAGGTGCATTACAGAGGAAATAATCGCTCATGTGTATAGCACCATAGGGATAATTAGAGTCACAAGGGTGCATTTAGTGCAGTATTAATAACACTTCTAAAAAAGTCACCAATATGAACAGGACCTATGAGACGAACAACTGATATATCCTAGAGTCAACATATTTTTCATCTGAACTATGTGCTTGAAGACGTTCTATCATTCAAGGCATTAAATGCCCATTGAAGTAAATTACAATATTTATCTGTTCCCTATGGTGTAGGTGTGTTGGCCCAGAATGGCTCCAGTTCTTCATAATGTCCCACCCTCACTACGGCTCACTATAAGTTCACATTATCAACTTGAATGGAGTGGCAATATATTTTTGTTCAAGTCACTCATTCTGTCCAATCACAGTAGGGCTGGCAGAGGCGTGACTAATAGGAAGCCTACATCAGGCATATATCATTGGTTAACACCCACATGGGTAACCTATTCATGTCCAGGTTTCTAATGTGAAAGACTACAGGCTGCCATGTGGCTGAGCTGCATAAACACTGCAGAGTTGAAGCATGGTAAATAAGGATGTGTTCATGCATATCAAAATCTCCAGTATGAACAGACTAATAGGCAGTAGTGTGTTATCAGTTACATGTGATAAACATAGCCTGCGCTAACATAGCAAGTGTGAACAAGCCCCATTTCCTCCCCTATGTAAATTAGTTGGAGCCGGAGCTCTCTACATTGTCACTGATAATCTGAAATCCTAAAGGAGAACTGTAAACATTAGTGTTGAGCGAGCATGTTCGGCCGATGCTCGGATCGGCTCGAGCATCGCTCTGCTCGGCACATGGCGGTACTCGTACGAGTACCGCATGTGCTCGCCCGCCATGTTCGGGTCTCCTCCCCGCACGTTTTGCGGCTGCTGCGCAGCCAATAAACGTGCAGGGAGGCTCTGACATCGGTGTAATGCCAGCAGCCATGTTGGCTGCTGGCATTACACTGATTGGCTGGCCAGAACCCGTGGTCGGGTGCTGTATAGCACCTGACCATCGAGTTCGGCTCAGTCTTAGCCAGGGAGAGCTGAGGATAGGAAGGGAAAGGCAGTGTAGGGAGGAAAAAAACCAAAATTGTGAAAAAAAAGAACCAAAAGTCCTTTTTAGGACTACTGTGTGTGGGGGCAGCAGGTTATTTTGTGTGGGGGGAAAAAAACAAAAAAAAAAAAATATTCTGTTTAGTGTGAAAAGTTGCAGATTAGAGCACATTCTGTTTAGTGTGCACAGTTGCAGATTAGAGCACATTCTGTTTAGTGTGCAAAGTTGCAGATTAGAGCACATTCTGTTTAGTGTGCAAAGTTGCAGATTAGAGCACATTCTGTTTAGTGTGCAAAGTTGCAGATTAGAGCACATTCTGTTAAGTCTTCAAACTAAAATATCAAAGTCACATATTCCATTCAGTGTGCGTCGCCGCAGTTTAGCAGCACATTCTGTGTACTGTGCAGAGTTGCAGAATAGGAAGAAATACTGTTAAGTCTTCAAACTAAAATATCAAAGTCACATATTCCATTCAGTGTGCTTCGCCGCAGTTTAGCAGCACATTCTGTGTACTGTGCAGAGTTGCAGAATAGGAAGAAATACTGTTAAGTCTTCAAACTAAAATATCAAAGTCACATATTCCATTCAGTGTGCTTCGCCGCACTTTAGCAGCACATTCTGTGTAGTGTGCAGAGTTGCAGAATAGGAAGAAATACTGTTAAGTCTTCAACTCAAATATCAAAGTCACATATTCCATTCAGTGTGCTTCGCCGCAGTTTAGCAGCACATTCTGTGTACTGTGCAGAGTTGCAGAATAGGAAGAAATACTGTTAAGTCTTCAAACTAAAATATCAAAGTCACATATTCCATTCAGTGTGCTTCGCCGCAGTTTAGCAGCACATTCTGTGTACTGTGCAGAGTTGCAGAATAGGAAGAAATACTGTTAAGTCTTCAAACTAAAATATCAAAGTCACATATTCCATTCAGTGTGCTTCGCCGCACTTTAGCAGCACATTCTGTGTAGTGTGCAGAGTTGCAGAATAGGAAGAAATACTGTTAAGTCTTCAAACTCAAATATCAAAGTCACATATTCCATTCAGTGTGCTTCGCCGCAGTTTAGCACCACATTCTGTGTACTGTGCAGAGTTGCAGAATAGGAAGAAATACTGTTAAGTCTTCAAACTAAAATATCAAAGTCACATATTCCATTCAGTGTGCTTCGCCGCAGTTTAGCAGCACATTCTGTGTACTGTGCAGAGTTGCAGAATAGGAAGAAATACTGTTAAGTCTTCAAACTAAAATATCAAAGTCACATATTCCATTCAGTGTGCTTCGCCGCAGTTTAGCAGCACATTCTGTGTAGTGTGCAGAGTTGCAGAATAGGAAGAAATACTGTTAAGTCTTCAAACTAAAATATTAAAGTCACATATTCCATTCAGTGTGTGTCACCGCCGTTTAGCAGCCTATTCTGTGTACTCTGCACAGTTGCAGACTAGGAAGAAATACTGTTAAGTTTTCAAACTCAAATATTAAAGTCACATATTCCATTCAGTGTGTGTCACCGCCGTTTAGCAGCCTATTCTGTGTACTCTGCACAGTTGCAGAATAGGAAGAAATACTGTTAAGTTTTCAAACTCAAATATTAAAGTCACATATTCCATTCAGTGTGTGTCACCGCCGTTTAGCAGCCTATTCTGTGTACTCTGCACAGTTGCAGACTAGGAAGAAATACTGTTAAATTTTCAAACTCAAATATTAAAGTCACATATTCCATTCAGTGTGTGTCACCGCCGTTTAGCAGCCTATTCTGTGTACTCTGCACAGTTGCAGACTAGGAAGAAATACTGTTAAGTTTTCAAAGTCAAATATTAAAGTCACATATTCCATTCAGTGTGTGTCACCGCCGTTTAGCAGCCTATTCTGTGTACTCTGCACAGTTGCAGAATAGTAAGAAATACTGTTAAGTTCTCAAACTCAAATATTAAAGTCACATATTCCATTCAGTGTGTGTCACCGCCGTTTAGCAGCCTATTCTGTGTACTCTGCACAGTTGCAGACTAGGAAGAAATACTGTTAAGTTTTCAAACTCAAATATTAAAGTCACATATTCCATTCAGTGTGTGTCACCGCCGTTTAGCAGCCTATTCTGTGTACTCTGCACAGTTGCAGAATAGGAAGAAATACTGTTAAGTTTTCAAACTCAAATATTAAAGTCACATTTTCCATTCAGTGTGCTTCGCCGCAGTTTAGCAGCCTATTCTGTGTACTCTGCACAGTTGCAGAATAGGAAGAAATACTGTTAAGTTTTCAAACTCAAATATTAAAGTCACATATTCCGTGTAAGATGAAGAAGGCGGGTAAAAAGGGACGGGGAAGTGGACGTGATCCTGATAGTTCAGGGCGCGGGTCAGGACGCGGAGAAACTGTGCCTGGTGCCAGAGCACAAGAAAGAAAGACATCCACCATACCTAGCTTCATGTCTAATTTTACAGGGCGTCGCAGGACATCACTCTCGAGGTCCGACCACTGCGAACAGGTGGTCGGTTGGATGACAGCTGATACTGCTTCCAGTCGGTTAAGCACCACCCTGTCTTCCACCAAGTCCACTCTCAGTAGCCAAGAGTCTGGTCAACATAATCCTCACTCTGATCATCCTTCCTCCCACCATAGACGGTCTGGTCAAAGAAGTGATCCCACACTGGGATATAGTGAGGAGCTCGTCTCATCACCAATCCTTCATTTGAACCTCTCTCCAAGCACGCTTGCAGAGGAACATGACATCTTGTGCCCTGATTCACAACCTCTAGAGGCTACCCAATCACAAGAAGATGACAGATGTGAACGGCATTTAAGGTCAAAGGAAGTAGTGGATGATGATGATGATGATGAGACACAGTTGCCATTAAATCAACCACTATTTCCGTCTCAAGACCTTGTTGAGGAGAATGTTATACAGTTGTCAATGACTGAGTATGTGGTGGGATCAAGACTTGAGGAGGATGATCAGAGTGAGGAAGTGGAGGAGGACTTGGTGGACGATGAGGTGACTGACCCCACCTGGGAAGGTGTAGAGCCGAGCGATGACAGCAGTCCTGAGGGTGAGCCATCTGCAGCACCGCAACAGGCTGGAAGAGGCAGTGGTGTGGCTACAGAAAGAAGGCGGACCGCACCAAACCGGCCCGCAAATGTTCCACGGAGCACCCCCTTGCGTAAATCTACCTTGCCAAAGGGTAGGTGTTCCGCGGTATGGTGTTTTTTTAAGGAAAGTGCGGACGACAAAAGAATTGTAGTTTGCAACCTGTGCAACACCAGAATGAGCCGAGGCATGAACACTAGAAACCTCACCACCACCAGCATGATCCGACACATGGCATCCAAGCACCGTAGTAAGTGGGAGGAACGCCTGGATCGCCCATCTGTGTCTGCAGGCCACACCACTTCCTCCTCTTCCCCTGTTTTCGGTGCCGGCCAATCGCCTGTGGAAGGCGCAGGCCCGCATACCTCCCGCCCTGCACCTGTACCATCTGAAGCACCATCAGCGACCACATCCACTTCCCTGTCCCAGCACAGCGTCCAAATGTCCTTACCCCAGGCATTTGAGTGCAAGAGAAAGTACCCAGCCACCCACCCACAGGCCATAGCACTAACCTCACACCTTTCAAAATTACTGGCCATCGAAATGCTGCCATTTAGGCTTGTGGACACTGAGTCCTTCCGCAGCCTGATGGCAGCAGCTGTCCCTCGGTACGCGGTCCCCAGCCGCCACTACTTTTCCCGGTGTGCCATCCCCGCATTACACCACCATGTGTCCCGTAACATCACCCGTGCCCTGACCAACGCAGTTACTGGGAAGGTCCACTTAACGACTGACACATGGACAAGTGCTTGTGGCCAGGGACGCTACATTTCCCTGACGGCACACTGGGTGAATGTCGTGGAGGCTGGGAGCGACTCGGACCCTGGGATGGCACGGGTGCTACCCACGCCGAGGATTGCGGGCCCTACCTCCATCAGGGTTTCCACCAGCACCTACGTTATTGGCTCCTCCTCCTCCGTTTCCACCTCCGAATTCTCTACACGCAGCGCCACTCCCCCATCAGCCAGTAGCTGGAAGCAGTGTAGCACTGCAGTGGGGAAGCGTCAACAGGCCGTGCTGAAGCTGATCTGCCTTGGGGACAAACAGCACACGGCCTCAGAGCTGTTGCAGGGGATTAGTCACCAGACCGAGCAGTGGCTCTCGCCACTCAACCTGCAACCAGGCATGGTTGTGTGTGATAATGGGCGTAACTTGGTGGCGGCTTTGGAGCTCGGCAAGCTCACACACGTACCATGCCTAGCGCATGTATTTAATTTAGTGGTGCAGCGATTTCTAAGAACCTACCCCAATGTGCATGATCTCTTGACCAAGGTGCGCCGCGTGTGTGCACATTTCCGTAAGTCATCTACAGCTTCGGCCGGCCTGTTGAAGCTGCAGCAGCGCTTACAATTGCCAGCTCACCGGCTGCTGTGTGACGTGAGCACGCGCTGGAACTCCACCTTCCACATGTTGGCCCGGCTTTGTGAGCAGCAGAGGGCAGTAGTGGAGTACCAGCTGTTACACGGTCGTCGCCTCTACGTTCAACTTCCTGTAATCAGAAGTGAGGAGTGGGAATGGATGTCAGACCTCTGCGAGGTTTTACGCAATTTTGAGGAATCGACACAGATGGTGAGCGGCGATAACGCTATTATCAGTGTAACCATCCCACTTCTGTGTCTACTGAAACGCTCGCTGCTCACAATTAAAACCGACGCTTTGCATGTGGAAGAGGTGGAAATGGGGGAGGAAGAGCTTACACAAGGTGATAGCCAGAGCACCCTCACTTCGTCTTCTCAGCGACAATTGGAGGAGGCGGAGGAGGAGGAGGAGGAGGAAGACACGGTTGCCTCCGCTACAGAGGGTAGCCATGGAACTTTAGTTCCATCTCTTCAGCGTGGGTGGACAGAAGAGGAGGAAGAGGATGAGGATATTGAGAGTCATCCTCCTGGTGAGGACAGCGAAATCTTGACTGTTGGTACTCTGGCACACATGGCTGACTTTATGTTAGGCTGCCTTTCCCGTGACCCACGCGTTATACGCATTTTAAACAACACGGATTACTGGGTGTTCACCCTTCTGGACCCCCGCTACAAAGAGAATTTCTCATCTCTCATTCCTCCGGTGGAGAGGACAAGCAAAATGGTGCAATACCAGAAGGTTCTTGTTGAAAAATTGCTCCAAAATTTTCCATCTGACAACGCTGGCGGCAGAGTACGTGCTACCTTGGCCAACAGAGAAGGGGAGAAAAGGGGAGCACACAGCAGTTCCGAGAAAGGCAGGGCAACACTCTCCAAGGCGTGGGACACCTTCATGACACCCCGCCAGCACCCTCACCCTGATGCGCAGCCTAGTGTCACAAGGAGGGAAAAGTTTTGGAAGATGGTGAAGGAGTACGTAGCAGACCGTGTCAGCGTCCTCAATGATCCCTCTGTGCCTTACAACTACTGGGTGTCCAAGCTGGACACGTGGTATGAACTGGCACTCTACGCCTTGGAGGTGCTGGCCTGCCCTGCCGCCAGCGTTCTGTCTGAGCGGGTATTTAGTGCTGCTGGTGGCATCATAACAGATAAGCGTATCCGCCTTTCCACCGACAATGCTGATAGGTTGACACTTATAAAAATGAACAAGGCCTGGATTTCCCCTGACTTCTCCACTCCACTGGAGGAAAGCCCCGGGGGAACATAAACTCACTTTATATATGTTATTTACAATGATGGGAATACTCTGTATTCCCATTCACCCCTTCCACCCAAAAAACGGGTATATGGTTGACTCTTAATCTTCTCATCCTCCTCCTCCTCTTCCATATGCCCTGGGATATAATTTTTATATAGGGCCAGCTCACCAGCGGGCCCTGTGATATAATTTTTATATAGGGCCAGCTCACCAGCGGGCCCTGTTTGACAATTTTTATATAGGTCAGCTCACCAGCGGGCCTTCTTATATAATGTTTTATTGGGTCAGCTCTCTAGCGGGCCCTCTCATATAATGTTTTATAGCGTCAGCTCACTAGCGGGCCTTCGCATATAATGTTTAGGATGGTCAGCTCTGCAGCAGACCCTCACCCATAATGTTTTAGATGGTTAGCTCAGCGCACGTTTCCCTCTTAATCATGGCCTCAGTTCAATAAAATCAAGGAAATTTTTGGGAGAATTTGCCTCTGCGCACGTTTCCCTCTTAATCATGGCCTCAGTTCTGAAAATCAAGGAAATTTTTGGGAGAATTTGCCTCTGCGCACGTTTCCCTCTTAATCATGGCCTCAGTTCTGAAAATCAAGGAAATTTTTGGGATAATTTACCTCTGCGCACGTTTCCCTCTTAATCATGGCCTCACTTCAGAAAATCAAGGAAATTTTTGGGAGAATTTGCAGATGATATACAAGTAAATATACAGCAAATATTGTTTGGTAACAATTTTTCGCCTAAAGTCATTTTTATTTTCCTTTTTGTGTGTTTTATGGTCAGTCTGTAAAAATGGCGTACTACGGGCGAAAGATCGTTCCCAGCAGCGATGTTGGAGTCCAAGATGCATCCAGACATCCTCCCTATGCTGTCCCTGAACCATTTCTGTGGTGTTTCCATCCTTTTCTGCCCTTTTCCTATGGACCAGGCACCCTCCCCTCATCAGAGCAGGGGGTGCCTGGTGTAATGCTCGAGTCCTCCCATTGACTTCAATGGGGCTCGGGTGCTCGGCCGAGCACTCGAGCCTCAGGGGGTGCTCGGTCAGAGCACCCGAACACCCGAGCATTGGGGTGCTCGCTCATCACTAGTAAACATCAAATCACCTCATCAAAAGAACAGTATTAAAGGGATAATAATACTTCATTTTATCTTTATTTTATTTTGTAGGCATTACAAAAACATGAAGAACGATGTGTCTTATCTCTCAAACCTTTATGGTTTGAGAGATATTCACAAGTAAAGTTTCCCCCTCCTGCCCCTTTTACCTAGTGTAAGCCATCTCTTCTCAGATGTGGAGTCCAGTCCATAGACCAGACAGATAACAGCAGGGACAATATTCTTCCTATGAGAACAATGAAAGCCCTGCCCCCCTTGACAAGTTTTTCAGCTTTTTCCCTTATCTTAATTGAAGATTGTCCCTCTCTGCAGTCTATCTGGGCACCTCCCTTCTGCTCTGGCTGAGCAGTGTTACATCAGTAAAAGGGGCGGGAGAGGGATACTTTGTCATTGAATTACTCTTGAACTACAACTCTGACAGAATTGAAATAACACTCTCCAAGGTCCAAATACTATGATGATTAATTAGAGTTGCTTTTATTATGAAACATTACTATCCCTTTAATGTTTGTATGACAGAGTCTTCCTCTGTTTACCATCATCATTACCTTTCTACTGATCTATCCTGATCTCATAATGAATATTGTAGCACATATATTTTCTTTTGGCTGGAGGGGACAAACATGCAATAGCTGGTATCACTTAAGAGAATTGGTGCCTTCAGTTTTATAGCACAGTGGGGATTTAAGGAAAATACCGGATCTTCTATCACAAGAAAAGCCCCTTAGGCAACTGTGATGCGAGGTACAATGTCCACTTAAACAAATTAAAGTGATGGTAAAGTAACCCCTCTCCTTTTCTTTACTGTCAAGGGCTGGCCTTTCTAAGCTCCTGAATTGACAGTAATTTAAAATTCTTTTGGCTGCCCTGACAAGACTTTCCACTAGAAGACAAATAGCTAATGGCTTGATCTGCCAATTTAAAGATATTACACAACTAAATAGGAATCGCGGCTAATCCATCATTTTGCTGCCCAAATGAAAGAGGAGGAGAAATAATAAACACAAATTAAAAAAAATATATGCATGTTTGGTATTCAAATGTTTTATAGCAATGTGAATATTGTCTTTCTGAGATTTCTTGTAACTCTTTATATTCCATTTGTACAAATGGTACAGCTGTGTCACTTTTCATCTGCAGCTTTTCTTGCTTGATCATTAAGGCCCTTGGGCCCCATTCAATATTTTCACTAGTATTCAAAGGCTTAAAAGCCCCATCCAAATCACTGGACATTTTTATTTATCCCCATAGAACATATTGCTTCTATTTATCTTATTGAACGCAAACCAAGTGTGCAGTAGGGAAGGGATGGGCAAAGCTTGAAGGAGATGCTGGCAAGCTTACATAGGCTACTAACTGTCGTATAATAAAGTCCAAGTATTGTGCATGCATGGATAAATATAGTCGGATATCAGTCCTATAAAATTGATGTCCCCTGCTATGAGAAATAAATTCATAGAATTCACATTGATTTAAATGAGTCTAAAACGCCGTGAACAATAGATGAATGGGTTAACCTCATTGCTGCCCTATCTTTTCCCTAACCAATGCAGGATTGATTTTGATTGCTAAAGGTATGAGCAATGTAACAGAAATGATTAACACTCCACCACCACCACCACACACACACACTGAATGCCACCCTACCACCTGCAAAAATTATTTATTTAATTCAATACAAAATGTTAACTGGAGCCTGCTTTCCTAATGTATATGCAGAATGTCCTGTACAGATAACTTTTGGATATTGTATTTGTCCATCCTATATAATAATTCACTAAAACATGTGTAACGATGAAGTCATGAGCAGTAGAGAAGGCTGTGTGTGCTGCAGTCATGCTCAGTAGAGAGTCTCTGCCGCGACTGGCTGGCAGTGGCATTGTGGCCCGTGAAACGGGCTATTCAACTAGTCTTGTAATAATAGACAAGAGATGAAGCAATTACTTTAGGCTCAACAGAATAACATAGGGATTGAAGAGTTTATAACGTACTGTTGAAAAGATTTAAGCGGCTCAAGAACTACTGGATACAATTGTAGTTCAATCACAGTGTCCATTCAAACGGATAATGTGTAGCATGTAGTGATGAGCGAGCACCCCAATGCTCGGGTGTTCGGGTGCTCTGACCGAGCGCCCCCGGAGGCTCGAGTGCTCGGCCGAGCACCCGAGCCCCATTGAAGTCAATGGGAGGACTCGAGCATTACACCAGGCACCCCCTGCTCTGATGAGGGGAGGGTGCCTGGTCCATAGGAAAAGGGCAGAAAATGATGGAAACACCACAGAAATGGTTCAGGGACAGCATAGGGAGGATGTCTGGATGCATCTTGGACTCCAACATCGCTACTGGGTACGATCTTTCACCCGTAGTATGCCATTTTTACAGACTGACCATAAAACACACAAAAAGGAAGATAAAAACGACTTTAGGCGAAAAATTGTTACCAAACAGTATTTGCTGTATATTTACTTGTATATCATCTGCAAATTCTGCAAAAAATTTCATCGATTTTTCGGAACTGGGGCCATGATTAAGAGGGAAACGTGCGCAGAGGCAAATTCTCCCAAAAATTTCCTTGATTTTTCTGAACTGAGGCCATGATTAAGAGGGAAACGTGCGCAGAGGCAAATTCTGCCAAAAATTTCCTTGATTTTTCTGAACTGAGGCCATGATTAAGAGGGAAACGTGCACAGAGGCAAATTCTCCCAAAAATTTCCTTGATTTTTCTGAACTGAGGCCATGATTAAGAGGGAAACGTGCGCAGAGGCAAATTCTCCCAAAAATTTCCTTGATTTTTCTGAACTGAGGCCATGATTAAGAGGGAAACGTGCGCAGAGACAAATTCTCCCAAAAATTTCCTTGATTTTTCTGAACTGAGGCCATGATTAAGAGGGAAACGTGCGCAGAGGCAAATTCTCCCAAAAATTTCCTCGATTTTTCTGAACTGGGGCCATGATTAAGAGGGAAACGTGCGCTGAGCCGACCATCTAAAACATTATGGGTGATGGTCTGCTGCGGAGCTGACCATCCTAAACATTATATGTGAAGGCCCGCTAGTGAGCTGACGCTATAAAACATTATATGAGAGGGCCCGCTAGAGAGCTGACCCAATAAAACATTATATGAGAAGGCCCGCTGGTGAGCTGACCTATACAAAAATTGTCAAACAGGGCCCGCTGGTGAGCTGGCCCTATATAAAAATTATATCACAGGGCCCGCTGGTGAGCTGGCCCTATATAAAAATTATATCCCAGGGTATATGGAAGAGAGTCAACCATATACCCGTTTTTTGGGTGGAAGGGGTGAATGGGAATACAGAGTATTCCCATCATTGTAAATAACATATATAAAGTCACTTTATGTTCCTCCGGGGCTTTCCTCCAGTGGAGTGGAGAAGTCAGGGGAAATCCAGGCCTTGTTCATTTTTATAAGTGTCAACCTATCAGCATTTTCGGTGGAAAGGCGGATACGCTTATCTGTTATGATGCCACCAGCAGCACTAAATACCCGCTCAGACAGAACGCTGGCGGCAGGGCAGGCCAGCACCTCCAAGGCGTAGAGTGCCAGTTCATACCACGTGTCCAGCTTGGACACCCAGTAGTTGTAAGGCACAGAGGGATCATTGAGGACGCTGACACGGTCTGCTACGTACTCCTTCACCATCTTCCAAAACTTTCCCTCCTTGTGACACTAGGCTGCGCATCAGGGTGAGGGTGCTGGCGGGGTGTCATGAAGGTGTCCCACGCCTTGGAGAGTGTTGCCCTGCCTTTGTCGGAACTGCTGTGTGCTCCCCTTTTCTCCCCTTCTCGGTTGGCCAAGGTAGCACGTACTCTGCCGCCAGCGTTGTCAGATGGAAAATTTTGGAGCAATTTTTCAACAAGAACCTTCTGGTATTGCACCATTTTGCTTGTCCTCTCCACCGGAGGAATGAGAGATGAGAAATTCTCTTTGTAGCGGGGGTCCAGAAGGGTGAACACCCAGTAATCCGTGTTGTCTAAAATGCGTATAACGCGTGGGTCACGGGAAAGGCAGCCTAACATAAAGTCAGCCATGTGTGCCAGAGTACCAACAGGCAAGATTTCGCTGTCCTCACCAGGAGGATGACTCTCAATATCCTCATCCTCTTCCTCCTCTTCTGCCCACCCACGCTGAAGAGATGGAACTAAAGTTCCATGGCTACCCTCTGTAGCGGAGGCAACCGTGTCTTCCTCCTCCTCCTCCTCCACCTCCTCCAATTGTCGCTGAGAAGACGAAGTGAGGGTGCTCTGGCTATCACCTTGTGTAAGCTCTTCCTCCCGCATTTCCACCTCTTCCACATGCAAAGCGTCAGTTTTAATTGTGAGCAGCGAGCGTTTCAGTAGACACAGAAGTGGGATGGTTACACTGATAATAGCGTTATCGCCACTCACCATCTGTGTCGATTCCTCAAAATTGCGTAAAACCTCACAGAGGTCTGACATCCATTCCCACTCCTCACTTCTGATTACAGGAAGTTGAACGGAGAGGCGACGACCGTGTAACAGCTGGTACTCCACTACTGCCCTCTGCTGCTCACAAAGCCGGGCCAACATGTGGAAGGTGGAGTTCCAGCGCGTGCTCACGTCACACAGCAGCCGGTGACCTGGCAATTGTAAGCGCTGCTGCAGCTTCAACAGGCCGGCTGAAGCTGTTGATGACTTACGGAAATGTGCACACACGCGGCGCACCTTGGTCAAGAGATCATGCAAATTGGGGTAGGTTTTTAGAAATCGCTGAACCACTAAATTAAATACATGCGCTAGGCATGGTACGTGTGTGAGCTTGCCAAGCTCCAAAGCCGCCACCAAGTTACGCCCATTATCACACACAACCATGCCTGGTTGCAGGTTGAGTGGCGAGAGCCATTGCTCGGTCTGGTGACTAATCCCCTGCAACAGCTCTGAGGCCGTGTGCTGTTTGTCCCCAAGGCAGATCAGCTTCAGCACGGCCTGTTGACGCTTCCCCACTGCAGTGCTACACTGCTTACAGCTACCGGCTGATGGGTGAGTGGCGCTGCGCGCAGAGAATTCGGAGGTGGAAACGGAGGAGGAGGAGCCAATAACATAGGTGCTGGCAGAAACCCTGATGGAGGTAGGGCCCGCAATCCTCGGCGTGGGTAGCACCTGTGCCATCCCAGGGTCCGAGTCGCTCCCAGCCTCCACGACATTCACCCAGTGTGTCGTCAGGGAAATGTAGCGTCCCTGGCCACAAGCAATTGTCCATGTGTCAGTCGTTAAGTGGACCTTCCCAGTAACTGCGTTGGTCAGGGCACGGGTGATGTTACGGGACACATGGTGGTGTAAGGCGGGGACGGCACACCGGGAAAAGTAGTGGCGGCTGGGGACTGCGTACCGAGGGACAGCTGCTGCCATCAGGCTGCGGAAGGACTCAGTCTCCACAAGCCTAAATGGCAGCATTTCGATGGCCAGTAATTTGAAAAGGTGTGAGGTTAGTGCTATGGCCTGTGGGTGGGTGGCTGGGTATTTTCGCTTGCGCTCAAATGCCTGGGGTAACGACATTTGGACGCTGTGCTGGGACAGGGAAGTGGATGTGGTCGCTGATGGTGCTTCAGATGGTACAGGTGCAGGGCGGGAGGTATGCGGGCCTGCGCCTTCGACAGGCGATTGGCCGGCACCGAAAACAGGGGAAGAGGAGGCAGTGGTGTGGCCTGCAGACACAGATTGGCGATCCGGGCGTTCCTCCCACTTATTACGGTGCTTGGATGCCATGTGTCGGATCATGCTGGTGGTGGTGAGGTTTCTAGTGTTCATGCCTCGGCTCATTCTGGTGTTGCACAGGTTGCAAACTACAATTCTTTTGTCGTCCGCACTTTCCTTAAAAAAACACCATACCGCGGAACACCTACCCCTTGGCAAGGGAGATTTACGCAAGGGGGTGCTCCGTGGAACATTTGCGGGCCGGTTTGGTGCGGTCCGCCTTCTTTCTGTAGCCACACCACTGCCTCTTCCAGCCTGTTGCGGTGCTGCAGATGGCTCACCCTCAGGACTGCTGTCATCGCTCGGCTCTACACCTTCCCAGGTGGGGTCAGTCACCTCATCGTCCACCAAGTCCTCCTCCACTTCCTCACTCTGATCATCCTCCTCATGTCTTGATCCCACCACATACTCAGTCATTGACAACTGTATATCATCCTCCTCATCAAGGTCTTGAGACAGTAATAGTGGTTGATTTAATGGCAACTGTGTCTCATCATCATCATCATCCACTTCCTTTGACCTTAAATGCCGTTCACCTCTGTCATCTTCTTGTGATTGGGTACCCTCTAGAGGTTGTGAATCAGGGCACAAGATGTCATGTTCCTCTGCAAGCGTGCTTGGAGAGAGGTTCAAATTAAGGATTGGTGATGAGACGAGCTCCTCACTATATCCCAGTGTGGGATCACTTCTTTGACCAGATCCTCTATGGTGGGAGGAAGGATGATCTGGGTGAGGATTATGTTGACCAGACTCTTGGCTACTGAGAGTGGACTTGGTGGAAGACAGGGTGGTGCTTAACCGACTGGAAGCAGTATCAGCTGAAATCCAACCGACCACCTGTTCGCAGTGGTCGGACCTCGAGAGTGATGTCCTGCGACGCCCTGTAAACTGAGACATGAAGCTAGGTATGGTGGATGTCTTTCTGTCTTGTGCTCTGGCACCAGGCACAGTTTCTACGCGTCCTGACCCGCGCCCTGAACTATCAGGATCACGTCCACTTCCCCGTCCCTTTTTACCCGCCTTCTTCATATTACACGGAATATGTGCTGCAAATCTGCAACTTTGCACAGTAAACAGAATGTGCTTCTTAACTGAGGCTACGCACAGTGAATGGAATATGTGACTTTGATATTTTACAGTTTGAACACTTAACAGAATGTTCTCCTAATCTGAAACTTTGCACAGTAAACAGAATGTGCTTCTTAACTGCGGCTACGCACAGTGAATGGAATATGTGACTTTGATATTTTACAGTTTGAACACTTAACAGAATGTTCTCCTAATCTGAAACTTTGCACAGTAAACAGAATGTGCTTCTTAACTGCGGCTACGCACAGTGAATGGAATATGTGACTTTGATATTTTACAGTTTGAACACTTAACAGAATGTTCTCCTAATCTGAAACTTTGCACAGTAAACAGAATGTGCTTCTTAACTGCGGCTACGCACAGTGAATGGAATATGTGACTTTGATATTTTACAGTTTGAACACTTAACAGAATGTTCTCCTAATCTGAAACTTTGCACAGTAAACAGAATGTGCTTCTTAACTGCGGCTACGCACAGTGAATGGAATATGTGACTTTGATATTTTACAGTTTGAACACTTAACAGAATGTTCTCCTAATCTGCAACTTTGCACAGTAAACAGAATGTGCTTCTTAACTGCGGCTACGCACAGTGAATGGAATATGTGACTTTGATATTTTACAGTTTGAACACTTAACAGAATGTTCTCCTAATCTGAAACTTTGCACAGTAAACAGAATGTGCTTCTTAACTGCGGCTACGCACAGTGAATGGAATATGTGACTTTGATATTTTACAGTTTGAACACTTAACAGAATGTTCTCCTAATCTGAAACTTTGCACAGTAAACAGAATGTGCTTCTTAACTGCGGCTACGCACAGTGAATGGAATATGTGACTATGATATTTTACAGTTTGAACACTTAACAGAATGTTCTCCTAATCTGAAACTTTGCACAGTAAACAGAATGTGCTTCTTAACTGCAGCTACGCACAGTGAATGGAATATGGGACTTTGATATTTTACAGTTTGAACACTTAACAGAATGTTCTCCTAATCTGAAACTTTGCACAGTAAACAGAATGTGCTTCTTAACTGCGGCTACGCACAGTGAATGGAATATGTGACTTTGATATTTTACAGTTTGAACACTTAACAGAATGTTCTCCTAATCTGAAACTTTGCACAGTAAACAGAATGTGCTTCTTAACTGCGGCTACGCACAGTGAATGGAATATGTGACTTTGATATTTTACAGTTTGAACACTTAACAGAATGTTCTCCTAATCTGAAACTTTGCACACTAAAAAGAATGTGCTGCTAATCTGCAACTTTGCACACTGAACAGAATGTGCTCTAATCTGCAACTTTGCACACTAAAAAGAATGTGCTGCTAATCTGCAACTTTGCACACTGAACAGAATGTGCTCTAATCTGCAACTTTGCACACTAAACAGAATGTACTGCTAATCTGCGGCTAGGCACAGTGAACAGAATATATGAAGATTTTTTTTTTTATATCTCTGCCCCCCCCAAACAAAATAAACTGCTGCCCCCACACACAGTAGTCCTAAAAAGGACTTTTGGGTCTTTTTTTTTTTTTAAATAGCTTTTCTTCTCCCTACACTGACTTTCCCTTCCTATCCTCATCTCTCCCTGGCTAAGACTGAGCCGAACTCGCTGGTCAGGTGCTATACAGCACCCGATCACGGGTTCTGGCCAGCCAATCAGTGTAATGCCAGCAGCCAACATGGCTGCTGGCATTACACTGATGTCAGAGCCTCCCTGCACGTTTATTGGCTGTGCAGCAGCCGCGAAACGTGCGGGGAGGAGACCCGAACATGGCGGGCGAGCACATGCGGTACTCGTACGAGTACCGCCATGTGCCGAGCAGAGCGATGCTCGAGCCGAACCGAGCTTCGGCCGAGCATGCTCGCTCAACACTAGTAGCATGTGACAGACAGAACACAGACCTTCCCAAGTCTGATTAATGACACACACAAACTGAAATCCACTGCACAAATGCCTAACACATCCGTTGTTATAAAATAAAAGAAACTTTATTTCAAAATCGATATAAAAAATGGTACTTATCAACATCAATGACTTGAACTCTCAGATCACCTCAGATATCCGGAGGCTCATGGTAACATCAACGCGTTTTGCGTATTCACCACTTATTCATGAATAAGCAGTGAATACACAAAACGTGTTGATGTTACCATGAGCCTCCGGATATCTGAGGTGATCTGATAGCTTGAGTCATTGATGGTGATAAGTACCACTTTTTATATTGATTTTGAAATAAAGTTTATTTTATTTTATACCAACCGATGTGTTAGGCATTTGTGCAGTGGATTGAAGAGTTTATCTCAGTGGAAAGTTTATCAAGTGCTGTTGGTTTGCACCAGAATAATTCCATTCTCCTTGTCATTAAAGGAGCAGTACATTTTATTGAAGATCTTTTCCAGATGAGTAAATAAATGGTACTATGGGAGATGCTTCTTTCCAGAATTATTAGTTTTGTACATTAACAGTGCATGCCAGGGTTGAGACTTCAGCCATTTATTTTGTTTCATTCTATGGGAGAGGAGAGTCACTGACAACAGAGGGGAGCTGCACTACAGGTCGATCCTGTGGTGATGTGTTGGGGAATACAACACCTTGGCCATACAGTCTCACATCACTATATAATAATAATATCCAAATCTTTTACTAAGAAGGTTACACTGAGATTGTCTCTTATTATCAAGTATGTCCTGGGGTATACATGTTATTATTAGCCAATTTAATGGTACTCATTTTATCTGCCTCAGAAGGATGAAAGGCTGAGTTGACCCTGCTGGGGTTGGAACCTGCGAACCTGAGGTTTGAACAGATTCTAAAGCTTGTGCATTAACCAACTGAATTAGTGATTAAATTGGGGGGGACTCCTCAATCTGCTCCTCTGGCATCAGCTCTCATCCACTCACTTTGCCCAGCACTGCCTGGTGAGGTGTGTGGATGTGAATGGATGTCAGCGCTTGCTTTGCCAAGCTGCCCCACCTTCATCTGCTCACCTCTCCAGACAGTGTGAGCAAATCTAGCGATTTAGCTTGGCAAAGCATTAGCTGGCATCCGTTCACACACACACCTCACCAGATAGTGTCTGGCAAGGTAATTGGATGTATCTGGATGCCAACGGAACAGCTAGGCGAGGCATCCTCTCACAAAATGCACAAAATACTCAAGTTAATAAATGTCAATTAACAAAGCAAAAACAATATATCCGGTAAGCTCATATATTTGGCCAACTATATGATATAAAAGCAGCTCATTGTTTAAAACAGCTCATTACTATGTTACTGTAGTAAAGTAACAACCCCCCCTCCCCCGACAGTGTCAGTGCATGAGATGGTAATGTCCTTTAACCTTTTGAGTGCTAGAAAGGTATCAAATGCATTGTGCTGCAATGTATTAGATACCTCTCTGGCACTGAAAGTGTTAAGCTTGAAATTAAGGAACATATAGTTTTAGTTTATTAACACAGGGAATGCAAAGGGGAATTTGATAAAATAAAATGGATGGATAGTGCACATACAATGCATGTGCCACATTTAATACATTTGTCAGCTTTGTATTTAATCTCTTTGATTCACACATGTTCTCTTAGGGCTATATGTTCAAAGAAGTAGCGAAATGGCTTGTGTCGTTTGTAATGACTTTTCAAAGTACAGTGTCATTGGGATCATTAATATTTTCAGAGAGTGTCGGTTGTGATTGGAAATATGTCGTTTGTCCAGACTGAAATTGTTGAATGGAACGACAAAAAAAATATCTTAACTAAAGACAAAAATGTCTTAAAAAATGTCTTAACAACAAAAATGTCTTTAAAAATGTCTTAACTAACGACAAAAGTGTCTTAGCTAAAGACAAAAATTCTCACATTCAGAACTTCACATTCCCTCCACTTTTTTCTTAACGTACACATTTTGTCTTTTGAAAGACATTTTTTTGTCGTTAGTTACGACAAATTTTCTTTTCCTCTATACGACATTGGACAATAGTTTAGCCACGCCCTTGCCCCACCCCTTTGCCCGTCAATACTGGAGTTGTGTCGTACGCAACAGACATAACTAGTTTTTGACGTATACTCTATAGAAAATATGTAGTTCATACATTCAATTACTTAAATTTGTCTTTCCTACGATAATTTTTTGTCGTTATCCCTTTGAACATACGGCCCTTAGTGTCTCCTCTCTTGCACTCAGCTTGCACTTTCCCAAAACATTTTCTATTGTGTTTATCAGCTATGACCAGTCAGTTAAAATAACTGAATTATTTATAGGTCTCACATAGCAAATATCTTTTTACACCATTCAGTGCCACAGAAGTATGCAATTCACATGGCACTGAAAGGGTTATAATAGGGCAACTGCTGTCTCTGCAGCAAATTTCTTCTGATCTTCAGCATAGACAGCAAACTGTCCTTTGGCTCTATAGAGAGTTAAAGACAGATCTCAACTTTTCCAACCTCAGGATGGCAGTGTTACAGGCTTCTAACAGATATTAGTGCATGTGGCGAGTAGTCACATGTTCATGTAGACATACCCACATGCACACAGCTATAGCTCATTAAAGGAGCTGAAAACTTTTTTTTATGAAAAATATATATTGTAGGACTTTTCCTTTTGAGTAAAATAACGATACTTTCACTGCTGAGAAATGCATTTATCCAGAGTTATTACAGTTTAAACAAGTGTTCTTTTTACATTAGCAGTGCCATCTAGTGGTCAAATTCCAATCAATGACAAACAGTTCTCCATAGAATGTGATAGAAACCGCTGAGTCACTTCCTTTCAGTTGCAACTATCAGGAAGTAAACACTCTGTAAATTCACTTCCTGATTATTTGAACTGCTCTGAATTTTGAATAAAATAACTGACAGTAGTGCAAGTATCCTTGTTTTATTCAACAGGAAAAACTCTATAACATATAGGTTTTCATAAAGAAAAGTTTACTGCTCCTTTAACCTATATTTCCATATGTAAATGAGCTATCGTCGATGATAACAATGTAATCTTTCAGGTAGGGACCTCACATCCAGTGTTTCACTTTGCAAAGCACTTGTAACCCTGTTTTGTCTAAACCGTTCAACTTTAAAACGCTGCGAACAACTGTAGCGATCTATAAATAAACATATTCATTCATAAGTGCTGAATCGTAAACCTGTTGAAGGCAAGGCAGATTCATGGCGATGACTGTGCATTTGTGGCAGACTGATAGGGATGTGATGGTGAAGACATCTTAGTGCATATTGGCAATGTGCCTGTTGAGTCACTTCCTGTCAGTCTGAGTTTTCAGGAAGTAAGCTCCCTGACTATTTCCATAGAGAATAATAGATTTGAACTGTTATAACATTTAAATAAAGCAAACACACTTGTCTTACTCGGCAGGGAAAGCCCTATAACATATAGGTTTTTATAAAAAAAAAAGTTTACTGCTCCTCATCACTTCAATGTACTTTATGTTTATAACATAGGAATTGTGAGCGATATGTGGAAAGAAAAGAGTTAACAATGATTTAATAAGCCTTTTTAGAGAAAAAATTAATGATATAACAAATCACAAATAATTCCTCTTTTCACATTTAACCCTATAATGACCAAAGGGGTCACAATGCTCTGAGAAGCAGTGAGTTTGTATACGCCCTGGTTTTAAAGGGGTTAAAACATTTTTGGTTTCTTAATGACACATTTGACAAAACAATTTGGGGATATCTTAACCCCTTAAGGACCCATGACGTACCAGGACTGTCATGGGTAAACTTGTGTTAAGGACAAGTGACGGTCCTGGCATGTCACGGAATAAGGTCCCCCCCCAGATCCAATTTGCAAAAAAAAAAAAAAAAGCTTAGTGGTCCTTCACTATCATTAACCAACTGCAGCTAGGGAGGCGGATAAATAAATATTCCCGAAATTCACATTGATTTCAGTGGTGATTTAACCCCTTCAGTGCTAGAAATTCCTATTTGAATCCAGAATTGCTCCATTCCCTTGTGCATGTGGCATTTTACCTTTGTTAAATGGAATGTATCACTCCACCACATTTTTCCTTATTCGCATACTGTTCTTATTAAGATTTTTTTATGCCTGCAAAAAGGAATAAAAAAAAGAATTACCAAAGAAGATTATTGTGTTTCATTACAATGTGTTTGTCATCCGAAGCCTCGTACGGTTCTTCTAATATCCAGCTATCACGGTATAAAATAGCATCAAATAAAAAATTATCTTTATGATTATTATCTTGATAAAATTATCTTAGTATAATATTACCTTGATGCATTGATATTAAGAATACCTAGAATAATATGTATTCTGTTATCATACATTTATTGCTAATGTTGTCCTGTTTTATTGCAAAAAATACAAAAGGAAAAAACCTCTTTGTAATTATGATACACTTAGGTCTTTGTGACCAAGAAAGCTAATTTATGGAACCACATCATTTTATGCAGGAAAAGCAGAAATCAGTTATATTTTTACCAAAACGATGATGAATTCCTGATGTGCAGATTTATATAGTTTGATACAGTGTTAAAGAAAAAAAGATATTCTATCTAGAACTATAAATATCTATCGATCGATCTATCTATCTATCTATCTATCTATCTATCTATCTATCTATTTCTATCTCTCTCGATACATAGATAGATAGATAGATAGATAGATAGAAGAGGGAAGTGGGTGGGAAATGGGTAGGCTAGGGATGAGGGAAGGTAGGGATTTGTCCCAGAATTGGGCGGATCTAGGCGTGGAGTAAGGGGAAAGGCTGAGAAAGTGATTGTGGCCACCACAGGTCTCTTTTACCTGGTGAATCACCCTCTGTCCATAAACGCCCTGTAATTAAGTCAGAAAACCAAAGTCTCTGAGTCAAAGATGAGATTTTACCAAAATGATGGATTCCTGAGTGGCAGATTTACACAGTGTTGATAAAGTGTTAACGAATAAATATATTCTATTGCTCTATCTATCATATGTCTATATCTGTCTTTATCTATCTATCTATCTATCTAGAAGAAGTGAGAGGGAGGTGGGTGGGATTGGGATCAGGAAACGTGGGGGTTTGTCCCAGCAATGGGCAGATCAAGGCATGGAGTAGGTGGAATGGCTGAGAAAGTGAGAATGGCTAAAACAGGTCTCTCTTTCCAGGTGAACTGCCCTCTGTCCATGGACACCCATTAAAGTCTATCCATCTGTCTGTCTCTCTGCCTATCTATCTCTACCTAGAGCTATCTTTACCTCCTATATCACTATCAAATCTATCTCGTCACCTATAGCTATATATTTATCTCTTTACATTAATATGTCTGTCTGTCTTTCTCTCTCACCTTATCTCAGCCTATATCTATATATTTACCTATTTACCCATATCTATCCATATCAATCTGTTTATCTTACAGTTGCATGATTCTTATTCTAAAGTGTAAAGGCACAAAATGAGCTTCCCCGACTGATTGGTGCATTCCCTTACTGAGGTTAATGTTCTTAGAAGACTTGGAGCAATGCAAGGGGAAATCAGCAGCACCATAGGGGATAAAATGTCCTTGATTTAACCCCAATGCGCTGGATACCTTTCTGACACTCAAAGTTAAATGGGGCTTTAAATACCTTGAATGTTGAATGCATTGCTTTATAATGCGTTGAAGACCTCTCTAGCATTCAAGGGGTTAATAGCATGCCTGGGAACTCTCTGGATTTGTCTCAGAGAGTCGGGGTTTCAGATTTAATTAAATGGAGTCCATGGACAGAGGGCGAGTCATCAGGAGAGGGAGACCTGCGGTAGCCACACTCAAATTCTCAGCCATTCCGCCTACTCCCACCTATATTCACCCATTTTTGGGACAAAACTCTACCTTCCCTCACCCCAAAGACAGTTATTGTGTTTCATTAAAATGCATTTGTCATCCAACTCCTCGTACAGTTCTTATAACATCCAGTGATCACGGTATAAAATAGCATCAAATAAAAATGATTGTTATGATTATTACCTTGATAAAACTCTCTTAGTATAACATTACCTTGATGCATCGATATTAAGAACCTAGAATAGTATGCATTCTCTTATCATACATTTATTGCTAATGTTGTCCTGTTTTATTGCAAAATTACAAAAGTAGAAAATTTCTCTGCAGTTATGATACAGTTAGGTCTTTGTGAACTCTATCTGTCGCTACTATCTATTTATCTATCTATCTATCTATCTATCTATCTATCTATCTATCTATCTATCTATCTATCTGGGAACTCTCAAAGACTCCAGATTTTGCTTCTGATTACTGGACAGAGGCTGACTTTCCAGATGTGGGGAGTTTGTAATCAAACTCTGCCCACTTCACAGTCTGTTCCTCCCACCCCACCCCACCCCTCACACTACTCCTTCTTCCCCAGCCTATTCCTCCTACTCTGGCCATGTATGATAAGCCCTACCACCACTCATGATTAAGCCCTGCCCGTTTTGGATGCAATTTGGGTCATTTTTCTCCCCCTATCAGGACTACAGGACTCCCCTCTATAGCTACTTATAGCTATCTCTACTTATCCTATATTATAGTTAGCTAAGTATGTTTGTCAGAAGCCGTCATGTGCAGTAGAGACAACTGAGCTCGCTGCAGTCCTCCGTATCAGCCGCAGCACAGGCAGTCTGTACTGCGTATGACTGCAGAGCCGACTGTGTTGGCCCAAGTACACAGGCTTTAAAACTAGTATTTATATATTTACCTATTAACCCATATCTATCTTTCTATATATTTACCAATTAACCCATATCTATCTATCTATCTATCTATCTATCTATCTATCTATCTATCTATTAACCCATTTCTATCCATATCTATTTATCTGTCTATCTATCTTAGGATTGCCAGATTGTCCCTCTAAAAGAGGACACATAAAAAAATCCTACTGCAGGCATTTTTCATATGTTTCCTCTTGATCTGGAAACCCTAATGTAGCTCTATCTATCTTCCTATTAATCTTTCTGTCTTTCCATTTCTAACTTATTCTGCTTTCTCTCTGACATTGGGAAACGTGTATAATACAGAAGTGGAGAATGTAAGGGTCAGGACAGCTGCAAATGATGTATACAATTAACCACTAGACCATTGGTTGTTACAGAATCATATTAAAGGCAAATAAATACAGAAAAGGAAAAAAATGTTAAAGCTCAGTCTTTTGAAGGTTAAACACTGCCACCCCCATCTGTGGGAGACACCACATTATAAACTTACAACCCCTGATGTAGAGATCTGCCCCAGAATCTTGTTGGACCAGGGTTTTTTATACCCTACAGGACTATGGCCATTTGTTTTTGCAGAGCAGGCAATGTGATTGTTCACATGTACCGACTGACAGAAAGGCTGAAACTGACTGCTCCAGTCTTGGAACAGCCAGTTTTAGACTCCTGGCATGATCACAGCATGCCCACAGGCATGTTTTGATCATAAAACTCATGTCGTGCCAGGACCGTCAACAGTCCTTAACGGATCGAAAGTTGTGATGGTCCTGGCATGTCCACGGTCTTTACAGTGTGAAGAATTTAAGCTGAAGGTGTACTAACAAAGATCAGAAGAAATCACAGCAGATGAGCCCATTTTCCAGTGCATGCTATGGAAGAGGAGTTCAGGGTTTGCTCACATTAAAGTCTTAACTACAGTGGATTGCATGTGAGTCCCATGCACCAAAGCGCTTATATGTTCTATTATAACCCAAAGCATGATTATTGTTAGAAAGTGTAAAACCAGAAAATGAGCTGATTGGTGCATTCCTCCACTGAGGCTAATCTACTCAGAATACCTGTAGCAATGCTGTGGCAAATCAGCAGCACCTTAGGGGACAAGCATGTCCTTGAATTTAATGGGGATTTAAATCCCTTGAATGCTAGAATGCTCTCAAATGCATTCAGTGGGTTAAATGCATATGGGGGAACTATCCGGATCTGCCCCAGGGACTCCGGTTTTCTGACAATTACTTGATGTCCATAGACAGAGGGTGATTGAGGAGGTAAGGGAGTTCTGTGATAGCCACATTCAATTTGTCAGCCATTCCACCTACTTCCTGCTTTTTTCAGGTCAAACCCCACATTCACTCATTATGACACCAATCACATCATTTGGACTCTTCCACCTCCACCCATACGTGTTACTCTGGGGGGCTGACGCCTGAACAATTCCCAGGTATGGTTAAAAGAATCACTTAAATAAATGGGAATTTGGGGGATTTTTATTCTGCCATGGTGCAGTTGTTTAGCTTCAGAATCGCTCATCTGCTTCCTACTTCAACCTCAAGTTCACTCTGTCTTCCACTGACTCCTTTGCATCTGTTCTCCGCTCCACAAGTGAATATACAGTGAGAAATCAATAGCATGGGACAGTTAGCTAGGAGAATGTATTCTTCAACTAATCTGCTCTTTAATCTCTGTGAGATAGAAGAATATAGCTGTTGTTTTTTTTCACACATTCCTGTCAGAGCAGTAAATGAATCAATATTTAAAGATTGCTAATTAACAGGGAAGTAGGAGTAACTTTATTAATAATATATCGGGAGAGATGTATTAAGACAAACATTGTTTTTTAAACTGCAGAATATTAAAGGGATAGTAATACTTTGTTTAGACAAGCTTTAATATTGTACTTATTAAATAAATAAAGCAAATTATTTAAGTCTTGTTGCCATAACTTTGGTAGTTTTCGTGTGATATTGTTGTAAAGTCTTCCTCTCCTGCCCCTTTTAACCATGTCCGCGCCCTAGCTGACAAGCTTGAATTCTGGTCCCGGGCCCGGATGGCTCGTCTGCATACCTGGGAACCTCCAATTGAGGTTTACCTGGAGGGGAGTCCTCTGGTGCAGCAGGGGGTCACAATAATGACGTGAATTGTGTCAAAAAGGGGTGGGGCTTGACACGAGTTGGGGGGGCAGGGCTTAAAGGTGACACACAGAAGGCTGGGGAAGGAGGAACACCGGGAGAAACAGCAGATGTGGGCAGAGTTTCAATAGAAACTCCCCACATCCAGAGGAATCAACCTCTGCCCCGGAGACCCAGTAAAGCTCTGTCAAAACCGGGCAAATCCGGAGAGTTCCCAGGTATGCTCATCTGCATACAAGTTATGGTAACAAGACTTAGGTCATTTGCTTTATTTATTTAATAAGTACAATATTAAAGCTTGTCTAAGCAAAGTTTTACTATACATTTAAAGCAACACTAATGCTAAATTCTAAGATATTCTTAACTGAAAGAACAATCTCTAACATTCATGGATAGAGATCAAAAAGTACCCATCAAGGTGTAAATAAAACTTACTGAGTTCTGGGGTGAAATCTGTGGTTGGGTCCTCCCCACACACACACACATACATATGGTCTGGAGCAGTTTTCAATAATGTTCCAATACAAATCTTGTTTAAAGTCCATGGGGAATGCACTAAGGTTCCATAAGGAACTAAGGGCTGGATTCTATTGCAGGTGCTAATTTTATCACTGCTTTTATCCCCAGTTTTCAATAGGAAAATGCTTGATAAAACGGGTGTTAACATTTAGCACCTGCAATAGAATCTAGCCCTAAGTTGGGGACCCTACAATGTATTTGCACTAATTCCATCTCCTCTGACTGGAGTCTATTGCATATGCTAATTTTACCTCTGCTTTTATCTCCAGGTTTCCTCATAGATTTCAATAGAAAAATGTTTGATAAAACGGGTGTTAACATTTATCTCCTGTAATAGAATATAGCCCCTGATGAATACACCACAAATATACTGACATTGCCATGCTTTCTCCATGCCTTCACCTTATTTATGATGTCAGTATCTACTACAACAATGGTTCATTTCCATATTGAAATGAGCCACTGTTGCACTCTTGTGGGTGTGCTTAAATGTTAATGTGGTTATTCACCACATGCACTAAGATATGATAGCTAGCAGTGCTGTCAGAGTGCATAGCACCAACTTTGACAATCTGAGATGTCAAAGTTGGGATCAACTGGAGTCACAGAGGACAGTTTGTTGTCTCTACTGGAGAGCAGAATTAGCAGATGCCCTCTGTTCACTGTTTGAGTACCCTAGGTATGTGCACCGCATTGTTTTTACGTGTAACAGCTTCTCTGTTGGTTCTGTTTGTATTTGAATTGCATTTGAAATTAAGGGGAAAATTACTATTTATGTCATTACCTTTTCCAGAGCAATGTGTTGCACCCAAAGGAAGGACTGATTTTATTCTTGCTGATGACATCTGAGCACATCTTCGTCACTCAACCACTTGACCTCGCTAACACATAGCCAGCATTATGCCAGCCTCATATGCTAATGGTTAAAGTGTCTCCTCCCTCCCCTTGCATAGATAATTATTTGTGAATATGGTGTATTATCTTTGGCAATGTTATCCTGGCCATGGGCCTGTGTATTGATGATAGTATTTGGCAGACAAGATAGGAAACTGATCTGATCATAAGGGGCTGCAGGACAGTGCAAAGTCTACAGAACACTTGGTTTCCAGGCTCCTTCAAAACTGCAGTCTCTGTCAGATCTTTCGATTTGCCTAGTTTCATAAAGGCTAATAGCCATATTTATCAATGGAACATTTTATTTGTCCTCTATGGCACAGTTGCTTTGTCCCAGAATTGCTCCACTTTTACTTTGTTCTTATGGACCACAAATCAGGGCATCCTTTTTCTACCAGTGCTTTGCAGTGCAATGGCTATCAGTAAATGTGTTGTTTCTTTCTTCATATAACACAGCTAATTTAAAGGTTTTGTAAATTTAAGCTTTTTTGTGGTATGGATAAACTTCACCAACTGAAGTGAAAATCTTAAGACTGGTGTGTGCAACTTCTAGTTTTTGTTGAAGGACAACTCCCATTGGCTTACTGAAGATTACAGCTAGAGGACCCCAGGTTGTCCTCTTCTGCTAATCAAATTAAGAGAAGCTTATTCCTGTAGGTATAGTTTTCCTTGGATGTCAATAGAAATGAACAAGAGAAAACATTAAGATTTGCTTTTAAAACACAAGCATCACTGGTATTCTGTGCAAGGAGCAATGTGATAACTTTTATGATGACTTTGGAAGCCACCCTGAAGTTTCAGAGCTCCTGAAGTCACAGGCAATTTGATGCATATTTGGCAGATGGAAGCGGTGGGAGATGAGGAGATGTAATTGCTTGATGTAAACATCTCTTGAGATTAACTGATGACACAAAAGGAGTAAGTAGAGGACTCTGACTTTGTAATCTGTTGGAGATCTCTATAGCATTCAAGAGATTAAAAGTACACAAAACTAAGTTTCAACACAAGACACAGTGCTTCATCCAACATTCTTTCCTCAGAATAAGGATAGTTGTAATCCCTGACAACTGGATATCAAAAGATACACTACCCATGATCTAGAATATGTACCCTTACTCTTTCATCTACAATTAGATAATAATTTTGAAAATGACTGTGCTAATTCAATAGTTACAAAGCCTTTTCTCATTCTTGTTCAGATAAGTATTTACAGATCAACAAAAGGATATTTCCATCTGTCACTATACCTGTAGCAGGCCATTATCATAATATTGAGAATTTATATATAAAACACTACTGCTAATTGTCATTGATATTTTATGTAAAGGAAACATGTCACCTGAAGCTCAATTTTTATCTGAAAATGTAATTCCAAACTGCATATGTACCATGTTAGCCAAAAGATCAGCTGATGTTGAGATTAGGACAGGGGGTGTCCCAGCTGTTTCTCTAAAATGTCAGACTGAGAAAAGAACAGCAGATCTAGGCCTGTATATTATTACTGTATGTCACTGAAGGCAAATATGCTCAAAACCATAGTTATTCTATTATAAGTAATTCATAGATATGATATTAAACCACTTTACATTTTGCTACTTACCCTCATACACTAAACATTAAAAGTAAGCCTGATTGCTAAAGTTCTGGTAAAGATTTTTGGTCCTAATACACTAAGCTAAAGAGGAGGAAACCAACTATGGCATGTGGGGATGAACATTTTCAAATTTCCCATTGGTTAAAATGGGGATTTTAATGCCTTGAATGCTATCAAGATCTCCAATGCAATGTGAAGCAATGCAGCGGAGGCCTCTCTGTCATTTAAGGGGTTAAAAACCATTTCTCTCTGACATGCAAAAGGTTATCTATTTGGGGATTTTTTTTTTCCTATGGTCCAATTGGTTTGTTCCAACATTGCACACTTTAGCTTACTAAGCATGGCCCAAAATGATGGGCAAGTCCCCTCTCCACGGAAAAATCAGCTAACCCCAGACGTATGTTTCGGCCTTATTTGAGCCTCGTCAGTGAGGTGCAGCTGGCTTCCCTAGATGCTGAGATCAAGGGATACACGTCTGGAATACCCTTTACACTTAGGGAGAGACCCCAAGTGTTTCACAGAAACAAGCCAAAAGATGTGAGAGGCTCTGAGCACGAACAAAAGCACAATGGCCTGTTCTCCGGCTTGTCATCACTCAAGAGCATCACATTTTAGCTCTCTAGTGCCATTACAGAGGAGAAATTTCCACATACACATTAGACTAATCCCACCCATAAGGGCAGTCCAGTACCAAAATGATGGGAAAGTCCCCACTGAACGGAAAAGGGGAAGGGGGCTTATCACAGGAACAGGGGGAAGATTCTTTAAAGGGATAGGAATGTTTCAAAATAAAATCAGCTCCAATTAATCTTCATAGTATTTGGGCCATGGAGAGTGTTATTTAAACACTGTCAGAGTTGTAGTTCAAGAGTTATTGAATGATAAAGTATCCCCTTCCCGCCCCTTTTACCTAGTGTAAGTCACCTCCCCTCAGATGTGGAATCTGGTCTTGAGACCAGACAGCTCACAGCAAGGGACAATCTTCTTATTGTGAGCATAAGGAAAACCCTGCCCCCCTAAATTAGGACAGGGGGTGTTAAAACTGTTTCTCTAAAATGTCAGACTGAGAAGAGAACAGCAAATCAAGTCCTGTATATTATTAATATATGCCACTGAAGGTAAACATGCTCACAACCATAGTTATTCTGGCTATTATAAGTAATTCAGAGATATGATATTAAACCACTTTACATTTTGCTACTTACACTCATACACTAAACATTAACTGATTGCTAAAAGGGATAGTAATGTTTCGAAATAAAAGCAGCTCCAATTAATCTTTATAGTATTTGGGCCATGGAAAGTGTTATTTCAATTCTGTCAGAGTTGTAGTTCCAGAGTAAATGAATGATAAAGTATCTCCCTTCTGCCCCTTTAACCTAGTGTAAACCACCTCCCCTCAGATGTGGAATCTGGTCATGAGACCAGACAGCTCACAGCAAGGGACAATCTTCTTACTGTGAGAACAATAAAAGCCATGCACCCCCTTGACAGGCTTTTCAGGTTTTTCCTTATGCTCACTGAAGATTGTCCCTCTCTGCGATTCAGAGCAGTGTTACATCAGTGAAAGGGGTGGAGGGGAATACTTTATCATTAAATTACTCTTAAACTACAACTCTGACAGTAGTGAAATAACACTCTCCATGGCCCAAATACTATGAAGATTAATAGGAGCTGCTTTTATTTTGAAACATTACTATCCCTTTAAGAAACTAGATCTCAGTCTCCACCCATTTCAAATGAACCTAGAGTATCCTTTTAAAAGGAGGGGAATCCCCTCTTTCAAAAAAGGGTACTCCGGTGTATTATAATGTCTGATGAAGTTATGATCAAAGTAGCTTGGCTGGTGAGATAGCTCAGTGGTAAATTCCTTCACTATGGATCCTGCTCAAAACCTCACAGTTGCAGGTTCCCATCCTGTCAAAGCCAACTCAGCCCTTCATAATTCTGATGTCAATAAATGAGTACCATTGATTGGGTATCATGGTACTCATGATTCCTTGTCTGCTCTGCTATCCGGTAGTGGGGTTTGGACACAGCTTCTGGTCTGCCACTATCGGCAGGCATGCATCTTTGATGCCGGCTTGCTCTTTTGTAGTTTCCTGTCTGCGTGACCTAGATTGCTCCACCCTTGGCGGCGGTCTTATAACCTTCCCGCGAACTGGGCTTAGTTGCCCTTTCGTGGTGTTTCTGTGCGCATTCCAGTGTTGCTCGTTTTGACCTTTGCTTGGCATTCGTTATCTCCTGGTTCTTGATCCTTGGCTTGTTTCACTATCTGATCCGGTGTATGACCTTGGCTCCGTCTGACTAACTGATCCGTGTATGACCCTGGCTTGTCTTACTACCCACTCTGTGCTGACCCCGGCTGTGGCTGACTAACCGATCCGGTTGCTGACTGTAGCTTGTTTCACCTACGCTCCGAGCTACTCTTGCTCCTGTCTGACTACCACTGTCCCCAGGTATAGCTGTGGGCATGCTTTACCTATTCGGTGCATCTGCTACCCTGCCGGTAGCATTGCTAGTGGCCTCCACACTGTGCAATCCCTTTGCCTCCAGGCACTTCCTAGCCAGTACAACTCTTCTTGCTGGTATCGTTGTTTGTTGCCTCAGCACAGTGTGATCCCATTGCCTGTTACCTATTTCTCTATACCAGTTGCCTCCTGGTATATGACCTTTGCGCGCTCCCTGCTGTCTCTACCTGTCTCTCTCTGGGTTTGCACTGTGCTACTGCAGTTACGTAGTTGGCAGCCTCCATGTGCACCTCCACAGTGTGGCCTTCGTTCTGTACCTTGCTGTACGTTACTGTGCACTATCAACTGACATCTCTCTCAGGAGGTTGTTCGGGTACTCTCCGTTACTATTCCTGGCATTCCAGATGAGAGCCAAGTCTGGCTCGGTACCTGTGTTATCTATTATCCAATTGCAATTCAGTATCAGCTTGAGTAGTGGACTACACTGTCCTTACGTCTGTAAATGGTACCACAAGCCTTTCCGAGTGAACGAAGCATGGTCGGGCTAGTGATCTCCTGTTGTCTGGCAAAGCTCTAGCCTGGGCTAATCCAGTATTGTCAATAACTTCTCGGAATTTGTGGGGGAATTCCACAGCGTGTTTGACGTTCCAGCCAGAGCAGTATCTGCAGCAAAGCAACTCATGACCATACGTCAGGGCACACGCACGGTGGCCGACTTCGCCATTGACTTTCATACTTTGGCTGCAGAAGTAGGCTAGAACAATTAGTAGCAGCAGTTACACAGGGTCTGTGCAACACCATCAACGATGAGACAGCAGCCTGTGAGCTGCCGGGAGACCTAAACGAACTGATTTCCTTCACAATTTTAATTGACACCAGGCTTAGAGACAGTCCTGCGTTCAGGAACCAGGGCCTGAAACATACTCATCGATTGGCTCCCAGCATTTCTACCCCACCCTGTCCTCCCTACCACCCATACCTCCTGATTCCATGGCTGGCAGGGTAGAACCTATGCAAATGGGCTTTACGAGCCTCTCTAGGGAGGAGAGGGCGTTCCAACGGAGAGAGGGCCTTTTTCTTTACTGTGGGACTACAGGGCACCTGCTACACTCCTGTCCTACCCGGCCGGGAAACGCTCGCATCTAGGGTTGTGTGAGGGGCAAACCCTAGGTGGAGTATCACAGTCCCCTGATTCTCAGTCTGGGAAACCTATTCTTGATATCATAGTATCCTGGTCCATATCCTCTGTCACGGCTCCGGCCTTGGTGGATTCGGGAGCTGCTGGATTCTTCGTGGATGCTGGCTTTTCCGCACGGCACGATATTCCTTTGTCACCTCTCTCTTCTCCATTGGCCATTGAGGCTATTGACGGTAGACCACTACAGCCATCACATGTCACCCATGAAGTTCCAGAATCCCTAAGGGTAGGGGCGCTCCACGTGGAGACCCTACAATTTCATATAATAAAGCCGCCGCATTATGCAATCATCCTAGGGTTTCCCTGGCTACAGATGCACAATCCTAGAATAGACCAGCAGACGTGCGACATCATGTCACGGTCCCCTCACTGTGCTGATGCGTGTCTCCAACAACCTACCAGAATACTATGTACCTCTACCTCGTTACCTGCAGTGTACCAATCATTCAAGGAGGTCTTTAACAAGGCAGAGGCTAGTACATTGCCAGCACACAGGCCGTGCGACTGTAAGATTGATTTAATCCCAGAAGCCATACCTTCGAAGGGGCGAGTTTACCCCCTGTCCCTGGAGGAGAATCGTGCTATGGAGGAATAGGTGTCTGATGCCCTGGCCAGAGGGATCATTCGCAAGTCCTCCTCACCCGCTGGCGCAGGATTCTTTTTTGTAAAAAAGAAGGATGAGGAATTGAGACCATATATTGACTATAGAGGTCTAAATAAACTGATGGTAAACAACGCATACCCCATGCCATTGATCACCGAACTGTTCAATCTAATCAAGTTAAGTAGTCCGCAGTTCTGCAATGGCCCCATCCAGTAGGTCTAAAAGCTATACAGAGGTTTCTAGGGTTCACAAACTATTATAGGAAATTCATTAAGAACTTTTCCTCAGTGGTGAAACCACTTACTGATATGTCACATAAGGGGCAGATACGACTAACTGGACCCCCACAGCTATCCAAGCCTTTGAGAATCTAAAAGCTGCCTTCGCTGAAGCTCCTATCCTGTCGCATCTCAATCCCACCCTCCCCTTTACCCTGGAGGTTGAGACGTCCAAGTCAAGAGTAGGCTCCCTCCTGTCTCAGTGCTCTGCTCCTGGCAAGACTCTACTCCTGTGTGGGTATTTTTCTAAAAAATTGTCAACAGCACAGAGTCTGTACAATATTGGAGAATGAGAATTGTTGGCTATTATTCTCGCACTTAAGGAGTGGTGCTACCTACTGGAGGGGACTAGCTCCCCGATTCTTATCCTCTCTGACCACAAAAACCTGACCTATCTCTCAGAGGCCAAGAGATTGTCTCACAGAAAAGCCAGATGGGCATTGTCCCCATCCAGGTTTAGTTACGTGGTTTCATACCTTCTTGGTACCAAGAATGTAAGGGCCGATGCTCTCTCCAGACAATTGGATTCGGAGCCTGAGGCAGAGACCACTCTGGTGTCAATCATTCCAACCAATCACATCCTAGCCACCATTCGCACAAGCATTACCTCTCCCTTGGGGAAGGAGATTTTGGCAGCCCAAGATACTGCTCTCGCAGACAAACCTAGTGGCATGTGTTTTGTTAATGACTCTCTCTGTTCTCGCCTGCTGAAGACTTATCATTCCTTGAAGGCCGCAGGGCATATCGGTTATGACCAATTAATTTGGTCCATATCTGGTGATCTAGCCTACGAAATGACTGCTCCGCCTTCGTGGCGGCTTGAGCCACATGTGCCCGTAGTAAAACTCCCAGACACCTTCCGGTCAGACTGTTGCAGCCAGTTTCTAATAGTGAACATCCTTGGTCTCACCTACCCATCGATTTCATGGTGGAGTTACCTGTCTCCAAAGGGCACACTGTCATTCTTATGATTGTTGACAGGTTCCTCAAGATGGTGCACTTTGTACCATTAAAAAGTCTTCCCTCCTCCAAAGAGCTGGGCGAGATATTTGCCAGGGAGGTATTCAGGCTACATGGGGTACCCAAGGTATTGGTCTCAGATCGAGGAAGCCAATTTGTATCCTGGTTCTGGAGAGCGTTCTGTGGGCAGATGGGCATCCAGCTGTCCTTCTCTTTGGCCTACCACCCTCAGTCGAATGGTGCTGCAGAAAGAGCCAATCAAGGTCTAGAACAATTCCTAAGATGTTTTATTTCGTACCATCACAATGACTGGGCAAATTTGTTACTGTGGGTGGAGTTTGCCAGGAATTGTGCCGTAAGTTCTTCTTCGCAGAATTCTCCATTCCTGATTAATTATGGCTTTCAGCCTGCTCTGCTACCTGACTCGTTTGAGGCACAAGAGATTCCGGCTCTAGATGAGCATCTTAGGCAGCTCCGCTCCACATGGGTTCAAGTTCAGAGATCCCTTCAGAGGTCCTCACAACGCTAAAAGAAACATGAAGACCATCAGCGGGTATTTTAGGTGGGGGAGAGGGTATGGCTGTGCTCCCGTAATTTTAGCCTCCAGGTACCCTGCAGAAAATTGGCCCCTCGTTTCGTGGGTCCTTACCAGGTGTTGTGTAGGATTAACCCTGTCTCGTATGCCCTCGACCTCCCGGCTGGCACGCGTATTCACAATGTCTTCCATGTGTCACTGCTCAAACCTTTGGTCTGCAACCGCTACACTTCCACGCCTGTCCTTCCTGGGCCTGTTCAAGTCAATGGCCAGGAGGAGTATGAGGTGCAGACCATTTTGGACTCTCGCAGAGTCATAGGACATCCTTCAATACTTGGTACATTGGAAGGGATACGGGCCTGAGGAACGTTCCTAGGTACCTTGTGGGCATGTTCACGCTCCTGCGCAGTTTCCATGCACTTTTTCCCCGTAAGCTTGGTCCTTCCCTGCCGGGAGGGTGTCATTGAAGGGGGGGTACTATCACGGTACCTGTGATTCCTTGCCTGCTCTGCTATCCGGTGGTGGGGTCTGGACGCAGCTTCTGGTCTGCCACTATTGGCGGGTGTGCGTCTCAGACGTCATGCTTGCTATTTTGTAGTTTCCTGTCTGCGTGGCCTAGATTGCTGGCAATATGTATTAGATAGGCCTTGCTTGAAATGGGAACACTTGGCAAGGTAAGCAGGAGTAAATATATTTTGGCCAAACTATGCAACAAAACCCTCATTTTTTAAAACAAGTGAATAAATACATTGGTATAATATATGCTGTAAACATAGTTCACATTCTATTTGTATGAAACAGTGCGAGATCGTCTTCTGACCAAAATACATATAGTGTGAGATCCTAAACAGCTTATCCAACCTCCTCTTGCCCTCAGAAAATTATAGGGTGCCCTTTATTGAAAGATGGGAGTCCCCTTTTACATTATAAGGTACTCTTTAACCCTCTGAGTTCCAGTGGGTGAGGAATGCATTATTTTACAGTGCACTGCTTACCCGTTTGGCACTCAAAAGTTTAACAGTGTGGGTGAGCTAGTTAGTCACCAGCATGTTACAATTGTTTATTAATCATGTGGGGAAGGAAGCTCATGGGGGAAATGCACTAAAGTGTGACAAAGGGGTATAAAAGAGGAAATAATGTCTACAATGATATCACGTGGAAGAGATCTTAGTGGATGAGCTCCATAGAATAATACAGGAATTGGAGACATAATCTCACTGGAAAAGTTATCTACTCTTGATCACCACTTTATCACGCCTTAATAAATCTCCCCCCAGCCTTCACACGTGTGCACATGCACATTCTTATCCATGCATGTATTCTCTAACACACACATCCTATATAATAATTCGCTAACAATGTTTTTCAGAAGCCGTCATGTGCAGTAGAGATGGATGTGCGTGCTGCAGTCATTCGTAGTAGAGGTGGCTGTGCGTGCTGCAGTCATGTGCAGTAGAGACTGCCCGCGCCGCAGCTGATACGGAACGAGGAGCTCCGAATTCAGAGCAGAGTCCTCTCTGCGTACCTTCCTGTGACCAAGCGGTCCCAGGAAGGTGCGCAGAGAGGACTACGGACTGAATTTGGAGCACCCCACTCTATCACTCGCTGTGTGGGCAGTCAGTACTGCGCATGACTGCAGCTCAGCCAGTGTTGGCCCATGTACACGGGCTTTAAAACGAGTATATATATATTTTACGCATACATACATGCACTCTTACTGTAAGAGGTAAGACATCTCTTTGAGATGACTGTACTTGTAAAAAAATTCTTATGATGGGTTATGAAATGAGTCACCAGGCAAAAGTACTTGCAGTGCCTTGCAGAAGTATTCAGACCCCTGACCAATTCTCTCATATTACTGAATTACCAATGTTACATTTACATTTTGTTCTGGTTGATATTTTTTTTTAAAACACTGACACTCAAAATCAATTATTGTAAGGTGAAACTGGTTTTATGTTAGGAAATGTTTAAGAAAAATAAAAAACTGAGGTATAAATATTTTTGCAAGGAACTGAATACATTCATATTTGAGAAAAAAAAGTGTGGTGGATGTGGGTTTGTGCTTCTGGCACCACCTACAAGAGGACAATTCATACTAATGGGAAACCATTTTTCCTAGGCTAGCAGTTAGGATGAGCGAAAAGTGAAAAAAAGGTTTCCATGGGAATTTTTCAGAAAAACAAGCAGTTTCCCACTTTTCCTGAGAAAATTCCATTCCACAGAAAATCCATAAAATGTCCTCTTTTTGGCCACTGTCAATATATTTTTCAAAGCTTTCAGTACCTTTGAAAGGGTAGAATTTTAAAAATATATATATTTTTTTATTTAGCATTTATGTTTGGAAAGGTGTGTACATCAGGCTTGGGATAAAATGCAATAACCCCTCATTTGATGCAGTGGGTTGTCTTCTTTCTGAAATGGTATGCTTGGTCTACTTGTTTTCTTGTTTGTAGTTGTTGCAAACATTTCAGTGCACATCCTATATAATAATTTGCTAAATGTGTGTTTATCAGATGCCGTCATGCGCAGTAGAGACAGTTGTGCACGCTGCAGTCATGCTCAGTACAAACTGCCCACTCCGTGGCTGATATGGAGTGGGGCGGCTCAAGTTCAGACCATCATCTGCTCCGTATCAGCCGCGGCACATTCAGGCACTCAGTACTGCTCATGACTGCAGCACCTCCACTGTTGGCCCGTGTATACAAGCTTTAAAACTAGTATGTCATAAAAAAAAAAAGCTACAAAACAGACAGATTTTGTTTGGTACAATTTTGTGGTCCTGGCACCCCATTCACCAGGGCTGTCCAAGTTTGTTCCTCTATGGCCACCAACAGGGCAGGATTTAAGGATTTCCCTGATAGCACAGGTGAATTAATGAGTGGCTTATTCATTTTGATTACTCTACCTATGCTCAGACAGAAATCTTTGAATTCTGGACTGTTGGTGGTTCTTGAGAAATGAACTTGGACACCCCTGTCCTACGATATGTCAACTCATACTAATGGGGTACCATTCCATCACTCAGGATTACTCCACTCATTCTGTGCATAAGGCCCTAGGTCAGGACAGTCAATTGCCAAACTCTCCAGCTGGCAGAGACTGCACCTCACATCATCTCCAACCATACAACTCACTATCCCTGCACTAGGTATTGATTTAAAAATAATTCTACTTGATGAATCATTCGCTGCCATACTAAAGCAAGTTATATTAATGGTTTGACTTTATAGTACACAATGAATTTTATTTTATTGGCAATTAAATTGCAATTACTGATATTTAAATATGCAAATTAAAGTATACACGCATTGTTTTTTAAATACATAAATCTGTCTTCTATTTTCATTTTCTCTATTGTTGATGTTTCAAGGCTTTCACATTCAATTAGCCAACTAACCTGTAAACCAATGTTCATCATTAAGGTGAACCAATAAAAAAAGGTTTTCAGTGTCACTTCTTAAAAGCTGTAGAGGAGTGCACAACACATTCCAAAGCAATTAAAGCAGAACTTTCACCTGAATAGCATAGCCCCTCAAATGATAATTACATTAGCGATAGCCACAGACTTATACTTGAAAGTAAAACTATTCGTTGCATCAACGAAAAAAAAGAAACTTTTATGCAGGAAGGCACCGGCTGGGATCTTGCAGTAGGTGCTCTGTGAGCCTTCGCTGTCAGTCCCTTCAGGTGCCTTTTGTCACAGTGGCATTCAACTCACCAATCAAGGAGTTGAAGGGAATGGACAGCACAGACGCAGAGATGCCGTCTCTGCAAGATGTCTGTTCTGTTCCCACTGCCTGTCTGCTTAAAAGGTTCTTTTTTTGTTATTGCAGCAATTAGTTTTATTTTCAAGTATAAGTCTGTGGATACCTCTAATGTAATTATCATTTGCAGCGCTATGTTATGTTATGTGACAATGATCTGGCTTTCAAAGGGTTAACAGCCTTATAGCTCTGTTTCATACAAGTGGTAGGAGTAATGGGGAGGACAGCGCAAAAGAAGTTCTCAAAGTGTAACATTAGATAAATGATCAAATATATTTAATATTCATAGAGGTTAGAGATATATAAATATATACACAGTTGGAATATAGCAAATAAAGCAAAAAAAAGGGTTAAGAAATTAATCAAAACAGTAAAATAAAAAGAAAGGTCTGGTAGGACTAGAATTCAATTAAAAAATGTGAGTTTATCCAAGCAATATCACCCACTCTATAACAGAGTGCATAGAAAGTTCTTTCTGGCGAGATATACTATGATTGCAGTGGGGAACAGACAAATGCATGAATGACAGTAAGTATATATTACAGGGAACTAGGGACCCGTAGACTGGTGGTGACATCAATAACAAAAAAAGGGGGGATATATGAGAGAGTTCAGTTCACATATACTCTTACATTAGATAATCTTGCATACAGTACAAATAGTATTGGGCTAGATACTTGCCCTTCCTGTATAATATGCTCTTACTTGAACCAGGCTTTGTGATACAGCTTGTAATATAGTCACTCAGGTTCACCTCTTGTAGAGTCGTTCCGGTGCCACCGTCCCTCTGGCTCCCGTTCTCTGTAGTTGAAGTGATGTTCAGGCCCAGAGTAGCTCTCTGTCAAGTGCCGGTCTGATCTGTTTGCGGCGTGTTTCAGTGCTCAATCGGAGCCTTCATCTGACAATCAATGGGCAACTGTCTCCAACTATCCCTAATTTATTTCTAAAAGGGCCAATGTAGTTAGGCCAAATAGTTGAATGGGTAGTGTCTTAAAGGGATAGTAATACTTAAAATGTATAAACAAATATGTTGTGGAGTGTATCCCCCTGAGTAAAACAAGGGCACTCCCACTGCTGAAAGGTGTTTCATTCAAAAGTTATTAATTTTCAAAGTTGAATTTTTTAGGTGGAATATCACAGTGGCCTGAAATTGTACAGTGGCGCTGTTGCTACACCATCCTATGGAGATTTATGGTCAACTGACCAGAGCTGTCCATAGGATCGTGTAGCAACAGCGCCACTGTACAATTTCAGGCCACTGTGATATTGCACCTAAAAAATTCAACTTTGAAAATTAATAACTTTTGAATGAAACACCTTTCAGCAGTGGGAGTACCCTTGTTTTACTCAGGGGGATAAACCCTACAACATTTTTTTTTTACATTTTAAGTGTTACTATCCCTTTAAAATGACTGACATTGTGACTTGTATATTATAAATAAAGGAAAAAATATATATTGGTGTGTAAATATTTTAATTGTTTTTGGGTGACTGAAAGGGGAGCATGTAATGCTGAAAAAAATAAATTTTGAAGTACAAGGAGGACCTGTAAGCATAATGTGGAGATGGAACTGGTTATATTGTATCCATTAACTACAGACTGAATGCAATTAATTGCTGGGGGATGCGATCAATGACAAAAAGACTTAACGTTTCGGATCTCCATTGTGATGTGAATCAAAATGCCTGGATATTCTGTGTTTTGGATTTTGTCAGAGACTTTGTCCTGTGGAGAGTAGAGAGTTAATTTTAAAAAGCAGAATTGTTTGAAAGTCTCTTTAAATTAACTCATTCTTCTAGACAAAGGGGGCCTCTTTCCATCAATGGGAGTGGAAATGGTTGACTGACTTTATAGTAAGTTATGGCTAAAATCCAGACAATTAAACTAGGGGGAAGATAACAACATCTGGGATTTTGGGTCATAACTTGTACTGGGAGTACAGATTCCAGGGATGACAGGTACATGAAATGTGATGACCTCTTCACATATCACCACAGATCACACAGATTATAGGGAGAATTTTAATGTGGAGTAAGAGCGCCATCTCCAGGGTATATAGCGTTATTAATAGTGTTTGGAATTTTTATCATAATATATTTGTGACATCATAGTAAAATTAGGAATTAAGAGTATCCAGTCAGATAATACTGATGATGTCACGGCATAATGAGATTGCTCTTTATCCAATAAGAGGGAATTGGCGGAGTTTTCTGATAAGAGTAATTTTACCTGATAAAATAGGAAGGCCTAAGGCAGGGCTCTCTTGGTTTCCTGATTCTGATCATCTTAACTTGGCTGGCTGCTAAAGAGATCCTGAGAAATACTCATTGACCGGTAACTATATATTTCCTTATTTTAACTCTGCAAAATTTCAGAATCAAATACATATTTCTTCTATATCTGAAGAAACATAATTTTCTTATCATTTTTCTTAGTGGACTGGCCACCCATTTTTAGAAATTATAATAAGCCATGTTGGCTGTAGTGGTTCTGAAATTAAGAAGAATTGATTGGTAAATTGTCATATTTTGCCAGATAAGTGCAATATAGTTGATAGCAGTGAGATATATATATATATCCTTGTTTATATATTAGTTAACATAATTCTTGGTATTTCTAGAATAAGATATTGTGTTTCTGGAAAGGTTATAATAGGTAATATTTGGTCTGGGGAATTCTTTGAATTAATTTATTAACCCTTCAACTGCTATTTGTCTATTTATTTTGAGGTGTTTCTTTGGATTCTTTGTGTATGTTTTTGGGTCTAAACTTTTGTACAGTGGGAAGTTTATTTAAACCTCTTACTAGACAAAAGAAGCCACCATCTTGGGTGTGACATCCTATAGTAATAAGTGATTAACCCTTGGAGTACCCTATAGGTTTTACATAGGATTGCCATGGTCATGTTTATGATATATGTTGCATGAAGTTTGGTAAACTGTCTGGACGTATATTATTGGATTACTGTCTGACATTTCAGCCTTGTTTCACTAGTAGTCACAGGACCACATATACACTGTTTGATACCCCAGCCTCTTTCCACTGATAGTCACAGAACCACACATACACTGTCTGACATTTCAGCCTTGTTTCACTAGTAGTCACAGAACCACACATGCACTGTCTGACATTTCAGCCTTGTTTCACTAGTAGTCACAGAACCACACATGCACTGTCTGACATTTCAGCCTTATTTCACTAGTAGTCACAGAACCACACATACACTGTCTGACACTTCAGCCTTGTTTCACTGGTAGTCACAGGACCACACATGCATTGTCTGACACTTGTTTCACTTTCCACTGGCAGCCACTGAATTGCATATGCATTGTTTGACATTACAACCTTCTTCCACTGGCCCTGCGGTAGCCACAGAGCCACACATACCCCGTCTAACATTGGAGGCTTAAAGAAACACACACACACTGTCTGATACTTCAGTCTTCTTCCACTGATAATCACAGTATCACATATACTGTCTGACACCCTTACACAGTTCAGCTGGTAGTCACAGAACCAAACATACACTGTCTAACACCCCAGTCTCTTTCCACTGGTAGTCACAGAACTACAGGTGCATTGTCTGACACACTATCTTGGTCTACTGTCCCAATTATTTCTACAGAATCACATATCCACTGTCTGACACTTCAGTTTTCTTTCCGCTGTCCCTCTGTTTAGTTATATAAGCACACATACATTGTCTGCTTCACCAGACTTGTTTTACTGTCCACTGGTAACCACAGAACCACACATACACTCTGTGGCACCCCAGATTCCTTCCTGTGTGCCACTGGTAGAAACACACACACACACACTGTCTGCTATCCCATCACTGATCCATTGTACAACTTTTTTCACCTTAGTTCCTGACTGAGGAAGTAACTGATTTTAGTGATGGACCAAGCCTCTTCCCTGTGCAAAAAACATGGCAGCACAGAAGCAGTACACTGTTAACTTTTCCTTTTTTCTTTTTTTATTTTATAGACAGGATCAGGGAGAGGAGATGGGCTGAAGGATGGGTGAGAACTGGGCTGACCTAGGTAAGACCTTCTGTTAAACAATTTAAAAGCCACTTATTCTTGTAGGTATAGTTTCCCTTTAAGGCACATATCAGTTAGATTGACTGCAGGATACATGGCAATTCCGACAATTCACTGGGGGGCAGATAATGAGCAGAGCTGAGTAGATTTGGAATACATTAATTAATCATGATGAAGGGTGTCTGTGTTCTGAAACAAAGTAAATGTATGAAACAATAGCAAACTATGTGCATATAATTCACATCATATGGGACTCTAAACAGGTCCCTAATTCTGGAAGTAGATTTCCCTAACAAAAAAAAAAACCTTTTACTTTTGCTATTTTCAATCAACTGCCGGAAGGATAATCAGACACAAAGGACTGCAGCACACAAACACGTCTGTTTGATTGATTCTCATTAGTAATTGAAATGAACAGACCTCCAGTTTGCAAGCCCTAGAGAATATTTACTTGCCGGTAAAGCATAGATTTAGCATTATGAGAGTGTACACATACATACATACATACATTCACTGCAAAATAAAGAAACCAAAAGGTACTTTCATAAGAAATATCTCCTAAATAAAGCTCTCCATTGTTTGGGTTTAGGAATTACATAGGGTTGCCAGATAATGCCTTTAACCCTTGTTGCAATACCTAGATACTTCTCTGGCACTCAAAAAGTTCAAGGGAACATACATGAAAAATGGCTGCTGCATTGATACATGGGAACCATTGCAGCCTATTAATTATCTGGATTACAAATATTAAAGGATTAATAACACATATGAGCTAGACTGACCCATCTCACATTTAAAGTGAAAGTACCTTTTATTTTGGCAATGTCATAAAATGTACCAAAATTAAACAGAAACCATAATAAGTGTACTGTAACTTAAAATAAAAGTGACTAAATTAGGAATGCAAACTTAAAGCGGAACTATCACTTAGATATAAATTCCCCCCAGTTAATCCTTAGCATAGTAACAGAGTAACATTTTACTCATAAACCAGAGAAAAGAGAATTATATAGCTTTCCTGCTGCCAAATACGTTTTTATCAGACCTTCCTGTTTTGCCTACTAATACACAGTATAACCCTGTATGTTTCCTTTTGAAACAAATGTATCTAATCTTCTCTTAAATGCATCAATTGTATCCGCCATAATCACATCCTTGGGCAAGGAATTCCAGAATTTAACAGACCTCACTGAAAAAAACCCTTTCCTCTGCTGAAGTCAAAACTTCTTTTTGGTATCCCACATTTGGATTCTTTGAAAGCAGTAATGCATTAAGTACTTAAATCCTGTTATAATCTTTATTAACTGCCAGCAATATTTAAAACTATATGTTCTTATGAGACTCACCACCAGACGACAGTGCAGATATCTTGTGAAGAGGCATCTGTGCATCTGCGCTGTCTGTCCCTGTCTCCTCACTGATTGACATATAACCTAAGGGGGAGTTGCATTGTACCACATGGTACAGACAGGGACGTAAAGCGCAGGTGCACAGATCCCCCTTTGACAAGATGTCTGCTCTGTCGCCTGGAAGTGAGTCTCATAAGAACTTACATTTCTAAATATGCCGGTACTTAATAAAGATTATAAGAGGATTTCAATGCATACCGCTATACCAAGTATTAATTGGGGGGCACTTATATCTAAGTGATAGTTCCACTTTCAAAGAATCCAAATGTGGGATACCAAGCAGAGGGTATCCTATTGGAACGGTGATGCCTAAATGGCGAGCGTCAAAAGGGCGTCATCAAAATGCTGCCTACAAATGTTACCTGCATCAAAAAAGACCAACATCAACATTTCTCAGTTTAGATACCAACCTTTTGACTTGAAAATGTTGCCCGCTTCTGGCATTACCAACAATGCTTGGCCACTGCCATATTTGATCAGTATCTAGATACCAGCTTACCTTATCTTACCTGAATAAGTGGTATAATTAGTGTCATTTTATTGTGACTGTTCCACAAACAGTATAAAGCCTGTAATTATTGCTCCTTTGACATTTTTTGCCAACATACAATTTTGCTTTGATATACTGAAATGGTTAAATAGAAGGCTCAATGATGATGGCACTAGAGAGATTTATACAGAAGATTGGGGACCTGTGGATTGGTACAGCATCTCATGCAGAGGTGTTCTCTATGACAGGGAAAAATATCATAGAAATAAACTAATTTTTTCTTTTGTTAGCTCCCTCATTCGAAGGTTAACACTGGGCGGTGAAAGTTCTCTGTGAAAAAAACTTGCCTAAATCTAACATTTATATTCAGTAGACGTGAAAAGAGATACAGCTTGTTTGGATTTGTAATTAGCCATATGAGAGTCCGGACAAAGTCCAGGACAGAAGAAAATACACAGGTATTAAGACTTAAATGAATACAGTGAATCCTATTTGGACAAGGAACAAAATCATCTGGTGCAATTTATAAAGGTAGGAAGCAACTGTGGGAAATCTTCAACAAGTTACATAGCATGTGAGGAAGATGGAGATAATGACCTTAGATTTCCCACAGCTGCCTCCTACCTTTATAAATTCCATCAAATGATTTGGTTCCTTGTCAAAATAAGGTTCACTGTATTAATTTCAGTCCTCATACCTGTGTATGTTCTTAACCCTTGGACTTCCATTATAAGTGCTAATTGTCTTCGACCTAAATAGTCTCTTGTCTGTTTTTGTGTGATTCACTCGAGTTCTCTCTGAATCGCCACTAAGCAGGCTGCAAGAAGACACTCCCTAGCCTCCTCTTGAATGTCCGAGCCTTCTGACTGCACCTCGGACTTTTCTGTGCCCATCTCCTGACTCTTCATCTTCGTTCAATAATAACAACAGTGTCCAGACCTCCGGAGACAACTCTCATGCTCTGTACTTAGTCTCATGCTCAGTCTCTGGGTCTGTCTTACACTACTTTATACAAGGTCAGCCTTTTGACATGTGAGACATTTTGAGGTTACCCTTTTGAAGCGGGTGACATTTTGATGTTTCCATTTTGACTTTCACCATTTAGGCGATGCCATTCCAATAATAAACCAAGCATAGCACCTCACATAAAGCCCAGTGGGACACAAAGGCTGTCACAGAGAGCCAATTCAGCAGCTACAAGTGAAACAGACCTCCCCTTTAAATAGGTACACATATTAACCCTTTGGATGCCAGAGGGATACACAATTCATTGCAAAGCAATGCTTTGTCTACCCCTCTAGCACTCAAAAGGTTAAAATGCATATTGCACTTCTACTCTGATATCAATGCAGTCCAGAAATAAGAATATTTTATATATGTCTTTATTTAACGAGGAGGCCTGTTGAGCATAGCCAATTGGTCATTTTGCACTAAGGTTACCTCATATTCCTTTAAAGGAGAAGTAAACTTCTGTTATTAAAATATATATATATATATATATATATATATATATTGTAGAACTTTTTCTGTTGAGTAAAATTCAGGTACTCCAGCTAATGAGAAATGCATATTTCCAGTGTTATTACATTTAAAACATGTGTTTGTTTGTTTTTTACTTTAACAATGCCCCCTAGTGGTTAAATTCCAATTAGTTATTCTGTTACATTCTATTTGAGTGGAATGTCAATAACAAAGAGTTCTCTAGTATTTGAGAGAAACTGTGAGGTCATGTTCTCAAAATTTTCAGGAAGTAAACACACAGTAAATTCATTTCCTTCTATAATATACAGGTTTTCATAAAAATGTTTACTGCACCTTTAAATCAGGGACACTTACGAAACCTGTAAATCATCTCAAAATTGTAATTTCAATCAGCAGCCAGTCCTAAATGCAAGGTAGGAATTCCTTCACTAGAAGAGATATTATTCCCTTAAGAAAATACCAAAATACAGAGTAGAGCATGAACTGTTTAATTCTTAACTTCCTGGTCCAAAATATATGGACTACTAAGCCCCATCTGGGAAACACACATAAGGCAAATGTGGAAATATATAATTTATTTGATTTAAAAGTGTTTTATAACACATTATATGCTAGAGAGCTGTCAGTGGGTAGATTGATTGGCTCATACATTTCTATCCTGTGCTTTGGAATTTAAAAAGTTACTTCACCATGAGCTTTCATTTGGGAATTGTGGGAAAGCAATGGAAATGCCATGAACTATGGATTCTTTCCTGGATGTATTTTTTTTTGTTCAGACATAAATATACACATAAGCAGTGATGTATTTACACCTAGACCAAGCAGTCTTAGGTCTAGGATGGCAGATTGGCAGGGGCAACAGACTGGATGGCTCTGCATATATCTGTTTTTGAAAGAAAATGCACTGTTTTACAAATGTGTGCCTCAGGCCTCACATTTCCCAAAGTTTACATCCCCAAATGGTCTTCATAAATCACATTTTCTACTTAGTATTTGCCCCTTAGGTGATAGTTATTTCCATTGCCCCAGTGTTTTTAAGGCAAGGGGGTATGGCCTGTGGAGAGGGCTGGATAAAGAGAGGGTGTGGAAAACAGTTTATGGGGATGCATGTACTTGGTTGGGCCTGGGGCAGCAGAAGGCCTAAATACATCACTGCTCATAAGTGTATTATATAGGTGCTGTTCTCTGCATAGTGGAGTGGATTTTCTAACATTATTTTTTCACATGTGAGGTGTAGAGAATGATAGGAAATAACATGGCTGCCAGTGAGTGGGAATCTTCTTTAGAGTTGTCTGCTATAAATGATTATATTGCTTGCACATGGATTATTGTCTCTTTATTCCTTGTGCCTTCAAGTTAGCCTTCTTGCTGTCATTGTCTCCTCTGCATTGTTGCAACGTCTTCTCACTTGTCACTACATCCCAGGCTGTCACTATTTTGCTTGTGTTGTCACTGTATGCCAGCTTCATTCTGACTGACATGCCAACGAGTGCCAGAGTGGCCATGGAAATAGGTATATTCAATTAACTCCATTGCAATTTGACAGATAAGAAAGCAAGCACCTCTGACCGAGAAGGGTTAATGAACTATGGAGATGATGTGCTTACATAGCACTGGATATTTGTGCGGCTGCAAGGCATTAACCATTTAAATATCAGACTGTGGGCAATACATTTCTTTGCAATGCAATGAGCAACTGTGTGGTCCTTTCAGGGACGCTATCACCTAAAAACAATGTTGATGATTTTCAAAGTCACCTATATATTGTATTAGCCAGTTTGTTTTTAGGAAAGTAGATTTTGTCTTATTTAGAGATTATGCTGGTTAACCCTCCAGAGATTTACGCAACGCATTGCTTTGTAATGCGTCGTGTACCCCTCTGGAACTCAAAAGGTTAAAGCATGCCATGCCGGATCTTCCTGTCTTAGTATCACATTACCTACCCACTCACTGACACCGCACAGAAATGAATTGCCCTCCCCCAGCACTGAAAGTGTTAAGTATTAGGGAGTGGGAAAGGTAATGAAGGGCAAAAACAGGAAGTGTCTGCACGGCATGCCTTAATTAGTCTAATATATCTTAGGAGGGACAGTCCCTCTTTGAGACCCAAATCCCTCTGTCCCTCTTTCCCACCCTGTGTCCTTGTGTTTAGGAGATCAGACTGTGTGGTGTATATATAAGTGTATCACATTGCTCCACAGCAATAAAACTCACTTTAACCCCTTAAGAACAGTACAGTCGCACACCCTGCTGGCTCTTAAAGGGATAGTAATACTTAAAATGTAAAAAAAAATATGTTGTAGGGTTTATCCCCCTGAGTAAAACAAGGGTACTCCCACTGCTGAAAGGTGTTTCATTCAAAAGTTATTAATTTTCAAATTTGATTTTTTTAGGTGCAATATCACAGTGGCCTGAAATTGTACAGTGGCGCTGTTGCTACACGATCCTATGGACAGCTCTGGTCCCGGGACCATAAATCTCCATAGGATGGTGTAGCAACAGCGCCACTGTACAATTTCAGGCCACTGTGATATTGCACCTAAAAAATTCAACTTTGAAAATGAATAACTTTTGAATGAAACACCTTTCAGCGGTGGGAGTACCCTTGTTTTACTCAGGGGGATAAAACATATTTTTTTTACATTTTAAGTATTACTATCCCTTTAAGAACCACAGACCATTATTATTATTTTTTTTATCGGATTCAAGGCTCCCCAAAAGGTGTGCAGATGTGCAGGGAGCCCTGAATTCCATGACTGTCCTGGCACGTCCTAGGTCCCTAACGCAAATCCACCCATGACATTCCATGAACGTCAAGAGTCGTTCAGGGGTTAATGTTTGTTTAAACATCAGTATATGTGTTTATTAATTAGTCTGTGTAAATAAAAGCCTTTGGTCTTGATCTAAATCATTTATTCAGTTACACAAAGAGGTGTCAGTAGGTTGTGAAATAATCTAAAAATGCCTTGTCACAAGCAAGGGCTATAGGCCCTCGCTGAGACAGTGGGGAGAGTGTGGAAGGGAATGGGTTAACAATACCAGACCCCTGGTTACCTGTTACTATTCCTAGCAACCACCAAATTAACCCCTGAAATTCCTCCTGCACTATCACCCCAGTACTACAATTCGCTGCCACCACTAAGACTTTATATCTGGGCGTCTTAGGTTACCCCAAACACAACAGAATTACAGTATAAAATCACCTTAATAATCAAACATTTAGACTTAACCCTATAGTAGAGTGTTCTAACAGAGCTTCCTTCAGAGTAGTGAGTTCATGTTAGAGAACAGAGACAAGAGCTGATTAATTAAACATTTAATCTGAAAAAAGGCTTCACAGTGCTGGTTACAAAAATACAGAAATAATGGACATACATAGATAAAGATTATACATTGGCAAAACAGTCCATAAAATAAAATGGGAGAAACACAAGACATCCTTAAAGGGATAGTAATACTTAAGTATTACTAATCCCCATAGTAAAGCCCTACTAAAAAAAACGTATTGCCCCCAGTGTCTACGTGTGCTTGCAAACCAAGCACACGTAGAAGACCATTTCAGTGAAAGTTTTCTTTTTTAGTAACGCAATCAGGCTATGCTGGAGAGCCGCCTGAAAGTCATACGACTTGCTTCCTTGCAGTCAACTAGAATGCTGACTACGGGGAAGGTGGAGGGAGAGGACAACTTTAGGAGAGATCATCTCTCAAACTATAAAGGTTTGAAAGCTGACACTGGGGGCAATACTTTTTTTTTAGTAGGACTTTACTATAGGGATTAGTAATACTTAAGTATTACTATCCCTTTAAATACAATTACTGATATTTTAAGAGTCCTTGGGAACTTCTGATGGTATATCCCCCTTCAGTTGTTACAAAGAAAGTCACTGTTTTATCCCAAAAAAAATATGAAATACTTTCCACAGGTCCTTCTAAGAGGCCAAACCCGCTGGGTTTTAACGGGGGGGGGTCAGGGGTCTGACCTGACCATTTACAGCCCACTCAATCAGACCTGTCATGGATCTTACTGCAGAGGTCTACCTGAAAAATAATAAGGCTTCCCCAAAACATGCAAACCCACAGCACACCTCTATAATTTTATACTAATCATATTCCTCATATCTCTGTGACTATATGGACACCAAACATGCTGGGTCTAACTAGTTTCAAAGTGGCTATTTTTGTAACTCATAGCAGGAACATCTCCCCCTGGCATGTTTGGTACCCACCAGAAGGGTAAAACCTGGGCATTCTGAATATATATTTGTATTGAACCATTTTACACTATATAGACATGTTCTCCCTATTTCATAATATTTGGGTGTCCCCTGGATGACCTCCATCAGAGCAGAGGGTCCAATATTTTTTTAACACACTTAGTTCTGCTCTGGTGATGCTTATTCAGTTTCTGGTAATTTTATGGCCTAGGACTGGTGCACTTTGAATAACATACAGGTCAGCAAACAAACAAATTATACAACCCAGAGGGCCAACTCATGCATTGGCATGACATGCTTGTTAATGCCCCGCCCATCAGCCACATCCTAGCAGCACCACCTAAAACACAAGTGTCCCTCTTTGGCCATTTGGAATGTTGGGAGGTATGATACATAACGAGAAAAAAATGGTTTTCTAAATATAAAATGTCTAATTCAAAATATACATGATTTTGAAAGCTTTCAGCTCTGGTCCTCAAGAGCTGACCAGACTTCACCTTTAACCAGACGCAGTCATGAAAAATGAATACTGTAGCCTTCTTTGATTTCAATGCAGCTGTAAAAAATTAGTATTTACTATGTGTCACCTGGTTAAAGGTGGTCACTGGTCAGCCTAACCAACAGTGCATGTTTTAAGATAACCAAGAATCAGCGCACGTGGATTCATTAAAGCGGAACTACCACCCCTGTTCAAATTTGGCCCAAATAAATACCCATCTGGTGACTAGCTGCTCAATAGTGCTAGTCGCCAGAATTATTACCTGGTTATTGAGAATTAAACACTGTTCCTGGACTGACAGCCAGGAAACAGTGCAGGCACGCAGACATCGCTGAACGGCTCATAGCAACTCCTAGAGCAGGATGGGATTGAAGGAGCCGGTGCACAGACGTCACTATGGAAAGATCTCTGCGCTGTTTCCTGCCTGTCAGTCCGGGAACAGTGTTTAATTCTCAATAACCAGGTAATAATTCTGGCGACTAGGGCTACTGAGCAGCTAATAGCCAGGTGGGTATTTATTTGGGCCAAATTTGAACAGGGGTGGTAGTTCTGCTTTAATGCTATGAGTGCCATAGGGGTATACTCCTCTTGCGCTGAAAGGGTTAACATGAGGCTGAGTGTATATATAATGTATATTAATGTACACAATGTAGACACAACTATATAAAATGTTTATTAATGTACAGATTGTACACACAGGAGTTCATATATAATTTATATTAATGTACACACTGTGTAAATGAATATACATTATATATATACACAGTCCCGTGTTTAGCGTCTGTACATTAATATACATTATACTCCTGTGTGTACAGTGTCTACATTTTATATGCAGTAATGTGTGTACTGTCTGCACATTAATATACAAAATATATACACGTGTGTGTGGAGTGTATATATATATATATATATATATAGATATAAATATACACACAGACACACACACACATATATCTATATATATATATATATATATATCTATATATATATATATATATATATATATATATATATATATATATATATATATATAAAAATATATACCTTCACTGTAATTGAGAACACAGCCCTGCAAAATTAAATGTTCATAAACGGCCTTCATGATTGGGTCGATCTGATCACCTGAATACAGGACAATCCTATTGTTACCTGCATGACAGTTTAAACACATAGTGAAAGCTTTGGACACATAGGAAATAGGCAGATTTCAGGACTGTACTGAAATCAAAGCAGCCCTGCAGTATGCATTTTCCATATGTAACCCCAGTTAAAGGGGAGGTCTGGTCACCCTATTCAGGGCAACCTGAAGCCCTCTAGCTGTTACAGACTACAAATCCCATCATTCATCTTCAGCCATTGGCTGGTAAGAGGAGATGGAAGACGAAGTCTACAACAGCTGGAGAGCCTCAGTTTGTTCACCCCTCTTCTCTTTTCTTTCACAAACACACTTTAGCCAAAAAAATGTGCAAAAACCAGCAACAATTGAATGACTATACTTACCCTTTAGTAAATCTCGATTATTGTAATGTTCTTGACTAAGTTGATCAGACTTCGCCTTTAACAGGGGCACATATGAAAAATGCATTCTGCAGGGCTGCATTGATTTCACACAACCCTGATATATGCATATTTCCTTTGTGTCCACAGTTAAAGATGAGGCCTGGTCAGTTTATTCTTAGCAATGCTAGATAAAATACTAAGTTGTTGACCATATTTTTGTAAGTACAATTCCTTAAAACAGGCTTCCAGGTATGTTTTTCTATGAAAAATGTAACCACCTCACTGCTAGATGTGTCTTCAATGTATTTCTTTGCAATTCTTTGCAGATCTCTTTAGCATCCAAGCATACAATTGTAGTGTTGTTCCTTAATATATTTTAATTTCTACAAGTTATTACAATGCATCCAGTGGAAAGGAGCCCCTCCGCTACCAGAACAGCAGGTATTCTAATGCAGAATGATATGATGCTGTCTGAGCTGGCAGTGTGTGAGTTAAATGAACAATATTAGAGAGAAAGTGATAAACCAACATGATTGCAAACATCTGTTCATGCTTAATCCCTCCATCCTTCTCTTTGAAACAAAGAGCTAAGAGTCTCCAGAAGCCTAGAGATAATCAGGGAAGATGAATGCTTTACTTACATGCTATCATGTCTGATATATGCTAAGGAAGCTGTGCATTACACAGGTATTGGCAGTGCTCTGGAGAAAACTCCAGGGGTTAAATGGATAACACATACACACATGTGTATATATATGTTAGGGTGACTAGACCTCACCTTTAACCGGGGACACATATGAAAAATGCATACTGCAGGGCTGGTTTGATTTCAGTGCAGTCCTGAAATATACCTATTTCCTATGTGTCCCCAGTTAAAGGTGAGGTCTGGTCCGCCTAAAATATATATTATATATATATATATATATATATATATATATATATATATATATATATATATATATAATCACTCCTGTGAGTTGATGCCTTATCGTAGCGGGTGTGTTTGTGTGTGTGTGTGTTAATGAAGCCAAGATATATGCCATCGGGAGCACATACTCCTGGCAGGGTCAACCAAGGTGGACAGATCAAAGCTAAGAAACCAGACTAAATTGATCCAAAATTTGCCAACCCGCACTGGAACAGCATGGCAGATTATGGTCCATTCCCTCAACATGGTGTCAAAAAAAAAGAAAATAGGCCTCATTCCCTTGTGGCTTGCGAGCTACTTTCTCTCTCTCTCTCTCTATATATATATATATATATAGAGAGAGAGAGAGAGAGAGAGAAAGGTAGAGAGAGAAGGGTTTATCCTCCTGAATAAAACAAGTGTACTGCTTAGAGATGTTTTATTCAAACGTTATTAAAGCTCAAACATTGTTCTAGGTGCAATATCTCATTTGCCTGAATTTTTACAGTGGTGCTGTTGCTAAACAATTCTATGGAGGATTAGGGTCAACTGACCAGACACATACATTGGATGGTGTAGCAATAGCGCCACTATAACATTACAGGCCACTGAGATACTGCAACTGCAAAATTCAAGTTTCAGCTGCATTGATTTGAATAAAATAACTCTCAGCAGTGGAAGTAACCTTGTACAAGGTGGGCTCTGGGCAACCAGAAACACATTCTTGAGTTGCCCTTGATTCTAACAGTTGAAAAGTTGGTACTTACAAGTTTGCTCATGCAGGGCTGGATTCTATTGTGGGTGATAATTTTATCACTGTTTTTATCTCCAGGTTTCCCCATCGACTTCAATAGAAAGATATTTGATAAAACTGGTGTTAGCATTTATCTCCTGCAATAGAAACTAGCCCCCTGTCCTGTGCCATTCCTGAAGGATAAGGTGATGGCTCTCTCCAAAGTTATAACTACAGATTCTAGTTATGTCTCTGGATAAATATTTTTGTGCTAGGGGGCCAAGAAAAAATGGCTCTCCAATGACCAGTTACATCACTGGTTCTCTCGTCTTTTGTGCTACATACCTCCCAATATTTAAAATGACCAAAGAGGGCCAATTTTATTTTAGGTTATGTTACTAAGTTTTCGTAACCTTATGATTTAGAGCAAGACCAATGTATTTTATTTACACAGAATCATTTATAAGCACATATAATGATGTTCAAACACTTATCAATGTGTGGAGCACATTGCTGTGGAGCAATGTGATGCAGTTATATACACCCCCCCCAGTCTGACCTCCTAAATAGAGGGACACCGGGGTGGGAAAGAGGGACAGAGGGATTTGCATCTCAAAGAGGGACTGTCCCTCATAAAGAGGGACTCATGGGAGGTATGCAGTTAAAGGGGAACTACCACCTCCACTAAAGTCGCCCTGCAATACTTATGCAGGTGGCGACTAGCTTACTGATCATTATTTTACTTCTCAAAAGTGCCCATGAATAAAGTTACACTTAAGTTTCCGAGACTGACTGCCAGGTTACTGCAGCCTCTGCGCCTGCGCAGTCGGTCTCTTCTGGAGCCGCCCTGGCCAGTGCTATGCCTGTGAAGAGTGTAGAGGACTGTCTGCGCAGGCGTGCATTCAAGATGTCCGCAGTGATGCCTGGCTTTCGGTCTCGGAAACTTAAGCATAACTTTATTCGTGGGCACTTTTTAAAGGTAAAATAATGATTAGTAAGCTAGTCTCCACCTGCATAAGTATTGCAGGGTGACTTTAGTGGAGGTGGTAGTTCCGCTTTAACCCTGAAATATATGTATTGCCAGTCACTGGGCCTTATGTATCACAGCACGGTGAAGCAATTACCCAGCAAATCAAATGAACCCACCACCGGGGACAAAGAATAATTCCCATTGATTTGGGTTTTTTAACCACCTGAAGTGATGATACCAAGGTCTCCAAAGCATTTTATTAGAGTCTCTGTGGTGAGCGTGGTGTGACATTGAACTGCTCAATGTGGCCTTCATTCAGCAGGCAAGGTATTTCTAATTCTCCCCCACAACTTGCCATTTTTTCCTTCATGATAAAAATTAACCCTTTGAATGCCAGAGGGGTATGCAACGCATTGCAAAGCAATGCGTTGTGTACCCCTCTGGCACTCAAAGGGTTAAAAACAATTATTTATGGGGAATATGTAGAAACAGAAAAGTTTAGGTAATTGTGGACAAAAGCTGACATTTCTAATATGAACTCTGTTTAGCTGTTTTGCTTCAGAATTGCTGCACTTTTCTATTTATACATATTCCGCATACAAATGAATCTTTGGCATCCAAGGGGTTAAATGTCTCATTTGAAGCCAAACCTTATTTTATGGGGGGGGTTTGCACATGGGACCTGTTATTTTGTTCAAGAATTACCCCAATTTTGCCACTTTACGCTTGTTTTTATACATATGGCCCTTAAGAAACTGACCTATGTTATTATGAATTATATCGGACATAAACCAGACATGTCACAGGCATTGGTTTCTATAACTACTGTTGCTGCCACCTACTGGAAAGAGGAGACATGAATGCTAAAAACAGAACAAATGAGGAGAAGACAGATGACAGAATGGTTTACCAGAGAGGATAAGCTGAGAGCCATAGGTGGGATAGTGAAGAGGTGGCACAGAGAGTGGGCGATATATTAAAAGAGAAAATGGAGTTGGAGAGAGCTAAGAGGGTGAGAAGGGAGAAATGCACGGAGATTGCGAGGAAAATAGAGAGAAAAACAATGAAAAAATGACTTACAGGTAAGAGGCTCTGATTTGTTGAACAGAAATGCTATCTTTGGGAAAAAGGTGACACTTTGTTTAACCCTTTGAGTGCCAGAAAGGTATCCAATGCATTGCACTGCAATGTATTAGATACCACTCTGACACTCAAAGGGTTAAAAAAGGATTTACAAAGGCTGGAGTCCTTCGTATAACAGTTATATCTATCCACCTATACATATCTATTTATTTGATCACTTTTAAAACGTTGCATGTAAAATAGCGTGCAGCTACACGCCGCATTAAGCATGTTGCCGTGATGAAAAGGGTGACATGAGAATCTCACGCTGCATAATAGCACAAGATTCTGATGTCGCATCCTGAAAGGTCGCTTCAATCGAGTCCGCATACCTTAGCATATCTAAGAATTGGCAGAAACCTGACTCTCCCTCACTATGAGTCCAACATACCTTAGCAAGACCTGTAATAAACCCTTTATAGTTCACATAACACTAAGCAGCTTCTATCTTTGGCGGCAAAGGGGTTAACACACACACGAGCTCTTGTCATGACCAGCAGGCAAAATGGAAAGCTGGAGAAGAACAAAATAGGAGAACATCCTTGGTGGGGGCAAGACCACTAGATGACTCTCCCTCTTATGCTATGTATGTATCATGTGTTACCTCTCCAGACTGATATAAATAGTTGAAATTTCTCCCTGGCACTAAAAGGCTGTCAAGTTGAATGCATGTAACACATGATAACATATCACATTATTATACACAGGGAGCACTCAGTTAAGAGAAAACCTTATTGCGTCACCCTGATTTTTTTATTAAGAAGAGGTGATCAGAAAGCTTTATAAATTGGATTCAATTGGTTTGAAGTGCCATTTTACAGAATGCAACATGAGATCTTGTGCTTTTATGCTGAGCTAGATTCTCATTTCGCCCTTTTCATCATGGCGACGCGCTTAATGTGGCGTATAGCCGCAGGCTATTTTACATGCAACATTTTAAAACAATACTCTATCTATCTATCTATCTACCTATCTATCTGTCTATCTCTATTTAATCAGCGGGAGGCTATAGCCGGCGATGTATGGCTTTATGTACAAAGAAACCGGAGCGATTCTGGAGCAGGCTATCTGCTCCATAGTGGAGAAATAAAACTTCGCATTCAGTTAAATAGGGCTTTTAATCCCTTGATTGCTAGAGAGGTTTCCAATGCATTGCAAAGCGCTGGGAGAGATCTCTTGCATTCTAGGGGTTAAAATCACCAATGAAAACAATGAGGAATTTTACAATATTTTACTTTTCTCTATTCAGGGCTGGACTTCCCAATAGGCAGATTAGGCAGCCAAACTAGAGCTCCAAATTTTGAGCGTTGCATCAGCTGTGCTGGCCACACCCACATTCTAAATTGTATCCCTGCACCAGTTTTATACCCCTTTTCAAGCTATTATTTAACCACTTGGATGCTAGACAGATCACCAACACACTGCAAAGATCTCTCTAACAACCAAGGGGTTAAAGTGTTTTTTGGCTTGTTATAGACAAAGGGAATTTTCTGTGCTAGGAAATAGTGGATGTTCTGGGTTGGGGCCAAGTGAGGAAAGGGGGATGTATAAATCCTACCCTGATTACACTGTTGGTGTTCCCCAGGATTTATCTAGTTTTCTTGTGCACATAAAACCCCTTGGGGGAGAAGCACTAAGGCGTGATAAAGTGGTGATGGAGTGGAGATGACTTCTACTGATATCACTTCTCCAAGTCCTATGTTATTATATGGAGCTAATGCACTAAGATTTCCTCTACTCTGGAAATCTTAGTGTATAGTCTCTATAAAATAATATAGGATCTGGAGAAGTGATATCACTGGAGAAGTCATCTCTGCTTTATCACCTCTTTATCACGCCCATTGCGTTTTACAGACTGAGCCTTTGGTTGAGCAGAGCAGTGTGGGTGGAGCTGGGAGGAACATGCTCTGAATTTTTCTTTCACGTATGTGTATAGCTGTGGATCTCATTTTGCACAAGGCAACCCTCAATCTCCATCTGGGATTCCTGGGCAATCCTAACATTTTTAAGGTAATTTGTCATCTGTGCACTGAGGGTACAAATACATATATGGTTATTCTTAAATCCCACAATCAAAATGACAAAAAGGAACAAATTGTACATAACAACTTCCATAACAATACATTTGATATTCAACATTCACATTTTTGCTAAAGTCTTCATAGAAGAACGTAGCATCCTAGGCTGTTGACCAAGGCTAGATAGCAGACATGTGGAATTAGCTGGACTAGAACCCACCATACTTACCACTTTTCAGACTTGTGCCTTAACCACACGACCACGGGCAGGATACACTCTTTTTTTATTGCCACCCCTTCCTAATTTCTGTCTCTCCCTTATTAATCTCCTACTGTTTTATCTTCTTTCCTACTCTCGCCATCTTCTATCCCTTCCTACTCTCACCATCTTCTACCTGCACCAATTAGCCTTATGGTCTATCACATTACAGACAACATAGTGATTCAATTACAACCACCTATTATCTTACCATGTATACCCCAACCACAGTGTTCCATTTTATACTCAGGTTAATGCAAGGGAGACATGGCACTTGCTGAGAACCACTGGTTTATGGTGAGAGGGAGTCAACAAGTAAAACAGACAGTGAAATGGATCTCTGTAACTACAGGCAGCTGCTGTCTTCTTTTGCAAAAAAAATAGCCATTTAGCAAACAGACAGACAGAGCAGACAGAAGAGGGGAGGTTCATTAAATGTCGAAGAGGGCTCAAAATGTCAGTGTCCTGTCGGAGCAGTGTCGAAGGCACATTGAGTATGCACTAAATTGTCTTCGAAATCACATCCCCACGTCAATATCCATCTAACGTGCCTTCACCAGGTTTGCAAAATTTTCACTCATCACATCAATAATGGCCTATTTCCATATGGTAATGAAGCATAATGACTCAGTTGCATATGTAAATGCAGGATAATGATCCATTATCATATTCATGGTGGTGTGTTACATTCACTAAACTTCGATAGCAGTTTTTGTTGTCTGAGTTCACAGTCTCTTCCCCTACCTGAGGCTGGCAAAATTGGGATCACTTTGTACTTTCTTATGCAGTAGCAGCCCTCAATCAATCAGAAGCAGGAAGGTTTCTGAACTGCTGTCAATGTGGAAGGATTGCTCTCTCTCACACATCACCAGCAGTACGACATTCCTGAAGTCTGACAGCATTCTCTCTGTTGCCCCACTTGGCCAGTAGGGAAGTGTAGAGGATACTTTCAGCACCACAAACAACATGACTCCCTAAACCCTTTGAGTGCCATAGGGATGTGCATTGCTCACCCCTGTGGCACTCAAAAGGGTTAAAAAAAAGTACACCAAGCCCTACAAGATTATCTCCTCAGCTCTTTATCATATTTGTTTTGTGCACTCCCAAGAGAACAAGGCTGGGGGTCAGGCAGCATCCATGGGGATTTGTGGCTACCAGCTGCCCCCCAGCCTTGTTCCCTTGCCCACTGGTAGCCACAGAACCCCATGGACACTGTCTGCCCCCAAGCCTTGTTCTCTTGCCTTCTGGTGGCCACAAATCCAAATGGTCACTGCCTGGGCAAGGGAACAAGCTGTCAGGCATTGTATGTGGGGCTAACACACAATGGTGATGTTCCCTATGCTGCCCCACTATATAGAAATGATTCCCCCCAGTAATCTCCTACATGCTGCCCTTCACCTATCAACTCCGACATGATGCCCCCCAGTAATCTCCAACATGCTGCCCGCCCCCTATCAACTCCGACATGATGCCCCCGCCTAGTAAACTCCAACATGCTGCCCTCCCCTATCAAATCTGACCAGATGCCCTCCCAGTAAAATCTGACATAAGGTGCCCCCACACAGTAACTGTCCAAAAATAATGTCTGTTTTGTGTGTTATAAAATCAGACCTCGCGGGGGACATCAAGACCCCTCCTGATGTCCCCCTGACATTGATCACCTATCCAAATGGATAGGTGATCAATGCTGCAACCAGAGAGGTGAACAGGGTCTTCCACTCTTAGCTCCTATCCTCTACTCAAGTCAGCTTTCTATCAATGAGTGCTTGATTGGAGGTTCAAGTGCTCATTGACTGAAAGTCGGTTCAGGAGCTCTTTCATTAAAAGCATCCAACCCCACATTTAATGGACTCCTGCACTGGAGTAGGATAAAAGCACCCATTCATAGAAAGCCTCCAATGCATTGTGCTCCCCTCTTTGACATTAATCCTTTGAGTGCCTGAAGGGTATGCAATGCATTGCGTACCCCTCTGGCACTCAAAGGGTTAACTGTGTGGGGGCACCTTATGTTGGAGGGTAGCATGTCAGAGTTTATAGGGGAAGGGCAGCATGTTGCAGTTTACTAAGGGGGCATCATGTCTAAAATGGCAGGTGAAGGGCAGCATATTGGCGTTTACTGGGGATGCATCATGTTGGAATTGATAGGGGGAGGGCAGCATGTCAGATTTTAACATTGTGGGGCATAATGTTGGATTTCTATATTGTGGGACAGCATGGGAAACATCACTATAGTGTGTTAGCTCCACATACACTGCCTGACACCCCCCAGCCTTGTTCCATTGCCCAGACAGTGCCCATTTGAATTTGTGGCTACCAGTAGGCAAGGGAACAAGGCTGGGGGGTCAGGCAGTGTGCATGGTGTTCTGTGGTTACCAGTGGGCAAGGGAACAAGGCTGGGGGCAGCTTTGTTCCCTTGGGAGTGCACAGCATATATGGAATGCATATGATAGAGAGCTGTGGGGATAACTGTGTAGTGCTTGGTGTACTTTTGTTTAACCCTTTGAGTGCCACAGGGGTGATCAATGCACATCCCTATGGCACTCAAAGAGATAAGGGAGTGATGCTGTCCATGGTGCTGAAAGTATCTTCTTCCCACCCTTACTGGCCAAGTGGAGAAGCAAAGAGAATGCTCTCTGACTTCAGTATTATCTTACTGCCGGTGATGTGTGAGGAAGGGCATCCCTTCCGTATCGACAGCACTTTGACAATCCTGTATGCTAATTGGGGACATTCTTCTCCCCTTCCCTTGCATCCCTAAATCTTAGTGCATTTGACAATGTGTGTCTATATCTAAATGTCTAAGTGTTTTGAACACATCAACAAAATCATATTGCCATAGCATCGACCTTTAGTGAATCTCCGCCAAGGACTCCAACTTAGACATGTCCATCTATTAAAGGCATATTGAGAATAAGTAAAACATATTTATATTGTAGGGTTTATCCTCCTGAGTAAAACAAGGGTACTTCCACTGCTGAGAAGTGTTTTATACAAAAAAAATTGCAATTCAGACTTGAACTTTTTATGTGCAGTATCTTAATGGCCTGATACAGTGGCGCTGTTGCTACACCATCCTATGGAGGTTTAGGTTCAACTGAACAGTGTCCATAGGATATTGTAGCAACAGCACCACTGTAAAATGTCAGGCCATTGAGATATTGCACCTAAAAAGTTCAAGTCTGAATTGCAATAATTTTTGAATAAAACACTTCTTAGCAGTAGAAGAACCCTTGTTTTACTCAGGGGATATATATTTTTTTCTACATATTAAGTGTTACTATCTCTTTAAATAAATTGAGCTACTAGTTTAACCCCTTGATTACCAGGGAGGTATCCAACCCATTGCAACACAATGCGTTGGATACCTCCCTGGCACTCAAATGGTTAACAGAGGCCTATTGCATGACATGCAGTGTAAAATTATACATAACCTTAATTTAAATATCATTTTACAGTCAGATAAGCTTTTCCTTTTAACTGGCTAGTTTGATTGATGTTTTTTCACAATGTATAATGTTTTGTTTAAAATTAACTTAAATTGGCTATTGACACAAAATAAAACGTAATCGATGATGAACTGAAATTGCACTTGATCTTTATTAATCTCATATGTAAGTGGAGAAGGGTGTAACTACAGGGGTTGCAGAGGGTGCAAATGTCACTAGGCCCATCATCCAATGAGACCTCTCAGCCCCAGAGTCCAAAACATTTTTGCAGTAGGACCCTCCAGTGACTAGTTATGCCAACTAACAGGAGACTAAACTTTCATTAGTGCTGAAGTCACTTTTCCCTATTTTGCTTTAGACCCTTTTCACAAAGGCACAATTAACACAGAATTTTTAACACACCTTAAAGTGTGTTATCTTTATTTTATTTTGTAGGCATTAAAAAAACATGAAGAACGATATAAGTCTTATCTCTCAAACCTTTACGGTTTGAGAGATATTCACAAGCAAAGTTTCCCCTCCTGCCCCTTTTACCTAGTGTAAGCCGTCTCTTCTCAGATGTGGAATCCAGTCCATAGACCAGACAGATAACAGAAGGGGACAATATTCTTCCTATGAGAACAATGAAAGCCCTGCCCCCCTTGACAAGTTTTTCAGGTTTTTCCCTTATCTTAATTGACGATTGTCCCTCTCTGCAATCTACCTGGGCACCTCCCTTCTGATCTGGCTGAGCAGTGTTACATCAGTGAAAGGGGCAGGAGGGGGATAATTTGTCATTGAATTACTCTTGAACTACAACTCTGACCGAATTGAAATAACACTCTCCAAAGTCCAAATATTATGATGATTAATTAGAGCTGCTTTTATTATGAAACATTACTATCCCTTTAAGTAGTTCAGCTTGATGCCTGTGAAGTGGACCGCGTGGCTGTATCTGTATTGCTTTTCATGCAGAACGCAGTGCAGTTGCAGCATAGCTGATTGGCATTGCAGCCAATGGGGCTATTATGCAGAATGTTTACAGGGGTGATTGTATTATTCAGGTGCTCACATGATAATCCAATCAATTGTGACGTATGTGGGAGCCAACTAGTCATGTTTGAGTGATGCCAAAGTGGACTATCCTTCAGTCACACCTCCAGCATACCTCCAGAGATGGCAGCTCCAGATTTACAGACACATTAGAAATAATTTTCTCAGACACCTTGATCTGTAGTATTATGCAGGGCTGTCAAGTCACCCATGTGAACCTCACTTAAGCCTATAGAGTGGAAAACATATGACCTTCCAGCTGGAGTCCCACAGGTTGCCCACTCCTATGTAATGACAAGTTACCAGGGTTGTCAGTTACACAAGCAAGCAAGCTTCCTGTCTTAAAGGGATAGTTACAATTATTATGTAAAAAAATATATGTTGTAATATTTATCCTCCTAAGAAAGCAAGAGTACTCCCACTGCAGAAGGTGTTTTATTCAAGAGTTATTGTTGCTCACACGTGTTTTTTTTAGTTACAATATCTCAGTGGCTTGAAATTGTACAGTATCTCTGTTGCTACATCATCCTATAGACAGCTCTGGTCAGTGGACCATAAATCTCCATAGGATGGTATAGCAACAGCGCCACCATGCAATTTCAGGCCACTGTGATACTGCAACAAAAAAAATCAAGTCTGAGCTTTAATAACTTTTGAATAAAACAAATTTCAGCAGTGGGAGTGCCCTTATTTTACTCGGGGGGGGGGGGGGGTAAACTCTACAAAATGTTTTTTTACATTTTAAGTATTACTATGCCTTTAACTCTCTGCAATACATTGTGCACCCCTCTGGCACACAAAGCGTTAATGATGACATCATTAAATGAGATTTTCTGCTTCTAAACCTTGATTATCACTAGTATATTTTGTAGAAAAATAAAACTGACATTTCCTTTTCAGTTGTTAACAAACCAAGCACAAATTCATTTTTTGATACTCATTTAAGAGAAGAAATGTAATACTTAATTGCATACTGCCGTATAATATTTTAGTGCTTTATAAATGAATAATAATAATAATACTATGAACATGAATAATTTCATAACAAAGAGCTATAATTTCATTAGAGAATTAAGTTGCAACTGAGACTGTGGCAATATGAATGCAAATGATTGTCTGATATGTTCTTTGTATTGTTTGATACTAAGTCCACTGAGCTAAACCAGGAATAAACCAGACAGAGCAATTGACCAGTTCATTAATGGGAAGCCAGGCTTTTCTACAGCTGCATGTTATAACCCACTCTGTATCCTGAGAGAAAGGAGGCCATATGATCAGAAGCCGTGAAATCCATTTTCCACAGAGCTTTAGGATGTTCACCCTGTGCACTTGCGAGGATTACAAGACACAAAGCTCAGCTATTCAGTTGTACTGTGCATTACTGCTGTGACTACAGGGAAGGGCACTTGTAAATGATTCACACACACACACAGATCATCTTTCTGCCCTCATTGTAACTAGGGAAGGGGTCTGCTAGATTCATGCAATGGATTCTGCATGAAACCTCTTCTGTCAACTAACACTGCAATGATAAGTAACCTCAGACCATCTGTGAGTGTAAATTAGATAAAAACTGAAGATGTTATAGAAAAAAAGAGCGTCAGAATCCCCGCTACCTTAATGGCCACAGTTCTGTAACACATTTCATTGCATGTCACTGCAGTAAGCCTACAGGTGCTAATCACAAGCTATGAAGCACGTTGGGGCATATGTATAAATGAACAGTAAAGTAATTCGGGGGGCAAACCAATTGCAACACAGGCGACACATAAACAGTCCCTTTTAATTCAATGGGGGAGGTTAACCCACTGAATGCTACAGAGGTCTCCAGTACATTGCTTTGCAATGTGTTGGAGTCCTCTCTAAATTTAAGGGGTTAAAATCTCCATTTAAAGTAATAGGATATAGGGAATATTTATTTGTTCTCTGTAGTGCAGTTGGTTTGTCCCTTAATTCTTTGAGTGCTAGAGGGGTACACAATGCATTGTGTACCCCTGCAGGCACTTAAAGGGTTAATTGTTTAAAATGTTCCTTTATACTCAAGCCATAAATATATCTATAAACATGTTACCAAGTTAACCTTTTGAGTGCCAGAAGGGATGAGCAACGCATTGCAGGCCAATGAATTGCTCAAAACTTTGGCTCTCAAAAGGTTAACCCCTTAAGGACCGTTGATGGTCCTAGCATGTCACAGGTTGGGAAGCGATAAGGACCCATGACCATGCCAGGTCCGTCATGGAATTCAGGGCTCCCCGCTGCACGCCATTCTGGGAGCTCTGAACCTGATACTCAAAAAATATGGTCCGTGGTCCTTAAGTGCCAGCCACGTATGCGATCACTCCTTTTTTTAACCCCTTAAGGACCCACAATGTACGTACATGTCATGGGAAAATTTACGTTAAGAACCCACAACATATATGTACGTTGTGGAATTCAGGGGTCCCTTTGGGGACCCCTGATTCCATTTCCGGAAAAGAAATGCCCCATTGTCCTTAAGTGCCGGCTGCGTGGCTGGTCTTTAAGGGGTTAATGGACAAAACTAGATATGTGTTTAGCAACATCTTAAAAGGATAGTAATACTTCTTTTATGTAGGCTTTAACCCTTTAAGGACCCATGACATGCCAAGACCATCATGGGTAAACTTGCCGTAAGGACCCCATGACGGTCCTGGCACGTCATGGAATTCAGGGCTCCACACGCAGCTGCACGCCATTCGAGGAGCCTTGAATAGGATGCAGTAAAAAAAAAATGCTCCATGGACCTCATGTGCTGGCACGCACAGCCGGTCCTTGAGGAGTTAATATTGTAGGTATTTAATGAATAAACAAAAGTGTTTTTGCAATAACTCATAGTTTTAGTGTAATCTCGATCTAAAGTTTACCCCTTCAATTGCTCTTGAACTACAAAACTGTTTGTATTGAAATATAGAGCTACATTATTAAAATAGATTAAAGAAGACTCAAAAGTCACTTTATTAGAAGAATGAATATCCCTTTATAAAGTTAGTTTTTTATATTTACGCTTCTTCTCTGAATTTCTCTGGGTCTGGTAAATTCAGCTGGTCGCTTCCTCCTATCCTTTTCTCCCTATAAACCTCCTAAAGATGCCATCAAATGCAAGTTCACTGAAGGAACTTCATGGCACTCTGGTTAGCTGTTAGCAATACAAGTAGCTCTCTAAACATTTGTTTTATATTAGTATATGAATAATAAACTTAAGGACAACATCAATACAAGAAAATACCTGTTTTATTTCCTTTCGTTAAAGGGATAGTAATACTTAATTATTACTAATCCCCATATTAGTCATATTTAAAATAAATGTATTGCCCCCAGTGTCATCTCTCAAACCTTTATGGTTTGAAAGATAATCGCTCCTAAAGTTGCCCTCTCCCTTCCCCTTCCCCGAAGTCAGTGTTGTAGCTGACTGAAGGGCAATCCGGTCTTACGACCATCAGGCGGCTCTGCAGCAGAGCTGAGATCACGTTAATAAACAAAAAATCTTTCACTAAAACGGTCTTCTACGTGTGCTTGCAAACCAAGCACATGTAGAAGACCATTTCAGTGAAAGATTCCTTTTTTATTAACCCGATCTTGGCTGTGCTGCAGAGTCGCCTGATGGTCGTAAGACAAGCTTCCCTGCAGTCAGCTAGAACGCTGAGTACAGGGAAGGGGAGGGAGAGGGCAACTTTAGGTGCAATTATCTCTCAAACCATAAAGGTTTGAGAGATGACACTGGGGGCAATACATTTATTTTAAATATGACTTTAATATAGGGATTAGTAATAATTAAGTATTGCTATCCCTTTAAAGGGATAGTAATACTTTTTTCTTTTTTTAGTTTTAAAAGCAAACTTTAGTGAGTAAATCAAAAAGATTACATCAAGAATAATTATACAAAAGTAGCTATAGACATAGATAACAGTTAACATAGTAAAACATTCACAGTGGAAAGCTCCTGATTGGAGCCGCATTCAAACAAAACAATCCCTGTGAGATAGAAAAAAATATATTCCCGGAGTGTAAAGAAGTTAGAGAAAATAGAGTAGATGAAAAGAGAAGAGGAGAAACAAAAAAAAGGGGGTGCTCTGTTTTGTATAAAGCCAGGACACAAAACAGCTTAAACTAGTCAAATTCTACAGAGGGTGCTGTGTTGCAGACCAGGAGAACCAAGGTGTCCATATGTTCTGGAATACATTAATTTTGCCAGTAATAGAAGCATGGAGGCGTTCAGATGTCAAAATCTTGTCCACCCTGCGTCTCCACATTTGTAATACTTCTTTTATGAAAGCTTTATTATTGTAGGTATTAAATAAACAAAAGCATCAAAGTCTTTTTGCAGTAACTTTCATAGTTTAGTGTAGTATCGATCTAACGTTTACCCATTCTGCCCCTTTTAGCCACATCACCGCTCTAGTTGTCAGACTTGGATTCTGGTCTGCGAACCAGACGGCTCGTCTGGAGAGCCAAAATATCAGTGGATACAAAGGAAATCTTCATGACAACGGTGTACTGCCTCAAACCAGGCACACTTTGTAGACCGTTGTCATGAAGATTTCCTTTGTATGTACTGCTATTTTGGCTTTCCAATCGAGCCGTTGGGTCAACAGACCAGAATCCAGGTCTGTCAGCTAGAGTGGTGACGTAGCTAAAAGGGGAAGGAGGGGTAAACTTTAGATCAAGATTACACTAAAACTATGAAAGTTATTTAAAATAGACTTTGATGCTTTTGTTTATTCATTTAATACCTTCAATATTAAATCTTACATAAAAGAAGTTTTACTATCCCTTTAAGGAAAGGAAATAAAACAGATATATGCTTGTACTGATGTTGTTCTTAAGTTTATTGTTCATATGCTAATATAAAACAAATGTTTAGAGAGCTTCTTGTATTGCTATCAGCTAACCAGAGTGCCATGAAGTTCCTTCAGTGAACTTGAGTTTGATGTCATCTTTAGGATGTTTATAGGGAGAAAAGGATAGGAGGAAGCGACCAGCTGAATTTACCAGACCCAGAGAAATTAGGGAAGAAGCATAAATATCAAAAACTAACTTTTTAAAAGGATAGTAATTCTAATAAAGTGGCTTCTGAGTCTTCTTTAATCCATTCTTAGCATGTAGCTCTCTATTTCAGTACAAACAGTTTTGTAGTTCAAGGACAATTGAATCCAAAAGGATCCCTCTCCTAGCCCTTTCCCTGTGTCACTGATTCTCTCATGCTGGTCCGGACAGATGGCGGCGAGGGACAATCTTCATCAAATGGGGAAGGGTTTTCCTTATACTTACTGACTGACGATTGTCCCTCGCTGCGATCCATCCAGTCCCACAACCAGATTCCAGATCTGATGGGAGGAAGCCAATACTGTAAGTATTGAAATATAGCGATATGGACTAAAAAAAAAGAGTGAAAAGGTGATTGAGATTATTTTCACTGCAAGAGGTGTTTTTGGCACTGTGAAGAAGCAATATTTGATCACAGATGCAGTAGAGGTGAAATACATAAGAATAATCAAAGGTCTACACTTAGATGGTATGCATCTCCTCTTCTTTTTGTGTATTTCGCATGGTCCGTGGAGAACTTTTTACCAGAGGTTCATTGGAGAACGGAAGCATAGGGTGACCACATTTCTGGGGCATGTGGTCACCCTAGTCCCACGGCTGAGGCTCCCACTGGTGCTGACCATCTTTCTGAGGCTGACACAGAGTAAGAGTTCCAGTGGGAACTCTTACTCTGTGTCAGCCTCAGAAAGATGGTCAGCGCCGGCGGGGGCCTCAGCCATGGGTTTCACTTGCAGCGCCAGCATAGCTGCTCCATCCCAGCTGTCTTGCATGCACCAGCTCAGCCATCCAATGAAATGTGTTTGCTATATGGTTCTCATTGGCTGGCTTGGAACTCTTACTCTGTGTCAGCCTCAGAAAGATGGTCAGCGCCGGCGGGTGCCTCAGCCACGGGTTTCACTTACAGAGCCAGCATACCTGCTCCATCCCAGCTGTCTCACACACACCAGCTCAGCCATCCAATGAAATGTATTTGCTATTTGGTCCTCATAGGGCCATATAGCAAATACATTTCATTGGCTGGCTGGACTGGTGCGTGTTGCTCCATTCCGGGACTCTTTGTTGTCCTGGTGGGGGGTGACCCGGGACACAGACCCCCAATAAGGGACAGTCCCGGGCTTTCCGGGACGTGTGGTCACCCTACGGCAGCAACTACTAATGGAGGACTTTAAGAAGACTCTGATTTTCAAGGTCATATATTTTATTTATTGTTATTTTAATTATTTAGACACTGTTGGAAGTGTGATAACATTGCACCTCAAGTTTGTTCTCTGATAACGTTTGAATAAAACACCACTCAGTAGTGAACCTTCACTTGTTTGCTTAGAACAATAAACTCTACAATTTATAATTTTTTTTTACATTAGGTGTTACTATCTCTTTAATTCATATGTCTGTTGTTTAGTAAATCAGTAAGAAGAGAAGTCAATACAAATTGAAGGTCAAACAAGGATGACAGGGAGAGGTTCTGAACAACATAAAAGTGCTGAAAGTCGATAGTATTTACACGTTTTTAAAAGTAGGATATTAGATAATTAATATTTAATTCAGTGCTGCACACAGCTTTTTATTTACACAATCTATTCAGAAAATGTCAGGAGTTGTGATATAGATCTTCTTTTATCTAAGGCATCAATATTAGTGATATTATTCTGATTTATTTATAAAATGTCATCGTATTCCACAGTGATGTACAATATGGAGACAAAGCATTAAAAGATTGTGGACAATACACACTCATTAAAGGAGAACTAACAGCTTGTGATAGTAACCTGTCATTATCTTATGTGGTCAGAAAATCCCAATGGCCCTATAAATTTTGCTCTTGTGCCCTTGTTTAAGGGATAACTTCCTCAAACCAGTCCTGGATGGCATGTCCACAGAGGCAGACATGACAGTTCTCGCAGTGTTTTCAAACTGAAGTAACATAGTAACATAGTAAATTAGGTTGAAAAAAGGCACAAATCCATCAAGTTCAACCCTTGCCTCATAACCCAGAGAAATGAGAATTATATAGCTTTCCTGGTATGAAATAGTTTAGGCTTTATCAGAACTTCCTGTTTTGCCTACTAATACACAGTATAACTCTGTATGTTCACTTTTGAAAGAAATGTGTCTAACTTCTCTTAAAGGGATGGTAATGTTTCATTATAAAAGCAGCTTTAATTAATCATCATAGTATTTGGACTTTGGAGAGTGTTATTTCAGTTCTGTCAGAGTTGTAGTTCAAGAATAATTCAATGACAAAGGATCACCCTCCCGCTCCTTTTACTGATGCAACACTGTTCAGCCAGATCAGAAGGGAGGTGCCCAGGTAGACTGCAGAGAGGGACAAACTTCAATTAAGATAAGGGAAAAACCTGAAAAACTTGTCAAGGAGGGCAGGGCTTTCATTGTTCTCATAGGAAGAAGATATTCCCCTTCTGTTATCTGTCTGGTCTATGGACTGCATTCCACATCTGAGAAGAGATGGCTTACACTAGGTAAAAGGGGCGGGAGGGGAAACTTTCCTTGTGAATATCTCATAAACCATAAAGGTTTGAGAGATATGACTTACATCGTTCTTCATGTTTTTTTAATGCCTACAAAATAAAATAAAGATAAAACGAATTGTTACTATCCCTTTAAATGATTCCATTGTATCTACCATAAACACATCCTTTGGCAAGGAATTCCGCAATTTAACAGACCTTACTTTAAAAACAAAAAACCTTGCTCTGCTGAAGTCGAAACCTCCTTTCGTCTAATCTAAAGGGGTGGACACTGTTTATTTGATCAGTTGGACATATACTTGTACATTGTGATAAGATTAACATAATTATAAGTATTATTATTATTACACTTTATTTATATAGCACCAACTTATTCCGCAGTGCTGTACAATAAGGAATAGACATACAGAGGGCCCTGCTCATGGGAACTTACAGTCTAGAGGAAGGTAGGTGGGACACAGAAGTGCTATGGGGTGTACGGGCCTCCTGCCACATGAACTACCAGTCAGTGGGTGGGAGAAGGAAGTGCTATTGAGTGCAGTGGTCCAGGCAAGTAGTGGGTCTGTTTGGGAGAGAAAGACTATGTGAACAATGAGGTCGTGATGGGGATGTATGTGGGAGGTAATTTTAGAAATGAATGAGAGTTAGCAGTAATTGGACAATCTTTTGGTCTGATGTTGCTCATAGTGGTTATGGGATTAGTTTATAGGCTTCACTGAAGAGGTGAGTGTCAAGGAGCATCTGAAGGCTGGGGGAGAGTCTGATGGGCGGGGGAGGGAATTCCAGAGCTCAGGTGCAGCATGGGGGAAGTCCTTTAGGGGGAATGGGTAGGGTTGCCACCCAGTTGGTATTTTACCAGCAGGCCGGTAAAAAATTGGCTTCTGTCCAATGTTATGTCTATGGAGGGAATGCCATGGCCGGTATTTTTCTGAAGAAGAGGTGGCAACCCTAGGTATGGGAGGATGTAATAAGAGCTGCAGACAGAAGAAGGCCGTGTACAGAGTGAAGTAGGACGAGGCAGAGTACATGCTTAACCCTTTATGTACTAGAATGATGTTGTAAAGCAATGTATTTAACCTATTCTGGTCCTAAAAAAGATTACCAAGTGCATTGAGCAGAGTTGGAGGTCCTGCTAGCAACTATCATGTCCACTACCATGGACATGACAGCCAGGACTGATTATTGTTATGTTATTTCTAGACCAACAGCCCAAGGTCAAAATCTGTAGCTGATATTAGGATTTTGTAGCCATATTAACAGAAGTGTGGGGGTTATTGTTAGGTTAGGCCTCCAGCTCTTGGGTGCTACAATTATCATGGTCCCCAAGTAGACAGCAGGAGTTATAGTACCTAACACCTGGACGTACAACAATGTTTTCCTAATTTCTCATATCAATAGGAAAAGGCTCTTTCAGAGCCTTCAGTGAAGAAGTTTGTGATGGCAGATATAGTAGGCAGAATGTAAGACTCTGCCAACATAGCTAGTTTTCTGCTGCTACGTACTGGCATAAAAACCACATTCTGGCACTTTGGGATAAGTGCGTATCATACTTTAATGCACAGCAGAATATACATTTCACCACCTTCAAGACTGTAATGCGAGCAACCTTGAAATGCCCTAATAGAATGTACAGGAAAATGGAGTAGTGATTCCACTGTGCCTTGTTAGTACTTGGAGTTAAACAAGGTGCCAAAGGATGGAACAGCCCCAAAGGACCCCTATGCATTCCTCCACTGCCCACCCTTTGGCACAAGCAGTGTAAGGATGAGAAGTTGTTGAATAGAAAGCTTAGTGCAAAGTCATTAGGTAGACATAGCACACGGCTTTGGGTTCCAGAACACATTGTAGTGTGAAATCGTATTAGCACATCCTCCCTTAGAACTTACCTTATAGTAATGGTTAATCACTGGGATGCTAGAGATGGCTCTAATTTATCATTAGAAGACACCAGCATCTAAAGGATTAACCCTCTGAGTTCCAGAAAGGTATCCAACCCACTGCAATGCAAAGAAAGGTATGCAGAGTTCAACTGTAAGAAGAAATAAATTAAAGAACCATAATAATTGGGGGGAAAATTAGTATATTAACCCCATGATGGATGTGCCATACCCCACTGGCTCTCAGAAAGACAACTTAATGTGTCCTGCAGCTTCCTCTGAAACTGAGAAGACCAGCACCTCTTGTCAGTGGAGTAACTAATCATTGTAGGCCTGGTGCAAACTTCAAAGATGCATATCTAGAACCTATTGGATCCTGGGGCAGATGGATGCTGGACCCCAGCACAACCGCAGTCTCTGTAACATCTCTAGTTATGCTGCTATCTCTAATATGCATGTATTAGTCCATATGTTCTCACACAGGATCTCAAGCCTCAACAACAATGCAAGTTTTAAAATGCAATTGTGTTGTTTTTCTCATAGGACAGTAATTGTAGTAAAATCCCAGGGTGACACAATGTACCCCCAAAACAACTCCTGCCAGCTGTTCACCAACTAAAACCTGTTAACATCCAGTGAGCTTGTTCTCTGTGGACACAACTGTCTCTCCACGAAGGTCCAAATCTAGTAAAAAAAGACCTAGAAGCTGTGAAATGCCTGGGTAGCAGCTGGAGAGAATCTCCATTACGAAGCTGAATTATGGCACCAGAAGGGTTAATTATTCAGCTATGTATGTATGTATGTATCCTGGTAGAGGGGTGCTCATGGGATGAAACCAAAAATAATGAATATTTAGGTTAAGTCCCATGATTCTTATATCTCAGTAACTATTGATTAGACACAGGCCCTTGATTAAGATGTTAACACGAGTGCCGTTTTACATATATACATATATATATATATATATATATATATATATATATATATATATATAGATAGATAGATAGATAGATATATAGATATAGATATATATCATTGAAAAATAAGGTTCATCTTCTTCCCCATAATTAATATGTGGAGGGAGATGTAAATAAATAAGGACATATGGTTTAGAAATTGGGTTTCAGCCATCTGCAAGGTCCACAGCAAGAGATGCAGGAATCATTTGCTTGCAAATCTGAATATGTTGAAAATGCTGATTCCCAGGTGGTGATGTATGTGCAAACATGTTAAATTTAGCCATAGAAAATTGCCAACGCTGAACTATTAGAGGACTCGCAATAACAAACAAAAGCACAATTGCCACTGCTGTCTAAACTGGCCATGTGGTTCCTGCAGTGATTTTCCAAGAGAAAGGGTCGGTAGAGATGTCTGTGATGAATGACCAAATAAAATGGCAATTTATATTGCTGATTGGGTAAACCCACTTGGCATGTATAGAAAGTGTCTGATACTGACAGTTTTAATGAACAATCAAAGGCTATGGAATTAATGATCTTTTCAACTGAAAAAAGTATTCACCATTTTTATCAAGCACGCCATTGTTAAGTCTTTTTTTACATGAGGAAGGAGATAGTGGGTTTGCTGTGTGAATGCATGATGATGTACGACAGTTAACCACGAAAAGAGATATATTCGTCTATTCTAATTTGATTTTTAACCCTTTGAGTGCCAAAGTGGTATGCAACGCATTGCTTTGCAATGCGTTGCATACCACTGGCACTCAAAGGGTTAAATGAGAAGTAACACCTCCCAATAATAAACCCCTCCACACATACTTTTTTCCTATGGCCAACAAATCCTAATGGCTGTTACAGATTTTGCCCTGGTAACTTTGTTCAAGAGATAGCATCTTAATATGTCCTCAAGGTCATGCCTATGGAGGCAGACATGACAGTTACTAGTAGGATCACAGGACCTAAGACTCTGCCCACTTCACATAGTAATCACAGACCTTTAAGGACAATAAGGTTGTGTCGTGCATTGCTTTGTAATTAACTATGCCTGTTCCTTGTCCTCAAAGGGTTAGTAATACTTAAACTGTAAAAAATATATGTTGTAGGGTTTATCCCCCTGCTGAAAGGTATTTTATTCAAAAGTTATTACAGCTCAAACCTGAATTTTATAGACACAGTATCACAGTGGCCTGAACTTGTACAGTGGCACTGTTGCTACACCATCTTATGGAGATTTATGGTCAACTGAGCAGAACTGTAACAACAGCACCACTGTACAGTTTCAGTCCACTGAGATACTACAACTAAAAAAATTAAAGTTTGAGCTGTCATAACTTCAGCAGGGTGATAAAACCTATAATATATATTTTTACATATTATGTATTACTATCCCTTTAAGTAGGCTCATGCACTCTGCCTGCGTACTGCCAGCGACTACCATATCCACCTTCATGACCATGACATCTAGGACTCATTGAAGATGTCATCTATTGAACAAAGACACAGCTGAAGCAGAAAGGGCCTGCTTAACTCTTTAAGTACCAGAGTGGTGTGCAACGCATTGTGAATCAATGCATTTCATGCCCCTCTTGTCTTCAGAAATGTTAAGAATACTGTGTGCAGTTGGCAGAGTTTGTATCCTGTGATCATGCCAGCAACTGTCATGTCTGCCTCCATGGACACAACATCCAGGACTGATTGAGGCATGTTATCTATCGAAAAAAGACAAGGACAAAATGTATAGGGGCCGTTACGATTTTTCTAGCTACAGAAAAGTAAATGGAGGGGGAGTATTATTAGGAGGTGTTAGTTCTCCTTTAACTCCTGCCCATTTGATCCATCTTGCATATTATTTTATCAATGGGTAATGCTTAGAAGGAGAACATTTGTGGTCTGAAATAAGGAATGATTGTGAGCTTATACACATGATATATATAGGGTATGTGGAAGTTTTTTCCATGAGAAGAGATAAAGCAAAATAATAGGCCTTCCCTGTCCTGGAGGATTTCCCACAAGAAGTTCCTTTCCACCTACATATTATCTGGGGGGGACTGAGGGTAGGGTGTATGTGCACATACGTGATGTGTGAGTGATGATGTATGCATAATTCTATGATGACATATGCAGCACTGGAACACAATGTGAAAAAGTTTTGCCCATTGAAATCAAAGGACTTAAAGGGATAGTAACAGAAATTTACCAAAGCAGCTCAGTTTGTTCATCATCCAAAACTGTACAATTACCATGTTATTTTATGCAGAAGTGTGCCCCCTCCCACCCCTTTTCCCTTTCTAATGCCACCTCCCCCCCTTTAGATCAGAAGTCCGATCGCTTGACCTGACAAATCACAATGAGAGACATTCTCCCCTCCGTCAGTATAAAGAAAAATCTGCCCTCCTTATCGAAGGACTAACTGAAGATTGTCCCTTGTTGTGATCCTTGTCGGCTCTTGGAGTAAAATGCTGATGGTGGGAAAAGGGGCGGTAGGGGTAAACTTATAAAATAACATCATAACATCTATTACGATCCCTTTAACCTTCCGTAGCTATGTTTTGCCTTATTTTCCTTCCCAAGTAAATTCCTTAGTAGCATTCAAGGGGTTAAAGTCCCTATATCATTTAATGGGAACTTTTTATTTCTACCCTATGGTGCAGCTGGGTTTTCCCCAGATTTTATTTTTTTTTCCTTTTTCATTCATATGGATCACCTTTACATTCATATAGACACAGGCCCTCATTTTTTAGTGCTAGTACAGATGCATTCTATGTATTTTGTACAATTCCAGCTTTATTCCACAAAGGAAACAGCAACAAAAGTCACACGGTGGTATAAATCTCTGCAGTTCCTATATTACACTATGGAGGCATTGCACCAAGTGTCAGAAATCTCATCAACTTGAGAAAAAGGCTCCACGGAATAACAGACAATCTGTACAGCTTTTTTCTCACTGAAATTACTTTTCTCAACTTAGCGCATCTTCCCGGTAGCGTTCCCACTCTCTTAACAACCATTATTAGATAAAACAGTCAGAAGAAATTTTAAACCGCAATCACTAGTTTAAAATTAATCTTTTATTTTGTTTATTGCTCACATACCATAGCGTTCAGAGGGGTATCTGGCAGGAAACAGCTGTCGTCTTGATACTGGGAACGGCACCTACCCCTGTGAACGCTATGCTGTATGAGCAATACACCTAATAAAAGGTGAATTTCAATCCGGTGAGTGCCAACTCTTTTCTTTTTTCTCTATTGTGGTTTAATATTTGAAGACATATTAGAGTTTGAGCACCGAGAACATATTGACTTGCTAGGGTGAAAAGTTATTTCCCCTAAACGCTAGCATTCAGTGGCTGCAGAAGCAGGAGTCTTAAAGAACCTTAGATTATTGAACCGGCACCTCCAGTTAATCCAGGTCATAACGTCTGTTTAGTCAGCCATTTTCTTTTGGAGATAATGAGAAGAAATATACTTTTCAGGCTTGTATCTGACCAAAACTAGGGCCTTATTCAGAAAGCTAGGGAGTAACAATTCTGGAGCAAAACAACTGCAAACGAGAAAAGAATTTCATTGCTTTAAAGGGGGTGTTTGATCCCATGAAGACCTCTCTAGCATTCAAGGGTTCAAAAGCCACTTTTATATAAATGGGAATGTATATTTATCTCATATGATACAACTGGTTTGATCCAAAAATTATACTTTTACTGCTTAATGGGATAGTAATGTTTCAAAATAGAAGCCGCTCCAAGTAATCTTCATAGTATTTGGGACATGGAGAGTGTTATATCAGTACTGTCAAAGTTGTAGATCAGGAGTAATTGAACAAAAAAGTATCCCCCTCCCACCCCTTTTACTGATGTAACACTGCTCACCTCAGAGCAGCAAGACTGTCCGGATGGATCACAGAGAGGGTAATCTTCATTGAGCATAAGGGAAAACCTGAAAAACCTGTCAAGGGGGGCAGGGTTTTCCTTATGTTCACAGTAAGAAGATTGTCCATTTCTGTGAGCTATCCAGTACCAGGACCAGATTCCACATCTGAAGGGAGGTGGCTTACATTAGGTAAAAGGGGCGGGAGGGGGATACTTTATCATTCAATTACTCTTGAACTACAACTCTGACAGTATTGAAGTAATACTCTCCATGGCCCAAATATTATGTAGATTAATTGGAGTTACTTTTATTTTGAAACATTACTATCCCTTTAAGACAAAAGAGCCCAGATATATATATAAGCAAACTGTGGAGTAAACCAAGTTCACCATAGGGGACATATAAAAATTCCTAAATTCCCATGCACTTGAATTGAGCTTTGTTTAAAAGCAATGCATTGGGAACATCTCTGGCATTCAAGGGGTTAAAAACCCAATTCAGATTTAACAGGAATTCTCTTTGTCCCCTATGGTGCAGTTAGTTTACTCCAGAATAACTCCAGTTTGCTCTTATAAATATGAGCCTGAAGGGGAGATTTAAAAAGAAAAAAAAAAATCTTAATACTTTGTAAGGAATTATCGTTCAGTCACAGCAACTGGTGATATTGGCAGGTCAGATTTATAAATGAGTAAGGGCATCTTTATAAATGTGGAGTTAGTAAGCTGATGTTAATGCCTGGAATGGTTAAAGGGATAGTAATACTTCATTTTGACTTACCTGATTATTGTATATTGTAAAATTTGCAATAGATGCCTCCTACTCTTATTTTCAGCAACAGCTTACCTTTGATAAAATTGCCTATTCGTGACATCATCCAAAGCTCCTGCAGATCTAAGATCTTGTCGTACGGCTATAGCTGGCATTCATATTCTGGTGAAAATTCTGTCACAAATTTGTCATAGTTAGCGACATTTCTTTATAAATTCGCTGCACTAGAATTTTTCGCTAGCTGTACCGTCACCTTTCCCAAAACACAACTACGTGGTATTAAGGCTTCCATAACTGGTGCAGTCTTTTTACATGCCAACCTTCATTTTTAGGCCACTTTTACTCCACGTTTGTCATAACGCCAAGTTTATAAATCTCCTCCAAAGTTCTTTCTTTATAAACAAGCACCTTTCAATTATTTAGCACTAGTGTAAAAGCCTGGGTACACGGGCCATGCGTTCAGGCAGCATCTACTGCAAATGACTGCATCCGGAAAACATACATCTGGTCTGTGTTTGGGCAGTCTCTACTGCGAATGACTGCATCGGACAAACATACAATACATCTGGTCTGTGTTTGGGCAGTCTCTACTGCGAATGACTGCATCAGGCAGTCTCTACTGCACAAGACTGCATCAGACAAACATACATCTGGCCTTTTATATATATAGAAGATAGATAGGACAGCCCAGGGACAGATTTACATTTCAGGCTCCCTACGAAAGAACCCCTTGACACCCCTAGCTTCAGCACTGATCACAACCATACTTCTCCCTTGACAACGGTACCCCTACTATATATACTTCTTTGATAGAAAAATATCACATAAGGATCATTGACATAAAGTAAAAGAGGAGAAAGCCAGTTGCACCAGACCCTTTGAATGTTAGAGATTTCTCCAACACACAAAGTTAAAGGCCCCATTTCCATTCATGGGCTTAGGGGACTTGTACCTTATAGTTCAATTGATTTTCCCCATAATTCTTCCTCTTGTGTTTTGTGCATATGTCCATTGAGCAAGACAAAATTCCTGGCATAGAGCATCAAAACTAAGATTATAAATATTTCATGATAATCACCAATTATTGTTGTAGTTTAAATCTTGCCTGCTTGCTATGTTGTACAGGACTGCATTGCACTAAGTAATGTGGATATATTAGAAATTATTATCTCTAAATCTGCCTAATAGCTGGAAAGCAAAGTTAAACATTTCAGTACCACAAAGCAAGGGACAGCTCCTGTTAAGCTTCTGACTCTGTTTAGCAGTGCTGATGTCATTCCGTTGCTTTCTTTCTATTGTTTTTGTATATTATGATTTAGAGAAGAGAAAGGAGAGGGGTGGTATGCTGGACACCTTAAAACATTTTAAAGGGATAGTATCGAGAAATATGGAAAAAATATCTATTGCAGGGTTTATCCTGCTTATAAAACAGGAGTGCTCCCAACACTGCGAGATATTTGATTCAAATGGTATTGCAGCTCAAACTTGCATTTCCTGAATTCTGTGGTGGCGCTGCAAAAGTTTTGGCCATTTATAGCTGTTGAATAAAGCATCCTGATATTATATATATATATATATATATATATATATATAGATAGATATACACATACACACACATATATATATATATATATATATATATATATATATACACACACTAGTATAAAAGCCTGTGTACACAGGCCAAAGTCTGGGTGATGTTAACCCTTTGTGTGCCAGAGGGGTACGCAACGTACCCCTCTGGCACTCAAAGGGTTAAGAGGCTGGTCCTGCTCTGCATACTGCCGCCGCCTCACTGGCGATGCACACAATGCAGTCATGCGCTGTAGCAACTGCCCAAACGCACAGAATGCTCTCAGCATTCCTATACCTCCCCGCATTCCTACACCTCCCAGCATTCTGTGCATTCGGGAAGTCTCTACTGCACATGACTGCATCGGACAAACATTCTAGCGTTTCATTATACAGGATATATACACACACACACACACATATATATATATATATATATATATATATATATATATATATATATATTTGCAACAATAGAAAAAAACCGCACTCACGTGAGTGCATTTTTCTTCTATTGTTGTGAATATGTATACTATTAAACAGGACCCGGATTGAAATTTTACGAAGTCTCACTGAGGAGACGTGTGAGTGCAAGCTTTTTATATATATATATATATACACACATACATATATTCTTTATTCCAAAATGACATTACATCCCTTTATGGGATAAAATAAATGGCAAGAGAAAAGCATTAAAACAGATATATTAGAAGACATGATCTGATGATAGTAGATGGAAGACAGCAAATCTTCAGAACGTTTTACATTTCAGAAAGGTTAGTTGGTAGATGGAATACCCTTTCAGTGGATATTGTGGGGGCTAACACATTAAAGGAATTTAATTACCCCTGGGAAAAAATATAAGGCTTTTCATTGGGTAATCCAGAACTGACCTCTTGCACTCAGTGCCTAAGGAAATCAGCTGTACCTCAGTGACAGCGCCCAAACAAGGCCGAAATGTATGTTTGGGTTAGCTGATATTCCCGTGTAGAAGGGACTTACCTTTTGTTTCAGAAACGGACTGCATTATTGGGTGAGATTAGTCTGATATACACATGGAAAAGTCTTCACTGTAATGGAACTAGACAGCTAAAATGTGATGCTTTGGAGTGGTGTCTAGTGTAGCATTAGAAATATTGACTTTTGTTCATTCTCAGTGAGCTTCTCACATATTCTGGCTTTAGTAGAGAGATTAGCACCATTACATGCCCCAAACTGGCAGGAAGACCGGGGACTTTCAGCGTGAAACACCCCGTCTGTTAGGTCTTTACAATGCCCCTTCTCATATTTAAAGGGTTACATTGAAATTTGCTATGTTCTCTTGTCACCCAAGGAGTCAAAATGTGTTATTTTAGTCATTTTAAGCCCCATTAATGGGGAGCCACATATTTATGTATTTTCTTTTATAGCATATGCTGCTACATATACTGATTGATCTTACTTTAAGTCTCCTTTCAGTTCACATGTCACAGTAGGCAACAGGTTTCAATAGTTTGAATGAGAAATCCTAGAGAAATGCTTCAGTTAACATTCTGCAAACCTATAATTGTGTACTGAAAGTAACAAGCTTTAGAGTTCAATAGCATTCCAATGAAAAAATATATATATACATATGCTCAGACGGCTGTACAAAGGACATCTGAGGGGAGATTTACTAAGTGGTGATAAAGGGGTGTTAAAGTAGAGATGACTTCTCCATTTTGTTGAGCCTATACACTAAGATGTCTTCAGCTTTGGAGATCTTAGTAAATAGGCTCCATAGAATAACATAGGAAGTGGAGAAGTGATATCACTGGAGAAGCCATCTGCACTTTATCACCTGTTTATCACCGCTTAGTGAATCTCCCCCCTGATGTTAAAGTGGACTGGTCATCTTAAAACAATGTTAGTATGTTGTACAGAGAATCAGAATCTAACAATACAGAGTACTAATCATTTTTCTGTAAAATGCGTAACTTAGGGAAATTAAACTTTATGTTTTGACATCATGTGTGGCACTTTATCCATTCGAGTGCCAGAGTGGTATGCAACTCATGGCTTCACAACATGTTGAGTACCCCTCTGGCACTCAAACGGTTAAGTTAACATATGTAGAGTATGCTATTTAGTTCTGTTCATAGCCAAATGTACTGCTGCCTTTGCTATTAGAAATGAGCTCAGAGTGTAGGCTCTGCCTATATTCATTCATAGCACAGTGTATGAAAATATATTGATCTAGCACAGAAACTAATCAGCATGAAGTGCCAGTTTGTGCCACAAACAAGTACGGGTTTGTTTCTCCAAAACAATTTATATTATAAACAAATTGTTGGTACAATATAAAAGCAGCAAAGGTGTAAATGTAGAAGATGCAGCACAAACCAATGCATAGGACAACTTTCTGGCATGAAACATGTTATTCTCAGTATGCTTGTCTTGATGTACAAGCTAACTAGCGCTGTAAACAAGTACATTTTTGCGCTGTCTTTACTAATCACACAAAGAGACCTTCTGAGATACTTCAGTTGTGAACTGAATCTTGGGTATCTGTCTGCTCATGATTTAAACCATTAAGGACCAGATATCTTAGGGGTGGATTGCTTTGGTGCACCAGCACACATGACTGATGACATGTACTGGTGTGCCGAATGGGGATCTGAGAGAGACCACTCTGGTCATAGAGTGGTCAATTCCAGACACTGCTAGTGCTTACAGCACTCCCGCAGAAGCAATGTAAGAACAAAATATGTGACGTGCCAGGACTGGTCCCTTAGGCAAAGAAACTGTTGACAGTTCTAACACGTCTGGTCCTTAAGGGGTTAAACTTGTCCCAGACTGTGTGTATGCGCGTGCATGGAATGAACTAAACTTATCTTAGTTTGAGATGTCCACTTTGAGCAAATTAAGAGCCACTGACTCCAACAGCCATAGTTACCCTTCAAAATACTGTGTTGCAGTGAGTGGTCTGGGAGGATGTTTCTGCTTTTAGGATGAGTTTTTCCTGATTTAATTGTGTTCCTTAACAGCTAAATTGGTTTCAGTGGGTCAAAGTGGGGACAGCAAATCTGCAGAACAAAACAGTATTGTGGAAAATCCCCACCCATTTTCATCTTGACGTCCGGAAACGTGAACTCATTCAACTGATGAGTTTGGGAGAGATTCGAGCATCTCTACAAACGTATTTCCTGGGAACACAAATCTAATCAAATACAGATATATTAATATACATATTTTGTGAAACTAAAATAAGGGGATGTTAGTCAAAAATAGAGAATGCTGACTTGGGTCTTGTTTTCTGATTAGAGAGCCAAAGCCTCAGTGCAGATGGATTCAGTTTCCAATACGTAAGACTGTTAGTTTAATTCCTGCCTGGGGTGCTCTGATCTTGTGCATATCACTCTATCTCTTTCTCTGCCTTCCTATTGCATTATTTTATTTAGAAGATTACAACTCCTTACAAGATTGCAACACAGAGAAGATGTAATAAAGGAATGCAGCAAACACCTGATATATTACAGTAACAAATACTGAAAATAAGAGTAGAAAATGGAAAACAACAAAAGGTAAATGAGATTGTGTTAAAATACTGTTACAGCCTGCTGCTGAGGCAGTAAACATTTGGCTCTCCAGCTGCTGGAAACTACACCCATTCCTACCAACCATTCCACATTTCGGGGAATGGTCCAAATTTTTTAGGGTCCCTAGATCCTGCTGTTCTTGATTTTGTCCCTGGATACAAAATTGCATTTTAACTCCATATTATATCTTGTCATTAAAAGGTTAATGTGCTCTGAGCTTCTCCACATGTTCATATAGTTTATTATATGATACTAGTTGAAAAGCCCGTGTACATAGGCCACAGTGCCACCCAGCAACCTCGGCTGGTGGCCAGATCCTGTTGGCCACGCTGCAGTCATACGCAGTACTGATTGCCTGAACGCGGCACGGGCAGTCTCTACTATGCATGACTGCAGCGCGCGCTGCCCTCTCTACTGCTCATGACGGCTTCTGACAAACATACTTAGTGAATTATTATATAGGATACTGTAAAATCTCATGTATAATACTCACAATTTTGCCCCTTTTCACCTTATGGGAAGTGGGGAGTGCGTATTATGCACAAGATTAAAAAAAAAAAAAAAAAAAAATATATATATATATATATATATATATATATACACACACATCTGCTTCCCTTCCCTTCCCCCACCCACCTCAATATGCTGCCACCATCCCCCTCCCTCTAATCACTCCCTCCGGGGGCATCTGGGATGTCTGCACAGCCAGCAGGTGGCATGTTTGCATTTGTAGCCCTCTTCCTGTATCCCCCCATGTTAATTCAAGATAAGGGTAGTGCCCTTTGAGGTCCTGAAGGTCCTCACAGGGCACTACAGTAGTTTCAATGAGCAGTGGTCTGTGCATTGGATCTACTAGTGTTTTTTTTTATACCTGAGATTTTACGGTAATTTAGTATTTATGTGTGGATAAGGTCTATTCTGTGGTAGAAGTTCAGTTTTAATCCCTTAAGTAGCACTCTGTCCAGAGGTGGGGTGTGATGGAGGAACAACGCATTTATTTTTTGTTTAGCCTGCCAGGTGATCACAGCACACCTTGCAAGAACTCCATGACGTGCCATGACTGTAATTAGTCTTAACATTGGGACCCCACTTCATTGGTCGTTAAAGGGGAACTCTCACCTCTATTAAAGTTTTTCTTATATTAATGTTCCATTTGAGTAAATGTTCAATCTGTTTTTTTTATTATTTCATGCAATATAGCCAGAGATATAAACTTTTGAAATTAAGCCCATGATGTCAATTCAGGACAGGCTGGGGTACAGCTCTGCATGCAGCCTGCCAATCTTCATTTCTTCCCCTCCCCATTTGTTCCCCATTATTACCTCCTGTGCTGATGGAGGAATCCAGAGTGTGAGATGAAGCGATATAATTGATAAAAGAGCTCTCTGCATCACATGCTGGATTCCTCCGTCAGAGGAGGAGTTGATAACAGGGAACAACTGGGGAGGGGATGAGACGAAGATTGACAGGCTGTGGTACATAGCTGTACTGCAACCTATCCTGAAGTCACAGGCTTAATTGCAAAACCTTATATCTCTGGCTAAACTGCATGAAATTAAGGAAAAAAAAAACGGATTTACTCAGATGGAACATTAAGATAGGAATTTTAATAGAGGTGAGAATTCCCCTTCAAGGGGTTATATCTGTTGTACAAGGTTTTCTGTCGACATCACTCTACAGGGTACAATAGTGTTGCTCTGTAGTGTGACTACCCAAGGGTAAAGTGTCCTTTAAGGTTGAGACCTAGGGCATTTTTTTCTCAACCACCACCTAACAACACTCCTCATCTCTAGCATCCAAGGATTTCAAGGAAGTTTAATATTAAAACACAATTTGCTATTACATAGCAACATAGTTGATGAGGCTGAAAAAAGAAATGCTTCTATCAAATTCATCCCAAGCCATAGCCCCAGTTTAGCCAGAGTAAGGCAAAAAATAAAATACAATTGAAACCATTTTCAATTAAGCTCCAGTCAGGTAAAAATATTCCGTCCTGACTCCAAAAGGCAGTCAGACATTTCCCAGGATCGACATAATTGCCCTTAATGTAAAAAACGCTTGCCTGTGTTTTAGTAGAAAGCACCTTTCCACTAATCTTATATGAAAGAACATGTTATAAAATATACAGAGATAAATATTAAATATGTTCTCTGCCTCAAAAGAACAAACTTCATAAATATGCCTTTATGAACTGGATTCAGAAAGTGGGGCAGTCCGGAAGCAAACCAACTGCACCATAGAGTACAAATAAAAACTCTCCAAATTCCCACTGACATAAAGGGAACCTACCACCAGGACATTGTCGCAAATCTGCTCTCCTGGGATCAGATCTGCAGGTGAAGTCAGGGTTTGTCGGACCAATGGGAGGAGGCCTGATGCACTCCTGTTATTCTCTCAACAAAAGGTGGAATAATCCAGTGGTGGGCGACACAAGGCTCACCAGTTACTGCCAGACTATGGCTGGCTGGGGATGAGAGAAGTTGTAGTCTGGCAGCAGCTGCATGTTTCCTACTTGTGCCATAGACCCTGGGGATTATGTACTAAAGCGTGATAAAGAGGTGATAAAGTGGAGATGACTTCTCCAGTGATATCACTTCACCAGTTCCTCTATAGAGCCTATGTACTAAGATTTCCAAAGTTGGCGATATGTTAGTGCATAGGATCTATAGAATAACATAGGAACTGGAGAAGTGATATCACTGGAGAAGTCATATCTGATTTATCACTTCTGTATCACCACTTAGTGCATCTCCTCCAGTGTGTGTGTCTGGCTTGAAATCCAAAAACAGAGAGTCAATGGAGGCTGAAAGCTACATACTTCTGGCTTGTGTTCCATTCAAAGGGTCAGTTTTCTGAATGGTCTACACATTGCAGACAGGACCTTTTACTAAGTCAACTCTCAATTGGATAATTGCCCTTTAAATGGGATTTTAACCCGTTCAGTGGTAGAGAAATCTCCAACTCATCGTTTCACTATCTAATTTGAATAAAAAAAAATAGTTAAGTATCTCATAAACCTTGTTTGAAATAAAAAAAAAAGGTTAACAAAAACACTGATGAATTTGAAAGCTCTTTCAAAATCACATAAGTTGTTTAACCCCTTGACTACCAAAAGGGTTAGTAATACATTGTTCTACAATGTAGTGTGATGCCCCCTGTCACCTATAAAGGTGTTCGTTCCGCTTTAATTGTTTTAGGAAAGTAGTAATAAGCTTTCTGTACATAGGACGTAACTCTGTAACAGCCTAGGAGGTCAGCTTGTTATTTTCCTGTCCCCTGAGCTCTCCAGCCCTAGAGGTGACCAAATCTTACCAGTGGAAAACCCCTGAGTCATTCAGTCCTAAAGAAAACAGGTCATTAATTGCTGGCCAAACACCTGAGCTGTGTTATCCCACAGGGGATATCATTTCAGTTCTTTTAGAGCATATTTTATCTACGCTATGAATAGAACAACATGCAATAAAACTGCCTTTTGGTCACCTATTATTCGTTTTCTGACCGTCCTTTTGTGTCTCTATGATCCTAAACTAAGCCATGCCAACCACTGACAATATGACTCACTCTGCTTTTTGACAGTACTGGCATGTTGATATCAGGTAATGAAGCAAATTCACCTCTGCACTGGCTTGTCTTTTTTTTATATTTGGGTCTATTGATCTCTCATTACTCAGATAGTCGCACCATTAAATTGAAAGCCTATAGCTCTTACATCCATGTCTCGATTTCAAAATTTTATATGAATGCCTGTGTGTTCTAGAAGATCAAGGGCATACGTTGTTGATCTGTTGTCAGTCTTGAATGTATAAGATTGTTAGCTTGATGCCTTTATAATCTTCGGAAAATCCCTTTATCTTTCTCTGCCGTGTCAGAATATAGTTGAAAACAAGATGTATATGTCAAGTGGGTATTCAGTTTGCCTGACTTACCGCATTGTATTTGATGCAGTGAATAATATTTAACCCTTTGAATGCTAGAATATTATCTAATGCCTTAGGGGGTAATGCACTGGAGATTTATGGCATCCAAAGTATTATGAAACAAATCTATTCAACTTATTTTGAACCAGGTTAGGTAAAGTTTGGCTCTCTAGCTTTTGAGAGATTACAAATTCCATCATCTCTACCCAGCCAACAGCTAGGGAACCACAGGTTGTCAACTCTTGAGCCCTCTAGCTGTGGCCAGACTACAACTCCCATCAATTCCCTGCCAGGAATGATGGGAGTTGTAGCCTGGCACCGGCTAGAGTGTCTCATGTTGTCCACTCTTGTATTAGACTACAAGCAGTTGTGAGTAGGGTCTACCAGTCATTTCATATTAGTATACGCCAAAGAGGATGATATACAAATGTAAAGTCGAGCAATTCTGGAGTAAACCAACTGCACCATAGACATACCTGTGTACTCTCCAGATCTGCTCCATAGACTCCGAATTTTGCAGCTGATTACCAGGTCTCCAGGACAGACACTGATTCTCTGGTGATGAGGCGTTTCATAAGAAACTCTGCCCATTTCTGCCCCTTTCCACCCTGTTCCTCCCATTTCCTGTTCACTTTTGTGACACATCCATTAAACCCTACCCCCACTCACGAGTAAGCCCCACATCCTGTTTATAGAATCGTGTGCTTTATATCACCCCCAGCGGCACCATAAGAGACTCCAGAAGAAAAAATAATGTTTCACAATAAAAGCAGCTCCAATTAATCTTCATAGTATTTGGGCCAAGGAGAGTGTTATTTCAATACTGTCAGAGTTGTAGTTCAAGAGTAACTGAATGATAAAGTATCCCCCTCCCGCCCCTTTTACTGATGTAACACTGCTCACCTCAGAGCAGCAAGACTGTCCGGATAGATTGCAGAGAGGGACAATCTTCAATTAGCATAAGGGAAAAATCTGAAAAACCTCTCAAGGGGGGCAGGGTTTTCCTTATGCTCACAGTAAGAAGATTGTCCCTTGCTGTGAGTTGTCTGGTCTCAAAACCAGATTCCACATCTGAGGGGAGGTCGCTTACACTAGGTAAAAGGGGCGAGAGGGGGAAACTTTATCGTTCAATTACTCTTGAACTACAACTCTGACAGTATTGAAATAACACTCTCTATGGCTCAAATACTATGGAGATTAATTGGAACTGCTGTTTTTGTGAAACATTACTATCCCTTTAAGAACTGTCTTCAGCGTAAAGATGAACAAGGAGTCCTGGAAGTGATGGTATGGCCCCCACAGAGCCCTGATCTCAACATCCTTGAGTCTGTCTGGGATTACATGAAGAAGAAGAAGCAACTGAGGCTGCCTAAATCCACAGAAGAATTGTTAGCTCTCCAAGATTTTTGGAACCTATCTGCCGAGTTCCTTAACCCTTTGCGTGCCAGAGGGGTATGCAAGGCATTGCAAAGCAATGCGTTGCATACCCCTCTGGCACTCAAAGGGTTAACAAACTGTGTGCAAGTGTACCTAGATGAATTGATGCTGTTTTGAAGGCAAAGAGTGGACACACCAAATATTGATTCGATTTAGACATTTCTTCTGTTCACTCACTATCATTTTGTTAATTGATAAAAATAAACTATTACTATAAGAAATGATGGAGGCAAACCAACTGCACCACAAGAAACACAGAGGTCTCCAGTGCATGGCATAGTAATGAGCTGGAGGCCTCCCTAGCAATCAAGTGTTTAACGTGACACTGTCACCTAAAAAACTATGGTCATTTTGAAATTTCGAAATTCCCTATATATTGCATTGACCATTTTAGTTAGTAAATTAGTCTTTGAGTTAATTATATTTATAGGTTATATTAATTAATACATGCCGTGCAGGCACTTCCTGTCTTAGCCCTATACTACATCCTCCACTGACTGACACTACATAGCATCGCAATGCCTAACTCCCCTATCACTGAAAAAACCAAGTTTCAATGGGGGGGTTAAGGCAAAGGCTAAGACAGGAAGTCAAAGACATAAAGTGACTGCATGGCATAACTTAGTATAATCTATCATTCTAAATAATTAAAAAACTATGCTTTTAATTAACCCCTTAACAACCGGCCGCACAGGCACACGGCGGTCACTCAAAGACCATGGAGCATTTTTTTTTTTCATTCGGATTCCGGACCCCCTAAACGGTGTGCAGCCGCGGGGGGAGCCCGGAATTCCATGACGGTAATAGTACATCATGGGTCATTAACTCAGATCTACCCATGATGTACTATGACCGTCAAGGGTCGTTAAGGGGTTAAAAACATATATTTGATTTTGTATTAAAAGATGGTAATGTCCCTTTAAACTTTCCATTTAAAACAGCACAAAATCATAACAGGCTGCATCATAGGATAGCAATGTCCACAAGCGCAATCGATGTTAGTTTAAATCTCACATGTAGTAAAGACTACAGAACCACATATATTTGCAAGTACCTAATGTACATAGGGATGATATCAACTCTACCTCCAAGCAGACATGGTTATCACACTCAGCTGCTCCCCACCAAGTGGTAGATATTTCCTCAAACAGAACGCACAGTCAGCAACAAATATTCAAACTGGTTGAGCTAAAAGTTAATCCATAGAAGATTAACGGAAAATATATACACATACAAACGTAGTCCAACAGTGAGTACCAAGGTACAAATCGTCTTGGAGCATCAGGGGTTATCCTGCCCCTGTCCTAGAGCCTCTGATATTATATAAATCATATTTATAAAAAAAATAGAATGAAAACTATTCATTTCATCAGTGCTTATAACAAACGTAGGGACAAAGATTTAAATCAATGGGAATTTTTATTGGAACCCTATGGTGTAGCTTTAGCTCCAGAATTGGTCCAGTGTGTGTTATTAAATCAGCCCTTGTGTATGTAACAGGGAAGAAAGCTCTGCATTTTCTTATTACTGAGAGTTAAATGGACGTATCCAATGAACTTCCTGTGAACTGTTTATATCCTCAGTAAAATGACCATTGACACTACATCATGTCCCTGTGATAATGATTGCCCTACTACAGTAAATGCATACACAAAAAGAAGTTTAGCTTAATTAAAGGGATAGTAATACTTCGTTTTAACTTTATTTTATTTTGTAGGCATTAAAAAAACATGAAGAATGATATAAGTCTTATCTCTCAAACCTTTATGGTTTATGAGATATTCACAAGCAAAGTTCCCCTCCCGCCCCTTTTACCTAGTGTAAGCCATCTCTTCTCAGATGTGAGTCTGGTTGTATGACAGGACAGATAACAGAAGGGGACAATTTTCTTTGTATGAAAACAATGAAAGCCCTTCCCCCCTTGACAAGTTTTTCAGCTTTTTCCATTATCTTAACTGAAGATTGTCCCTCTCTGCAGTCTACCTGGGCATATCCCTTCTGATCTGGTTGAACAGGGGGGGATACTTTGTTTGTGAATATCTCTTAAACCATAAAGGTTTCAGAGATAAGACTTGTATCATTCTTCATGTTTTTTTAATGCCTACAAAATAAAATAAAGTTAAAATGAAGTATTACTATCCCTTTAAGTAAAAAATATATATAACGTAAATTTACCTCCCATCATTTTTCTGAGGCCAGAAAACCTTATGCATTGGTTCAAGGGAAAACGCTTTCAATCTGTCGTAGATATCAGTCCGCGAAAGTGGACATGACTTTTACTTTCAGGGCTACTAGACCTCAAACTTCACTCACAGAAGTACTGACATTTTATACAGACTTATGCACTCTACCTGCTTCAATCTGAGGTAAAAATTCAGTGGTTGGAGTTTAGGTTTCGGGAGTCTTGACAGTAAGAGTTGTGGATACCTCAGTGGACATGACATCTAGGACTGATTGACATTGTTATCCTTTGAACCAAGACACAAGGACAAAATTCATAATAGCCAACAGGATTTTCTGAATATAAGAAATTAAGTGGTGTTATAATTAGGAGGTGTAAGTGTCCCTTTAACTACATATTTAATTTATTCCATATAAATTTTCAAGGCCACTGATATGACATGTAATTGACATATCTCTTTACTACTTTGCCATTTTAACAATGAGCATGCACTTAGGCTGAGATACTAAGAATAAATTTAATTTTTCTGGTGCAAATCAACTACGCCACAGTAGACAAAGGAAAATTCCCCAAATCCCAATTGATTTAACCCTTCGAGTGCCAGACATGCATGTGACACATTGCAAAGGAATGCGTTGGGCACCCCTCTGGCACTCAAAAGGTTAATTTGAGTGGGTTTATTCCCATGAATGATTATATGCTTTTAAGATATAACTAGCATTCAAAGGGTTAAAAGCCCAATTTAAATCAAGGGGGATTTTCATTTGTCCCCTGTGTTGCAGATGGTTTGCCCCAGAATTAGTCTAATACATCTTACTACCACAGACTCATTGCACTGCACACTCCTCTTGTATTCAGATCATTCAGTCATAGACACAAGACTGCTACAAAGTACAGTGAATTCCAAAATGGCCATCTGCATGTCAGTTTAGCTCTGTATCCATTTTGGAACACGTTCCCCACGGGGTGAAGTTTTTAAAAACTCACGTTTGGTAAACCTAGGAAGAAAGTGCACTTGTCAGTGTTTTAAATCTCCAGAGAGCTCCCCTTTAATTTGGCAAGAAATGCCAATTGTGAGTGGCAGCTATGGCACACTGATATTAATAGGCATTGCATATGGTCCTCTGGGTAGGACTGGACAGCAGACGATAGCAAGCTTTCCGTTATTTTATTTAAATGTCACCACTCAAGTCAGATCCTTCACTTGTGAAGAATGATATGAACGAACCACTAAGAAAAAGAATGCCATTATTCCCTTAAAATTACTGCTCTAATAGTCCTTCCTGTTAAGGGTGACCTTCTCCACAGCTACAAATAGAATTTCTCTGTTTCATTTCAAAGCATGTTATAGAAAGAATACAACATAAAAAGAGAAAGCAAAGCTGCTTATTATTAAAATGTCAGGGTTTAAGTCTGCGCTGCTGTGTCACCTTTAATGCTGCGTTGTAACATGGTAATCTCCTATCAATTCCCCAAGGGAGGAAAGCAGAAAAATACAAACATATAAATAAAGCCCTGTTTATTTTCATTACTGGCCAGACTGGCCAGAAAAGGGTCTTGGAACAATTTGCAAAAAAAAAGAGAAAGCATTGCGTGTCCTCTTATTTTTGTTATTTTTGATAAGATACTTTAGCACCAACGAACATTACATCCGGTTGCTATGGCAGCTGTGCCTGGGTTTAGTTATTGTGATGAACGTACAAAAAAAAATAGTCACAGAGGGGAGAGCATAGGGAGGGGAGAAAGAGAGGGAAAAAAATAATAAAACCAAGAATGACTGAGGGAGGGAGGTAAAAAAAAGTTAAAAACAGTAATAAAGGCAAGCTTTCGGTAATCAGGGAGCACGTACCCTGCAGCTAAATGTGCTTGTATTTTGTGTGAAGAAAAGGTTTGGTTTTATTCAAGAAAACCAATACTGTGTTTTAACATTTGCCCTTAGAAACTGAAGTCAGAAGGAAAGTGTTCTTTTCTGTCAGCTGACTAAGAACTCCTGCACGGTCCTGTACAAAGAAAAGTCATATCTTACAAAGGTTAGTGCCTGTTTTTCAATCCATTTTGTTGGTAGTAATGGGTCATAACAATGTGAATTTTCAGTGTGTCTGCTTTAACCCCTTGGAAGCCACGAGACCAGGGTATTACATGAGACTATTCCTCCCATTTACTCCTTCCAATCCTGCCTATTTCTATTAAGCTCCCTCCACATTATTACACAAACCATGCCAGCCCTAAATGATATTCATGGGGCTGGGGACAACAAGGTTCCCAGGTATGATTAAATGCAGTGGCATAACAATGGGCCCATCACTCCAGGGGCCTGGTCACCCCCTGTAACCCCACCCGCCAGGTGTCTGAAACAACACAAGCTGAGGTCTGTGCCTTCTTCAGCACAGACCTCTAGCAGTTGCACTCCCTTTTTGGTTCTTTAGTAATGCAGAGTTCTGGGAGATGGCTGGGTGCTCTGTATTACTTAAAAGAAGACTGCGCGGGAGCTCCTTAAGTATAGAAGTCTGTGCAGAAGGAGGCACAGACCTCTCCTGTCACACCGCTGGTCCACCAGGGAGATAGGAAACTGACACTGGGAGGGCAATGTGGAGATAATGAGGGCAATGTGGAGATATTGGGGTACAATATGTAGATGATGGCGGCAATAATGTGGAGATGGGGGCAATAATGTGGAGATGATGGGGGGCAATAATGTGGAGATGATGGGAGCAATAAAGTGGAGATGGGGGCACTATGGAGATGATGGGGGGCAATGTGGAGATTGGGAGCATTGTGGAGGTGTCCAGTGGAGATGGCCAATGGGGGGGGCCAATGTGGTTGGGTGGGTGCCATGGCAACTTTTGCACCAGGGCCTGGTGGCTTCTAGTTACACCTCTGATTAAATGCCCCAAGATCTAGGACATAGGTAGTCAATCGCGGGACCTCCAGCTGTAGGGTACATAATCCCATAATCCCAGCCTATCTCTGCACTATTACATGACACCAGGAGGGCAATATACTATACTACATGAGACCAGGAGATTATTGCATGAGACAAGTATTGCAATGTATTACTTTTACATAAGACCACCAGCACCCTACTACACCCTATACTATAATGGAATTGTGTCCAGCTGGAGACAAGTAATGGTACATTGCCTTGTTGGTCTCATCATGTAATAATATATTGCTTTGACAGTCTCACCTAATGCTCTGCTTGTATCATAATGAAACATTGTCTTCCTGGGATCATGTCTTACTGTGCTATCATCTAATATTGCATTGATCTGATAATACTTAGTAATAATCAACAAGATTAATATAATGATGTATTTGCATGTAGTCTCAGATAGATTATAAATAACTTTTCAGTGCTGGTATATAACTTTCTTGGCCTACTTCTCGCACCTCTGTTTTTTGTGTCTGTATCTCCCAATAGCCTGCTATACACAGTCTTTCTCCTTTAAAAATGTAAAAGACACAGACACATTAAAATATACACGCACTCAAACATGTAAACAAACACATACAGATACAATGGAACTATGTTGCAGCCTGTTGCTGGATAGTGTCATTTTACTCTCTGAAAATGACTATATGGTTCATTTATCTATAACATCTTATTCTGTTTACACTTCTTTACTATAGATAATACAGTTAAAAAAATGCATCTCAGTAAATATAGATAATTGCTGATATAATGCAAAAACTATATGAATAGATATACCTAACTACTGTATGAAGTACCCTTAACTAAAGGCTTTCATAAATTTGAAACAAAAAACGTGATACCTGTCTTTGAGAAAAACGTAGCTGTGATTTGCATGGAGCATCGGCACAACACCTACACAGTCAGTGCTTTTTTGTAGTGTTTGTTCAATATTTATAATAACTAGATTTGTAACGTATACAGATGATGAATCACTAAAAAGCAACAGTTTATCAGTTTTAAGTTTGCAAAGATTGCCTTTGTTGATTAACATGGCAATGTGCGAGAATTACAGCTGCACACAGACCACAGAGAACATTAATGGTTTCTAAGGCTCCTGGAAAGACTGAGAGACAATGGGCACCCAATGGACCTGAGTCCATCCCTCCCTAGTCTGCCACTATGCAGGTATAGCCAACCCTGGTCCTCAAGAGCCACCAACAGTGCTTGTTTTCGGGCTATCACAGCTAGAGCACAGGTGGACTAATTAGAAGCTTGGTCACTTTAATTGTTCTACCTGTGATCATTTGGGGATATCTTGAGAACATGCACTGCTGGTAGATCTTGAGGATCAGGACATATGAGAGCAGTGTAAGTCCTTCTGCTAACTGGATTAAAAGGCTCAAATTCTTATAAGTATAGTCCATCTTTAAGGTCTTGGAGTTGTATTAGGAAACTAATTATGAGAAATTCTGGAGAAAATCATCTGCTTTGCAGTGTGATGGAGCAAAACCATGGGGGGCATAAGACAGAGTTTATGGAGTTTTATAGAGTTTTAAGGAACCCCTCCCTTGCGATAGCAACTAGGGGGGTATGTAAAGGGAAGGGTAGGAAATGAGGTGCGGGTTGGAGAGTTAGGAGGTTAGGTCATTTAAGGGGATATTGGCAGGAAATTAGGTCAGTGAGTATGAATCGGGGGGGGGGGGATCTAGAAACATCCCGCCCTCCCTTCCTCTTTGGGTGACTTGGTTGGAGTATCCGGGGTGTGAGGGTCCTTGCCATTTGTATTAACAAGAAATAAAAGATGATGGTTCTTTAGGGAGGAAACCCTAAGGATAGTTTGTCCCGGACTGATGTCGCTGGTGGTGACATTGCCTGTTGGGAACTGGCATTGGGGTAATTTGTTTAACTCCATTTTAAGATGGTGTGGTACTGTAATGCTTTATGCAAGATCCTGGTCCATTTGGCCATGCTGGGGTATCTAGATTATGGCATGGGTTTTACTGGACAAGCTATGTGCTTGTAAAGGTGGTATATGTATGTATCGATATATTATTTTTTTATTAATAAACGTTGGCCTGTTCTCATCCAGTAACTGGTTGGGTGTAGGTTCTTTTCCTTATACCCTGTGCCTTTTACAAGGGTCTTGAGGAGAAAGTTACATTCCCATTGATTTATATTGTAGCTTTTCAATGCTTCACCATGTTCTGGAGACTTCTCTAGAATTCATAACATTAAAGGCCCCATTTAAATTGAAGAAACACAAACACCTAAAAATTATTTAGGTTTATAGGGAATCTATCACCTCTGTACAAGTTGGCATTAATAGTTAGATTATATAGCGAATATGTGTAAAACTGTATTGATTTTGTTGTTTAAATCTCTGTTTGGCAGAAATTGAAGGAATAAATGCTGCCCTGCACCTGCTTCTGGACAGACTGCGGTTACCTGTTCTGTATCACAGTCTGTAGCTCTGCCTCTGCTCCCCTCCCTCTATCCAGCCTCCTCCGATGATGGAGGCTTCTGTCTGTAAGCTGGAGCGATCTCTGGCCAATGAGAGCACTCCAGCTTACAGGCAGAAAGCCTCCATCAGAAGAGGCTGGATAGAGGGAAGGGAGCAGAGGCAGAGTGACAGACTGTGGGGCAGAGCTGTACCCGCAGTCTGTCCAGAAGTAGGACTCAGGGCAGGATTTATTCCTTCAATTTCGCCCGAACAGCGATTTAAACAACAAAATCAATACACAGTTTTACACATATTCGCTATATAATCTAACTATTAAGGCCAACTTGTATAGGGGTGATAGATACCCTTTAAACACACATAATACAATGTACTCCATGGTGGCCTCTGTAAAAATGATCTGTTTGTTTTCTGAGGCCTTAAATTTAAATCATACATTAACTCTTTTGAGGCTCTCTTTTCTGCTTTTTCCAGGGTCCCATTACCATTATTATTTTACTTATAAACCGCTAACATATTACTTGAAGTGGCAAAGAAAGGGGAACATAAGGTAAAGACAGATGGTTATACAGCCAGGTAATTTAAAGGGACACTAATGTCCCATAAAAAAATCGTCTACTTTTATAGAGCTTAAAAAAATAAACTATGTCCCACAAATCCTGTCTCTCAACCCACTATTGTATGAGAGATATTTGCACTGAAAGTTCCCCCCTCCCCTTCTCCTGACGTCAGCGTCTAGCTGACAGCAGGAGATCCCGGTCCGGGGACCAGCCGGCAGCTCTGCAGTAGAGCCAAAATTGTGTTATTTCAAAAGAATTACTGTATTGGAAAGGTCTACAAAGTGTGCTTGCAAACCAGGCACACATTGCAGACCTTTCAAATGAAGAAATTCTTTTGGAATAACGCGATTTCGGCTCTGCTGAAGAGCCTCCTCAAGTCGCACAACTCGAATCTCCTGCTGTCAGCTTTACAGCTGACATCAGAAAAAGGGGAGGGAGGGGGGATCTTTCAGTGTGAATGTCTCTCAAACCATAGCGGTTTGAGAGATAGGATTTGTGGGACATAGTTTATTTTTGTAAGCTCTATAAATAAAGTAGAAGATTTTTTATGGGACATTACTGTCCCTTTAATAGGCCAACTGAAAGGCTGGCCACAGGGTAGATATGGGTGCATAGAACAGAGAATTTCTTTGCATAGGGTTGAGAGGGATAGCAAAACAGAGATGTTATATGGCATGAATGTAGGCTTCTCTAAAGAAATTAATCTTTAGAAAGTGCTTGACGTTCCAGACACTAGTGGCGCGATGCAGGAAACGTGCGCAATCACTATTTCCCGTGTGAAAACCACTAGGGAATAGGTTTGCGCATGATTTTGTTGAATTGCACATGAAAATTCAAGATTAGCGAACGGCTACGTATATTTATTTTTTGTGGGCGTGGCTAATCTGTGTGAGTGGAATTTGTGTGAGTGGAATAACGAATGCGCCTAATGCAAGAACTGCTATTACGAATGAATTTATACGTCTGTGTACTGTTGTTGTACAATGGAATTTTTTATGCGCAATTCAAGAAGCGTTCGGTATTTAGCTTCCTGGATTAGAATATGTGCAAAATCTATCTGCGCACAAAAATGCCTTTATCCGATGCAAACATTTCTTGCATCTGGCAGTTCCAGAAATAGGAGGCAGCTCTTAAAAAATCTTGGAGGCACGAGTGAGAAGAGGTTAAGAGGAAGGACAAGAATAGGCGATCTCTAGTACAGCATAAAGGATGATTCGGAAAATACTTGGAAATTAAGTTGATGTGCACGTGGGAACCGATTTGTAAATGGCTTTGCAAGTCAGTATTAGTATTTTATTTTTCATACAGGAGGCTACTAAAAGCCAGTGTAGGGCTTTGCTGAGAAGGGCAACAGAAGCAGAGTGGTTAGTGAGAAGAATGAGCCTGGCAGCAACATTCAAGATAGACTGGAGTGGAGACAGTCTCTGGAAGGGAAAACCACTTAGTTTGGGACTAAAGTAGGAAAACAGTGATATGATAAAGGAGTGAACTAGTGTCTTGGTGGCATATTTTGTGACTGGAAGTGGGAAATTAATTAGAAGGCAGAGTCAAACGTGACACCCAGGCAGCAAGTTATGGCTGAGTTCCTGACATTAAGAGAGAAATTTGGTATAGCAGAGGTGGAAGGAGGAAATATTACTAGCTCTGTTTTACAAATGTTCAGTTTTATGCAGCAGTGGGACACCCGTGAGGAAACTGCAGATAAACAGTTGGTGGCATGTTAGTAAGGAGGTAGACAGGTGAGTGAAGTGCATTTGAGTATCATCCTCATAGAGGTGGTGTTGCAATCCACAAGAGTTAATTAGAACACCCAGGGATTAACTGAAGACAAAGAATAGCAGAGGGCCAAGGACTGAGCCTTGTAGCAATCTTGAGAGGTGTCTCAGAAGTGATATTGTTTTATTGTTAACTAGTGTAAAAGCCTGTGTACACGGGCCAAGGTCCGGGTGATGTTAACCCTTTGAGTGCCAGAGGGGTACACTTCTGGCACTCAAAGGGTTAAGAGGCCGGTCCTGCTGCCGACGCAGTCATGCACTGTAGAGACTGCCTGAAAGCACAGACTGCTCCCAGCACAGAACTCCCAGCATTCTGTGCATTCGGGCAGACTCTACTGCATATGACGGCTTCTGACAAACATCCTAGAGAATTATTATATAGGATGGGCAGATATAAGATATTGGCCATTCTGAATAAAAGAGGAGTGAGTACTGATCTCAATATATTAACCTCTTAAGGACCGTGCGGCCAGCAGTTAACCACTTAACGTGTGCATGCCGTGCTATGACTGTCACACGGTTTTGGTGTTAAGGACCGGTGACAGTCATAGCACATCACGTACATTGTACTTACAGAGCTCTACCAGGAGTGCTGTAAGTAAAAACGGGGAGTGAAATTGACCGTTCCAAGAGTGGAGCGGTCTCTCTCAGTCCCCAGTGCGGCGTGTCGGTACGTGTCCCAGGTCACAGGTACCCTCACATCGGAAACATCAAAGTGGTCCTTAAGGGAATGTTAGTTCCCAGGACTGTGGACATTAAGGGGTTAAAGACCACAAGGCATGTTTTTTTTCCTAATTGATTCAGGACTCCCTGAACAGCATGCAGCCTCGCGAGGAGCCATAAATTCCATGAGTTTACCCATGACGGTTCTGGCACATCATGTGTCCTTAAGGGGTTAATAGCATTAGCTCTGCACAATTAATAAAACTGTGTCTTTTTACAATCATTTACACCTGCATTAATTAGGCAGATTTATTCGATTTTTGAGATATGAAGTAACTACGTTTAACAGACATTAGCTTTAAGTGCTTTATCTTTAAAATTATATATCCAAATTTCATTTCTTGGAGTTACTGTTCCTTTAATGTGAATATTCATTTCCCCTATGGTGCAATCGGTCTGATTGAGAGTTGCTCTCCTTTTCTTTCTGTATATGGCCACAAGGAAGCAGTTCTGGGGCAAACTACCTGCACTATAGGGGACAATTAAAAATGCACATTGATTTTAAATGGAGGTTTTAAACCCTTGAATGCTAGAGAGGTCGTTGGAGACCTTTCTAACATTCAAGGTGATAAAAGCCCTGTTAAATCAATGAGAATTTGAGGAACATTGTTAGACCCCTATGGCGCAGTTGGTTTGCCCCACAATTGACCATCTACAGCTTCCTGAAAAGCACCCTTGGCATCTTTCCTGATAACCTGTGTGTTCTTTCATCTTCTCACATGACTGCCCAAGGTAGCATTATCAGCTTATATGCCAAGTTCCATGCTGCCCTTTGGCTTCGTTGCAAAATTACACCAACCTTAGCACTCTGAGCAGACCCCTTGTAAATTGTCATCTGCTTGCGCCCCCGTCCCATCTGTTCCCTTCCAGTTTAGTGATTGGAAGCAGAGGCTAAAAACCCTTTTTTTCAAACTTTGTTCCCAAGCTGCTCTGATACAGCACATTTTGCAGACAACAAAAATAATAATTGCTGATTGTTTCATCTGCTGCTCTTTTGCATTTTTTTATTCCTTGTTAATTGTACGAGAAAAAAAGCCAAGTCGCAACATCTGCTTGATTTGCATTTCCTGCGCAAGGCAGAGTTAGCTCTGACTCCATAGAGCGCAGCTAGGATGATGAGAGAAAGGCAGAACAGAGGAGGCTTTGAACTACTAACTTCAGAAGGAAGGCAGGTTTGTCTTACGTGAAGCTGGATGGCAGGGAGCGAGGAGGGGTAGAAGAGAGTGTTGGGGGTTCAGATCTGTTTATTGTATTCTTGTAAGGTTTATTTCCTCCTCATATTTTCTATTCTTCCTAGTTTATACAGCACAGCATTCTTTCTTCTTCTAAGGCAGCTTTGCTGGTGAGAAACAGCTGCCTAGGATGAAAATGCCAGCACAAAGCTAGTGTCAGATCTCAGTTACCACACCCAGCCTTCTGGCATTCTGTTAAGCATACAAGACTTACACTGATTCAGTGCACATAACAGAGGTACATACACAGCTCTTGGCAGCAAACTGGGTGCACCAACTGATCTACTAAGGAAATGAAGTGTAATGTTAAGGCAACTCAATTGCACGTTAGGGGACACATTCAAATTCCCACCAATTTAACACTTTGAGTGCCAGAGAGCTATGGAACACATTGTGAAACAATGAGTTGTGCACCCTGCTGTCACTAAAAAGGTTAACCCTTTGAGTTACAAAGTGGCATGCAACACACTGCAAAGCAATGTGTTGCATACCCCTCTGGCACTCATATGACTATGGGGTTTTTAACCCTTTAAATTCCACAGAGGTCTCCACATGCATTTTGACGCATTCAAGGAGTTGAAAGCCCCATGTAAATCAATGGAATTTTTGTTTCGTTTGTTCGCTAAGGTGCAGTTGGCTTGTTCCCAAAATTGCAGCACTTTTCTCATTCCATCAGCCTCACAGTCTTTACCCCAGGCTCAAGGCAGTAAGAACTACAAGAGCTAGCCATCCTATATAATAATTCGCTAGAATGTTTGTCAGAAGCCACCATGTTCAGTAGAGACTGCCCGAACACACGGAATACTGGGAGCACGGAATGCTGGAAGTACGGAATGCTGGGAGCACAGAATGCTGGGAGTTCTGTGCTGGGAGATTTCTGTGCTTTCGGCAAGTCTCTACAGTGCCTGACTGCATCAGCAGCAGGACGCAGAGCAGGACCGGCCTCTTAACCCTTTGAGTGCCAGAGGGGTACACAATGCATTGCAAAGCAATGCGTTGCGTACCCCTCTGGCACTCAAAGGGTTAACATCACCCGGACCTTGGCCCGTGTACACGGGCTTTTACACTAGTTGTTACATAAAATATATTTCTGCATCTTGCAACAAAAGCTTATATACACGCCATGAAAATATATCAGGTTCACATATAAGCCTTATCAGATTCACATATCTGTACATCTTTACAGCAAGAACAGCACAGCCTAACAGCAAGATCAGTTTACCTGTACAGTTTAACCCCTTAATGACCTATGATGTGCGGGGACTTTAACGTCGGTCCCAGCACGTCATGGAATTCTGTGATGGCAGCACGGCTACACGCCACACTTCCATCCCAGGATACTATGAGCGAAAAAAAAAGTCTCTGTGGTCCTTAATGTCTACTCTTGTGCCAGAGCAGGCAGTCATTAAGGGGTTAACAGCAAGAGAAGCTTACCTGAACACCTTAACAGCAAGGTCAGTGTACATGTACCTGTAACCATCAACATATCAAAACACCTTACAGGAGCATCAAATACTTGCAAGCCTTAATAGTAAGAGAAGTACACAGGTTTACCGTAACAGCCAGATTACCAAAGCTGAACACTTTAACAGAACCCACAACATACCTACACATGTTAATAGAATCAGCAACATACCTATGCAGCTGAACAGGACCACAAACATGCCTGTACACCTGTTAACAGCACCATCAACATACCTGTCCACTTTAATAGCAAGATTTTTCCAGCTCTAGACCTTAACGGCAAGATCTCTGTTAGTAATATCATTATAGTACACCTAATACACATACCTGTACACCTAAACAGCAAGAAAATTCTACCTGCACACTTTAACAGGGACTTTAAAAGCAGTTCTAACTATTAATAAAAAAATAAAGTTTATTTATGTAATGTAAAGAAAACATGCACCATTTTATCTTTTTAAAAAATGATTTATCACCTTTCCAAGTCTATCTTGAATTATGCAGCTTTATCTAAGCAAATCAGAAAGCAAAGCCCTGCTAAGATAGACTCCTCAACTACTAAGCAAAAACCTCTAAAAATATTAACGTTTGAAAATCAAAAAGTACAAGTTTTTAGCAGTGTAAATAACCCTTTGAGTGCCAGAGGGGAACGGAATGCATTTCTTTGCAATGCGTTCCGTACCCCTCTGGCACTCAAAGGGTTAACAAGACTAACAGCAATGGAGGAAACAGGTCCACTTTAACAGAACAATAAACATAGCTGCACACCTAAAGCAAGAGTGTATATGTATTATTTAACAGGATCATTGACCTCTAGATCTTAAAAGCCATATCCACATACTTGTACACCCAAACAGCAAAGGAACTGTACTCATATTCCATAACAGCAAGACACACATACCTGGACATCTAAAGAGCAACATCAACATACTTGCGTCATTAAGAACAAGACTACCATACATGTATGTCTTACCTGCAAAATGTTCATACCTACAAATCGTAACAGCAGGATCATTACATTGAAATGACTTAAAGGGATAGTAATGTTTCACAAAAACAGCAGCTCTAATTAATCTTCATAGCATTTGAGCCACAGAGAGTTATTTCATTACTGTGAGCGTTGTAGTTCAAGAGTAATTGAATGATAAAGTTTCCCCCTCCCGCGACTTTTACCTGGTGTAAGCCTCCTCCCCGCAAATGTGGAATCCAGTCCATAGACCAGACAGCTCACAGCAAGGGACAATCTTCTTACTGTGAGAACAATGAAAACCCTACCCCCTTGACATGTTTTTCAGCTTTTTTCCTTATCTTAATTGAAGATTGTCCCTCTCTGCAATCTACCTGGATACTCCCTGCTGCTCTAAGCTGAGCAGTGTTACATCAGTAGAAGGTGCAGGAGGGGGACACTTTATCATTCAATTACTCTTGAATTACAACTCTGACAGAATTGAAATAACACTCTCCATGGCACAAATACTATGAACATTAATTAGAGCTGCTTTTGTTATGAAACATTTCTATCCCTTTAAAAGCAAGTTCGGCATACCTAAACATACCTGTACACCTCACTGGTAAGACAAGCATTCTTATAGATTCTTACAGCAAGAACAACATACATTTGCAAATAAACTGCAACATTAGCTCAGCTACATACATTATCACCATGATAACAGTATCCACATGACTTAAAAGCAAGATCCACTAGCCAATTGCATTTTAACCTTTTCTTCCAAATAAACACAAAGGACAATGATTTGGTAATCTTGTTTCTGCCATATACAGGAGAGAAGCACTCATTCCAAGGATGACAGCTTTATGCAAAGAAAGAAATACTACCCTAGTTCTGATAAAATATAAGCTAGGGGACAACCTAATTTCCTTCTGATAAACAGAGAAAATATCTGTACTGCATATACCGTATAGCATTAATGAATCACATAGGCTTGAATAATATATAGACAGAAAGGTCAAATATCCTTTTCTATTATAGTTACAACAGGGATATAGGATCTTGGAAAATGGACATGGTCTATAAACACTATGACTGCATAAATTAAGAATAGTTTCAGTACATCTACTACTACTACTACATGCATTTTAAAATCAGACATATCATAACATCCTAAAATAGAGACTGGAGAAGTGATATCACTGGAGAAGTCATCTCTGCTTTATCACCGCTTTAAAATGACTTAGTGAATAACCAACATTGTAACATTAATTGCACCTGTAGACACTACAGACATCAGGGCCCATATCACACCATCAGCTGCTCCTATAGACACTACAGAGATCAGGGCACATATCACACCATCAGCTGCTCCTATAGACACTACAGAGATCAGGGCACATATCCTACCATCAGCTGCTCCTATAGACACTACAGAGATCAGGGCACATATCATACCATCAGCTGCTCCTATAGACACTACAGACATCAGGGCCCATATCACACCATCAGCTGCTCCTATAGACACTACAGAGATCAGGGCACATATCCTACCATCAGCTGCTCCTATAGACACTACAAACATCAGGGCCCATATCATACCATCAGCTGCTCCTATAGACACTACAGACATCAGGGCCCATATCACACCATCAGCTGCTCCTATAGACACTACAGACATCAGGGCCCATATCACACCATCAGCTGCTCCTATAGACACTACAAACATCAGGGCCCATATCACACCATCAGCTGCTCCTATAGACACTACAGACATTAGGGCCCATATCACACCATCAGCTGCTCCTATAGACACTACAGACATCAGGGCCCATATCACACCATCAGCTGCTCCTATAGACACTACAAACACCAGGGCCCATATCACACCATCAGCTGCTCCTATAGACACTACAGACATTAGGGCCCATATCACACCATCAGCTGCTCCTATAGACACTACAGACATTAGGGCCCATATCACACCATCAGCTGCTCCTATAGACACTACAGACATCAGGGCCCATATCACACCATCAGCTGCTCCTATAGACACTACAGACATCAGGGCCCATATCACACCATCAGCTGCTCCTATAGACACTACAGACATCAGGGCCCATATCACACCATCAGCTGCTCCTATAGACACTACAAACATCAGGGCCCATATCATACCATCAGCTGCTCCTATAGACACTACAGAGATCAGGGCACATATCATACCATCAGCTGCTCCTATAGACACTACAGAGATCAGGGCACATATCACACCATCAGCTGCTCCTATAGACACTACAGACATTAGGGCCCATATCACACCATCAGCTGCTCCTATAGACACTACAGACATTAGGGCCCATATCACACCATCAGCTGCTCCTATAGACACTACAGACATCAGGGCCCATATCACACCATCAGCTGCTCCTGTAGACACTACAGACATCAGGGCCCATATCACACCATCAGCTGCTCCTATAGACACTACAGACATCAGGGCCCATATCACACCATCAGCTGCTCCTATAGACACTACAAACATCAGGGCCCATATCATACCATCAGCTGCTCCTATAGACACTACAGAGATCAGGGCACATATCATACCATCAGCTGCTCCTATAGACACTACAGAGATCAGGGCACATATCATACCATCAGCTGCTCCTATAGACACTACAGAGATCAGGGCACATATCATACCATCAACTGCTCCTATAGACACTACAGACATCAGAGACACATATCATACCATCAGCTGCTCCTATAGACACTACAGACATCAGAGACACATATCATACCATCAGCTGCTCCTATAGACACTACAGACATCAGAGACACATATCATAAAAGCAACTGTCCCTAAGGACACTACAACCATCAGGGCACATATCATTCCATCAAGTGGTCCTATAGACACCACAGGCATCAGAGTACATATCATATAATCAACAGCTCTGACAGACATTACAGACATCAGAACACATTCAGGGGCAAACCCAGAATTTTCAGGTAGGGTTTTCTAAAAAATAAAATAAGCATGCAATAATAATATCTACAATTATTGTATCATTATGAGCTGAGGATTATGGGATTTAGAATCCAACAATGGTTGGAAAAATGAAGGTCACTCGCCCCCCTCACAGACTTTGATTTGACTGGGGTAAAATGATTTAAAGAAAGAGGTTTCAGAGCAATGGGAGCCCCGATTTCGGTTGTCCCTAGCCATTGTTCTGTATTAGACATTAAAGTAAAAGTATCATGGAAAAGCACTTGTTTTTAGACAGCAACTGACTTAAACAGGGCTAGGGAATTCATACAAAACTGGCTGTTTCCAAAGGACCAAAATACATTTCAGAAAACCAGTGTTTTCTGAATCAATTTCTTGCTTTTTTAGCCAATCAGATTGCCAGAAAAGTGGTCATGTGATGTAAGTTAGCAAAGATATGTGAATGTGGAATCGATCAGCAAATTAAATCTTGAAACAATCACTCACTCTAACCAGTGCAACATACCTCATGAAACATTCATCCCACCCATTGCCACGCATCAACCCATTGCTACACACCAACTCTCATATTACCTCACTGCTCCTTGCCCAATTCACTGTTGCCTGGCACAAAAAAATCTAAAACAAACTGGTCAGTGTTATATATCTGGTAAATAAAATGTCTAACTTACTAACCTATGGTACATAGGTGTTTGCCTCCTTTGCCTAATGGGAAATCTGTCCTTCAACCTGACCATCCCAGTGAAGACCTGATTGTCCACAAAGGCTATAAGGGCCTGTTATTCCTCATACACAACATACTCACATTTTTTTATGAATACAGATCCTGGTATATCACCAACCAAAAATTGATTTCCTTATGTATTTTCTTACATCAGTGTATGTAGAATAGAGAGATTTATATAGAAATAGATAGATAGACCGGTAGATAGATAGATAGATAGATCACCAGCTTATGGAAAGACAGAAAGAGTGACTTTAACTCACATCTGGGCACTCTACTAATTTAATATACACAGGTTCCAGTAGGGGAGTGATATTTTGAATCATTAAGGAGCGTCTATTTGTTTTTAAACTTATGGATGTTTTTCAACATCTATACATTATTTTTTAATATAGCTCTGAATAATATGTGTTAAATGTTGTGATTTTATGGCAGTGAAATAAGAGTTATGTCTTGCAAAGCCACACAGTAGTAACTTGTCTTTACCGAACTGGTCTCTTTTAACCTGTAAACTGGTTGGTCAAGTTAGTCTTTAATAAATGACTGAAAGAATACAAATACCATATTGTTTTCTTTTTTCTTTGCTTCTGTAAATTATATCGGACCTGCAGTAAATATTGACTTTATTTATTATAAATTTGGAGTACCCCTTTAAGTAGTAAATCCTATATCTTTATTACATAAAGTGTATATCCTTATTACATAAAGAGAGTATCTACTGTGCATGTGTGGTTCTGCACACAGGGATCTTCGCTGTGAGCCGTCTGGAGCTCCCCGCTAAGGATCAGCGTGCTCGGCGAGTCTCTACTGCGCATGACTGCAGTCATACGCAGCAGAGACTTGGCGAACGCACTGCCCCGCTCTGGACGGCTGATGTCCTGTCTCTGCTCCCAGCTACAGGGCAGCAGCCGAGGCAGCTGGGTGCACTTTAGCCCATGTATAAGGGCTTTCATACTAGTATATAATAATTCGCTATATGTGTGTAACGACACAGTCATGCTCACTAGAGACTGCTGCACGTGCTGCAGTCATGCGCAGTAGAGACTGCCCACGCCGTGGCTGATACAGAGCTGGACGCTACTCTGTATTAGCCGTGGCGCGGGCAGTCTCTACTGCGCATGACTGCCGCGCAACCAGCTGGCAGTGGCACTGTGGCCCGTGTAACAGGCTCTTCAACTAGTATAATCATATGAAAGTAGAGAGATAGATAGTTTGTACAGTGCTGTGAAATATGTTGGTGCCTTATAAATATGTGGTGATGATGATAGACAGACAGATAATAGATAGATAGATAGATAGATAGATAGATAGATAGATAGATAGATAGACTGATTGACAGACATACAGATAGATATAGATATAAGTAGTGATAGATAGATAGATAGATAGATAGATAGATAGATAGATAAGTAGTGATAGATAAATTGATAGATAGATAGATAGATAGATAGATAGATAGATAGATAGATACGATAGATATAGATATAAGTAGTGATAGAGATAGACAGATAGATAGATAGATAAAGTAGTGATAGATAGATAGATAGATGCCTGCCATTGTACATACTCAACTAAATGTATTATCATTTTGTAACTAAATATTACTAACCCATTGGATACTAGAGATGTCGCCAACACATTATTATGTAATGTACTTGGGACATCTTTAGTATACAATGAATTACTGAGCAACATTAAGAACACTTGTTAATAATCAAAATTCTTATTATATGAAGCAGAGTCTTGTGTATTGAATTTGTCTCAGCTCCCCAGCACAAACCTAATGCTTGCTTTTGATATTTTCTGCTAGCAATTTGGAACTCCTACAAGGAAAAGCAAAAGGTTTAACACAAGGCTGAGATACACTCTGCATACCAGTTATTTCAAACAAAACCACCCCTTTTCTTCTTTCTTTCTAAATGCTGTACAAAACAGCAAACCATCAGCACCATTACAGACAAAAGAGCCATTCTCTGCTTCATGCTGGAAAAATTATAAAGTGCGGGATAACACAGCCAGTTCCGCGTGATGATGTGGAACCTTGAGACAGAAGCTTCTATAGGGATCTGGGCTATGTAATTAGGAAAGTGTGAAGTGTTCACATATCTAACACAATAACCCAAGGAGTATCAGGGGTTATTTATCACCAGCCCTGGAGTATTGCAGCAGCAGATGTGTAGAATTGTGGTTAAAACACTGAGACCATCTACTCTTCTATAAGTATCAACAGAGAAGACAGTTAATGTTAAAAACCTTTTAAAGGTCCCAAGGGAGAATTGACCAAGTGATCCTGATTCTCAGGACAGATTCTTAAAGTCTATCATTACAGTTTATTCCCAGAGCTGGTAACAGTACTGCCAGTGGTTAACACTAAACGGTACTTGGTAAATGTATTGAATTTAAAGGTACAGTAATGTCAAGTCTTATATAATGTGTCCAGACATCCCTTAATCCAGAATGCTTCTGAAACTGCTGTCTGAAGGCTTGCACTTGTTCCTTGGCTGCCCATCAAAATTACCTTTTCCTAAGCATGCTGCTCTAAAGGGTAGACGTAGTCACTTTAATGTGGAAATAGTCAATATTTGGATCTCCAACTGTCGGAGGCAATAACTCCCATCATCCCTAATGAGTCAATGGTTGCTTGGCCAACATTGTTTCTGGTAAGCTAAGTGGGGAGATTCACTAAGAGGTGATAAAGTGGAGATTACTTATCCAGTGATATCACTTCTCCAGTTCCTATGTTATTCTTTAGAGCCTATGCACTAAGATCTCCAAATGTGAAGACATCATAGTGCGTAGGCTCCATAGAATAACGTAGGAAGTGGAGAAGTGATATTACTGGAGAAATCATCTCCACTTTATCAACGTTAAGTGAATCTCTCCTAAGCTTTCCAGTGCTCACTACCGCACATGTGAAGAGGGAAATTGAGTGAATGAGATGATAATGAAATGTAGGTAGGCATGATAGAATAGGCCCTGGGAATCAAAATAAAATGTTGCTTTTTTCTTAAAACAAAGATTTTGCTAGCAGTCAGGCTAGTGTGAGTTATAGGCAGCGTTCATCCTCTCAGTGACAGAATGGTGTTCAAAATATTGCTTGTGTCCCCCATGGCACTCGTAAGGTCAAACAAACTGTGCTCGCTCTTTTCCCGTGTGTCTGAAATGGATCTAAAAACATAAAAAAAAAAAAAATGAGCACACACAAACATGCTGAGACTGATTCATCAAAGTGATAGTAATTTCACAAAAACATCATCTCCAATTAATCTTCATAGCAAATGAGCCATAGAGAGTGTTATTTCATTACTGTGAGAGTTGTAGTTCAAGAGTAATTGAATGATAAAGTTTCCCCCTCTGGCCCCTTTTGCCTAGTGTAAGCCCCCATCCAGTCCATAGACCAGACAGCTCACATCAAGGATCAATATTCTACTGTGAGAACAATGAAAACCCTGCCCCCCTTTACAGGTTTTTCAGCTTTTTCCCTTATCTTAATTGAAGATTGTCCCTCTCTGCAATCTACCTGGACACTCCCTGCTGCTCTGAGCTGAGCAGTGTTACATCAGTATAAGGGATGGGAGGGGGATACTTTATCATTCAATTACTCTTGAACTACAACTCTGACAGTATAGAAATACCACTCTCCATGGCCCAAATAATATGAAGATTAACTAGAGCTGCTTTTATTATGAAACATTACTATCCCTTTAACCCCTTAGCGACCGGCCGCGCGCACACGTGGCCGGCACTTAACGCCCGCCAAACTTTTTTCTCCATTACTTCCAATGACTTCCTGGACGTACATGTACGTCCTCTGTCACTAAGTGACAGTTTCTGCGGGACTCACATGTACGCCCATTGTCGGGATGGGGTTAAAGAGAAATTTATCAAAGGAATAAGTGGTTTTAATTTTGTTGAGCCCTTTTTGTGCCAGAGAAGTTTCCTGCGCAGTGCAATGTAATTTATTGGACACCTCACTGGCACTCAAAGGTTTAACCCTTTGAGCTCCAGAGAGGTATGCAACGCATTGCAAAGCAATGCGTTGCATACCCCTCTGGCACTCAAAGGGTTAATAGAACGGTTTGACCTTCACACTACAAGTAAGTACATCTATATAGTTTATTTTTGTGCACTTGACCTCTCTTGTAGCGCACTGCTAGTTTAGGTTGGCCAGATATCTCTGCTTTTCACACAAGCAACATACACTGTGATTGTCACAAAGCGATGCAGCAGGTTCATACCAGGGATCTCTCAGGGTCTGACCCTGATATTCAGTGTGAGAGAGCCCAGTGTTAACTACTATCTCATCTGCACCAATGAACTGCTTATTTAGTCCCTACAATGCTGCCACTTCTATCAGCAAGACGAAGGGAGATGTCACACTGGTGACACCATTATGTCGTCTTGTGAAATGTTCTATGCAGGGTTATGCCCCCTCACACACACACATACTTGCAGGTCTTTCACATGAGCACTGATGGAGGTTGTGCAGCTCATTGTAATCTCCAATGAGTGGCTGACTCACATGGGGCTGGCTGGCAGACATACACCTGCTGCTTCCAGATTGGCCAGTGAATGCAGGAGAAGGTGAGAGCAATAACCTGGGGGACAGAACTATTGTGGGGGAGCCCTTACCATACATTCATGTCTATTGAAAGTGAAGCTAACACTTTTTAACAACTTATGCGACTCTGAAAGAGCTTTGCATTTCACCTACAGGTATGGCTGCCATTTAAAGGGGAACTCTCACCTCTCTACAAGTTTGCCTCTGTGTAAAGTTCCTATAGTGATAACATGCAATCTGTGTGTTCTTTTATATAATGCATCACCTCAGGACGGGCAGTGTGTACAGCTCTGTACCGCAGCCTGTCAGTCTTTGTCTGTTCCCTCCGCAAGTATTGCCTATAACCAAGCTCCTCGGAGGAGGCTGGAACTAGGCAATACTTGGGAGGGACCTCCAACTTACATGGAGAAAGATTCTGTCGTCAGAGGAGGTTGGAACTAGGCAATTCTTGGGGAGGGAACAGATGAAGATTGACAGGCTGTGGTACAGAGCTGTACCCGCAGCCCGGCCTGAAGTGACGTCACCGGCTCCTTTTTAAAATGGTACATTTTGCCATAGCCTGCATTATATTAAAAAAACACACACAGATTACATGTTATCGCTATTGCAACATTACACAGAGGCAAACTTGAATAGAGGTGAGACTTCCCCTTTAAAAATATAGTTTACAAGATATTTAGCTGTATTTATTTGTAAGTTTATGCCTGGTGTGTCAGATATTAACAATTCACTCACCCTCCTAACTACCACTTCCTACCAGGCAGTACTGGCTAATTCACATTTAATGACAAATAAATAAACTCATAAACTATAGTTTTAAAGCGGAACGTTCTCATGTTAATAAGTCGCCATTCAATCATTAAGCATATGGCGACTAGCTTGGTAATACGTCTTACCTATAAAAAGTGGCAGATTCTAACTAAATCTTTTTTCTTTGGAGACTGATGTCCAGGTTAGTGCAGTCTGCAGGCCTGCACCGTCTGTCCCTTGCGGTTACCATGTGGCACTCTGCAAAGCTTTACAGGATACCGGGACTGACGGAGCAGGCATGCAGACAAGATGTCTGTGCTGTTACCTGGATTCCGGTCTCCAAAGGGTAAAGATTTCTTTATAATCTGCCACTTTTTATAGTTAAGACACATATTTTCAAGCTAGTCGCCATATGCTTAATGATTGAATGGCGACTTATTAATATGTGAAAGTTCCGCTTTAAATAAAGATCAGATAATATAAATAAAGTTCATTCTGAACTCTCCTTCCAATGCACTGGAGAACTCTCTAGCATTCAAAGTGTTAAAATTCTCATTTATATCAATGGAGATAATGGGAATTTTTATTCATGCCTTCCAATGCAATTGGTGTGCCCCAGAATTGCTCCAATTTGCTTTAATATATCAGCCTTGCTGACTCGTCTTAGCTCTGTGCATTAGAAATGACATCTGATCCTAAATGACACTGACAATCTTTTCCAGCACTTGCTTCAGTTCCCATGCACAGGTAGACTGCTGCTTATACAATGGGGGATTCATTAAGTCAGGACTGATAAAATCAGGACTGGCTAGACCTAGACTACATCAAGGCATTCCAAATACCTCCAATATCTGAACCGTTCCAAGGTTCCACCATGTACTGAAGGAGGAAAAGATGAAGCACACCAAACAAGGGAGTTTAACCCTTTAAGTGAAAGAGAGATATCCAGTGAATTGTGTTGGATACCACTCTGGCACTTTATCTTAAAAAGTCCAATGTTTCCGTGGCAAACAACCCACCTCTCCTACACTGGATAAGCAGAATAAAAGATGTTTCTTTCCAATCAAACACTCCGCAATAATTAGTAACACATTGAAAACAGGCTTAAAGGCATAGTAATGTTTAAATTTCCAGTATGCTGCAATTCCTTTTTATGGTGCATACAGCTGATCTGTTATGGTAGCATTGCAGCATTACTAACATAACAGATCGGTTGTATGCACCATAGGAAAGAATTGCAGTGTTCTGGAAATTTAAACATTATTATCCCTTTAAGGGTCTTATTAATCAAGCTAAATAGATTTAAAGGGATAGAAATACTTAAATATTACTAATCCCCATATTGTAGGCATGTTAAAAAGAATTTAATTGTCCCCAGTGTCATCTCTCAAACCTTTATGGTTTGAGAGATAACCATAAGCAAAGTTCCCTCCTCCCTCCCCCTTCCCGGAAGTCAGCATTGTACTGACTGCAGGAATATCCAGTCTGATTTGCATCAGGCGGCTCTGCAGCTGAGCCGAGATTGCGTTAGTAAAAAATAATTATTTCACTGAGACGGTCTTCTACATGTACTTGGTTTGCAAGCACACGTAGAAGACCGTTTCAGTGAAATAATTCTTTTTTTACTAACGCAATCTCGGCTCAGCTGCAGAGCCGCCTGATGAAAGTCAGACCGGATATCCCTGCAGTCAGTAAAAAGCTGACTTCAGGGAAGGGGGAGGGAGGGGGAACTTTGCATTCTGTTATCTCTCAAACCATAAAGGTTTGAGAGATGGACCTGGGGGCAATTACATTCTTTTTTAACATGGCTACAATATGGGGATTAGTAATATTTAAGTATTACTATCCCTTTAATTCAGACGTAAACCATCTGTCCTATAGGGATGAGAAAAACATTCCCAAAATCTGCAAAAAGTTAAATGAAGCTTTTAACCCTTTAAATGCTAGAGAGGTCCCCAACTCACTGGAAAGTTAAATCACTGGAATGTTCCTTTATCTTCTATGGTGCAGTTGGTTTACTCCAGAATTATACCTTTTTACTTTGATGAGAAAGGCCCTATGTTTTTTTCAAGGGTGGGCAACACACTGAGAAGTATTGCAGCCTTAGTAGTGGTGGTGGGGGTGGTGTAAAGGAGAGAGGCACTGTGGAGGGGTGAAGGAAAGAGGCACTGTGGAGCAGTGTTTGCAATGCATTGGAGACTTATGAAGCATTCAGGAGGTTAGTACCATTTAAGTCAATGGCAATTAGGGGAATTTGTATTTGTTGCCTATGGTGCAGCTGGTATGAAACAGAATTACTCATGGTTTGCATACTGCATTAGGCCTGGTATTGAATATACTGTTTTTCTCATTCATAGGAAGCAATTTTCCTTTGCAATCACTTCCACGTATAGATGGATGCTGCACTCTAAATTGTATGATACAGCTGGATAAGAGGTGTGCAAATGAAAATGTTTTCCCCTGGTCTGCTGAAACCCCACACATGCAGTATCACAAATTTAAAGTTAAAGCGCAAGTTGTAGTCTGACAACACTTGGAGGACCTCACGTTGGCCAAAAATCTGACAGGGCTGGAAATCTAAAGGTGCAGGAGAAAGGTGGAGCAAGGTAGGCCTGAAATGTGACCTGAAATCTAAAGGTGCAGGAGAAAGGTGGAGCAAGGTAGGCCTGAAATGTGGCCTGAAATCTAAAGGTGCAGGAGAAAGGTGGAGCAAGGTAGGCCTGAAATGTGGCCTGAAATCTAAAGGTGCAGGAGAAAGGTGGAGCAAGGTAGGCCTGAAATGTGACCTGAAATCTAAAGGTGCAGGAGAAAGGTGGAGCAAGGTAGGCCTGAAATGTAAAGGTGCAGAAAACAGGGAGGCGTTAGTAATAGGGTTATTTTGGTAGAAAGAAGGATGGGGAGAAAGTGAGGAAAAAGGATGGAGAGAGAACAAGAGAAAACAGATGATACACTGGCCCTGGGTCACATCTAGTAACACCCTGTGGTGACATTAGGGAGAATTTACACAATTTGTGGCTTTGATTTTGACAGGAGTAGCTGGGGTGAAGCCCCCTGGGCACTCTTGCCAAAATCACAGCAGCAAGTATACAGGGGGTGATACTTTTGACAAGAATGTCGATGGGGCAAAGCCTCCATGCCACTCTTGGCAGAATCATTGCAGAGAGTTATCTGGGGTGGTGATTCTGATAGGAGCAGTTGGGGGAGGAGTGTCCATGGTCACTCTTGTCAAAATCAATGCTTCGCCTCTGAGCATCTTCATTTCTACCCTCCCTTTGATCTCTTCATTTCCATTTCACTCTATTCTATATCACTTTGCCCGCCCCTCCTACCCTCGCTTTCGCCACTGGCAAGTATCAGCACTGGCAGCAGAGCTCCCTCCTCCTCTAACCCTGGGCTAGCTCTTCTTCTCCATGGAGTATACATTACATAAGGCACTCACACCCTACTCCTTGCCCCTCCCCCCCACACAATTACCCCTATACACACAAACCACACATGAACCAGCATATACATTGCATGTTATGAAATAATAACATGCACAACAGAATTTGTGTGAAAAATGGAGGTCACTATATATTTAAGGCCTATTTAACTATTTAAACACCTGGACCCACCCTCATAATGTGGCTCTCCTGGATCATGGCGTCCTGGCACAACACGCACCCCCAGCCAGGGCAGCCACCTACACGTTCTTAGTCCAACCTCCCCACCCACTGCGGTGGCTCACCACTTTGTGCCATTGGTGTTGTTACTTTAGCAAAACCTCTACCCCTTAGGCCACACCAGCCGCACAGCCTGAACTTAACCGGCACTTTCAGGCATGCCACACCGGCACAGTGCCCAGGGCAGCCACATTACTGGACCTTCAGTATTCTAATTCTGTAGGGAAGAATCTTATAACCTATCCTCGACCTCCTCCTGATGTTCAATTTCTTAACGACGTTTATCTAGGAGGGAGGGAAAGACAAAAAGGTGATTATTTTAACTTTGAACTTGGTACTCATTTATAATATACAACTCCCTCCCCTTAATGGGATAGTAATACTTTAATTTTACTTATCCCCATCTTGTAGAACTTAAAAAAAGATTTGTAATGCCCCCAATCAGATCTCTCAAACCTTTATGGTTGAGAGAAAATCGATTTCAAAGTACCCCCCCTCCCTCCCCTTTCCCTGACATCAGTGTCTAGCTGTATGCAGGGGAATCCGATCCTGGGGCCATCCGGCGACTCTGCAGCAGAGCCGAGATCACGTTAATGAATAAAAACTCCTTCACTGAAATGGTCTTCTATATGTGCTTGGAAACCAAGCACACGTAGAAGACTATCACGGTCCCTGTGTCTTTCTGTCAATCCATCATGATTTACCTGTGCATTGGTGGAGACTGATTGGCCCGCCCAGGATGTGCCGTTATATGCTGGAGCTTGGGCAATTGTCAGTTGCCCTTTCGTGGTGTTCCTGTTGCTGCGCCTTGTTGCCATATTCCAGTGTCTTCTGTGTACCGACCCGGCTAGTCTGACTCTGTTCCTGATTCTGCTCCGTGATTTGACCCGGCTTTGGCTGACGACCCTGCTCCGTGATTTGACCCGGCTTTGGCTGACGACCCTGCTCCGTGATTCGACCCGGCTCTGGCTGATGACCCTGCTCTGTGATTGTTTCCGGCCTGCCTCTGTTCCAGCATTGCTCCGGACCTGTCTGCTGTTCCAGTTACCGCTCCGGTTCTGCCTGCTGTTCCGGTTGCTGTGCAGGCCTGTCTGCTGTTCCAGTGATCGTTGTGGTTCTACCTGCTGTTCCGGTTGCGGTACCAGCCTGTCTGCTGTTCCAGTGATCGTTCCGGTTCTACCTGCTGTTCCGGTTGCGGTACCGGCCTGTCTGCTGTTCCAGTGATCGTTCCGGTTCTGCCTGCTGTTCCGGTTGCGGTGCCGGCCTGTCTGCTGTTCCAGTTACCGTACCGGTTCTACCTGCTGTTCCTGTGTTCCTGCGTCATTCCAGTCGCTTGGCGACATTCTGAACTGTAATAGCGACTCACTGTTCCTCTCACTGGTCAGTAGCTGTAGCCTGAGGTTGCTTTGCCTGCTGTTGGCTGCCAAGGTACTTGCGTGTGTACAGAACCATTTAACCCTTGCAGTGCCTGTAGTCTCTGGTCTGGTGCCCCCGATACTTCTTGCCAAGCATACATCTCTCTGACATAGCCTTTTACTCTGAGTGCTTCTGTGTGTCTCTTATTCCATCAGACCCTTGTCAGTCCGTGTTCATTCTCTGGCTCAGGGCCACAGACGTTGAAGGTACATTCCCATTGCACTCCAGAGGACATTGGCTCAATTACAGCTTGTGCAGTTACCATCAGTACAGCACCCAAGGGGTGTATGGGCATATCCTAGTGGCACATGCAGGGTTATTACAGCGTGGCAATAGCACTCCTCTGTAGCCCCAGGCGTGGGTACCGGCTCAGCTCTGGACTTTGGGCTCTAGTATATCAACTTGAGAGTGTATTCAGTGCAGCTACTCCACTATCCTGCTATTGAGAGACTGTGTCCACTACCCTGCTATTGAGAGACTGTGTTCCAGAGACTACTATTTATCCTGGGCGTTGGCCAATCTTGTATATCTCATCCATTTCAGTCATTAACCCTTTGGGGAAAATTCCCTATCTATTCTAGCACCTGTCATTATCATTGTGTGCATTCTCTTTGTTATTTTTGCCATTGTTGCTATTTATGTGCTGGCCTCTAGGGGCCTTGTTTTATTTTCAATAAAACTGTGTTTTTACTTCATACCCTGGTCTGAGTATCAGAAAACCGTAACAAAGACTGTTTCAGTGAAGGATTTTTTTCTTCATTAAAGCGATCTCGGCTCTGCTGCAGAGCCGCCGGATGGCCCCAGGATTGGATTCCCCTGCATACAGCTAGACACTGATGTCAGGGAAAGGGGAGGGAGGGGGGGACCTTGAAATCGATTTTCTCTCAACCCATAAAGGTTTGAAAGCTGTGATTGGAGGCATTAAAATCTTTAGGTTCTACAAGATGGGGAGTAGTAAAAGTAAAGTATTACTATCGCTTTAATACTCCTTTACCTGGGGAAGGTGAGAGTGACCTCCCCCCACCTCCCTCAGGTTTTCGCTCTGCACAGGGAGGGAGGGAACACCTTATGTGATTTTGGGTGGACGAGCCACCCAATGCCATTACCGATGAAGGGAGCCGTGTTTTCCTGTGTTTGGGGAGGGAGCAGTGTACCAGGTACATTGTGACTGCAGCCAGCTGAAGAGAATCTGCCACCTCTATGAGCAAGTGGCCTCACTGTGCTTCAGCAATGAGCAGGAAGATGAAATGAGAGTGATAGAGATGACCCCTGTTAACCGGCCTTATTATATTTTCAACCTCAGCACCGCCTGTGCTGCCATGCCTCAACTGCCAGAGCTACAATACAAGCTGCTCCCAAAGTCCATGCCCTGGGCTCCACATCTTCCCTGCTTTCCGGTTGCAATTAGTCACTAACAGTGGAACAAGACTGAGGATCTGAACATGGCTTAGGTGACAGACAGTGCATTAGTGGGACTTTGGCTACCAGTGGCAGAGTAAAACAAGGCAGAGGTATCAAACAGTGGACACCAACATCTTTGCCACACATATATAAACTTTATTTTTCTAGCTGTCGGATTGGTTAAAAAAAGCAAAAACTATATTAATGAAACACCAGTTTTTCAAGGTGTGATTCAGGCTTTGTGAAACAGCTGGTTTCTTACAAAAAATACAGAATTATTTTGCTCATCTTTGCTCACAATACGCGTCAACAGTCTGAATAAGAAATCTTATCCAGAAAATCCATTTTGAAGATCTCTTTGTCACAGTGATCTCAAACTGTGTTCTTAGTGGGTAGAGACAATGCAAGCTTTAACACCTTCATGACCAGTGACGTGCTAGGACCATCACTGGTAAACTTTCCTAAAGTCCTAGCACGTTATGTATTTTTTGCTCACAGCACTCCCGCGGGTGCGTTATGAGCACTAGCAGAGTCTGAAACTGACCCCCACTATCAGTTCAGACTGAGATCAAAGAGGTCCTTAAGAGGAATCCACTTCCCCGGACCACTGGTCATTAAGGGGTTAAGAATAACCCTGCTTCTGCACATATGTAAATCTTTTACTCAGTAATTTTGAATTAGCTAACTGTGCAAATACACACTGTATCAGCCATGTAGAAATGCAGTTTGAGGCTTTATCAGATGATTAACTCTGCATGCCAGAGGGGTACGCAACGCATTGCAAGGCACTCAAAGGGTTAACAGAAAGCGACTAGCTATAATATATAACAGTTCCATTCCCAAAAAATGTATTTTCCTATATTGTTATCCTATATAACAATTCGCTAGAATGTTTGTCAGAAGCCATCATGCTCAGTAAAGACTGCCCGAACGCACAGAATGCTGGGAGTTCTCTGCTGAGAGCATTCTGTGCTTTCGGACAATCTCTACAGTGCATGACTGCGTCGCTGGCAGGACGCAGAGCAGGACCGGCCTCTTAACCCTTTGAGTGCCAAAAGGGCATTGCGTACCCCTCTGGCATTCAAAGGGTTAACATCACCCGAACCTTGGCCCATGTAAACTAATAAAAAGTCACTTCTAACTATAAATTTAGTTAGATCCTCCTTTAAAATATTTTGACTCCTTGCTTAACTCTTTAATGACCCATGACGTGCCAGGACCGTCACTGGTAAACTTCCATAAGGACCCATGACGGTCCTGGCACGTCATGAGTTAAATGATAGCAGCGCACTTCATTGGGCGCTCACGCTGCACAGGCTGAAACTGAGCTTTCCAGGACCGGAGCGCTCAGTTTCAGTCCTTCTATGTTCTGCTGGTACATGTGATCGCTTCTACAGCGGTCACATGTACCGGCATTTTCATTCACAAAGGCAATGCATTTACACATTGCCTCTGTGAAAAACACATTGCCTTTGAGACTGCTCTCTGCCTCTCTCTATTCCTTACTATGAGAGTAAGGAAGAGAGAAGCAGAGAGCAAACATAAAATAAATCAAGAAATAGTTGGGGTATAAACCCTTTCAGTGCTGGTGTTGGGGAGCAGACTGGATGCAGGTCCATTTCTGACCTGCTAAGATGAACTTTTTTTTAATACATTTAAAACAGCAAATATTTTATTTAAAAATACTATTTATTAAACAAATCTGCTGAAGTTTAAACAAAAAATAATGGGAGTTTTATTGTTGTAGATGTAATGTAATGTAATACACTTATACACTCCACCAAGTCTTAGCAATAAAACAGTGGGAAAGAGGGCCATGTTGGGGGGAGATTCATTAATCGGTGATAAAGCGGTGATAAAGTGGAGATGACTTCTCCAGTTTATCACTTCTCCAATTCCTGTGTTATTCTATGGAGCCTGTGCACTAAGATTTATTCAGCTATGGAGCCTGTGCACTAAGATTTATTCAGCTATGGAGCCTGTGCACTAAGATTTATTCAGCTTTGGAGATATTATTGAATAGGCTCCATACAATAACATAAGAACTGGAGAAGTAATAAACTGTGATAACTTTTATGCAGTCTCCATAAAAATGTAACCCACTGCACCCAAATGATAACAAGAGAAAAAATACAAATGTTGTTTTTTTTAATTTTTTACAGTTTTCTTTAAATTTAATAAGATGATTGGTGGGTTATCCATATAAGTGTGGTATCAAAAGAAAGCCCTAATTATGTATGAAAAAATGGTATATAATTTGTGTGGCTAAAATAAAAGACTTAGAGGAAAACACTGTTGAACAAAGACATAGTCAAAAAGGTCAGAATTGCTCCGGTCCTTAAGTGCAATCCACCTCGGAATTTCCCGGTCCTTAAAGGGTTAAACACATCTCTGTCATTGGTTAATATTTGCCCTAAGCAGGACTTCCCCTTTAATTACTCACACTTGTCAGGTGCTACCGTCTTTCATTTTGCATTCACATTGAGCAGACATATTCATTTTCATCCCAAACCTGACATGACGATCTTATCAGTCATGAAATTTTGATTAGTCACGACAACCAGCTGAGAAAGGATAACTATCAGCCATCAGACACCTGCCTTATGGTGTCACTTGGCCTCAAGGGAGAAGTATACATTTTCCTTTAACAGTTAGTAGGTTAATCCTAATTTCCAATGCATAATGTATTGCCATTTTTTTTCTTTGCAATGGAGAGATTAAAAGCAGTGAGTTGAAATCCCTCAACCACAAACACCTGTTATTTTACTTGTGTTATGTAATGCAACACAGACTCTTCATAGCTCTGCAGAGTCAGGCCTACAATGTAGTAGCTGAATGACTGCAAATTGCAAGGGGATAGGAAGATATTGATCATACAGAAAACACAGGTGCGGCAAAGAAATATGGTTAGGCAAACTGCATTCAACGGCCCACACATAAAAAAGCAATTCTGAAGCAAACCAAATTCACTGTAGGGGACAAATAAAAAAAATCCCATTAATTAAAATGGAGCTTTAAACACTGAATACTAGCAAGGTCTACAACCTCTTTAGCATTCAAGGAGTTAAAAACTTACATTGACATTATTGGAAATGTTCCTTTATCAACCTATGATGCGGATGGTTTGCTCCAAAATTGCTCTACTCTGCCTTTATACATCATTACCAGTGTATTCAAGGGAGGAAGGGCTCACGTTTTCTTTAAACCCTTAACCCTCTGAGTGCCAGCAATGCGTTGCGTACCCCTCTGGCATTCAAAGGGTTAAGGACGGCTGGCACCTAAGAACCACGTTGCGTACCCCTCTGGCACTCCAAGGGTTAATCACAAGTAGTCAATCAGTGTCTCAGTCATTGTGATTGGCCTGCCTGTTTTTAACCCTTCAAGTGCCAGAGGGGGTGCACAACGCATTGCTTTGCAATGCGTTGCGTACCCTTCTGGTATTCAAAGGGGTAAAGGATCAGTACGATTTTATTATGAAAAATCATACACTGTATGCCTTTTCCTACTAAATTAATAAAGAATATTCCCACTAATGTCAGTTGCTTTATGCAAAAATTAAAACAGTTCAAAGTGTCACAGAGTGATGAAGTATTACAAATCTCTTCTATGGAGTCAGTGACTTTCTTCTCCTACAGAATGCAATAGAAAAACCTCTTGGATACCAGATGAACTGTAGATGAACTCTCTGGACACCAGACGGCAGTGTTAATGTAAAACAAATTACTGTTACTGGAGTGGGAGTTCCATTGGTTTATTCAGCAGGAAAACTCTACAATATGTGTTTCCCCATAATAAATATGTACTGCTCCTTTAAAACTTGACCCATTGGTAAGTCATACAGAAAGTGGTTGAGAGTCACTGCTGTACAGAGGGGGGTTAAGCACTACAGTGTGGTAAAGAAGTGATAAAGTGAAGATGACTTCTCCAGTGATATTAATTCTCCAAGTCCTATGTTATTCTGTGGAGCAAATACACTAAGATTCCTCCAGGGTTGGAGATCTTAGTGCATGGGATCCATAGAATAACATAGGAACGGAGACGTGCTATAACTGGAGAAAAATCTCCACGTTATCACCTCTTTATCACGCCTCAGTGCTTAACCCCCTGCATATCTTTCTTAGTGTTCCAAAGCTTGGTTTTTTCGGCCTCAGACTGGGCCTTTCTAATTATTATATAAAAATGTCCTCCAAAGTGAGCTGCAAGACTTAATAGTCTTGCTGTTCAGTCTCCTTGCATGATTGCCATGACAGCAGGTGGGTCACTGTTGTGACACCCGATCTGCTCCCCAGCTGATATTCCAGGGTTTGCAGTGGTGAGGGCACTGCTGGTGTGATAGATGCTCTTTAAACAACGCTGACAAGGACAATTTTTCACACTATTTGTGCCAGAGGAGTGTCCAACGCATTTTGCAGCAATGCGTTGGACACCCCACTGGCATTCAAAATGTTAAAGGATGTTTAAACATTTTTACTAAAAACATTTATAGGGTTAAAAGTGTCCTACTAAGAGCTGTTTTAAAGAGCATCTTTTACACTGATAAAGTTGTACTAAGATTTAGTAAACAGCAAGGGGTTGTACTGTGCAGCCCCAAAATGGCCCCGCCAGCCGTTTAAGGGTGGGGAAGGGCAGCGGGGAGCCGGCTAGTGCTATCCAAAAGTTTTTTGGAAACCAAACTCAATATACCCTCACGAGGATCTATGGCGGCTGTATGCTCAGCCCAGCGAGAATGAATGCAGTTCAGTCTCTCACACAGGATCAACGAGGGAGCCCAGGAAAGATCTAATTCTCCTCACCTATTGGTCTACTGGAGCTCACAATTCAGAAAAGATTTGTGGTTGAATTCCAAGTTCTCTGAAGTATCGCCAAGATTGGGATTTGGAGAACCTAATCGAGAGCCCCAGTGGTCCCCATTTGCCACACCCATTTTTTTCTAGTAAAAACTATTGTTTATGAAATATTTGACTTAATTTATTTGTCAGCTTACACAAATTAATATGGTGTGTAGATGCTAACATTATACTCTTCCTTCTAACTGCAACTTCCTACAAGTAAGTACTGGCTAATTCACATAAACTGAAAAATAAATAAAAGCTTAATATCTCAAACTATAAATTTCAAAAAAGCCATCAAAGTTACTATAAAGTGTTAATTCCTAGTTCCCTGAATTATCCCAGAAGTTTGTGATTTGGAAAACCTAACTGAAGGCCCGGAGGCCCCATCTTCCTCACCCATGTATTGCTCTATTCAAAACTATTGTTTATGACATATTTGGCTTTATTTGTCAGCTTATGCAAATTAGCTTGGTATGTCAGAAACTAACAGTATACTCTCCCTTCCAACTGTCGATTCCTACAAGGAATTACTGGCTAATTCACATAAACTAACAAATAAACAAAAGCTAAATAAAACTCAAGCACTATAAGGAAGGCTTTGTGGCACCTTCTGTGAGACACCAGTACCACTGAGAACAGAATAGTTCTGTTGAATATATTTTAGGCCATATTTGTATTATGGGGTGTAGAAATTACCCCTATGCTTAGTAAGTACCTGCCATACAAGAAAACTTTACCCTAGGTGTTTGCTCTTACATTTGATTTTCTATAAGCAAAGGGAAAGCCAAGTAACAAGACTCTGGGGATTTAACTGTCTGACTGCCAGAGGAGGTTTCCAATGTATTGCCAGTAATGCGTTGAACACACCTCTGGCATTCAAAGGATTATATCAAGTAAAACAACTGTTAATGTAGATTAGCAAATAAGTCCATTGCATTGCAACTGGATCAAAAGTGGTTAAACCTCTAACAATAATATAGTCAACTCACATTACACTGCAATCATCCCTGATCTCGTGCAGTCACTTTTTCCTATCTCAGTCTTGTTAACTGTATATGATTCTCACCAATTACTTCCTTTGCTTGTAGCTATAGATTAACAGCACAAGAGAAGTGGGAATTATTGATTTTCTTCCTATTGCCAGTCTCATCCATGACACCTCTTCACTCCAATCCTTCCCCGAGTGTTTACATGGGTGGTGAAATATGTCACAGAATCCTATGGGATTAGACGTGTTAATAGAATGGCTCCTTTTAGACTCTTCAACGATGGAGACATCTCCTGTATCCATTGGGGTTAATGTGGGTCTGTCACTTTAAGATAAGTTTAGTTCATTTTACAGAGAATTAAAGGGATAGTAATGTTTCAAAATAAAAGCAGCTCCAATTAATCTTTATAGTATTTGGACCATGGAGAGTATTATTTCAGTACTGTCAGAGTTGTAGTTCAAGAGTAATTGAATGATAAAGTATCACCCTCCCACCCCTTTTACCTAGTGTATGTCACCTCCGCTCAGATGTGGAATCTGGTCCTGTAACCAGACAGCTAACAGCAAGGGACAATCATCTTACTGTGAGAACAATGAAAGCCCTGCACCCCCTTGACAGGTTTTTCCCTTATGCTAATTGAAGATTGTCCCTCTCTGCTATCCATCTGGACAGTCTTGCTGTTCTGAGGTGAGCAGTGTTACATTTGTAAAAAGGGGTGGGGGGATACTTTATCATTCAATTACTATTGAACTACAACTCTGACAGTATTCAAATAACACTCTCCAAGGCCCACATACTATGAAGATTAATTGGAGCTGCTTTTATTTTGAAACATTACTATTAGTGTTGAGCGAGCATGCTCGGCCGATGCTCGGATCGGCTCGAGCATCGCTCTGCTCGGCACATGGCGGTACTCGTACGAGTACCGCATGTGCTCGCCCGCCATGTTCGGGTCTCCTCCCCGCACGTTTTGCGGCTGCTGCGCAGCCAATAAACGTGCAGGGAGGCTCTGACATCGGTGTAATGCCAGCAGCCATGTTGGCTGCTGGCATTACACTGATTGGCTGGCCAGAACCCGTGGTCGGGTGCTGTATAGCACCTGACCATCGAGTTCGGCTCAGTCTGAGCCAGGGAGAGCTGAGGATAGGAAGGGAAAGGCAGTGTAGGGAGGAAAAAAAAAAATTGTGAAAAAAAAGAACCAAAAGTCCTTTTTAGGACTACTGTGTGTGGGGGCAGCAGGTTATTTTGTGTGGGGGGAAAAAAAAAAAAAAAAAAAAAAATATATTCTGTTTAGTGTGAAAAGTTGCAGATTAGAGCACATTCTGTTTAGTGTGCACAGTTGCAGATTAGAGCACATTCTGTTTAGTGTGCAAAGTTGCAGATTAGAGCACATTCTGTTTAGTGTGCAAAGTTGCAGATTAGAGCACATTCTGTTTAGTGTGCAAAGTTGCAGATTAGAGCACATTCTGTTAAGTCTTCAAACTAAAATATCAAAGTCACATATTCCATTCAGTGTGCGTCGCCGCAGTTTAGCAGCACATTCTGTGTACTGTGCAGAGTTGCAGAATAGGAAGAAATACTGTTAAGTCTTCAAACTAAAATATCAAAGTCACATATTCCATTCAGTGTGGTTCGCCGCAGTTTAGCAGCCTATTCTGTGTACTGTGCAGAGTTGCAGAATAGGAAGAAATACTGTTAAGTCTTCAAACTAAAATATCAAAGTCACATATTCCATTCAGTGTGTTTCACCGCCGTTTAGCAGCTTATTCTGTGTACTGTGCAGAGTTGCAGAATAGGAAGAAATACTGTTAAGTCTTCAAACTAAAATATCAAAGTCACATATTCCATTCAGTGTGTTTCACCGCCGTTTAGCAGCCTATTCTGTGTACTGTGCAGAGTTGCAGAATAGGAAGAAATACTGTTAAGTCTTCAAACTAAAATATCAAAGTCACATATTCCATTCAGTGTGTTTCACCGCCGTTTAGCAGCCTATTCTGTGTACTGTGCAGAGTTGCAGAATAATAAGAAATACTGTTAAGTTTTCAAACTCAAATATTAAAGTCACATATTCCATTCAGTGTGTATCACCGCCGTTTAGCAGCCTATTCTGTGTACTCTGCAGAGTTGCAGAATAATAAGAAATACTGTTAAGTTTTCAAACAAATATTAAAGTCACATATTCCATTCAGTGTGTTTCACCGCCGTTTAGCAGCCTATTCTGTGTACTCTGTACAGTTGCAGAATAATAAGAAATACTGTTAAGTTTCCAAACTCAAATATTAAAGTCACATATTCCATTCAGTGTGTTTCACCGCCGTTTAGCAGCCTATTCTGTGTACTCTGTACAGTTGCAGAATAATAAGAAATACTGTTAAGTTTTCAAACTCAAATATTAAAGTCACATATTCCATTCAGTGTGTTTCACCGCCGTTTAGCAGCCTATTCTGTGTACTCTGTACAGTTGCAGAATAATAAGAAATACTGTTAAGTTTTCAAACTCAAATATTAAAGTCACATATTCCATTCAGTGTGTTTCACCGCCGTTTAGCAGCCTATTCTGTGTACTCTGTACAGTTGCAGAATAATAAGAAATACTGTTAAGTTTTCAAACTCAAATATTAAAGTCACATATTCCATTCAGTGTGTTTCACCGCCGTTTAGCAGCCTATTCTGTGTACTCTGTACAGTTGCAGAATAATAAGAAATACTGTTAAGTTTTCAAACTCAAATATTAAAGTCACATATTCCATTCAGTGTGTTTCACCGCCGTTTAGCAGCCTATTCTGTGTACTCTGCAGAGTTGCAGAATAGGAAGAAATACTGTTAAGTTTTCAAACTCAAATATTAAAGTCACATATTCCATTCAGTGTGTTTCACCGCCGTTTAGCAGCCTATTCTGTGTACTCTGTACAGTTGCAGAATAATAAGAAATACTGTTAAGTTTTCAAACTCAAATATTAAAGTCACATATTCCATTCAGTGTGTTTCACCGCCGTTTAGCAGCCTATTCTGTGTACTCTGTACAGTTGCAGAATAATAAGAAATACTGTTAAGTTTTCAAACTCAAATATTAAAGTCACATATTCCATTCAGTGTGTTTCACCGCCGTTTAGCAGCCTATTCTGTGTACTCTGTACAGTTGCAGAATAATAAGAAATACTGTTAAGTTTTCAAACTCAAATATTAAAGTCACATATTCCATTCAGTGTGTTTCACCGCCGTTTAGCAGCCTATTCTGTGTACTCTGTACAGTTGCAGAATAATAAGAAATACTGTTAAGTTTTCAAACTCAAATATTAAAGTCACATATTCCATTCAGTGTGTTTCACCGCCGTTTAGCAGCCTATTCTGTGTACTCTGTACAGTTGCAGAATAATAAGAAATACTGTTAAGTTTTCAAACTCAAATATTAAAGTCACATATTCCATTCAGTGTGTTTCACCGCCGTTTAGCAGCCTATTCTGTGTACTCTGTACAGTTGCAGAATAATAAGAAATACTGTTAAGTTTTCAAACTCAAATATTAAAGTCACATATTCCATTCAGTGTGTTTCACCGCCGTTTAGCAGCCTATTCTGTGTACTCTGTACAGTTGCAGAATAATAAGAAATACTGTTAAGTTTTCAAACTCAAATATTAAAGTCACATATTCCATTCAGTGTGTTTCACCGCCGTTTAGCAGCCTATTCTGTATACTCTGTACAGTTGCAGAATAATAAGAAATACTGTTAAGTTTTCAAACTCAAATATTAAAGTCACATATTCCATTCAGTGTGTTTCACCGCCGTTTAGCAGCCTATTCTGTGTACTCTGTACAGTTGCAGAATAATAAGAAATACTGTTACGTTTTCAAACTCAAATATTAAAGTCACATATTCCATTCAGTGTGTATCACCGCCGTTTAGCAGCCTATTCTGTGTACTCTGTACAGTTGCAGAATAATAAGAAATACTGTTAAGTTTTCAAACTCAAATATTAAAGTCACATATTCCATTCAGTGTGTATCACCGCCGTTTAGCAGCCTATTCTGTGTACTCTGTACAGTTGCAGAATAATAAGAAATACTGTTAAGTTTTCAAACTCAAATATTAAAGTCACATATTCCATTCAGTGTGTATCACCGCCGTTTAGCAGCCTATTCTGTGTACTCTGCAGAGTTGCAGAATAATAAGAAATACTGTTAAGTTTTCAAACTCAAATATTAAAGTCACATATTCTGTGTAAGATGAAGAAGGCGGGTAAAAAGGGACGGGGAAGTGGACGTGATCCTGAAAGTTCAGGGCGCGGGTCAGGACGCGGAGAAACTGTGCCTGGTGCCAGAGCACAAGAAAGAAAGACATCCACCATACCTAGCTTCATGTGTAATTTTACAGGGCGTCGCAGGACATCACTCTCGAGGTCCGACCACTGCGAACAGGTGGTCGGTTGGATGACAGCTGATACTGCTTCCAGTCGGTTAAGCACCACCCTGTCTTCCACCAAGTCCACTCTCAGTAGCCAAGAGTCTGGTCAACATAATCCTCACTCTGATCATCCTTCCTCCCACCATACACGGTCTGGTCAAAGAAGTGATCCCACACTGGGATATAGTGAGGAGCTCGTCTCATCACCAATCCTTCATTTGACCCTCTCTCCAAGCACGCTTGCAGAGGAACATGACATCTTGTGCCCTGATTCACAACCTCTAGAGGCTACCCAATCACAAGAAGATGACAGATGTGAACGGCATTTAAGGTCAAAGGAAGTAGTGGATGATGATGATGATGATGAGACACAGTTGCCATTAAATCAACCACTATTTCCGTCTCAAGACCTTGTTGAGGAGAATGTTATACAGTTGTCAATGACTGAGTATGTGGTGGGATCAAGACTTGAGGAGGATGATCAGAGTGAGGAAGTGGAGGAGGACTTGGTGGACGATGAGGTGACTGACCCCACCTGGGAAGGTGTAGAGCCGAGCGATGACAGCAGTCCTGAGGGTGAGCCATCTGCAGCACCGCAACAGGCTGGAAGAGGCAGTGGTGTGGCTACAGAAAGAAGGCGGACCGCACCAAACCGGCCCGCAAATGTTCCACGGAGCACCCCCTTGCGTAAATCTACCTTGCCAAGGGGTAGGTGTTCCGCGGTATGGCGTTTTTTTAAGGAAAGTGCGGACGACAAAAGAATTGTAGTTTGCAACCTGTGCCACACCAGAATGAGCCGAGGCATGAACACTAGAAACCTCACCACCACCAGCATGATCCGACACATGGCATCCAAGCACCGTAGTAAGTGGGAGGAACGCCTGGATCGCCCATCTGTGTCTGCAGGCCACACCACTGCCTCCTCTTCCCCTGTTTTCGGTGCCGGCCAATCGCCTGTCGAAGGCGCAGGCCCGCATACCTCCCGCCCTGCACCTGTAGCATCTGAAGCACCATCAGCGACCACATCCACTTCCCTGTCCCAGCACAGCGTCCAAATGTCGTTACCCCAGGCATTTGAGCGCAAGAGAAAGTACCCAGCCACCCACCCACAGGCCATAGCACTAACCTCACACCTTTCAAAATTACTGGCCATCGAAATGCTGCCATTTAGGCTTGTGGACACTGAGTCCTTCCGCAGCCTGATGGCAGCAGCTGTCCCTCGGTACGCGGTCCCCAGCCGCCACTACTTTTCCCGGTGTGCCATCCCCGCATTACACCACCATGTGTCCCGTAACATCACCCGTGCCCTGACCAACGCAGTTACTGGGAAGGTCCACTTAACGACTGACACATGGACAAGTGCTTGTGGCCAGGGACGCTACATTTCCCTGACGGCACACTGGGTGAATGTCGTGGAGGCTGGGAGCGACTCGGACCCTGGGATGGCACGGGTGCTACCCACGCCGAGGATCGCGGGCCCTACCTCCATCAGGGTTTCCACCAGCACCTACGTTATTGGCTCCTCCTCCTCCGTTTCCACCTCCGAATTCTCTACACACAGCGCCACTCCCCCATCAGCCAGTAGCTGGAAGCAGTGTAGCACTGCAGTGGGGAAGCGTCAACAGGCCGTGCTGAAGCTGATCTGCCTTGGGGACAAACAGCACACGGCCTCAGAGCTGTTGCAGGGGATTAGTCACCAGACCGAGCAGTGGCTCTCGCCACTCAACCTGCAACCAGGCATGGTTGTGTGTGATAATGGGCGTAACTTGGTGGCGGCTTTGGAGCTCGGCAAGCTCACACACGTACCATGCCTAGCGCATGTATTTAATTTAGTGGTGCAGCGATTTCTAAAAACCTACCCCAATGTGCATGATCTCTTGACCAAGGTGCGCCGCGTGTGTGCACATTTCCGTAAGTCATCAACAGCTTCAGCCGGCCTGTTGAAGCTGCAGCAGCGCTTACAATTGCCAGCTCACCGGCTGCTGTGTGACGTGAGCACGCGCTGGAACTCCACCTTCCACATGTTGGCCCGGCTTTGTGAGCAGCAGAGGGCAGTAGTGGAGTACCAGCTGTTACACGGTCGTCGCCTCTCCGTTCAACTTCCTGTAATCAGAAGTGAGGAGTGGGAATGGATGTCAGACCTCTGCGAGGTTTTACGCAATTTTGAGGAATCGACACAGATGGTGAGCGGCGATAACGCTATTATCAGTGTAACCATCCCACTTCTGTGTCTACTGAAACGCTCGCTGCTCACAATTAAAACCGACGCTTTGCATGTGGAAGAGGTGGAAATGGGGGAGGAAGAGCTTACACAAGGTGATAGCCAGAGCACCCTCACTTCGTCTTCTCAGCGACAATTGGAGGAGGCGGAGGAGGAGGAGGAGGAGGAGGAGGAAGACACGGTTGCCTCCGCTACAGAGGGTAGCCATGGAACTTTAGTTCCATCTCTTCAGCGTGGGTGGGCAGAAGAGGAGGAAGAGGATGAGGATATTGAGAGTCATCCTCCTGGTGAGGACAGCGAAATCTTGACTGTTGGTACTCTGGCACACATGGCTGACTTTATGTTAGGCTGCCTTTCCCGTGACCCACGCGTTGTACGCATTTTAGACAACACGGATTACTGGGTGTTCACCCTTCTGGACCCCCGCTACAAAGAGAATTTCTCATCTCTCATTCCTCCGGTGGAGAGGACAAGCAAAATGTTGCAATACCAGAAGGTTCTTGTCGAAAAATTGCTCCAAAATTTTCCATCTGACAACGCTGGCGGCAGAGTACGTGCTACCTTGGCCAACCGAGAAGGGGAGAAAAGGGGAGCACACAGCAGTTCCGAGAAAGGCAGGGCAACACTCTCCAAGGCGTGGGACACCTTCATGACACCCCGCCAGCACCCTCACCCTGATGCGCAGCCTAGTGTCACAAGGAGGGAAAAGTTTTGGAAGATGGTGAAGGAGTACGTAGCAGACCGTGTCAGCGTCCTCAATGATCCCTCTGTGCCTTACAACTACTGGGTGTCCAAGCTGGACACGTGGTATGAACTGGCACTCTACGCCTTGGAGGTGCTGGCCTGCCCTGCCGCCAGCGTTCTGTCTGAGCGGGTATTTAGTGCTGCTGGTGGCATCATAACAGATAAGCGTATCCGCCTTTCCACCGACAATGCTGATAGGTTGACACTTATAAAAATGAACAAGGCCTGGATTTCCCCTGACTTCTCCACTCCACTGGAGGAAAGCCCCGGGGGAACATAAACTCACTTTATATATGTTATTTACAATGATGTGAATACTCTGTATTCCCATTCACCCCTTCCACCCAAAAAATGGGTATATGGTTGACTCTTAATCTTCTCATCCTCCTCCTCCTCTTCCATATGCCCTGTGCTATAATTTTTATATAGGGCCAGCTCACCAGCGGGCCCTGTTTGCCAATTTTTATATAGGTCAGCTCACCAGCAGGCCTTCTCATATAATGTTTTATTGGGTCAGCTCTCTAGCGGGCCCTCTCATATAATGTTTTATAGCGTCAGCTCACTAGCGGGCCTTCGCATATAATGTTTAGGATGGTCAGCTCTGCAGCAGACCCTCACCCATAATGTTTTAGATGGTCAGCTCAGCGCACGTTTCCCTCTTAATCATGGCCTCAGTTCAATAAAATCAAGGAAATTTTTGGGAGAATTTGCCTCTGTGCACGTTTCCCTCTTAATCATGGCCTCAGTTCTGAAAATCAAGGAAATTTTTGGGAGAATTTGCCTCTGCGCACGTTTCCCTCTTAATCATGGCCTCACTTCCGAAAATCAAGGAAATTTTTGGGATAATTTGCAGATGATATACAAGTAAATATACAGCAAATATTGTTTGGTAACAATTTTTCGCCTAAAGTCGTTTTTATTTTCCTTTTTGTGTGTTTTATGGTCAGTCTGTAAAAATGGCGTACTACGGGCGAAAGATCGTTCCCAGCAGCGATGTTGGAGTCCAAGATGCATCCAGACATCCTCCCTATGCTGTCCCTGAACCATTTCTGTGGTGTTTCCATCATTTTCTGCCCTTTTCCTATGGACCAGGCACCCTCCCCTCATCAGAGCAGGGGGTGCCTGGTGTAATGCTCGAGTCCTCCCATTGACTTCAATGGGGCTCGGGTGCTCGGCCGAGCACTCGAGCCTCAGGGGGTGCTCGGTCAGAGCACCCGAACACCCGAGCATTGGGGTGCTCGCTCATCACTAATTACTATCCCTTTAAAAAACACCTATAGGTTGCATCTGTCATTTATTTGTAATATAAATATTTTGGTGAAATCAAGTTATGGGCCAGGGTTACCACACAAACTGTGCTAAGAATGGATCTAGACTGGGGGCATTTCTAATAGCAGAGTGAGGGGTAGGTTTGACCAGAAACAGAACTAATTTGCATTCTGAGCAGAGAATTAGCATAAATTGCCATACTGTGCCACCAAAATAAAAGGTAAATATTTCAAAATAAATATTACAATATACAGAGAGGTTTTAATTATCTGAAAAATAAATTAATCTCTTTAGGGTGACACGTCCACTTTAACCATCCAAGTTCCAGAATGTGTTATTGTCCCACTAGCATGCAAAAGCCCATGTCCCAGTATACATCAAATTCTAATACAGCTCATAAAGGACCAAATGCACAAAGTAAAGAAGAGCAATTCAGGAGTAAACCAGTTGTTGAATTAGCCATGTTTTTATTTATAAATTAGTCTTTAACCCCTTAAGGACCCATGACGTGCCAGGACTGCCACAGTAAACTTGCGTTAGGGACCAGTGACGGTCCTGGAACGTCATGGAATTCAGGAGTCCCCCCTGAATCCGAATCAGCCCCCCCCAAGAAATGCTCCGTGGTCCTTAACTGCAGGACGGTTGTTAAGGGGTTAAAGTTATCTACGGATTATGGTAGTTAAGGCATGCTATGCAGACACTTCCTGCCTTAGGGCCATATGTTCAAGGAAGTAGCAAAATAGCTTTTGTCGTTTGTAACAACATATCAGAGTAGTGTCGTTGGGCTCATTAATATTTTCAGAAAGTGTTGATTGTGATCTGAAATATGTTGTTTTGTCATTGAAGTACGATTCCTGACTGAAATTGTTGTATGTAACGACAAAAATGTCGTAACTAATGACAAAAATGTCAGTATATAGGTGTGGTAATTGTACTTTTGTTGTGTTTCCTTCAATTATTGTTCTCAAATTCAAAACTTCACATTCCCTCCACTTATTTCTTAACATACAGATTTTGTCTTTTGCGAGACATTTTTTTGTCATTTTACACATGTTCTTTTCCTCTACACCACACTGGAGAATAGTTGAACCACGCCCTTGCCCTGTCCCTTAGCCCGGCAATTCTGGAGTTGTGTCGTACACAACAGACATTACTAGTTTTTTGTTGTATACTCTATAGAAAATATGTCGTTCATGCACACAATTACTTATTTTTATTGTTCATACAATATTTTTTGTCTTTATTTCTTTGAACATACGGCTCTTAGAAGAAACATAAATGTCTGTATATGTAGAGGGAGGATGGGGCTCACCACACTCCTGGTTGTTAAACCCCAATGAAGTATAAGGTAGCGCAAAAGTCTTAGGTGCAGCTCCAATCCAAAGCCTCTGGCAAGACAAAACTAACTGTAAAACAAAAACACACCCACTGCACAACAACAACAAAAAAAAGCTGATTCAGGTCTGATGAAGTGCCATAACCATTACAAAGCATGTCAACTTTTCGGTATTCCTTTCTACCCACATTGTTATTGCATGCTATTACTAGTGACTGATACACGGTATTACCCATGCAATTGGGCACACCATGCATGACAGGAACTCGATGGACCTCTGCAGTGGCAAGTCTTGCTACAGTGAATTTCACAGGAATGGGCGGGAAGCAAATCCCCTGCCTACTCCTGTGAAAATCACTACCCCTGATTTGATGCATGGGGCCAGGCTCCACCCCCATGCTGTCTCAGGGTGGAGAGAACAGCGAACTAGACACCACTTTGAATTTCATAAATATAGATAGCTATTAAGTCTTCTGTTATGCAAGCCTGGTGTACCTTGTTTTCCTTTCACTCTATCATGGAAATGTCTATCATCAGATTTTTGTGGGCTCCCTGTCATAGCCCTACATTACCCTTTTCCATGTATTGACACTTTCAGTGCTAGGGGAGATGGGTAGAGATTTAGGACATAATATTGGACTTGTAGTCCAACAACGTCTGGAGGGCCTCAAGTTGTCCATCCCTATCTTAGAAGTCCCTAAAAGTGAGCTGACTCCACCTTCCCTTTAACTAGGGACACATATGAAATACATATATTACAGAGCTGTATTATAAACAATGCATCCCTGCACTAAGCATTTCTATGTGTTCTCAGTTAAAGGGATAGTAATGTGTACAATAAAGTAGTTCTCCGAGGCTTCTCTATTGTAAACTTAACACATTGTGCTATGTTTAGTAACATATTTTTATGTAGTTTAAAAGATTTTAAATGTAGAAAGAGCATCCTCCTACCCCTTCTGGCCTCAACTGGTCCAGATGGAGAGAGGAGAAGGACAATCTTAAAGCGGAACTACCACCCCTGTTAAAATTTGGCCCAAATAAATACCCATCTGGCAACTAGCTGCTCAATAGTACTAGTCACCAGACTTATTACTGTGTTAATGAGAATTATACACTGCTACTGGACTGACAGGCAGGAAACAGTGCAGACATCTTTCCATAGTGACGTATGCATGCCTGAGCTGTCAGTCCCTTTTGGAGCTGAACGCCTCCTAGAGCCGGCTGGGACTGACAGCGCAGCCGCAGTCAGATGTCACTATGAAAAGATCTCTGCTCTGTTTCCTGCCTGTCAGTCCGGGAACAGTGTTTCATTCTCATTAACCAGGTGATAATTCTGGCGACTAGCACTATTGAGCAGCTAGTCGCCAGATGGGTATTTTTTTGGCCAAAATTGTAACAGGGGTGGTTGGTAGTTCTGCTTTCAGTAAACAAAGGAAAATCTTGCCCTCCTTCATAAAGGGGAGCAGGCTTTTCCTTATACTTACTGATTTAAGTTTGTCCTTCACTGCATCAGTCCGGTCTCAGGACCCGATTGCAGCTCTGTGGGGAGGCGACCAGAAGGGGTGGGAGGGGGATCTTTCTACATTTAATATCTTTTGAACTACATAAAAGTAAGTTATTAAACATAGAGCAATGTGTTAGGTTTACAATACAGAAGACTCTGAGATCTAATTTATTGTACACATTACTATCTCTTTAAAGGTGGGAGACTGGTAGAATAAATATGATACCTTTATTGGTTAACTGAGTGGCACTAAGATGCAAGTTTTAAAGACAACTAAGGTCTCTTCTTCAGGCTGGGAGAGATCTAATACCAAACAAATGCATTTGGCACTCAGCAACAAAACTGTATGTCAGGCAACCCAAAAATAGATAAAAAATAGTTCTTTATTGTAACATACTTAAAAATTATTGATATCACCAGGAACACCTATAACATACAGTGTTTATCTGACGCATTTCATACCAGTAGGTACTTACTCATAGACATATACGTTACCTAGATAACGGATATTTAAACACTATTACGTGATCAATCAATGATTGTGATTGGACTAAAAACAACCAATGTATATATATATATGATCTGAAAAAAACAGATACACAGAAACCTGCATAGGAGAGATCTAAGTTGTCTTGAACACTTGCATCCTAGATCCACTAAGCCAATACAGGTATCATATTTACTCTACCAGTATCCTACTTTTTCTACTGCTAACATGATACCACCCTTTACCTACAGTTAAAGGTGGGGTCAGTCAGCATACCTAAAACATATCCTATATTATAATTCGCTAAGTATGTTTGTCAGAAGCCGTCATTCGCAGTAGAGAAGGTGAGCAGAGAGGACTATGGTCTGAATTCGGAGCGCTCCGCTCTGTATCAGTCGAGGTGCGGGCAGCCTGTACTGCGCATGACTACAGTGCCGCCAATGTTGGCCAGTGTATACGGGCTTTAAAACTAGTTTTAAATAAATCTTTAATGATAATGCAGCATAAATAACACAGACTCCTATAGGCCATAAAAACAAAAAAATAATTTGCCACAGAGTGATGTTCAGGTTAGTTTAGTCAAAAAGAAAATTAAAAACTATCTATGTTTTGTGATAGCCATTTGTTTGAAATATAAATGGATTTTTGAAAAACGCTTAATAGGTAAAAAAATATATATATAAATTGTAGGGTTTATCCTCTTGATTAAAACAAGGGCAATCCCACTGCTGAGAGGTGTTTTATTAAAATGTAATTGCAACTCAAACTTGAAATTTTTAGGTGCAATACCTCAATGTCCTGAAACGTGACAGTGACACTGTTGCTGCACCATCCTATGAACAGCTCTGGTCACTTGACCATAAATTTCCATAGGATGGTGTGGAAACAGCGTCACTGTACAATTTAAGGGCATTGAGATACTGCACATAAAACATTCAAGTCTGTGCTGAATAACTTTTGAATAAAACACCTCTCAGCAGTGGGAGTACTCTTATTTTATTCAGGAAGATAATCTCTACGACATATTTTTCTTACTCACAAAGTGCTACTATCCCATTAATTTATGCAGGTATGTCTGAACTAATGCAGCTCTTATTTAACCCCTTAACAACCGGCCGATCAGCACAGTGCTGTCAGTTAAGGACCACGGAGCATTTTTTTTTTCCAAATTCCGGTTCCAGACTCCCCGAATGGCGTGCAGCCATGGGGGGAGCCCGGAATTCCATGACGGTCATAGCACGCTATGGGTCGTTAACTCAGATCGACACATGACGTACTATGACCGTCAAGGGTCGTTAAGGGGTTAAATACAATGGACACTTTGAGGGCCAGAGAGCTACCCAACACATTGTGTTCCAATGCTTTGAACACCTTTCTGTCACGCAAAGGGTTAAATATAGACACTTTTACACTCTCCCTGTCAAGTCCTAGATCGTCCAGCCTCCATAACCTTTTTCATGTCTGGTGCAAACTCTAAATGTATTACCTTTAACCAGCTGCAAGCCTATCATTTGCTCCCACACAATAAACTTAACTAATGTGTCTGTAAACATTAGTAAATGCTAGAATACCTAATATCGTAATGTAACACGTATATAATCAAGGCTGAGTTCTAACCTATTGTTAATGTTGATTAAATTGCAACATCTTATTTATTTGCTCTCTGTTTACTGTAAAATTAAAGGTGTAGGAGTTTTTTTTTTGTTTTATTTTAATGAAAACTAGATCTTTAGACCAGAGAGGTACGCAAAGCAATGGGAGTTATTCACTAAGGTGTGATAAAGAGGTGATAATGTGGAGATGACTTCTCCAGTGATATCACTTCTCTAATTCCTATGTTATTCTATGGAGCCAATTCACTAACATTTCTTCAGCTTTGAAGATCTTAGTAAATAGACTCTACAGAATAACATAGGAACTGGAGAAGTGATCGCGTCCTAGTGAATAACCCCCATTAGTTCACAATGTATTGTGTACCCCTTGTCATAACAGACATACAGATGGGGAACTCTAGCATTCTAGGGGTTAAAAAAAACATTTTATTCAATAAGCATTTAGGGATTATTTATATGTCCCTCCTGTGGTGCAGTTGGTTTATTCCAGAATTGCTCCAATTCTATTCGTTAAAATCAGCCTCAACAGTTATATCACAAGATTATGACATGTTAGATTCCACATAGTGGATTCTTATGTTTAAATTAGGGGTGTACATCCAGTGGGTTTGCTGCTGTTAAATTCAGTGCTCTTAATCTTCAGTCAGTTGAGTTGGAGAGGTCCCTAGTATTTAACCATTTGAGTGCCTAAGGGGTACACAACACATTGCGTTGCATACCTCTCTGGCACTCAAAGGGTTAAGGAGTTAACGGATGCCACCGTGCTCAAGGTGAGATATCCTTAAAGGGATAGTAATGTTGTGGTTCAAGAGTAATTGAATGATAAAGTATCCCCCTCCCATCCTTTTTACCTAGTGAAAGCCACCTCCCCTCAGATGTGGAATCTGGTCTCCTGACCAGACAGGTTGCAGCAAGAAACAATATTCTTACTGTGAGCTTAAGGAAAACCCTGCCCCCCTTTCAGGTTTTTCCATTATACTCACTGAAGATTGTCCCTCTCTGCGATCCATCCGGACATTCTTGCTGCTCTGAGTTGAGCAGTGTTACATCAGTAAAAGGAACGGGAGGGGGATACTTTATCATTAAACTACTCTTGAACTACAACTCTGACAGTATTAAAATAACACTCTCCACTGAAGATTAATTGGACCTGCTTTGATAGTGAACCATTACTATCCCATTAAAGGGGAATATAGTTGAAATAAGTGACTACTTACAAATTCTGTTCTAGTCTAAAACTGAACTTTGACATTTTACATCTTGATAATGTTTACATGGCTCTTTAGGATCATGGGCAGGGCAATCTCTCAACGGCTAGAGCCAGAGAGTGACATCAGCTAATTCTAAAGGACCACATAATCATTCATAAGATATTAAAATGTCTCTGTTCACTTATAGACTACCTCAGAGTTCAAATGTGAAAATGGATAACACCTACATAGGTAAGACCTTCTGTTAAAGCGGAACTTTCAGCTCTTACCAAATCACCATGCATTCATTAAACACGTGACGACTAGCTTGGAAATGGATATCTTACCTTTAAAAAACAGCAGAGTGTAAAGAAATCCTTCCTGTTTGGAGACCGGAGCCCAGGCTACAGCGCAGACATCTTGTCTGCACACCTGTGCTGTCAGTCCCAGGCTCCATTGAATAGTGCACCATATGGTTACTGGAAGGGACTGACAGCGCAGGCACGCAGACCAGACTAACATGCCAGTTGGTCCCCAAAGAGGAAGGATTTCTTCACAATCTGCTATTTTTTAAAGGTAAGGCATCTATTTCCAAGCTAGTCGCCATGCGTTTAATGAATGCTATGAAAGTTCCGCTTTAAAGACACAGTTCAAGGGGATAGATACACTTCTTCCAATGGAACAATTGAACTTTAACACTTGGTTGCAAGCATCCATAGGGTTAAAGTCTATCCTGCTAGCGGCTCTACACCAAGTGCTTTGATAACCCATAATACAATAAAAGTTTAACCATTTCTGTCCCAGATGGAAACAAAATGAAAAAGAAAATAACAATTAATGAAAATATTATTTAATATGTTTTTCTTTTCTATAAATAAGGTAGATGTAAAAAAAAATTGAAATACCTACAATTTTTATTTATATTTTCCTTCGTCATAAGTATAATAATCTCCTTAGTGCCAGAGGGGATTAGCAATTCATTGTAACTTTGTTCTTTCTGTTTCTTTCTAGTTTAATCATTACATAGCCTGCGGAAAAGCAAGCGAAATACTAGCAGTTTGAATAAAGTCCACAAACCTTATATGGTAAGTAGGAAGGTAACTGAAAAGCTTGTACCTTAGGAGTCCCTAGTTCCACCTTAACCACATGCACACTTGTTATATGACCCACCTCCAGACCCATCACCTGATTCATGGCATAGAGTTCTAGTCCTGGGTGGGAAGCGTTAGACACTCCACCTACTGCTGGACAACAAGAAGGGCAGGATTTACATCCCAGGTGATCCTAGGCAAAGTGCCCTTAGCTCTGAAACATGAATGAAACATTAGTCGGAAGTGGGTGAGATCTGTCAGAGTGGTTCCGTCCATCATTCATTCACCGGGACAGTCAATCACAAGAGAGCCGACTCTAACCCATCAAACAGGACGACCATTACCAGCACTGCTCAGCTTCATGTGATAAGTGTGTGTACATTGTCAGTACGAACGGTGTACAGGATTGGTCCACTGACAAGACATATGTGTGAGTTGGTTAATTTGGGCAGCTAGAAGTATGGGGATTGTAGTTCATACAGAGTGGTGTTTCTTATGTCAAGTCCTCTCTTTGATGCAAATACTTCCTCCTTTCTGTTACTGTTGCGTGTTCCAGTGCTTCTATTCCCGTCACCTTTACAAAGATGTCATTGTAAACACACTGGGGTCGGTGTCTGATGTTGACTGTCCTGCAAAGGAACTGTTCACTCTGGCATACGCACAAATACCGGCTTTTCAACTGCGGCTGTGCCAGTAAAACTACATGTCCCGGGCGTCGGGCGATATAAATTCCACAAACCTGTATATATATATATATCTATATATATAAAAGAAGACTTTGTGCCTGCCAAAACACACCCAGGGGTGGTATTAAGGAGGAGTTACTGTTCCCATTGGGTGATTCAATCATGCAGGGAGTTGGCCCGCCCCCACTATGCAGCCCACCCACCACTATCAAAGTCAGAAAAAAACAATATGGCCGCCACTTGCTCCTACACCACAGACAAACACACATGCCCCACTCACACAGCACCACACAAACACACACACATGCCCCACTCACACAGCACCACACACACACACACATGCCCCACTCACACAGCACCAAGCAGACATGCCCCCATTCACACACAGCACCACATACACCACATACACACACAAAGCCAGAAATACATATGGCTGACACACACACACAGTCACTCACCCTGACTCCCAGAGGCCTCAGCAGGACCTGTAGTGCAGCACCAGAGGAACAAAATTGCACTCAAAGGGTTAAGGTAGGTCCTCATTGCTCAATTATTTCTTCACTGTCATCATTTGTCATGCAAGACACAGGACAGACATCCATCAGATTCACACTTAACCCACTGACTGCCACAGGGTTGTGTATCAAGTTTTACCCCTCAGGGAGTGTGTTCAAACTCCTCACACTGTAAACTTGCATTTCTCTCACACTTCTCCTCCTTCCCCAGCCTATTACTAACACTTTTCCATATTTATGTTAAGCCCCGCCCCCTACTCGTGATTAAGCCCCACCCCCTTTTAACCCAGATTGCCCCATTGCTCTCTCCACATCAACACCACATGAGGGACTCCACAAGTAAAAATTCCCAGGTATAACACATACATGCCTCACTCACACAGCCCCAAACACCCATACACACACACACAAAGCCAGAAAGAAAGATGGCTGACACACAGTCACTCACCTTGACTCCCAGTGGCCTCAGCAGGACCTGTAGTAAAGCCACTGAATGGTGCTGCATCAGCAGGGGAACAAAATGGCACTCAAAGGGTTAAGGTAGGCTCTCATTGCTGAATTACTTCTTCACTGTCACCATTTGCCATGCAAGACACAGGACAGACAGCCATCAGATTCACACTTAACCCACTGACTGCCACAGGGTTCTGTATCAAGTTTTACCCCTCATGGAGTGTGTTCAAACCCCTCACACTGTAAACTTGCATTCCCCTCCCACTTCTCCTCCTTCCCCAGCCTATTACTAACACTTTTTCACATTTATGTTAAGCCCCGCCCCCTACTCGCGATTAAGCCCCACCCACTTTTAACCCAGATTGCCCCATTTGTCTCTTCACATCAGCACCACATCAGTCCCCTCTAGGGACTTCACAAGTTAGTGTTCCCAGGTATGAACACACTTCTCACTGCTATTTAACTCTGACATGCCTCTCTATACCTTAACCCTTTGAGTGCCAGAGGGGTACACAACTCATGAGCACATGTGTTTCTGCTCATATATGTTGCGTGTCTGTGTGTGTACATCTCTGTTACATATGTGTGTCCATATGTGCATCTCCAGTGTGTCTATGTGTACATGTCTTTTGCATGTTTCTGCCACTCACTGTGTGTATGTGCATACCTCCCAACATTTCACAGGGCCAAAGAGGGACACGTTAGTTTTAGGTAATATTATTGGGGGTGTGGCTGGTGGGCGGGGCATTAGTAAGAATTTTTAGGTTATTTCATGACCTATTACTGGCTATTTATGTAACTGAATAAATGATTTAGTTCAAGACCAAAGTATTTTATTTGCACAGACTAATGTATACACACATATACTGAAGTTTATTGCTTTATTGCTGTAGAGCAAAGTAATACACACCACACAGTCAGGGCTGGTGCAAGGATTTTTGCCACCCTAGGCAAAACATAATTTTGCCACCCATTTCGCTCCGCCCCTTGTGTCCCACCCCTTTATACCCTGCCTACTTATACCCAACCTCTTTTCATGATTGTCCTCTCTCTGCCCCCTGAGCCACTCTGCCCCTGTTCTGGAGATGCCTGTAAGAGATGCCCCCCACCAGCTCCAACTTGCCCCTTATCAGCTTCACTTTGGCCCACCAGCTCCACTTTGCCCCTATCAACTCCAACTTGCCCCCATCAGCTCCAACGTGCCCCCACCAGCTCCATTTTGCCCCCTCAGCTTCACTTTACCCCCTCAGCTCCAACTTACCCCCATCAGCTCCACTTTGTCCCCCATCCTCTCCAACTTACCCCCATCAGCTCCACTTTGCCCCCCATCCGCTCCAACTTGCCCCCACCAGCTCCACTATGCCCTCTTAGCTCCAACTTTCCACTATCAGCTCCACTATGCCCCCAGCGGCTCCAACTTGCCCCCATCCGCTCCAACTTGCCCCACCAGCTCCACTTTGCCCCCCCTCAGCTCCACTTGCCCCCCCTCAGCTCCAACTTGCCCCCCCTCAGCTCCAACTTGCCCCCCCTCAGCTCCACTTTGACCCTCATCAGCTCCACTTTGACCCTCATCAGCTCCAACTTGCCCCCATCATCTCCAACTTGCCACCACCAGCTCCACTATGCCCCCTCAGCTCCAGCTTTCCCCTAACAGCTCCAACTTGCCCCCATCATCTCCACTTTGCCCCACATCTGCTCCAACTTGCCCCCTCAGCTCCACTATGCCCCCTCAGCTCCAACTTGCCCCCCATCACATACCTGTATCTCCCGCGCAGTCTTCTCTTCAGTAATGCAGAGCGCGGCTGGAGATCATGACTCCCAGCGCGCTCTGCATTACTAAAGATCCGACCAGATGAGGGAGCGCTGTAGCAACACAGGCCTGACTGTGTTGTGGTTCCTGGCGTGGTGTGTGGGCGCAGCTCTTCTCCGCTGCATGCCCGCGCCCTAGGCCGGCGCCTACCTCACCTATAGGTGGAGCCGGCCCTGCACACAGTCTGACCTCCTAAAAAGAGGGACAACAGGGTGGGAAAGAGGGACAGAGGGATTTGGCCCTCAAAGAGGGGCTGTCCCTCCTAAAGAGGGACACTTGGGATGTATGGTATGTGTCTGCCTGTATCTGCATATGTCTGTGTTTATCAGTGTGTCTGCATTTCAAACACGTGCGCCCAATGGTCATAACATGACGGGCAACGCCGTCCCATGTTGCTAGTATATATATATATATATTTACATACATACACAGCACTGTGCAAAAGTCTTGGGCAGATGTGAAAAAATACTGTAAAGTAAGAATGGTTTCAAAAATAGACATGTTAATAGTTATCAATTCACAAAATGCATAATGAATGAACAGAAGAAAAATCTAAATCAAAATTTGGTGTGACCACCCTTTGCCTTCAAAACAGTATCAGTTATTCTAGGTACACTTGAACACGTTTTTTTAAAGAACTCGGCAGGTAGGTTGTTCCAAACATCTTGGAGAACTAACCATAGTTCTTCTCTCAGCCTCAGTTGCTGCTCTCTCTTCATGTAATCCCAGACAGACTCGATGATGTTGAGATCAGGGCTCTGTGGGGGCCAAACTATCACTTTCAGGACTCCTTGTTCTTCTTTACGCTGAATATAGTTCTTAATGACTTTGGCTGTATGTTTGGGGTCACTGTTATGCTGCAGAATAGGTTTGGGGCCAATCAGATGCCTCCCTGATCGCATTGCATGATGGATAAGTATCTGCCTGTACTTCTCCATATCAAGAAGACCATTAATTCTAACCAAATCCCAAATCCATTTGCAGAAATCCGGCCCCAAACCTGCAAAGAACCTCCAGCATGCTTCACTGTTGCCTGCAGACACTCATACTTGTACCACTTTCCAGCCCTTCAGAGAACAAACTGCCTTCTTCTAAATATTTAAATTTTGACTCATCAGTCCAGAGCACCTGCAGCCATTTTTCTGGACCCCAGTTCCTGTGTTTTCGTGCATATTAAGTCTCTTGGCCTTGTTTCCACATCGGAGGTATGGCTTTTTGGTTTCTGACAAGAACTTCTCCGGACAGTAGATGGGTGTACCAGGATCCCACTGTTTTCTGTAAATACTGAGCTGACGGCAGTGCTGTATATTATCTTATTTCAAATGGAAGTAAGCATGATGTGTCTTTCATCTGCTGCACTGTTTCCTTGGACAACCCCTGCGTCTACGGTCCTCAACTCTGCCTGTTTCTTTGTGCTTCTTCAAAAGAGCTTGGATAGCACATCTGAAACCCCTGTCTGCCTTGAAATGTCTGCCTAGGAGAGGCTGTGCTGATGCAGTATAACTACCTTGTGTCTTGCCATGGTGTATGACTTTGACGTTGCACTATCTTCAGCTAACTCACCTTGTTAGCTGAGTTTGGCTGTTCCTCAACCAGTCTTATTCCTCCTACACAGCTGTTTCACTTTCAGTTAATGATTGTGTTTTGACCTACATATTAAATTGCTGATTATTAGCACCTGTTTGGTATAACTGTTTACTCATACACCTGACTATATGCCTACAAAATCCTTGACTTTGTGCAAGTGTACCTAGAAGAATTGATGCTGTTTTGAAGGCAAAGGGTGGTCATACGAAATATTGATTTGATTTAGATTTTACTTCTGTTCACTTAATATGCATTTTAATTGATACAAATAAACTATTAACATCTCTATTTTTGAAATCATTCTTACTTTACAGTATTTTTTACACCTGCCTAAGATTTTTGACAGTACTGTATATATACACATATATATATATAGAGATAGATAGATAGATAGATAGATAGATAGATAGATAGATAGATAGATACTGAGTGATAGAAAGATATGGGAAGCACTCGCATAGTAGGAATATTCATGCCACAGAAACCATAGGCAGAAAAACGCAAAGTTGTTGTAATTAGTTTATTGACTGCAGTGAAAAATCTGAAATTATATGAATTTTCTATGCATGGAAATCACCTTGGAAAAAGTAGCAAATTGTGGTTTTTTTTTTTTTAGTAAAAATACCTGAGGGAGAGAAATGGGAGTTTTTGCCCATCCCTAAAGTTGACAGTGCCTCATCCATTCCACATTATACATTTATTTTATTATATACACAAAATGAAAGATAAAGTTGCAGTTATTGTCAATCCACTGCAGGATGAAGGTCTGCACAGAACGTCGTTCTAAGGGTATGGACCATAATTTGCCACACTTGTGCAGTGTGAGTTGGCAGATATTTGACCATGAAGTCTGGACAGATTCCACAGCGTGTGTGCGTGTTTGTGTGTGAGTGAAATGAACCACACTTACAGGACTTGTTTGAAGAACTTCAGACAAGTCCTGTGTGTGAGGTTCATTTCACCCATCTATACATTCATCATTCTAGAGACTGCCACCCAGGCAAATTAAATACTGTTTGCAGTGAGTGTTCTACCACAAGACTTATATATATATATATATATATATATATATATATGTATATTTGCCACTGTGCTTTTACTGGAAATAATGAGGATATAATTGTAGAATAAATCTTAATATTATTTATCAGAATGAGAGAATTAATCCTTTTTCATTCTGGGGTGACCAGATTGCATTATATGTGCTGCGGTTCTGACAAGATATATTTACATTTCTAATTGTCATACAGTTTGCATGTATGGTTGTTATGTAACTATGGAGACCTAATTGGTAAATTTGTCTAATTAACTGTATTACTTTCAAATGTCACAGCATGTGACATTATACTAAAGCAACAACATTAAAAAATAGAATTTAAAGAGGAACAACTTAAAGGAAAATTAACATGAAAATAAAATATTTTTGTTTGGTGTAGTCTTGTAAAAATTATTTTATGTGTATATAATTAACCCTGTAGATGTTCTAGACATCTTCAATGCACGGCAAAGCACTACAGATGTGTGTAGCATCCAGTGGGATCAAATTATCTGTTAATTTTCTGTTTGTAGGGCATCATTTCATTTATCATATGATATATATATATATATATATATATACATACATATATTATTCACACTGTTAAAAAAAAACAAAAAACCTCAGTCTGTTGACCAGATGGCACTGGAAGCTTTAAAGAGGACTGGTGATTTAGGGCTACAACACACTAAGGCTATGTTCATACGGGCCTGTCCTGGCGTTTCTTAAAGGGATAGTAATGTTTCATAATAAAAGTTGCTCTAATTAATCATCATAGTATTTGGACATTGGAGAGTGTTATTTCAATTCTGTCAGAGTTGTAGTTCAAGAGTAATTCAATGACAAAGTATCCCCCTCCCGCCCCTTTTACTGATGTAACACTGTTCAGCCAGATCAGATGGGAGGTGCCCAGGTAGACTGCAGAGAGACAATTTCAATTAAGATAAGGGAAAAACTTGTCAAGGGGGGCAGGGCTTTATTGTTCTGATAGGAAGAAGATTGTCCCCAGCTGTTATCTGTCTGGTCTATGGACTGGATTCCACATCTGAGAAGAGATGGCTTACACTAGGAAAAAGAGGCGGGAGGGGAAACTTTGCTTGTGAATATCTATCAAACCATAAAGATAAAACAAAGTATTACTATCCCTTTAAGCTTGGGGAATGGGGTAAGTGGTTCACAAGGCTGGCCCACATGGGTCAGCCATTTACTATTGGCCATTGTCCACATGGATCAGGCAGTCATTGGAGGATGTGAGTAATATTGCCTCCTCCAAGGTCGCCAAGGTGAATGATCTATATTGCAGCCCACAAGCCACTGTGCAGATCGGCATGCTGAAACCTTGATGGGCCCAATGCATGAGAACATCCAAGTTGCAACATGCTGCATCAGGGTTTGTTATGCGAGAAGAAAACAGCACCATGGAGGGCAATATGTTTCACAAGGGTGAGTATAGCTCAACATTAATAATGTAGGGCTAAAATCATCCATGTGGACAGGGTTTAACCAGGGCCAGATTTCCCAACAGGCAGAGTAGGCAACTTTGAGAGAAGTCTCAGCTGTGCTGGCCACACCCACATTGTGAATTGTTGTTGTGGCCAGACCAATCTCAATGTCCCTGAACCAGATTTATAACTCTTTACAGGCTATTATTTAACCCCTTGGAAGCTGGAGAGCTCCCCAACTTCACGATCTCTATAGCAACAAAGGGATTAAACATGTTTTTGTCCTTGCTTGTTATAGGACAAGGATATTTTCTGTGCCAGGATGGGCCCAGCGGCAGGGTCATGTGAGGAATGGAGGTGTGGCTATGGGTGGAGCAAAGGGCACTTAGTGTGCATTGTCTAGGGGCACCTGGCATGTAAATCAGGCCCTGGGCTTAAAATAAGGGTAGGAAAACTTTAGGGACCATTACTCCAATCATCCCCAACCAGACAACGGAGACAAGTGTGCATCTTTGTCTCAAGGCAAGGTGTGAGAACACAGGAGGTTGAATTGGGGAAAATGGAGGCAGATTAGGAAAGCAAACGTTCCCATTTGTTATTGCAGGATTGGAAAGAAGATATAAGGAGTGTGTTCACTATAGACTGGTTCAGGGGTGAAAACCTGTGTCAAATTACTGATAGACTACAATTCCCATCATCCTCAGCTGACCAAGGGTCACTTGAAAGTTACAGCCCAATGACTGCTGGAAAGGCATAGGCTCCTCTTCTGTCTAATCAACTGAATATCAATTAACCCCTTAACGACAGATGACTTACCAGGTACGTCCCGCAGAAACTGTCACTTAGTGACAGAGGACGTACCTGGTAAGTCACGGAAGTCCGCGTCTCCGTGCGGTTGCACGCCGCTCGGAGACTCAGGAAAAAAAAATGTCCGGCGGGCGTTAAGGTGACAGCCGCGTACGAACGCGGCTGTCACTAAGGGGTTAAATAACAATCCTGGATTAACTCTTGAATGCAGATATCCAACCAGCCAGGACAACCTCAGCACAGATTACATAACAACACAAACTCAGACTGGAAGAAAATTGGCAGGGGCTTTTATTAAATCCCCCCCATTGCCAGCATATTCAGACATCTTAACCAACTTACATAACCACAGCCTGCCCCAGCCCCAAGGCCAAGTCCTGATGGGGCTCATATCCATGCCAGATACTCACACAGACAGCATGTTCCCCCATGCAAAACAATATGGACTCTGGATAGACAATTATAAATATATACAGTGTAGTCCATAATTATATAGACAGTGACTCAACTTTTGTTGTTTTGACTCTGTACTCCAGCACATTGGATTTAAAATAAAACAATGGTGATACAGTGCAAATTTTATGATATTTACACCCATAAACTGTGAAAAATTATAACCCTTTTTATACATAGTTCCCCCATTTTAGGAGATCAAAAATAATTGGACAACTATCGCAATCTTAAACAGTGTTGTCATGTTTAATATTTTGTTGCAAATCCTTTGCATTAGATGGCTACCTGAATTCTGCGAACCACAGACAACATTTTTCCGTGGGTATCTTCTCTGGTGAAGCTTTGACAGGCCTGAACTGAAGCTATCTTTATTTTATGTCTGTTACAGGGGATTTAGGGAGTGATGTATAAAAAGCCTTCTTAGTGTATTCTTAAGAATTGTTGCTAAAATTCACAACGCCTGGTCATTTTTATAAAGAATTACAGTCACGTTTATAAATATGTCTATCTGAGAATATTCTGAGAATACTCTGCTAATATTCGCACCTGGGAATATAAATTCCCACACATAGCGGTATTATATACTTCCAATAAGAACAGGTTTTACTTGGCGTTATGACTTAATCCCTAAAACTGGTTTTATTTTTGGCGTAATTAGCGAATTTCTTTATAAATACACTGGGACACAATTCTTATTTGGCCAAGACCATTTCTACCTGACTTTTCAAAAAAGTTAACCAACTGGAGTCAGCACTTAGCAAAATGTCATTAGATGTTTATGCATAAACTTATGTTGCTTTGAGACACTTTTACAGACACTTTCTTTGAAACTCCAGTTTTATACATCTCCCCCCCCATGTCTTCAGCAAGTGAAACACGAGTTAAGTTGTATCCAGGTCAGGTGATTGACTTGGCTAGTCAAGAACATTACACTTTTTGAGCCTGAAAAACTCTTTGATTGCTTTAGCAGTATGTTTCTGGTCATTCTCTAACTGCAAGGTCTTCCAGTCAGTTTTGAGACATTTGGTTGAATTTGAGGACTGTACACTTCAGAATTCATCCTGCTGCTGCTGTCAGCAGTCACGTTGTCAATAAAGACAAGTGAGCCAGCTCCACTGTTACCATATATGTCCAAGCTATAACACTACCTCACCATGTTCACAGATGATGTGGTAGGCTTTGGATCATATGCAATTCCTTTCATTCTCCACACAGACCATCACTCTGGTACAGGTTAATCTTCATATCATCTGTCCATAAGACTTTGTTCCAGAATGCTACAGTTCTTCTAAATTCAGTTTTTAGCAAACTGAATCGTGACCTTTTTGTTCTTGAAGTTAACTAGTACTTTGCATCTTGTGTAAATCCTCTATGGTTAAGATGATATAATCTTTGTTTTATATTTTACACTTCTGTGCCTACATTCTGGAGAGTGGTCATGATGAGTGAAACTGGGTTTTTCTTCACAATTGCAAGCATTCTTCGGTCATCCACTACAGTGGTCTTCCGTGGTATACCGGTTCGTTTGCAATAGCTGAGCTAATCTGTGAATTCTTGCTTCTTAATAATGTACCACACAGTTGATTTTGGCATACTTAATAATTTATTTTACTGCCACTGACACTTCTTTGTGCAACAGACTCCAAATGCAAATGCCACACCTAGAATCACCTCTAGACCTTTTGTTATCTCTTTTGTATTTGAACGAAGAATGCAACAACACACAATGGAACAAGAAACAGCCGAGAAGCCAATTGTGCCATTACTTTTGGTCTCCTAAAACGGAGGGACAATGTATAAAAAGGGCTCTAATTCCTCCACTGTTTATGGATGTAAATACTATCAAATTAAATGGAAAAGAAAGGGTGCTACTACGTTACAAAAATCTTAACAGCAGCAGAAAAACTGAAAAAATCAAGGAACTCACCACCAACGTTCTCCAATCCTGAACAGCATACACAATGAAGGATTGATGGCACTTCAAATCAAACACTTCAGTTGAATAAAACCATAGCTTTATAGCTTTATTTTAGCTCTTGAAACAGTGAATGGCAAATAACCAACAGAGGTGAGACACACGGCACATACATCTAGACAAGACCTCCAACCAGGTGTAATGCGTTTCATGCTTTACCAGTGTTTAATCATAGACATAAAGACACATAGTAGCCGTTACAATATAAAACATTAAACTCAGGGTTAATTGGAAGAACCTATCACAATTCTGATCCGTACAAAACAGCCAATCAAATCAGAAAGGATCCAAAAAGAGGCCAGTTTAACCCTTTGAGTGACAATAACACACACAACATCCGATCAGGAGTGATAAGGAGAGGTCACCACAGGACCACGGCAGGACCAACCCAAGCCTCATCTAAACCAGCAAGACACAAATAAAACGAGTATCAGAAAACAAATGACACTCCTTTCACAAGGCCCCATGTGGTCCCGTTGTAGAAAAACCCACATCTCCAAACAATATCAAATCCTGATCGCAAACATCAAATAAATGTCAAGAAAATAACTAAAACCACTGAAATGCCAAAATTGGAGGAATCATATGATGCAACTGATATCCCAACCCTAGTCTTCAACTGGAAGATCCAGAATGCCTCCCTATGGTTTATCAGTCTCAGCTAATCTCCACCAAGAGGGGGTAAATTAACCCTCTCTATACCTTGAAAACTGTACATCTCCAGATTACCCTTATGGTCCATACAAATATGTCTGCAGATTCTCTTTCATTTTTCTGAATTTGATTCATATGTTCCCTAAATCTCATCTTTAATGGGAACACAATGTGACCCACTTATTGGACAGAACATTCCCAACATGTAAATAAATAAATAAATAACATTATGTGAGTTGCAGTTGATAAAACTAGTGATAACATAGCTCCATCAACAGAACTCACAAATTGCTTAGACACATTGGCCAAAGTGCAAAATTTACATGTCACGGCACTACATTTAAAAAAAACAAAAAAAAACATGATAGCTAGCCACGTGGGCCTCAGTGGTTCAGTCAAAAAAAAACTTGGAGAGATCATGTTGCCTATAGTGAGACCCCTCTTGGCTACAAAATCACAACCCTTCTTTAAAACATTAGACAGAATAGGATCAGTCTCTAACGTAGGCAACAATGACTTAACCAAACAGATTTGATTGAATTGAGGGCTAAAGTTAGTAATGAACTTGATCTTATTATCACACTTAGAATGGTCAATTTGGTAGGATCAAAATTGGGTTCCCCTTTGGGCCCCACTCTAGGTTGGTCCAGGGCCATCTCATAAGCCTTATACAGCCAACACTTCTCATATCCCCTGACATGAAACCTTTCAAGCAGGTCACTAGAGGCTCGCAAGAAATCATCCCCAAGGGAACAGTTCCTGAGCAAATGAAGGAACTGATCCTTGGGAATGTTATCAATTTGGTGTCTGGGATGAGAAGATGATGCATGCAACAGACTATTGCCAGAAGAAGGTTTCCTATATATTTTGCTAATAACCTTATAAACAACATTATCTCCAGTTAAGGTTACACCAAAAGACATAGAAACCCTGTCAAAATCGGACGTAAACCTCAAATTGTGTACATTATTATTAAAAAAAAAAAACAAAGTAGACTTCTTCCTCTTCAAAGCCTAACCAAATAAACAGCAGGTCTACGATATATCTCCTGCACCACAAGATCAAATCCCTGAAAGGGTTCATACCTCTTCAGATGTGGGTGGTCTCTCACCAACCTATAAAAAGGTTGGCAAAAAAGGGGGCAAAACAAGATCCATTGCCACCCCACAGGGGGTTTTATGAAAGGAGTGTCATTTGTTTTGTGATACTCATTTTATTTGTGTCTTGCTTGTTGAGATAAGGCTTGGTGTGGTCCCATTGTGGCCCTGCGGTGACCTTTCCTTATCACTCCTGATTGGAGGTTGTGTGTGTTATTGTCACTCAAAGGATTAAACTAGTCTCTTTTTGGATTCTAATTTGATTTGCTGTTTTATACAGCCAGCATTGTGACAGGTTCTTTCAATTAACCTTCATAGTATATGAGCCATAAAGAGCGTTATTTCAGTACTGTCAGAGTTGTAGTTCAAGAGTAATTGAATGATAAAGTATCCCCCTCCAGCCCCTTTTACCTAGTGTAAGCCACCTCCCCTCGGAAATGGAATCTGGTCTTGAGACCAGAAAGCTCACAGCAAGGGACAATCTTCTTACTGTGAGAACAATGAAAACCCTGCCCCCCCTTGACAGTTTTTTCCCTTCTGCTAATTGAAGATTGTCCCTCTCTGATATCCATCTGGACAGTCTTGTTGCTCTGAGCTGATCCATCTGGACAGTCTTACTGCTCTGAGCTTAGCAGTGTTACATCAGTAAAAGGGGCGGAAGGGGGATACTTTATCATTCGATTACTCTTGTACTACGACACTGACAGTATTGAAATAATGCTCTCCATGGCCCAAATACTATGAAGATTAATTTGAGCTGCTTTTATTGTTAAACATTACTATTCCCTTTAGTCCGGGTGTACAATAAAATGTAGGGGAGGTGACTTCCTTAAGCAGATGCACTGGCACCCGCTCACATTGCTCAAACTCACTGTCTACACCACTGATCCTCAAATGGTTAATATGAAGCACCCAGCGTGAAACAAATTAAAATATTCTGGCCTTCAGCACGGAGTAGAGGCTCGGGCACTGATTTCTCCATAGTGAACCGGACGATGAGATGGGCAGCAATTAAAAAGCTGGACCATCATGGGTTGTTATACCCTTAAGGACCCATGACGGTCCTGGACCATCATGGAATTCCAGGCTCCCCGCGTGGCTGCACGCCGTTCGGGGAGTCCGGAATCGAATCACATTAAAAAAAAAATGCTCCGTGGTCTTTAAGTGACCACCACGTGCGTGTGCGGCTGGTCCTTAAGGGGTTAAAAAAAATCATAACTGAAACAGTGGAAATTTATGTAATTTTAATCCAAGAATTGCATCTCCTCAGCTTTATAAGAAGGCCACTAGTGTAAGCTTTAATGGACAAGATGGAGTTCAGTGTGCATCTTGATATAGAACTTTTAGGACCAATTCATATATTTTACTCTTTATTATTTTAATTATTTGAACCATATATTAGATTCAAGGCCAGATTTGCTAATAGGTAGAGTAGGCAGCTGCCTAGAACTCCAAATTTTGAGGGGAGCTTAATCTGTGCTGGCCACACCCAAATTCTGAATTGTAATCTCAGTGCTCCTGTACAAGCTATTACATAACCCCTTGGATGCTAGAGAAAGCTTTTTTTGTGCTTTCTTGTTTTCTGTCTGGAACTGTAAAAGCAGGTATATTGATAGCACTTAGCTGTCTCCAGTATATTAAATACAACATACAGAGCTTGACTGTTGCAGGGAGTGTTACCTTATATAAATATCTCTGCTTTTATAGTAGACTAACAGAAAGTTCTTTGGAAACTGAACCCAGGGAGCAGGGCCGGCCCAAGACATTGTGCCTTGGTCCAACGATGAAATGCTGCCCCCACCAAACCACGCCCACATCCATAATGTTATATCATAATTAAAACTGTTCCTCCCTTCTAGACTGTCAAGCAATTTCCTGAGACCGAAACGTGCGCACAGCTGCATCCCACCCCCTTCTCCAATCCCAGCTAGTTTACTGCACACACAGAGCCGGGCCCACTAGCCGAGCATGCCCCCCACCACTTGCAAATGGGAGGTCCCTTTTTGCAATGCATGTGCATTACCAGCTCTGATAAGCAAATTCAGCTGGTTGGTAGGTCCATCATACAGAGATGTCGCCATGTTTATCCCACAGCTTCTGCTTCACATGGCCAGAGGTGTAACTAGAAGCCACGGGGCCCTGGTGCAAGAATTGCCATGGGCCCCCCCGACCACACTGGCCCCCCTCAACCACATTGGCCACCTCCACATTGCCCCCCATCTCCACAATGTCCCATCTCCACAATGCCCCTCAATCTCCACATTGTCCCTTCCACAATGCCCCTCAATCTCCACGTTGCCCCTTAATCTCCACATTGCACCTTCCACAATGCCCCTCAATCTCCACATTTCCCCCATCTACTACCTCCCTGGTGGTCCAGTGGCATAGCAGAGGACAGGTCTGTGCCTCCTTCTGCACAGACCTCTTCTCCCGCTCGGTCCTCTACAGAAACGCAGAGCGCTGGGAGATGATGTTATCTCCCAGCGCTCTGCATTACGAGAGTGCCGGTCTGCCGGAGGGGGATCAGGGCATTGCGGGCGCCAGACGAGGGGGTTGTAGAGGGTGGCTGGGCCCCTGGAGTGATGGGCCCGGTCACAGATGTGACCGCTGCGACCCCTATAGTTACACCACTGACAGCGGAAGAAGAGAGTCGGAAGTGGAGATACAGACAGATATACACAGTGCAGTGCGTGTGTGTGCGCAAGAGGAGGAGGAGCACTCAGATCCTGCTGCACCCTACAGGAAGAACTGAGTTGCAACCAGCACTTGCTCTGCAGTGTGTGTGTGAATGCCAGTCTGTGTGTATGTATAGCGCGATCCTTCCGCACAGGCTGGCACCCGAAAGAACATGCCTCTGGGCGGAGAATTGCCGCCCCTCTCAAAGTGCCGCCTAGGTCCCATGTCCCCACCAGGACCCATGTAAGGGCGGCTCTGCCAGGGAGTTCACTGTCCAGGACACAAAAGTGCTAAGAAATATGGGTGAAGATGACAAAGATATTTGGAAAACGATATGCAGTTTGACTTTATATATTAATCGCTTTCAAAATATGTAGTAAAAAGGATAGCCACAATACTATACCGTTATAGCTGTAGAAACAGCAGGAGACTTGTAGAGTAAAAGTGATTGTAGGACAATTTGGAAAAGTGTATAACCTGTTATGTATTTTTTTATTCAGCCTTCTTTTTTAATCACCTGAGGAAGAGACCCACGTTGTCCTGAAAGCTTGCATCCTAGAGCCACTCAGTTAGCTATAAAGGAATCTGTTTTACTCTTCCTGTCTCCCAGCAAAAAGGAGGTTGGTTGTTACATAAAAATGGTGGTCATATGAAAATCCTATGTTATTATATGAATTTTATGCACTAAAATATCTCCAGCTTTGCACCTCTTAGTGCAGGGTAGTCCAAGCTTTTTCACGTGTGAGCCACATGATCAGAAAGTCATATGTGCATTATTATTTTTTATTTTGATTGATAACAAAGATAAATTATAGCCTGTCAGTTATTCAATAATGTATTTATTTACTGATCAAGTCAATGACAATACTGACATTTGATGAGTTGGTACTTTGTTAGCTGTAGCAATACAGTATTCAAATCTAGTCAAGTTGACACATTTATTGGCTAACTAAGCAGATTTAGGATGCAAGCTTTCAAGACCTCTTAGGTCTCTTCCTCAGGCTTGTTAACATGTCTGAGGAAGAGACCTAAGAGGTCTCTTGAAAGCTTGCATCCTAAATCTGCTTAGTTAGCCAATAAAGGTGTCAACTTGACTATATTTGAATACTGACATTTAACAGACAACTATTCTTCTGGCAAGCACAGGACTAGGTCTTACTGGCCTAATAGTTCATGCGTGCTAGTTAATTAGGTAAAACAATTGTTTCTGAAACATCTCAGGCAGGCCGCACCCTAGAGTCAGGTGGGCCTCATGTTGGACCCCCGTCTTAATGCAAGACTGCATAGAATGGCACAGAAATTTGAGAGTCTATAGCACTGAAGAAGTAATTTTTCTTTCAATCACCTTTTTGCCATATCTTAATGCATCTCACCCCTGGACTATGGATGCCCTGTGGAGACAGGGGCTTCAAAAGGTGGCAAGATGACTGGAATGCAGGAGACAGAGATGGCAGAGAGGAAACAAAAGAGAACTAGGAACGGAAACATGCAGAAAGAGATTTGAAGAGAACTGTGCAGGTGTGGAAACATGTGGCTCTCCAGCTAACACTGGACTACAACTCCCATCACCCTTAGCTGATTATTGGCTGGATAAGGATGATAGGAAGAACTGGAAATCGACAAACTGCCCACCTCTGAGATAAAAGGTCAGGATATAGCTGTAGAAGAAAGTATAAAAACCATAGCACCTTCCCATGTTATTCACCTATGTCAGGGGTAGGCAACCTTTGACACTGCAGTTGTTGGTGACTACAACTCCCAACATTCCTAACCAGAAATTGACTGGTTGGGGATTATTCGATCTGCAGTCCACAACAGCTGGAGAGGCAAAGGTTGCCTACTCCTGACCTATGGCAAATCCCACCACCCACACAACTCAGCCTCTTCTAGCAGAACCAGCACGTGTAATCTGTTCACCAACAGGGAGCTCTGAAGATCAGTGCGACCTGCCTGTCCAGTTTATTACATTTTGCAATATCCTCTGGAAACCTATCATATCCAGGGAGACCATACTCACCTTTTGTGTGCTGGGGAGCATACACTCATATGTTTCTGAACTTAATTAAAGGATTACGGACTGTCCCCAAGACACCACTAGTTCCCATGATACGTTAATATACATGCCAGATGATCCACATTTCCAGATGCAGGCCTTAGTTTGGCCTTTTTGGTGTTTCCTTCTTGGTTTTAAAGTTGCAGTAACTTCTAGGACAAACCTGAGATAAGTAAAGTAGTATGTTAAAGAGACAATGTAACTATACTCCCACTGCTGAAAGCTGTTTTATTCAAATGTTATTACAGCTCAAACTTGAATTTGTTAGGTGCACTGTCACAGTGGCTTGAAATTGTACAGTGGCACTGTTGCTACACCATCCTATAGAGTTTTATGGTCAACTGACCAGAGCTCTCCATAAGATGGTGTAGCAACAGCGCCACTGTACAATATCAGGCCACTGAGATATTGCACCAAAACAAATCAAGTTTAAGCAATAATAACTTTTGAATAAAACATCTCTCAGCAATGGGTGTGTCATTGTTGTACTCAGGAGAATAAACCCTACAATATTTCGTTTTTTACATTTAAAATATTACTATCCATTTAAGTATCAAAAATAAATCAGATCTGTGTTTTTAGTTTTGTTCCCACAATTGTTATTCACATAACAATATTAAACCAATTTAATGTGCTTGTTTTGTTGCTATGGTAACATGCAGAGACACTGCTCTCAGTTTCTCTTACTCTGGTGACGTCTGCTGCTTCAATCCCACCGAGGCTTCTCAGTGCATGCTACACCTTAACATTTTCCAACAGTGAGGTTGGATTTCGATTATCAGTTTGCATTTTAAAGCAATAAAAGGCATAAAGAAGTGGAAAACAGATCAGTTTCATTGCCCCGTAGAAACTGAGAGCATGGTGACAATATGATAAAGTCACTGTACATTTTTTACGTTTGTGAGTCAGGAGTGTTACAGATAAGCTCAAGCAATGCTGTATTTATTAGGAAAATTATTTTTTTCACTGTTTAACCCTTTAAATCGACTTGTAACCCCATACTCTGTGCACCGTGTGCATGTCCTTAGAAGGTTAAAGGGGAACTGTCCCCAAATACGAACCTCCCCCGAATCAATTGCTTATATATTAAGCAACAACTACTATAATATTTCACTGTAGGTGAAACTGTAAGGCAAATGTTGAGCCGAGATGAGGGAGAGTGCAGCCATCTTTCCTTCATCTAAAATGACATGCCGCGCTCTCCCCGTCATTGCCTAGTAGTTTGTCGAAAGGCAGCATCGACATAAAGGAGCAAGCTGGGCAATTAATACGATGTAAAAGGCAACATCCTGCAGGACCTTGCTGTTTACTGTGTATTCACTGCCTGGCTTGCTCTTTCACTTCTATGCCTCCTGAAGGCATCTGTTTAGACAAACTACTGGAGGAAAGGATAGTTCCCCTTTAAAAGGATAGGAGCTTCACAGCATATGTTAATACTGCTCATTTACATGATTTCATGTTCTGTTGTATACATGCTGGAGCCTGTGTTCTAAACTTTTAAATGGGGCATTTAATTCCTTGAATGGCAGAGAGGTCTCTATTGCATTGATTCCCATTGCATTTGAGACCTCTCTAGCATTCAATAGGTAGGTGTCACCATGCCCAGTTATTCACAAAATTGGAAACAATGCCCCCTATGGTACTGATCACTCCACACCAATCCAGCAGTGATAGGCAACCGAAATGCAGCTTCCTATGACTCCCTGGCAGCTAGCAACGGTCACCAGGAAGTTACAATATGAAGGTCTGCACGGCGGGCTATGGGGTCTCTTTGCAGGCCATTCACACTGTTGATTGAATCCTCATGCTGCTCTTCACAACAATCTGATCAGAGGCTGGCCCATGTAGGTGATTTACATTGAAGGAATGCTGATGCCTACATTATCCAGCTGAATATTTTAACTCTTGAGTGCCAGAGAGGTTTGCAATGCATTACACACCCATCTGGCACTCAAAGGTTTAAACTGCATGCCTCCCCTGGAAGCAGAACACAGTTCATATGATACTGGTGATTCCAGTATGGCGGAGTTGTAGTTGTGCTGGTATTACCATGTGAACAAGGCCTTACATCGAATAACATTACTGTGAAAGTATAGCAAGGTTTTTTTTTATCTCCCAGCATCCTCTTCCCTAATAAACAGCAACAAGAAACTCATATAGAAAACCCAACTACCTACAATACAGCACTGTAACTGCAGGGCATGCAGAAGTACAGTTGTGTCTGGGCCTGGAGAACAATGGGGTATCTTGTCTTTGCTCTATTCTGCAACTTGTAGCAATCAGATTCCTATCTTGGCTGTTGGCCACTGACATAGCGGCTGCTAAAAGCCAATAAGATAAGAATAGTGTCACTGAGATCCTTCCCCTTTCTCCATTAACCTTTTGGGTACCAGAGGAGGTCAACGCATTGCAAAGCAATTTGTTGGACATCCATCTGGTACCAAAAGGGTTAACTATCAAGAGGAGGGTCATGATACTGCAACTCCCAGGGTCTGCAAACAAATTGTTTTCCTCTTCGTCTTTCTTGTCATGTGTAGACCTTCTGAGATCTTCTGTTGAGAAACTGAACCTTATGTTTGTGTCAGCTGGTGATTCTAACTTGCAACAGGATTTTAAAGGACAATAAACATGTTTTATTGAGTCTGCTCTAGTAGGCTTAGTTAAAAAAAAGTCTGTAGTACTGTTTGCAGCCTCAAAACAGCATCTTTCAGCCACTTAGGGGTTCGGAAACCTGACCCCATTGGCTGGAAAACAAATTGGAAGACTATTGCTCTCAGGCACAAACTCCAGGTCTGCATACATAGTCTCCATAGACCAGTGGTTCTCAACTCCTGCCCTCAGGACCCACTAACAGGCCAGGATTTGATGATTTCCTTGTTAGAGCACATATGAGATAATCAATGTGAATGAGCCTCTGATCACCACACCTGTGCTCTAGCAGAGAAATCCCTAAGTCCTGGCCTGTTAGTGGGTCCTGAGGGCAGGAGTTGAGAACCACTGCCATAGACCCACTGTGTAGGGCTTCCAGGCTGCATACAACCGGTCTGTGGAGAACTGCATTGCTCAGGACAGGCAGATGCAGTATCAATGTGCCAGGGGAACATTAGGGGCCTGCTTTTAATCCCCCTTTCTGCTATCCTGTTGGTTTACTGGGGTTCACAATACAACCCTGGCTTAATCATAAGGACTGTTCACAGGTAACAACAAGCCAACAGATGTGAGAGGCTCTGAGCACAAATAAAAGTAAAGTTCCCTGTTCTGTGGCTAGTCTGTGGCTGGGAGCATCACATTTTAGCTCTCTAGTGCCATTACAGAGGAGAGATTTCTATGTAGAAATTAGCTTAATCCTGCCCAAAAGGGCGGTCTAGTTCCAAAATGACAGGCAAGTCCCCTCTGCACGGGAAATACCAGCTACCTCCACACTTACGTTTCAGCCTTGCTTGAGTCTAGTCAGTGAGGTTCAGCTGGTTTCTCTAGACACTGAGAATAAGGGGTACACATTTGGATTGCCCATTACTCTTAGAGAGACACCTTAAGAGTTTTTCAGACAACAAGCCAAGAGATGTGAGAGGCTCTGAGCACAAACGGAAGCAAAGTTGCCTGTTCTCTAGCTAGTCACCGCTCAGAGCATCACATTTTAGCTGTCTAGTGCCATTACAGAGGAGAAATGTCCATGTTCATATTAGTCTAATCCCCCCAAAAGGGCGGTCAAGTTCCAAAATGACGGGCAAGTCCTCTCTGCACGGGAAATACCAGCTAACTCCAGATGTGTGTTTGGCCCTTGTCAGTGAGGTGCATCTGGTTTCCCTAGGCACTGAGAGCAAGGGGTCCACGTCTGGATTACCCTTTACTCTTAGGGAGACACCCTAAGAGTTTTACAAACAACAAGCCAAGAGATGTGAGAAGCTCTGAGCGTGAACAAAAGCAAAGTTGCCTGTTCTGAGGCAGTTCTGCGGCTAGTCAGAGGATCACATTTTAGGTCTCTAGTGCCATTACAGAGGAGACATTTCCACGTGATGCTCTGAGCAGTGACTAGCCACAGAACAGGCAGCTTTGCTTTTGCTGTTCTGCTCAATTAACACCCAATTTATGTCGATACTTGGGAACTTTTTGATGAGTACTGCCCAGAGAGGGGGGTCCTGTGGTGTCGCTGGGGAAGAAAAATGATGCAATTCGAATAAAAAGGGGGCGGGTTTAATCGTGAATGGGCAGAGCTTAAATAGGAAAAAAATATATACTAAATAAACTGGGGATGGAGGAGAAGAGGCCGGGGAGTGAGAGGAACATAATGGTAGGAGCAGAAATGGGCAGAGATTCATTAGAAACTCCCCACATCTGGAGAATCAGCCTCTGCTCCGGAGACCCAGTAATTAGAAGTTATATCCAGAGAGTTCCCAGCTATGTTTATGTCACAGTCTTTTATACCCAACCACCCACAATTAAGCCCCCACCCCTTTGTAACAAGAAACTCATCATTTATACCCCCCAGATGAAGCTCATGATCCCTCTCTGGGGACTCAAGAAGAACATGTTCCCAGGTATGCTCATGACATTAGTCTCTAACACCAGCAGCTGCAAATAATGCTCCGCAATGCACTGGATACCGCTCTGCCACTCAAAGCAATACAAGTATGCGCTGCAGAGTATGATCTCTGTAGTACATACCAGAGGACACAATTTGCTGGCATTAGTCTTTAGTGCACAGAGAAACTGATACTATCAGGGAAACTGATAGTGATGAAGACCAAGCTGCCGATGCCATACATAGTGTGGATCTTGGTGCTAATTAAAAGAATACCCTGAAATGCCCAATGACTGCCACATTCACCTCCTGTTGGTACAAGATGCATCATGGGGGATGCTTTTTAAGATATGTAGTAAACTGGTGGTAGGGAGGCAGAGAGAATGTATTCCGGTGCCAGACTTAGCATTGAATCTCTGTTGTACATTCACCTCCGTGTCATACACACAAAGTGCAAGAGTACAAATTCTGGGACACACCAGGTACAAGTACAATGTACAAAAGTTAAGTTAACCCTATAAGGACTCATGATGGTCCTGGCATGTAATGGGTTGGACGTGCAATAAGGACCCATGATGTGCCAGGACCGTCATGGATTTCAGGGCTCCCTGCGTGGCTACACGCCCTGCATCGGATAGAAAAAAAATGCTCTGTGGTCCTTAAGTGCCGACCCAGTAAAGCTCTGTCAAAACCGGAGTCTCCGGGGCAAATCCAGAGAGTTCCCAGGTATGAGTATAAGTGTTTATAAATTAGTCTGTGTAAATAAAATACTTTGTTCTTGTTCTAAATCATTTTTCAGTTACACAAAGAGGTGTCAGTCAGGGCTGGATTTACATCTCAGGAGCCTGTAGGCAAAGAAATCTGAAGCGCCCCCCCTCCCCCAATTGGCGATCCCCACAATGCTCCAAATCTCCACATTACCCCCCCATATCCATATTGTCCTCACATTGCCCCCCATCAGCTCCAACTTATCCCCCATCAACTTCATATTGCCCTCACATTGCTCCCATCAACTCCAACTTGCCCTCACATTGCCCCCATCAGCTCCAACTTGCCCTAACATTGCCCCCATAATCTCCACATTGCCCCCATCAGCTCCAACTTGCCCCATCAGCTCCAGCTTGCCCTAACATTGCCCCCCATAATCTCCACATTGCCCACATCAGCTCCAACTTGCCCTCACATTGCTATCAGCTCCACATTGCCCCCATCATCTTCACTTTGCCCCCCGTATCCGTTTCCTACCTCCCTGGTGGTCCAGTGGCAGGAGATGTCTGTGCTTCCTCACAGACCAGTAGCTGCTGTTGCACCCCGTGCGGTCTTCTATTTAGGAATGCAGAGCTCTGGGAGATGATTTCGTCGTCTCCCAGCGCTCTGCATTAGAGCTGACGAGGGGGAGCAACAACAGCTACAGGTTTGTGTTACCATGCGACCGGTGGGTTACTGTGTGCAGCGCTGTGAATATTAAAAACTAAATAAAAAAACAAACCAAAAAAAGTTTAAAAAAATACTGTGAATATAAAAAAAAATGTATTTCAATGACAGGCGCCCCTCTCTGGAGTGCACCTGTAGGCAGGTGCCTACTCTGCCTTATGGCAAATCCGGCCCTGGTGTCAGTAGGTCACAAAATACCCTAAAAATTCTCTGTAATGTCCCGCCCACCAGCCACACCCCCTAAAACAAAAGTGTCCCTCTTTGGCCATTTGAAATGTTGGGAGGTAGGTGTGTGCTGTTGTAGAAATAAACTATCTCCTCTTCCCACTGCATCAGATGACTTACTGGGGGGCCCAGCAGAAGCCTTAGAGGGCTGCATGTGGCTACAGGGCTTCCTGTTGCCCACCCTGCTTCCTTAGCCAGTAGCACCGCCCCTTGCCCAAAATCCCCCACCCCCTTCCAAATCCACATTACCTGACCTGGTCAGTAATAAGTGCCAGACAGTCAGAGTGATGTGCACTGGTACTGGAAGGACTACAGCTCCCCCATGTCCTCCCTTTTACTGAGCAAGGTAGGTCAATTGTTAACCCTTACATGTCATTCATTATATATGATTTATGCTAGTGAATAATATCAATATGTTAATGGCCAGAGGAGTGTGACTGTGAACAGCATTGCTTCATAACGCGTTGCACCCTTCTGGTTCTTCAAGGGTAGACCCACAGTTGCTGTAAAATATGTTTCACAGCTTAACCCACTGTTTACGCTGCACAGCCCTCTGGCACTTAACGAGTTAAGGATTTGAGAGCCTTAAGCGTTATTTTTAACTAATCCTGAAGTGTCATAACACCTTCATCCCCATTAACCCCTTGAGGACTAGGCGTATAAAGCATTTCTTTTCTTCGCAATGTGTTACATACCCCTTTGGTCCTCAAGGAGTTATATCTCAACTCTGATATGCAGGTTACGTATCAACCGGCAGAAGCGTTAACCCCTTGAGGGCTCTGTAGAAGAGTGCTTCCCAAATCTTCGGGATAAACGAGTTAAAGGCCCTTCCGCACCTGGCCCTGAGTATAGTTTTACGTGGCTATCTCAGAGCAATCGGCTCCCATGCTGCTGGTACCCAGGGGAATGCCAGTGAACGTGTATCATTTGATCAGACTGGCAGAGAAACAGGTCGTCGTCACAGCTCGATTTTTTTTTTCTGCAGCAGACAGCTGAGTGCAGCGCCTCTAGTGGCGGACTTAATAAATAGAAACACAGGCAGCAGCTCCACCTTTTAACTGTCAGTGGAAGTGCACAGGCTGTGGAGTCTGGCTGTAAATTCTCTCTCCTGCTTTCTGCTTCAAGTGCTGCAGCCTTTGCTTTTCCAGTTTATTTTCTTTATGGGACAGGGGAAATAAGGTATTCATAAAGTAATATCTTAGTATTGATGAACCAGAGAATATCAGCATAGTGAGGTGAATATACTAGGAGGATTTGCAAAACAAATCTCTAGCAAACTAACTGCAGTACAGTAAGCAGACAAATGATTTACACTGGGGTTTTTAACCCTTTAAGTGCCAGAGATATCCAGTACATTTTAACCCATTGAATGATAGAGAGATTGGAGACCTGTCTAGAATTCAAGGGGTTAAAAGCCCTATTTAACCTTTTGAGTGACAGAGGGGTACGCAATACATTGCTATGCGTTGCGTGCCCCCTCTGGCACTCAAAGGGTTAAATCTATGCGGATTTGTATTTGTCCCCAATAGTGCATTTGTCTTGCACTAGAATAGGTCCCATTTTCAAGGTATTAACCTTTTGAGTGTTAGAGAGGTATCCATCACATTGCAAAGCGTTGAATATCCCTCTGTCTCACAAGGGGTTAGAATCCACATCCAAATGAAAGGGAAATGTTTGTCTCTAGAGTGCAGTTGATTTACCCCAGAATTACTGCTGTTTGGGTTACTACATCAGCCTCAGTGTATTTTAGTTGGTATCCTTTTAAAAGGTTGCTCGCAACCATGGACATGAGATTTAGGTCTGATTGAAGATGTTTCTCTTGAGCCAAAGCACAAAAACAAGATTCATAGGGGTCATTAACCACTTAAGGACTGGCCGCACATGCACGTGGCCGGCACTTAACCCCTTAACGACCGGCCGATTGGCACGATCAGTTACGGACCACGGTGCATTTTTTTTCTTTTTTCTGCTTCCGACTCCCCAAACGGTGTGCAGCCGCGAGGGGAGCCCTGAATTCCATGATGATCATAGTACGTCATGGTTCGTTCAGTCCGATCGACCCTTGACGTACTATGACCATCAAGGGTCGTTAAGGACCACGGACCATTTTTTTTTTGTGCTTTCTGATTCAGGGCTCCCCGAACGGCGTGCAGCCACACGGGGAGCCCTGAATTCCATGACATACATGTACGTCCTGGGTCATTAAGGTGTTAAGGATTTTTATTCGCCGCCGTAAGGGGTCGGAGTTATTATTAGGATGTGTTACCTGCAGCTCCTGTTTGTGCGCTGGAGTCTTCCTTCTATGCACTGTCCTGGAGAAGAACTGCTGGGGACAGATAACATACATTTAACCCTTTGAGTGCTAGAGGGGTAAGGAATAAGCAATGCGTTCCATACCCCTCTGGCACTCAAAGGGTTACTTTTTTTTAAATGTCCCTGGCAATCAGCGTCCTCCCAAGTGTCCCTCTTTAGGAAGGGACAGTTCCTCCTTGAGAACCAAATCTCAAATATGCCTTATGTATAAAATCCATTCAGGGGAAGACCAGTTGCACCATAGGGGAGCAATAAAAAATACCTGTTAAATCAAATTGGGCTTTTAACCCTTTGAATGCTAGAAAGTTCTCCAGTGTATCACATTGGAGACCTCTCAAGCATTCAAGGGGTTAAAAAGCTCTGTCCAAGTGCATGAGACTTTAGGAATTTGTATTTGTCACCTATGCAGTAGTTGGTTTAATCCAGAATAACCCCAGTTTGCTCCTTGTTAGGAGGATCAGACTGTGTGGTGGTGTGTATATGCGTATCACATTGCTCCACAGTAATAAACATAGCTGGGAACTCTCAGGGTCTGACCCAGATCTCAGGGTGAAGGTCCAAATTCTCAGAGTGAGAGAGCTCAGTGTTACCTGCTATGTGATTTGCTCCAATTAAATGTTTCTTTAGTCTCTACATTGCTGCCAATGATACAGGGAATGCAGAGGGAGAAGTCCAGCGTGTCTTGTGTGTGCTCAATCAGTAATGGTTCCTTTATGACTATTGGGGCATCTTTCGATTAGATCAAGCATGGACATATCGCCAAGAATATATATTATAGGAAACTTTAAGAGCTAATATTTACAAGGTCTCAGGGTCAGCTCATTTTGTCTCATTGGCAGAGATCGATATCTAGCCAATGAGATCGCTGCAGCCTACAGACAGGAGCCTCCGTCATCAGAGGAGGTTGGCTAGAGGGAGGGGAGTGGATGTAGAGTAACATACTGCATGTATAGAGCTATACCCGCAGTCTATACAGATGTGCAGTCTTTAACCCCTTAAAGACCGGTCGATCGTCACGGCGATGCGACTGAAGGACCGCGGAGCTTTTTTTTTTTTTCTTTTTCTGGTTACGGACTCCCTGAACGACTTGCAGCCGCGGGGGGAGCCCGGAACTCCATGACAGTCATAGTACGTCATGGGTCGTTCAGTCAGATTGACCCTTGCCGTACTATGACCGTCAAGGGTCGTTAAGGGGTTAAATGTTAATTTTCATCAACAGACAAAAAAGAAATATTAAAGAACAAGTTGAAAGGCCCGTTTACACGGGCCACAGTTCCACCTCTGTAGGCATGAGCAGTAGAGAGTGGCCGTTCTGCGGCTGATATGGAATGAAACACTCCGAATTGAGTCCTCTCTGTGCGACTCCGGTCTGAATTTGGAGAGCCCCACTCCGTAACAGCTGCGGTGCGGGCAGTCTGTACTGTGCATGACTAAACCGGGCGCAGCCTTCTCTACTGCGCATGACGGCTTCTGACAAACCTTAGCGAATTATTATATAGGATTCCACCTAATGGAACAAACAATTGTACTGGGGTGATAGCTCCCATTTAAGGACCAGTGTCAAGAGAAGTTACCCTCCCTTAAAGCAGAACTTTCGTCACATTAATACTGAGCCCCAAATCATAATTACAATAGCAATATGTATAGATGTACTTATATTTTCAAGTAGAATTGCAGCATTAGTGAAAATAGAACTTTTTAAGCAGACAGGCAGCGGGGAACAGCGCAGAAATCTTGCAGAGACGGCATCTATGAGTCCGTCCCTTCAACTCCACGATTGGTGAGTTGAATGTCTGGCTACCTTAAGGCACCGGAAGGGACTGACAGTGCAGGTGCAGAGAGAGCGCCTACTGCAAGATCCCTGCCTGTGGCTGTCTGCCTAAAAAAGTTCTATTTTTCACTAATGCAGCAATTATTCTTGAAAATACAAGTACGTCTATGCATATAGCTAATGTAATTATGATTTGGGGCTCAATATTAATGTGATAAAAGTTCAGCTGCCTTGATCCTTGCCGATACTCCGGTACATGTGACTTGTAATGTGTACCGGCATGCCGAGTAGGGTTCTGAGAGAGACGGCTCCAAAAGTACGTGACATGCTATGACTGTCACTGGTCCTTAAAGGTAAAAATTGTGTGATGGTCATAGCACGTGATGTGGTCCTTAAGGGGTTTAACTTCTCAGTAATGCCCTGCCCACCAGTCCCATCCCCAGCAACACCACCTGAAACAAAATTTGGGCATTTGAAATGTTGGGAAGTATGAATTAAGGACACATGGTCACCCTAACCTGGAGCACAGCTTAAGAACTCCTCCATCAGACAATGTCCATGTCACAAACGGCTATGAATTGCTATATATTCTAACATACCCAGCTGACAAGACAAGGAATTATCTATGCAGTGTCATGTGACATGCAGTTGTTCAGTATATGGCATCATGTTCCGTCTCAGGAAAGCTACGAGAATTATTCTGTTCGGCCGCGTCTTGAAACTAGGCTAGCTGTGGAAAACTGAACATGTACCAGAGGCTTATATCCTCTTCCTTATGCTACATATTTTATAGGATTACCAAGAAAAAGGCCTTCTTAGCCTTTGAAAAGGATGCTTTGTTACAGGCAAGCCGCCTTCCACTCGATATCATATAGGCTACAGCAGCACTGGACTCTACATGGAGAATTCTCACTATTTAACCATGTAAGGACAAGAGGGCTATGTAGTGCATTACTACACAGTGCCTTACTCTCGCTTCTGGTCCTTGTTGGTTAAAAAAAAGAAGAGTAGGACCTTATGCACAAAAAAAGCAATTCCAGACCAAGTCATCTGCACCATAGAAGACAATGTGCCCAAATTCTCATTGATTTAAAATGAGTCTTTTAACCCCTTGAATGCTAAATATTCTCCAGTGCATTGCTAACACACCTGGTAGGGAACTTTCTTATCCCCGGAGAATCACACAGGGCTAGGAATGGGCGTGCCCAAATGATGTCATTTGCATCATAACTGGGTGGGGTTTAATCAGCATTAGTAGGATTGCAAGTTTGAGAGGCAGGATGTGTGTAGAAGAGAGCAGAATGGGGCAGATATGGACAGAACGGGCAGGGAAAGTGGGCGAGCTTCCCACTTTACTCTTCACGCCGGAGACCTGGTAATTCAATATAAAAACCAGAATCTCCAGGGAAGATCTGGAGACTTTCCACGTGTGAGTTTCAAAAAGGCCTGACCCTGAGTTATTTGAAATAGTAATCGATAAAGGTCCCCAAAATATAGATTCTAAGCGATAGACTCATGTTAGCGTTAGATAATATGTGCAATTTAGAGGTTTCACTGCCTCAACCCTTTGAGTGCCAGAAGGGTACACAACACATTTCTTCGGTGCAGTACCTCCATGGCCTGAAACTGTATTATGGTACTTTTGCTACAGCAGACTATGGATAACTATGGCCAATTGATATTAACCATCCATAGAATGCTGTAGCAACAGCTCCACTGTAAAATGTCCGGCCACGGAAGTACTGCACCCAAAATAATACAGATTTAAGCTTCAGTAACTTCCGTATAAAATATCTCTCTGCAGTGGAAGAACTGTTGTTTTACTCATCAAGATAAACCCTGTAATGTACAATTCTAGGCATTACTGTCCCTTTAGTGAGATGGGAAGTGGTTTTTAACCCCTTAAGGACCATTGACGGTCCTGGCACGTCATGGCTGGATTTGCGTTAAGGACCAATGATGTACCAGGACCGTCATGGCTTAAATGATAGCAGCGTGCCTCCCCTACTGGGGCGTTCATTCTCAGCCCTTCTTGCTTGCGGCGGTTCATGCATTAAGGACCAATGACGTACCAGGACCGTCATGGCTTAAATGATAGCAGTGTGCTATTGTTTTTTTTTAAACACAACACACTTTCTTTTTTACAAAAATATTTTATTAAAAAAAAAAAACATATCATTAAACAATTTTGGAGGTGTGATTGTTGTGGAGCTATGTAATACACTTATACACACCGCCAAATGTCAGGGATAAAAGAGACATGGGGATTTTCACCCGGGGGGGCAGTGGCCACTTTAAACTGCACATTTTGTAGGTGTGACTGACCGGTCATACCTTTCATGCAGTCGCCATAAAACTTTAACCCTTTGTGCCCAACTGATCCTAAGGGAAAAAACAAAAATGGTGTTTTTTTTAAATTTTTATAATTTTTTTTAATTTTAATAAAGTAAATGGTGGGTTATCCATATAAGTAGGGTATCAAATGAAAGCCCTATTTGTGCTTAAAAAAACAGTATATAATTTATGGGGGGCAGAATAAAAGACTTAGAGGGAAAACACTGTTGAACAAAGACATAGTCAAAAAGGTCAGAATTGCTCCGGTCCTTAAGGGAAATCCAGCTCAGATTTTCCCGTTCCTTAAGGGGTTAACATGAACTGGGAATCTGGGTCATTTCCTGTCCTTGTAAACACAGATATCCCCTTTCTCATATTTAACTAATGCAAACATTTTAAGGCATTCAGTGTTTTGTGTATTAAACCCATGGGGGCCACAATGACCTTGGGGCTTCTTTAACCCTTTGAGTGCCACAGAGGTAGCCAAAGCATTGCAGCACAATGCTTTGGATACCTGTTTGGCAGCCAAAGGGTTAATGCCCACAAAACTGAACATCGTCAAAACCAAGGAGAGTTTCTACTGCATCATTAGTGCATTGTGCTGCACAATTTCACCATTACTAGTAGGGAGATTAGCACCATTATATGCTTTAAGATGGCCACAAGACACAGGACTCTAAAGGGGAGTTATACCTTGCTCTTAACCCTTTGAGTGCCAGAGGGGGTACAGAATGTATTGCGAAGCAATGCATTCCGTACCCCTCTGGCACTCGAAGGGTTAATTTAACACTTTACCTAGGTAGGTATACTGCATACAGCAGTTAGATACATATATCCATTTATTTTTTTAATTATATGTATAGTTTGATGTAAATAGTAATCTTTGTTGGTCTTCCTATAAGTAAGGCTATGGTTACATGGGCAACTTTAGAGCAGCATTATTATTGCTTTGATAAATGCAGTGTATTAGCTTGCCGCCATGACGCGTTTCACATGGTCAATTTCTACCACACAAAATGCACTGAAATGCAGCATGTTACAACTTTGATTCACTCATGCACTGGGATCACCCAGGTTACAGCATGCTGATCTGCACGTCGGCCTTTGGGCTGACACTCAGATTACTCAGACAAACGATTGTGGAGGATGTAATGCCATTTGCATCCTCCAGTGACTGGCTGATGTAGATAGGCGTTGACCAATAATATATGGCCGATGTCCATGTGAAGAGAGAGAAACTGCGAATTGCAAGGGGAGCACTGGACACTGGAAGTAAGCTGGACATTGGGGGAGAAGCACTAAGGTTTGATAAACAAGTGATAAAGTGGAGATGACTTCTCCACTGATGCAACTTCTCCAATTCATATGTTATTCTATGGAGCCAATGCACTAAAATTAACCCAACTCTGCAGATCTTAATGCATAGGCTCCATAGAATAACATAGGAACTGGAGAAGTGATTTCACTGGGGAAGTCATCTCTTTATCACACCTTATTGCAATAACCCCCATTGTCTCGAATAATTGCAAAGCAAAGCACAGAGATGTCTCTAGTGCCCAAAATGCTAAATAAAACACGTTTTAGCAGTGATAACTTTTGATCTCCCAGCAGTGGGAGTGTTTTACTCAGCAGAAAAGTCCTTACACTTTATATATTATTTCATAAATAGACATCACTACTGCATGCGAGCTTTGTCATAATGACAGGTATATGTCAAAGTGATTGAGCCATTATTGACCCAGTGGCATAATTATAGGGGTCGCAGGGGTTGCACTCCAGGGGCCCGGCCACCCCCAGCAACCCCTCCACCTTTCTCCCGCAATCTCCCTCCGGTGCTCTAGTAATGAAGAGTGCTGGGAGATTACATCATCTCCCAGTGCTCTGGATTACTTAGAGGACCGCACGGGAGCTCCATCGAAGGAGGCAGGAGATGGGGACATTGTGGAGATTGAGGGGCATTGTGGAGGGGGTCAATGTGGTTGAGGGGGGCCAATGTGGGGGGGGCCCCGGAGGCTTCTAGTTACGCCTCTGTGCTCAATTGATTACTTTTAACCTTTTGAGTGCTAGGAGTGATTTCTGCTAATTACTACACAATGCATTGCTTGCTTACCCATCTGGTTAAAACTGCCACTTGGGACGGTCCTAAGAAGTGGTTTTATACATACGTTTACAACTACAAATTAATTGCTTGGAGCGATGTAATATCATATTAATACATAATTTTAATCAGATTTTCTTCTAGCTGAGGTTTCATTTTTAGTACAATTTTTTTAATGAATTCTAAAAGTAAAGCCAGGGATCTGGCAGTTTGTTTTCCTTTCTGTTATTTCTTTGCTCGTAGATACATTTTTCCTTCTGAGGCAATAACAGTGTCACTGAAACAGACCATAGCTTGCAATAAGTTTACCTTGGATGGGCACACTCTGATGATGTCACCGCCAGTAATATTCTGGATAAAGGGTAGAATAACCCTTTAACAGTTTCAAGACTATAGAGGTCTGATTTGCATTGCACACTCCTTTGGTCATGAAAGGGTTAAGTCTATGTTCAAACATAACAATTTACACAAGCCACCAGTTTTTCCTTGCTATTAATGCCCTGAATTTTAGGGGCAATCCCACCAATGGGTGAGTGCACTAAGGTGTGACCAATATGCATGGCAGTATTTCCCAACAGGCAGAGGCAACTGCCTAGACCTCCAAATTTTGAAGAAAGCCACAGCTATGCTGGCCATACCCGTATTCTGAATTGTTGGCAGAGTAATCTCAATGTCCCATGATCAGTTGAATGCCCTTTTACAGGCTATTATTTAACCCTTTAGACAATACAGAGTTCCCCAATGCATTGCATCTCTCTCTAGTAATAAAGGGGTTAACACTTTCTGTCTTGCTTATTACAGGCCAATGGTATTTTCTGTGCCAGGAAACAGTGGATAGGTCTGGGGGGGTGGGGTCATGTGAGAAATGGGTGGAGCTAAGTGCTCCTAGAATGCCTTGCGTAGGGGAGCCTAGGATGTGAATCCAGTCCTGCCAATGTGAAGGACATGCTGATGTCAAAACATACTTAACGAATGGGAAGGCTATGTTGACATCATTCGAACATAACTGACAATCGAAAGACCACATTGACATGAGTCAAATGTAATTGATGCCAGTGTCATTAAGCACTGCAACAATTATATCTGCCATGTGAATGGTCAGGGCATTTCCTTGCTAAAGGCTAAAGTGTGATCATTGCATTAATAGCAGAGAAAAAGTACAGCAAAGGCAACTATAAAGAGCTAACAGTCTAATTATTATCAGCAACAGTGCCAAAAGCATGGTGCCACGCTATGACTTTAAATACTTGTTGCTTCCAGGCAAGCTGGACTCATGGTCAAATTGTACCCATGGGCCTAGCCTGGATACAATTAACACTTTGAGTGCTATAGAGGTAATCAATGCATTGTGCTCAAAAGGTTAAAGGGGAACTACTACCTCTTCAAGAATTTAACTTCAATAAATCCCCATCTGGCGACTAGCAGCTTAGTAGCGCTAGTCGCCAGAATTATTACCTTATTCCAAAGAAATGTGCATTGTTCTGGGGCTGACAGCAGGACGGATTGCAGACATCTTGCCATAATGACGTCCGCGCTCCTGCGCTGACAGTCCCTTACGGAGATGGCCGGTTCCTAGCAACGCCTCTTAGACCCGGCTGGGACTGACAGCGCAGGCACGCGGACGTCATTATGGCAAGAAGTCTGCGAGCCCCAGAACAATGCACATTTCTTTGGAATAAGGTAATAATTCTGGCGACTAGCGCCACTAAGCTGCTAGTCGCCAGATGGGGGTTTATTGAAGTTAAATTCTTGAAGAGGTGGTAGTTCCCCTTTAAAGATGTATGTGTTTCTCTTTGTGTCTTGTGTTCAGAATTAAAGTGGAGGAATTTTAGGACAAACCAGCTGCACCACAGAGGAGAAATATAATTTCCCTGGATTTAAATGGGACCATTAAGCCCTTGAAGGCTAGCAAGGTCCCCAACACACTGTAAATAATCCCCAGTGTGTCTGTTTACTACCACTGCCCCACATAGGGAAATAACCACTTATTGTATCTTTATTTTATATTCCTGCATGCTAACTATGTACCGTATGTGCCACAGGCAAGCAGAGCCTGATTTGCTCTCCCAGGAGCCCCTATTCAAGGCACTCTAGGTGTCCTTAGCGCCTCCCATGGCCACCTACCCCAATCCCATCCACTGTTTCCTGGCACAAAAAATACCCTTATGATATAACAAGCAAGAATAAAAACACTTTAAGCCCTCAGTTGCTAGAGAGATCTCTAATGCATTGCTCTGCAATGCGCTGGAGATCGTTCTAGCATCCAAGGAGTTAAAGAATAGCCTGTAAAGGATTATAAAGCTGGTGAAATGACATGGAGATTTCTCTGGCCACACATACAATTCAGAATGTGGGTGTGGCCAGCATAGCTAGGGCACACGCCTCAAAATCTGCCTATTGAGAAATCCAGCCCTGTAGGCAGCCAGTTAAACTTCATCAGTGTTCCGCAAAGCATTGCAGATCTATCTGACATTAAAAGGGTTAAATAGGATGATGATTTACATTCATTTATCAGTCACATGCAATGGAGCAATTCTGAATGCATTTAACCCTCTGAATGCCAGAGAGGTCAACAAGATGATGTACAGCAATGTTTGGAGAACTCTCTAGAGTTCAAGGGGTTAAAATCCCCATTGAAATCAATGTGGAATGTTTTACTTTGTGGTGAAATTGGTTTGTTCCAGAACTGCCCGACTTTTTTTTTTTTTTTTTTAATATATATGTATGTCCCAATGCATGTCAGGGGACCACAATCTGGTACACTTATAAAAAACACACACTCCAGGGTTGCACTGAATCCTGTGTAGTCCTGCAGAATGTATTTCAGTCTCCGATCTGTTTTGATTCACATGTACATAAAGCCCAGTGGATTCTAGATGATCATTTCAGTGCCAGAGGGTGAACACTGCATTGGAAAGCAATGTGTTGGGCAGCCTCTGGGAAATAAGGGTTAATTTATCACCCCTTCCATAGACTGCATCTCACATACAGCTGGGTATAATATTATCATCAGTTCCAGTTATCTGCAGAATCCACCCTCCCACCCTGAATTCACTGGAGAATTAACACCATCAGCGCCAAATTGGATTGTACCACCCTCACACATTAGTCTCTTCTGGCAGTGTAGAGGGCTAATGCACAATATCAGCTCACTACAGAGCCATTAGGAGAACACAGCCCAGAGCCATTAAGAATCCTCTCCCTTTCTGGATGAATGTAGAAATGTTGTTACAGGATATTGAACGACAATGGGATATTAATTCGAGGCATTGAAATGCTCAGATAGCAGGTTTGCTGTTTGTGTATTGCCTTTATATTCTCAGATAAGGCCCCTTTCACACAGGTGACCCAGTGCTGGATTTTTAGATCAGTCTCCTCTAGGCAAAGGCTCCAAAGATGCCCTTAACCTCTCCTTAGGCCACAACCCATGTCTCACTGATCGCCACCCCTAGCTTCATCAATGTTGCCTGGCACAGCAAATATACTTAACCTGTGACCATACCTAGGAACCTTCTTGTCCCAAGCCTCTGGAGGGCTTCTAAGGTCTGGGCTTGGGATTGTCCAAATGATGGGATTCATGTCATAAAGTGGGTGCGGACTTAATCTGGGAGACTGTGAGGAGGTGTTTACCCTAAGAAAAATGGGCACTGAGTGGGTAGAACAGAGTGGAGAATGAATGGAATTATCAGCGGAGTGGGTGGAGTTAAAAGGGATCTGACCAGGACTGGATAATCACCTTCTGTTCCTGGAGACCTGGTAGCTAGGAATAAAAACCTGAGTTTCCATGTAGGGAAGGTTCCCGGGTATAATAATAGGGGTGCCAGATCATTGTTTTAATACCACATACATATTAAACAATGCCTGCTGCAGGGCATGTAGTATTTATTACTGCACTGCAATGGTTACTATGTTTCCATACAGCAGACATCCTATATAATAATTCGCTAGATAGTTTGTAACAATGCAGTAATGAGCAGTAGAGACTGCTGCGCGTGCTGCAGTTATGCACAGTAGAGACTGCCCGTGACGAGGCTGATACAGAGCAGGGCAATCTGAAGGAGCGTCCAGCTCTGTATCAGCCACGGCGCAGGCAGTCTCTACTGAGCATGACTGTACCGCGACCGGATGGCACTGTATCAGCCACGGTGTGGGCAGTCTCTACTGCGCATGACTGCCCCTCGAACGGCTGGCAGTGGCACTGTGGCCCGTGTAACGGGCTCTTCAACTAGTTTTTCATATGCAACCACTTTTAAAGGAATTATCTGGCAACCCTACATATATAAGCGCAAACAAGTCTTAACCCCTTGGTTGCTACGCTGACTTCCAACACTTTAATTTGCAAGGCGTTAAAGACCTCTCTGGCATCTAAGAATTTAAATAACGTCCACTAAAGGGGTAAGAAAACTGGCTTATTCAGAACTGGCAGATCAGCTCTTTCATGTAACAGCTGATCTGTTGGTACTTTGTTCGACCTCCTCTAGAAGACTATAAGCTCTCACGAACAGGACCAGCTGATCTTTTTGTTTTATTAGCTGAGCTAAGAAGGAGAGGTCATCCATTAAGACTTTATGACTAAAACAAAGACATGGATGTTTTACAGTAAGGGTGGTAAAGCTATAGAATTTGCCTCTGGATGCAGAGCCTGTAGATACTGTAACTTCTTTCAGAAAGAAATTGATCCCTATCCAGCACAGAACAGATCTGGCTTTAAAGCAGATAGGAAGTTGATCCAGGGAATTATCTAACTGCCATTTGGAGTCGGGAAGGAATCTTTTTACCCACTTGGGGCTTAATTGGAAATAGCTTCAATGTTTTTTTTCCTTCCTCTCGATAAACAAGGGTGATTTGGCATGGGCTGGACTTGATGGACACGTCTTTTTTCAGCCTTGTCAGCTATGTTACTATGTTACACTTGTACTGTTTTATGTTTCTTTTTATCTATTCCCTATTGTACAGCACTGCAGAATAAATTGGTGCTATATAAATTAAGGATAATAAAACCTGAAAAGGCAGATCAGCTCTTTCATTTACACAGCAGACTATCCACCAGTCAGCCGACTAATGTAAACTTAAGACTCAGGCATACTCAGCAAGGGACTTCATATTCCTTGCAGAGTCTGGCAAATCTTTTGTTTACATGAATCATCTGATCAGAGGATAGTCTGCTTTGTATACTATACAGCTGATCTGCCGGTTCTGTGTGTATCAGAAAAATCTGTTAAGAGGGGCAGGGGACAGAGTTTGTTAGGCTCTAATACTGTAACCACATGTACAGCCAATATTAATTAGGCTGCAACAGGCATCTCCATTTTTTGCTGGAGGTAGGAGAAGCTTTGGAATCGATCTGTACAATCAAGGCTGTAAATTTGGAATGCTGCCATTTTCAGATATGTGAGTACCAAAGATTTACTGGTAAAATATTGAGCTTTAAGCTAGGTTCACATGGGCTATTTGACTACTGGGAACCCCGTAGCTGAGCGCAGCTAGGCAGAGGGGGCCTTACAGAATGAGTTAGGAAGTGGGCGTTCCGGATATACTGGCTGAGGGGAATTGTGGTCCTGCAGCCACTGTGAAGAGTTTTGGAAAGGATGAATGACTTGACGATGAGGATGTCATGTGAAACGTATTTGTGCTGTTCCTACATTCTCCCTGTAATGCCATCATTGTGGTGTGTGTTCCAGTGGTGGAGTTGATGGCTGGCCCAAGGGAGAGACAGGCAAACATCATTGCCTAACACCCACTTGGAAAGGGCCATTGACTGGATTGTTGTTATGAATAATGCAGAGATCCAAGTGCTAGTCTGAACTATCTGTACAGAAAATTTGCTAAATCTCTTCAGTGTTGAACTTGGGAATGGTTCTACAAGCTGCATTTGGGCTGTGAGATGTGAAGAGAAATTGCCCGTGTGAACAGCCCAATCCACAGGAATGGGGTGCAATTTGGAGAGTTCAGCTCAGAAACGGCAGTGTATACTACTCCTTAACTGTTCTTGTTACTTGCCCTTTAAATCTAAATTCCATCCAAGTTAAATGGTCTCTGCAATTCATTACTGCATTAGCGAATAATTTTATCCCCATAAATAGCTTTTTTTTTCCCGTTAGTCTTAAAATGACACATTATTCTGTCTGTAGATCACAGCCAGTTTTTGAGGGTGAGAAAGAAGGAAAACATCTAAATTTGGAAATTCCAAATTGTTTATTTTTGTGTCCGCTCACTCATTTTTAATGACGGCTGTTGTGGAAAAAAACTGCTCAGCTGTCAATCTCCGCAGCTTGAGAACACAGAGAGCTAGATAGAACAAACAGTACGAGGCTGAGTAGGTGATCTATATTTTTATATATATATATATATATATATATATATATATATATATATATATATATATATATACACTAGTGTAAAAGCCCGTGTACATGGGCCAACGTTCGGGTGATGTTAACCCTTTGAGTGCCAGAGGGGTACACAACACATTGTGAAGCTGGCACTCAAAGGGTTAAGAGGTCGTTCCTGCTCTGAGTACTGCTGCCGCCTCAGTGTCAGCGCACGCAATGCAGTCATGCGCAGTAGAGACTGCCTGAATGTACGGAATGCTCCAAGCATTCCTGCACCTCCCAGCATTCCTAAACCTCCCAGCATTCTGTGTATTCGGGCAGTCTCTACTGCACATGACTGCATCGGACAAACATTCTGGCATTTTATATTATAGGATAGTGTAGTCCAGGAGTGAGCAACCTTTGGCTCTCTAGCTGTTGAGGTCTACAACTCCCATCATCGCAATGTTTGGGTGAGGATGATGGGGAGCTATCGTCTGCCTCTGACCTAGGGGAAACCTCAAACACTCTTACTGTACTTACAACAGTAATACATTTTACATTGATTTAGCAATCACAGAGGTGATAACCTGCAAATGTTACTACATCTCTGGAGTTGACAATGACAATATTTTTTATGGCTTGGTTGCCACTAGAGTATAATTAATGCACACACACATACATATATATACACATATATAAACACATACACATATATATATATATATATACACACAAACACACACACACACACACACATATATAGACACATATCTGCAGCCATTGTCAATCCACTGCAAAGTGAAGGCTCAACAGCAAGCTAAGCTGAGGTTATAGGTCATAATCTGCCATGCTGGTCCAGTGCATGATAGTTGACCCAGCCAGTACTAGATCCTGTGACCTTGAGGTGGGGATAGATAGATAGATAGATAGATAGATAGATAGATAGATAGATAGATAGATAGATAGATAGAAACACACATACACATCCCATCTAGTTAAATAATACATACCCCCAACACATTGGCAATGCCATAGCAGTATTACTAGTATGTGAATATAAAAAGACTTGTCAATATGTAAACAGGCTTTAGAACACAGAGGAAATATCATCATCAACACTGTAACTATAATAAATGGATAAAAGGCAGTTATATTAAAATGAGTAAACCAATCATCTATCTGTAGGAGAATCGAATTTTCAGTATAACTATACTGAATCACATTTATTATGGCCAGTACCGGGCAGAGGCACTTAAACAGCGAGCAAGAAATGGAATACATGATATGCGACCCACAGACTCAGACTGGTTAGTAAATTGTCCTACAGTTTTAAGTAGCCCCAAACAAAGATAAAGGGAGTGATAGTAAGAGTGACTCTGTAGCCTACAGTATACCTTACAGGGCATGCAGAACCGTCATGGATCCATTTTGTTTACCTCCCACGTCTGCGAGTTAGCTGAGGGGGAACAGTGTTAGGTATGCCAACATGTAATGTGTCATATAGTGTACTGGGACTGCAGCACTGCATCCAGGTGTCAGGACGTCCTGAGTGTAGTGGGCATGTGACTATTTGCAAAGTGGTTAAGACACAGTGAATGAGAGGGCACAAGCACTTTTCAAAGGGGAGAGAGGGAGAAAAGGCAGAAGAAAGACTTGGGGAACGGGATGGAGGAATTTGCAAATGAGAGGGAGGGAGTGGTGAAAGAGAGAGGGGGAGGCAAAACTGAGAAAAGTGGAGGCAAAGTGGTGAGGGAGGGGAGAAAGGGAGGGTGAGGTGGTGATGTGAGGAAAGGCAGGGAGATGCCACGATTTTGACAGAAGGTATTAGCAATTAAAACATATGCATTTTGAAGGTTAAAATTGTACAGTATCTGATTCATTTTAACCTCTTTTCTGCCACAGGGGCATACAGTGCAGTGCAGAGTGGGAAAAGGGTTAACACACTGGTAGATTATACAGCACACAGCCTGGAGTGTCAGCCACTCAGGTGCAATGGCTGGAGCAAAGCTCACTTGGCGCCTTTAACCAGATAGCTGTGAACATGTACTGTTAGCTCACCTGTGTACATTTCAACTCCATGAACTGGTATTTCCACTTTGATTGTAATTACCCAGAACAACTTGCTCTCCATAATAACATTGTTATGGTGAGAGTTTCCAGTTAGTGGGAATTAAGAGACTGGCAGTTTACTTGCCAAAGTGGTTTAACCCCTTGATTGCTACAGTGGGTTATTTTGTACTCTCCTCCTAACCTTAAAGGTATATCTCCCAAAATGTAAATTGCCAAAAAACAGACAAGCCTTAGGACTATGTGCACACTGAAAAAGGGGAGCATGTGTGGGGAAAACATATGTACCACAGGAAACAAAACTCCCTATTAATTTAAATAGCATTTTAACACTTTAAATGCTATTGAGGTCCCAATTAAAACCAATGAGAATTTTGAGAACATTTATTTTTTTTCCCCTATAGTGCTGTCATTTTACTCCAAAAATCCTCCACTTCTTTCTTTTTGCGCAGGACCCATAGGCATACCTGGGAACTTATGTCGGGATGCCAGAAATGTGCTCATGCGCTAAAGTCATTTTTCCTGCACGGATAGATAATGCGCATGTTCTAATCCAGGAAGACAAATACTGAACACTTCTTAAATTGCGCATAAAAAAATATTTTTTAGGACAACACTACACAGACATAAATTTGTTTGCAATAGAACTTTGTGCATTAGGCGCATTTGCTATTCCACTCAGACAGATTTGTTAATCCTGCCCATGCCCACAAAAGAATATGTGCAGCTGTTCACTAATCTTGATTTTTCATGTGCAATTCAACAAAATCACACGCAAACCTATTCACCAATGGTTTTCACACTGGAAATAGCAATTTTGCATGTTTCCTGCGTTCTGCCATTTGTCTTCTGGAGTCCCCAGGGTATATAAATGATGCGATTCATGTAAAAAAAAGGGGCAGGGCTTACTTGTGTGTGGGGGTGGAGCTTAACAGCATCTCATAGAAATAGGCGGGAAGTAGGAGGAACTGTGTGGGGAAGGAAGTGGGCAGGAAACGGGAGGAACAGGGTGCGAAACAGCAAAAGTGGGCAGCTGCAAAAAACTGAATCTCTGGGGCAGACCCAAAGAGTTCCCATAGGGAGACCTATAAAAAGGACACATGAAAAATGCCTTCTGTGGGGCTTCAGTGGTTAATTATTAAGATGCAATAGTTCCCATGTATCATTGCAGCAGCAGCAGCCATTTTCATGTGTCTTCTTATAAAGAGGTGATCTGGCAAACCTAATATATAACCCTTTGGGTGCCGAGGAGTGTGCAACGCATTGCTTTTCAGTGTACTGGACTGCACATATGTATAAAGCTGTTAATGCTCAAAAATCCCTTCCCTACACCAAGTGCACCAAATCTTATGAAAATATATGGGTGTGGCTACAGTAAAAATGTTGTTAGTCATCTTAAAAATTGATTTATCTCCTCAACTAAACTACATGCTTGGGAACTCTCAGGATTTGACCCTGAGACTCAGAGTCTTGACTAGGGTTGCCCCCTTTTCTTCAAGAAAATACCGGCCATGGCATTCCCTCCATAGACTTAACATCGGACAGAAGCCAATTTTTTACCGGCCTGCCAGTAAAATACCAGCTGGGTGGCAACCCTAGTCTTGACCCAAATCGCAGGGTTTCAGGATTAAGGGCCAAATTCACAGGGTGAGAGAATCCAGTGTTACCTATTACAGTAAGGTTGTCAGCTCATCCTTTAAAGAAGAGCTGCCTTTATTCCAATGCTCCTGTGAATTGAACATGTCATTTTTTTTTTTTTATATAATTCATTATACTCCGAGATATTAGCTTTTCAATTTAATGCAGTGACATTACTTCAGGACAGGCTGCGGGTCATCTCTACCCCACAGCCTGTCAGTTTTCGGCTGTTCCCCTCCCCAAGTAGATCCTCGTTCCAGCTTCCTCAGTGTAAACTAGAGTGGTCTCATTGACCTCTTCAGCTTACACGGAGGAAGCCTCCGTCATCGGTGGAGGTTGGAACGAGGCTCTACTTGGGGAGGTAACAGACAAAGATTGACAGGCTGCGGGGAAGAGTGGACCCGCAGCTTGTCCTGAAGTGACATCACCACATTAAATTTAAAGACTAATATCTTGGAGAATAACAAATTATATTTAAAAAAAATTACATGTTCAATTCAAAGGAGTATTGGAATAAAGGCACCATTAATACAGGTGATAGTTCCCCTTTAAATCTGAACAACATATGTAAAAATTCACTCTGTGGGGCTGTGATGATTACTACAGGCTTGCAATGGCCCTGCAGAGTGCATTCTTCATATGTGTTCGGTTTTAAAGGGATAAGGTGGAAATTTTACATACACAATCTGCACCGATGAACTGCATTAGTGCATAAATTGGTGTACTTCCTTCCAGAAAGGCAAAGAGAGAGAAGTCCTCCTTGTCTTTATATATATATATATATATATATATATATATATATATATATATATATATATATATATATTCTATAAGGTGGACTGGAACAATGAAAGCAGAGACATAATGCCTAGGATCCATGATATTGGACACATAGGAAATAGCCATTTTTCAGTGCTTCACTGAAATCAATGCAGTCTGGTCAGCCTAGTTTAAAGGGGTACATTTTGTGTCTTATGATGTGTGTATAGATCAGTATACCTGGTGGCTTTTAATATGACCTTACCCTGAGAACCTTGAAATATTAACCCTTACAATAGGCTGTCCAGACCTCACCTTTAACCGGGGACGCATAGGAGAAATGCATACTGTAGGACTGCACTGATTTCAGCGAAGTACTGCAAAATGGCTATTTCCAATGTGTCCCCGGCTAAAGGTGAGATCTGGACAGCCTATTGTAAGGGTTAATATTTCAAAGTTCTCAGGGTAAGGTCATATTAAAAGCCACCAGGTATACGGATCTATACACACATAAGACACAAAATGTACCCCTTTAAACTAGGCTGACCAGACTGCATTGATTTCAGTGAAGCACTGAAAAATGGTTATTTCCTATGTGTCCCCGGTAAAAGGTGAGATCTGGTCAGCCTACTTTAAACACTAGAAAAGAAAAGCTTATTTAATGTTTGGACTAGTTCATGAAGGGGTTACGTTCCTAACAGAAGTCATGTTTTGCAAAATGTTTTAGCGCATCTCAACTAGGCACATAATCCCATTATAGTGAACGGGAGATTTGTAATTCAAGCCCAGTGTGAATGGGTAATTTAAACCAGTAAATCATTCATCCATTCATCCAGTCTCCCATTCTTTTTTTTTTTTTTTTTTTGATAAGTGAAATGTTTTATTCGCCTGTTACTGAATTAAGATAATTTTATGCAGCTGTTAGTCACAGAGAACACCTTTTAAAAACCAGAGGAGTGTGCAACACATTGCCTTGCAATGAACTGCACAGCCCTTTTGTCCGTAAGGGTTAACGTCTCAATTTAGTAGTTCATGACCCCTCATGCTTATTGTATATAGTGCAGACCCCAGTGTGTCTATTCTGACCTCTCATCCCCTGCTTCTATTTACTTCTCTTTCACCTAACCTCTCAATCTCTCTCTCTCTCTCTTTTGGATTTCACAACAAGAAGTTATAGGCAGAAAGTAAAAAAAAACGGAGCAATTCTTCAAATCTGTATCATATTGGATAAAAATTCCAATGATTTATATGGTACTTTTAACACTGTGAATACTAGAGTGTTATCTAATGCAGGGCTGTCCAAGTTCAGTCCTCAAGGGCCACCAACAGTCCAGGATTTAACCCTTTGAGTGCCAGAGGGGTACGCAACGCATTGCTTTCAATGTGTTGCCTACCCCCCTCTGGCACACAAGGGGTTAAAGATTTCTCTGATGAAGCACAGGTGAGTTAATCAGTGACTCATTCATTTTGATTGACTCACCTGTGCTTCAACAGGGAAATCCTTACATCCAGACCTGTTGGTGGTCCTTGAGGACTGAACTTGGACAGCCCGAATCTAATGTGCTGGGCCAAACCAGCAGCATCATTAATAGACTAACCAGATCTCACCTTTAACTGGGGACACATAGGAAATAGGCATATTTCAGTACTTCACTGAAATCAAAGCAGTCCTTCAGTATGCATTTTTCCTATGCGTCCCCAGTTAAAAGTGAGGTCTGGTCAGCCTAATCATTGAAGATGAATTACAATTGTTCAAATTCTCCATTTATTTAAATGGTGCTGTTGTCCTTGAATGATAGAAAGGTGTGCAATATATTGCAAAGCAATGCAATGTCTCCAGCATTCAAGGGGTTAAAAGCGCCATATAAATGCACTCTATGATGCATTTGGATTGCTGCAGAATTTCTTCACTTTTCTCTGTGCACCAGATGTCATGGTTAACCTTTTGTGTGCCAGAAGTTCACAATTTAATGTTTGTTGTCCAATGATCAAATTGCGGACCTTTATTAATATAGGACCTTAAAGAAGCAGTAAACTTTTTTTAATGAAAAAATATACATATTGTAGGGTGTTTCCTGTTGAGTAAAATAAGGGTACGCCCACTGCTGAGAGGTGCATATTTCCAGAGTTATTACAGTTTAAACCCTTGTTTTTTTTTTGTTGTTTTTTTTACATTACCAGTGCCCTCTAGTGGTCAATCTCCAATTAATTCCAGTTAGGTATTCTATTACATTCTAACGGAGAGGAAAGTCAGTGACTTACAGTTCTTCATAGAATGTGATAGAAACTTCACTGTCACTTCCTGTCAGTTAGGACTATCAGGAAATAAACGCACAGTAAATTGAATTCCTGATTATTTGAACTGTTATAGCATTTGAATAAAACAACCCAGTGTGTTTTACTCAGCAGGAAAAGCTCTATAACATATGGTTTCATAAAATAAGCTTGCCGCTCCTTTAAGCACAAAGGAAAAGATGAGCAATTCTGGTGTACCAACTGTACCATGGGGAATAACATATTTCAGTTATATTTGATTTAAGTGAGGATTGTTTTAACATAAATTTTGTTCAGGGTATGAGCACTTGTCTGCCTATTTTAACTCACTGAATGCTAGCAAAGGAGGTGTCCAACATATTGTGTTGTAGATAAGGCTTATAATTTGCAAAGCCCAGAAAATGAGTTCCCAACACCCTTTGCAGTGTGTTGCACAAGTATCATGGCACTGATAGAGTTAACTAAGAAGAAAAGTAGGACAGAGATAAATAAGGCTGGGATTTGATGGGGACAGCTGGTAGGCTTGCAAAGGTTAAATGTGTTCCATTTCTTACCAGACCTAAAAAATAGCAAATATCCTGCTGTGAATTCTGTAGTGTGTGTGATCTCCCATTAATTAATTGTTTTAATCCTACAAACCCCTTGCTTGCAGCACTGCAGGTGTGAAAAATCTATGTCTCCCAAATGACCCTCTTTAGAAGGGACAGTACCTCATTAAGAACAAAATAGTCTGTCCTTCATTTTTATAATGGTGTCCCTCTTTTTAGGAAATCAGTATGTGCAGTGTGTATATTAATGTACTACAATAATAGAACTCACAATGTTTGTATATAGGGCCGTAGGTTCAAAATAAAATTGGTGGAATTCTGGGGCAAACCAATTGGCACTGCAGGGGAGAATGAAAAATGCCCATTGATTTAAATGAAGATTTTAACCCCCTTGAATGCTAGAGAGGTATCCAACACATTGCAAATCATTCAAGGGGTTAAATCCCCATTAAGTCAATGGGAATGTGTGATTTTCCCCTTTAGTGCAACTGTTTGCCTCAGAATTCCTCCACTTTTCTTTTGAACATGTATAGAGTGGAATGCAAGACATTGGAGAATTCCCTATTTTTTTTTTTTTTTTTTTTTAATAACTTTATGTATAATTGGCAGTTGCTGACGTTTTGGCGCTGAATAGCACATGCTCATAGATTATCTGCAAAGTTAACCCTTTGAGTGCCAGAGGGGTACGCAGCACATTGCAATGTGTTGCTTATCCCTCTGGCACTCAAAAGGTTAAACAGAAGTATGAAAATGTGTGATAATTGCTTTGCTGAATCTTCTCACAAAACTGTGGACATTTTAGCCACGCCCACTTTTCAAACACACGTGCTAAAAAAAAAGTGCAAACGTTCTCTAATTCAAAATATATATATATATATATACTAGCAATGTGGGACGGCGTTGCCCGTCAGGATATATAGGGAATTAATGCACACACACGGATGCGAGACAAACACAGAGACACACACGCAAATGCACACGCATGCACTGAGATGCTTAAAGAGCGACAGTCATACACACATACATGCAGACACATAGAGTGTGATACAGACATGCAACGCACACAGTGAGAAACAAACAGGCACACACAGAGACACACACACACACAGAAGTGAGTCATAAGGGGTTGACTTATGTGTCATTGTAATGAGTTTGTGTTTGTACTTATGCCTCCACTGTGGCATTCATTCATATGGTTGAAATGCATGTGGCGATTGCACATACTATGGTGGAAGGTGGATTGTGCTGGCTCCCGGGATGTGAGTGACTGGCATTCATTCATGTAATTGAAATGCGTGTGGTAATTGCACATACTATGGTGGAAGGTGGATCGTGCTGGCTCCCGGGGTGTGATTACGTGTGAGTGATTGCGTTTGAGTGCGAGATTGAGTGATTGCGTGTGAGTGAGTGAGTGTGTTAGTGAGTGTGTGTGATTGAGTGAGTGTGTTAGTGAGTGTGTGTGATTGAGGGTGTGAGTGATTGAGGGTGAGAGTGTGATTGAGGGTGAGAGTGTGAGTGTGATTGAGTGCGAGTGTGAGAATGTGATTGTGATTGAGTGTGACTGCGAGACTGTAAGTGTGAGAGTGTGATTGAGTGTGAGACTGTGAGAGTGTGATTGAGTGATTGAGTGTGAGAGTGAGACTGTGTGAGAGTGTGAGTGTGATTGAGTGAGACTGTGAGAGTGTGATTGAGAGTGAGAGTGTGTGAGTGTGATTGAGTGAGACTGTGAGAGTGTGATTGAGTGAGACTGTGTGAGTGTGATTGAGTGTGTGAGTGATTGAGTGTGAGACTGAGAGAGTGAGAGAGACTGTGTGAGACTGAGAGTGTGAGAATGTGAGTGTGAGAGAGTGTGTGAGACTGTGAGAGTGTGTGAGAGTGTGAGAGACTGTGAGAGAGAGTGTGAGAGACTGTGAGACTGAGAGTGTGAGAGACTGAGAGTGTGAGAGACTGAGAGTGTGAGACTGAGAGTGTAAGAGACTGTGAGACTGAGAGTGTGAGAGACTGTGAAACTCTGTGAGACTGTGAAACTGTGAGAGAGACTGTGAGAGTGTGAGACTGAGAGAGTGTGAGACTGTGAGAGTGTGAGACTGAGAGAGTGTGAGAGAGTGTGAGACTGTGAGAGTGTGAGAGAGACTGTGAGAGTGTGAGAGAGAGTGTGAGAGAGACTGTGTGTGTGAGACTGTGTGTGTGTGAGACTGTGAGAGCGTGTGAGACTGAGAGAGTGCGAGACTGAGAGAGTGCGAGTGTGTGAGACTGAGAGTGTGAATGAGTGAGACTGAGAGTGTGGATGAGTGAGACAGCGTGAGAGTGAGAGAGAGAGACTGTGAGAGTGAGAGACTGTGAGAGTGTGAGACTGTGACAGTGTGTGAAACTGAGAGTGTGAATGAGTGAGAGACTGTGAAAGTGAGAGAGAGAGACTGTGAGAGTGTGAGTGCGTGTGAGACTGAGAGTGTGTGTGTGTGTGTGAGAGTGTGTGTGTGTGTGAGAGTGTGTGTGTGAGAGAGTGTGTGTGTGAGAGAGTGTGTGTGTGAGAGAGAGACTGTGTGTGAGAGAGACTGTGTGAGAGACTGTGTGTGAGACTGTGTGAGTGTGAGACAGAGAGTGCGAGACTGAGAGTATGTGAGTGTGTGAGAGTGAGAGAGTGAGACTGTGTGAGAGTATGAGAGTGAGACTGTGTGAGAATGAGAGAGAGAGAGACTATGTGAGAGTGAGAGAGAGACTGTGAGAGTGTGAGAGAGAGACTGTGAGAGTAAGAGGCTGTGAGACTGTGTGAGAGTGAGAGAGAGATACTATGTGAGAGTGAGAGAGAGAGACTATGTGAGAGAGAGAGAGAGAGAGACTGTGAGAGTGTGAGAGAGAGACTGTGAGAGTGTGAGAGAGAGACTGTGAGAGTAAGAGACTGTGAGACTGTGTGAGTGTGAGACTGTGAGTGAGACTGTGTGTGAGAGTGAGAGACTGTGAGACTGTGTGTGAGAGTGTGAGCCTGTGAGTGTGTGAGACTGTGTGAGAGTGAGACTGAGAGAGTGTGAGACTGTGTGTGAGACTGTGAGAGAGTGTGAGAGTGAGAGACTGTGAGAGAGTGTGAGAGTGAGAGACTGTGAGAGTGAGACTGTGTGAGACTGTGTGTGAGTGTGAGACTGTGTGTGAGTGTGAGACTGTGTGAGTGTGAGACTGTGTGTGAGTGTGAGACTGTGTGTGTGTGAGACTGTGAGAGTGTGAGAGACTGTGTGAGTGTGAGAGACTGTGCGAGACTGTGAGTGCGAGACTGTGAGTGCGAGACTGTGAGTGCGAGAATGTGAGTGTGAGACTGTGAGTGCGAGACTGTGAGTGCGAGACTGTGAGTGCAAGACTGTGAGTGAGACAGTGTGAGACTGAGAGAGAGAGACTGTGAGAGTGAGAGAGAGAGACTGTGAGAGTGTGAGAGCGTGTGAGACTGAGAGTGTGAATGAGTGAGAAACTGTGAAAGTGAGAGAGAGAGACTGTGAGAGTGAGAGTGTGAGAGCGTGTGAGACTGAGAGCGTGTGAGACTGAGAGCGTGCGAGACTGAGAGAGTGCGAGTGTGCGAGACTGAGAGAGTGTGTGTGTGTGAGAGAGTGTGTGTGTGTGTGTGAGAGAGAGACTGTGTGTGAGAGAGAGACTGTGTGTGAGAGAGAGACTGTGTGTGAGAGAGAGACTGTGTGAGAGAGAGACTGTGTGAGAGACTGTGTGTGAGACTGTGTGAGTGTGAGACAGAGATTGTGAGACAAAGAGTGTGTGAGTGTGTGAGAGTGAGAGAGTGAGACTGTGTGAGAGTGAGACTGTGTGAGAGTATGAGAGTGAGAGACTATGTGAGAGTGAGAGAGAGAGACTGTGAGAGTGTGAGAGAGAGACTGTGAGAGTGAGAGAGAGACTGTGAGAGTAAGAGGCTGTGAGACTGTGTGAGAGTGAGAGAGAGAGACTATGTGAAAGTGAGAGAGAGAGAGTGTGAGAGTGTGAGAGAGAGACTGTGAGAGTGTGAGAGAGAGACTGTGAGAGTAAGAGACTGTGAGACTGTGTGAGTGTGAGACTGTGAGTGTGAGACTGTGAGACTGAGACTGTGTGTGAGACTGTGTGTGAGACTGTGTGTGAGATTGTGTGTGAGAGTGAGACTGTGTGTGAGAGTGTGAGCCTGTGAGTGTGTGAGACTGTGTGTGAGAGTGTGAGACTGTGTGTGAGACTGTGAGAGTGAGAGACTGTGAGAGAGTGTGAGAGTGAGAGACTGTGAGAGTGAGACTGTGTGAGACTGTGAGTGTGAGACTGTGTGAGTGTGAGACTGTGTGTGAGTGTGAGACTGTGTGTGTGTGTGAGACTGTGAGAGACTGTGTGAGTGTGAGAGACTGTGCGAGACTGTGAGTGCGAGACTGTGAGTGCGAGAATGTGAGTGCGAGAATGTGAGTGTGAGACTGTGAGTGCGAGACTGTGAGTGCAAGACTGTGAGTGCGAGACTGTGAGTGCGAGACTGAGTGAGACAGTGTGAGAGTGAGAGACTGTGAGACTGAGAGTGTGTGAGACTGAGAGTGTGAGAGACTGAGAGTGTGTGAGAGAGTGTGAGACTGTGTGAAAGTGTGAGAGTGAGAGACTGAGAGTGAGAGAGAGAGACTGTGAGAGAGAGAGACTGAGAGTAAGAGACTGTGAGACAGTGTGAGACTGTGTGAGTGTGAGACTGTGTGAGTGTTAGACTGTGTTTGAGAGTGAGACTGTGTTTGAGAGTGAGACTGTGTGTGAGTGTGAGACTGTGTGTGAGTGTGAGACTGTGTGTGAGTGTGAGACTGTGTGAGAGTGTGTGAGACTGTGTGTGAGAGTGTGAGACTGTGTGTGAGAGTGTGAGACTGTGTGTGAGACTGTGAGAGAGTGTGAGAGTGAGAGACTGTGAGAGAGTGTGAGAGTGAGAGACTGAGAGTGAGACTGTGTGAGACTGTGAGTGTTAGACTGTGAGTGTGAGACTGTGTGAGTGTGAGACTGTGTGTGAGTGTGAGACTGTGAGAGACTGTGTGAGTGTGAGAGACTGTGCGAGAATGTGAGTGCGAGACTGTGAGTGCGAGACTGTGAGTGCGAGAATGTGAGTGTGAGATTGTGAGTGCGAGACTGTGAGCGCAAGACTGTGAGCGCAAGACTGTTAGTGCAAGACTGTGAGTGCGAGACTGAGTGAGACAGTGTGATAGTGAGAGAGAGAGACTGTGAGACTGAGAGTGTGTGAGACTGAGAGTGTGAGAGACTGAGAGTGTGAGAGACTGAGAGTGTGTGAGACTGAGAGTGTGTGAGAGAGTGTGAGACTGTGTGAAAGTGTGAGTGAGAGAGACTGAGAGTGAGAGAGAGAGACTGTGAGAGTGTGAGAGAGAGAGACTGAGAGTAAGAGACTGTGAGACAGTGTGAGACTGTGTGAGTGTGAGACTGTGTGAGTGTTAGACTGTGTTTGAGAGTGAGACTGTGTGTGAGACTGTGAGACTGTGTGAGAGTGTGTGAGACTGTGTGTGAGAGTGTGTGAGACTGTGTGTGAGAGTGTGTGAGACTGTGACTGTGTGAGACTGTGAGACTGTGTGTGAGAGTGTGAGACTGTGTGTGAGTGTGAGACTGTGTGAGTGTGAGATAATGTGAGACTGTGTGTGAGAGTGTGAGACTGTGTGAGTGTGAGACTGTGAGACTGTGTGTGAGACTGTGTGTGAGACTGTGAGAGACCGTGTGAGAGTGTGAGACTGTGTGTGAGAGTGTGAGACTGAGACTGTGTGAGAGTGAGACTGTGTGAGAGTGAGAGAGAGAGACTGTGAGACTGAGTGAGAGAGAGAGACTGTGAGACTGTGTGAGTGTGAGACTGTGAGACTGTGTGTGAGACTGTGTGTGAGACTGTGTGTGAGACTGTGAGAGAGTGAGAGACTGTGAGAGAGTGAGAGACTGTGAGAGAGAGTGTGAGTGAGAGTGTGAGACTGAGAGAGTGTGAGAGAGAGTGTGAGAGTGTGAGACTGTGTGAGAGTGTGAGACTGAGTGTGAGACTGTGTGAGACTGTGTGACTGAGAGTGTGAGAGAGACTGTGAGACTGTGTGTGAAAGAGAGACTGTGAGAGTGTGACTGTGTGAGAGTGTGAGACTGTGTGAGAGTGTGAGACTGTGTGAGAGTGAGACTGAGAGAGTGTGAGAGAGAGTGTGAGACTGTGTGTGAGAGTGTGAGACTGTGTGTGAGACTGTGAGAGAGTGTGAGAGTGAGAGACTGTGAGAGTGAGAGAGTGTGAGACTGTGTGAGACTGTGTGTGAGTGTGAGACTGTGTGTGAGTGTGAGACTGTGTGTGTGTGAGACTGCGTGTGTGAGAGACTGTGAGAGACTGTGTCAGTGTGAGGGACTGTGTGAGACTGTGTGAGACAGAGAGACTGTGAGAGACACTGAGAGTGTGAAACTGTGTGAGACTGTGTGAGACTGTGACTGTGAGACTGACCGTGAGACTGTGACTGTGTGAGAGACTGTGTGAGACTGTGAGACAGTGTGTGAGAGAGTGTGAGAGTGTAAGAGACTGTGAGGGACTGTGTGAGACTGCGAGAGAGACTGTGTGAGACTGCGAAAGAGACTGTGAGAGACTGTGAGAGTGTGAGACTGTGTGAGACTGTGACTGTGTGAGAGACTGTGTGAGACGGGGTGTGAGAGAGTGTGAGAGTGTAAGAGACTGCGAGAGTGTGAGGGACTGTGAGAGTGTGAGAGACTGTGTGAGACTGCGAGAGAGACTGTGTGAGACTGCGAGAGAGACTGTGTGAGATTGTGAGAGTGTGAGACTGTGTGAAAGTGTGAGACTGTGTGACTGTGTGAGACTGTGAGAGACTGAGAGTGTGAGGGACTGTGAGAGTGTGAGGGACTGTGAGACTGCAAGAGAGACTGTGTGAGACTGCGAGAGAGACTGTGAGAGACTGAGAGTGTGAGACTGAGAGTGTGTGAGACTGCGAGAGAGACTGTGTGAGACTGCGAGAGAGACTGTGTGAGACTGTGAGACTGTGTGAAAGTGTGAGACTGTGTGAGACTGCGAGAGAGACTGTGTGAGACTGCGAGAGAGACTGAGAGTGTGTGAGACTGAGAGTGTGTGAGACTAAGAGTGTGTGGGACTGAGAGTGTGTGGGACTGAGAGTGTGTGGGACTGAGAGTGTGTGAGACTGAGAGTGTGAGGGACTGTGTGAGACTACGAGAGAGACTGTGTGAGACTGCGAGAGAGACTGTGAGTGTGATACTGTGAGTGTGAGACTGTGAGTGTGAGACTGAGAATGTGTGAGACTGCGAGAGAGACTGTGTGAGACTGCGAGAGAGACTGTGAGAGACTGAGAGTGTGAGACTGAGAGTGTGTGAGACTGCGAGAGAGACTGTGTGAGACTGCGAGAGAGACTGTGTGAGAATGTGAGACTGTGTGAAAGTGTGAGACTGTGTGAGACTGCGAGAGAGACTGTGTGAGACTGCGAGAGAGACTGTGAGAGTGTGAGACTGAGAGTGTGTGAGACTGAGAGTGTGTGAGACTGAGAGTGTGTGAGACTGAGAGTGTGTGAGACTGAGAGTGTGTGGGACTGAGAGTGTGTGGGACTGAGAGTGTGTGGGACTGAGAGTGTGTGGGACTGAGAGTGTGTGGGACTGAGAGTGTGAGGGACTGTGTGAGACTACGAGAGAGACTGTGTGAGACTGCGAGAGAGACTGTGAGTGTGAGACTGTGAGTGTGAGACTAGAGTGTGTGAGACTGCGAGAGAGACTGTGTGAGACTGCGAGAGAGACTGTGAGAGACTGTGAGACTGAGAGTGTGAGACTGAGAGTGTGAGACTGTGTGAAAGTGTGAGAGTGCGAGAGACTGTGTGAGACTGAGAGTGTAAGAGACTGTGAGAGTGTGAGGGACTGTGAGAGACTGCTAGAGAGACTGTGTGAGACTGCGAGAGAGACTGTGTGAGACTGCAAGAGAGACTGTGTGAGACTGCAAGAGAGACTGTGTGAGACTGCAAGAGAGACTGTGAGAGTGTGAGACTGAGAGTGTGTGAGACTGAGAGTGTGTGGGACTGAGAGTGTGTGGGACTGAGAGTGTGTGGGACTGAGAGAGTGTGAGGGACTGTGTGAGACTACGAGAGAGACTGTGTGAGACTGCGAGAGAGACTGTGAGAGTGTGAGACTGTGAGAGTGTGAGACTGAGAGTGTGTGAGACTGAGAGTGTGTGAGACTGAGAGTGTGTGAGACTGAGAGTGTGTGGGACTGAGAGTGTGTGGGACTGAGAGAGTGTGAGGGACTGTGTGAGTCTACGAGAGAGACTGTGTGAGACTGCGAGACACTGAGAGTGTGAGACTGTGTGAAAATGTGAGACTGAGAGTGTGAGACTGAGAGTGTAAGACTGTGTGAGAGTGTGAGACTGAGACTGTGTGAGAATGTGAGACTGAGAGTGTGTGCGACTGTGAGACTGCGACTGTGTGAGAGACTGTGTGAGAGACTGTGTGAGAGTGTGAGACAGAATGTGTGCTTTGCAATGCGTTGCTTACCCCTCTGGCACTCAAAGGGTTAAGTTGAGGTAATATAGCAATATAACACACGGTGGCTCTTCAGTTGAGGCAATGTAGCAATATGCTGAGGTATCAAATAGAAAGTGGTGTTTGAGGCTTGCACTCTGTAACATACAGCAAAGCATCTCTCTCCCTTTAAGGAGAAAGGGCGGGAATCAGGAAGCAGGAAGTGGAGGAGTGACAGTTGAGACTGTGAGGTGACTGAAGAGATGATGAGTTAAATAAGAGTTGCTATTAAGTTTGTATTTTATGGGAACATTACACCCTCATACTGAAACAGAGTGTATGGAGGGTTACAGTTATCTGTGGGAGGTGAAACAGTGTGTTTGTGGGGTCATGATCCTGAGTGAGAGTGTGAGTGGACCGGGAGAAGTTACTGATATCCCTACCTCAGGAGCGAGTGGCAGTTATATATTTTTTTTTTGTCAGTTGGATACTGGTGGGCGGGCTGGAGGGGGCGGGCCAACTCCCTGTATGATAAACACTCCCCCATTGAATCACCCAATGAAAGCAGTAAAGTCCCCATTCAATCACCCAATAGGAGTTGTGTCTCCTAATGAGACATAAATTATGTAATTAGACATTCTGTTCAATGCGAGTTTCTTTTCTGAGGAGACATAAATTATGTTCTGTGTGTGGGGTACCATAAATTATGCAATGAGGCTTATTCTTTTATATATATAGATATGTAATTCAGTAATATCTTGGAGCCCACCATTTTGCCATCAGAAATACACAGTAAATAGCGATTGCGCACTTTTCTTGCATTCCTTCCATACTGCCCATATATTTGTTTATACATGTGTGAATAAAATACATTAGTCTTGTCCTACTTACTTATTCAATGACATAAAGAATTATCAGTAATTAACCCCTTAATGACCGGCCGATCGGCGGGGTCAGTTAAGGACCACGGAGCACTTTTTTTTTCTTTTTTCTGCTTCCGGAGTTCCGGAATTCCATGGCGGTCATAGTACGTCATGGGTCGTTCAGTCAGGTCGACCCTTGACGTACTATGACTGTCAAGGGTTGTTAAGGGGTTAAAGAAGTAACCTATAAATTTTCAGTAATACCATTCCCACCAGCTGTGCCTACATCAATACCACCTAGACCTAGCTGAAACAAAATGTCCATACCTGGGAACTTCCAGTTGAGGGCTACCGGGAGGGTAGTCCTCTGTTCAGCAGGGGGTGACAAAAATGACGCTAATCGCGTCAAAAAGGGGCGGGGCTTGCCGCGAGTGTAGGGGGGGCTTAACCCTTTGAGTGCCAGAGTGGTATGGAATGCATTGAAAAGCAATGCATTCCTTACCACTCTGGCACTGAAGGTTAAAGGTGTCGCACAGAAGGCTGGGGAAGGGGGAACAGCAGGAGAAAAAGCAGATGTGGCAGAGTTTCAATAGAAACTCTCCACATCCGGAGGAATCTGCCTCTGCCCCGGAGACCCGGTAAAGCTCTGTCAGAACCGGAGTCTCCGGGGCAAATCCGGAGAGTTCCCAGGTATGAAAATGTCCCTCTTTGGCTGTTTGAAAGTTTGAGCACTATGCTTACTACAAATGGATTTGGGCTGAAGAGCTGCCCCACCCAGTTTAGCTATATACACAATACGTCTGTGTGGCTGTTTACTGTTATTTACTGACACATGGGCATGCAGGACACTGTAAGGCAGTGGTAGTCGATTGCTGAACCTCCAACTACTGGGATCTAAAACTCCCATCGTTCCCAGTCAGTCACTGGCCAGTAGAGGACAATGGGAGTTGTAGTTCCCAACAGCTGGAGGACCAAAGATGGAGTACACCCGATTCACGGCCGGTCATGGCACATGGAAAGATTAATTGTTGATTATACGTGGATGATCAATTGGTCAAACCAGTTTAGGCCATTAACATTTTGCATGCCAGTATGGTCTCCACCGCAATGCTTTGGATACCCCTCTGACACTCAAATGGCATATTCCTTATTGGCTGCAAGTTATAAAAAGGGCTTCCAGATTTGGACAAAGGTTTCACTTGAAACTTGGTTTACTTCAAAATTAAAACAGAATTAAATCCTTATAATGAGTTTTCAAAATCGCTCATATTTATGTTAGCCATTCTTTATTTATAACTATAAGTTGAGCTGATTTAGCCAGGACTTCCTGGTAGGAAGTTACAGTTGGAATGGAGAACACTTTGTTAGCATCTAGCATGGCATGTCAGCCAGTACTGTCTAATCTGCATAAACTTACAAATATCAAATGCTAAATATCTTCTAAACTATAGTTTTAAATAAAGAATGGTTAACATAAATAGAGGTGATTTTGGAAGCTCTTGCAGGGACAATGTGTTCTTTCCTCTTGAACTGCATGCATCTGACGGAAAGCAGAGCATTTAGGTAGTGTTGCCAGATCACCTCTTTGAAAGAGAACGCATATGAACCATGCCCACAGCGTTTGCTACATGGTGGCACCCATTGCAATCTAATAATTAATCAATGGAGGCCCTGCAGAAGGTGTATTTATATGGGATGATCTGGCAACCCTAACCAAGAGCCCCACTCTATCTTAACTGTACAAAGATTGTCACACACTAGGAAGCAATTCACTGAGACCTTTCTAGCATTCAAAGGGGTTAAAAAAGCCCCCTTTAAAGTAATAGGTATTATGAGTCGCCCCCTATGGTACATTTGTGTGTTCTAGAATTACCCATCCTTTGTTTTCTGTAATAGGGCCCCTAATTATTTTGCTGAGATGACTTAACCTCTTAAGTGCCTGAGAGGTACCCCTCTGGCGCTCAAGGGGTTAATAGGTGGCACAAGCTGAACTGTTAACTCGATAGGAGCCAGAGATATCTCCAAAGCAACGTGTAGAAGGTCTCTGGCAACTTATAAATCATTTATATAACTGGGGGGAGGGGGTACAGTTTGTAACCCTGTGAATGGCAGATTGGTTTCATTACACACCTCACTGGCACTCAGTGGGTTAAACTGTAAATATCTGAACGTGCAACGAAATTTTATTCAAAAGGACATGTGTAAACTCAATGAGGGGTCAACGCTGGGGGAACCCCAAGGACATCTTGTGTGTAACAAGTACAAAGCCCCAACAACTTAAATTAGGCTTTTAACCCCTTGGTGGCTAGAGAGGCCTTCAACCCTTTGCTTCACAATATTTTGGAGCCCTCTATAGCCTCCAAAAAAGGGGTTATTCTTTGAAGGACCAGATGGATGCATTTCATATAGTTCTGGTCCTCGAAGGGTTAATTTTATATTGTATAATTGGTCTGATCTAGACCTGAGCCACTTTGGCGTTTATACATGCCCCAAGAGTTGGAAATGTTATGTGCACTGGGGCAGCTGCTGGTGAGATCGGGCAGTCAATGTGTCAGATAACTAGTCCATCACAGAGGCTGCTTCAGAATCTCTTGGAAAGCAGAGCTGTCAGTCACGTTTCTGTGTGGCAATTGCAAAACTGCAACTAATAACAGCACAACTTCGTGAATCAAAACGGTGATTGTCAGCTCAACTTTCTAAGAGGTTCTTCGGCAGCTGAGGCGTTTGTTTTTTATAAAATGGAAAAAGACGACACTCACTGGAACAAGGCCCACATTTGATGTTTATTACAAATTTTTATTATCCTTTTGGACACAACCCACTCTCCGCTTGGTTTGTAGAGATGTCTCGTTGGAGACATCTCTAGCATTAACCTTTTGAGTGCCAGAGAGGTAGGCAATGCTTTTGGAATTCAGAGGGTTAAAAGGGGTTAATTGATTACACTATCATTATTATTTCTCGCAGTCATAACTTTCTAGCCGTTAACTGATTACTCAAAAGCATTATAATTCTTTAGCATCCAAGGGGTTAAATATCGTAATCATTATATCTCATAATCTCTCCTCTGTACTCATAATCCACTATACTGCATACAGATTCCTAACATCCAAGGCATTAATTGATCTCAATCAATGATACTGCGCACTCATCTCGCATCCAAGCTTAACCGGTAACTTGTAATTACCAATGCATGCGGGATCACTCATTGAATCATTAATTGTAATAAACAGAAATACTGCATTAGGGTACATCCCTGAGATGCAACCCCTGTTTTGTCTGCAAAAAATGCAGCCCCCATCCCCCTGTTCCTCGTAAGGAATCAAACAAGTGGTGTGGGAGGAGGGGCTGATGGCTTTTTCCCCTGTTTGTTAAGCCAGTGAAAGGAAAAAAAGCACCCATTCGCACAGTTAAGGCATGCAACAAGCATACAGCAGCAGTAGCAGCTTTGCATGGAGAGAGACAGAAGAAGTAGCTGCTCACAAACCAGTGCTGAGTGCTGGATGTGATAAGAATCAGGAGCTCCTCCCCCAGTATAGAGAGAGACTGACTGTTCCCAACTCATACACACACATACAGCTCCACACCGGCACTGAGGCTGGGGCTCTGCCCGCTTGCTGCAGCCTTCGCTGGCTCCAGGGAGATCCCTGCACCCTACTGCGGACCTAAACTAGGGGAGAGAAAACATTGCCTGGACTGAGGAGAGAGTGGGGGGCGAAAAGAAGAAGTTCTTGTTTTTATTGCGTTCAATTGGGAGGGATTTTTTTTCTTTTCTTATTCCCTGGACTTGTTTGTGTGGATGTGACAGCAGAGTAGCGGACGGCAGAGAGATGAAGAGCCGGGAAAGCGGGAGAGGGGGCGTCTGGATGGAAGCGAGGAGAGCCGGTGAGCGAGGTAAGTGGATGGGGTGCATATATCCAGGTTTTTAGGAGTACCTACCCCCAATCTAAGATCTGTAGATCAGCGGAAATATGTTGTAGGAATTTCAAACATATTTGGGGTGTTTTGAACCCCTTGTAACATGTTGGCTGCTAGAGCGTCCTCTCTAGTAGTTGGGGGGTTAATATCATTCGTCTTTAAGACTCGTTCCCATTTTGTGTAAATAGTGCTGTTTGGTCTGTGGACCCACAAGGCTTAGTTATATAGTAGGGTGACAGGGGAGCTGTTATGAAACCCCGTCTTGTACAAGGGCGTCAACCCCAAAAGAGTGGTTATAGCAGTGAGATGGGGGTAACTGTAGTATTTGGGGGGTTTGGGGTCTAAACATCCTGTTAGGGTTTTGGAGTGTCTGTTGCACCTCCATAGCAGGGTGATGGGATGTAACCCCAATATGGGGTTTATATGTATGGGATGGCTAGTTAGTGTGGGATTAACACTTTGCGTGCCCCTCTGGCACTCAAAGGGTTAAAGGAGATGGAGAACTAGTGATGTGTGCTTCGGGGTTGAAAGCCCCAGTAAAGAGAAATGGGCAGTGGATCCTACACAAGTGGGAGTGGGCAGCATTTTGGGTAGAAAGCTAGGGATGGCATGGGGTAAGAGTCCCATCTCTACTATAGGGGATAAATGCTATGTTCAGTTCACACAATCAGCATTCAATTACCGAGCGAAATGGCTTCACAGATGTTAAATTAGATGCTCAATTTATCCGTTTCACTCCTGTGGATGGCTTGGACTTTAAGGGGGCGCAGTGATCAGGGTGATGAGCTGTCGGTGTTGTAGTTTCCCACGTTTGGGAGGGGGTAATGGGTATGTGGAGAGCCCCCCATATACTCACCTTTCTATAGCCAGTGGGTACTGCAGCGCTTCACTATTCACTACAGTGCTGAGTCCACTATTAGACCGTGATGGATGTTCCCAGGTCTCAATGGGAGTCTGTGTTGGTGGGTTTTATTAACTCCTTGGGGGCCAGAGGGGCGCGATACTCTGCAGTAGATTACATACATCTGTTACTCCAAAGAGGCTGATTTAATCCTATAATAATTTTGGGGCAAGCCAACTTCTTCTTTGGGGCAAACAAAAATCCCCATTGTTTTTAAATGGGGATTTTAATGGCATGAATACTAGAGGTTTAAAATATTTTGCTTTGCCTCGCTAGCATTCGAGGGGTTAACATACCCATCTAAGTCAATGGAATGGAGTAGTTTGATGGACCCATATCTTATTAAATTAACCTCAAGGGGTTAATTCGTCTGCGTAGGAAAAAAAAAAAGGCGAGGAGGGGGTGATAAGTATAAAATTATCTAACAGGGAACTAGATTTGTGGGGTGCTGAAATCACCCCTCTTTACTGTGGCATTCCAACCTAGACGTAGGGGTGTCTTTGGCACACACAGGGTTTAGAGGGTGTAATGTGTCCCCATGCATTGGAGTTGGGTAAGATCGAAGTGCCCGGGCACTAGGGATTCTGGGGAGACCCTGATCTGGAGGGATTGACGTAGGGAAGATGACCACTGATTTATTGTATTACTGCTTGTGGATCCGAAGCTGCATCTCCATGATAACCAGGGAGACATACAGGATCTGGATGGGGGAATCCCTTTAGCTGTATTTATAGGGATTTATTATGGAAGAAGAGATTAGATCCGGGCAGTGCCCATGTAAAGAGGAACAGATGTTAGATAGAAGCCGTAGTTCGCACTGACAGGCTGAATTCCTATAGACGGGTGGGGGTGATTGGCATTCTGCAGGGCTGTGCATAGAATTAATGGGGCTGTTATGTAGGGATATATGTAGTGCTGGTAGTATTAAGTACAGGGATGATAAGACTGCTAGTATACGTCATGGTTATAGGGATGTGTGTACTGCTGAACAGGAGTTACACACAGAGCTAGTGGGACTGTATACTGGTGAATAGACTGTAAGATGGATATACATGGTGGTAATGTAGGGCATATATAGTGATCGTGTGTATATAACTTTACTATACATGGATATAGCATTTTGATAATGGGACTCTGGAGGGGAAATGGGCTTTTTACTCTTCTGCTTATTGGGAATAGGGATGTGTATAGTGTTGAATAGACTGTCGGGGTGCATAATGGTAAAGGAAATCTGTACAACGCTGAGTACACTGTAAATGTGTATATATATATATATGGGTCTAATTGTGCATTGCATAGTGATAAAACTCACTAGCAACATACATAGTGGCTATGAGACTCCGTAGTAGTGAATAGACTGTATATGAGTGTGTATAGATATATATAATACAATACATGACACTTAGAAAATGCATAGTGGTAATGGAGCTGTGCATTGATTGTACAACAATATGCATAGTGGCGATGGAGCTATGTATCTCGGTGAATATACAACAGAGATATGCGTAGTAGCAATGGGACACTTTAAAGACACATGCACCGTGGTAATGGAACTGAATATACTGTGTAGGGGTATCCCTTTTAGGAGACGCTATGAATATACACAGTGTTGATTAGGGCTATTGTGGTGAATGGACTGTATAGAGATGTGCATGGATTTAACTGGGCTGTGTATATGAGGGAATATTCCCACTGGGACTGTGTAAATTGACATGGTTACCGTGCTGTATGTACAGTATAGGTGAATGCATATTAGTAAGGGAGCCTGTGTATGAATCAACATAGTGTTAATGGGGATGGCTAGGGGACGTAATAAAATGAATTGTACTGGACTGTATATAGTGGGCAATATCCAGTAGTATGGTATACTAGTGGGGATCTGGCTGTGTGTGTGTGTGTGTGTGTATGTATGTATGTATGTATGTATGTATATGTGTATATGTGTGTGTGTATATATATGTATGTGTATATATATATATGTATGTGTGTGTGTATATATATATATATATATATATATATATATATATATAATTACAATTATAGCGGTAGATTGAATGGACACTAGATCTTGCTTATACCGTCGATACTGTAAATAAGCTGGTAAATAGACTACATTGGGAGGCTGATATTCTAAGCACTGGAGTGATTCTGGAACAAAATGCATCATAAGGGACAATAATCATTCAAAATTTACTTACATGGAGCTGGAGACATCTAGCAATCACTGGGTTAAAACACCCTTTTAAATGGTGGTTTATTTTTCCCGAAATATTCAATTTCTAGTTTCATGCCACTATATGATTCTGTAGGCATACGTTCATTTACAAATATACTAAATATTATAGGGCTAGGCTAATTGGTAAATAGACGTACACAGTAGTATGACAATGCACATTGTATAGCCTATTTAGTAGTGATGAAAGTAAGCCATTTGGCTTACGGTGTATTGGTGCGTGCAGGTCTCCATACCCAGTGTGCCCGGTGCCAGGGATCAGATCGCTGCGCTGCCCACTCTGTGTGCACCTCGGAGCTGTCTGCTGCTGCTTAGTTTTTCCCTGCAGGTGTCCAAGTAACATCCATCCAGCTGGCAGCAGTGGGGGCACTTAGCGCTTCAAAACCTCCTTCCAGCAGGTATCGGGTTACTCCATTCATCGGAGCCACTAACAGTTCGTGCATTCAGTGCAAAAGGGAGAGCCGATAGGGTTTCCAGTTGCGGGCATACATCCTTGTATCCTATTGCCCCCCATCCGATGCGATGAGCACCCCGATAGTGAGAGATGTTTGCTGCTCTTGTGCGTATGTCCCTATCAGGGGTGGGAAATGGCAGCCGTGTAGTTTCTTTTTATATAAAAAAAAAAAAGACTACAAATTCCATAATCCTCAGGATGAGGGGAATTGTAGTTTGACAGCTGCAGATTGCCCGTCCATCCATGGTCTATGTAGTTACAGCCTGGAATGAGTTTTAGAAGGCTAATTGCAATAAAAAAAAAAATAGATATTTTAACCAAAAAATAAAGCCATGCAACTTTCCTCCCTTCTTAATTTGCTTCTTTATGGGACAAACTGTTGCAATGGGTATTTTTAATGCATTTCTGACTGTATTTAGAACCATATCATACATTATCCCACTTGCAAGTTGGCAGATATTCTTATTTAATCAGAAAACTGTGTTAAAAGAATCCAAACTGGAAGTTATCTAAAACTAGAAGTTGGTATATCAACCCTTTGAGTGCCAGGATGTTGGGCACCCCTTTGGCTGTAAAGGTACTAACATCCCTTGGGTTAATACAAGGCATCACATCTAGCACCATTGAGACTGCTGTGCTAATGGTGTAAACCAACTGCACCTTAAGGGCAGTAATTTTAAAAATCTATATTTTAAATTTTTATCTCCTCGAATGCTAGAGTGGGTCTCCAACACACTGAGACCTCACTAGAATTCAAGGAAATTAAGGTGGAAATTGGGGATTATAATCTTCGCACCTGTACTCGTCTTGGTTTACCCCAGGATTACACCAGTACGTCTTGGTACATTAGCCTCATATTAAAGATTAATGGATGTGTGCAGGTAACACAGTTGAGAGCTGAATTAAAGGGCCACACATTTGGACAAGGGACAGTCTATAACCTTTTATCCCCTAAATAAAATGTGACTGACTGTTACAGTTGATTTACTATCGAAGCATTTAATTTTTAAATGCAGTTTAAGATCCATTGTTTTGCTTGGTTTGTATTCAAGCCACACATTACTCCATATTTTTTTTCCCCAAGATACATTGTTCAGCTTAATGAAGATAAAAAACATGCATAAATGATCCAAACACAAGCTTGTTTAGATTACTGCAGGGATTGTTCATTATGATCCAACCCCAACTTCTATAGAGAGTATAGGCAAGCAACCAGCATCCAGCAATATTAATACCATCAGTCATTTCATCTCAGAGACTGATTTAATAAGAGCTGGAATGGTTCGGGGCAAACCAACTGCTCCGTAGAGAACAATAAAAACACCCATTGATCAAAATTGGGATTTTTAACCCCATGAAGGATAGAACGCCAGTGCATTGAAACAAAATGCTCTGGAGATCGAACATTCATGAGGTTAACGGATTCACTGAAATCAATAGGAATTTGCATTTTTCACCTATGGTGCAATTGGTTTGCACCAGAATTGCCCTTGTTCTCATTAAATCCGCTTCACAATTGTAATTGTGCTTATAAAGCTCTCATGTTTAAAAATAAATAAATAAAAAATACAAAGTGTTTTTTGTTTTGGGCAGTTGTGTAGTTTTAACCCCTTTGAGTGCCAGTGGTGCCTTGCCACCCTCAACTGGACCATAAACATTTTAAGAGGGGTGTCACACATTGGATTCCTCTCCTGCTCTTTAGAGTCAACCATTTGAGTGCCAGAGGGGTGCCCAATGCATTGATTCAGTCTGAGCCATGAACTCTTTTGAGCTTTGAGAATAAACACCCCTTTAAAAACAAATGTAGTCTTCCACGTCCCCATAATGAACATTTTGATTTTCCTAACATAGGCATTTAGGGCCAGTTTCTGAAAGCTAAAGGGTGCAATTCTGGAGCAAACAAACTGAACTATAGGGAACAAATGAAAATCCCTGTTGATTTAAAGTGCAATTTTTTAATTCCTTGATTGCTGGATCTTCAATGTATTGTAAATCTCTCTAGCATTCAAGGTGTTAAAATTCTCATATGAATCTATGGGGTTTGCCAGAATTAGAACTTGTCCCCTGTGGAGCAGATGGTTCGCTCCTGGATTGTAACTCCTCAGCTTGATGAATATGTCCTGAATTCCACCTGCATTTAGTGGGATAAACGTATATATTTTACACCTGTTATGCACATATCCTAAGACAGGGGTGGGAGAACTGTGTGCCCCCCCCCCCCCCCCGGGGTCAGGTGTAAAAGACTGTCTGGGGACTTGCAATCAACCCTGTTGCCTACCCTTAAAGTCTGTGTTATAGTACATGGTTGTGTATAACTACAAGGGAGCGCTGTAATTTTTTTTTTCCCACAATAAAAGGGGGCAATCCATTTGAACATTTTGCCACAACTGTTTTAAGCTTCCATTCAATATTTTATGTCTGAACCTATTCTGCTCCGTGCCAGACTTTAGGTTTTTTTTTTGTTTTACGTCCACTCTTCAGACTTCAGTAAGCTACAGTCATGTTAGGAATCATTTTGATGTAGTCTGGATTAATTAAACGGAACCTTTTCTGTTCATTTAGTAACACCAGCGAGTACATTTCTTCCACCTGATCGCACTTCACTTTTCATATTTTATTAATTATTGCAGTTTTGCCTTTTTTTTTTTTTTTTTTCATATGTCAACTATGTTCAGTAGTGCACAAACAGAACAAGTTTTCTTGCAGCTCAGTCGAGATGTGGCTTGCATTAGATATTTACTACAAACACGTATCGGGTCACTGGATGGCATTGTGTGTATTGTCATTTTCTGTTCATAGGAGTGGCGAATGAAAGGTGGGGAAACAGGCAAGATATTGAGATGTTTTGGTCATGTAGGGCCTTATCCCTGGGTTACCACACCACCCTTAAAGCGTATATGAAAAATGTATACTGTGTTGTTACATACAGGGGCACAGTTGGAGCCCAGTAATAATTGCTTCAGTGTTTTGTCATTGTTGATCCAAAGGAATCAAAACACAGGTAATACGACAAAGGCTGAACTTTATGGACGCATGTCCTGTTTATTTTTTCCTCCCAACCTTGTCAATTTTGTAATCTCTGTAGCATGCATCTCTCATGTGTTTTTAATGGGATTTTTTGGGCAATCCTACCATATGCAGAAAACTTAACCCTTAGCATGCAAAAGGTGCAATTCTGGAGCAAATCAACTGGACCATGGGGGAAGGGGCCATAGACTTGTCCAAAATTCCAGTGTAAATGAGGTTTTTCACCCCGTGGATGATAAAGTATTGTGCTGGTGACTGTCCCTGTAATTCAAAGGGTTATGAGATCTCTTTTGACCCTTGTAATTCAATTGGTTTGCTTCAGAATTTGTGTATACGAGTGACGATGGCAAAGGAGGGGAAAATGTGAGTTAGTAATCTGTTCTGACCATGCAGAAGGCTAAAGAGGGGCAATTCTGAACCAACCTAGCTACATCGTGTGGGGGATAAAATATATCTCCATTATTTATATAATTATATGGATTTAAAAAAAAAAAAACTAGCGGGTTCTTAGGCATTGGAGGCTTCACTGGCATTTGAAGGGATAAAAGAATCTGAATGTATTTATTTTTTTTCCTTTTACTCAAAGGGTTAACCATGACGGGTGGAGCTGTTCAAGGGCAATCCAACCACACCATAGAGAATGCATGGAGACCCCCCCCACACACACACACACACACGCACATTCAAGTGTTTAAAAACACTGATTAAAACAATAGGAGTTATGGACATTTGTTTGGTCCCCTATGATGCCACTGGTTTGACCCAGAATCACATCTCCCTTTAGCTTCCTGAGTATAATCTGTAGTGTCCAATGGCACAGGTCACACCTTTTTTGTGTACATACACTAACACATAAATCTCCTCGGCATTATGTCATGATTTTCCTTGGTTTAATGAATGTCTGGCTCAGCTGCAGACTCTTTAAGAGCTGGCAATCCTTCTACCTATCCCTGCATCACCTCCCTTGCTCTTCTCTGAAATTAGATGTTTGCGTTGCGTTCTGTCTTGTTTTGGCTCCAAAGGGCTAAAGAAACAATGTAAATGTTTTGCTTTTATAATGCTTTTCTCTCTTTTCTTCAGCTGGTATTCAGATGTTTACAGAATACAATGCATGAAAAGAATTTGTAGGAAAACAAGTATTGATTTCAGGATAGATGTTTGTCTCCCCTTTTTCAGGTTGCCTGTTTTGTAAACTAAGCAAGCAACTTTAACCCTGCTAATTGTGGGTGTGCGGGAGTTAAATCCCCAGGTTCTCATACTGAAAGCCTCAGATCAGGGGTGGTCAGTTGTTGCACCTCTGTTGGGGACTACATCTCATGGGTGGTTGGAGAAGGAGTGAGTTGAAGTCTATAGCAGTTGTAGGTTCAACAGTTGACTGCTGCTCTAGATCTTTGGGAATATACTGGCGCATTGTGACTGCGCCATGTACAGCTAATGCATTAGGTTGGCAGAAGTCCTGGGTCTCTTGGGGAAACAACTTCCGTGTCTGATTCTAGATCCATCTGGAATCAAAGTTTAACTGTTTTGAATGCTAGGTGTGTGAGATGCACAGCCTGGCAATACCAGTATTTTTTTCCAGTTGATCTTTTTGGCTTGGTCCCCAGGAGACCTGGGCCTATCTAATGCATTAACAGCGATCTTTACAGCACAATTGCACATTACCTGAACAATATTATATTAATACATGCCCTGGAGTTGAAACAGGTTCAGACCTTCTGGGGATTTGGCTCTGAAGTGGAGGCGGGACACTTGTTAGTGCCACACAACATTGCCTCTCTACAAAATATTTTTTGGATTTCTATCAAAAAGTCTGGTTCCCAAGCTATTAATTATGTGGATGAAGCACAATTACAATTGTGCTCTACCACAGTAAAAGTCAGACGGTGTTAGGGAGCCTGGCTAATAATGGTATGCTGATTTTGTATTCACGTCTGGCAGTGATGGGGAAGTAGGCACAATTGATTAAAAATATAAAATGCACATAATGGTTTAGTCTGTGCGTTTATGTATTCCTGCGATCTGTGTGTTAATGGTAAGGCGCTCGATTTAGTGTTTAACGTTAAGACACCGAGTATTCACCAGGAAAACTCAGATGATGAAAGAAATGGGGTAGACAGACGTTCTACTGAATCAAAATGCTCATTTCCAAAGCAGAAGGAAGATCACAGATAGAATGGCTGTGTGGGAGAGACTCTCAGCTAGCATAATTCATGTAGCGAGCGAGAGCCGCTTAACACTTGTTGTATCGGCATAAAAACCTCAATCTGTCTCTGTATACACACCAGCAAAAATCTTCACCCCTCTACTCCCCTGTCCTTTTGAAGACCCCCCTCCCATGTTGCTAGTACGTGTACTCTAAGCAGTAATTAAAATGGAATGTATAATATATTTGCTTACATACATTTTTATTCAACTCTTTGAGTGCCAGAGGGGTACGCAACGCATTGCGGAGCAATGCATTGTGTACCCCTCTGGCATTCAAAGGGTTAAATAGTCTGTGTGTGTAATGGGAATGTGACCATTATTTTTCAGTTTTAACCCCTTGATTATAGGTCTCCAATGCCTGTCTAGTATCAAGAGGGTTAAATAAGCTTTTTGCAGTTTTCTCACTTCTGATTTTTAAATCTGCGCTTCTTAATAGCCAATTCCACATTTAAATGTATTTGTCTCCTCCCGTCTATCCTTCCTTCCTATGGTTAATCACCAAAAATGGTCTAGTTGTCTGCTTTGGGTTGTTTTAAAGCTCTTGCTATGTATGCTGTGTCTATCTCGCTCGCTTTCGTACACCTATTTGGTGATCTGCGGGTGTTTTCTATGCAGGATGCCAGAAGGCAAGGCAAGCACTGTACGAAGCGTCTCCATAAAAACAGAGCGTGATTATGTATGTAATTGAATGGTTTGCACTGTTCTAATGTAGTGTTATAATGGATGGCTGGAGCAGACGTCCCTATAATGCAGTTGCAGTGCTGTGGAGGCTTTGAAAAGCTGTGGATCCCCCCCCCATCCCCTCCGTGCAGTAATGCTTTGAATCATACAGATTTATGGACAGCTTCTGCAATATGCTGGGAGAGGCAGCCCCATAAAAAGGAGGAAAACGTACTTCTGCATTTTGATAAAGATATAGATATATAATGTACAGTAAGAATGTCAATACCTGCTTGGAATGGAGGGCTTGGAGGTAGCTTTTTAACAGTGTGTGTGTGTAATTCAATGGGATTTGCACCCTACTGGCACACACAACAGTTAAGACTGTTTTTATGAAGAAGCATGTGGATGTATGGTGCTGATTTGTCGATTAACACTCCTTAACCCCTTGAGAACCAGAGAGTTGTCCAAAACATTGCTTTTTATTGTGTTGGACACACCACTGCCATTCAAAAGGTTAACCAGGAGCCTGTCCATTGAGGATATATGATGCTGGTGTGTGGATTCATCATTATGGTCCATCAACTAGTCTAGGACTCTTGGTGACCCAATGGACTGGAGTGCTCTCCTTCACACGGTCTTGGATGTTCTCGAGCAGGTCTTGTGGATTAAATTTCCTTAACACCTTGAGGACCAGAGCAGTGGACAATCATTGATTGGCATTGTATTACACACTTATCTGGCTCCCAAGGGATTATTTACAGAAATATTATATAGTTATGTTGATGATCTCTTAACAATCTGTGTTGTTTTGGCATTACACATATGAAATGATGTGCTTTAACCCGCTGGATGCTAGTGAGGCCTCTAGCACCCAAGAACTTCATGAGAATATTTTGAATGTAATTACTTGGAAGCGGCTGTTAATAACACTTTGGTCTGACTGCACAAAGAAAAGCGGAGCCAAGTAGCAGCACTGTGAGGGAGGGTTGTAATAATCTTCCACACCCATTGGTTTAACCCTTTTGAGTGAAAGAGGGGCACTCAGTGCTTTGCAATGCATTTGGCACCCCTCTGGTACTCAAAAGGGTTAGGACTTTTAACTCCTTGAATGCTAGCAAGTTCTTAATACAAGAACTGCTTTTGAACTGTTTTTCCATGTTGTAGATCCCTATTAATTGTTCAGTTTCTCCGTCTGCTGTATATACAGTGAGATTCTGCCTAGTATTGTTCTCTGAGCTGTGCACATAGACAGACATAGGTACTGTGATTTCTAGCCCTGACTATTTGACAAGGGACCCAAAAAACACCAGTCTTGGCCCTTGTCTTATGGAGACTCCCCACAGCAACACTGCAGTTTTACTTAGGCCACTTGTAGGAAACATTTGGCTCTTTAGCTGGTGAACTATTACTCCCATCAACCATAAACAGCGGGTTGGGGGAGCTGCAGTCTCCAGCAATTTGAGAGTCAGAGATTGCCTAATCCTGATTTACTCCTATAGAAAAGGTTTGTCTGTCGGTTTGGATTATTGGCCAAAATTGGACTTCATCTTTGTAAAGGTTTTCCTGTCTCATGTAAGTGTATTTGTTTTTAAGTCTTAATCCCTAAGTTTGTTTCCAGTCACAATGCTGCATTATTATATTGCGGAAGTAGGGAAGAATTTTGGAGCAAGAAAAAAGCAGCTAGTGGAGCTTTGCATTTACACTGGTGTGTGTGTGTGTGTGTGTGTGTGTGTGTGTGTGTATGTATAATAATATAATTTTTTTTTTTTTATATATATATATATATATATATATATATATATATATATATATAATCAGACTGCATTAACACTTTAGGAGCCATTTCTATTTTATTTATTTTTTTCCTGTGTAGGCAAGAATCCTTTTACACTCCTGAGGGATGTTATGCAATAAGTGATTTAACCCCTTCAGTGCCAGAGGGGTAACCAACCCATTGCTTTTCAATGGGTTTGTTACAACTCTGGCACTTAAGGGGTTAAGAGGTGATCTCTCAAGTTCCTTTTATTTTCTGGAACCTATATGCTAAGATCACTCCATGGAATAACATAGGAATTGTAGAGATTACCACACTGGAGAATTTCTCCTATTAATCACCCCTTTATCACATCTGTAGTACATTTACCCCTAGGGTGGGTGAGAAGCCAGACAAGAATATCAGGAGCCAGTGAATGGGGGGGCATGTACACACATACATAAACTAAACCCCCCCCCCCCCCAAAAAAAAAAAAAAAAAAAATAATAATAATAATTTAGCAGCGTAAGGAATTTTAGGGGTCCTGTCTCCAAGGCTCCTGGGATTAGTCTGACCAAAGTCCTGCCCCAACTGTTCAAATACGTGTGCCACCATCCTCAGCCCTCAACTAAAGTGGTCCTTGAAACTCACATGGTAAGGTGGTGGGCAATCTTTGGCGCTCCATATTTTGAAGACTACAACCCTCATTATTGCCAGGTACCCAGTGGTTGGTAGAGAATCATTCACAACGGTTGGGGAGTCAAGGTTTCCTACCCAGTCTTAATTCTTCTTAACCCTAATGTGTGTGAACTTGTATTCCTACCATTCTACTAATACCCATTTGGCATTTGTATTAGATTTCACTTTGAACTTTACATTTTTTTCTTTCTACCATGAAAAAAAAAAACAAAGCAGTATTTTAATTGCCTCCTAATGTTTCTATAGAAATGCCATTTGGTCAAAATGCAAAACTTGAGAAAAGCAATAAATATTTTTCCAGTGCTCTGGACTTGCGTATGAGTAATTTGTGGCATTGCTCTGTGGGAGGCGAGAGATGCCGTTTAACGATAATTTTTAAAGATTATTGGTCTTTTATGCCTTTTTTTTAATCGCGCATGGTTTATTCAATTTTTAATTTTGAAACAGGAGCATATGTATAAAGTTTAAAAAATGGAGCCATTCTGGGCCTAACCAGCTGCACTTTACAGAAGGAATAAATATGGGTTTTTAACCCCATAAATGCTAGATAAGTCTCTGTTGCATTGCTTTGCAGTGCTTTGAAGATATTCATAGGGTTAAACCCCATTTAAATCTGTGTATTATTAATTTAGTGCAGTTGGGATTACTCCATACAGGAAAAAAATCCATAAATGTGTATTTTTAAATTCTTGTATGCTAAAGATCAGTGTGTTGCAGGCTTTTCTTGCATCTGAGGGTTTAAAATCTGTTTAAACCAATGACATTTTATTGGACTCTTATGGTTATGCATTCCTCAGAACTGGTCCTCTTTATTTTAACATATGACCAATAGGGGGAGATGTATGAAAATAGTACTAACATTTGTCATTATCCTATATAATAATTCGCTAGGATGTTTGTCAGAAGCCGTCATGCGCAGTAGACTGTCCGAACACAGAGAATGCTGGGAGTTCTGTGCTGGGAGTATTCTGTGCTTTTGGGAAGTCTCTATAGTGCATGACTGCGTCGGAGGCAGGATGCAGAGCAGGGCCGGCCTCTTAACCCTTTGAGTGCCAGATGGGTATGCAACGCATTGCAAAGGGTTAATATCACCCGGACATTGGCCCATGTACATGGGCTTTTTCACTAGTTTACACACAAATTGACTGCAAATATCTGTAACGCTGTTTGCACACAAAAAAACCCTTTGTGTATGCCAGAACAGACTTATTGCATCATTTGTGAGCATTCCTAAAGTGTTTTGTTTTGTAAAGTTTTAACCCCCTAAAATGCCAGAATGGATCACCTTTTTTCCTTTCCCTTTGTCAGCAACCATCTCCTTGGTGTAATAACAGTACTGTTAGTCTATATAGAAAATGTCACAATGATTTGAAGAAAATTCAGTTCAATAATATATTAGGCGTATAAGCATCTATAAAACATAATGCTAACATTTGTCCATATGATCTAGTACAAACGACACTGTGAACATATTATTGTGTATGCCTTACAACATTTTTATGTATATCCATCACTGCATGTCAGTTTGTACTGTTTTTCTGTTTTCTACCAGAGGGGTCACTGTAGAGTTACATTTAGCATGTAAAGGCAGATAGGCAGCAGTCTGACAGCTGATCTCCGTAACCCATTATTGCAGTTTTAGCATGTGGTTTTACAGTTGTTTTCTTGAAGTTTAAGTCCAACACTCAATGACACAAATAAATTCCATTCCCCATCCCGCCCAACAATCCGCTTTAAATGTCCATGTCAAAATGTAGTTGATTTGTCATCGTTGTATTTTATCTTTAAAATGCAGAAAATATTGAGCATTAAAACACATCCAACATTTCTTTACGATTCTCCCTAGAAATCCCATTATATCCGCAAGTAATCACACAGACATCAACCCTGTTACTTTTATGGGAATAAACGTCAGGCGTTGTAAAACTGTAGCCGTTTGACCATTTTAAAAGCAGATGTTTGCAGAGTGCTCAGCATAAATGAGGAGAACGAGCGAACCAATAAAAAATGTGCATTTTAAAATAAGTTGATGGGAGTACATATTGTAACGTGTTCTCTTCCACAAATGTCACCATTATCTGCAAAGGAGTACAGCTGAAAGTCAGTATTGTACTACTGAGTGTTGAATAGGTTAAAATCCACTCTTACATGGGAATTTGCAGAATCATCCCCTAGGATCCAAATAGTTTATATGTATATTTTTTATGTATATACACCACCAGGTGTACCTAGTGCTTTACAGGTTACATTTAGTATAGAGGGGATCTAATAGGTGCTGTAGTTATACAGATGATTATCATTAGGGGTACACTAAGAAAGCCCTGTAGAGCTTACAGCCTAAATGGTGGGTGACCTACAGATTCAGTGAGGTAGAGGGGGAAGCGCAGTATATAATGTTAGTGCATATGAGATAAGGTTTACATATTACGATAGCAGTACATTAAAAAAAGGTTTTCTTAGCTTGAATTTGAAGTTGAGGCTTGGCGAGTGCTGAATTGTAAGGAGCAGCAGGGGAAAAAGCCTTCAACTGCGATAGAGCAACTCAGAGCGGTCTACTGTGTGCAGGTAAATGAAGGGATGTGAACAATGAAGTATAGCTGAGCATATTTACACCTCAGCAACCATATTTGCAGAAAGCACTGGAAGAGATAAAAGTAATTAAACGGGTGGGGGCTGCACTATTTCAGTGCAGCCCTACCTAAGCAGTCATCTTTAACCTTTTGAGTGCCATGCAAAGCAATGTATTGTGTACCCCTCTGGCATTCAAAGGGTTAGTGGCACCTCTGCATTATTGCTTGTTAGAATTTTTCTTTTTTTTTTTTTTTTTTTTAAATCTTCATGGGAGATTGATATATTATTTCTGTGCTATGATGCAGCGGGCCTTCCCTGGTTTCCACCTTGGGTCAACGGCCTCTAGAGCTCCCTTCTCTTTTGCAGGAGGGCTGATTGTCTATTCACATGAGTGTGTTGAATTTGTCACAAGGAGACTGCTGTGACTCTATTGAACTGCATGTGTGTGTGAGTATGGTTCGTCTTCCTGTCTCTCACCCCCCCCCCCCCCCCCCAACCTGGATAGGACCAACATGTGCTGACTCTTCCTGATGACAGATGGCTACAGGTTGTGAGATGGCTTCAGTCGAAAGAAACAAGGTTCCCTTTTTCCTCTTTGATTCTCCAGTGTTGGAATACTGTAGTCTGGGAGATGTCTCCCTGTAACATATGGATGCGAATGTCCTTTTGAAGACAACATTACCGTTTATGTGTAGAATATTTCAGTACTCATATCGCACTAATGGGAAACAGATTGCAATAAGAAGCTGGCATCGTTGGGTAAGGCAACTCTGTGTGGCTGGAGTATGGGCAATGAAGCTTAGATTGTCAACCTTTTGGATTAGTGAGTCTTAGTTTCAGTTCCAGATGCATTGTACAGTGTGCAGAATCTTTCCTCGCTCTGTTTGTTAATAGCAGTTCAATAAAAAAACACGGAATGCTTAGAAATTTTTTTTTCATCTTGATGCTCTGAGTGACACCGCAGTATCATTCAAAGGGATTTTATTTAAAAATCATTGGGAAGCATGAAACCAAGATTAACCATTTGAATGTCAGGTATCAACATGATTATCCCTTTGAGTGTCGGGTATGCAACGATACCTCTCTGACACTCAAAGGGTAAATACAGAGTATGTACATGGGGCATATTTACAAGGACACATTTAGAGCAATTCTGAGGCAAACCTTTTTGCACCATAGAGATTATATTGTTCCTATTAACCCTTTGAGTGCCAGAGGGGGTACTCAGTGCATTGCTTTGCAATGCATTGCGTACCCCTCTGGCACTCAGAGTTGCATTTAATTAGGACTCTTAACCCTAGTGCTAAAGCGGTCCCCAACACATTCCTTATAAATGTGTTGGAGACTGGTAGGAGTCAAAGGGTTAAAATCTAAGTTTTAAATCAATTACATTTTTTCCACATGATGCTGCTGGTATTGCTCCATTTTCTCTTTCTTTTTTTTCCTTTGAGTGCCAGAGGGGATGCGTTGCGTACCCCTCTGGCACTCAAAGGGTTAATGGATTTTGATGGCAGAGACATGTCCAACTCATTGCTTCACATTCAGTTAAGCACTGTGCCACTCAAAGGGTTAACCTGAACCTCTTCCCTTAAAGATGAGAATTAAAACCTGACAATGCGTTTTCCTAACAATGTTTTTGCAAATTAAATCTTGTTAAAAAATGAACCCTTTATAAGTTTTGTTAGCACATTATGCTAATCGAATTCTTTTCTAGACAAAATTTACCCATGTTGTTCGATTAGAAATGCCCCCAAGGCGTGGGCTCTGCCTAGATTCATTCAAAGCACAGTGTGTTTTAATATTGTTCCAGAACCTAAACTAATTGGCATAAAATGCCACCAGCAAATAAAAGTTAATTTCTAAAATTATTTATTACAAACAGCTAGGAAAATGCAGGCAGTAGTTAATTCTATTTCAAATTAGCCCTTTGAGTAACAGTGGGTTGTCTGACACAATGTGTTGGACACCACCTCTGCCTCTCAGATTAATTTTAACCGTGACATGTCCACTTTAAGTGATGCGGTCTCTCATGCAAGAGGCTTAGTTATGACTTACAATGCTAAGATTTTACTACTGAATGAAAAAGAAGAAAATCACAGAACTTGTATGAACTGCTGCTTGACAGGTGTGATTACACCAACAATTTTCCATAGTACCGAGTTCTGTCTGGTGTCAACAGTGCTACTTATTTGTTAAAAGAAAGCTAATGCTGAAATACAGTTTACTATTATATGAAAGGGTGATGTAGTATAGGTGTGTGTACTTATACACACAGATATGATAGATCTCACATATATATGTATATTTCATGTAGTTTTATAGAGCTGTGTATGTTTCCTTGTTTCTGGAATGGGGATGCTGCTCTTCTTGATCTTCCCTTGTAGAATGCAGTATTGTGACCAGAAAGTACGTGGTGCAAAGTAAAATCCCCCCCCCCCCCAACTGGATTTATTTTCTCGTTCTGTGATTGTTAAAACCTGCTGATAAGTGTTGTCAAAGGGATAGTAATATGTAAAAATATATATATATTGTAGGCTTTCTCCTACTGCTGGGAGGTGTTTTATTCAAAAGTTGTCACAGCTCAGACTTGAATTTTTAGGTGCAGTATTTCAGTGGCCTGATATTACAGTGGTGCTGTTGCTGCACTATCCTATGGAGACTTATGGTCAGCTGACCAAAGCTGTCCTTCGGATGGTGTAGCAACAGCGCCACTGTACAATTTCTGGCCACTGGAATACTGCATGTTTATTAAAAAAAAAAAAAAAAAATTACATACCAGTTGTTATAACTTTTGACTAAAACGCCTCTCAGCAGTGGAAGTTCCCTTGTTTTACTCGGGGGATAAACCCTACAACGTCTTTTTTACATTTTAAGTATTACTGTTCCTTTTAAGGCAACTTAAAGAGAGAGTAATGTTTCACAATAAAAGCAGCTCTAATTAATAATCCATAGTATTTGGGCCTTGGAGAGTGTTATTTAAATTCTGTCAAAGTTGTAGTTCAAGATGTAACACTGCTCAGCTTAGAGCAGCAGGGAGTGTCCAGGTAGATTGCAGAGAGGGACAATCTTCAATTAAGGGAAAAAGCTGAAAATCCTATCACAGTAGAATATTGACCCTTGATGTGAGCTGTCTGGTCTATGGACTGGATTCCACATCTGAGGAGTGGGGGTTTACACTAGGTAAAAGAGGCAGGAGGGGAACTATCATTCAATTACTCTTGAACTATAACGCTCACAGTAATGAAATAACACTCTCTATGGCTCAGATACTATGAAGATTCATTGTAGCTGCTGTTTTTGTGAAACATTACTGTCACTTTATGGGACAACAGTATTAGAATATTCCAAATAACTTAATGTGCAGAAAATCCTAATGGTCCGTATAAATGAATTCTGTGTGGATTGGTTGTCCAAAATTAATCTTTGCTCACTACTGGAAATAATGTCGGGGGGGGGGGGGGAGAGACATGATTCTATGTTGCAGGACTTGACTCTGAACTTCTCCTACTGAAGCGTTTAGTGAGAGGAATGTGGAGTCCGGAAATCCTACAAGGAAGAATCGTCTGTCTCCATGACCGTGATGTCTACTATTTCTTTTAATTTTTTTTTTATTTTTTTAAGATTAATTTTGGATACTCAATTCACATTCAGCTGATTCTTAGTGGCCATTAGTAATTTCTGCCCAGATTAAGGTAAGTGAGATTTTATTATGAGTGTAATGTTCCGTTAAAATATTTGGTTGCTTAAAACATAATTTTTAAGTACTTGAATGCTAGGGGATCTCTCCACAGTGCGTTGGAGGTCCCTCTATCATTCCAGGGGTTAAAATGCACATTTAAATGAATAGACATTTTGGGAATCTTTCTCCCCTGTGTTGCTGTCAGTTTGCTCTAGATGATGATTACTCTTATACATAAAGCCTATTGTATTTATTTGTAAATCTACCCCAAACAAGTGCATTCTGTAACCTGCAGCAATTCCAGGATCCGGCGTTCCTAGCAGTTACCCATCACAGGTTTCTGAGAAGCCTCTGCTGAATTTCCCAAAGGCAGCCTATGCATTTAGCCTGTCATGTGTGTCCTGTTTAGCATGATGGCTGTTTTAACACATTCTTCCTTGACTTTCTTTCCAAGCGAAATGTTTAAATTCTAGCATTTTCTATATTTAGACCCTGGAAATGCACTGAATTTATTGATCTACCTTCCTTGTATGACTAGGCTTTCACAACCCTTTGATGGTAATTCAGCAAAATCAGTTATGGTGATTGCAGATTGCAAGCACTTTCCATCTGTTGGACCAAATAGCTTGATTTTTTTTTTTTTTAAGTGATTTCTTCAGTATTGTAAAATTCTTAGAAGAAGAATAATGGTTCTCTCTGTCTCTATTTGTTTTTCCTGATGTGGTTGAAGAGATGTTGTTAGTAGATAAAGCAGGGGTGCTCAAACTTATGCTCAAGCCCCCCATGCATGTTTTCAGGATCTCGAGGGAATGCTGTTGACTCCGGCAGACACTTCAGATTAAAGCACTTATTGATCGATCTGGGTATATGTGAGGAGATCCTGAATGCCTGCACTGTTGGTGAGGAGTTGGGGGATGCAGATGACAGGTTTGAACTCGCTTATCAATTATTTCGAGGGACAGTCTCCATTTCTGGCTTAGTCCCTGGATCCTGCTGTCCCTGGTTTAAATAAATAAATTAATAAAATAAAATAAAAAGTACCCCTTTATATAATATAACATATAACAAGTATATAAGAGCAGTGGTGTCTCAGTTTTTCCACATGCTAATATTGCTTGTTTGTGTGTTTTTGTAGGACTTCGGTGTAGGCAATGTCTGTCTCGCTGCAGAAGTACAGTTCTAAGCCTTTTATGTGTGTGTTCTGTTGGTGTCACTTTACACAGCTCAATGAACCACTAGTGACTATAAGGTTATTTACTACAGATGGGAAACGTTTCCTGGTGTTTTTGTTTAAATGTGTGCAGATATGCTCTAAGGGTATGTTGATGCTAAAATGTAAGTTACTCATTTACCTAAAGTGCATTTTATCATTATTAGACTTGTAAAAGGGGTCATGTGGTCTGTGATCCAGCAGTTGTAGTTGGAATACTGCTTCCATCTTCTAAGGCATTTAGTCATTAGAGGGCTCTGATGCAAAATGTTTTTATTTATGTATTTATTGTTCTCAGCGGCATATTTCTATAGAGTAACTAGAATCCATGATTGGCCTCCCTTGGAAGTCTGGTCACATCTGACTCCTCTACATCTCCTGTAGTTCCACCCCTGTCCATCATCCTATTCCGTGCATTTGCCAACTACAACTGGTGGGTCGGTTATGACAAGATAAATAATCATTAGTCCCATACAACGGGGGGAGTTGCTAAGGGCCATATTCAATAAACTTAATTCTGCAGCAAAATAACTGAGGCACAGGGGACAAATAATATAAAAATGCAAATGCAAGTTTTATCCCCCTTGAATGCATGAGGTCTCCAAAGCATTGATTTGCAATATGTTGGAGACATCATGCATTCAAGGGGATTTAAAGTCGTACTTAAATTAGTGGGAATTTTTATTTAACTCTTATGGGGCTGTTGGACTGCTCCAGAATTGCACCTCTGTAGCTTATTTAATACAGCCGTAATTTCTTTAAAGTTCTGGGTCTTGAGCTCACCTAATTATCTTGCAGTGCAACCCAACTGTACCTTTGGTAGTGTGTAGGCTATCATTACTCCGTGCTTTAAGCTGGCGACAAGTCCAGGGGCTGTAGGCATGAGACCTGGAAACTGGGCCTACTTAGCCAATAGGTAGGAATGTCCTTGCACACAATCCTATATCCTAAAGGGGCAGTATAGTGTCAGTAAAAGACTGTCTTAAACCCCTGGCTCTGTCCTCAGAGATATGAGCGTTCCCATAGCTCAAGGATGGGTAACGTGTCCCCCCAGCTCCTGCTAGACTAACCTTCCGATGGGCCACTCATAAATCACTGGTTGTCTACAGCTTGCTGTGCAGATCTTGGTGATCTGCACAGAAAATTGGGAGAGAATCTTAGAGCACAGTTAGGATTTTAAAAGGGTCTTTTATTGATCCTATACAGCCCCCTTTAAAGGAAAACAAACACAATTCACTCCCACTTAACTTAATCAGGGTAGAGCATCATAATGGACACTATAAATCAATTCTGTATGGTCTGGTTCCCCAAAACGAATCTTTAGTACAGGATACGCTGCCCACCACTGGGGTTCTAATTATGGATTCATTTTGTGGACTTGGTCCACACTAAACTGATATATAATAGCCCTATACTGAGTTAAGTAGGGGGTTTATTAGGTGGTGGTGATCCTTTCAGATCTGTTAGGGTTAAAACACATGCATTCTTAAGAGGAAGCTGCATAGTCTTTAGTATTCCTTCAAGGAAAAATTAATTAGATGCCTTTTCTATATTATATAAGTGAGCAGGCTTTCCATTTCCTCTATGGTTCTAGGAAGCTTATCTTGGCATCTGAAAACTTTATTAAGAAAGCAGTTAAGTACAGTGACAAAGGAACTGCCATGTTCTCATGTCACTAAATGCACCACCCCATTGAATTGTTCCCTTCTGTGTACGGAAGTAAACCATTTGCTGATGGCAAATCTTGACCATCACTGTACTAGTTTAATCGTATGCAAACTACTATAAACATAGTTTATAATATTTAGACCAGAGGTAGGCAACTATTGGGTGCTGTAACTCCTATTTATAATTCAATTTCTAAGAAGCAGAATCCTTTGCTTTCCCCCCCCCCCCCCCACAGTCTTCTTATAGTTATAGTATCTTTAATAAAAGGTTGGGTAACCTGCGGCCCACTAGTGGTTTTTGGACTACAATTCAAAAAATGCTAGCAACTCACAGGTTATACCCAACCCTGCATTGAGAAGAAAACATTAGATTGCCAATTATTTACAAATGGAACAGTTTACTTAGGTTGAGCCATAAAGAAGCAAAATGCTCATCCATTTCCAATTAGCTGTATTGCCAAACAAATGGAAGATCAAGACAATATATTGATTAGAGAGGTACAGGAGATGGTCTCTGGGGACAGTCCATCTATGTATGTCTCCTAGATTTCACCATAAAACACATGCAGTCTTTTAAGGTGGAACTAACATGATGTGGATGATTATAAAAGTGTTTTGAAAACCACCCAAATGTTTTTATTTTAAAAATGTTTGTTTTACTGGGAAGAATACATTGAAATTTCTCATTTTCAAGTATGTCCTGTAAAACCTCTTGTTTATTTAAAAAAATAAATAAATAAAAAGTTTGCATAAAATGGCAAATAAGTCAAGCTAAATATAACAAACTAGCTTTTACCAACGGTAGGAAATGGCAGCTGGGAAGGAGAACGGAATATCTGTATTTCACACACCGGGCTGCGCTAGCCACTACTGCTTAATTTGCAGAAATTGAAATAAGTAAAGCTAAATAACTCAGTTTTAAATAAACATGATTAACACAAATATAGATTATTTTGAAAGCACTGTAAAAATTGCCTATTGTTATCAAGTTAGTTCCTGTTTAATGCAAGAAGGAAACCCTATCAACATAGTACTTATCTGAAAACTAGTTAACACTTCCAGTCCCACGTTAATCACTGTTACTTAGCAACTGATATGTCTAATGAGACCCTGTGCATTGTAGAGGTCATTTTGGTTGTGTGTGTGTGTGTGTGTGGGGGGGGGGGTACTTGTAGCCATAGCCAATAATTGAACAGTATCCATAATGGACAGATCTCTGATAAAAACAAGAAATGCCTCATTCTGAATATAAGGGCCATATGGAGCATATTAACTAAGTGTGGTGCAAATCAGCATCTTGATCTTGGAGAATTAAACCATTTCATTGAATGTTGTGTGTTTTGTTTAAACACCAAAGCTCACATCTAATATTTTTCTTAACCCTTTGTGTGCTGTGTGGTAATCAGTGCAATAAAAGATTAAGCAGTGGTTTTATTGCATTTTGATTTTTCTGACTTACTGTGTTTTTACTTGCTATTTGTTTTCCTCCCAGACTCCATACCAGCCTACAATGTACAATATTCCGTATCCAAAATACATTGACGCATCGCCATCAAATCACACAGGTACAGTGTATATAAGCACTGGTGTCCTTGGTCACAATGTACAAAGCAGAACAGTAACACCAAATGTAGGTTAATCAAATTAACCCTCTGAGTGCCAGGTGTGCGGTATACCCATCTGGCATGCAAAGGGTTAAAGATACAATCAACCAAGTGACAAGGTATAAAATGAACAACAAAATTACAAGTGCACCATGTACATGTAAATCTTTTTAAATGCATTAGATACTCCTCTGGAACTCAGAGGGTTAAAATGAAATTGGGTAAGTGGCTACTCGCAAGTATAAAGTCAAGCACAGCTAATTCAGTCTTCCTCCCAGACACCATTCCAGCATAGTACTACCTCTTCTAAACTCTGTTAAGTCAGTGGAGTAGGTGTTTCACAGGCCATTCGGCCAGCTTAATCAGGAGTCCTGATGAAGTAGATTCGAGGGCCAACGCATGGAGAGGTGGCAGAGCTGAATTAAGATCCAGTTATCAGATGGTCTGTCTACTACACTTGACTGCGAGAGGGAGCACTCCCCACAAATATTCCAGCCAAATCCCACCCAAGAACCGACACTCAAAACCTGGTTGGGTAATAAAGTGCCACAGCATATAAAACAATTAACATAACGGAAATGATGTGCCAGCACCCAGTGTAATCTGGGGGCACGAAAAAACCACCCATAACCAAGAGTTTCTGTCCTCCCTGAGCTGTTAGCCAGTGGGTGAGGTACCAACTCCCCAAAGCCCTTTTGGGCAACTTAAAGGGATTGTAAGGATTGTTTTAAGTATATTTAATATTGTAGATGGATAAAAAAAAAAAAAAAAAAAAAACAGAAAAAAAAAAATAATAAAAAATAAAATAAATAATAATAATAAAAGAAAAGTAATTGAGGCTAATCTGATCTCTCAAACGTTTATGGTTTGAGAGATATACAGTTACAAAGCCCCCCCCCCCTTTTCACTAACGTCAGGCCAGGACCATCCTGTGGCTCTTCAGCAGCGCTGAAATAGCACAATCTAAAAAGAAATGCTTCATCGGAACAGTCTACAGAGTGGCACACTTTGAAGACCGTTCCTAAGCTAGAGCCTGACATCAAGTGAAAGGGGAGGGAGGGGGGAACTTTGTAATCGTGTATCTCTCAAACCATGGAGGTTTGAGAGATAGGACTGGCCTCAATTACTTTAATATTTAGAGTAGTTTAAAAGCCCGTGTACACGGGCCACAGTGCCACCCAGCAGCTTCGGCTGGTGCCCGGAGCGCCTCTGCTCACGGGCCATGCTGCAATCATGCGCAGTACTGCGGCATGTTCGGGCATTCTGTGCTGCGCATGACTGCAGCACAGGCAGTCTCTACTGTGCATGAAGGCTTCTGACAAACATCCTTGCAAATTATTATATAGGACAGTAAAAAAAATCCATTACTACCAGCTTCTAACAAAATCTGCCATGACTAGACCTTAATAATAATAATAATTAAAAAAAAAAAAAAGTGTGGGGGGGGCAGCGACGACAAATCAATGTTCCTGAGAGGCTGATGGCCAGTCAGTAAGTTGAATGAGGAAACATTGCCACAGGGAGTATTTATAAACTCATTGCCTGCCACATCATGAGACCACCCACCAACAAACAACCCCATAAACTAAAATATTTACCCCAGCATGGGAACGTGCCACCAGGCAGTCACCCCTCCCCTCCCCTCCTTGCAGTTCGGAAATGTTCCTCTTCTCTGCAAGTTTGGAAGGGGTAGTACCATGCCGGTATTGGGGTCTGCCAGGAGGACTAATGCTCTGTGTTTGTGATATATCTGTGCGTACCCAGTTGGCTGATTTTATCTTTATTTATTAAACTGAATTTCATGCATGTGGTGCTCTTATTGGTTTTGAAGCAATTCTACCTGCACACTGTCCCTGGTTAGATTTATTTATGTTTTGTTTTTTCCTCTCTCCCTAGTCTTGGTGTTTTTATTCCTGGATCACGCCGCCCTGCTTTGTGCTGATTTATTAAAAGATTAATAGTTGTCGCTTCTCCACGTGTTAATATAATTTAATTGTCATGTGGTGTTTAAGTGTGTGCAATGCCCCTGTATAGTAGCTAAGTCTATTGTACAAGATTTTCTGTTGGTGTCATGCTAGATCCAAGGTGCATAATGTGAGGCTCTCAATCTGTTGCAAGACCACAGCAACCATCATACCCTGTCCATCCAATGACTGGTAGGAAATTATGGGAGTTGTAGTGAGGCCTTCCAGCTGCTGCCAGACATTACCCATACATGCGCCACAAGCCGTTATGGACCACTAGTGACACTCTTTAAAAGGATAATAATGTTTCAAAATAACTATTTCAGTACTGTCAGAATTGTAGTTCAGGAGTAATTGAATGATAAAGTATCCCCCTCCTGTCCCTTTTACCTAGTGTAAGCCACCTCCCCTCAGATGTGGAATCTGGTCTTAAGACCAGACCACTCACAGCAAGGGACAATCTTCTTACTGTGAGAACAATGAAAACCCTGCCCCCCAGCTTTTTCTCTTATGCTAATTGAAGGTTACTGGATACTACCTTTCTGTTCAGAGGTGAACAGTGTTAATTAGTAAAAGGAGAGGAAGGGGGATACTTTATCATTCAATTACTCTTGAACTACAACTCTGACAGTACTGAAATAATACACTCCATGGCCCAAAAATTATGGGAAATAGAGTCTCTCAGTAAGAACTCTTTCCCTGAACCAGCATGTGAGTGGAAGGGGCATGACAGGTGGCTAAAATGGCAGAAACTGTAACTGAAGCGTCTTGGAGAGACCCCAAGGTAACTTGCCCTTTTGGTTATGCAGAGTTAGCCTCCTACTTGTGAGCTGTCAGCGTGAGTGGGAGCAGAGACTTATGGGAGTTGTGTTGTACATTGTGCCCTCCTGGCGTGTGCCAGGAGGCAGGTGTATTGTGGTCATATTAATAAATGCTTTTGCCTTTTCTTCTCAGAGAATAGTCTGTGTCTTTCTTGGGTGGGAAGACTGGGCCTGTTCCTCCGGAAACCTCCTATGCAGTCATGAACAGTAGCTAGGACACTTCATAGAAAGCTCTGCTGCCTGTGACTTTGTGTGTTTTCTTTGAAACCCATACTAATTTATAATTGTATTAATGCTCCAGGACTGGAAAGCTGCAGTGTGCTGCACTGGACAGTTATTTATATGAACAGCCCCTTAAGACACAATCATTACTTGGGGATTCTTCTACCCCTCCCCCTCTCCATGTGCTCTTTAGATGTTCTAAAGTTGCCTTTGTGAATTGTCTTGATTAATTGAGCCCAGCATGGGCACTGTTTTGATTTAAAAGCGCAGTGCCTTGTAGAACAAGAACATATAAAGGATTGATTTTGTTTCAATATTACTTAATTACAAAAAAAAAAAAAAAATGGGATGAGAATGCATTTTTGCAAGCTTCTATGCTGGGGCAATGGGAAGAGGGTCTCTCCCCCCCCCCCCCCCCCCCTCTCCATTTATTGTACTGTAATGATGTTGGCTGTTCATTCTGTTATAGCATGCAGCTTCTTCAAATGTCCACTAGGGGGCTTGCATTAGAATACATGAGAATTGAGGTATGTGGGGTGCGTTCAGTCCACAGGAGACACCTGCAGAAGGGGTCATAATTTTGAACTCTGAAAGCTGTCTTTAACCTTTATTTAAAGGGAAAGTAATTTTTCATAATAAAAGCAGCTCTAATTAATAATCCTAGTATTTGTGCCATGGAGAGTGTTGTTTCAATACTGTCAGAGTTGTAGTTCAAGAGTAATTGAATGATAAAGTATCCCCCTCCCGCCCCTTTTACTGATGCAACACTGCTCACCTCAGAGCAGCAGGGAGTGTCCAGGTAGACTGCAGAGAGGGACAATCTTCAATTAACATAAGGGAAAAAGCTGAAAACCCTGTCAAGGGGGGCAGGGTTTTCATTGTTCTCACAGTAAGAAGATTGTCCCCTGCTGTTATCTGTCAGGTGTTACAACCAGATTCCACATCTGAGGTGAGCAGTGTTACACTAGGTAAAAGGAGCGGGAGGGGGATACTTTATCATTCAATTACTCTTGAACTACAACGCTCACATTAATGAAATAACAATCTCTATAACTCAAATTCTATGAAGATTAATTGGAGCTGCTGTTTTGTGAAACATTACTATCCCTTTAAGGGGAGGAAACAAGCTAAATTAAGAGGCCCCCAAGAAATTCAAATGTTGAAAATATCAAAAAGTAACTGTGTACGTGTCTGTTAGGCCACTTGGGAGTGTTGGGGATAAGGTCTCCAGTGCTCTGTTTGTTAAGAAAATTATTTTCCCTATTCTTTAGGAGGCATTGTCCCTTTAAATCCAATCTTTCTTAACTTGACTATCCATGACTTTGATCAAGCCTTTTTATTTTTATTACTTTAATCTGATTTTATTTATTGCTTTTCCCCACTCTTCTTTTAGCTTACAATCAATAGTTATGTTTCCTTGCAGGAGCTAATAATAGGAGGTGTTGGAGGGCATACGGTTTGGTCAGTGGAAGATTTCTTTATAATGCGCTTTGGATTTTTTATTTGCAAAATGGAAATTTTAATGTTGCATCGTGATTATTAGCACAGCCCTCCCATTCCTTCTGAAGTCCTGAAATGGTACTGGCTGGCCTTTACCTTCTTTTGGATACTAAAGTTGAAGTAATGTGATTGAGACACATCTTGCATCTAAGGGTTTAAAGTAGCAGTAATGTCCAATAATAGTCTTATTTTGCATTGTAGATTAAAAAAAAAATAAATAAATATGTGGAGCAAATCCTTGAGAGATATTCGCAGCTAAGATTTCCCCCTCTCCTGATGTCAGCTGTAAATTTTTATGCTGTTCTTCCCTCCCCTTTCCCCGAAGTCAGCATTGTAGCTGACTGAAGGGAAATCCGGTCTTAGGATCATCAGGTAGCTCTGCAGCAGAGCAGAGATCGCGTTAATAAAAAAAAAAAAAAAATATTAACTAAAACGGCCTACTACGTGTGCTTGCAAACCAAGCACACACGTAGAAGACCATTTCAGTGAAAGATTTCTTTTTTTTATTAACGAGATCTTGGCTGTGCTGCAGAGCCGCCTGACGGTCATACGACAGGCTTCCCTGCAGTCAGCTAGAACACTGACTTCAGGGAAAGGGGAGGGAGGGGAGAACTTTAGGAGAGATTATCTCTCAAACCATAAAGGTTTGAGAGATGACACTGGGGGCAATTCATTTCTTTTTAACATAACTGCAATATAGGGATTAGTAATTTTTAAGAATTACTATCCCTGTAAGACACAGCTTTTAATCCTTTTGTTGGGTAAACGCCTGATAAAGTGGTCATACCCCCAATATTACTGAGTTCTTGTTTACACTTGCTGACAATATGCACACACTATTTCACTGTCCACCCTTCCTTTTATCCTGATCCTCTTCAGAGCTTTCTCTCTCCAAAACAGGCCTGATCCTATGATGCATGAAGCTAATGTAGACAGTGTTCATATTCATATATTTTCTATAACAGTGGTGTATACTCGGGCTTCTACTGTGGACCCCAGTCTAATTTTTTTGTATACATACTGTTACAACCTAATGATAAACTGCTACTTATCGTAACCCCTTTGGGCCGGAGGGGTAAGATTTTAATCTAGACAGAGATGTCAGGGACCAATATAATTTAATTTTTTGGTGTGTATCACTATGAGGCAGACATGATTCTCTTTAGAGGACTCCAGGACCTCCAAATTCCTCTCATTGAAATCTTTCTGATGAAGCCTTCAGTGGGAGGAGTTTGTAGCCCCAGAATACTGTAAAAAGAATGTCTGCCATCATGGATATAGCCCTCTGGCACTCAAAGGGTTAAATATCTTGTTGAACTAACTGATATAGAAATAATGGCCATTAGTAATTTCTGCCCAGATTAACCCTTTGAATTCAAAAGGGTACTCAAAGCATTGTCAAACAATGCATTGTGCACCCCTCTGGAACTCAAAGGGTTAAGGTAAGTGTGTGTGTTGGTGGGGGCTATTACTTGGTGGTGATAATGTTCTGTTAACTCCCTGGGGGCTAGAAAGGTCTCAGATGCATTCTCTGGCGTCCAACGGGTTAGCTAGAACCAGTTGTCAGACCTCCAGCTGTTGGGAGGCGGGGCTACAATTACCATCATCCCTAACTAGCCAATGGGTTTGGAGTTCTGAGAATTGACTAACCCTGCACTTGTTTTTTTGTTTTTTCTTTCTTTCTTTTTCTTACAACTATTTAGACCTATTAACCATGAGGTGGGCCCCTTTGTTGGGGCGCTTGGGATCAATCTGGTTGGCAGTTACTGGCCTAGAGCATACAGTACATACAGATGTGGCTGGACAACACTGCTACTCTTAAGCAGCCACTAAAAATAATGATCATTTGGTTTGCTTGGTTCTCTTTGGTATTGTGGTAATTAATAGATCAGTGCAGCCCTTTCTGTAACCTTTAATTTTGCAGTGTACAGAGTGGGTGTCACTGATCAGACTAGAAAGGGCAAAATCAAGATGGTCTCCATATAAAAATGTTAAAGGTATAGTAAGACTTGAAACATAATGCATGTCTGATTCTTCTTCTTCATACTGTTTGTCTTACGTAGTGCTGTATTTTAATACTATGTCTTGTAGTTCATCAGCAATTGAATGAGAGCGGATCCCCCTCCCACCCTTTTAGCCACTTCCCATCAGTTGTGGAATCTGGTCCTTGGACCGGACAGATGCGCCGATGGACAATCTTCATGCAGTAAGTATAAGGAAAACGCTGCCCCCCCCCCCCCTTGAAAAGAGGTAAGATTTTCCTTATGCTTACTGAAGATTGTCCCTTGCTGCATTCCATCCGGACTAGCTTGGAGAGACAGAGTGACGCAGGGGAAAGCAGTGGGAGGTTGAGCCATTCTCATTCAATTGCAGTTGAACTATACAAGACTGATCGTATTGAAATACCGCACTACGTGGAACAAATAGTGGAAAGAAGAATCTGAGCTGCCTTTTGCTTAAAGTATTACTATCCCTTTTAAGGCTGAAGAAATACCAGCAGTGTATATACAATAGTTTACAGGGGCCCCATCATCTATAAACCAATTTTAGAAAGGGTTTTCTAAAGCACGTGTATTGTAGTAGCCATATTTGTTGCTTAGAATTATAGATGATTCTTATTAAGGTATACTGTGCAGATGTTTTTTCTTTACTACATTACTTTCCTCACTCACTGACAACCATTGTAGTTCTAACAAAGGTAGTTGTCTGTGTAGTAATTTACGCATACATACACACTTATAATGGGATGGATATGAGTTGTGGAATTTAGAGGTCTTGCAAAGAATGTTGCATGTTCTCTCTACACTTATCAACTCCCTAATGCAGGCATGTCAAACTGAAATACAGATGAGGGCTGCATACTCCATGTTTCCTCCATCATGAACATATCTCTTTGAATGTTTGTATCTGCAATACACTGTCACCCCAGCAATGCTCCACTGGAAGTCACACATACTGGCTGACACCTTAATGAATAAGACCTAGTTTGCTTTGGGGAGGATGAAAGCTGATGTATTAACCAAAAGGGGTGCAATTCTGTGGAAAACTGAAAACCCCAAAGAAATGGGTATTTTTATCTCTTTAGTGCTAGATAGGTATCCAATGCATCTCTTTGCCATGCGTTGGAGACATATAGCAAGGATTCAGGTTAAAAGCTCCATTTAAATCATTGGTTCACTTTATTTTCACCACTTTTCATAATGTATCAGTCCCAGTAGTGTTATGGAACTTTCAGCATTTACAACTCCACAATGCCCATACTGCCCATGGTACAAAATGCCCAGAATGGTCTGCTCTAGTACCCATATGCATCAGTTACACAGGATTTGAGTATATACAGGCCACAATTACCTGCTATTGCCTGCACCCACATCTCTGCAACTTCTATTCATGCTTTCTTCAGCCTGAGGTTCTTACTGTGTTCCTCCACTCCTTATACATTGCTGACACATGACTTACTGTCCTTTTAGACCAGTAGAATAGTTGCTAACTGTGTCAGGTTTCCGGGCCAGTGAAAGCCAGACAGAAGCCAGAAAAATGGACAGGGGCAACACTAGGCTGGGAGAAGAGGTAGGGTATTAAAACATTACCTCTATGGAGGGCCACATATTTGGCATGCCTACCCTAATTAAAAAAAAAAAAAAAAAAAAAATTAAAAAAAAAAAATATATATGCCAAAACAGCAGTGTTTACATTATTGCATATGTAATTCAGTTTCTGCAGGTTTAACATTTCCTTTTGTAAGAGCAGACATTGCTAGGAGGTGAAACATTTGTTTCAGTTTAAAGCAATGTTTTGTGCCACACCTCTGGATTTCCCACCAAAATCTTATTAGGGTATGGTACTGTCCAATGTCTGAACATTTAATCATTGCCCCAGTTTTTAAAAGGACATAAATGCTAAACTATTATGGCCACCATTAATTCATTCTGTGGGGATTGGTCCCTCCAAATTTTTATTTGGAAACCGTTTTCATGGAGTCTGACATGATTCATGAAAGGAAATATATCAGTGGCAGAGATTCTGAGGGAATCACGTCCACCTCAGTGGATGTGCTATCTGGTACTAACTAAACTCTCCATGAAGAATGTATTTATAGTAACCATTTGAATTTCTCCTCAATTTAAGGTAAATACAGGATATTGTTAACAGGCCATGCTCTTAGGATTTTCCTGACTGAGTACAGATGAGTTAAAGGGATAGTAATATCAAAATAAATGGCCATCTGATTGTTCAATGTCATTTTCTATACTGAATATTATGTTCAGAAAATCCTTTATATATGGCTTGAAAATTCAATTGAGTTTCCCTCCCTTTTTAGCAAGTCATGCTGACTTCCCTTGATCAGAAAGCCCATCAGGACGGATTGTGATGAGGGACAATATTGTGTCAGCATAGGTAAAAACCTGCCCTCCTTCTTCAAAGGGGAAGGGGTGCCGGGTTTTACTTACAATGACAGCTGCAATATTGTCCCTCTTTGCTATCCGTCAGGTCAAGGTGACCGGCTTTCGGATCTGAGGGAAGTCAGCATGGTCTGGAAAGGGGCGGGAGGGGGAAACTTGTAATTGGATTTTCAAGCTAAATATAAAGTTAAAGGATTTTCAGAAACTAGTATTTGGTATAGAAAATTACATTGAACAATCGGATGGACATTTATTTTGTGACACTGAGCCTCTGATTCGAGAAAGCAGTCATTTATTTAACTCTCCTGTGCACAAAAAATTAAAAGAAACTTGCTATTTGTGCCAAAAGTAAAGGCAGTTTTAGTGATTAAATCCTTTACGCCAGGTATAACCTGTTCTTAATAGAAGAATATTTATAAAAGCAAACTGGAGTTATTCTGGAGTAAACCAACTGCACCATTGGTGACAAAGAAATAAATATTGCTGTTTAATGCACACCTCTAGCGCTCTAAAAGGCTCTATTAAAGTGCAATTCAGGAATTTTGTCGTGTATGGTTCAATTGATTTACTCTAGAATAACTCCAATTTGCTTTTATAAATATGGGTCTTCTGTAGTGGAGCAATTTTTGGAGCAAAGCAGTTGCATTGTGTGATTCTAGCATTCAGAGGGTATAAAAATGCATTTAAATGTGAATTTGAGGGATATGTATTTCTCCCCATAAAGTAATCACTAATGAGTTTATCCCAGAATTGGTCCAATCTCTCTTCATTAATGGCCCATGGAGGGGGTCCGTGTAATAAAATGTATATTCAGTTCACTTTTTAAAAAGTGGAGTAGAAATGGTCTCGTCCAAATAAGGATTGTTTTGTAATTAAAAGTATAAAGAAATTTACTGATTGCCTTTTAGTGATTAAATCTTAACTCCAGATATATAACTTGTTCTTTAGGATGTTAAGTGATGGTGTATAACACATCTGTGCACAAAACAATTGAAATTTCAGCCATATTTATAATCTTGACTCTACTATCTTTATAAGCAAGACCAGCCGTTGTGAATTTTAGAAAGCATTCTTTACTCTTTAACGTCTGCCAGTCCCTGGGTGGGACCACCCTTAAGGACCTTATAGAAGTGATTCAGAGAGCCGTTACACCTGACTGATCACATGTACTGGCTCGCCGAAAGGGAGTCTGAAACTGACCTCTCCCATCTTGAAGCAGTCTGTTTTACTTCCCTAGTGATCACAAAACCCATGACATGCCAGGACTGTCACCGGTCCTTAAGGCATGGACACACTTGACAGTCCTGGCGTGTCACCAGTCCTTAAGGGATAGTAATGTTTCACAAAAACAGCAGGTCCAATTAGTCTTCATAGTATTTGAGCCATAGTGTTATTTCAATACTGTCAGAGTTGTGGTTCAAGAGTAATTGAATGATAAAGTTTCCCCCTCCTGCCTCTTACCTAGTGTAAGCCATCTCTTCTCAGATGTGGAATCTGGTTGTAAGACCAGACAGATAACAGCAGGGGACAATCTTCTTTCTATGAGAACCATGAAAACTCTGCCCCCCCTTTGACAAGTTTTTCAGGTTTTTTCCTTATCTTAATTGAAGATTGCAGAGAGAGACAATCTACCTGGACACTCCCTTCTGCTCTGAGGTGAGCAGTGTTACGTCAGTAAAAGGCGAGGGAGGGGGATACTTTATAATTCAATTACTCTTGAACTACAACTCTGACAGAATTGAAATAACACTCTTCAAGGTCCAAATACTATGATGGTTAATTAGAGCTGCTTTTAGTATGAAACATTACTATCCTTTTAAGCGGTTAAACATTTCATTAAGTCCTTTTTATACTTTTCTTTTCCTGCCTACCCCCCACGTGTGTTTACAAAGTTTGAGAGACTTATTTCTCAGGTAGAATTCCTCTTTAACCGTTTGAGTACCAAAAGAGTGTGTACAGCAATGTGATGTGCATCCCTCTGGCACTCAAAGGTTTAAAGGAATATTCAAAAAAAGGTGAACAGAGGTTGTAGTTCCACTGAGGGAAGAACCAGTAGGTAGAGATGGAACATCGAGCAGGTCTCCCTGTCAGTTGTCTATAAACAAGTCCAGAGGCGCAGTTACTATGCAGCCAAAGGTCATCGCTGTCAGCCAGATGCAGTTTTTCTACGGCTGTCATCAGAAACTGCTAGTGTCTAGGACTTGTTTGACAGCCAGTCACCCTGTAAATTGTGGTTTAAAGGTCTTTTAAATGAGTTCAGTGATGGACTCACCCTGGGAGCCTAAAAATCTGTGTGGGTGCTGTCATATGTACAAAGCAAACAGGAGCAATCCAAGTGCACCATAGTGATCAATTAAAAAAAAAAAAATCCCCAAATTGTCACTGGTTTAAATGTCTCATTCAACCCATTGAATTTTAGAGGAGCCCAATGCATTATGAGGCATTCAAGCAGTTAAAAACCCCATTTAAATTGGAGGGTGTTTTTAATTTATTCATTAAAGCACTGGAAAGCACCAGGAAGCTTTCCTTATGTTCACAGTAAGAAGATTGTCCCTTGCTGTGACCTGTCTGGTCAAGAGACCAAATTCCACATCTGAAGGGAGGTGGTTTGCTCTCGGTAAAATGGGCGGGAGGGGGATACTTTATCTTTGAATTACTTTTGAACTACAACTCTGACAATTAAAATAACACTCTCCATGGCCCAAATGCTATGATGATTAATTGGAGCTGCTGTTTTTGTGAAACATTACTATCCCTTTAAACCAATGGAAACCTTTCTAGCAACCACTGCTGCTGAAGGATGAAGGGAGTTGTCCAGCAACAGCTAGAGGGCCTAGCCTTTCCCAGCCCTGACTTTGAACACATTTGAATTGTGCTTCCTTCCATACTCTAAGTATAAAACTTATTGAGCCATGTGGGGAATGCTTCCTCTGAGAAGGTCGTTGTGCTATACAAAGCAACCCTATGAATTTTGTTATCTTTTCTCCATATCCTGGCATCATGCTGTGCTCCTTCTTAGCAACTCCTTGTCTTAGATGATTACATATAAATTAAGACCATGTTTGGTGTGTTTTTTTTTTTTTAATAATGTATCTGCTTTATGTTCCCATAACTCTCTGCCAGCAGAACATACAAAGTCAGAGAATTTGTTCCCTGGCAATTTTTTTTGTGTATCCCTGTCATTATTTAAAATTTCCTCTGTTTTATAATTCAATTAAGTATAAGGTAGTAAGTGAGGCTTCACAATACAGCAAATGTCTGGGCTCAAATCAGGGTCATGGGGAGCTATCAACTTAAAGGGATAGTAATACTTCGTTTTAACTTTATTTTATTTTGTAGGCATTAAAAAAACATGAAGAGTGATATAAGTCTTATCCCTCAAACCTTTATGGTTTATGAGATATTCACAAGCAAAGTTTCCCCCTCCTGCCCCTTTTACCTATTGTAAGCCATCTCTTCTCAGATGTGAATCTGGTTGTATGACCAGACAGATAACAGAAGGGGACAATTTTCTTTGTATGAAAACAATGAAAGCCCTCCCCCCCCCCCCCTGACAAGTTTTTTTCAGCTTTTTCCCTTAGCTTAATTGAAGATTGTCCCTCTCTGCAGTCTACCTGGGCACCTCCCTTCTGATCTGGTTGAACAGGGGGGATACTTTGTGAATATCTCTTAAACCATAAAGGTTTGAGAGATAAGACTTGTATCATTCTTCATGTTTTTTAATGCCTACAAAATAAAATAAAGTTAAAATGAAGTATTACTATCCCTTTAAGTTTTTTGTTAGTTTTTGTGTGTGTGTGTGTGTGTGTGTTTGACACACACACTGACTCACACTCACACTCTGTGTCTCTGTCTCTTTCCTGTAGATTTTATAGTTTGTTTTTTGTGAGTATAAACCACATAACCTTTATGCATTAACCCCTTGAGTGCCAGATGAGTAACCTACAGATGTCTTTTCTCAGACCTCTAATACATAGTCTGTGATTAACAGTATAACTTTTTGTTCATGTGCATTTAATGGCTGTTAATTTCAGACCTGTCTACTTGACTCTGTAACTTCATTTAGAGTGTTTGGTTTAATTATTTACAGGGAATTGAGTGGTTTGGTCCTTTATGAAGTTAGTGTCTAGCAATAAAGTTTTACTACTTGGATACGTTGCATTTGCTGGCCTTTTCTTAAAGTATTAATCCAGTGGCAGATAATCTGTGTGTCCTAACCATGGGACTACAACACCCATGATCCCCAGCTGGCCTTTAGCCCTCTGACAGTGTTGAGTTATAGTTCAACAACTGTTTTATGGTCAGACATTGTGTACACCTGAATTAAACCCCAATTTCCCCATCCATCAAAGGTAGACTTTTCCCATTCATAACCCATTTTTTTTCTTCCATGGGTTGGCATGAATCCAGGCATTGTGATGTCTAAAAGACTCTTTGGTTATAATACATTTAAAAATAAAATAAAAAATGCCAACCCTACATCTGTCTTCAGTAGCCTAGCCATAAGATCTTACATATATCCATCAGAGCCCACAGAATACCTCTTCCCGCACATTCAATTGAGTTCTGTGGGGTGCGTTCAGACCACAGGAGACACCTGCAGAAGGGGTCATCATTTTGAACCCTGAAAGCGGTCTTTAACCTTATTTAAGAGGAAACTTATGACCTGTAGGTGCCTCGCCCTTTTCAATCGGGCTAAAAAGAAGCAGAGTATGATCTATCATTGGCGGAGACTGCTCAAACATTCTAATCTAGGGCTCTGTATGCTATTTAAAAGAAAACATTGTTCACTTTGAACGAGGTTAACGAGTATTCTCTTTTCTTGACTGCTGTTAGCCCTGACCCCATTGTGTTCTTTCCTATCAGCCTGCGCAAACTGGGATTTAACACATATTTACACACTGAGTTAGAAACCAAGGCTTTTTTCTGCTGTAGTAGTCTGCGTATCGTTTTCCCTGGATTTATGGAGGAGCACAAAATACATGGATTTTATTTCTGGAAAATGTCATTCTATACACTTGTTTTTATTAAAAAAAAAATAAAATAAAATAAAATACATTTTTCAGGGATGGAAAATTCGAAGCCCTCTCTCTCTTTAGGAATAAAATTCCAGAAATGATGGCTGGAGAGCATTTAAGTTGCCCACCTCTGATATGGATATTAGGGCTTTCCCTGAGAGTAAAACAAGGGTGCTACTACTGTTGGATGCTGTATGTTAAAGTAATTACAGCTCAGTTCAAGGGGTTTAATATTTTATTTACCAGAAACCGATCTGGTAATGGAAATAAATGTACTGCACATGTCGCTCTTTGTGAAAAAAGGAAGACAAGTAGAAAAAAAAAAAATAAATAAATAAAAAAAAAAAAAAGTGTATGTGTGTGTATATATATATATATATATATATATATATATATATATATATATATATGTGTATATATATATATATATATAATTTTTTTTTTTTTTTTCTCCTAAGATTGCTTCATAGATTAAAAAGGTTAATGTAATAATAGACATCACATTTGTTTCAATGGGAAGAGTGAAATCGGACTTTGTCCAATATGCTGCTTATATATTGGTAGTATCGGGGCAATTTACGAATCCTCTAGCGCAGCATTTTTTGTATTAAGCATTAGCTGTCAGCTGCATTTGGAGTACCGTATGTATGAGAATGCATTGTTTACTGTGCGTACACATGTTCCCTCTTAAAGTGGACCTGTTCCCTTCCATAGCCTCTCCCCTATGTCTCCCGATTTTTCAGTTTAAGTAAAAACTGCTTTCAATATGCTATAGGTCAATTCCTCATCCAAAAAAAAAATACCTGCTTCACTCATGTAATCTTTGAGGGAGAGTGCGGACATCTTTCATACACTGGAAAAGATTGGTAGTGTACAGGGTTTCATTAAAAAAAAAAAAAACTATATAGAAATTTCAGTTTTTATATTCCACAAAGTTGATTGGAGGTGTGAGGTCCACTTAAAGTACCAGAGGGTGATGCTCATTGTTTTACATTGTATTATATTCTATACCCCTCTGGTCTTTAAAGTGTTAAAACTTTGAGAACCTGCCCTGACTGCTTCCCCTATATTGCACACAGGAAAATGGAGGGAAGTTACTTGAGTTTCCTCTGAGCTTTTGTGATTCTCAACAAAAGAATGGACCTGACAAAGTTTGCAAGTTTTAACCCTCTGAGTTCTAGTGAGGTGTCTGACACATTGCGGTGCAGTTAAAGGGATAGTAATGTTTCTAAAGAAATGCATCTCCTATAGTTTTTATAGTAAGTTATCATTTTCTACAATGTGTAGTTCCAAAGTAATTGAATCATAGTGTCCTCCTCACGCCCCCTTTTACCTATGTAAAGCTGCACAGCAAGACCGTCTGGATGGGTCACAGCAAGGGACAATCTTCTGTTAGCATAAGAAAGAACCTGCCCTACTCCTTTCAAGGGGGCAGGGTTTTCCTTATGTTTACGGTAAGAAGATTTTCTTGCTGCAAGCTGTCCAGTCAAGTGACCACATTCCATATCTGAGGGGACGAGGCTTACAATAGGTAAAAGGGGCAGGAGGGGGACAACTTTTATATTTCAATTATTCTGAAACTACAAATTGTAGAGAGTGATAACACTGCTCTACGTGGCCTAGAAACTATAAAGAATAATTAGAGCTGCATTTATTTTGAAACATTACTATCACTTTAAACTTAAAAAAAAAAACCCAAACAAACAAAAAAAAACACTGTGCCAATTGCAAGTACTTTACAGCACTTCATTGGCTGACAGGCTGCATTCATGCATGGTGACATCATGTGATCTACCTTCATGCTCTGAGCACGGGAAAGTTGATCAGAAGTGAACTGCATGGTGGCCTATGGGTTGAGGTGTAGATTGTTCATATTGTAGGCACAGACATTGTGATGTACATTTTTGTTTCCCCCAGATAATTTAAATATATTATACTTTTTTATATTTTCTCATGCTTTTCATACCTCTGCAAATCCTTTAAACTTTTTTTTTTTTTTTTTAATTCTATGTGTTTCATATAGTCCTTTTTAACCCCTTGAAGACCAAAGGGTCATGCAGTACTCTGGTTCTCAAAGGGTTAATAAACTGTGCCCAGACATCAATAGATAAAGTCCCTTTTGAGACCCTTCCCTTATCTGGGAGTATCATTAGTACATGTAAGTGTCTGGTCTCTGGGGGCCAATACAGGGTGTGAACCACTGGATGATCACGTAGTCTGTTTTTACCATCTGGTCCAGTGTCTTTCTGTTCATTAGATGTTGACCATAGGTGTGATGATGAAACCTTTGTCAATGAAATTCCATCTGGTGGCCTTCGGGCTGTATTTTCACCATAGCTGCTTATCTGAGATGTGCTAAGAATTACCACTTACAGCTGTTTATCTTGGCTGTGCTAAGGTTCGATGCAATGGCAAAGTGTGTCTGGAGGTGTATCTCAGTTACTTCACCATGAAGAACGCAACGCACTTCGCCATTCTATATTCTAATTCGCTAAGAGTGTTTGTCAGAAGCCGTCATGCGCAGTAGAGACGGCTGCGTGTGCTGCAGTCAAGTGCAGTACTGACTGCCCGCACCTCAGGAGGACTACTGTCCGAATTCGGAGCACCCCGCTCCTTAACAGACACGGTGCGAGCAGTCAGTACTGCGCATGACTGCAGCGCCGCCAGTGTTGGCCCGTGTACACAGGCTTTAAAACTAGTTTTGCACTAAATGAATTATGCAAGGGGAGAGGGAAAGATTTTGATTATACTTCAGCAGCCCTCCCTTAACTCTTTGATGCCAGGAGATGTGCAACGCATTGCATACTTCCTTGAGCACTCAGAAAGTTAATGGAAACAATTGAGAACTTGAAGTCACATCCAGGAGTGGTAAAGAAAAGAGTGCGTGGAAGCTCATTGCTGTTACAGAGCAGACTATCAGCTGATTGATATAAACAGCACAGAGCTATGCGGCATTGGAGGGGCTCCAACCAACTTACGGTGCTCTTGTGTAATACCTGTAATATGAGTCTGTATATATTCCTCGTTACATATATTGCACCACATCACTGTAAGTTGTTTGTAACCCTCAGATGCCAAGATATTTCTGCACTGTTTACATCGATTAGCTAATTGTCTACTCTGTATAGTTTGCATTGACCAGCTGATTGGCAGCTATGGCAATGGCCACAAACTGCCAGCATCAGGGAGGCAAATTTTGTTTCTCTGAGCTCCAATGACAATGCCAGGTATCGGAGCTTGGTGTTAATACCCAGATTAACTCGCACATCTTCTGCTAGTAAAATGAAAATTGATTATTAATCAAAATTTTAGCATACAAAGGACACTGCAACATTGTAATCTCAGAGAAGGCATAACAAAAGCATGGCAATGTAGATGTATTTGAGGTGTAATTGCAAGGATAAAAAGGAGACGACAGCTTAGTACATACCGCAAGATGGATTTGGGCCCCGTTTTCCACAGTGTAAAGTGGAATATTCATGTACAACAGTAAACCCCACAGCACTGTATCTCGCTAATCCAAGTCAAATGTTATAAACAAGATTTACCTAAATATTACTAATGTCCAATTTGGCCAGATCTTCTTTCCATAGAAGTAGAGGACTACAATGTCCATGACTTGGTATTTGATTGGCAGCACCCCCCCATGTAAGCTTCATTGTTGGTTCTCAACTCATGAGGGAGGGATTTATACACAGGGGGAGGTAGTTACAAGTCATGAAATACAATTTTTATGATATTGTTAAACAATCAAATCAGCTAGTATGTCAGTCAATGGAAATAAACTATGCAGGAGGTAAAAGTTCCACTTTAAATTGCACCCTTATTTTAGTGCATTTTCCCTAGGAATACAAACTCTGGAGCATAGAGTTCTAAACAGAAGAGGCAGTCAAGAGCCTTGCCTCCTGTTGCCAAAGTGGTCTTGTAGTGTAAGGTTTAGGAATTGGTGGCCATTTTCTTGTAGCCCAGCACTATCACCTGAGTCAATAGCCCCCTGTTGTGCAGGCATTGTCAGTTGTTGGACTACATGGAGGGGGTGATGGGAGTTAGTCACCAATGTTGAGGGGGAGATGCACTAAGGTGTGATAAAGAGTTGATAAAGTGGAGTGATATCCAGAGTGATATAACTTCTCTAATTCCTATGTTTTATATGGAGCCAATTCACTAACATTTCTTCAGCTTTGAAGATCTTAAGGGGAACTATCACCCCTATACAAGTTTACTTAAAAAGTAAGTTTATAGAGTGACTAGCTGGAATACTTTTTTTTTTTTTTTTTTTTTTTTTTTGTCACTTCCTCTGCTCCCCTCCATCAATCCAGCCTCTTCCGATGACAGCGGATTTGTGCATGTAAGCTGGAGTGGTCTCTGGCCAGGAGGCTGGTTAGAGTGAGGGGAGCAGAGGAAGAGTGACAGTCTGTGGTGCTTGGGGGGGGTGGAATATGATGTCACATGATCCCTCCCACTCAGCTGCAGTAGAACAGAGAAGTACTGTGCTGCCCTGTTCTAGGTAATGTCTGTAAAGGAAAGGAAATGTAGTCACTCTATTGTTCCTTCAGGTATAAATGGGCATGTAGTTGCAGAGCAAGATCGATGTATTAGTTAGCCAGGCGTGTAGAAATGACTGGCTGAAGTGTAAAAACATTTCATCAAATGCCCCATCAGCTACAGCTCTTCACAACTCAGAAGGCCTGTGGAGCGTTTCCGTTCCACCTCTAGAAAGAGCAGTTCATAGACTGTGACACTGATGCAGAGGCTGGCTGGATGCGGAGTCTGTGTGCACTTCGCTGCAGTATGATATATAGTCCTGACACACCACTCTGCTGTTGACAGATTTTGGGCCATGTGCTTAAATAACAAAACTTACTATTGATTTAAATGGGACTGTTAATCCCTTGAGTGCTAGTGAGGTCTGCGTTGGAGACTTCGCTAGCATTCAGTGGTTAACTGCCCCATTTAAAGGCATAACGCACTTTGTGTGTGAAAACAATGTTAGTTTTTACTGCTGATTATATAACACTGCTGCTGGGAAACTTATAATTCAAAAGTTTTTACAACTAAATCCTATTTATTTATTTATTTTTTGATATGCAGTATTGGCAACAATATCAACTGGTGTCCACAAGGCAAATTTCTTTTTAATACACTATATTGGAGAGCTAGGTCCCTGAGGACCAGAGGGCTGTGTGACACATTGCATGGCCCTGTGTTCCTCAAGGAGTTAAGTTGTAGACCGGGGGAAGCCAAGAATACCAACGGTGCATGTTCTCAGGATAACCCAGATGAACAGGTAGAAAAAAAACTAGTGGTTCTGTCACTTTAACTGGTCCATCTGTGTTCCAGCTGGGATATCCTGAATACAGGCACTGTTGGTATTCTTTGAGGACCAAGACTGGCTACTGCTGTCATCCACATTGCAGTAATTGGAGCAGTATCACCTCATAAATGCAATAGAAAATTACAGTTTAATTGTTAAAAAAAATAATAATTTATTGTTGGTTTGATTTGTAAAAACTCTAGAATGAAAAATCTCCAAACAGTGAGAGTGCGGTTGTTACTCCAGCTTACTTTTCTTTGCTTTTGGAACTCTAAAAGGCCGTTTTTAAAGGGATAGTAAGGTTTCAAAAAAAAGCAGCTCCAATTAATCTTCATAGTATTTGTGTTATTTGAATACTGTCAGAGTTGTAGTTAAAGAGTAATTGAATGATAAATTATCCCCCTCCTGCCCCTTTTACTGATGTAACACTGCTCACCTCAGAGCAGCAAGACTGTCCGGATAAATCACGGAGAGGGACAATCTTCAATTAACATATGGGAAAAAGCCAAGGAGCAGGGCTTTCGTTGTTCTCACAGTAAGAAGATTGTCCCTTGCTGTGAGCTGTCTGGTCTCAAGACCACATTCCACATCTGAGGAGAGCAGTGTTACTCTAAGTAAAAGTGGTGGGAGGGGAATACTTTATCATTTAATTACTCTTGAACTACAACTCTGACAGTACTGAAATAACACACTCCATGACCCATATACTATGAAGATTAATTGGAGCTGCTTTTATTTTGAAACATTAAATACCAACACAAAAATTAAATAACTTGATACAACTAAATATCCTTTACTTCTTGCATACATAAAATTATTAATGTTTCATGCATAAAATGTAATCCTAAATCTATTTTTATGCATGTTTAAACTGTCCTGTTCAGAGAACATTTATGTTAATGTTTGTATTGGGAGAAAAGAACTAAAGTCCGTTGCTTAAAGGGATAGTAATACTTTAAATGTAAAAAAAAAATATGGTGTAAGGTTTATCCCCAGAGTAAAACAAGGGTACTCACACTGCTGAGAGATATTTTATTAAAAAATAACAGCTCAAACTTGAAATTTTTAGGTGCAATATCAGAGGCCTGAAAATTTACAGGGGCACTGTTGCTACACCATCCTATGGAGATTTATGGTCTACAGACCAGAGCAGTCCATAGGATGGTGTAGCAACAGTGCCCCTGTAACTTTCAGGCCACTGTGATATTGCACCTAAAATTTCAAGTTTGAGCTGTTATAATTGTTTAATAAAATATCTCTCAGCAGTGAGAGTACCCTTGTATATGTATATATATGTATATGTATGTATATATATGTATATATATATATATGTATATATGTATATATATGTATATATATATATATATATACATTTTTTACATCTTAAGTATTTAATATCCCTTTAACTAGTCCCCACTCTTGTACTGCTTTCTAATCTGAGCCCGTAAACCCAGAAATCAACAGGAGCCTTGGAAAAGGCAAGGATATACATTTTATCGGCTGCTAGCGTAAAATACAGTGCATATAACCTCTGCTCATTTGTAGGCATGGGAGTAATGGGTGTAATCTCTGCACTGTGTGTAAAATACCCCCTTGCAATAATATCTTCCATACCACTGCCAGTCACTGCTACTCTCTAGAACAGTACACTGTATTCATGCCCCAGATAATTCACTCTGTCATTTTGTAGCACCTGAATTAGGTGAAACTGCCATATTCTAACAGCAGGGAGTCGTGAGTTCAATCTTCTACATCTGCTAGCTGGAGAAAGTTGTTTTAAGCATTTCTATATATGCTATTATTTATACCAGTGTGATTCTTTTATTACATTTGTGTGAAGGTTTGAATACCATTCTAGAATTAACACACACACACACACACACACACACACACACACACACACACACACACACACACACACACACACACACACGTGTAACACAAGGATACTGGCACTGCTGAGATGCTTCAATTAAAAATAAATATGAAAGGGAGTAAAAAACACAGGTAGGCTTCCCCTTGATTAGTTGTACTTGGGTTTTGCCTTTTCCTTCCTAGTGTTTACCCCTTTTAAAGGGGCAGTACAAGACTGCCCAAAGAACTACAAAAACATTCTTAAAACTGGCCTTCCTGTCTTGAAGATCAATGAACTTCAAGGATGGGTGATGTCTTCACTGAGTGAGGCAGGTGCTCATGGGAAATTCCTATCCTATCTATAGAAGCCCATTGATGGAGGATACCCCAACATAGGGCACCTATTTACTTCAGTACAAATAAGGGAAACTCCCATGAGTGCCTCATTCTGCACTGATGTCACCCAGCCCTTCAGATCACAGTGATCTTCAAGGCAAGAGGGGTGTAAAAGGAGCAGTTTTGAGCTATGGGAACTCTGTTCCTGCAGCTCTTGGGACGCAAATAACAATTTCAAAGGGTCTTGTATGGACTCTCTACTGCCTCTTTAAGGGCTAGAAGAGCTATTTAAGGCTTTTTTTCATGTGGGCAACTTTAGCACAGTGTTTGTAATGCTGTACTAAGCAGCTTCATTCCAGTGATGGTGTTCATGGATGATTTCCACCTTGCAGAATCCATTGGAAAGCCACATACTGCAAGATGGATGCACTCATGCGTTGGGCACATCCAGTTTAAAATATGCTGATATGCATGGTGGCCTATAGGCAGCAGAGCAGATAATTCACACAAGCGATTCTAGAAGCTGCTGTTCACATCCTCCAGTGACTGGCTTGGCCTGTGTGGGTATTGGTCAATAATTGTTGTCCACATGGGGAGGTTTTGTGACACATCTCTATGCCCCCATCTGATTGATTCGCGGGGAAGTGACGTATCTGACATAAGTTGTCATGTCAACTGTCATGAGCTAAAATGGAGGGCAGCCAATTTTCCTATGTAAACTAAGCCAAAAGGGATATTTAGTACATGTGCGCTACATGATTCGATTCAGAGGTGGTCTGACTTACTGAACTGAACCTACAGCAGCATCGGGGGAATTTGAAATGCTATTACACCCCAAAATTGACCTTGCTTTCAATAAACAATTGAGTTAATTTACATATGCATGATTCGCAGTCCTCACTCCATTATAATCCAAAATATCCCTGCAGGATCCTGTCTTCATTGAGTCCTTCCCTGTGGAGAGCTACTGAGGACTCTTCAAATTGTGAAGGCTTTTAAAACTATGTACATTACATTGGGCTGTGTGTGTGTAGACTGGAGAATAAAGGTCAGTGGAACAAAAGCTCTTCAGTGCACAAACTGCAGGCACTCTGTCACCAAATTTCACACTACGTCTCCGTTTAACCCTTTATGGGCCAGAGGGGCACACAACTGATTTGCGTTGCAATGCATTTCACACTCACCTGGTCCTTTGGGGAACTTCACCCATCGATATTTAAGTCCTATATTTAAGTGAATAGATAATTATAATACAATATGTATTTCAAATCATTCAAATTAACCCTTTGAGTGCCATAGGGGTGTGCAGCGCATTACAAAGCAATGCATTGCACACCCCTCTGGCACTCAAAGGGTTAATAAACTGTCAGTGGGTCCCTTCTACTGGCTCATGCTTTGTGTGAACTGTAAGTTTTAACCCTTTGAGTGCCAGAGAGTCAACACATTGAGCCCTTCTCTAGCACTCAAAGGGTTAACTAACAGATCTTCTGAAGTAGGGGGCTGGTAACTCTTGTGAGAGGTGCGGGGGAGGTGAAGAAAGGAAGGTGCAGTGTAAGCTAAACAGAACCTGCATGTTTGCAAACAATGGAACCATTAAGAATCCTGAACTTATTTTGAATTTACAATCCTGTGAGCTTCCTGCCATTGTTTCCATCCTGTAAATCATAACACCTCAAATCGGATTAACCCTGTGCATTCTAGCAATGTCTCAAGCGCATTGCAGAGCAGTGCATTGGTGACTTTTCTAGTATACTAGGGGTTAAAAACCATAACCGAGTCGATGGATTTTAACAAAACTACTTTAAACTCTGCTTCACTTGATAATCCAAAAGTCTATTCCTCCATTTGCAAGGAATATGAACAATGCCTGATAGCATCCACGAAGGCAACAAAACAGTCTATGATCTGAACCCCTCTTTGTTCCCCTAATGATCCCTTTGTGGGGGGTGAGGGCATGGCTAATGGTAGGCAAACTCATACATGGGTCCTTCATTCATTGGAGATCGCAGTGAACGTCACAGCCTCAAACACTGCTCATGTGAAAGGTCTGCTGGCAGCCTCACAGACTGTGCAACCGTGCTCCATCTTTACTGGGTTCCTGCAAGATGCAGCTTTCTGGACTTAAGGATTTTCTGCCTAGATTAACCTTTTGAGTGCCAGAAGGGTGCATAACGCAACACACAACCCTCTGGCACTCACAGGGTTAAATTAAACTGTGGTTTTAAATCTTTGAGTGCCAGAGAGGCATCCAATGCATTGCAATGCAATAGATACTTCTTATACCCTTGAGCGCCAGGAGGTATGTGTTCCATTCATTTCATATACCCAATATTTTATCTTTATATTTAAAGCACTAACTCTCTGGCACCCACATGGGTAAACATTGGAAGTCCAGCAGTTCTTTTGTTGCAGACTTCTGTCAGTCTCCTAATCCTTGGCTGCCAGAGGCAAGCAGTGCTTTTTGCAGTGTAATGTGTTGCAGCCATACAACCTACAGCTAATGACAAAACAATCCCTGAGACGGGGAAAGGGGGAGAAAAGGTTCCCTCCATCAGTGCCAGTGGGAAGCAAGCGCATTACACTGTATGACTTTCAGAACACCCAGTTCTTACACTATGTAAGGTCTATTCACACAAAATTGCCAACATTTCTGCCTCTTGGTTTTCCTCAGGGTTGGTCGACCACAACGCTGATTGTAGGTAATTAAGCTTTTGAGTGCCAGAGGGGTTAAAACTGTTTGAGTGCCAGAGAAGTATTGATCCCTTTGGCAGCCACAGGGTCAAATCTTCATGTCACTTATATATAAATAACTGAATTGTAGGTCTTGGTGTTTATGTAGACTGATGTATTGGTGGTACTGCAGCTCCATTCAGGAGTGCCGGCAGGGTGATGCAGAAGTAATTGGGCCTTGCTCCTCAAACTGAAAAGGTACAGTTCAACAGCAAGTGGGCTGCACCAAAAGGGCAAAAAATATATTCCTGTTCTTAAATGTGTTTACCTTTACGGTTATCAGGGTCTCTATGCACTGAGAAGCAAATATATGGATCCTTTTTAAATCAACTTGCGCCATGTTTTTGTCCCCTATGGTGCATCTTGCTTGTTTGCACCAGAACTACTTCTCTTTCCGCCTGATGAATGAGGTCCATAGGTGCGCATATGTATTTTTTTCATAAATCCCTCTGGCACTTGGGCTTTAACCCTTTGCGTGCCAGAGGGGTACGCAACACAGTTTGCCATGCGTTGCACACTCTTCTGGCACTCAAAGGGTCAATTACAGTTAAACGGTTAGATATAACAAAGCATATTTTGTATTTGGCAGTTATTTTCTAAAGGAAAGAGGCCTTAGTTGGTTACACGTTTGATGGTCGCTTACTTAATGATGTCTTTGATTTCTTGGGGCATGGGTGTCCTCAAGGGCTCTTTAAATGAGGCCTTCCAAACTCTTTGGACCAGGCCTGCATTTCCAGTATATATACACAAAGCCAAAGTGGGGTAATTATGGGGCAAAGCAGAGGAAACGTATTAATATATATGTAATTTTTTGTGTGTGTGCCTATACAATTACTTTTATAGACCTTTTTGTGTGAATATTTTTTGTCAGGAAGGATACATCTGAGATTCTCTTATTTGTATGCGTGTCCTGGGTTCTGTCTACCTCCCAGAAGGGGGAAAAGTCTGAGCTGACCTTACTGGGACTAGAACCTGCAACCCAGAGGTTTGACCAGATTGTACAGCTGATGCATTAATACTGGCACTCAAAAGGTTAACCCATTCAATACTAGAGAGGTCTCGGCGTATTCCTGCAGTGGTTTTGTGCAGTCTGTTTTTGACACACAGGTTGCTGCATCGTAGTTCCTCAGGCGTTTGGGTTGAGCCCAGTTTCTGTAATCTGATTCACACCTGGGCAGTATCAATGTAATTTGTATTGGTAACATGACAAGCTTGGAGGGCAATGTTAAGAACTACACCAGGGTTTATGAAAGGAAAGTCTTTCAGTACTGTTCCTTTGGGACTGGAAGTCAACAGGCTCGCACACACCCCTCTCTGTCTTCAAAAGCGCTGTTAGCCCTGGACCTCAAGTGCCAAAAGGACAAATTGGGAGGAAATTCCAACTTGAGAGCAGACCTATCAATCAAAATGATTGATTGAAGTACTGATTAACTCTCTTTTGCCCAAACATGGATGTCTTTTAGGCCTATAGACTTCTTTAAAGGAGGACAAATGACTAATAATCCCCCGCTTGTCTTACTGTTGCTTGTAAAACCCTGATAACACCCATGAATTTTGCCCTTAAGCTTTCGTTGAAGTGATAACATCTCCAGTCTGGATATCATGTCCAGGCAGACAAGATAGGTGATGGCAGTATTTTCTAGACTGACACAGGTAGAGTCCATGAGCTTACTTAAACATTTAACCCTTTGAGTGACAGAGGGGTACGTAATGCATTGGTTTGCAACGCATTCCGTACCCCTCCGGCACTCAAGGGGTTAAGGACCATGGGGCTATGCAACACACTGCACAGCCATCTTGTCATTAAATGATTAATACTGGTATATGTAGTGTGACTGGCTACATTTCCAAAGAGGCAGAGTAGGCCCTAGAGTGCCAGATTTTGAGGGGCACCTCAGATGTGCTGGCCACACCCACATTTTGGATTGTGGGTGTGGCCAGTGCATTCTCTATGTCCCTGTACCAGTTTTATACGTATTTACAGGATATTATTTAACATCTTGGGTGCTATAGAGATTTCCAACTCCTTGCTAAGCAATGCATTGGAGATCTGTTTAGCAACTAAGGGGTCAAACCATTTTTGTCCTTGTTTGTTATAAACCAAGGGTATTTTCTGTGCCAGCAAATAGCTGACGAGGTCATATGTGGACTGGGGGTGTGGTCATGGGTGGAGCTAAAGGCACCTAGAGTGCCTTGCCTGGGATATAAATCAAGGCCTTGTAGGTGGGGAGAGTTTGAGGTTCTGTTTGCAGGACCCCCCTATTGAAGCAGACAGTCAATGATCTATCTGCAGTGGGAAGAGTTTTGGGTACATGAGCCCAGGTCCACCTCTGGACATGAGTGAAGACTAAATTGGAGATGTTACAGCTTGAACCAAGGAGCAATGCCAAAATTCATATCAGGGCAGAAGGATTTTCAGCTTATAATAAAACTAGTGGTGATTGCTATTAACCCTTTGAGTGCTGGGTCAATTGCAATGAGTTTAATAACCTTCTGGCACTCAGAGGGTTAAGACTTCTACCCTAGAATTGTAGTTTCATAGTTCTGGTGATACTCTACCTCCCCCAATAAATAAAGTGACATTCTCACTGATATAAATGTAAGTGTTCGCTTCAGGTTAAAAAAATAAAACCTGATCCTCTTTTTCTTTGTGCCTACCTCCTTTTTAGCTTTTGAAGTCTGCGGCCCTGTCCCGTATCTCGTTTGGACATCAGACCTTAATGGATAAAAGCAATCTGGGGCAAATGCACTGCACCATAGGTGATAAACATTCCCAAAATCCCCATTTGTTTAAATGGAGACCTCTAGCAATCAAAGGCTCGAACACATCACTTCTGTCTTGCATTTAAGAGGTTAAAAACCGTTTAAATCAATAAGAATTAGAATTGTGTCCTCTTTTAGTGCAATTGGTTTGCTCCAAAATTGGTTTTATACCAGTGGCCCAATAGTGACACACCTAGAACTGGGAAGCGTGCCAAGCCCTATTTAATTTATATCCTCTGTTATGTAATGAAGCTTATATAAATGTACCTGATACAGTGTATGTAAAATCACTGTATAAATATTTATCCAGCCGCACATGCACGCGCGTACACAGGTGTGTGCATTGCCTCATGTAGGAGACAGAAGGGGAGAGCTTAACACTTTGTGTGACAGGAGCGAGACACACTGAGCATTTATAAAATATTTATGCTTCTAAAACAGTGAGAGGCTCCATTTTCCTTAAGTAGGCAATAGAACTGCATAGGGATTAATTATTTAAGGAAAAGGAAAACAATGGAATTTGTAATGCATAAACCCTTTCAGTTCCAGAAGTGTTCATTGCATTGCTTCCCCATTTAGCATTCAAAGGGTTAGTATTTCTCAACATTGTGCCTTAGTGCATGTTTTCAGAATAACCCTGCTTAATCACACATGGGGAGTCATCGGTGGCCCACTCAAGGTAATTGATCTACCTGTGCTTAATTGGGTATATCCGCAAAACCTGACCTGTTTGCATGCCGCGAGGACTGGACCAGAGAAAAACTGGTGACGAGAGAGGTGCAAAGCAATGCATTGCACACTCCTGCTCTCAAACAGTTAAAACAGTAAAATTTAATTTTTTGTGGAAAAATATTTTTATGGCTTCTCCTGTTGATTTACCCTTTGAGTGCCAGAAGGGTGCATAATGCATTGCAAAGCAATGCGTTGCCTGCCCTGTCACTCAGAGGGTTAAAAGGCTGGTGGGAGATTGTTTTTAAAGGGACAATGCAGGTTCACACTAAGTTCATGTTAGCTGATGATGGTAGTCCAATGCTGTCTGCATTATTTTAGTGGCGTTACCCTTCCATTCTCTTTCAGGCTTGGGGATTTTCCTGTTTTGGTGCTCATGGGTTATCCCCATAGAGCCACTTGTAATCCTGTGTCTGAGGCTCTTTGGATTTTCACAGGCTGTTAACGAAACAGTGCCACCTGACTGGAAAACATTTTGAACTCAAGCAATCAGAACAATGACAAATTTATTATTATTTTTTTTTAACTGTGAAACTTCACCAGTACACTTGTTTTTAGTCTATAGGAAAACCCGTACAACTTTTTATGTTATATACTGTGTCTTTAAAGTTACTGCAGCTCAAATTTAAGTGTTTGTGTTCAGACTGGTGAAGGGAAGCACTCAAACTTAAAGCGGAACTAACACCATTAAAAAATGTTGTATCAAATAATCCACCATCTGGCGAATAGCTGCTCAGTAGCGCTAGTGCCAGAATTCTTATCCGTTCATGAGAATGAGCCTCTACTCTGGGACTGACAGGCCGGACGGAACACGGACATCTTTCCATAGTGACGTCCGCGTGCCTGCGCTGTCAGTTCCTTTTGGAGTCGAATGGCTCCTAGCAACGCCTCCTAGAGCCGACTGGGACTGACAGCGCAGGCGCACAGATGTCACAAACGAAAGGTGTCTGTGCTCCGTCCTGCCTGTCAGTCCTGGAGTAGAGGCTCATTCTCAAGAATGGGTAAGAATTGATACATTTTTTAATGGTGGTAGTTCTGCTTTAAATGGTAAAATGGTGCCTGGGTGCTGGAATATGGCTTAATATCATAAATAGAAAATGCCAGCTGTCCCTGGCTGAAACTTTGATTGTGGAATAAGCTGTTAACTTTTTATTAGGAGTCCTGTGAGTGCTGTGGACTTCTTTTTGGTTGATGTAATTTTAAAGAGATAGTATTGTCACTTTTATACAAAAATGTATCTTGCAGCCGTTAAATACTTAAACTCAATGACCCCAGTCCCATAAAGGTTTGAGAGCTAATCTTAAAGTCCCCTTTACCTGATGGTTTTAATGGCTGCAAGATACATTTTTGTATAAAAGTGACAGTACTATCCCTTTAAATATGTACTTACAGCCAGTCAGTGGAAGTAGATTATCCATACATTCCATTCTAAAATATAATCCTAAACTTGCCTTTAACCCTTTGAATGCCAGAGGGGTATGTGTTGCATTCCCCTCTGGCACTCAAAGGGTTAACACACTGAGGGCCAGTGGGGTATGCTTCTGGCACTTAAAGGAGTAGGTCTGTGGCACTCAAAGGGTTAAAACACAAATGGGCAAATAAAGTGACTAATGCCAACTAACATTCAGATGTATTTGATCTCAATCCTATGTTAACATTTTGGTGGCTTGAGATGCAATGCATTGGAGACCTCCTGAACACTGAAAGGGTTAACCCTTTGAGTGCCAGAGGGGTACGCAACGCATTGCAATGCATTGCGTATCCCTCTGGCACTCAAAGGGTTAAAGTTGTTTTGTAGGGTTCCCTCAGTAATTTCATTTGAAACTAAGGGCTTACAAAAGCGAGAACCTTTTGTATTAGAAGAATAACTTGAGATTAACTCTTGAAGCTCCCTTTGCACTGACATAGTCAGCAGCAGGCGTGGGAGCCTCTCTGACTGATCTAAGGAATACAAAACAGTGGAATTCGACCTGTCACGCTTTAATGGGGGAGGCACAAACACCAGGGGAGGGGACTGACGAGTAATGCTTCAGGAACAACTTGTTTGTTCCTTGTCACAGAGGTATTGCTGGTTCCTGCCTCATTAAGTTTCTGAGTCTCCACACAGCAGCCAAGGACGGGTGATCGAGAGACTGAAGGGAGGAAAAGGTACAGGTGGGCTCTTCTGTCCCTGGAGGCAAAAGGTGGGAGGCTGTAGGAGTAGACTGTCCTGAATTCCATACTAATTCACCTGTTTCAGGACTCTTGCCAAATCTTGAGAGAGTTACGATTTACTTTGCAAGAAGAGCAAGATGTACCTGCAGGCTGACTTGCTTTTTAATATTTTATTTTTAACCCTTTGGTACTAGCAATGTCTCCAACACATTGCATGCTCTTTAGCATCCAGTGAGGTTAAAAATAAGAAAATCCACTCTTGGGATTACATGGTGAGAATATGCATCTTTTAACTACCTTTTTAATGTCCTTTTACACTTGTTTTTTATAGAAAGGGTTTTTGTGTTAGGTCTCTTAGCATTCCTTGTTCTCAGTATTCAGATGCATGTTATATGTACAGTCCTAGAAACAGATACTGTGGATATGACTGTCGGATCGGTTGCAGCAAGCTATGGACAATCTCCTATGACACATTGTTGCCAAACTTGTTTGTGTGTGTTTTAATGTGCTGGATACTCTTAAAGGGACAGCAATGTCCCCCCCCCCCCAAAAAAAAAAAAAAAAGTCCAGTTTTGTAGACTTTAAAATATTAATATGCTTCAAACCCTATCTCTCAAACTGCTATGGTTTGAGAGATATAGGTATTCAAAGTTCCCCCCCTCCCTCCCCTTCTAAACGCTGACATCAGGAGATCCCGGTCCGGGGACCCGCAGGCGGCTCTGCAGCAGAGCCGAAATCGCGTTATTGCTAAAGAATTAATTCATTGGAAAGGTCTGAAAGGTGTGCCTGCTTTGCAAGCATACTTTGTAGACCTTTCCAATGAATGAATTCTTTAGCAATAACGCGATTTCGGCTCTGCTGCAGAGCTGCCTTGAGTCAATGACTCTATTCTCCTGCTGTCAGCTTTACAGCTGACATCAGGAGAAGAGAAGGGGGACTTTGAATCCCTATATCTCTCAAACCATAGCAGTTTGAGAGGGTTTGGAGCATATTGATATTTTAACCTCTACAAAACTGGACTTTTTTTGAGAGACATTACTGTCCCTTTATAGTTGTCCTTATAAACTAGCCTTCGTTTATTGAATTTATGCAGGGGAGAGTAAACTGTAGGCTGGTGCCCCACCTCCTGTGTGTATTTGGGGAGAGGGGATCCTGCGAGACAAGTAGGGGGTTTGTTTCAACATTAAAAAGTGGGGCTCCTTAACCCCATAACGACCGGCCGATCGGCGCGGTCAGTTAAGGACCATGAGCTTTTTTTTTTTTTTTTTTTTTAAACTCCTTCCGTTTTCGGACTCCCTGAACAGAGTGCAGCTGCAGGGGGAGCCCGGAATTCCATGACTGTCATGTCCTTGACGGTCATAGTACGTCATGGGCAAATCTGACTGAATGACCCATCACGTACTATGACCGTTAAGGGTTTAATGACTGTCACAGCCTCTGTTACTGAGCAGTCAGAGTAAAGTTGCAGCATGTCACACATCCCCATGGCACATGATCATACCTAGGTACTTTCAGTTGAGGGCTACCCGGAGGGTAATCCTCGCTTAAGCAGGGGGTAACAAAAATGACGCTAATCGCGTCAAAAAGGGGTGGTTAAATGTGTCACACACAAGGCTGGAGACGGAGGCACAACGTGAGAAAAAGCAGATGTGGCAGAGTTTCAATAGAAACTCTCCACATCCAGAGGAATCAGCCTCTGCCCTGGAGACCCGGTAAAGCTCTGTCAGAACCGGAGTCTCCGGGGCAAATCCGGAGAGTTCCCAGGTATGCACATGATACAATTGTCTCTCTAGTGTACATAACAACGTACCACATGATACTAACGTGCGTGTTTTTCTGGTGTGTTAATATAGCCGTGACAGTGTTCTTGTAGACATGCTCTAGACACATGGCTTTTTGTACAAATCGGGGATAAGAAATTCTGGAAAAAAACGCCTGCATCAAACAGTACTGTTTATCCCGGAATTACTCTTCTCTTTCTTTCTGCATAAAGCACCTTGGTCTGCAGATAAAGCATCTGAGGGCCAAATGTGGCCCTAGGGCCATCTGTTTGCTCCCTCTCCTCTCTCTCGGTGCCTGTTTTCTTTTCTGCTCTTGTGTTTGGAGCTGTGCTCAACCTGTGATTTGAAGAATCTTCCTTTCCAGCTACTGATTTCAGAGGTTGAGCAAGGGGTTGTGTGTCGGCTACTGCAGAATGGCTGTCAGATGGTGAGCGGAGTTGCATGGCGATCCTTCCCTGGCGGCTGAAATAATAACCTCATTACTTTCTAGCTAGTATGTGTATGTTTTGGTTTTATTAAGAAGGCAGCACAAATATGTCTTCACTGTATACAGCTATTGTGAATTATCCATGAGGCCTGTTCAGTGAATACTAGCCTCCAGGTGACACGCCAGCTTAGAGTTATGAAATTGTAAGTTTCATAAAGTGGCCCTGTCACCGTAAGACGACTGAGAATTAAAATCTGCAAATATATTATACCTTTTAATTATTTTTTCTGAAAAACAGTTTGACAAGTTAACCTGTGTGTTAGTGGCACAGTGTAGTGCTTTTTGCCAATTCTTTGCAAAGAATGCCAGTTCTATTTGAGGTCAAACTTCTGCTCACTGGGCTGTTATAGATGCCCCCAGTGTGTGGGCTCTGTCTTGATCATGGAAGGGCAACATGAGGCCTCCAGGCTGTTGCTGGACTACAATTTACATCATCCTTTGGATGGTGGGAGTTGTAGTCCAGCAGCACTTAGATTATCTCAACATTGACTACCCTGTTCTAGTCATCATAGCTCACACAGTGTGTAGTAATCATGGACCAGGTTATGAGCTGATTAACATAACATGCCAGACGGTGCCACCAACAAAGGTTCATTTTGCAAACTATTTATATTGCAAACAAATGGCATGTACAACATATAGGCAGTTTTTAATTATCCTTAACTTCCAGTTGGCAGATACCACAATTTAGTTGTCTTGTCTTTTTTGCTTATTCCACAATGTGAAGTCTTTCTGCATCTTCCCTTGTAAATATTTGACAGTCTTGGGTCCCCTAAGATCCAAGTTGTTTAAAGGGATAGTAATATTTAAGTATTACTAATCCCTATAGTAAAGCCCTGCTAAAAAAAAACCCGTATTGCCCCCACTGTCATCTCTCAAACCTTTATGGTTTGAGAGATGATCGCTCCTAAAGTTGCCCTCTCCCTCCCACTTCCCCGTAGTCGGTGTTCTTGCTGACTGCAGAGAAAGCCTGTCGTACAACTTTCAGGCGGCTCTCCAGCACAGCCTGATCGCGTTACTAAAAAAAAACAAAAAAAAAACTTTCACTGAAATGGTCTTCTACGTGTGCTTGGTTTGTTTTTTTGTTTAATGCGATTGCGGCTTGCAATCGCGGATTGCTGCAGAGCCGCCTGATGATCTTTGACCGGATTTCCCTTCAGTCACATACAAAGCTGACTTTGGGGAAGGAGGAGGGAGAGGGCAACTTTAGAAGCAATCATCTCTCAAACCATAAAAGTTTGAGATGACACTGGGGGCAATTTTTTTTTTTTTTTTTTTTTTTTTTTTTTTTTTTTAAAGTAGGGCTTTACTATAGGGATTAGTAATACTTAAGTATTACTATCCCTTTAATACTTGCTGAGGAGGCCTTCATTTTTCAGTGGGTCACCAATGGCTAAAGATGATGATACACAATCACTACAAAACCATTTTCTGCTTGTTTAGAAGAAATTTTCCACAAACTAAAATGGGGGAAAAAAAAACTTTAAAGTGGTAGTAATGTTTTACACAAACAGCAGCTCCAATTAATCTTCATAGTATTTGAGCCGTAGAGAGTGTTATTACAATACTGTGAGCATTGTAGTTCAAGAGTAATTGAATGATAAATTATCCCTCTCCCGCCCCTTTTACCTAGTGCAAGCCCCCACTCCTCAGATGTGGAATCTGGTCCACCGACCACACAGCTCACAGAAGGGGTCAATATTCTACTGTGAGAACAATGAAAACCCTGCCCCCCTTGACAGGTTTTAAACTTTTTCTCCTTCTCTTAATTGAAGATTGTCCCTCTCTGCAGTCTACTTGGACACACCCTGCTGCTCTAAGCTGAACAGTGTTACATCAGTAAAAGGGGCAGGAGGGGGATACTTTAACATTCAATTACTCTTGAACTACAACTCAAACAGAATTGAAATAACACTCTCCAAGGCCCAAATACTATGATGATTGATTAGAGCTGCTTTTATTATGACACAGTACTATCTCTTTAACCCTTTGAGTGCCAGAGGGGTGTCTCTGGCACTCAAAGGGTTTCATTTTGAACAACTAATCTGGAGACTAAAGAGGTGCAAGCCATTTACATCACTGGGGAGAAATAAATGTCTTAGAACTTTAAATTTAGTTTTTACTCCTTGAATTCTAGAGGTCTACAGTGCATTGGAGGCTTATTTAGCATTCAAGGGATTAAAACTGTAATTAACTCAAATCGAATTTGGGGGGGTATTTTGTCTCGTAATGTTGCAATTGGTTTGCTCCAGAACTTTAGCTGACGTGAGGTGGGGCTTTCTGTGGCATTTTATATGTGCGATATGCACTGGGATTACTTGTAGCAGGGTCTGGGGAAAGGATGAATAATTGTTTATACCACAACTGACTCCATTTTAAGACCATGCACTTTTCATATGCATGTGAATGTCCTGTGTATGTAGCTACTAGCTGAAGAGCCTGTTACACGGGCCACATTGCCACTGCCAGCCGGTCGCGGTGCAGACATACTCGGTAGAGACTGCCCGCACCGTGGCTGATACAGAGTGGGACGCTCCTTCGGAGTGCCCCACTCTGTATCAGCCTCGTCACTGGCAGTCTGTACTGCGCATGACTACAGCACGCGCAGCAGTCTCTACTGCGCATGACTGCGGCATTACGCACATTTTAGCCAATTATGTAGGATTATTATAATAATGTTAAAGTCTGATTGTCTATCACATCAGTGCATTTTTTAAGTACATGTGTACAAGTTTTCATACGATGATACTTTATAATGGGGTAAACAGTAGAATATTTTTAATGAGATACTTGCCCTTTTTGAGCATTGAAGTGAAATGGGAACTATACAGATATCAATAAAATTACTTTGTAGGAGTCCTTCAGTATCCGATGACAATTTGTTAACATAAACCTCTTTGAGTGCCAGAGGGGAATGCAACACAGAACGCAAAGTGTTATGTGGTAAAAGAAATGCCTAAACTGCTTTCATTATATTTGTTGATTAGTGATAGTCCTCCACATCATACTTCCTGGATGCTTTCACAGGGGCAGAAATGATTGGCTGGAGCCCACATGGATCAGCCATTCATTTCAGGACTAGTTGAACAGCCCGTTACACGGGCCACAGTGCCTCTGGCAGCCGGTCGCGGGGCAGTCACGCGCAGTAGACTGGCTGCGCCACTGCTGATACAGAGCTGGACGCTCCTTCGGAGCGCCCAGCTCTGTATCAGCCGCGGCGCGAGCAGTCTCTACTGCGCATGACTGCCGCACGCGCAGCAGTGTCTACTGCGCATGTCGGGCGTTACACACGATTTAGCAAATTATTATATAGGATGTGATGAGAACTTGGATGTCATGTCAGCAGCCACATATGCCTAGTAAAGACTGTGTGCTGGACTCTGGGGTGTTGGCACAAGGTGATAATCACCTTTTGTGGACACCATTGTCCACCATTAAACATTTATATAGTGGACGAGACAGCCAATACAGCACCACCCATGTGAAATGGGCAGTAATCCTATGGACCATAGTCAAAAAAAAAAAAAAAAAAAAAAAAAAAAATGGAGCAATATGGAGGCAAACTATACCATAGAGACCAGATAAAATTTCCCATGGATTTAAAATGGGCTTTTAACGCTAGGAGTGCCAGAGGGGTTTGAAATGCAGTGCTTTGCATGCGTTGCATACCCCCTGGCACTCAAAGGGTTAGACTCTTGAATGCTGGAGGTCTCCAAGGCATCACAAGCCTTTGAGACCTCTAGCATTAAAAGGGTTAAATCCAAATTTAACCTTTTGCTTTCCAGAGGAATGCCAGAAACATTGTGAAGCAATGTGTTTGGTGCCCCTCTGGAATTCAGAGTGTCAATTCAGTGGGTATTTGGGCAATTTTTTGCTTCCTGTTGTGTGAATCGGCTGCAGCAGAGGTGACAATGGGAATTTTTCAGATTTATAAGACCTTTTAACTACTTGAAGCTGGAGACCTCTAGCATTTAAGGGGTTAAAAAGGTTAATTTAAATCAGTGGTATTTTTTCCTTATGATGTAGTTGATTTGTTTCTCCCTTTTACTTTGTGTATTCTTCCACTAGAATGGTGTCTTATAAACCTGGCAGCTATGAGGCAATCCATTCTAGTCTCATAGGTGTGGCTTTGGTCACGTAGAAGAGGGAACTGTTAGGTGGAGGTGACTATCAGTCTAGGTGAGCTTGTCCCTCAGAGAGCTGTGCTTTGAATGACTGAGTTAAAGGAAGTATTTCCATAAAGAAGCAACACCTGCATTCCACAGCAGGGTGGCCTCCGCGTGTTTCTGTGATTAGCACCAGCTCTGATAAATCAATGTTTGCTGATTGGTTTAAAGTTGCTGACTGACTGTAACATTTTTCTCTTTACTGTCTGTCTTACCTTGCAGAGTGGCCAGATCCGTTGAAGCTCAGGATGAAGCGGACAGCCTCCTGTTTTTTCTTATGGCTTTTTATCCAACTTCCCATACATGGATCTTCCACTAAGGTGGAATATAAGGTGTACGAAGAGCAGCCACCTAATGTTTTGATAGGGAGCTTGGCTGCTGATTATGGCTACCCAGACTCAAAGCACCTTTATAAACTGGAGCTGGGATACCCTTACTTGAGAGTAGATGGTAAGACTGGGGACATCTATACTACAGAAACTTCCATAGACCGAGAGAGTCTGCGAGAGTGCCAAAACTTGTTCCCTGGGCAGCAGTGCTTCTTGGAGTTTGAGGTGTCTATGACTGATCTGCTTACACCGGTTCCTAGACTACTTGATGGACAAATTGAGATTTTGGACATAAATGACAACACTCCTAACTTTAATTCTCCGGTCATCACACTGTCCATTCCAGAGAACACCAATATTGGAAATCTTTTCCCCATCCCAGCTGCCACAGATCGTGACTCTGGGGTGAATGGGGTGGCATCTTACGAGCTGATTGTTGGACCTGAGGCAAGTGAGCTGTTTGGCCTGCAGGTGGCAGAGGATCAAGATGAAAAGCAGCCTCAGCTTATAGTGATGGGAAACCTTGACAGAGAACAGAGGGACTCTTATGATCTTACTATCAAGGTACAAGATGGTGGCAGCCCACCCAGAGCTAGCAGTGCTCTGTTGCGCATCTCCATCCTTGACACTAACGATAACGCACCCAAGTTTGAGAAAATGGCTTATGAAGCAGTGTTGCCTGAGAACAGCCCAATGGGACACACTGTCCTCCAGGTAATAATTATTTTCCATGACACCCCCCAACACACACACACACACACACACACACACGCACACACACACACACACGCACACACACACACACACACACACACACACACCTTTCTCTCTTTTCAAAAAGTTAAATCCATTTTAGAGGAACTGAATAGCAAAGACCTAGTTGTCAGCATGTGTACCTGTTTTCTATCAGATAACTAATCAAAGCATGCACTGTGTGTCTAATGGAGTGGATATTCCATTTCTGTTCTATCCAGGATTACAGCCTGAAGGGATTAGATACCAGTTGGAAGGGTGTTTTTAATGTGAGATGAGATCTGATCAACTGAAGACCGTCTGGGACTTGAACATCTCCTTGCCCCTAATGCCTAAATAAGTTTTCAAAGTCACCTATATCTATTTAGAAAACTAGATTTAGCATTATTTGCGTTAGGCTATGTAGGGCATGTTGTGCAAGCACTTCCTGTTTAGCCCTACATTACTTCACCTAGCACTCTCTTAGTACTGAAAGGGGTACCGTAGGTGTCCGTGAGGGAGGTAATATAGGGCTAAAACAGGAGCTTCCTGTATGTTGTGCCTTATGTAGCATAATCTAGTAATCTAAAATGCCAAAAAACTAGGTTTCTAAAGAAAAAAAATGCTAATGCCACAAATAAGCTAATTTGAAATCTTTCAAAAATCAAGTTTTCAATTTGGTGGTTTAACTTCTCTCCCTACAAAAAAATAAAATAAAAAATGATGGCATTACTGATCGTTACTCTGCTTCCTCCACACTCTCTTAAATCGACACCAACACTAAAATCAAACTCTTATTAACCCCTTAAGGACCAGAATGGAGTGCACCACATTGCAAAGCAATGCGATCTGGCCCTTTAAAGGGTTACTGTATGTGCTTTAACGTGTTTGTATACGACGTTAAACAAAAGTTAACCGGATATTGCATGTGTTTGAATTTCAGTGGAGGAGATTGCCGTTTTTTTACATAAGGCCCATTGAGTAGTTCATGGTAGTAAATGAAGTGTGCAAATGAGCAAACTGAAGCAGTTCTAGAGAAACCAAATACACTGCGGGAGAACAATGAATATTTGCCTGTGGTTTAACCCTTTGAGTGCCAGAAGGGATACACAGCGCATTGCAAAGCAATATGCTGCGTACCAATCTGGCACTCAAAGGGTTAAATGGGGCTTTAACAAAAAAAAAAATAAATAATAAACCAGTGGAAAATTTGGGATTGTTTGGTTTTCCCCCTATAGTGCAGTTGGTGTGCCCCAGAATTGCTCCATTTTTCTGTTTATACTGTAGGGTCATATGTACGTTGTCAGGAACAGGAAATGAGAACTGCAAAATAAAATGGCTTTCACCAGCCTGCTGGGAAAAAAAACCCATACATGAAATAGTAGTGTATTATCACACTTTATTATACATAATATACATACAGTAACACTAACCTGAGCTAAAGTGCTTGGTGGACATATTGCAGTTAAATACACTGCAACTTGGTCTAGACAATGAATGCATGGTACTGTAAAATTCAGCCTCATAATTAACTTTGAGAACACACCAAATGACAAACACCACAGCTCCAACCCCGTCCAGACAACTTCTTATGCATATTCTTGATATGCAGACTCCTAAATCTGAAATTTCTACATGGGAAAGGAGGGGTGGGAGCTCCTCAAACCACGCTGACCTAAACAAAATTGCTGCAGAGACCCAGCGTCCTTTACCGTTCAGTACCATCCCTGAAAGACCTTCCAACCAACCAATGGCTGACCAGGGAACAGATTATCAACACGCCTCACCTATTCCCCACTTCCTCTCCAGCCTTGTAAAGGTCCCTGTGCCCAGTGCTCCCACTCTAGGGATTCCATTACATTTTACCAAGGTACACACATTCAGACAGCTTGCCAAAACGTAATCTTACATATTGCCTAAGGTTTTCTTTTTATTCGGTTTAACCCAGTGGGTACTGGAGAGGTCTCCAATGCATTGCTTTGTAGTGCATTGAAGAGCACTCTAGTGTCCAAGGGGTTAAAAACCTTTCTTTAGCAGTATGTGTTTGCTTTTAAACACCTGTGCTCAGTACTAGCCGTTTCTGAGGTCGCATGCCAGTGTATTGCTTTGACCTTGAGCTAGTCTCACTGCAGATACCTTTGCCCAAGTGTTCGTTACAATGTAGAACCTTCCAGTGTTCCATTACACTGGAAATGAAAACAAGCGGTATTATTAGGGATGATGATTACTATACAAGACAGGCCACCAGGAGCACAATTAACTGGTTGTTCTTGGTTTCTTTCACCTTCAGTAAATAAGGGAAAAAACAGGTTTGGCAGTTTTTCTCCCTTTATTTCCAAGACCGTGTCACTGCCTCAGAGGGAAAAAAAAAAAATCTGAGAACCGGTTCCAGGTGACTGCTTTGTTTGCGGGATGTTTTGAATTCCAACTGTGTAATGTGTCATGGGCTATTGCCTTCCTAGGAACAGGTTAGGTGACTTTCTGTTTGACAACTGCTTATTTTCTTTCGCAGCCTTTCCTTCGAGAACGATTCCAGGTTTTGACTCACTTGAGCTAGATTTTCTCTATAGTCTTTTTGTCATACCACCATAGACTGTTGTATTTTGCATTAAGAAACCAGAACCACTGGAAATCTTGTGTGCAACTAACTGCACTGGTTCACGGCTTTGCAAATATAATGGATAAATCCCGTTTTTACTAGCCCCACAAAACCATGTAAAAGAGTAGGCTACCTACAATAACAGGAAGCAGAAAGGATTTTATTTTTTTTTGTCAAAGACAAGCTAATTGGAGCACATTTCCCCTGTAAAACACACCCGCCTCCCACAGATCGATATGTAAACACTTTCATAACTTGGTTGAATAAAGTTTCAAGAGACGAGGGGGAAACACTTTCCTTTCTTGTCAGGACTGTGCTATGTGTAAGACTATCTTGGCAGATTTTCGAAAGGAAAAACACCAGCTAGCTTTCTGCTTAATAACCACTAAGTGGGCTATATAATATAGACTACTTACCTTGAATTCTAACATTGAAATAAGTGGCCATTTATTTATTGGGTCTTGCTTAGGGTTCTGTCATATATACAGCCTTCAAATATATTAATTTTACTGTTTTTTTCTCTTGTGCTGTGTAAATGAACAGACATATGTTGATACCTTGAAAGTTTCATGTCCCTTTAGAATCATGGATTTGTCTAATCTCATTTAGACTGATAGTCAATGAAATCTAAAATCTAAGATGGTACAAAGAAAATGTAAAATATATATATAAAACAAAATATAGATATGCCTGACTACTGTATGACGTGTATAGGTAAATGGCACATTAAGAGCCCCATAGTCTTATAGGGATAATTCCCACTTTCATGTTCATTAATGGAAGTACGCACTGGGCTTCATGCAAAGTGTGGTCAGAAAACCCTGAGGACAGATATGAATCAGTTCTATGTGCAATGATTTCCAAAAATGAATAGTTAATACTGGATGCTGTGTGCATTGAGGTAGACGGATCAATAGCCTTGTTGGCATTCAGTGAGTTGAAAAGTTTCTTTTAATTGAAAGAAAATGGTAATTTCCCCTATGGTGAAATTGGTTTGCTCCAGAATTTAGCCCTAGATGTCTTTTAAAAATCTTACCAGTGGCTGCACTGAACTACTACCAGTAATACATCTAAGGGGCTTGCCATTCATTGGAGGTTTTGCCAACCTCCAACATTGCTCTTGTGACAGGCCTCCCAGCAGCCCAGTAAGCTACAGTTCAGATTTCTTGCTGCAGTTTTACGGTTTTCTTACTTGACCAACATTTAAGTAGTATGTTGGATTTTGATGTGTTCGTGCGAGGCAGTAATCACCTGTGTGAAAAGCACCATAGTCCTGCCAAGTCCCTTTCATAACGAGCGACCTCACCAATGCAACATCACTGCGTTTGTTGCCTCTGTGAAAGGGGGCTTTACCCTGCAGCTTTGGATATAGCATTGTAAAAGTTAATTTGATTACAGGAAACATAACTTGAGCCTTGGCCTTATCTTTTCCAGGCTGATCTTTAACTAGTTCCCACATAATTCTTGTTCATAATGACAGTACTTGGAGAGGGAGGACTGGTGCCATTTGTATCCTGTCTGAAAAGAATGTCCAAACTACCACCAAAAGACTATTAACCATTTCATGACCAGAGGTGTCTACTACTGTGAATTAATGTGTTTCACCTCTCAGGGGTTTAATGTGGAAATTTGTGGTTTTAAGCATACCATCTCGGCATGCTTGAAACTCATTGCTTGTTAAAAGCTTATTTCCGTGTACCAAGTTATTTGATCTCTGCTAATTTGTTTGAAATGGGGTAATAGTTCAGCTCATGAAGGAAAATTATCATGTTTTACAAATTCTATTCTCCTCAGTCTTTGGGGACTTGTCATGACCCAAATTACCTTATCTTTGAGAGCTGAAGTTCTGCAGTTCAGGGACTGTTGCAGATCTGCTCTGGCTCTCAATTCCCGAAAGAGCAGACATGATGATGGTTTCCCTTTAATTCAACTCTCTGTGGTAACATCAGAGTCTGGATGTTCCTCTTGCCTGGCCAGCCAGCCGATGGTTTATAGAATTCATAGGATTAAAATGAGAATTTGTCTATTGTGACAAATTTATTTTGCTTAGAATTGCCCTCCAGTAGCTTTCTGTATTATAGCCCACATGGTAAAATATTTACAACTATGTTAGTCTGGTGGATATTGAATAGGGTTGGTGAGAACTGTGGCATATTTATTATTTATTTTTTTTACCAACCCGAAATCTGCCCTTTAGATAATTATCCAGCAGTTTGATGTGTTTCATGGCTTTAGGGTCTGGGATGTGTCTGCCACTGAACATTTTTCAGTTCAGCAGCACATTGATCAGTTGAAGAACTGTGGCCCATTTTAATAAAGGCAGCATAGTATGAAATGGGTTCAAATTCACATCAGTCATGGAAGAACGACTTTGACACCATCAATATGTGATCAAAGCAATCCACACACTTCATGGCTGTATTGATCTTTTGCCAGCTGTTCACTTCGGAGGATTGATTCTGGGTTGTAACATTTGTGAAATCTAACTGAAGAATTCGGTTTTCTTGAGAAGTGAGGAGGAAAAATGCTGTTTATCATGACCGACATAATTGACAGTGTTTTGAGTTTGTCCATAAGGTTTATTAATTCTGGTGTAGACCAAATGCATCATTTGGAATAAACAATCCAAAAATGTATTTCTATTAAATTACTTTAAACACCTTGGGGGAGATTCACGAAGTGTGATAAAGAGGTGATAAAGTGGAGATGACTTCCCCAGTGATATCACTTCTCCAGTTCCTACATTATTCTATAGAACCTATGTACTAATGTCTCCAAAGTTGAAGAAATTTTAGTACATAGGCTTCATAGAAAAACACAGGAACTGGAGAAGTCCTCTCCACTTTATCACCTCTTTACCACCGCTTAGTGAATCTACCCCCTTGAATGCTAGAGAAGTCTTCAGCGCATTAAAAGCTCCTTTGAGATGTAGTGTGCCCCCCCCCCCCAATAACTGTACCACTTTACTTACATACATACATACGTCTCAGTGACTCATTTGGTTTTATTGCCCCTGGATATATCCTGTACTAAAATTACAGTAAATTAGGCATGACTAGTATAATTACTACACACCACTTGTTTCCCTCTCTTGAAACATGGTACGTGTTTAGCTCAAACTTTGCCACTGTTGCTCATTTTGGCAATGCATTTTAGGTGTGTGTGTGTGTGTGTGTGTGTGTGTGTCTGTAAGTACTTACAGAATATTCAATCAAAATGCCAATGGTTTTTTTGTTATCTCCTTAAAGGGGAACATTCACATAAAAAAAAAAAATGAGCATGGGTTTTATTTAATAAAACAAAATTTGTGCTGTTTGTTTTTTTTTTTTTCATTCGCCTAGGAGCGGAGATATGAAGACTTCAAATCGGGCACTTCCGCATTCTGTGGCACCCTGTATGTGCCACAGGACTTCCCATCTGCCTCCCAGCTGGCCCAGGGAGTGCGTTCACGCTCCCCTTCATAGCTGTATTTATATGGGCTAATGTTACAGCAATCTCCATTTACCATGCTACTGAGATTGCAGGGCTATTCTTGTTTTATCGAATAAAAGCCATGCTCCATTTTTTTTTATTTTTTTATTTATTTTTTTTTTAAATTTGAATGTTCCCCTTTAACAGTGTAGTTGTTTGCAGATATTTATCTGTCAGAGAACATTCTAGCATGTGTAGATTTACTATGTAAAAAATCAGAACAAAAAATTGTTACAATATAAGCAAGATAGCACAGGGAGCATTTATTGCTGCAAAGAGACTAACATTGTATTGCATCGTGCTTTGATGGTCTGTAGACCAAAGAACATTCTGGAAACGGAGGTCCAAGTAGCTTATTGTACAGGATATTTAAAATGTTAATCTATATATTTTTTTTTAAGATGGAAAAATAAAAGTATAGGCAAGTTGACTGTCCATAATAAGACAATGTGATATTTCACATTGAAATGTTGATTAAATCACTTGGTGGTGAGAAGTCGTGGGAATTCTTGCCTTGTTTTTTTACCTTCTACGTTCACTTTCTTATTAGGTGAGAGCACCCAGGCATTCAACACTAGTCAGTGAAAGCTTCCCATATTGCTTTACAGTATAACAATAAAGTTCTGTGTTGTACTCACATAACACTAATTTACTGATTATGTGTCACAAAAGTTCGTTAGCATTTGCAGGGGATTTTTGTGTTGATCCTACCTGCTGTGGATATAACTGTACAGTACAAGATGAAGCTCCTGACAATAAATAATAAACTACTATTATCATCATCATCATCATCATCATATATAATAATTCGCTAAAACGTGTGTAACGACGCAGTAATGCGCAGTAGAGACTGCCCGCGTTGCGGCTGTCATGGAGCGGACAGTCTCTAATGAACATGACTGCACTGCAACCGGCTGGCACTGTATCTGCCACAGCTTGGGCAGTCTCTACTGTGCATGACTGCCCTGCGACCGGCTGACAGTGGCACTGTGGCCCATGTAACAGGCTCTTCAACTAGTTAACAAAATTAAAAACATACAAATAGTAACACATTATCCCTCAAGGCAGCTCAAGGTCTTTGGACCGAGTTAGAAAGACTTCAGTGGTAGGAATTTGGCTTCCAGAAATCCAGCAACAAAGAACCATGGAGGTTATGCCCTAAAGCTTGGTAAAGAGGTGATAAAACGGAGATGACTTCTCCAGTGATATCACTTCTCCAGTATTTGTTATTATATAGCGCCTATGCACTATGTTCTCCAAAGTTTCTGGAAATTTTAGTGAATTGGCTCCAATAACCAAGGATTTGTAGAAGTTATCTGCTTTATCACATCTTAGTGAATATCCCCCCATGTCTGGTTCTACTGCCGTGATATCCAGGGCCAAGTAAAGATTAATTTAGAAAATCCAATAAACACAGAGCTGACTCAAAATATATTTTACCTTTGAAAAGTAGGCCGTTCTAAAGAAATCAATCATTGTTGGAGACTGACGGTTGTGTTAGCGCAGTCTGCACGCCTGTGCTGTCAGTCCTTCTGGTTACCATATGGTACGCTGCAATGCTTCTTGCAGGAGACCGGGACTGACAGCGCAGGCACGCACACAAGATGTCTACGCTGTAGCCTGGGTCCCGGTCTCCTTCAATGATTGAAAAGTAACCCGTTCTAAAGAAATCAAAGGTAAAATATATATTCTAAAGCTAGTTACTACCTGCTTAATTATAGCAGGGTGACTTTGTAGCGGATGAAAGTTCCGCTTTAAATGCACTTTTATTCCTTCCCCTATGGAACACCAGAATTGCTCCTTTTTTGTTATTTACATATGTCTGCACCTCTTTCTCTTTGAAATGTGTTTTAGATTTTGAAATTCTCATTAGTTTTATTAATATTCTAATCCTTTGTGTTTTCTAGGTAAAAGCCAATGACTCTGACCAAGGAGCCAATGCAGAGATCGATTACTCCTTCCACCAACCCTCTGATCTTGTGCGGCGACTGCTACATCTGGACAGGTCAACAGGTGTGATTACAGTTCAAGGTCTTGTTGACCGCGAAGATGTTGGTACACTACGTTTCTCTGTGATAGCCAAGGACAAAGGATCCAACCCTAAATCTGCTCGCACTCAGGTGACCATCACAGTTCGAGACACCAATGATAACAAGCCAGTGATTGAGATTAGAGGGTTTGGTCTGGTAATACACCAAGGTGGGGTGGCAAACATATCGGAAGATGTACCAGTGGAAACACCTGTGGCCTTGGTGCAGGTGTCTGACATAGATGAAGGAGAGAATGCTGCCGTGACCTGTGTGGTGGCTAGAGATGTCCCCTTTCAGCTGAAACAGGCTAGTGACACAGGTAGTGACAGCAAGAAGAAGTACTTCCTCCAGACTACCACGCCACTGGACTATGAATCTGTGAAAGAGTACACTATTGAAATTGTGGCGGTTGATTCTGGCAACCCTCCTCTTTCCAGCACAAACTCATTGAAGGTGCAAGTGACTGATGTTAATGACAATGCACCTGTCTTCACCCAGAGTCTGATGGAAGTTGCCTTCCCTGAGAACAATGATGTTAACGATCTTGTGATGGAAGTAAGCGCAACTGATGCAGACAGTGGCTCCAACTCTCAGTTGACTTATTCCATACTGGCTGACCCTTCCTCTCGGGGCATCTTTTCAATTAATCCAGACTCGGGTCAGATTCGAGTTAACACAGTGTTAGACAGGGAGCAGAGGGAACATTATGATTTCCACGTGGTTGCCGCTGACAAGGGAAGCCCTAGCCTAAAGGGAACAGCTTCTGTTGTAATAAATGTGCTGGACCGTAATGACAATGACCCCAAGTTTATGCTAAATGGTTACAATTTCTCTGTAATGGAGAATATGCCTCGATTGAGCCCTGTGGGCATGGTGACTGTCATTGATGCAGACAAAGGTGAAAATGCTCGTGTTCAGCTTTCTGTGGAGCCAGATAGTGGAGAGTTTGTCATACAGAATGGGACGGGCACTATCCTCTCCAGCATCTCCTTTGACCGGGAGCATCAGAGCACCTACACCTTCCGATTAAAGGCGGTGGACGGAGGGGACCCGCCCCGTTCCTCCTATGTAGGGGTGACAATAAATGTCCTTGATGAAAATGACAATGCCCCAGTGATTGTTGCACCATCAAACATTACCTATGTCTACCTGACACCTCTAACTCAACCAGGAACACAGGTCAATCGGGTGCGAGCTGAGGACATGGACACTGGCATAAATGCAGAACTCTCTTATACCATCGCTAGCGGCAATCCCTTTGAACTCTTTCATATCTCTCCTAATAGTGGAGAGGTATCATTGGAAAAAGAGATAGTAAGGAAGCACTATGGTTTGCATCGTCTAGTTGTCAGGGTGAATGATCGAGGGAAGCCTTCGAGACATGGCACAGCCTTGGTCCACTTCTACATCAATGAGACCATGTCGAACCAGACCTTAGTAGAGACTTTACTTGGTCACAGCCAGGACACGCCACTGGATATTGATATTGCTGGAGACCCAGAATATGAACGCAGTAAACAACGCACTAATATATTATTTGGTGTGATTGCTGGTATTGTGGCAGTCATTGTAGTCATCGTGGTGGTCGTTGTTGTGGTGAGCTACTGCCGGCAGAAAGAAACAAAAAGTGGCTATCAGGCTGGAAAGAAGGAAACAAAAGATCTTTATGCCCCTAAGCAAGGAAATAAAAACAACAAAATAAAAAACAAGGTCAAAAAGAGCAAGTCTCCAAAGCCAACTAAACCAGTAGAGGAGGATGAAGAGAATGGACTGCAAAAGTCCCTCAAATTTAACCTGATGAGTGACTCTGTTGGAGACAGTCCAAGGATCCACCTTCCTTTGAATTACCCACCAGGAAGCCCAGACCTGGGGCGTCACTATCGTTCAAACTCTCCGCTGCCATCCATCCAGCTCCAGCCCCAATCCCCATCTGCCTCCAAGAAGCACCAGGTGGTGCAAGATCTGCCGGCTGCCAACACCTTTGTTGGCACTGGGGACAACAATTCCACTGGCTCTGATCAGTATTCGGATTACAGCTACCGGACCAACCCTCAGAAATACAACAACAAGCAGGTAGGCGATTACTTTCTTCATGAGGCTTCCAGGAACGGCACTTTGGCCTGGACTGACGTTCGGTGATGACTCTCCTTGGGCAAGAGAGTGAATTACCTAAGAGCCAGTGTGATGGGTGGTATGATGGGGAACAAAAGACACCTTTCAGATTTATTCTATGGCAGAGGTGATAGGAAGTTAATTGATAGCAACCTTGCTGTATATTTTACCAAAGAGAAAATGCTATACAAAGCCATCAGCACTTCAAGATAGTAGGCTACACGTTTGCATTGGTTTTTTAAATGCCTATTTGTTTCTTAGAGTTAAATTATTTTTTATGCTGGGGGGGGAATAAAAAGGGTGGAAATATCTAACTCCTTTGAGTGCCATAGGCTTGTACAATATGTTATGAAGCAATGCATTGCACACCCCTTTGGCACTCAGTGTTACATCTTGAGGATACGAAGGATCTGCAGTGTATTGTAGAACCATATTTTGCACTCCCCTTTTGACGTTGAATCCTTTTGAGCTTTTCACATGGGTAACTTGTAGCATGATCTATTTGCAGCAACTGAAAATGTACGTGCGTTTTTAGTGCGACAGTTTAGAAAGGATTTCCCAGCAATCCGTTCTTTCAATAAAACAAACATATTGCTGGGCAAATACAGCTGCCTGAGATCATTGTGCAGTTTCATTGCAGTTTCAATGAAACCTATACTACAGATTTGTAGGTGCACCGTTAGAGGAAAGTTGCAGCAACCTTGTAGAGCATGTTGCCCATGTGAAATGCCCTACAGGGTACAATGACTTAAAACGCACTCCTTGGTATAGTTGCAACAATCGCCCATATGAAAGAAGCCTTAGGCATCGTTCACATGACCTACATTGTAGCAAAAACAAGTTTCGCAAAATAGATATAATTGCATTCTATTGGTCTGTTTATAAGGGTGACTTTATAGCTGCAAAATTGTTTAATGGCATTTGTGTTGCTACTGCATATTGCAGCAAAGTTGTCCACTTTAACTAAGCTTTAAATGTCTAACTATAACCTTGTATGAATAAATTATGGGCTACATAAAATACCTCATAAGGAGAGCAGATCAAAATTCTGTGGTCAGCAGGCTCCCACTATATCCTCTGGGGTAACTTTTGTGTATGCTTTATATAGAATCTTGCAACTAATATTAAGGGAGAGGAAGCTTGCCATATACTAATAGCCTTATATCTCTAAGCTCGGTCTTACTGGGGAGCAGCTTGGTCTTTTTTCACTCTGTTGCAGCTTGGTCTACTAACACTTTCATAACATAGTGAATCTTACCACCTGCCTGGGTTTGAATGGGGAGACTTGTGTATTACACAAGGAGCTTTTGCAAAAATGTTGTGGTTCTTTTCATCTTCCTGAAGCAGATGATAGCAAAGTAGAGAGATTCATGCTTTTGAAAATATGGGGCAAATAGAAAATAAACAAATACTAATTGTTTACCTTTTGCTGTTAAGCCTATAGATACTAGGGACCTCTCAAACATATTGGGTTAATGAACAACTTAAAGGAGCAGTAAACTCTTCTTAATGAAATCTTTAATCGGGCTTTTCTTGCTGTGTAAAACAAGAGTAATCCACTGCTGGCAGTTTTATTCAAAAGTTTGATCACATTCTATTGAGCTGTTGTCAGTGACTCGCCTCTCCCATAGATTGCAACAGAATACATTTCTAAGTACCAAATTAATGGTTAGTTAACTTTCCGACAACCAGAAGGCACTGTTAATGTAGTTTACTGCTCTTTTATCCTTTTGGGTGCCAGAGGGGTAGTGATTAGATTAGCATTAAAGGGTTAAATGTGTTAATGTCTTTCTGTGTTTGCTGGCATAACCTTCTCTTTATCTCTCCCTTTTTTGCACTTTCTGAGCCTAATTTAATAAAAAGTACTAGAGTATACCAACAGCACCGGAGATGACAATGGAACCATTCCTAAATTCTCATTGATTTTAAATGGAGTTTTTAACCACTTGAATCCTAGAGTGGTTTCCAACGCATTTCTTTACAATGCATTTTAAATAAATGGAAACTCTGTCTCTTGTGGTTGATGCCAAAATTGCTCCCGTTATTATTATTAAACCATTCTCACACTCTCGCACTGCTACTGGAGTTTCTTTGGACCGTCCCAATCATAGACCATTCTAGTCTTGTTTGTCCTGCTATTTTGAGACACGGCCTTCCTTTGCTAGTCGCACTCTTAATGGTGTTTAATGCCGGGTATCGTAAGATCCGATGGCAACCCCACACTAAACACAGGGCAGCCCACTTAAACTAAAAGCCAAACAATCTTTTAAGTAGGCAAAGAAGGCCATCAAGAAGATGGCAGCATAATAGCATAGGAGCGTTATGGCAGAGTTCTGAAATGGAGACAAGAAAATAGAGAGCGAGGGAGGGGCAAGGCTGGAAAAAAAAATTACATAGCAACAGTTTGCCTTGACGAAAGCAGTCCTACCATATCGCCTGTGTTCTTACTGCTGTGGCCTACCCTCACGTAAAATCCCCATTTAAATCAATTGGGATTTTTTAACCACTCAAATGCTAGAGAGGTCTCTAGTACATTGCTTTGCAATGCTGTGGAGATCGTTCTAGCATTCAAATGGTCAAAATCCCCATTTAAATCAGTGCAAATTTTGGGAAATTCAGTTATTCCAGATGGTGTACTTGCTTTGCACCAGAACTCTGCACTGCTATCTTAGTACATCATCCTTGCTGTGCAAGACAGATGAGCAATCTGTGGCTCTGCAGCTTCTGAGGGACTAACCTCCCATCATCCTTGGCTGGCTGATCAGCCAACATCTGAAGAGTCCCTATTTGACTAACCTTCGTGTAAGGTCACAGATTTAACTCTTTAAAGATTTGTGTCGGTCAAGGGATCCCATAAATAATTTGCTACTTTTGTTAAATAGGGACCCCCTGTAATTATTCATCTGAATAATGTTGTCTCCAGTGGTGTAGCTGATTTGCTCCATAATTGCTCCACTTTTGTCTTTGTGCATTTGACCCCAAAATGCTAATCTGTGCCTTAACCATTTGGAGTGGCAGGGGGAGCAAATATGTTTAATTCTTCCACTAAACCGATGATCTTAAATGGACACTAACACCTGAAAATTTAATTGAGTTATATATTATTAAATATGATGTACTTACAGCTAATATCTGAAAAATCTAGTTATTTTATGTTGGATCCATAAAATTTAATCAGATTTGCATTTTAACATGTGTAGAATATACTATATAGACACATACTGTAAACTGATTGGGCAGAGATAAAATGGTTAATGTTTTCAGAGTAGAACCCTCAGTTTTACTGTTATGAAAGATTGTTGCCTTATTTTATCCCATTTAAAGACAATGCAGGACTATCACTTCTTAGACACCCAATCATGATTTCAATAGTAATGGGAGCCCTCATGGAGCATAGGTAAGAGATTATTTTAACCCTTTGAGTGCCAGAGGGGTACACAACGCTTTGCAATGCATTGCGTACCACTCTGGCACCCAAAGGGTTAAGGACTACTTTTTTTTTGGTGTGTGTGTGTGTGTGTGTGTGTGTATCTGTCTTAATTTGAACGGTTAAATTGAAAAATTCTCCAATATTTTTCAAGAAAACTATAAGAGAAGTCTGAAGTTGAAAACTTCTGTTTTAACCCTTTGAGTGCCAGAGGTTAACCCTTTGAGTGCCAGAAGGCTATACAATGCATTGCTTCGTAACACATTGGATACCCATCTGGCGCACACACACACATGGTTAACCCTTTGAGTGCCAGAGGGGTATGGAATGCATTGCTTTGCAATGCATTCCGTACACCTCTGGCACTCAGATGGTTAATGGACCCTGCCCTCCCCACACAAAAAAACACCATAGGGGACTTGTGATTCCCTTTTGATTTTAAATGGGGCTCATTATGCTCTTGAATGTTAGCTAGGTGCCCAACACATTGTAAAGCAATGCATTGGGAAAAACTCTAGCATTCAACGGGTTAAAAGCCCCATTTACATAAATAAGAAATGTTATTTGAATTGTTTCTATTATATCAGCCAGTGTTTTAACGCTTTGAGGACCAGATGAGTGCGCAATGCAAAACCCTCAAGGGTTTATTGAAATGAAGGATTTTATTCAAAGAGAGGAAACCATTTTAGGCAGGTTCTGTTACTGATGTGGATGAATTTAAAGAGATGAAAATGGTAGAGTTTTCTTTCATTGAACTGCACAGCATTAGTGTGAATGATGTCAGTCGTGCTTGAATATTCACTAGTTTGAGTTATTTACCATATAAAATCTCCCCTCCCATCCCTTTCCTATGTCAGGAAAGTGGTATGATCCACTTGATTAAATGGCTGCCATGGTATGTCAACAGATGGTCTACTCCAGCAGAGAGAAATGTTTCTGCGAGTAGTGTGAATGTTTTCTGTGTATTGTCTGAGCTTTATTCAGTCCACAGGAGGCAAATGCCTGTGTGTGTGAGGCCAACCGGTGGGCGAGGGATCTTGAATCTTATGATGCATAACTCAAACTAATGAGTGTTAGTGTTTCACTGACATCAGTCTCTCTCTAATACTGCAAAGGAAGAAAAATGTATCATTACAATATATTGGGGCAAATGTTTAAGTAGAGAGAACCTGGGGCAAAACAATCACAATATTTAACTGATTTATATAAAAACAATTAATTGACATTGATGGTACATTTGATTTGCCCTAGTCTTTGTCACAATATATTGTATGTAGCCCTCAGTTTTGTAATGATTTATTTAAGCTTTCCACAGATGATGATGTATATCTGGGTCATATTTAACCTTTTGGGTGCCAGTGGTATAACGCCTTGCTTTGCAACACGTTGCATACCCTGTTACAATTCAAAGGATTAAATTGTAAAGTGCTCTGTTTTATTGACTTTGTACACATTTCATTAGCGGCTGGATGCTCAACATCTTTTTAAAATGACGTGTAGCATCCAAGGGGTTGAAGTCTTATGCTAAATTACATGTCCCTCTTTGTAAGACCATTTACAGATCTATATAGGTTTCTATACTTTGATGGAACTATGGGCCATATTCAGCAATTCAGGAACAAGTGGCGTGATGCAGGAAACGTGCGCAATCGCTATTTCCCATGTGAAAACCACTTAGGGAATAGGTTTGCACATTATTTTGTTGAATTGCTCATGAAAATTCAAGATTAGCGAACGGCTGCATATATTTATTTTTTGTGGCCGTGGCTAAGATTAACAAATCTGTGTGAGTGGAATAGCTAATGCGCCTAATGCAAGAACTGCTATTGCAAATGAATTTATACGTCTGTGTACTGTTGTCATGAAATGGAATTTTTATGTGCAATTCAAGAAGCGTTCGGTATTTAGCTTCCTGGGTTAGAACATGCGCAAAATCTGTCTGCGCACAAAAATGCCTTTATCTGATGCAAACGTTTCTTGCATCGCGCCAAAAGTAACTGCTGTATAGCTCACGAATGAAAACTCCCATTGATTTAAAAAGAGCAATGTGTTTGAGAGTAGTCCTGTCACTGAAAGAATTACAAGCCTCCTTTTAATCCGTGAGAATTTGGGTGACAACAGTTTGTCCCCTATGGTGCAGCTGGCTTTCCTCAGGACTGCACTTTAGCTTGCTGGATATGGTCCCATACTCTGTTTTTCACATAGGCTAGGGAAAGACATTTTTCATTTCCTGTATGGTCTCCTGACCAGGAAGTGGGGAGTGCAAACCAAAATGACTTCCCCAATAGCTGAAAAATAACAAGGAAAATAAATCTTAAATGGAAAGTAATGCTTAATGTAGAAAAATATATTTGCAGGGTAAAACGGCGGTACTCCCACTACCAAGAGATGATTTATTTGAACGTTATAGAATCTTAAAATTGCATTTATTTATTTTATTTTTTTCTTTGGCTACATTACTTCAATGACGTGAAATCTTATGATAGCACTGTTGCTACAGCAGTCTCTGGGCAGATATGTTCAATTGACATTAACCAAATATAGGATGTTAGAGCAACAGTGCCACTATAACATTTCAGGCAATGGACCTGCTAACCCAAATGATGTAAAGTCTGAAATTCAAAATAACATTTGAATAAACATCTTGGCAGTGGGAGCACCCATATTTTACTCATCAGAATAAACACCGCAATATGTAATTTTTTTGCAATATTAAATATTTTTATCCCTTTAAGCCATTACTCATACTATAGTCATCTGTACAATTTAGTCCTACCCTGGCATACGTTTATCATTCCTTTTTGATGAGCACTACTGGATGTTTGGCAGAGTACTTGAACACACCTCCATATAACTAACCCTTGTTTTGCTTAAAGGGATAGTAATACTTAAATATTACTAATCCCCATATTGTAGCAATGTTAAAAAGAATGTAATTGTCCCCAGTCCCATGTCTCAAACCTTTATGGTTTGAGAGGTAACTGAACGCAAAGTTCCCCCTCCCTCCCCCTTCCCTGAAGTCAGCGTTGTACTGACTGCAGGGGAAGTCTGTCGTATGTCAGGCTTGTGGCTCTGCAGCTGAGCCGAGATCCTGTTAATGAAAAAATTATTTCACTGAAACTGTCTTCTATATGTACTTGGTTTGCAAGCACACGTAGAAGACCGTGTCAGTGAAATAATTCTTTTTCACTAATGCAGTCGCGGCTCAGCTGCAGAGCCACCTGATGATAGTCAGACCAGATATACCTGCAGTCAGTACAACGTGGACTTCAGGGGAGGGAGGGGGAACTTTGCGTTTTGGTTATCTCTCAAACCATAAAGATTGAGAGATGATACTGGGGACAATTACATTCTTTTTAAAATGGCCACAATATGGAGATTAGTAATATTTAAGTATTACTATCCCTTTAACATGGGTAGAAATTCCTAATGGGCATTACAATTCAATTTGGTTTGTCTAAAATGAATCTTTAATTCGTTTTGGATGTCATGTTCATGAAGATGAATACTGTTTTTTGTTACTGGACTCCAGGATCCCAACATTTCTGCTTGCAAAAGATGTCAGTAGGAGGGGCTTGGGGTCCAGGAGTCCAGCAACAAAGAACCATGTTTGTGGCTGTGAAACACATTACTGATTTAAATCTTTATTTTGGGGAACCAGTCCACGTAGAATTGATTCATAGTAACAATTAGGATTTTGTACCCAGACTAGTTGAAGAGCCCATGTACACTGGCCACAATGCCAGGCAGCAACGGCCATGGTGCAGTCATGCACAGTACAGACTGCGTCTGTACTACACATGACAGCTTCTGGCAAACGTACATTAGCGAATTATTGTATAAGATTAACCCTTTAAGGATCAGAGGGGTATGAAATGAATGTTTTTGCAATGTGCTGTACACCACTCTGGTCCTTTTGAAAGGGTTAAGCGAAGTGAGGGATTTTTATCATGAGATGTTTGTGGTCTGTTAACCCTTTGATTGCCAGAGGGGTACTTAACACATTATTTTGCAATGTGTTGCGTACCCCACTGGAATTCAAAGGATTAATGGGGACATCCACTTCAGTATGAAGTCGCCAACTGTTTTCTAACCCACTGCACAGTACAAAGTAGCATGTGTTACTTGCACACGTTATAAGAATCATTTCTCTATTTGTATTTTATTTATTCTATCTATAATATACTTCTACTTGTTTATCTCAATTCCGACTGCTGCCCTTCCTCGTTGTACACTGTGACTATTTAATATTGAATTGTTTTTACAAATAAAGTTTATTTTGTCTTTTTTATGATTTATTTTTGTTTCAGTTTTTTGTTGTTTATTATTTTTGTTTATATTTGCTAAGATAATTAACCCTTGAAGGACCAGTGGGGTGTACTACACTGTATATCTCACTGGCCTTTATACGGTTGAGAAGGGTCATGTGAAATTTTTGGCACATACTTACTAAGCAACTGTTCTCACTCCCTTCATTACAAAAAAAAAAAAATTGTAATTAATTAATAAATCCTACCCACAACTTGAAATTTTGATCCATTCACTTTCTACACTTATAATAAAACAAAACGCAATCCACCGCATTTTCAAATTTAGATGTGTAAAATACAAATATACACCATAAACAGATGCTTGATCAATATGGGTCTTTCACACAGGCGACAGAGCAGTATGATTAGTGTCTGCATTCTACTGTCGATTCGGACGCTGAGGGTGTATGGCCTGCAGCCGGTCTGCATGCGCACAAACCAATATTTGCTGGGGGCCACATGGGTTGGCCATTCATTGGAGGTTGTGATGAGGCTTCCATCATCACTCAAGTTAATGTGTAGACCTTCATTGCTACATGTTTAGTGAAGTACTGATGTAGTATTCTGGGCTCTGGTGTGCTCACATATGAGGTGACGGGTGCTCTTCTGAAAGGCAGTTTAGCTTAGCATATGATCTTTCACAACAAACATAACAAATGCAGCATTGCTGTTTGTGTCACCTGCATGAAAAGGACATTAGGCTGGGATTACATTGCCGGTAATCTAGTCTGGAATTTAGAGACATTGACATTGTTCTCTCTGCCCCACCACCATTCCACATTCTCTCTGCCCCATCACCATTCCACTTATAAGGATTATGTAGGTCCAGTAACGCACAACTAGTCAATAGTGTATATTGGAACGGTCTGGGTATGCCCTGGAGATTCAGATTTTCAATGTTTATTTAGTATTGGGACTGAATGTGTTTCTTTGAATCCTCAAGTTGCTCAGGCTATTCCTGCTCTCATCCTTATACATTGTCAGGGGCAGGAAACATCTGGCACTCCAGCTTTTGGATACTACAATTCTCATCATCCCCAACCACACACTGTCTGTTTGGAGATAATGGGAGGAGCCGGAGATGTAGTGCTAGAAGTCGCCTATCCCTTGCACTGTATAGACAAACCCACCTGCACTCCTTCATGCCCACTTTGATTAAGATTCACCCACATTATGAAGCAGATATTGGGCTGGATTCAAATGCAAGAGAAAATGTTATCTCCCGTTTTATCAAAAAATGTCCTATTGAAGTCTGTGGGGAAACCTGGAGATAAAATTATCACCTGCATTTGAGTCTTGGCCATTGTCTTTGGAAATTGAGGCTCAAGAAAAGCAATGTGCTGGAGCTTTTGGTAGAGTGGTATCCATTAAAATGAATTAAAAGCCAACCCTCTGAGTGCCAGAGGGGTACTCAATGCATTTTTCTGCAATGCATAGTGCACCTCTCAAAGGGTTAAACCAATGGATACATCCCCATGATTAAGTTGGTTTGTGCCAGAATGACTCCAGTTCATCTTAGTACATTTAGTCGTCCTTAGTTCTCCAGGGGCAGGGGATAATACTTACAGGAATGTTCCCCAGGAAAAGCTCGGCTTACCCCTTAATGCTCTGATGTGACCGGACCGCCACTGCTGTCCGGGCGTTAAGGACCGGTGACTGTCCTGGTCCCCCAGACCATGTGGTCCTTAAGGGTTTAATTGCCTTACTATGGCCAGAAAATTCAAATTAATTTTACCTTTGCTCCTTCATTGAAGAAATGCCTTCAGTCTTAGATGCACGATCCATGATGTAGACATAACAGTTGCTAACAGGACTACAGGACACACACTCCCCCCCACTGCACATTGTAATCTTAAAGGAATAGTAATACATCTATTAAAACTGAGGTCCGAGTAGTCTTCTTTTTTGAACATATAGAATTATATTTCACTACTTAGTTTTGTAGTTCAAGAGCTATTCAGGAAACTGGAACAAATAAACTGCCCCATAGGTGACAAATATGCCTGAGTTAACCCTCTGAGTGCTAGAGGTGTATTCAACGCATTGCAGAACACTCTGGCACTCAGAGTTAAGCAGGGCATTTTAACACCTTGAATGCTTGAGTTGTTTCCAGTACATTGCTGAATGTGAGATGGCTAGCATTCAGTGGGTTAAAATAAATCCGTAGCTGTGTTTGTCCTGTGTTGTGTGGTTGCTTTGCTCCAGAATTGCACTACTTTAGCTTGATGAGTTAGGCCCCATATAATTTAGGAGACTCAAAAGAGGATGTAGAGATGTCCCCCACACCCTTCAGGGCCTCGCCAGTGAAGAGAGAATTACAAGGTATGCGCTAATTTGTTTAATTAATTTTTCATGTTCTAATAAAAAGCAATATGGCCTTTAGTTTAAATATTACTACAGTGTTTTACTGTTCCTTTAATGTAACACTCCACCAATCCCAATAACCCTTATGTACAATACATGTTAATATTACCTTCCATCTATACTTGGACAAAACCCATCCACCTCTACTATGCTACAGCCCCTAGATTTTCCCAATGGGCTCTGCAAAGTGCAGATTAGTTCCAGAGTGTAAAGTCTTTAGTGTCCAACCAGTAAATTAAGGACGGTAAAGAGTCTGATCCATTAAGAGGCATATAAGACAATATTATAGAGCTTTCTTCTCGTAATAGAAGTCTGTTTAATGGACAAAATGCTGATTTACGGAATACACTTTGCTTTGTTTGAAAGGCTCTTCTCTTTTATAGTGACCCATGCATTTCATGTAGAATGGCATATGTAATTATTGATCACATAATGTGTAAAATTTAGATTTTCACAGTTCTGTAAACTGCAATGCATCAAAATGGCATCAGTGTCAATCATTACAGAATACAAACTCAATTTAATATACAAGGGAATGGAAATTCCCAGTGGACTACTTTCTTGGACATGCCAAGCAATGCGTTGGAGCAGCTTCCAAAGGCTGGGAGGGTAACAATATACAGCTAGAGTTAATTGTTGGTCCTCTGGCTGTTCGACTGGGAATGATGGGAGTTGTAGTACCCAACAGCTGGAGGTCCAACAATTGAGTAATGCTTAGTATGAAAAAAAAAGTATATTTCAGGGTTTATTCTGCTGCACAAAACAAGGATGAGTTGTTCAAAAGTAATTGCAGCTTAAACTTGTGTTTTTGGGTGCAATACTTTTATGTCCTGAAACTTTATGGTGGCACTGTTTTATAGCCATTTAGGGACATCTCTGGCCAGTTGACATTAACCCAGAATTGGATGCTGTAAGATTTCAGACCAGAGAGGTTCTGCACCCAAATAAATTGATGTCTAAGCTGCAATACCTTATGAATAAAAATTGCAGTGGAGGTACCCTTAGCTCAGTAGGATAGACTGCAATATATATTTTTTCTTTCCGTATTAAAGGGATAGTAATACTTAAGTATTACTAATCCCTATATTAAAGTCCTATTAAAAATAAATGTATTGCCCCCAGTGTCATCTCTCAAACCTTTATGGTTTGAGAGATGATCGCTCCTAAAGTTGCCCTCCCCCTTCCCCGTAGTCGGCGTTCTAGCCGACTGCAGGGAAGCCAGTTGTACCGCTTTCAGGCGGCTCTGCAGCACAGCCGCGATCGCGTTAATAAAAAAGAAAACTTTAACTAAAATGGTCTTCTACTTGTGCTTGGTTTTTGTTTTTTTTTTATTAACGTGATCGCAGCTCTGTGCAGAGCCGCCTGATGATCTCTGACCGGATTTCCCTTCAGTCAGCTACAACTCTGACTTCAGGGGAGGGAGAGGGCAACTTTAGGAGAGATCATCTCTTAAACCATAAAGGTTTGAGAGATGGCACTGGGGGCAATACATTTATTTTTAATAGGACGTTACTATAGGGATTAGTAATAATTATTACTTTCCCTTTAAGGGTTACTATCCCTTTAACTGGTCAATTTTTAACTGGTATGAAAAGAATTCGGGCTGCTAGCAAGACCTAATTATACAGGTTCAAGTTGTAGTCACTGGAGGTCTGTCCTGGATTTACCCAGACGAATGTGGCACTATTCCATAAATTGTAACTTTCAGTGGCCTGCATCAATGAAGTAATGCTGTGCTTGAGTACAGGTATGCAAATTAGTGGCTCAGTCATTTTAATTGCTCTTCCTGTGATAAAACAGGTATATACAATTAGTGCAACTTGAGATATTAATGAGGTTAACTAGTTAGAAAAAAAAAAGGATGGTAGGAACAACTTTGCTAGCCCACCTATTGTTGACTAATTGAAGACAAGAGGGTTGTGGAATCATTATTTCTTAATGACTTACTTACCCTTCTGATACTCAGTGTTCAACACGTAAAAAGCACATTGTTTTTGCTAGCCCAATGGATTTTTCTAGCCGCAGACTAATGAAACTTTTTAAGGCCTGGTCTTGGGTAAGTGGGGATTATTATTAGGTGGTTTAACTTGTAGTAATAATAAACTGTGTTTACTTGTGACTTGAATGAAGCTGTTACAAAGCAGCCTGTTTTACCTGTGTTGTCTCCGCATTCTCTCAACTATCCTATATCAGGTGGTTGTGTTTAGAGGTGTGATTGAAAGATTGCTTATAACTCATTGGCTGATGCCCATGTAGGTTTGCTGTTCTATAGATGCTGCAATGCTCATTGCAATGTCTAGGCAGACAGTGTGAACGACCTGCACCTTTACCCATAGGCTACCATACAGATAAGCTCTGTTCAGGTTCAGTGACTTCAAAGCCTTAGCACAGTCAAGTTGCAGTAGGCTGTTTGTGTCAAGAAATTGCAAGTGTAAATGGCCTAATAGGCAACAATTTTGTTGAGCTACTGTGATTAGAGTAGATTTAAAAGATTACTCTAGCATCACTGGTGTAAACAAGCACATAAATTAATATTAAAACTAAAACCTCTAATTAAAATCCTCATTCTAGACTATTTGAAATATTTTGTGGCTAATCAATAGATTATAATATTCAAGTCACAATTTGTAGAACAGCAGACCCTGCATATGACACATAGGCATTAAATGTAAAATCCTAGGGTTTTTCACGCACAAGATTTCTACCTGTCAGCTGTGGTATATTCCAATTCCATGTTAACAGATCCTAGCAATGCATTCGGAGAGTCAATCCATCTTCATCCTATAAACGCTTAATGAACTTGTCATCACTACATCATGAGGAAGCAAATTTCACTGTCTCCTTGTCATCCTTTCCGTGACCAAGCTTAAATGTGTCTACTCTTGACCGAGTATTTAAGGTATGATTTATATAGTTAACTTTTGTTCTTGCTGCTATTGAAAATACCTGGTCGTGCAACAATGTAAGATACTGAAGTGAATTAATGAGTCAGGTGGCGTGGACCCTATTCCTAACAATATGAAACCTTTTTAAAAATCCTTTATATTTAAAGTCATTAGAACTTATGTTTAAAGCATAAAGCTAAGCATTTTTGGGGAAAAACAACGAACCAAGTGTTATAAAATGAACCCTTTGGAATTAGGGAGGTGTCCAAGGCAGTCAGTGAGTTCTATAAAGCCTGCACTAGCTTTGCAAATAGGGGTCTTTAACCATTAACTGAGGACCAAATTCAGGAAATTGTGATGGCTATGTTGAAAATGTTGTGGTGTCTTTATACATCAGCACTTAATAGAAAGTACCTTTAGAAAAACGTTTGGAGAACATCTATAACAACATGATAAATCCATTTTTTGGAAGTGTAATCGCATTGTCCACTGTCTCCCCCTCTCCACCATAAAAAAAAGTAGATTATTTCCAGGTAGGGTTGCCACCCAGCTGGTATGTTACCGACAGGCCGGTAAAAAATTGGCTTCTGTCCAATGTTAAGTCTATGGAAGGAATGCCTTGGCCGGTATTTTTTTTGAAGAAAAGGTGGCAACCCTATTTCCAGGGCATGCCAACTGCACCATTGGGGAAAAAATACCTTAAATTCCTATTTCTGCAAATGATTGTTTGACTGCTTCAAAGACATCTAATTTTACTAAATTATTGATTTGCAAAGTGTTGGAGAACCTAGTAGCATTCATGGGTTTTAAAAACTCATCTGAATCAAGAGAGCGAATTTGTTAAGTGGTTTGAAGTTGGTTTCTCTAAAGAGCTGAATCTTAAAGGAAAGCCTGAAAGTTTAGGAAGCTGCATGACTGTTACACAGTATAGGACATTAAGTTTCAGAGATAAGGTACTGCTCTGGAAAAGGTTTTGAGATGAGACAATAACTCCAGTCATCCCCTGCCAGAGCAGATGAAGTGTGGCAGCAGCTGGGTGGTACATTGCCCACCCCTATTCTATAATTTATTTTCATGCTTGTGAGGTTAAGACTATAAGTTGGAGACCACTCTAGTTGCTAAGGGGCTAGCACCAACACCATCTTAATAAATCTAATGGCTTTTGATGGCCACTTTCACAATGGCATTAGAAGGTAAGGTTTTAAATACAATAAATGTATCGTAAGCTGTCACAATCAAGGCCCTCTCTCCATTTGTTTTGGTTTGTGCTTGTTTGTATATTCCATTCCTTTGTGCAGCACCAAGGAATATGTTGGTGCTTTATAAATTAAAGATTAATAACACCGGGATCTGTAGACTGAGGCCCTGGGAAAACTTCCTGCCATCAAGCGTGGCCAGTCAGGCTCCCTGTATATTCAAATTATTGAATGGGTCTCTCTGTGATACTTAATAATGATATTTACTGATAAAGCAAAAAATATGTTTAAGTTCTCATAGTAAAATATGAGCTATAGTGTTAGCTTTTTCTGTGGATTGCTAACAATAGACAAGTATCTAATGCCTTTACATTATTTTTAGGCCAGCCTCGGAGGAAAAGTTTGGACACCTCTTTTATAGCATAATTTCAACAGTACAACAGATACATGTGCACATAAAAACAAATGCACTAGTTCAACGAACGCATTCATCCATAGCCAGTTGGAAGGTTTGCTGATGAACTGGTCTGCTGAGTTGCACTGTGCAAGTAGTTCAACTCTGAACGATAACAGGCAGGAGGGAGCAGCCAGTCTCTGGCTAACTAGTTTTAGTTGACTCTCTAAGCCAAGAAATAGACATTTGCCTGATCTACAAAGGGGCTGTTAGGGCTCACACAGACTACATAATGTAACACCTGATAGATTTCCAAAGCAGCATTGCTGACATTCAAAGGAACACATATACCTACTAATAAAACCCATTTAGTCAGGACAGAAAATCCTAATTGCTACTATGAATCAAATCTGCCTGGATTGGTTCCCCAGAATTAACCCACTGAAGACTGTGTAACACGTTGCCTTGCAATGAGTTGCACACTGCCTCTGGTACTCAGTGGGTTAATTTTGAATTGGTACTTAATATCATGCTCATAGAGGCAGACATTATTCTTTGTTGCTACACTGCAGGGCCTCAAACTCTTAGCACAGAACTGTTCTAATGAAGGTAGATAACAGTGGGAGGAGTTTTGAGTCACGGAGTATAGAGAAAAAAGCTCATGTTTGCCTCCATGGACATAATACCCAGTATTAAAGATTTTTTTTTTTTTTTTTTTTTTTTTTTTTGTTAACTAATTCAGTCTTATTTCATGGAGGATGATAGGATTTTCTGCTCAAACTAAAGTGGCAGTAAATTGCAAAAATAAATGTTACAGGGCTTTTCCTACTGTGTAAATATATTTTTTCATAATTATGGTTTACTGCGCCTTTAAGGTAAGTGGGGCGTATTATGAAGTTTGTATTCCTGTTATCCTTTTCTTGCCTGAGATGCATTATTAGGGTCATGATAACCTCTCGCATCTTAGCTACATGCAAGAACCCCCTACCTATTTCACGTGTAACCCTCGTAGCCCCCTGTGCTGCTGATTGCTATGTTATACAAAGCTGGGCTTGGTTGTTGCTCTTTTGCATTCCATCCCAATGCATACAAGGCTTGCCTGCTCCCCCTCCCCTCCCCGCCTTCCCCCAGGGAGAGATAAATAATACCAGAACAAGGGGGGGAAATACTCAGCCATTCGACACTGTAATGGATTCTAATGCGACAGATCTTTGTTTAATAGACTAGAGCTGCCCCAGCCTTTCATAAAAGAAGACGTCAAGGTTGCTCACAGCATAGAATCCACAAACTATGAGCGGAAGGCCCTGGCTATTAACAGGTGACCCTGATTAACCCCTATGATGCTTAGCGGGGCCATCCATATGAAGTATTTATAGGTTTATGCACCCTTAATGGAGTGATCCCTCTCTACAATATTAATCAGAGCTGCAGGAGAGAGAGTACTTTGAAATGTAACATCATCCTCTTATTTTTTTTTTATAACCTTTGACAATTTAACTGCTTGTGCAGAAAATATAGGGTGTAATTGTCTGCAGATTAGATTATAAAGTCTACAATGTATGTTTAACCCTTAAAGGATCAGAGGTATGCAACAAATTGCTTTGCATATTTAACACTAATGATGGTTAACACTAAACAGTCTTAACCTCCATGAGTGCATTGGACAGCCCATGGCATTCAGTCTTGGATTCATTATCGCGTTTTAACCCCTTCCCGTCCACGGACGTGCCAGGACCGTCACGGCTGTCCGGCACTTAAGGATCAGTGACGGTCCTGGCACTTCAATTATTTTTTTACTCGTGTCGCTCCTGCAGTAATAGTGGGGGACTGAAATTGGTCGCTCCAAGACCGGAGCGATCTTTCAGTCCCCTGTTCGGCGTGCCAGCACACGTGGGGCGGCACGTCAAACTTTTCTGTCTGGTCCTTAAAGGACCACGCACCCCGGGACCGCTGGTCCGTAAGGGGTCAAAGGAGCAGAACATAGATGGCTGTGTATGTTTAGTATTGGGATGAATATATATTTAGTGCTTGTTGATCCAAGGAGAAATCGGATTGCCGTTCGGAGTCAAAAAGGAATTTTTCCCCCAATGAAAGAATTTTAAATTGCTGAATAAAGGGGTTTTTTTTTTTCTTTCTTTTGGATCAACAGCAGTAAACCAGAATAGGAAAAGGGTTGAATTTCATGGACACAAGTCCTCCCCCCCCCCCCCAAACCTAAGCTACTATGCAACTATGTTTTAGAAAGCTTGGTAATTTGGGAGCATACTTGTTAAGATGCATGCAGCTGCACTGTGCTTCCCCCAAATGCTTAGTATCAGTCATTTAGGGAATCTAATAAACGGACTCACTTGACTGGTAAGAAAGCTTGGATAAGGGGTAGGTGAAATGTAGAGTGATATTCTGTGGTACCTTTCACTTCCACACCAAATGACATCTTTATTGCATTCACACTGGAGCCCAGTAAATTTTCATCACGTAAGGTCACAGCGGTGGCCTGTGGACCATTCATACAAGCAAAGCTAGAGGATCTGATGCTCATTGTGATCTCCGATGAATGTCCGAACCATATGGTTACCAGGCAATAATAATAGTCTGGTAGTCACATGGGCTGGCTGTGTCCAGATAATAATAACAATCCTTTATTTATATAGCGCACACAGATTCCGCAGTGCTTTACACTCATATTGGTTCCTGTCCCCATTGGGGCTCACAATCTAAATTCACCTATCAGTATGTTTTTGGAGTGTGGGAGGAAACCGGAGTACCCGGAGGAAACTCACTCAAACACAGTGAGAACATACAAACTCATTGCAGATGTTGTCCTTGGTGGGATTTGAACCCAGGACCCCAGCGCTGCAAGGCAACAGTGAGATAGTCAGTGGAACTCAAGAGAAAAGAGTGTATGACACCGGTGAAAGACCATTAGCCGCGTGAAATAGCCCTAAGAGAGAATACTGTGGTTTATACCATGAACTTTGCTTGTTGCACTGTCCTTTTCCCATAGACTCCGAGTGCCATATCCACAAAATGGAGCAATTATTGAGCAAAATAGCTGCATCAGAAGGGACAAAATAAGGTAGGCGATGATTTGAAGTTTTTTTTTTTTTTTTGTAATACCTTGACACACGGTCTCGTACACACCTGGCATTTACCCTACTATGGCTAGAAAATCCCAATGGCCCCTATGAATTTTGGCCTGTTGCCGTTGTTCAAAATATAACCTTATCCGTCCATCCTGGATTTCATGTGCCAGTGGAGGCAGGCATGACACTTTTTTTAATTTTTTTGTTTAAACTGAAGCGGGAGAATACATGGACCTATTTTAAGTCTTGAAGGACCAGAGGGTGTGCAATATATTACACTTCTCTGGTCCTTAATGGTTTAATATTATCATGTGCTGTGAGTGGAGTTTGAATACTGTGAGCCCACTAGCAACTGTCATGTCAGCCTCCATGGACGTTTTATCTAGAACTGATGGAAGATGTTGCCTACAAGGAAAAAAAGTAATGGGGGGGGGGGTCACTAGGGTTTCTTTGCAATAATAAGTGGAGGGGTTAGTTCTCCTTTATGCAATAAGAGGTATGATTTTAAAAGCGAAAAATATTTGGTGATACCAGACAGAAGAAGGGACTAGTGAATATCAAATCCCTTGCAAGTACATCTATAAGAGGTCTTACACTGATCACTGCCATACTTTACCTTGGTTTTTGTAAGGAGTGCCCTTTTAACTTCTCCGACACCTCTATTTTTGTTCAGTTTCAGTATGCATCTCCTCTCCTGATCTCTCCCACTCCAATATGCTTTTATTGCTAACCAACCAAAACCCATTAGCAGATTCCTATAGAAGCCTATAAACCACAGGCCTTAGAAGCAGCAGCAGCTGCCGCTATCTCCTGTCCTCCTTACTGTGCAGTAAACGTGTAGGAATCTGACCTGTGTAGCCTGGAACTGGCTCTGGCAATGCTTTGTGTAATGCATTACTAGGTGATGCCTTCAAAATGGAAGAGGCAAGTGGTAAACAGAGGAGCATAAGATTAATTTTTATAGATTAATTCTTGTGGATTTCTGTGGTTTGCTTACTGTAGTGATGGGAAAACGCTGTGCCAAGACCTAAATGGCAGCCAGATGCAAGATAATGTTGTACTGATTTGTGTATTTATAATTGTCGTTTCACTGGTGGTTGATGGTCACTCATGACAAGGGCCTTATGCAGAAAGTAAAAGTGGAGCAGTTTTTGAGCAAATAAACTGCTCTACAGGGGGAAAATACAAATTCCCATAGTCTCAAATAGGAATTTTAACTTCCTTGAATGCTATAAAGGTCTTCATGCATTGCTTTATGATGTATTGGAGAGCTCTCTAGCATTCAAGAGGTTAAAAACCCAATTTAAATAAGAGTTTGGGAATTTCTAACCCCCACCTCCTTTCAAGTTGTGCAGTTGATATGCTCCAGAATGGTGTCTCTTTGTCTGCACTAGGCTTAGTTGAACTGTTGATGCTGGTACAACAGGATGTGGGGGTGCTCAGAAGCATTTAATGGCAGTCTAGAACATTGAAGTAAGTAGGGAGGCAGTCAAACTTTGACAGTTGGCATCACCCTATAACTGCATGTGTAACCATGACCATCTTGGTTCCTTTGTCAGTAGCCCCCTGTGTTCTACCCTCATGTTACACTTAAAAGGATAGTAATATTTCATAATAAGAGCAGCTCTAATTAATCATCATAGTATTTGGACTTTGGAGAGTGTTAATTCTGTCAGAGTTACAGTTCAAGAGTAATGCAATGACAAAGTATCCTCCTTCAGCCCCTTTTACTGATGTAACACTGTTCAGCCAGAGCAGAAGGGAGGTGCCCAGGTAGACTGCAGAGAGGGACAATCTTCAATTAAGGGAAAAACCTGAAAAACTTGTCAAGGGGGACAGGGCCTTCATTGTTCTCATAGGAAGAATATTGTCCCCTTCTGTTATCTGTCTGGTCTATGGACTGCATTCCACATCTGAGAAGAGATGGCTTACACTAGGTAAAAGGGGCGGCAGGGGGAACTTTGCTTGTGGATGTCTCTAAAACCATAAAGGTTTGAGAGATAAGACTTATATCGTTCTTCATGTTTTTTTAATGCCTACAAAATAAAATATAGCTACTATCCCTTTAAGGGAACTTGGTACTATAAGAAATGGGTTTGAGACCTTCCTAGCATTCTAAGGAGGTTAACGGTCCCATTTAATCAATGAGATTTTTAATTTGTCCCCTATGGTGCAATTGATTTGCCTCCGTTCTTTTTGGTACATCAGACTTGTTATGCATTGAAGCGGTAACAAGCTTTTAATTGCATTGATGCTATAGCAGTATACAATATTACAGTGGAAAAGAATAATTACAAGACTATTATTACAATGCATAGCATAAAGATAATTGACAATAGGGGACGGTTTGATTGCAATTTCAATAAAGTGAATAAAATGTCCAGGCCTTTCAAACTTTGCAGTGTTCAGATGTAAATTAGTTAGCATTATAATATACATTTGGTATCACGTTTTTATTGTAACGGATCTATAGATGCCTAGATAAACACGTCCAATAGATGTATAGATGCATAAAATAAGTAATGGAGAAAGTAACAAGTGAGGCTAAGTACGTAAAATAATTTAAAGTATTGATTTATTTAATGGAACAATGAGAGAATAACTGGTTGAGGTAATCCATAATTCTAGTGGTATTTAGAGCTGAACGTTGTAACTGATAAAAATACTGCAAGATTTATATTGTGAATATATCTATTCTTTGTGCAGAATGATTTTGATTTATTGTTCCTGTTAGTCTTAGAGTGGAAAAAAAAAATCTTCATTACCTGTCCAATATTTACATGTTTTTATATGGTTACAAGAGTATGTATATAGCCTTAGCATATTGAATATTTGCTGCAATAAGATAGCGGTTTAATGGAAATGTAACAGATGGTGCCCTTTTATAATCTAGATTGGCAGTAGGCAATTACACCAGTAAGTGCAGCTGTCTTAAAGGGCAGGTATGACTTTGCTACCTTTGGAGAAAACCCAGTATTGACTTGATACAAAGCCTCAGACCGGACCATTCTTGGGGTCTGAAAACACTCCTCCAACTGGACTATAACAAAAGCCTCTGCTTATCTGCCAAATCTCCTAGGTTACATGACCAGTACCCATAGGTCCGTTGTGTCAGGCTTTTGAGCTGTATACAAATGGTGAACTGCATTACAGTTTCCTTTCCTGTGAGATGCAACATGTATACATGGAGGGCATTGAGGGACCTCCCTTTAGAGCCCCATTCTCCTCCCCCATAGGCCCAGCGGGACTCTAAATGATCCCTGGCTTAATCGACAGTTCTAATTCCAAGGCAATTGATCTACTAAAAGGATTGGTTGTTTGGTTCCCTTTGATGGTAACCCACACAGGCTGCAGGGTCAAATGTTATTTGAAGTGTTACTTAACCTTTTCTTGTTTTTAAGTGGTTATGAAGTCTTTCAAAAACCCTTGGATGCTAGAGACATCTGAAACGCATCACTTCTTTGAAGCCATCTCTAGCATTCTAGGGCTTAAAGGGGCAATAACAGGTTTTCAACCTGACCTTTATAATAAATATATCACAAGTATGTTTTGTTCCTTTAAAGGAACATTAATAATGTGTCCAAATCTATACAGTAGAAGCAAATTGCAATTCTACCTGGGTTGGTCTTCCAGAATTAACATTTAATTAGTAATAGATAGCATGTACACAGCACCAGACATAATTCATTTTGCAAATCTCCAAATTCCTCCCACTCCAGTCTTCATAGAAGGTAGAGTCCTTCAATAAAGAATCATGTCTTCCCCCATGGACATAATCAACATTAATTGGAGATTCATTTTAGAGAAGCAAACCTAGAATTGATTCACTGTATCCATTCCTTCTCCTCAACCTCTTAAGGACCAGGGCACATTTCTTTTCCTTTCATTAACCCTTTGAGTACCAGAGGGGTTCCGTACCCCTCTGGCACTCAAAGGGTTAACCTGATCTGTGATCATAGCATGGCTGGCAGCCACACTGCAATCAAAAACTTGCATAACGTGCCAGCAATGTCACCGGTCTTTAACGTCTGGAAAACGGTCCTGGCATGTCACTGGACAAAAGGTGATAACTTTATATATGTTTACACTTAAAAAAAATAATAATTTGTTTTCTTTTTTCCTACACCACCTTTTTTCAGAATCGAAAAGGTAAGAACCTTTATTAATGATGAATAATTGTTGGTCAATCCCTAGCAATCCTTTTTCAGCATTGGCTTAAAGCAGTGGTTCTCAATCTTTTTTCATTCAAGGCACCACGAACAAGCAATTTGGAATTTTCAGGTCAGCCCTCACATTTTATGGGTAACTTCTCAAGGGCTTAATGAAGATACCCGTGGCACACTGGTTGAGAAGCACTGTCTTAATGGAACACTAATAAATACATCTTGCTATTAAACCAACATGCACAGCATTTACAGGTGTATATGTTAACGTTTCTGTGCTTAAAGGGATAGTAAAGTCTGTTACGAAAAGCTAATATTGCAGCTGTTACAATAATAAACTAACCAATACAAGTTCCTTCTCTCAAACCTTTATGGTTTGAGAGATATACGAAGATAAAGTTTCCCCCTTCTCTGATGTGGTTTGCAGGCACACTTTCATTTTTATAATAAAAAATGAATAGGTGAATTTGAAAGCTCTATTTGTTACAAAGTGAATTATAGAATTCTATAAAATTTAGGCTGTTCTAGTCTAGCATTTAAATTAAAATTAAATTGAAACTACACCTATAGGTGTCATTACCTAAGCAGAAGTCCTTGGTACAGAAGTGCAGGAGATATGTACTTGTTTATTTGTTATTTTTTTTGCATTGCATCTACAGTTGCCTGTGTATGCATTTAACCATTTGAGTTACTTCACACTGTTAATTCACACATCCAGTAGAAAATGAAGAAACTCCATGACGGAGGTTCCACTGAGTAGACCCGCCCATTGTTCAGCAGAGTTGGGTCCCCAAATCAGATTGTGAAATGCACCAGCTATATGAAAGGGTGGTAATGTGAGTATCCCTTTAAATCAGGGATACATCCTATAATATAAAAGGCCAGACGTACGTTTGTCCAATGCATTCATGCGCAGTAGAGTCTGCTCGAACGCACCAGTAATATAGATGTAAATAAATATGAACAAACTCCTGGGTCTCACTGATTCCCATGCAGTCTTGCAGAGTAACCTTTCCATAAGGGTCTCTCAATTAAAGGAGTGTATGGTCACCTTAGTGGACAATCTTTGTCCTTGTAGTTGGTAGAGACTGCAAACAAAAGGCTGGCTGGGGATGATGGGAATTGTAGTCCTCACTCATTCGCAAAGAGAGGCAGAAGCACTGATCCTCTGTGGTGTTTTATTTATTTTATTTTATATTCACACTTTCAAGGTTTATACAATTTGAATATACTTCACAGTTACAGCTGAATGGAAAGCTCTGTCCCATCTATTCTTTTCCTTTCTATGGCTACTGCTGACAGGTCCTATCTGTGCTTGTAATGGATCTGCCAAAGTACATGCTGTGTAATCTGGGGTGTGTTATTTACTCATATACATCTCGTGTCCATCTCATCTAGGAGGCTACTGTTTATTTTATTCACTGCTTTCTTTATTATTTTTGTCTTCCCAAGCCTAGTTTAAAATAAACATAACTGCTTAAGAACCAGAGGGCTGTGCCACACAATGCGTGACACACCCCTCTGCTAAAGGGTTAAAAGGGTAGAAATGTTTCTCAATAAAAGCAGCTCCAATTAATCTTCATATTATTTGGGCCATGGAGAGTGTTATTTCTATACTGTTAGAGTTGTAGTTCAAGAGAAATTGAATGATAAAGTATCCTCCTCCTGCCCCTTTTACCTAGTGTAACACTGCTCACCTCAGATGTAGAATCTGGTCTCTTGACCAGACAGGTAGCATCAAGGGACAATCTTCTTACTGTGAGCATAAGGAAAATCTTGCACACACACCCCCCCCCCCCCACACACACACATGTTTTTCAGGTTTTTCTCTTATGCTCACTGAAGATTGTGCCTCTCTGGGATCCATCCAGACAGTTTTGCTGCTCTAAGCTGAGCAGCGTTTAAATCAGTAAAAGGTGCGGGAGGGGGATAATTTTTCATTCAATTACTCTTGTACAACAACTGTGACAGTATTGAAATACTATCAAATACTATGAAGATTAATCAGAGCGGATAGTTTTGTGAAACATTATTATCCCTTTAATGCAGGAGAGTTCTCCATTTCCTGTATGGATGCATTCAAGGAGTTAAACATAGCCAGTAAAAGTGTATGTAAACTGGTAAATAGTGTGGCCACATTTCTATCTTAACTGGAACTATCCTCTTGGAATAAGTAGCTCTTAATTTAACAGAAGAAATTGTCTAGACAGGTGCCAAGCCCCATATAATTCTGTTGATTTACTGTTTGTTTCTGTTTGCATTCTGCTGTATTCTATAATTGAATGGAACATTTTACTTTCTTTGGGCCCATTTTGCATGTGCACTCCAATGCAGTGATGCTATGTTGAAGCTGTTGTCCATTCTGAAGGGTCCTATGCTGGACTATGTTGCTTTTCAAACAGGCCACTCATTCACTGAACACACCAAAGCCCAGTCCACTTGAATGGAGTAAAGTTTCAGCAAGGAAGGTTTGTAGGGTGACCTATAATACCACCAACAGATCTTTCACATGAGCCTTTCTGGAAACTGTGGTGTGCACTGCGACCTCCAGTGAATGGCCAACGCATGTGGCTGGCACTCACATGGGCTGACTTGTCCCACTTACCTCCTGGGTCCAGATCATACATGGAATGCAGGAAAAGGTGAATGAAAGAACATGAGCAACAGAACTGTAGAATGGGCTGGCTACAGTTCTGTCTCCCATGTGAGAGATCTCTTAGTGATGGGCAGGGCTGGCTAGGGTCATACAGAATGTCCCACCCTTTAGAATAAGGGGAGGAGCTGGCCAGAGCCATAGAGAGCACTGAACATGATTCTGTACCAGTGGTTCTCAACTCCTGTCCTCAGGACCCACTAACAGGCCAGGATGTGATGATTTCCTTGTTAGAGCACAGGTGAGTTAACCCTTTGAGTGCCAGAGTGGTACGGAATGCATGTGATTGAGCCACTGATCACCACACCTGTGTTCTAGCAGAGAAATCCCTAAGTCCTGGCCTGTTAGTGGGTCCTGAGGACAGGAGTTGAGAAACACTGTTCTGTGGGATCTTGTATACATTCTTAGTATTCAATTGTCCCTGCTAAGTTATAGAGCAGGGCAGAGTTTAAATACATAAGAAAAAAAAAAAAACTTTAAAATTCTCTCGTGTGTGTGTGTGTGTGTGTGTGTGTCTCTCTCTAAATATATATAATATACACTGACTACTGTGTTAACCCTTTGAGTGATAGAGAGGTACACAATGCATTGCAAAGCGATGTGTTGCACACCCCTCTGGCACTCAAATGGTTAAGGACATCTGCCTAGGCAAGTCTTCCTGTAAATTGTGTCCCTTATCCCTAGGTGAAATGTCCCTAGAACGGTTCAAATCTGGAAAGAACATTCTTCTTTAAGACTCTGAATCTGCAACTGCAAACCTCAAGGCCTTTTAGAATGATATCCATTTAAGGACCAGAGTAGCGTGTTGTGCTTTGATTCTCAATGCATGCCACATCCCTCTGGTGTCAGAGAGGTTGCCAACACATTGTACTGCAATGCTTTGAATACTACTTTGGCACTCAAAAGGGTTGGAGGGTTAAGGGAATGGGCTTCTCTAGCACAATGCCAGAGCCGTTCGTTCAAGTTAACCAATCAAAGGTTTGAGGCCAGAGAGAGATTTACACCTTTATTTCTCATAAATGTTCATTTTGTCAGATGATTACTATTAACACTTGGAGTGCCAAGAGGGTATGCAACCCATTGCAGCATAGTGTTGCGGACCCCTCTGGCACTCCAAGGGTTAAAAAGAATTGTGCTCCCTCCATGCATGACTTCAAGGCCCGGCTGGCATTGCCTATGTAGAACAGTAGTTACAACCTGCTGCGAAAGTTGAACCCTTTGAGTGCCAGAGGGGTTCTCCGTGTATTGCTTTGCAATGCGGTGCTTTCCCCTCTTATATGCAAAGGATTTAATAGCATACTGTTTGGAGCTTGATTTTTGTGAGAGAAGGGGGAAGCAGGAGCCTTACTTTATAGGTCTAGATTTTGAAGGGAACTGTACACCAAGCATAAGGAGCTCTTAATGTTGAATTTGTACTGTATATTCATGCAAATTGTGCACAGTATGCTTTGTTGTCTTTCTGGGTGTGAGACCCAACTATAACCATATATTCATGTATTGTTTCCTTTATTAACCCCTTAGTGACAGACGACTTACCTGGTAAGTCCAGGAAGTCATTCGCTATAATGGTAAAAAAAAAACCAAAAAAAAAAAACCCTGTCATTAAGGGGTTAAGTCGTTCAGAAATTACCTCTAAAATGTGAGGGGTTGCCCTGAAAGTATTGCATATTGGGGGTGCCATGTGCAGAAATAGATTGAGACCCACAGGTTCAGATATATGGCACAAATTTAGAGTCTAAAGAAGCAATCAATTGCTGCGGGCCATATAGCAGGTAACCCTGAGAATTGGCATTTCGCCTTGATCAGGTTCAAACCTTTCTGTCAAACGGAGTCTTCCCAGGTATGGTCTCCATGACAACCTGATGCCATTTCACTGAGACCTGGTAAGTCAGTATATGAGTACTACATTCAAGGGGTTAAAGGGACAGTAAAGTCCCAGAAAAACTATTTAGCATTTTGTAGTGCTTAAAAAGTTGAACTGAATGCAAAAAAAACCTATCTCTCAAACTGATATGGTTTGAGAGAGATTTACATTCAAAGTTTGACGTTTACAGCTGACAGCAGGAGATCCATGTCGGTCAACACGAGGAGGCTCTTCAGAAGAGCCGCAATCTCGTGATTTAAAACTAATTACTTCATTGGAAAGGCCTACAAAGTGTGCTTGCAAACCAACGAAGTCATTCTTTTTAAATAACGCAATTGCGGCTCTGCTGTAGAGCCTCCGGTTGGTCCCCAGGCAGGATTCCCCTGCAGTCAGCACAGTGCTGATATCAGGGAAAGGGGAGAGAGGGGGAACTTTGAATGTTTATATATCTCAAACCATAGCGGTTTGAGAGGGTTTTTTGCATTCAGTTAAACTTTTTAAGCCCTACAAAATGCTAAATATTTTTTCTGGTACATCACTGTCCATTTAAAGCCACAATTAAATACAAGGTACCCCTCCCCCTTTCGCATTGTTCCGCTAGATTACTTTTTATGCTATATGCTCTCCCACTCCTTCTAGTCTCCATAGCTGGGAACTCTCTGGATTTGCCCTGGAGACTCCGGGTTTTCCTGCTAATTACAGAATCTCCGGGGCAGAGGCTGATTCTCTGGATGTGGGGAGTTTCTAATGAAACTCTGCCCACTTCTGCTCCTTCCCTGTCTGCTCCTCCCACTCCCCGCCCACTTCACCTCCTTCCCCAGACTATTTCTCAAACTTCTTCTACATTTTAAGCTCCGCCCACTCACAAATAAGTCCCACCCCTTTTTGCCACAAATCACATCATTCATTTTCCCTGGTGACACCACAGGATTCCCCTCTCTGGGGAGTTCACAAGAAAAGGTTTACAGCTATGCCAATCCCTGATAAAGGTCTATGTTTAACCCTTTGGGTATGCCTTCAAAGTGTCCCTCTTTAAGATCCAAATCCCTCTGTCCCTCTTTTTAGGTAAACAGACTGTGGTGTGTGTATATAAGGGTATCCTATTGACTTACAATGCGTTGCAGAGCAATGCATTGCATACCTCTCGGGCACTCAAAGGGTTAATGTTTGCTTAAACTTCAGTGTGTGTGTGTTTATAAATTAGTCTGTGTAAATTTTCTTACTCTAAATTGAAATCATTTATTTACTTACTAGCTGAAGAGCCACAGTGCCAGCCGGTCGTAGGGCAGTCATGCGCAGTAGAGACTGCCAGCACCGCGGCTGATACTTCGGAGCGCCCCTCTTCGTATCATCCGCGTCACGGGCAGTCTCTACTGCGCAGGACTGTGTCGTTACAAACGTTTTAGCAAATTCTTATATAGGAGGATACATAGAGGTGTCAATAAGTCATGAAATAACCTAAAAATTCACAGTAATGCCCCGCCCACCAGCTACTCCCCCAGCAACACCACCTGAAACAAGTGTCCCTCTTTGGCCATTTGAAATGTTAGGAAGTGTGCTTTGACTACGGTGTAGTGCCTAGCACAGTTCTGTGCAATGCGTTTTCCACCCCACTGGCACTCAAAGGGTTAATATTGTCTCATAACAATGTTTTCTTTTGGCTGTTTTGCCAGGACATGACCGGGCGAGTTTCTTTGGCTATAATTGGGGTTTCTTCAAAGGTTTTTTTTGCTTGTGTTTTTTTCCTCCTCTCATTTACTGTGAAAGCAGGAAACACTTGATTACAGCTCAGAACGCTCAGTTCACAATGTTCATTCCTTTTATTTTATGTCCTGAAACTTCCAGTATTCGGAGTAATTGACCAAACCACAAAAGAACACTGGCTTTTGTTTTTATTATTTATATATATATATTTTTGCATCCTCCTAAGTATTTTTATTTATTGTTTTAGCAATTAGTACCCCTATGTTCAAAAGAAAATTGTAGACATTGGGCAAAGCAATTGAGGGGACAAATACACATTTCAGTTTGTGGTTTTTTTTTTTAACCCCTTAACCCTATGAGTGTCAGTGGTATTCAGCACATTACAAAGCAATGCGTTTCATACCACTATGGGTTAAATGCTATAGCGCTCCAATATCCAACTCCCAATGACCCACTCAATTTTCTGGTGTGGCTATCCTTATAATTTGGTGTGTTTTGGGCCCAGAGTGAGGTCGTTTAGTCAAAAGGAATAGTCTTTAACCCTTTATGGATTAGACAGGTGTACACACACTTTGGTCATACAACTTTTGAATGCCAGAGGGGTACTCATACCAGCCAACTGTCCAGATTTTAGGGCCCAAACCTCCACATTTAGATTGTCCCGCTTTCCTGGCCTCTTCCCTGCATCCTAAGTATTCCCGTACCGCTCCAGCAGTCTTGACACTTATTTATGTCACGTTCATCATATGGGCTGTGTCGTGGTGAGATGCCTAATTTACGGAGTATGTATTTGGCACGTCATATATGCACATGCAGGCAGTGTTCGCGCCGCACTCCACCTTTGTCTGCCTTCTGTCTCTGAGCAAGTCGTGAGTGCTTGGTCTGAGCAGCACACGACGCTGACGTGCCTGAGAACTGTGATCCAAGTCTCTCCTGATGAGGTAGAAGTATGACTGAGACTCACGGACTAGTATCTGATTGACCGTTCTAGTCCAGCTTATAACAAACACTAATGTTACTGCAGGGCTACTCCAGACTCCCCTAGGCAAAGCACTCTGGGCACCATTAGCTCTGCCCATGGCCACACCCCACTCCTCACATGACCATGCCACCAGTCTTATCCACAATGTTTCCTGGCCCAGAATATACCTTTGGCGTACAACAAGCAAGGACATAAAAGCTTTAACCCCTTGCTTGCTAGAGAGAGCAATGCGCTGGAGATCTCACTAGCATCCAAGGGGTTAACCCCTTAAGGACCGGCCGCACAGACTCATTGCGGTCACTAAAAGACCAAGGAGCTTTTTTTTTTTTTTTTCTGATTCGGCAAACTCCCCGAACGGCATGCAGCCACCGGGGGGGGAGGCCCGGAATTCCATGACGGTCATAGCACGTCATGGGTCGTTAAGTCAAAACAACCCATGACGTGCTATGACCGTCAAAGGTCCTTAAGGGGTTAAATAGCCTGTAATGGGATGTATAAGCTACTGCATGACTACAGAGATTGCCGTGGCCCCACCCACAATTTAGAATGTGGGTGTGGCCAGCACAGCTGAAACTCCCCTCAAAATTTGGCGCTCTAGGCAGGTGCCTAGTATGCCTATTGGGAAATCCGGCCCTGTGCTAATGTTATGGAAATATGCCTCAGCAAACATGGTGGATGTGGTAGATTTCTATATCTAACTTGAAAGGGGTGGAGGGTACTCAATACGTTAAACATTTTTGCCTTTAAGACAACAAATCACATGAATAGACTAAAATACTGGGAACTCTAGTGCCAGAAGGGAAAAATGTACACGTGTGTGTAGTGATTTTTGGGAGCTGCAGCTCTTAGTATTTTTTGATGTGTACATTAACCCTTTGAGTGCCAGAGGGGATGCGCAATGCATTGCATAACCTACCACCACCACCACCCCCCGTCACTCAATGCTTAACATTTTTGGAAGAAAATTGTTAGAGAAATTGTAAACACAAGTGGGGCCAAACTTCAAAACAAATTATATGAGAGACAGTAACGCTGTAAACTCCACTTTTGTCTCAAAAAATGATCTCACAGAAGAAAGGTGGAATAATTCCCTAAATCACCACCGATTTAACCCTATGAGTGTCAGTGGTATGCAACACCATTGCATTGCATACCTCACTATCACTCAGAGTTAAGGAGCTATTATCCGCTTTAATGTTAGTCAGCTGTTAGCACATTGCTTTGTAATGTGTTAGAAACCTTTCTAGCATTCAAGGGGTTAAAAGCTACATTTAAATAATTTGGTAAATGTTAATTTGTTTGTTGTGGTGCATATGGTTTGCTCCAGAATCGCCCATCTTTAGCTCCCCGAATACAGACTGTTGGCTCATATTTATAAAAGTGAACTGGAGTTATTCTGGAGGAAACCACCAACACCATAGGGGGCACACAGAATTCCCTGTTAAATTAAATTGGTCTTTTAACACCTTGCGTGCAAGATAGGACTCTAATGCACTGCAAACCAATGCAATTGAGACCTCTCTGGCATTCAGATGGTTTAAAATCTCTATTCAAGTGTGTGGGAATTTAGGAATTTTTATTTGTCCCGTATGGTGCAGTTGGTTGACTCCAAAATATCTCCAGTGCTTTTATACATTTGGGCCTATGTGTTGTGTATTGGATTCTAAGCAGAATCTGAGTGACTTGATTTTGAACTCAGAACATACCTGATATAGAAAGATTTCCCAATGGTAATAAGACAGCGTTTAATTAAATATGATCTAATTAAACACTGAAATTTTTTCTTATTGGTTGACTTTTAATGTCTGTATTAGGGCAGCTCTGATCTTTGAGAGCAGCGGTCTTCCCCAAATGCAATATTTAGTACTGGATATCATGCCCAAAGAGGTAGACATGATTGTTTAGTGCTGGACTCCACAACCCTAACTCCTCCCACTGAAATGTGCTTTGGAAGGAAAGGTTCAGTGGGAAGAGTTGTGAGCTCTGAAATCCAGCAACAAAGAATCATGTCCATCCCCTGAGGACACGGTATCTGGTACTAATTAAACATCACATTTGGGGAACCAATTCACATAGAATTGGTTCATAATGGCTATTACTATTTATTTTGCCATATTAAGTTAAATGCGTTATTATTATTATTATTAGTTGTGGTAATGTTCCTTTAAAGTAACAGGCAAACTGTTTCACCCTCAAGGGGCACATATGTGGCTCTCAAGTCCAACACACTGCAATATTTTAACCATTTTAGTGTCAGTGTAGAACACAATGCATTGTGAAGCAATTCTCAATGTGTTATGTACCTCGTTGGCACTTAGATGGTTATGACTAAAATTCTAAACAGGGCTTGAAGAAAATAGATCAACCCCTTGAATCTCCAATGATTTCCAGTGTATTGCTTCGCATTGATTGGAGACCCATCTAGCAGAGTTAGGGTGGAACTGTACTAATCCTATAGAATAATTCGCTAATGTATGTTTGTCAGAAGCTGTCATGTACAGTACAGACTGCCTGTGCCGCGGCTGATAACGGAGCGGGGAGTTCAAAGTACAGACCGTAGTGCGCAGAGAGGACTACAGTCTGAATTCGGAGCGCCCCGCTCCGTTATCAACCGTGGCGTGGCCAGTCTGTAATGTGCATGACTGCACTGCGGCCGTTGCTGCCTGGCACTGTGGCCCGTGTACACGGGCTGTTCAACTAGTGGGGTTATATTCCATGATAAAGAATGAGAGGCTGAGTTATTTATGAGGTCAAAATAATTTTCTGCTTGATGTGGCAGAGGGAAAACCACTGCTTCTCATGGTCACAGCCAACAGACCAGGGGCTACAAGCAAAGCCTCCAAGGGCTGCCTGCTACCCACCACTGACTTAACGCGAGGCACCAGATCTGTTGAACTGTATAACGACACCTCTGACACTGAGCTGAGCTGGTCTCTAGCAGCTGTCTGAGTTCATAGGTCCTTCCATCTGACTAATTCATTGGTTTCTGTCCTCATGGAAACAACGAGACAAAGACCTTTTATTAGTTGTACGTTTTCTTTTAATTTTCCTTCCCAGTGACTTAGTATAGTAAAGATATCATAAATTGGCTCTCTGCTTCGCAAATGCACGTCAATATATTTGCTCTTTGTCTGTGTCATTAACCACACCTGCTTATGTTCTAGTGATAAGGACTGAAAAGCTGATAATACCTTGTAAACCTCCTGGTTACTATTTACCCTGTTCTTTTGCAATATTGATCTATAGTTCTACATGCTCTTCATCTCTCTTCACGGACTTCCAGTCTACTGGGGCAGAGGTGGGAAACCTGTGGCATTCCAGCCATTGTTGTACCACAGCTTCATACCTTCCAAGTGTCTCTCTTTAGGAGGGACAGTACCTCTTTGAGACCCAAATCCCTTTGTTAGGATGTCAGACTGTGGTGTGTATTAAATTCCTCCATAGCAATAAAACTAAATGCAATGTTTGTTTAAACCTCGGTATACATGTTTATAAATTAGCCTGTGTAAATAAAATACTGTAGTCTTGTTCCAAACATTTTATTCAGTTACACAAAGATGTGTCCATAGGTCATAAAATAGCCTAAAAGATCATGGTAATTATTATTATTATTAATCTTTATTTATATAGCGCCAACTAATTCCGCAGCGCTGTACAATTGGGAATAGACATACAGAGGTATTAAATAGTACAATCAGATGTGGAGAACAGGAGGATCAGAGGGCCCTGCTCGTGAGAGCTTAATGACTTGTCCAATAGCCACGCCCCCAGCAACACCACTCTTTGCCTATCTGAAATGATGGGAGGTATGCAACTCATCACTCTCCATTGTTACCACAAGTCCCCAACAGGATTTTTTAACCCCTTGAATATTTGAGGTCTCCAGTACATTGCTTTTCAATATGCTGGAGACCTCTAGTTCTCAACGGTTTCAAAGGCCCATTTAAATCACTGGGGGTTTTCTTTTTGTTTTTCGTCTTTTATGGTACAGTTGACTTGCCCCAGAATTGCTTCTCCTACACTGTGTAAGGCCCTATGTATCAACGTAAAGAAACACACACACCCTGTAGACCCTGCACTTTATGCCAAGGCCGTATGCACAAAGCAAGTGACACAGCTCTGGATTAAACCAACTGCACCATGGGAGGGGGTTTAACCCTTTCTGTACCAGAGGTTGAATACCCCTCTGGCACGGTAAGGGTTAAACTCCCTCCTTTGATTTAAAGGGACAGTAATGTCCCATAAAACATATTTACAGTTAGGCAGAGGTTGAAAAAAGAAGCTGTCACAAACCCTCTCTCAAACCGCTATGGTTTGAGAGTTATAGGGATTCAAAGTTACCCCTTCCCCTCTCCTGGAGATTTGAATCGTACGACTCGTGGAGGCTCTTCGGCAGAGCTGAAATCTCGTTATTGCAAAATAATTCATTAATTGGAAACCAGGCACACTTTGTAGACCTTTCCAATGAAGTAATTCTTTTTAAAGTGTTAGTAATGGCTAAAACAAACTTTTTTTTGCATTTAGAAGAGCTTAAAAAGCTGATCTAAATGCAAAAAAACGTATCTCTCAAACCGCTATGGTGTAAGAGATACAGGCGTTTAAAGTTCGCTGTTTCCTACTGACAGCTGTAAAGCTGTCAGCAGGAGATTCGTGTCGGTTGACACGGTGGCGCTTGAGAAGTGCCGTGATCTTGTTACTTACACGGAATCCCTTCATTGGAATAGTCTAAAACCAGGCACACGTTTTAGACTATTCCAATGAAGGGATTCCGTGTAAGTAAGGAGATCTCGGCACTTCTCAAGCGCCACCGTGTCGACCGACACGGATCTCCTGCTGACAGCTTTACAGCTGTCAGTAGGAGAAATCAAACTTCAAACGCCCGCATCTCTTACACCATAGCGGTTTGAGAGATACGTTTTTTTGCATTTAGATCAGCTTTTTAAGCTCTTCTAAATGCAAAAAAAGTTTTTTTAGGCATTACTAACACTTTAAGTAAAGCGATTCTGGCTCTGCTGCAGAGCCGCCTGTTGGTCCCAGGACTGGGATCTCCTGTCAGCTAGTCGCTGACATCAGGGAAAGGGGAGAACTTTGAATCCCTGTATCTCTCTAACCATAGCGGTTTGAGAGATGGGGTTTGTGGTAATTAGTTTGTTTTTTCAACCTCTACCTAACTCTCAATATTCTTTAGAAGACATTACTGACCCTTTGAATTGAACTTTTAACCCATTTACTGCTGGAGAGTCCTCTGTTTTAGCTTAGCAATGCTTTGGAGATCTCTGTAGCATTCAGAGGATTTAAAGCCCATTATAAAGAAGTATGAATTTTCATTCGTCCCCCTTTGATGCACTTGGTTTGCTCCAAATTTACTCCACACTCTAGGCCACATGTTCAAAAGTGGATGAGTTGTAAGGCAAACCAAATGCATTACTGGGGGAGCTAAACATTCCCAAAATTGACATTGATTTCAGTGGGGATTTTAAACCCACTGAATGCTAGAGAAGTATCGACCACATTGCTTCGCAATCTCTCTAGTATTCAAGGGGCTAAATTCCCACTTAAATCAATGGGGATTTTTAGTCGTCCCCCATAGCTGCAATTGCTTTGCCCCAGAATTCATTCACATTCCTTTTGAACATACGACATTCTGTGCAGATGGCCCTCAGTTGGTTTTACATTGCTTTGCATTCAGTGGGTAAAGCCAGAATCCCGTCCAGCTGAGAGTGTAGCTGTGAGCCGCAGCATGCAGCCTCTTGTCACCTAACCACTGTGAGGGCTGCTTGCTATTCCTCCCATGTCTGTGCTGGGGAGAGGAGGTGGGAGTTGATGCAAGGATACTGGCTGCTGGTACTGTTAGCCGTGGGACATGGATGAGGGAAAGGTCCTGCAGTGGTGTGCAGAATTCAGTCCTGTTTGTGCAGTTCCAGCTTTATACATTATTGGGGTTGGTTACTGTGAGTTAACTCTTTGAGTCTTAGAGGCTTTCAGCAAATGGGTTGCATCACACACTGGCTCTCAAAGAGTATGAAAAAAAGGCCTAATATATTGGTCTGTGTTGTAAAAGATGACAGTCTTGGGTGTATGAACATGTTCAAAATTGTGAGGCATATGTTGAAGACCTCATTAACATTCAAAGGGTTACAGTGCTCATTTAAAACAATAGGAATTTTAAGCCTTATACCCTTTGTTTGCTAGAAAGGTATCCAATGCGTTGTGGTGCAATGCATTAGATACCCCTCTGGCACTTAAAAAGGGTTAAGGACAAGAGGGCTGTGCCACACATTGGAAAGTAATATGTTGCACACCCCTCTTGTCTTTGTGATCAATGAAGCTCTTGGTTTCCACATAATTAGGCCAGTCCTTGTTGCATGTGGCCTGTACCTTTTGTATGTAGATTAGTCCTTTTTAAGGCCTAGTTGATACATACAACTGGGCTGCAACAACAGGTTACACCAATTTAATCATTTGAGTGCCAGAGGGGGTTACGGAACGCATTGGTTGCAAAGCAATGTTAGTGCCTGGCATGTCAGGCAGTGCTGGATAGTACTGTCTAATTTGCATAAATTTCCCAAGACACACAGCTAAATATCTCTTTAAATTATAGTTTTAAATAAATGTCAAAAATGTAGAAAAGCTCTTTCAAAATCTCCCAAGTCGTTCTACAGTGTTACTCCACTTCAACTGTTATAATGTAATCATTGCAAACTTGCGCTCTCAGGAAAAAAAAAAATCCAATAATTGTAGATTACCAATTCATTCTTTAGTTACTGCTACCAGCTAGCTTTCAGATACATTCGATATAGACACTCTGTAGACCCCTTGGATGCTAGAAAGCTTTCCAGTGCATTGTAATGAGTTGGAAACCTCGCAAATATCCAAGGGAATAACTAGTATGATAGGGTTCCAAGCGAATTTAATTAGAAACTAGAAGATTCCGCCTTGGCACAGTTTAAGAATCCCCAGTCTAGGATTTCGGTTTCACCTTGCACTCTGACATCACAAGATCCTGAACAGTCGCTCCTTTGTTGGTTTTGGTAGGTGTGTTTCCCTGTGAAAGTGTGACTGCTATGAGAGGTTTCATTTTCCTTTTTTTTCCTTTTCTTTTTTTTTTTTTTTTTTTATGCCTGTGGCATCATTGCCTCTGGATGCCAGTAATCTCTATATCAGTTTCAACCAGGATTGTGAAAGTATGTGGTCCTTCAGCTACTTATCTACAACAACTAGAGAGCCACATATTAGCCAGTCCTGATTTATATTACCTTCATACACTGTAGAGCAGGGTTAGGAAATCTATGGCTCTCCAGCTATTGGGTGTTGCAACTCCCATTATTTACAACCAGCCATCTTGCTTTCTCTCATTTTGGTCTGTCAGTAGGTCTCTCTGGCATGCTCCCCCCACCTCTGGCGTGCTTCCCCCCCCCCCCCCTCTGGCGTGTTCCCCCCCCCATGTGTCACCTGGTGACCACACACATCGCAGTGATTAGCATGGCGTGACCAAAGCCAGCCATCAAGACTCGGAGACAGCGTGCACTGGCCCAAACCCCCCCCCCCCCGCACAGAGATCTCACTGATCAGAAAATTCAGCAGTTGCACAAGTCATTAATATTATTGTACCTAGTTAGGCGACAGGATACTTGTAGATGGTCGATGGACTGAGCAAGCTGCAAACTGTTCTTCAATTTTGTCAGTCGCCGGCGGGTCTTTCTCTCAGCCTCGCACTCGACTCTCTTCTCAGGTGGCAGGCAGACTCGCACGATGACAGGTGTGCGCATAATATAACTTTTTGGCACTCATGCGCACAGTGTCTGAATGCGTGTTGATGACACTGTGATGGTCACATGATCAGCGTGCTGTGCGTCTTAGGCTGCACTGTGGGCAAAACTGAACAGGCCAGGAAAAATCGGGACGTACAGCTTATGCAGGCGGGACAGCGGGTTTGGGCCCTAAAATCGGGACAGTTTGCTGGTATGCCCCCCTCTCTGACACACTCCCCCCCCCCCCCGAGTGACTGTCACAGAGGCTTTCGTCCCCCACTCCCCTTCTGTGTGGCTGTCACAGAGGCTTTCTCTCCTCTCCTGTGGCTCCCTCCCCACCGCGCCTCTCCCTGCTTTATTCTGTCTGTGTTCATGTATGTGTGTCTTGTCTTTCTCCATCTTTGCTTTTCCTGTATATCCTCTGACATTTCCTGTTGCCTGCCTCTCTGTTTCTCTGTCCAGTCACTTGTTTTCTCCTATCTCTCAGGTCTCTACTATATATGTCTTGCTATCTCCAATATTTCTTCCTCTCCCCCCCCCCCCGCCTACTCTCCCCATATGCCAAGGATTCCTCCGAGAGGACAGTTGTGTGTGCACTTGATGTAACTGATTTATCTTAACACAGGGAAGACCAGAGAAAGATAGAGCCAGTTAAGAATTGCCAATCGTCTGTAAAATTGTATCCTGGGTTTTTCCATTTAGAAGTCTGTGTAGTGCTTTTAATAACGGTTCTTTAGCAGCAAGAATTTCCCCACAGTAAGGCTGTTGTTGTCCTGTTATATAAAGAGCTTTCTAATAATCTGCTGTTATACAGAAGAAAGTATTTCAGTGCTGAGTGTAACTAATCTTTATGGAGTGCCAGTGCCACTTGCTTGCAAGCCTGTATTTTCCATTGTGTAAAATGTCAATTCTGGAGTGAACTTCACTAAAGGGGGCAAATAAAAATTCCCCAAAACTCCCTATTTATTTTAATTATTAACATCATGAATCCTAGCGAGGATGCATTGGAGACTCCTAGCACTAAAGAGGTTAAATGTCCCATTTAATGGGATTTTTTGCCAAAGTAAATTTGGTTTGCCCCAGAATTGCTCCTCTTTGGCATTTTATATGTAAGGCCCATTGTCTTTTATTAAAGTGATTGTAATATTTCACAACAGTAGCAGCTTCTTGGTATTTGGGCCATGGAGAGTGATATTTTAATTTTGTCAGAGTTGTAGTTCAAGAGTAATTGAATGATAAAGTATCCCCCTCCCACCCCTTTTACCTAATGTAACACTGCTCACCTCAGATTTGGAATCTGGTCTCTTGACCGGACAGGTCGCAGCGAGGGACAATAGTCTTACAGTGAACATAAGGAAAACCCTATCCCCCACCCCCCCTTGACAGGTTTTTTAGGTTTTCCTAATGTTCACTGATTATTGTCCCTCTTTGTGAGCCATCTGGACAGTCTTGCTTCTCTGAGGTGAGCAGTGTTACATCAGTAAAGGGGGCGGGAGGGAGACACTTTATCATTCAATTACCATAGCAAGGATCTCTCCGGTTTTGCCCTGGAGACTCCGGTTTTGGCAACAAATGACCGGGTCTCCAGGGCAGAGGCTGATTCACTGGATGTGGGGAGTTAATTAAGTTACTCCCCACATCTTGCAATGACAGTGTTTTCCTCCCATTCCCAGCCCGCTCCTGCACCTTCCCCAGCCTTTTGCTAACATTTTTTTCAAGTTTTGAAAGTCCCGCCCCCACTTGCAATTAAGCCACACACCCTTTTGACACAATTTGCATCTGTTATCTACCTTGGTGGCCCTTAAAGTTCCCAGGTATGTCAATTACTCTTGAACTACAACTCTGACAGTACTGAAATAACACTCTCCATGGCCCAAATACTATGAAGATTAACCCCTTACTGCCCCAGGACGTACATGTACGTCTCGAGTGGATGTCCCAGGTGGACAGAGGACGTACATGCACATCCCGGAAATCATTTTAAGTTGTGAAAAAAAAAAAGTTTGGCGTTCGTTAAGTGCTGGCCGCGTGCGTGCGGACGGTCACTAAGGGGTTAATTGGAGCTGCTTTTATTGTGAAACATTACTATCCCTTTAAAGGGAAATTATAAAAAGTGCTTCTTTATTCAGTGCAATACCTACGTTACACCCCCACCCTAAATGTCTGAGGACAAAGAGTTCTGCCCACTCCTCTGGTCCTCAAGGTGTTAATGGTTCGCACGCAGTTAAAAAAAAAAAAATATACATTAAAAAACCAAACAAAAAAAGGCATGCAAAAATAAAAACTCCTATGTTACTAATACAGCTATAGAACTGAATTATGAGGTAGGTTGAACAGTAAACTGAATATAACCTGTTCTTTTCATGGTGTGTGAATGACCCCCATCAGTATCTTGCATAAATGTCTAATTTAGTCTTCCACTATTCAGACTTAATTGAGCTCTATTGCATAAATTGTTCCAAGGGATTCTGCACTGTTTCATACCAGTGATCATCTCGTATGTATGTATACAATGTATAATAAAGGAGTGCTGGGAGAAGCAATCTAAAAGTGATGTTTTTACTGTAACTGCACTGAGCATGCCCAGAAGTATAAGGCTAGTCTCTATCCCACTATCCCAGTCCTTGAGGTGATCTCTCCAGTGCTCAGGCAGCTGATGTGTCGGATACAGTCTCTTATCTATGGTTCACTCCTGTCCGTTCCTTACTCTGCAAGCAGTGACAGAAAAATAGATGTCTGTAAGTGGAATTGGATGGTTGTCTGGGGTGCACATGATTTCATACAGACTGTGTAATTTGGACCAACGTTACCGGGGATCCAGAGGCGTAACTAGAAGCCTCCGGGCCCTGGTGCAAGAAGTGCCACGGGCCCCCCACCACCACCACACTGGCCCCCCTCAACCACACTGACCCCCTCTACAATGCCCCTCAATCTTCACAATGTCCCCCATCTCCTCAATCCCAGAGCTCTGCATTACTAGAGCGCCAGAGGGAGACTGCGGGCTCCAGGCGGAGAGGGGGCAGCTGGGCCCCTGGAGTAACGGGCCTGGTCGCAGATGTGACCCCTATGGTTACGCCACTGCATGGATCTAATTCTTGAATCTTCACTTTGCGTATTGTGGACTCCAGTGGCCACTTCATCATCAGTTATTTAAACGAGTCTATGCAGGTTTTTGGGATTTCCCAGTCTTTGCACAGTTCATTCAAAATCTCAGAGCAGATAATTTGTACTATAGAGAGATCCCTAGAACTTGCACTGACTCTGCCCCTAGGAATGCAGATTGAAACCACTAATCTAGTCCCTCCTTTCTGAATTCTAATAAGCATTGTGTGCCACCATATTTACCCACACTCCCTTGCTGCAGTGGTGGTACCTGATACTACGTTCAAAGCTGTGTACACAGAGAACAAGGAACAGTCCTGGAACAAACCAGCTTCATTATATGGGACCTAAAACGTGCCCTATTGCCTTCAATTAAATGGGGCTTTTAAATGGGTAGTTTAGGGCCTGAACAAGGCATTTTTTAAATTGTTTGCCATGTTTCAAGACGTACTGGGAATGGAATACCTGTAACACAAATCTGTTCCATATACTTAGTTCATGGTGATCTGCAAAGCTGGGTCAACAATTGACTAAAGCTTTAGTACTATATAATATCCATTCAACCCTTATACTCAGTATTTCATGCTCCAAATACAAATCACAGCTCCCTATCAGTGTGAAGTTTCCCAGCATTCCTCTTTGTACTTCTGCTGTGACACAACGCCCTGGTGTTATCACCTCTCTATAGAAGTGAATTTGTACATATGTGAAATGGTCTTCACATTACTGTAGCAGGGAATAATGTTAGAAATATATTTCTAAAAGGAAAGCCTTATCTTTCCTTCCCTGTCCAGAAGCATAAAGGAATATACCGACCAGTTCATAAGTGGTTATTGTAAGCTCCATTTTATGGCTTTCATGCTTGTGCCGAAAAAGGATTAAGTTGCACTTACACTGAACTGATAAGAGAGGGCTGGTCTAAGACCTCTGCATACCCATTACTGACTCCCATTAATACAGCAATAGTCTAAGCAGATTTTCTCCCTAGTTGCAGAATTGGTAAACAGAATAAAAGGGACATCTGTGTAGCATTATAAAACCTTTTTATTTTTCATTGTCTGCTTGTTACCAAACCTCATCCCTTTTAAAAGAACACTAACACTACCTAGAAATATGCCACACACACCCCAGAACGGCCTTCTCATGGTAAAAAAAAACGACAAAACTAAATCTTTTTAACTCATTCAAATTTTTGTCAGTCTTCATAGAAAATGGTGGCACCGTAAGTTGGTGCCCAAGGCACACCAAAGTGCTATGGCAGCCTGGTTAAGAACGACTGCCTTAAAGGGGATCTATCACCCCTATATAAGTTGTTCTTAAATGTTAGTTTATATAGCGATTACATTGGGTATTGCAGTAATTTCATATTTTAAAACGTTATTTATGCAAAATAGAAGGAATAGCTATTGCACTGACCCTGCTTCCGGATAGACGGTGTGTACAGCTCTGTACCCACAGTCTGTAGCTCTGCCTCTGCTCCCCTCCCTCTGTCCAGCCTCCTCTGATGACTTAGACTGTCTGTAAGCTGGAGCGATCTCATTGGCAGAGATAGATATCTAGCCAATAAGATTGCTCCAGCTTACAGACTGAGATAATGTCTCCATTGTGACATGTGACAAACTCTCTCATTACTATGTTATTCTTGAGACATTGCTGTATAGGTTCTGCAGAATAACATAGGAACTGAGCATCGTATCTCACTGGAGAAATAATCTCCTTTTTATCAAACCTTGGCGCATAACACACTACTCTCTAGTAGGCTCTTGAATCTTCGTGTGTGTGTGTGTGTGTGTGTGTGTGTGTGTGTGTGTGTGTGTTTTGAGAGTTTCAGTTCCAGGTTCTTTGCAGCCAGGTGGCACTGTTGCTATTACTGCCTGTGAAGAGCCGCGTGTCACAGGCACAAGCTTTTCATGGATGAATATAGCAACAGTGCCACCTGGCAGCAAAGCAGCTTGAACTCAACCTATCGGAAAAATGCAAGGTAATACTGTAATAGCTTTGAAATAAGCATCTCACATCATATTTTCATAATTAGAGTTTACTACCCCTGGGTGCTAGTGATGTGTCTTGCAAAGCAAGAGGTTAAGCAGTACCTTAATCCATTCAGGCCCAATCTCTTTCTTTTAGTCTCTCTAAATTCTCATTCTCACAAGTGTCCCCATTAGTTTCCGTCCCTCTCTGTCGAATGTACTGAGAAGTGCAGTGGCGACTGTCAGAATCTCACTTTGATAGAAATTGCTCTGCCAATGACTCTTTCTGTGGAATCTAATGATCCTTATCTGACGTTACATTTTAATTACATTGGAAATTGCATGGTAGGAAAGCGGAGAATGAAACGCCCAGAGGTCAGCAAGAGCTGGGGCTGGATCTGGCAGGTTCTGTGGGGACAAGTCGAGGTTCTGATTTCATGTTAACCTCTTAGTGCCCAAAATAAACTTGTGCCAGGCTACATGATAAGCTGGGCCATATGTACAAAAAGAGGAACAATTCTAAGGCAAACCAACTGCATCATCTCCTACATAATAATTCTCTAGGATGTTTGTCATGATGCATCTTGCTCGTTCGGCAGTCTCTACTGCACAAGATTGCATTGTGTGAGTGAGGCGACGCAAGACTGCATCACGTGGAGCAGTGAGGTAGCGGCATCTTAACCCTTTGAGTGCCAGAAGGGTATGCAAAGCAATTCATTGTGTACCCCTCTGACACTCAAAGGGTTAACATTATCCTACCTTGGCCTGTTGTACACGGGCTTTTACACTAGTCTGAAATAAATCCCATATATTAATTTTGGTGTTTTAACCCACTGAGTGCTATAGGGATCTAAACTCACTGCTTGAACGCCTCTCTAGCATTTAAGGTGTTAAAAAAAAAAATCCCCATTTAAATCCATGGAATTTTCAGGGACGTTGTATTGGTTCCCTATGATGCATTGGGCTTTCCTGAAAATCACGACAATTTATTTTTATTACATATGGATCTTTATCGCATAGTAGAGGTTACTGTAAGATTCTTTAGGAAATGGATAACATCTCAGTCACTCTTACTCAGCAGGTGAATAAACATATCTGTACCCAGTTGTGTATTGCCATTAATATACAGAACACTTCCTTTTTGGCACTTGAAGGAATGTATAAAAACGGGGCAATTTAAATTTACCTTATGTATTTACTGGTTAATATTCAGGGAAGGATTTCCCAACAGGCAGCTGCCTAGATCTCTAAATTTTGAGCTGTGCCTCAGCTGTGCTGGTCAACCCCGCACCCATTTCATGCCCCTTAACAGTCTATTATTTAGCCCTTTGAATGTTTGAGAGAGATTGCCAACGAGCTGCGGAGCAATGCTTTGGAGATCTCTAGCAATCAGGAGGCTAAAGCTTATTTCACTCTTGCTTGTTACAGACCAAGGATTGTTTCTGTGCCAGAATGCAGTAGATGGGACTGGGGGTAAAGTCATGTGAAGAGTGCGGGTGTGGCTGTGGGTGGATCTTATTACGCCTAGAGTGCCTTTCCTAGGGGTGTCTGGGTTGTAAATATTGCGCTGTTAAATATATAATAGAAAAAATGTAACCCGGCACTCTCAATAATTAATATAGACCTGGGAGCCCATCATACCGTTCATGTATAAATATTGCAAAGGACTGGCACTCAACAGGAACATCGACAAAAAACATTTATTTAAGCAGCGTATCGACCACTTGTCTTCATAAAGGCTCATATTAGAGCCGAAGCGTCGATATGCTGCTTAAATAAATGTTTTTCGTAAATGTTTCTGTTGAGTGCCAATCCTATGCAATATATAAAAAATATATTTTTTTTAAATCTATTTTGCATAAATTGCTATATTTGGGTGGCTCTAAAGCAAATTATGGTCATGTGTAGTAAAGGATCAGTATATTGTTCATTAGGAAAAAATATATATTGCAACACCTTTCCTGCTAAGTAAAACGAGGGTGCCTCCACTTCCAGGAGAGGGTTCACTGAAACACACCCCATATCGTTAACCATTAAACACACATCTGGCAGCACACATATTGAACACATCTTTGGGAACTAGCTGGCACTGTCTAAAGTTGGCTATATATATCTATATATATATCTATATCTATATATATCTATATCTATATATATATATATATATGTATGTATGTATGTATGTTATGTTAAAAGGACCATCTTCTAGCAGTTTGAGTGCCCTTGTTTCACTTGGCAGTGAGCACTACAGATTGATATTGTGAACTAGAGAGTCTTAGTGACATTAGTGATAAAATCTAAATTGCACATATATATAAAAGCTAGTAGTAACATACATAGATTTATATGTAAACATTTTGGTAGCATAATAGAACTTATGGTATATTTAATGTTTTGTGCGGATTTTTGCAGGCTGTGTGAAGCCGTTTTCTTTGCAGCTTTTGCTACCTCATGTTTGTATTGGAGTCTGTACTTTATGGATAACTTATAATCCCTTTTAGCTGACAAAATGTGCAATCATATTGGTATCATTATAGAAAAATGTAAAATTATCATGCTTTGCGTTTATAAATGTTGTATATAGTTTCATAATGATATTAGCTTGTTTTTTTGTTTTTTTTAGTACTGTTCCTTTAATTACCAATCTACTGGTATTCTCAGCTGCGTGCTTTGTGTATAACGAGGTATATTCATATATATTGGCTTGTTATTAATGTCAGATTTTCTTTCCTGTAATTCATATCATCATATGGTTCCCTGGTGCTTATGCTGACACTGATTTTAATTATTTGAACGCAGTAGGAACAGGTTAACCCTGCTGGCGGGGAGCTCCTTATTCAGCACCTCTTGTGTTTTTGCTATTAGTACACCCTAGCTTATGGAATCTGTCACCCTGTGGTTTGCACGCTGGCTGCTCTCAACTTCACACCTATCCCTCCTATTGCTTCTTATACTTTGCAGGGTGATTGGTGGGCAAGAGCATACCTCCCAACATTTCAAATTGCCAAAGAGGGACTCTAGTGGGAGGAAAATTACCATGAATTTTTAGGTTATTTCATGACCTATTGAAACCTTCTTGTGTAAACTAATAATTGACTTATAACAAGACCAAATAATTTTATTTACACAGACTAATTTATAAACACATATATACTGATGTTTATACAAACAATAATGTGAGTTTTATTGCAGTGGAGCAATGTGATACACTTATATACACATCACACAGTCAGATCGCCTAAAAAGAGGGACAGAGGGATTTGGGTCTAAAAGAGGGACATATTAATTTCCTTTTTTTTTTTTTCCTCATTGATTTAACTTAACAAAAATAATTAGCAGTTGGAGAATATATATATATCTGTCTCTTGGAGTTGATATGCATACTACATTTTTATTACACTTTATCGCTATGTCACTGCCTGCTCACACTTCCTCATCACCTTTTTGTTGTCTCTCTCTCTCTCTCTCTCTCTCTCTCTCTCTCTCTCTCTCTCTCTCTCTCTCACATTAACAGTGGTCAAGGCAGGGTTAGTCAGTTGTTGGTCCTCCAAATTTTTGGGGCCTGCAGCTCCTATCATCCGCAACCAGTCAACGGGGATGATGGGATCTGTAGTCCCCAACCGACAGACGACAAATAACTGCCCCTGCACAAGAAGACAGGCCTAGGTGAGCAACCCAGTACTTAAAGAGTTAAAGTACCATTTATGCAGGGCTGCACTAGAATAACAGATGAACTATGCATCCCTACCCAGATTTAACTGCTTTTAACTATTTAAGTGCTGGGCTATTCATATCTCCTCACGTTAAGGGGAATACTGTTTATTAATGTTGCCATCTCATTCATTAAAATGTATAGTTTTAACGTGTATATATGTGTGTGTATATAATTATATATATATATATATATAAATTTAAAAATATTGGAAGGTAGGTCTCCGATGCTTTAGTGACCTCTAGCATTCAAGGGGTTAAAATCCCCATGTAAGCAAATTATTTTTTATTTATTCTATTTGGTACACCTCTAGCAACCTGTGGGTTTGATTCCAAAGACTCATATAGATTCTGTAAATAGAACTACACCAACAGGCTATGATAAGGGAGTAAAAAAGCCCATAAGCCCATAGTTTTCTCCTGCAGGGCTGTAGTAGACCCAGTGTGATGTATTGAGGCCTAGGTCAGGAGCAGCAGTTTGGGATGCTTTAGCATATTTTGTATTACAAAAAAAAAAATACAAAAAAAGAATATTGCATACTTTTAAAAATCTGCAACACAGGTGTCTTAGCATCCTCTTGGGCACTTCTTTCAGAAAGTGAACATAACGAAGGTATTCTTTGTTCATAAGTCACGTTTATTCCCTTCAGTGTTGATTATTTGTATTGGTCTTTTGCCTTTAAGTGTAGAAGTATGCCCTGTTGAAGGGTTAGGGTGTGATACTGTATGCATGATTCCTAGGGAATGCATGCATTTGGTTGGGTCTAGTGCAGTGGGAAACCTAAATACTTTGCTGGGTACACCTATCCCAGCATACCTGGGAACTCTCAAGATTTGATCAGGAGGTTGCAATTTTCAGTTAGTTACTAGGTCTTCAGGGACAGTGGTGGATTTTCCAGCTTTAGTAACAATGCCCACTCCCTGCTCCTTACTTCCCTTTTCCAGGGAACACCTTCCCCCCCCCCCTTCCAGTCACACCCACCCCAGTTAAGCCCCACCCACATTTTGTTCTAAATTGCATCATTTGGACACTCTCACCCCCAGCCCTACTTGGTACTTCAGAGGCTGAGGACAAGAAGTTTCTCAGGTATGTACACCAGTGGTGAAAAATGTCAGCCCTCAATAGCTGCAGACAAACTTGGGTTTAAGGATTTACCCATACCTTATATGAGGTGAGGAGTGCGTATTACACACTAATTTAAAACACTGGTCTGCCCTCAATCCTTTCCATCCTTTCCCATGCCTCAATACTGTATTTTTAGCTTTACATTTGTTCCTATGAGCCCCCTCACTTTCCCTCTTTCTACCCACCCATACCTCTATCAGTAGGCATTATGAGCCCTGAGAAGGCAGCATTGAGATCCATCCAGTGAGCAGCATGCTTCCATTTGCCAGCTGCTCTTCAGTCTTTTGAGGTCCTTTGAGTTCCCTGTCAGGACCTGACAAGGCACTACCATAATTTAGATTCTCAGACCAATGTGCGTTGAACCTATGGTAGTGCCCTGAAGGTCTTGACAGGGCACTAATTTTTCCAGTGGCAGAGGTCCTCAGAAGAACAAAAAGGTGGGGAAGCGGGTGGCAAATGGAAGCTTCTTAAGGGAGCGCTGTAAGTAAAAACTGGGTCTGGAATGGACAGCTCCAAGACCGGAGCGGTCTCTCAGACCCCTGCTCGCTGTGCCAGTACACATAACAGGTCACATGTGTCGGCAAGGATCAGTGCTGTCCTTAAGTGGTTACATTTGTTGAGTGTTTTTAATAATTTTTTGATTTTCATGTGAAAGAATCTAAAAGAAAAAGTGTATGCATCTCCCCATTCCCACCCCCTTATTAAAGCGGAACTACCACCTCCACTAAAGTCACCCTGCAATACCTATGCAGGTGGTGACTAGCTTACTAATCGTAAGCATGAAGTTATGCTTAAGCGTCCGAGACCGGAAGCCAGGCATCACCGCGGACATCTTGAATGTGTGCCTGCACAGTCAATCCTCTTCACAGGCATTGCACTGGCCCGGACGGCTCCGGAAGAGACCAATTGCGCAGGCGCACAGGCTGCCGTAACCTGCCCATCAGTCTCGGAACCTTAAGCGTAACATTATTCGGGGGCACTTTTGAGAGGTAAAATAATGATTATTAAGCTAGTCTTCACCTGCCTAAGTATTTTAGGGCCACTTTAGTGGAGGTGGTAGTTCCGCTTTAAATAACCATTTCATTTTCATACATTTTTAAATGGACTTTTGACCCCTTAAATGCTAGAGGTCTCGCAATGTGTTGATGACCTCTCTAGCAATCAAACGGTCACAATCCCCATTTCAATGGATTTTTTTTCTCTCCTGTGTTGTAATTGGTTTGTCCAGAATTGATTGTGGTTCTGTACATATGCCCCCCTAGGGCTGTATTCAGTAAGCTAATGGGGAGCAGTTCTGCAGCAAAACAATCTGCAAACTAGAGAAAAATTAAAAATCCCATGTATTAACCCTTTGAGTGCCAGAGGGGCAGGCAAGGGATTGTGTACCCCTCTGGCACTTAAAGGGTTAAATGAGTATTTTAACCCCTTGCATGCCAGAAAGATCACAATGCACTGAGAAGCAATGTGTTGCAGACCACTCCAGAAATTCCAGGGGGTTTAAAATTTAAATCCTTGAATTTTCACTCCTCTCTGGGGTACAGCTGGTTGGGTCTAGAATTGCTCCCTAAGCAGAATAGGGATTGGGCTACACTGGGAATGAGGTAGTTAATTGGGGGGTGTGCAGAATATAAATATCCTGCCTGTTAATCAGCACGTATTCCTGAACCCCTCGCTGGGAGCTCACAGGCTCTTGCCTGGAACAGCTAGCATCTTACCAGCTCAATTATAGAGCAAAATCAGGGCCTCCAAGTAGATTGATAGTGGAAAACGAGTAGATCTCCCGCTGCTTTCTGGGCCCTTTCTCAACCCCGATCAGCATTTGTGAATATCATAGCTTCAGTTTTATTTTATCTTTTTTACCTACAATGTTGCTTTCTTTACATATCGTTACGTTTTTCTGTTTTTTGCTCATTTATCTATTTTTTTTTTCTTCATTCCCTTTCATAACACTTATAGCCTCTTAAAGGAACACCAACACCATATGGGTTAATATAACTTCAACGCAACACATTGGTTACCTACCTGACACTCAAAGGGTTAAATATCACATCTACAGCTAGCACATGTGAATATGAATTGTTACATTCCTTAAATCCTAAATTTTTTTTAATACATGTTTAAATTATCCTGTTAGAAAACAAATTATTTAATGTTCAGTTTGTATTGAGAGAGTCTAAAAGTTAATCGATTGTACTTTTGTATTAAGGAAAGGTTTTATCTCGGCTCATTCACAGGTAATCCTGGAAAAGGCAGGAATGGCTGCTCCCTCAGAGCCATATATGTAAGACTAGATTTTAGGCCTCAGAAAGCAGAATTGTTACACATAGTAGCATGATATACTGGGTATTTAATTGTATATAACTAAATGTTTTAGGCGTTGGTGTTCCTTTAACCCTCTGTCTGCCTACTGTTCTGTTTAGACTGAGATACATGCACTGCACACGGGAAAAGTAGGACCAGCTGTTACATGATAAAGGTGGAGATTGTGCTCAAAGCTAGGCATTCGGGTATTGGGGATTACAAACTAACTGCATCCCCATAGCTGGGAACTTTTAAAGTGAGCTGACCCAGAGATCTTTGCAATATTAAACTTTTTTTTTTTTTTTTTTGGTTAGGAAACCTTACATTAAAGAGCATTTTCCACTGCTGTCTGCTGTTTTATTCAAATATTGTAACCGTTCAAATAATCAGGAAGTGAAATCAGGAAGTGAATTTACTGTGCGTTTACTGTCCTGGGCAATCCTGGGACATGTAGTCGCCTTACTCTGGTAGTGGGTAATATTCAGCTGTCTTAGCCTGAGAATCTGGCCCTTCACCCTGTGACCCTGAGAATTGGGTCAAATTGATTGTCAATGGGTATTTTAGCCTATTAAATGCTATAGAGGGCTTTGCAATGCTTTGGCGATCTTGAGCATCCGGATGGAGGGGTTAATGCAATTTGATAGCAAAAAAATGCATAATAAGAATGTGAGGGTTAATAATAAACAGCTCTCTGTCTGAAGTGAGCAAAGCAGCAATGAAAGGGTTAAGTTATAAGAGACCTCTCTAACATTTTGGGTTTCAAAAGCCTCATTTGTCCCCTTAACGACCAGTGACCTGCCAGGACAGTCACTCCATTCCGGACGTTAAGGACTGGTGACAGTCCTGGCACCAAATAAATAGAAGAAAAGGGCCACACTCCAAAGTAGTATTCAAAAAATGCTTTAATTACAGAATGACAAGATTCAGACGCTACACACACTGTGATAGTCTCACGCGTTTCGCACCTGGGTGCTTAATCATAGCACCCAGGTGCGAAACGTGTGAGACTATCACAGTGTGTGTAGCGTCTGAATCTTGTCAATCTGTAATTAAAGTGTTTTTTGAATACTACTTTGGAGAGCGGCCCTTTTCTTCTATTTGCGGTTAATTTAGGGCTTGGAACCCTTGGGACCTGCACCACGATCCGAAAACCTTTTAAGGTGGGGATTGATTCATGATTTGATGCAGTTTATCTGGGACTTACTCTCAAGCGGTGCCATTGTTTTTTTGTTTGCAAGACAGTCCTGGCACATCATGGAATTCTGGGGCGGCAGTGTGGCTGCATGCCACTCTGCCATCCGAGAATGCATCCGTCAAAAATAGTGTCGTGGTCTAGGGCCACCTACCCCCAGACCTCTTGGGTCCTTAAGGGGTTGAATCGGTTGCCATTTTTATTAGTTCACAAAGCTGGAGTTGGTTTTTCCCAGAATTCCACTTAGTGTATGTGGCCCTCTGAGCCACCATGTTTTTCTGTCTATATTTGACCCTTATGGTATAGTTGGTTTGCTTCAAAATTGCCCTTTTTCTTCTTAGTACATCAGCCTATGTATACTATGGTACCATTGTTCATCAATGCCTTTTGTAACACATGAAAACCCTTTCCAAACAAAAATCACCATTGTCTTCAGAAATGTGAATGTGGGTTTATAAATAAACATTAGAAATACAGTAGTGATACTCTGTAAGCACTTGCTCCATGACCCATTGATTACACCTCGTGACCCAGTGGTGGCTTGTGAGCTGAGCTGGGATTCAGCCTGGGATGACATCCAGCCTTGCATAACCAATCACAGGTATCTTCCTCCAGCAAGTCAAAAGCTTAATAGTATTTGGTTACCAGTGATGCGTGTAGAATTTCATCAGCCTGCTACAGCTGGCAGCCCTAATCTGAAACCAGGGCATTTTCGTGAAACACTTATGCATTTCTATTCTGTGGATTGCTTATTTAACCCTGTAAGGAACAGAGGTGTGGGCAACGTATCTAATAAATGCTTTGCCTACCCCTGTGCTCTTCGAGGATTGTGATCTATGGTGCAAAACAGCAAAAGGCTTCTAACCTTGTGCTCACTTAACTTGAGGCGAATTTTACACAGACGACGTGGCTGTTCAGTGTTTTAGCCTCTATCTTGCTGTGTCCCCATGCAATGTTCTTGCTGGGGGGGAGGTGGCAGAGGTGTGTCACAAGACTGACCCATGTGGGTGTTAGCCAGACTGTAAGCTGTCATGAGCAGGGCCCTCTAATTCTTTTGTTGTCTATATTCGATCTGTACTATTTTAAATCTCTGGATGCCTTTTTCCTGTTGTACAGTGCTGCTGAATAAGTTGGTGATATATAAAAAATAATATATGATTGACCTATACCTATGTAGGTCTGCCAGTCTCTGGAGGATGCGAATGGCATAGCGTTATTCAAATCACTGTGCATATCAGCATGCCAAGTTCTGTTGTGTTCTGTGATGTGGAAATTGCCTGTGAAGAGCGCCATAGGAACCCAGATGTTCTACATGGGTGTGTTTATCTTAATATATAAATCAGTGGGAATTTTTATATATTACATATGTTGCCTTTGGTTTGCCTCATAATAACTCCACTTTTGTTTTACGCAAATGGCCAGTTCTTTCATTTGTCATGTTGTTGTTCATAATTTTTGCACTTGTACCGCTCTCCCGGGTTTGGTAACGGGATTTACTTCAGACTAAGGTGCATTTATAGAAGAAAAAAATGGAAAAAATTGCCGTATTGGTAAATGGTTTTAACCTTTTGCGTGCAAGAGGGGTACTGAACTCTTTGCAAAGCAGTGCGAGCCGTACCCCTCTGGCGCTCAAAGGATTAACTATAAAATGTGTTAAAGAAGCAGTAAACTTTTGTATTTATGAAAATGTTATGGGGCCTTTCCTGCTGATTAAAACAAGGGTATTCCCATTATTACCAGTTATTTTATTTAAAAGTTACAACCGTTCAACCTGTCAGGAAGTGAGAAATAACATCATTACTGTCTGAAAGGTTAAACTGACAGGAAGTGACTCAGCTTCGCTAGAACACTCTATGGAGAACTGCTGTCGGTGACTAACCTCGCACAGAATGAAAAATAACTCTGAAATCTGACCACTAGATGACACTGTGTATGTAAAATAAACACTAGTTTAAGCAGTAATACATTTGCAAAGGGGCATTTTCCAACAGTGTGCAGTGCCTTGTTTTACTCAGCAAGAAGAGCCCTACAATATCATTCCAGGTCATGTACAAGAATTTTGAAACAAAAGTATTGTTCATTTGTGGCATTTGTTAAAGAGGGATGACTAATGGCAGAGGAACAATTAAAATACATTTAACACTTTGGTTGTCAGAGAGGGTTACATTGAAAGCAATGAGTTGCAAACGCTCTGGCACGCAAAAGGTTATATATAGCATAGAGGGATATATATATTATATTTATTAGCTTTGCAATTTATTGCCCACCCCTCTGGCCCTCGAGGGGTTAAGGAAACATAAATATATAGCCTAGAAGGAGGGTTGTAATGCAAGAGAAACGTTCTTAATTATGGAGGATGTAGGTAATTGCCCTTCACGGCAAAAAGCTTCAAACAAAAAATAATTTTTAATCAACAAAACAAAATTAATTAGAACCAGTGCATCACTCCCCTCTAATTAGGATTCCGAGCAGCCTCGACTGAGGGACGTATCAAAGGCTGTTTGTTCTGCAGCTTGTTTTGGCTGAGTCGCTTATTTGCATGGGGATCATGACCCGCTCAGCTCCATGGCATCTTTTGGGTGCTGGGCATGTGTGGTGAGAGAACAGGTTGTGTCCCTAACTGATGCAGTATATACTGCAGCAATCTCTTTGCTTTCTGCTCAGGTCACACTGTGCTGTGTTTCTGCTTTATAATCTGAGAGTGACGTAGGATAGGACTGTTGACTTCTGCCCTAATGTACAATTTTTATGCATCTATTTATTTTGTACATGGACTGTACTTATAAAAAATGTATTGGTCATATTTACAATGCTTTGCAATGCCTTGGGAAAGTCTAGCATTTAAGGGGTTAAAAAAAACCTTGGTTAAACCAGTTCAACTCTAGGGAGCAGATCACAATAATTATTGATAGAAAGAAGCACTAAACTGTTTTTTTTTTTTTGTTTTGTTTTTTTTTCTTTTTTTCTCCTGAAAATCTATGCTATGGGGGTTTTCTTGTTGAGTAAAACACTGGGTCTCCCAACAGATGGTGCTGTTTTTATCACTTTCAATGGAGAGCCAAAATCTAACTTAAAGGGATAGTAATGTTTCACAAAAAACGTAGCTCCAATTAATCTTCATAGTATTTGGGCCATGGAGAGTGTTATTTCAATAATGTCAGCGTTGTAGTTCAAGAGTAATTGAATAATAAAGTATCCCCCTCCCACCCCTTTACCTAGTGTAAGCTACCTCCCCTCAGATGTGGAATCTGGTCCTGGGATCGGACAGCTCACAGCAAGGGACAATCTTCTTACTGTGAGAACAATGAAAACCTTCCCCCCTTGACAGGTTTTTCCTTAAGCTCACTGAAGGCTGTCCCTTATGCGATCCATCCGTACAGTCTTGCTGCTCTGAGGTGAGCAGTGTTACCTCAGTAAAGGGGAGGGAGGGGGTACTTTATCATTCAATTACTCTTCAATTACAACTCTGACGGTATTGAAATAACACTCTCCATGGCCCAAATACTATGAAGATTAATTGGAGCTGCTTTTATTGTGAAACATTACTATCCCTTTAAGCTATCCTACAGAGTGCATTATACAATTTAAAAAATGCCTGTTGAATTTAAATTGAACTGTAATTAATTTTGAATGAAGTATCTCCTAGCAGTGGCATTACCCTTTTGTGTAAGGGGGAGTGTATTGCTCCTCTAAGGATGTATTCCTGCAATCTATATCAAAGGGTTGTGCAACCTGTGGCTGTTCAGCTGTTGGGCTACAACTCACATCAACCTCAGCCTGCCACACACTGACTGAGGTTGATGGGCATTGTAATCCAGCATTTGAGAAGCCACATGTTGCTTACCCCAGCTAGTTGCTGGTTTGTACGCGCTTGTGTCTGTGTGTCTGTTTATAGTAAATTCACGTATAAACAGGAATGCATCTAATTTACTTATTCTTTTACCGGTTCACTTGCACGGATTCCTGCAAAACATATAGCTTCTGGCACGGAAGGATTTACAAGTAATTATCAATTTACGTGAGTGCTGAGTAGGATTACACCTTTCAAAAGATAAAGGGGAGAGCTGAAGTTGAAAGGTTGAGAAATAAGCAAGTGTTTTATTGAAATGTTTTTGCAGGAATTCCTTTCTTCTGTGGGTTTACGGCTGAAAAGAGTACTAGTTTATTTCTTTAAAGGGATATTAATGTTTCAAAATAAAAGCAGCTCCAAATAATCTTCATAGTATTTGGAGAGTGTTATTTCAATACTGTCAGAGTTGTAGTTCAAGAGTAATTGAATGATAAAGTATCCCCCTCCCAACCCTTTTACTGATGTAACCCTGCTCACCTCAGAGCAGAAAGGTGGTGTCCAGATAGCCTGCAGAGAGAGGGATAATCTTCAATTGGCATAAGGAAAAACCTGAAAAACCTGTCAAGGGGGGCAGGGTATTCATTTTTCTCACAGTAAGAAGATTGTCTCTTGCTGTGAGTTGTCTGGTCTTAAGACCAGATTCCACATCTGAGGTGGCTTACACTAGTTAAAAGGGGAGGGAGGGGGAAACTTTATCATTCAATTACTCTTGAACTACAACTCAGACAGTATTGAAATAACACTCTCCAAATACTATGAAGATTAATTGAAGCTGCTTTTATTTTGAAACATTACTATCCCTTTTATCTCTTGCATGCCAAAGGGGTATCCAGCGCATAGCTTGTTGGATACCCCTCCAGCACTCAAAGATTTAAAAGGGAACTATGTCCTCTCTGTTGTGGAGTAAGGAGCGGATGTAGGCTGACGGAGGTGTACGGCACCTGCGGATGACATCAGATGCCGTATAGTGAGGTTTGGGTGTGAGATCTTGTACGTGCTGGATGTGTGTACTGGAACTGCTACCAGTGCGGAAAATCCTGAGGCCACTATCTGCCCTAAAAAAAAAAACGCTTGTTCCTCCAGTAAAATACCACCCTGAAACCTTACTATGGACTAATCAATAAAGGGGGTTGACCGTTGTCGCTTCGTTAAGACATTCTGTGTGTGGCCTCCCATCTGTTCAGAAAGTGTGTGTGCAACACAACACTCTCTGGACTTGACTTTAACCCCTTATGCTCCTGGGGGGGCAATATATTGCAAAGCAGTGTGTTGCACAACCCTTTGGTCCTTAAGAGGTTAATGTGCTTTGCTGGGAGTAGCATCACTGAGCACAGTTGCTCTTTTTTAAGGAAATCTGTGAGCTATGGGCTTGATTTGGCATTCAAGACCTTTAACCTGTGACCTTGCCCAAGCCAGACTGGAAATACTATTCAATTTGGTTGTGCTTTTGAGTTTAGATGAGAGATTGCAAAATCTAGCCCAATGACCAATTGAATTTGCATGCAAGTAAGAGTACAGTCGTGTGCCCTTCCCAGGTGAATTGTTGCATCTTTTGAAAACGGCTCTGATTACTCACATAAAATGACTGAGTGGGAGTTTTGCATCTTACATAAATGAGCAATATGCCCTTTAGGAAATGGCAACTGGTTGTAATATTGTAGAAAACCCAGAAATGCTAATACTTGTTATCTCTACACTTGGTGGTTGTGCCGTGAGGAAACTATTCATTTGCTGAGCTGGTGTCAGCAGGACACTTATCTTTTTTTGCTAATCAAAAGACTTAATATGTTTTAATTATTCCAAGTAAAAATCAGAGCCATGAATGAACATCTGTTGGATGCCTTAAAGGCAGGCTGCAACCTTTTTAGATTTTATAACAGCATATGGGTTCTGCTGCGGACAAATGCTTGAGATTGTCATTATTAGTGAAGAGGCAGCCATCTTGAATTTGTTATAAAACTCTTAGATTTATGAGTTGCTCATACTTTGGCATTTTATTTTATAGCTGACATATCACCCCCCCCCCCCGCCATCCCTTGTTTACAGCAAAAGACATGTGAACATGCATGAGCTTTACGTAATGCTAGTCCTTGAGCGCAGATTTGGTTTGGTTTTAGGTCCACAAAAAGCACCTGGTTACTGAGCTAGCCACATCTAAGGGCATTGTCCGTTATGGTAATCCGCTTAATGGTGGTATTCCATTTCTAACAGAAAAATAAAAAAGTTTCTATAGCAGAACTGTTCTCTTGCCTGTGTCTTCACCAAGGAACAAATCTTACTGGAACTGGTTGGCTAGCTGCAGCCAAGGAGGAAAGGTAGGCTCCACCCCCTGCATACAATTCTAGAATTTTCCTGCCTAATTAAAGGGGCGGATCACCTACCCAAAGTTACCAGTAACCTGTACTGGACGACAGAGAAATGGGGATTTGTATTTGCTCCTATACTGCAGAGTCCTAATTTTATGTAAATATAATGGAAGGACTTGGTTATGTAGGTGTCTACCTATTTATACATGATCAGTGTATCCATACCTCCCAACGTTTCAAATGGCCAAAGAGGGACACTTGTTTTAGGTGGTGGTGTTGGGGACGTGACTATCTATTTCATGGCCTATTGACACATATTTGAATAACCTAATAAATTATTTATAACAGGGCTGTCCAAGTTCAGTCCTCAAGGGCCACCTACAGGCCAGGATTTAAAGGGATAGTAATACTTAAAATGTAAAAAAATATGTTATAGGGTTTATCCCCCTGAGTAAAATAAGAGTACTCCCACTGCTGAGAGGTGTTTTATTAATTTTCAAAGTTGAATTTTTTAGGTGCAATATCACAGTGGCCTGAAATTGTACAGTGGCACTGTTGCTACACGATCCTATGGACAACTCTGGTCAGTTGACCATAAATCTCCATAGGATGGTGTAGCAACAGCGCCACTGTACAATTTCAGGCCACTGTGATATTGCACCTAAAAAATTCAACTTTGAAAATGAATAACTTTTGAATGAAAGACCTCTCAGCAGTGGGAGTACTCTTGTTTTACTCAGGGGGATAAACCCTACAACATATGTTTTTTTTACATTTTAAGTATTACTATCCCTTTAAGGATTTCACTGATTAAGCACAGAAAGGAGTCCATCTCTGTGAATGAGCCACCAGTTAACTCACCTGTGCTTCATCAGGGAGATCTTTCAACCCTGGCCTTTTGGTGGCCCTTGAGGACTGAACTTGGACAGCTCTGACTTTTAACAAAACCAAAGTATTTTATTTACAGACTAATTTATAAACACATAAACTGAAGTTTAAATAACAGTAAAAGTGAGTTTTATTGCTGTAGAGCAACATTATACACTTAATATATACACTGCAACATCTGATGCCCCAAAAAGGGGGACATAAGGGCGAAAAGAGAGGCAGAGGGATTTGGGTCTATTATATATAATACACACACACACACAATTTTGGCACTCATAGGGTTAAACACAACCCTAGCAACTCCCACCCTCTTTCCTACACTCTCTCTTCCCCAGCCCTTTTCTACACTCTCATTCCCAGCCTATTACCCCCTTTCACTTTCTACCTACAGGCCGCTTTGCTGCTTCCTCTCTCCCCCAGTCTATTTCATCCCCCTTCCCTGCCTCCCTCCACTCTCTCCCATTGCCATACCTGGGAACTCTCCGGATTTGCCCCGGAGACTCCGGTTCTGACAGAGCTTTACCAGGTCTCCGGGGCAGAGGCTGATTCCTCCGGATGTGGAGAGTTTCTATTGAAACTCTGCCACATCTGCTTTTTCTCCCGTTGTTCCTCCTTCCCCCAGCCTTCTATGTGGCACCTTTAACCCTCTGAGTGCCAGAGTGGTAAGGAATGCATTGCTTAGCAATGCATTCCGTACCACTCTGGCACTCAAAGGGTTAAGCCACCCCGCCCCTTTTTGACGCGATTAGTGTCATTTTTGTCACCCCCTGCTGAACAGAGGACTAACCTCCGGGTAGCCCTCAACTGGAAGTTCCCAGGTATGCCCATTGCTTCTCCCTCTTCCCAAATATTGCTCAGTCAGACCTCCTCAGTTCCCTGCCTTTCTTCTACCCACCTCACTCTCCATCTAGTATTCTCCTCTTTCCTCTGCCTGTCAACACATCTTGTAGCTACGTGTCTCTTCCTCCTCTCTTGCATTCCCTGCTGGTCCAGTGTGGGGAGTGAGAGATCTGTGCAGCCTCCAGCACCAACGTCCCTATCACCACCCCCTTGTGGTCCCTCTACTGCATGGGAGTGCAGGCTCCAGGATATTATGTCATATCCTGGTGCTCTGCTTTAGAAAGGAATGCGAGGGCTGTCACAGAGAGTGCCTGTGCCGGTGGCAGCACAGACCTCTACTTTAACTATTGTGGGAAGGTCAGGTTAGATCCTTTGATCTCTCCAACCGGCCCATGATCTAGCGGCCCACCGGGGGATTCCCGATCCCCTGATAGGACAATCCACCCATGCTTGGGAGGTATGTTGTGTCTGTGATTTTCTGTATTTAATAGCTCTATTTTAGCCTGCATTTACTTCATACCTCCTCAAAGCGGTCTTGGCTGGATTCTATTATAGGTGCTCATTTTATCTCTGCTTTTATCTCCAGTTTTCCCCATAGACTTCAATTGAAAAATGTATGATAAAACGTGTTAACATTTAGCACCTGCAAAATCAGCAAGAAAAGCCCTATAACACAGGTTGTCTTACAAAAAAGTGTACTTTTCCTTTTTATGTTCTGTATACATTTTGAGTGCCAGAAGGGTATCACCATGCATTCGTCATCCCAATGGCACTTAAAGGATTTAAAGAGCAGCAGATAACCCAGCATTGGGCAAGATGCACTAAGCGGTGTTAAAGAGGAATAAAATGCAGATAACTTCTCCAGTGATATCACTTCTCCAGTTCCTATGTTATTCTATGGAGCCTATTCACTAAGAGCTCCAAAGTTGAAGAACTTTTAGTGCATCTGTTTCATAGAATGGAAGAAAGGAGTTGGGGAAGTGATAAACAGAAGTCTCCACTTGATCACCTCTTTATCACCGCTTAGTAAATCTCCTCCATTGTGTTGGTCATATGCTGAATGAATGAGCTCCTTTATTGTCACTTATCCATATGACTGGTTAATTTCTACTTTCATAATGGGATGCATTTCATAAGGTGGGGGTGTCAGCATGGACCTGCTGCTGTTCCTTCCAAATCCATTAATTGCTAGGATTTATTGAGCTGAATGCTCAGCCTAAAATGCAGAGAACAAGTGCTGCTATTTTAAGCCCTCTGATAGCATCCCAAGCTCTCGGAGGCCCTTTAACACCTCATAATCCTCAGCCTGTTTTTTGGATGATGCTTTTTGTTTGGTGGAGAGGATGTAGTTTTAGGACCAGGCTGGGCATCGTTACACTTTGTCCTATTACATGCCCACACAATGTTTTGTACACTAAAATTAGGATTAGTCATTGGCAAGAACACTGCTAATCATTTCCTGTCAGGCAATCTATTAACATGGGGTGTGGGAAGACGCAATTGAATGCAAACAGACTGCCCACTGCTCACAAGTGCTGCTGTATGTTCCCAATCTCTCAGATTAGATTCACAGATCTTACATTCAATGCAACACCCACTGTAATCCTCTGCAGCAAAATCCTGCTTGTTATCAGAGAGGGATGAGGTGAATCCTCAGCTGTTTATTGCAGCCACCCACTGTCAGATCTACATAAACACATTTCCCTGCCAGGCGACTAAAAAGGAGAGGATTCACACACAGGTCCACCAGAACACTCTAACAGTGCCCTAACATGTACAGTTTACTGTATAATAAAATGTACTGTCCTGCTCAATGATTCTTTGACGGGTGATGGCAGCATAGGAAACCATGGTGTCTGTACTCCTTACAAATAATATCTTGCGCTGCCAAGTGATCACTTTATACAGAGAACACTGGGCGAGAACTGTGCTTCTGCTCACTGCCAAAGTGTCCATTTACACACCAATATTCATGGGTAACCGCATTTCAAGCAACCCATGTTGGCATCTCCAATGAGATGAGATGAGAGCTTCTCATACCCTGACTGGTTTACCCCTTTACAGCTACATAATCATTGTCTGGCTCAGTGATTAACTTCTGACCCGTGAATAACCCAAATGAGTCAATAAGCAGGAAACTGCTCATAGGAGAGCTGATAGGAAGGAATTGTGTCAACAATACATTCAACAATACAAATCCTTTAATCATCTTGCTCCTCCTAAACCTTGGCTCCAATTTCCTAAAAACGTCTCTGGACAGCCCACCAGTGACTTGTGTATTTCTTCCTCATTACCTGTGTACAACGGTCCTGTTTTGCTGTGCCTTTAATCTAGAGTGTGTAAGACTGATTGGACCCCTGTACAAATTGGAACTCTAAATGTTGCCTGTGGACTTAAAGATTTGCCTACTCCTGTCAGAGGCGTAACTAGAAGCCACCGGGCCCTGGTGCAAGATTTGCCATGGGCCCCCCCGACCACATTGGCCCCAGACCCCCTCAACCACATTGGCCACCTCCATATTGCCCCCCCAATCTGTAAATTGCCCCTCCATCTCCACAATGCCCCCATATCTCCAAATTGCCCCTTCCACAGTGCCCCATCAACTCCACAGTGCCCCTTCCACAATGCCCCTTCATCTCCACATTGCCCCTTCCATCTCCACAATGCCCCCCAATCTCCAAACTGCCCCTTCCACAATGCCCCATTCATCTCCACAATGTCCCTTTCCTCTCCACATTGCCCCTTCCACAATGTCCCCTTCCTCTCCACATTGCCCCTTCCACAATGCCCCTTCATCTCCACATTGCCCCTTCCATCTCCACAATGCCCCCCAATCTCCAAACTGCCCCTTCCACAATGCCCCATTCATCTCCACAATGTCCCCTTCCTCTCCACAGTGCCCCTTCCACAATGCCCCTTCATCTCCACATTGCCCCTTCCATCTCCACAATGCCCCCCAATCTCCAAACTGCCCCTTCCACAATGCCCCATTCATCTCCACAATGTCCCCTTCCTCTCCACATTGCACCTTCCACAATGCCCCCTTCCTCTACACATTGCCCCTTCCACAATGCCCCTTTATCTCCACATTACCTCTTCCACAATGCCCCCTTCAGCTCCACAATACCCCTACCTCCAGTCCCTGGTGGTCTAGCGGCGTGGCTTTACAGATATGTGCCTCCTTCGGCACAGATCTCTACAACTGAAGCTCCCGTGCACCGCTCTAGTAATGCAGAGGCTGGGAGATGTCATCTCCCAGCGCTCTGTATAACTAGAACCGGTGGCCGTAGTGGGAGTTTCTGCGGGCGAGGGGGTCGCGGGGGGGTGGCCGGGCCCCTGGAGTGACAGGCCCGGTCACAGGTGCAACCCCTATTGTTACGCCACTGACCCCTGTACTGTAGCCTTCCTCTCCTATGCCTGCACCAGCCTCGCCCTTAAATATCCTCAACCATTTCCTTTTCCCAGATATTTTTGTTGGAGTCCTACTAAACTGGAAACGCTACCTAACAGATCAGGGACTAGATTCAATTACAGGTGCTAGTTTTATCACTGCTTATATCTCCGGTTTTCCCCATAGACTTCAATAGGAAAATATTTGCTAAAACGGGTGTTAACATTTAGCGCATGTAATAGCCCTAGGTCTTCAAGATATACCTACTTGAACACCGGTGAATAACCAGTGGGTCAGTCATTTGTGATTGAGCGGTTTGTGCTTAATCCAGAAAACATTACCTGTTGTGCCCAAAAAAATCAGAATAATGAGAGACTACACATTACTGTAAGATGCTGAAGTCCACATTAGATTTGGTTTTCTAAGGCCCCTTTCAAGGCTCCTAATAATAAACCCTCAATTGTATTCATATGAGCAGAAAATCATAATAGCCACTATAAATCAATTCAGCAGGGATTAGTTCCCCAAAATATTTTAGTAATGGATGTCATGTTAACGGAGGGGACAATGAGTGTTTGTTGCTGGACTTAAAGGGATAGTAATGTTTCATAATAAAAGCAGCTCTAATTAATCATCATAGTATTTGGACTTTGGAGAGTGTTATTTCAATTCTGTCAGAGTTGTAGTTCAAGAGTAATTCAATGACAAAGTATCCCCCTCCCTCCCCTTTTTACTGATGTAACACTGTTCAGCCAGATCAGAAGGGAGGTGCCCAGGTAGACTGCAGAGAGGGACAATCTTCAATTCAGATAAGGGAAAAACCTGAAAAACTTGTCAAGGGGGGCAGGGCCTTCATTGTTTTCATAGGAATAAGAGTGTCCCCTGTTGTTATCTGTCTGGTCTATGGACTGCATTCCACATCTGAGAAGAGATGGCTTACACTAGGTAAAAGGGGCGGGAGGGGAAACTTTGCTTGTGAATATCTCTCAAACCATAAAGGTTTGAGAGATAAGACTTATATCATTCTTCATGTTTTTTTTAATGCCTACAAAATAAAATAAAGATAAAACAAAGTATTACTATCCCTTTAAAGGGATAGTAATGTTTCACAAAAGCAGCCGCTCCAATTAATCTTCATAGTATTTGAGCCATGGAGAATGTTATTTCAATACTGTGAGCGTTGTAGTTCAAGAGTAATTGAAGGATAAAGTTTCCCCTCCCTCCTCTTTTACCTAGTGTAAGTCATCTCTTCTCAGACGTGGAATCTGGTTGTAAGACCAGACAGATAACAGAAGATGGCAATCTTCTTCCTATGAGAAGAATGAAAGCCCTGCCCCTCTTGACAAGTTTTTCAGGTTTTTCCCTTATCAGGGCGGGAGGGGGATACTTTTTCATTGAATTACTCTTGAAATACAACTCTGACAGAATTGAAATAACTCTCCAAGGTCCAAATACTATGATGATTAATTAGAGCTGCTTTTATTATGAAACATTACTATCCCTTTAAGCACACCGTACTTCACAAACTGAAGTATCCCTTCCATCCTAAGAACACTTCATTTGAGGGGTTTGGAATTTTTTAGTCCAACCCAATGGATTCTGTCTGCCTCTATGGACATGATGATCTGTTCTAATAAGGATTCATTCAATAAGGAAATCTAATTGACACTCCATGGGCGAGTGTGAGATTTAGCGGTCATTTGTTATGGTAGAATCATGGTACAAATGAGGGTTAGCAATCATCTATTCAGATCCCCCTTACTCTTCACAACATTACATGGCCGCTTCTCACTTTGATATCTTGCTGCGTGGTTTAGGGAGTCACTATGTTCTGTAGTGTGGCATTAACCTCCCACCCTAGACAACAATCACAATATGTTCCCTCGATTAGTATTCTGACATTTCTGTGCCTTCACTTCACAATCTGGTAAACTTCTGCTATATATATCCTGCAAATGTGTCTTCCTGCTGTAGGCAGTATGCACAAAGTCAAAGCGGATCAGTTCTCTGGTAAACCAACTGAGCCATAAGAAACAAATAAATATACCCATTGCTTTTAAACGGGACTTTTATAATTTTGACTTAATTGCATTGTCTGGATGTTTCCTGTTAACCCTTTGAGTGCCAGATGGGCATACCTGGGAACTCTCCGGATTTGCCCCGGAGACTCCGGTTCTGACAGAGCTTTACCGGGTCTCTGGGGCAGAGGCTGATTCCTCTGGATGTGGGGAGTTTCTATTGAAACTCTGCCACATCTGCTTTTTCTCGCGCTGTTCCTCCTTCCCCAGCCTTCTGTGTGTCACCTTTAAGCCCTGCCCCCCAACTCAAATCAAGCCCCGCCTCTTTCTGACGCGATTAGCGTCATTTTTGTCACCCCTTGCTGAACAGAGGACACCCTCTGGGTAGCCCTCAACTGGAAGTTCCCAAGTATGCAAATGGGTATCCAACACAGTGGCACTCAAAGGGTTAATGAGCAGAAGTAATGAACTGCCATTTTATTCCCTGGAAAAGGTCTTGTGGTGTTTGTGGTACATTCATTGGACTTGTCAGTCAAGCAATATAAAATATAATTGTATATACTTTCAATACAGCAGGTCTCTTAAAGGGACTCTACCCTATGAAAAAGTGACTGTCTGTTTTATTTGAGTGCCCTTCATATGGCAGTATTGTATATATACTTTTTATATGCATTGCTGCTCTCTGCTCATTGTTTCAGTTTACAGGCTAATAAAAACTAGTCTCTTATGATCCATTCTTGTCTGCATTTTGCTATGAGGTGGTGTGACCTGGAGGCAGACTTCACTTGAGTTCATTATATACAGGAAATTGCAAATATAATTCAAATTATATTTACTAGCAAAAAGCATACTGCGTTGCCCGTAACACAGCCACACACACAGTGCAGACACACACAGAGTCACCAACTACTGGACTACAACGGCCATCATGTGGGCGGCTGAGGATGATGGGAACTGTAGTCCAACAGAGGGAGCTGCTGGTCTATAGAGAAGAATGTGATAATTAGACAGGAAAGATGGTGGCGAAGGTGGGGGGGCGGAAATGTAGCTAGAAGTCTGTTAATAGTAGACGTGTTGTATGCGAGTCAAGCAGTGGAAGGGGAATGTGAGGCGATGTGGAGGTGGAAGGGGAATGTGAGATGATGTGGGGGCAAAGGGGAATGTGAGTGAATCAAGCGAAGATGAGGGAGGCTGTACAGTGAAATGGTGAAGGGCAGTGTGAGTTAGATCAGTTGAGGGAGGGTATAGAGTGAATAGGTATGTTATTGTGTTGGAGGCTGAAGTCATGGAGGAGGAAATGGGAGGGAGGGTGTAGAGGGAGGAGGTGTGTACTATGGTGGAGGGTGAAGTCCTTCCAGAGATTTTTACAGGAGTGGGTAGGGAGGCTACGGCCCCTGCCCACTCCTGTGAAAATCACTGCTCATGCTGTACCAATGGGACAGGCAGCATAGAGGAGTTTTACATGACTCTTCCTTACTGCCGCACCTGGGTGTGTGTGCCAGGGCTGCAGAACTTGTCACATGACCTCTTCTTTTATCAGTATAAATGTACACACACACACACACACACACCTGGCTTCAGTATGAAGGACACATGCCTAGGTAAATCTGTTAACCCTTTGAGTGCCAGAGGGGCACTCAAAGCAATGTATTTCATACCCCTCTGGCATTGAGGGTTAGTTTAAGGGCCTCTAATTCCTTGGATATATTTCCCATGTAACCTCTTGGATGCTACAGTGTTGCAGTAACTAACTCTATATTTCACTGTGTTTTCATAAGCCTGTAATCCCCTGTAGGCCAGGGAGGGGAAAGCATCTCTCACACCCTAGGGATTGTGGGAAATGGACTTTGTATAGCTCGCCTGGATTGCAGTTTGTAACAGAACTGACCTATTGATAATTTATAGGTTTTGGTCATCAGAGTTTTACTCTTGACAAACCTCACATGATTGACAGTGATTTGTCTCTGCCGTCAGTTTCTATTTTTCTATGCCAGGGGCTGGATGACCTATAGTTCTCTAGCTGTTGTTGGACTACACTAACAGGAGGAGTAACCATAGGTCAGCCACCTCTTGTTATAAATGCACGGGACCTATTTCATATAAGGCACTGTAGGCATCCGCCTAGAGCTCCATATTCTCTGGGACCACTAAGACCACTCCTATATTCACACACTGCATCACACACACCTGCTTCTGGTTTATTTAGTGTCATTCTATAGGGAGTGGGGGTGTGGAAATCGTATGTGCTGAGGATGCACCATGCCTTTGCTTAGGTCTCCATGTATGTAAATCCATCCCTGTAAATATTACAAAAAAAAAGTAACATGATCTTTGAATTAAGGCAAACTGCATTTCCCTTGCACCTGCCAAGAGTTAGATTAATTTAAATGTATGTGAATATATTCTACAGTGAATTTGTGAGTAGATTACAGCGACTTTATGATTACGGAGCAAGTGATCAATCCCTCTTACTAAGCAATTTCCCCATCTGCTTCTCCATGTCCTTTGCGCTACGCATCTTAGCAACTTGCCAGCTGAGTCAGTGGAGAAGATTTTGTTGTTACCAGGAACATGTTGGATAACAAATTGCTCCTTACAGCACCTCTGGCATGTTTCTTTATCTGGCTCGCACTCCCTTTTTTTTTTTCGCGTCCCTTGTTTTTTTCTCTGCATGCTGCACTATCATTTTGTTTTTGTCTTTTTCTTACTTCAAACAAACTGTAATTTAGTTTCTGGCAACTTCATGGGTTTTATATTTTTATATGTTTCGCCCCTTTTGATCTAACTGAATGAAGCTTCATGGCATTTTGTATCTTGTCCGTTTGTATTGTAGTATTTGAGAAAATGTTTACTGTGAATTCAATTTGACCTCTCTCGGTTAAGTTGCACTGTATCATTGGAACATTGTGTGTGTCTCTGGCAGACTCTCCATTTCTATTGAAGCAGGCCCTCTCAGAAGCTTTTATGTATGTTTCTAAGAGGTTAAGGTGTAGGTGGTTAGATATTGCTGTCCTAAACAGTATTGCTTCCCCCTATAACCGTTAAATGGACACGATCTTAAAACAACTTTAGTGATTTTGAAAGGCCATCCAAAACATACATGTTGAATTAAACATTTATTTATAATATGCTAGTTTATTTAAATGTGTAATACTAATTAAAGGGGAACATTCACATCAGCAAAATTTTTCACCATTGCTTTTAAAATGTAAAACAATATTAGCTCTGACTTTATTCTCACCACTACCTGAGAGTGGATATATTAATCTTTGAAATGTGCCACATCCGGGTCTGCCGCACCGTGTATGTGCAGCATGGAGCTGCAGGACTTCTCACCTCCCTCCCAGCAGCCCCTGGGGTGCGCGTTCGCACTTCCCTCCGGAGCTGCATTTTTGTGGGCTAACGTGACACCAAGCTCCGCTTACCATGCTACTGAGGTTGCAACCTCAGTAGCATGGTAAACGGAACTTGGTGTCGCATTAGCACAGAAAAATGCAGCTCCGAAGGGAAGTGCGAACGCACGCCCCAGGGGCTGCTGGGAGGAGGGTGAGATGTCCTGCCACTCACACTCTGTTCCCCAGAATGCAGAAGTGCCACATTTCAACGATTAATATCTCCATTCTTAGGCAGTGGAGCAAATAAATAAAGCCAGCGCTAATATTGTTTTACATTTTAAAAGCAATGGTGAAAATTTTTTTGGGATGTGAATGTTCCCCTTTAAGGCATACATACAGTGGAGGCGCTTCCTGCCTTAGCCCTACATTAACCCTTTGAGAGCCTGAGGGGTATGCAACGCATGGCAAAGCAATGTGTTGCGTACACCCCTGGCACTCAATGGGTTAAAGCTCCCACTCACTGGCACTGCTCAGCAATCCATTGTCCACCACCTCTAGCACTGAATGGACTTTAGGTGTAGTTAATGTAGAGCTAACACAAGAGGTGCCTTCAAGGCATGCCTTAATTGACATAATGTATAAATCTGAATAACAGATTTTAAATGGACAATTAACATATAACAAATTTCCAAAGAACTTTCAAAATCTCCAAAGATGTTTTAGCTGATACGGGCCCTTACCTAGTGTAAGCCACCTCCCCTCAGATGTGGAATCTGGTCACTTGACCGGACAGGTCGCAGCCCCCCTTGACAGGTTTTTCCTTATGCTCACTGAAGATTGTCCCTTACTGTGATCCATCGGGAAAGTCTTGCTGCTCTGAGGTGAGCAGTGTTACATCAGTAAAAGGGGCGAGAGGGGGAATACTTTATCAATCAATTACTCTTGAACTACAACTCTGACAGAATTGAAATAGCACTCTCCATGGCCCAAATACTGTGAAGATTAATTGGAGCTACTTTTATTGTGAAACATTACTATCCCTTTAAGGGCCTGGAGGATGTCCAGTGTTTTGGAAACTATGCACTGCACACTCACCTGGTCCTCTGGGGTTACATATCGGTATACACTTGGAACCTATCTTTCTCTACAGCTACTGGCATACCTTGTCCATTTCTGATCCAGCAATCCACCACAGCAGTTGTTCTGCAGTGTGTTTCCAAGAGGTTCAAGGGTAGGTGTCAAAGATCACAGTGAATTGCTGTTCTAAGCATTTCCAATATTGCATCTTAAAGGTGAATTGTAGGAAACTTTAATAGCATTGCTATTGATTACAAGTAGCTGCCTTTACAGAACATAATATATACATTTGCAGGCCTTGACAAGTTTTCCCACTAATTCACGAGCCAACGCAAATGCACAGGCAGCAGCCTTAAATCTTCTTTCTTATGCTGCTTAATTGCAAAGTCTGCAAACCTGAACACGCAAAATACATATGGAAACAATTGTACATAAAATTATGGAAATGTGCAGTACAGCAGCTGATCTGTAGATGCAATTGCTGTACCTTTGCTCTTGATTATTGATAAATTAGCTAGTAAAACCCATTGATATGTGAATACTCTGCTTTGCTTCTGTCATTCACTCTTGACGAATCTGTGAGAACTTGGCTTTAAAGGGATAGTAATGTTTCATAATAAAAGCAGCGTTAATTAATAATCATAGTATTTGGACTTTGGAGAGTGTTATTTCAATTCTATCAGAGTTGTAGTTCAAGAGTAATTCAATGACAAAGTGTCCCCCTCCTGCCCCTTTTACTGATGTAACACTGCTCAGCCAGAGCAGAAGGGAGGTGCCCAGGTAGACTGCAGAGAGGGACAATCTTCAATTAAGATAAGGGAAAAACCTGAAAAACTTGTCAAGGGGGGCAGGGCTTTCATTGTTCTCATAGGAAGAAGATTGTCCCTTGCTGTTATCTGTCTGGTCTATGGACTACATTCCACATCTGAGAAGAGATGGCTTACACTAGGTAAAAGGGGCGGGAGGGGGAAACTTTGCTTGTGAATATCTCTCAAACCATAAAGGTTTGAGAGAAAAGACATATCATTCTTAATATTTTTTAATGCCTATAAAATAAAGTTAAAACGAAGTATTACTATCCCTTTAAAACAGTGCTGGGCAATCAGAGGTCCTCCAGCTGTGGTAGACTTCATCTCCCATCATCACCAGCCAATCAACAGTTTTCTAGGGGTTATAGAAATTGCACTCTGCACCAGCTGGATGTGCCCAGATTTCCAACTATTGTTTTAGGATGGACATGTTAACAGGAGTCTCTGGTCATTAAGCAGCCCCGTAAATACAACTGTGACCCCTAATATGATTTCACACTTTAACTACAGTATGGCATTGTTGGTCCATATTGCACTTTGTATCAGGTTGGTTTGCTGCCACCTTCTATGCAACATTGTGTGTCTTCAACTGTTTGCTGGTTGGGGATAATATGAGTTAGTCTCTAGTAGAGGTAACCTAGTGGCCACAGCAGTGGAACAAACTCTTTACATTTCATCCCTCTCTCCAGACCTCCCCATCAAAATAGTACTGTTGTGGTTGTACTTAGAGAGGGATTGGTGAGGCCCAACACTATATTTGAGTTAGACGGTACACCACTGTAGTAATTATTGTTTCCACATAACACTGACATTTTGCCATATGCACATAAATTGGCGGAACAATTTTGGTGCAAACGAACCACGACATAGGGTAAAAATGAAAATTCTAAAATTACCATAGATTTAACATCTCAAATATTAGAATTTTATAATATTCAAAGTGTTAAATCCCATTTAAAGCATTGTCTGTGCCTGCTGAGGTGCAGAAGGTGTTAGGGTTTGTGTCTAAGTGGAAATATCTTAGGCAAACCAACTGCACCACAGGGAGCAAATAAGACCTCCTCAATTTCCCATTCATTCGACCCTTTCAGTGCTAGAGAAATATCCAATGCATTGCAATGCTTTAGATACCCCTCTGGCACACAGTGATAAATGGGGCCTTTAACCCCTTGAATGTGGGAGGTCACCAAAGCAATAAAGGGTTAAAGCTCCATTTAAAATGATGGACATTAGTCCACTACTGTGTAGTTGGTTTGCCCCAGAATTTCTCCAATTCTTCCCAAAACATCTGTTTACAGGGAGACTGTCAAAAACCCGCACATCCGCGCACCCTTCACTTAATAACTTTTCTAGCTCTGTCATGGATATCGTAAACTATGAACACTGTTTTAACCCCTTGAAGACCAGAGGAGTGTGCAGTGCATCATTTCAGCCCCTAAGATCCATCCACTGGACCTCAGTGGGAGGAGTTTTTGACACTGGAATCCTATAAAAATAGAATTGTCTGCCTCCGTGGACATGATGTACAGTACTGATTTAATCCTTTCAGTGCCAGAGGGGGTACCCAACTACACCCATCTGATATTCACTGTTAATTGTTTTGGGAAATGTATTTATTCGTTATGGTCACTGGGATTTTCTCCCCAAATTTCGGGGTTTAATACTAGGTGGGGGTAAGGTTTGGTCAGTACAATGGACATTCACTAGTCCATTTATACATTTTGTAGAGTAAATAGTCATTCCCCCTCATTTCTATTAAAGGGATAGTAATATAGGGTTTATCACCCTAAGTAAAACAAGGGTACTCCCACTGCTGAAAGGGTTTTACAAACTTGGATTTTTTTAGGAGCAGTATAACAGTGGCCTGAAATCATACAGTGGCATTGTTGCTACACCATCCTATGGAGATTTATGGTCAACTGACCAGAGCTGCCCATAGGTGGTACCACTATGATACTGCACCTAAAATTCATGTTTGAGCGGTAACAACCTTTTAATAAACACCTTTAATCTAGGGAGTCCCTGTTTTACTCAGTAGGATGAACTCTACAACCCTCTTGTTGTATCCCTTTTTAAAGGGATAGTAATACTTCGTTTTAACTTTATTTTATTTTGTAGGCATTAAAAAAACATGAAGAATGATATGTCTTATCTCTCAAACCTTTATGGTTTGAGATATTTACAAGCAAAGTTCCCATCCCCGCCCCTTTTACCTACTGTAAGCCATCTCTTCTCAGATGTGAGTCTGGTTGTATGACCAGACAGATAACAGAAGGGGACAATTTTCTTTGTATGAAAACAATGAAAGCCCTTCACAAGTTTTTCAGCTTTTTCCCTTATCTTAATTGAAGATTGTCCCTCTCTGCAGTCTACCTGGGCATCTCCCTTCTGATCTGGTTGAACAGGGGGGGGATACTTTGCTTGTGAATATCTCTTAAACTATAAAGGTTTGAGAGATAAGACTTATATCATTCTTCATGTTTTTTTAATGCCTGCAAAATAAAATAAAGTTAAAACAAAGTATTACTATCCCTTTAAGTATTTATATCCCTTTTAAAGTACAATTACTAATGTTAATTACACTACATCACAAATGTGCCTTACAGATGTAGTGCACCCTTCCTTATTAGGTATTCTCAGTGTTCTATAATAGTGGTTCTAAAATCTCTTGTCTGGGGCCTCCAATACGATTCCTCTACTTGTGCACAGGTAAGTTAATTAAAATGACTGAGGCTCTGATTATCTAACCTGTACTGAAGCAGGGAAATCTTACAGACATGACCTGTTAGGGGCCCCAGATGAAGTGTGAGGACAATTGCTATAGAACAGAGCAGGTTTAAGGATTTCCCTGACTGATCACAGGTGAACTAATCGGAGGAAAAGATGCGTTAATTGCATACCTGTGATCTGACTGGCAAATCTAGAAAAGTCTGCAGTGTTTGGGGTATGGGAGGACTTTGGATGAGAAATTCTACTCTACAAGCCAAGGGTTTGGCCAGCTTTTGGTCATCTTGCAAGGCACCAAAATCATGATGAGCATACTTGGGAACTCTCTGGATTTGCCTTGGAGATGCCGGTTTTGAGAGTAGATTACCGGGTCTCTGGGGCACAGGCTGATTCTCCAGATGTGGGACATTTTTGCTTTAAAATTCTGCCCACTTCTGCTCCTTCTCCACCCAGTTCCTCTGACTTTTCCTCCTCCACCACCCAGTTCCTCCTACTTCCCGCCCACTTGTGTGATGCCCCAGAAAGCCCTGCCCCCACTTGTGTGTAAACTCCACCCCCCTTTTTTGCTGCAATTTGAGGTAATTATACTTCCCTGCAGGGACTCCACAAGTTTCCACGGATGATGATGAGAAATGAAAAATAGTGTAACAAAAGTGTCATAAATATTCATATTGTTTCTAGTAAGCAAATAATTGACAGCATCCATTTTTCACCCCACTGGCACTCTAAGGGTTAAATCTTTGAGTCTATAGGACACCCCTTTGGTACTCAAAAGGTTTAAGGCTTTTTAACAGCCTAACAAAGAAAATGTAAAACAGTGTTTTGTTTTGTTTTTGTTTTTTGTTTTTTTGTTTTGTTTTGTTTTTTTTTTTAATTGCAATTTATTATTCTGTACATATCTAGCCATATATACATATGGTATACAGCAGTATAGTTTTATTGGCAAAAATCCACAATGGAGCAATCAGATTTGGGTAATGGATCTGAACATGCCCTCTCCTTACGCCAAAACAAATGGCATGGCAATGACTGCTGCTGCTGCAGAACTTGCAAAGGCAGACAGATTAGCGCATCCTTATAAGCAGGGACGATCATCCCGGGTTCTGCTTTGGGTGCACCTTCACCTCTTTTAGTTCCAGAAACCTCATGGGTGCCGCAGTGTGACGCCACATGAATCAGACCAGACTGTTCTTTGGGGAGATGGTTTTTCTAGTGTGCGTGTTTTGTGTTTTTTTTTTTTTTTTTTTTTTTTTTTTCCCTCTTGCGTTACCTGGTTTTATATTATGGGAACCTGGAGGGAAGTGGTGCGCTAGGAGCACGAGTCAGAGACTCTTCCCCAGGCTTTCATAAATTACTGCAGGACAAATACAACGGGGGGCACTGTGTGTATTCATGTGAGTGCATTGTTTCTAGTGCTAAACCATATTGAAAAAGCACAAAGACTTGTATTCATCAAGCTAAGAAGGCACAAATTAACTGCACCATGGGGAGGGGGGGGGTCCCACTTATCTAAATTCCCATATAGTTAAATGGGGCTTTTAACCCTTTGAATGCTAGCAAAGTCTCCAATTCATTGCTTCCCAATGTGCTGGAAACCTCACTAGCATTCTGGTGTTTAAAAGCCCTATTGAAATCAATAGGAATTTTCACTTCAACCCAATAGTGCAGTTGGTTTGCTCCCGAGTTGAACTTGATGGATAAAGCCTGTCGTGTACATTGTTTGAGATGTGTTGTGGAGGAGTTATAAGGGAAAGTGTCACTATTGTCAGTGATAATCACTTGCTGGACCACAAACTGATTGGGACTAGAACTCCCTTATTCCACAACCAGCCAATGTTAGCTGGGTGATGATGGGAGATGGACATCCAGTTGATGGGGACTAAGACACTTTACTATGACTATGCACTGCGCTTAATCGTTTACTAGTCTATGCTGCCAAACTTCACTCAATTTGTAAGAATGTATTCTCTAATTTAGGTAGTACTTGTTGTAGGCCTGAGTTCCTTCAGAGGTCTAAACAGGTGATGTACCAGAACAATCTCATAATTCTGCCCTTTGAGGATGGCTGATAGTCCTAGCACATCAAGGGTTAACCCCTTGGTGCCAGAGGGGTACGCCACACATTGCTTTGCAATGCATGGCATTACCCCTCCAGGGCTCAAAGGATTAATGATCGTAGCATGGCTCAGTACGTGCCAGTATTGTGCTGTTAAGGCTTAACTGACTGATCCAGTCAGTTCCAGCCATCCCCTGGTGAGCGCTGTTACAGGGATTCCATGTGCCAAGGCAGCCAGATAACAAAGGCAGTGTAAGTAAACATTGCCTTGGTCACTGTTCTCTGCCTCTCTCCTCCTCGCCGTGATTGTAAGGCAGAGAGAGAGAGAACACAGCTCTCAGTGCCTCAAATGGCCAAAGATGGGGCACTTTTGTTTTATATTCTGTGGAGCAATGTGATACTTATATACACACTACATTGTCTGATATCCTTAAAAAGGATGGAGAAGAGGGCAGGAAAGAGGGTCGTCCCTGTTAAATGAACTAATTGAGCACAGATGATTAAAGGAGAACCTATTAAAAAAAAAAAAAAAAAAAAAAAAAAAAAAAAGTGTTACTTTTACACACAATTTTTTCCACTTTTTATATCATTGAAGTAAATACTGGGTTATACCTATAAATATGGCATCAAAAGAAAGCCCTACTTATCCTTAAAAATGTCTAATTTGTGTGGTTGTACTAAAGCAATTGGAGGGAAAATGTGGCTGAACAAAGGCTAACTAAAAAGGACACAAGTGCTCTTGTCCTCTAGTGTAAAAAAAAACAAAAACAAACAAAACACCTTGCCACCAAGGGGTTAAAGTCACACGGGCAGACATAAACATATGCTGTATCAGATTTAGATAGTATTTTTACCTGTCTTGCACACAGGGAAATACTGTACAATCAACCTGCTATAACTACCTGACTGTATATGTCTATGATCACAGAGATGAGCAGTGTAATTTACATGGCACTCCTGCCACAGCATGATGATTAGGCCTCTGAATTTTCTACAGATTTACACTCCAATTTCCAGTTAAAGGGGCAATTACAATACAGATTTTTTTCTTAATTGAAGACTTATTTTTTAGTTATATCAATTGATATCTGTTACACACAAACCTAGGGATGTTATAACATGCTAATTCGTGCTATATTAACCTGTATATAACCATCTGAGTGCCCAATGCATTGTGAAGCATTGAACTCCTGACAGCGTTAACCATTGCTCAGCAATTCATTGCATATCCCTTTTGTGCTCAAAGGGTTAGTAGAGAATTTAATTATATAATATAAATAAGCATGACTTTTCTTTTGTTTTTTTATGCTATGAATACAAAAGTACTCCCACTACTGGAAAATGTTTAATTCATTCATTTTAATATATATATATAAAACCAAAACATACCCACCAGGGCTGAATTTCTACTCGCCAGGGCTAAATTTTCACTCGCCATTGGCTAGTGCGAGTGGAAAATTTTGAGCCCTCAGTTTGATTTCAAAAATATGTTTAAAGCAGCAGTACCACCGCACAACATCTTTAGCTTAATTAAGTCCCCATCTGGCGACTAGCTGCTTAGTAGCGCTAGTCACCAGAATTATTACCTTATTTGATAGATTTAAGCTTTCTTCCATGGGTGACAGGCAGGGCGGAGCGCGGACATCTTGCCATAGTGACGGCCGCGAGCCTGCTCTGTCTGTCCCAGCCGGGTCTAGGAGGCATTGCTAGGAGCCAGTCGGCTTCAAAAGGGTCTGACAGCGCGGATGTCACTATGGCAAGATGTCTGCGCTTAGTGCTACTGTCAGCAATGGAAGAAAGCATAAATCTATTACATAAGGTAATAATACTGGCGACTAGCACTACTAAGCAGCTAGTCACCAGATGGGGACTTAATTAAGCTAAAGATGTTGTGCGGTGGTAGTTCCGCTTTAAATGTACTGATTTTTGAAAGAAAAACCTGGCAGAAGTGGAAGTCTCTTTCTTATTTATTTTTATCAAAATGTTTACTGTCCCTTTTAAATAGTAGTTTTCTTTACTAATCTAATAAAAAATAAATAAAATTAACCAATTGGATCTCACGCAGCAATATTTAACACTCTTCCTGCCAGTAGGAACAGCAACTTATCACAGTCTGGCTGTGGTAGCAAAGATCAGCCTCTGATTAACCCATTGGATATTTGAGGCCTCTAACATCCAGGATGTTAACCATTTCAGTGCCAGAGAGGTTTGCAAAGTACCCCTCTGGCATTCAAAGGGTTAAGGCGCTGGCAGATCTGATGTCGCAATGCAAGAAATAGAATGGAACGGAACATTTGGGGGCGCTCTAGGACACTCTGAAGCCTAACCTGCTTCCAGGACGATAAGATTAATGATTCCAGATCAGCATTCCTAACAGCTGGGGCCATAAATAATTAAGGCCGATAGAATAATATCCCTTTTATCGTCCTCTTCCTTATCGCAACATGCTGGTGGGAAAATATAAAACCTAAAAATGACTGTACTGAAGTGCAGCTGTAAGATGTGTACGCCAAAGCTGGCAGTCCTTTATATGCAGCCCTTCCTAAGTGAATGTAATTACCACAGCTCCTGTAATATTTGCTAACCTCACGGGTCTCAGCAGAGAGAATTATAATCATTGGCTGGGCAATGTGGTCAGGTTCCTTCATTCATTCATGTTCTTCCCTTCTACATCTGATTTGTTGAAGACTTGCTTTGAAACCAATATTAAATCTGCTATTGTATTGTAAGAACCAAGTATTGCTTAATATGAAAAATAGATACTGTGTGTCAGAATCAGTCAGTTTGGGGGATCTTCAGCTGTTGTGAGGGTCAACAACTTCCAGTCTTTGACTGGTTGAGGTTGATAGGATTTGTAGTGTCCATCAGCTAGATGTTAAAGACTTGCATACCTCCCAACATATCAAATGGCCAAAGAGGGACACTTTTATTGTAGGTGGTTCAGCTGGGGGTGTAAAGTGGGCAATGCATTGGTGAGAAGTTCCTGACCTAGTGACAGTTCTTTATGTAAATGATTTAAAACAAGACCAAAGTGTTTTATTAACAGAGATTAATGTATATAAGTTTGTACTGAGGTTTAAGCAACACTGTGAGTTTTATAGCTGTGGAGCAATGTGATACTTTAAATACACACACCAAATGGTCTGATCTAAAAACCAGAACACAGGGTAGAAAGAGGGACAAAATGATTTGGGTCTCAGAGGAATTGTCCCTCCTAAAAAGGGACACTTGGGAGATATTAATTTGTCTACACTTGCCATAGCTCTCTTTCTGACAATTGGAAGGTGGGTACTCATAATGATGGGAAATCTGTACAGCTCATTTTTTTGTAGAACAACAAAAACAGTATGAAAAGTACATACAGAGCAAGTAAAATGTCATTTTTATAGAATGTATTACATAGATTTAAGGTTATACTTTTCCTTTAATGTACTGTTTTGTTTTAATGTTTCTGAATTCACATATATGTATTATACAAGCTGGCTCTCTTGCTCTTTATCTGAGTATTTAACCTTGTATCAGATATTCCTGTTCTTCTCATGCTTCCTCTTTCAGTTATGTGATTGCCCCCTAGCTACAATATGTAAAAAGCCGCTGACTTTCCTGATTCTGCGAAGCGTTATAAGTACTCTGTTCACTTATACTGGCTGTTCAGCTGGATTAAAAGTGAGAGACACTAACCATATTGATCCATAGCAGCCATTAGAAGTTTTTTTTTTTTTTTGTGTAGATGAAGATTGTAGGGATCGTTATTGGGAGGTGCTGGTGAACCTATTCATGGTTAGATGGTGCCCCGTTAAGAGGTGACTTGACTGTATTTTATTTTGTAGTGAATCATCTCAAATACCAGCAAAACAGAACAGTAGGAAAAATCTATACAGTGTTGTTAGCTAAAATGTTTATTTTACTCTTTGTCTCTGGAGAGAAAAGAGCCCTTGAGCCTTCCAACTAGCCATTAAGGATGTGTTTGGTGCTTGAAGAAGCTTAAAGGACATTAAGGATCGAAACAGGCTCAGTCATTTTGAAGTGTTCATTCTCCATTAGAAGCTGGCTGGAATTCTGCAGCATTCTAAATTATAACAAAAATGTATCAAACTCAAAGTAGTACACTCTAGGTACGACACTGAAACTCAAAGGCTAGATTCACATGGGTAAATTAACTATACTGGTCAAACTCTTGTCTTAAGCCTTTGACAGCCCTTTTGACACTGCTTTACCGGGTCTCTGGGGTAGAGGCTGATTCCTCTGGATGTGGGGAGTTTCTATTGAAACTCTGCCTACTTCCACTCTTTCCCCCTGTGCTCCTTCCCCTGGCTTTATTTTACATCTCTGTCACACCTTTAAGCCCTGCCCCAAACTAGTGTCAAGCCGTGCCCCTTTTTGACGCAAGTCATGTCATTTTTCACACCCCCTAAGGCACCAGAGGACTCCCCTCTGGGGAGACAGCAATTAAAAAGCTCCCAGGCATGGTGCTGTCCCTGTGTTCTGCAGGTAATGCAGACATGGTGGTGGGTGAGGACTGCATAGGTGGAAAAATATGTAGGCTAGCTAGTGACTGGATTGCTGATGCTTTGAACTAATGAAATTTTAGACATCTGTGTTTGTGCTGTAAAATACACATGAGATATCGCTTTGTGAACAGCCCAGTCCTATACCTCCCAACATTTCAAATGGCCAAGGAGGGACACTTTTTGGTTTTTAGGGGGTATGGCTGGTGGTTGGGACGTTACCAAGAAATTATAGGGGATTTCATGACCTACTAACACCTATTTGTGTAGTTTAAATTATCTAGAGCAACACCAAAGTATTTTATTTACACAGACCGATTTATAAACACATATCACGTTTAAACAAACATTAAAGGGATAGTAAGATCCGTAAAGAAGTGCTGGCAAAATTATAGGTACAATTAAAAAATACTTAATGCCCTGATCGCTAGCTCTCAAACCTTTATGGTTTGAGAGCTATAAGAAAATAAAGTCCTCCGTTTCCTCCCCTTTCTCAGGCGACAGCTGTATAGCTGACGGCATGAGATCCTGCTTCCGTAACCACACGGCGGCTCTTCAGGAGCGCTGTCATTGAGAACTCTGTACCCGCCCCCACTCAAACTAAGCCCCACCCCTTTTTGACACAATTTGCTGCTTTCATCTCCTTCACTGACACCACAGGACTTGCCTCTCTGGGGAGTCCATAACCAGAAGTTCCCAGGTATGCGCATTGCTTTGCAGTCTGTTGTTTTGCTGCAGAACTGCTGCCTGTAGGCCTTAACCCTTTGAGTGCCAGAGGGGAACGCTAGCTACTGTTTCCAGATGGAACAAGACTGTATGTTACAGAATACCAATCTCTTGTTAGTGGCAAATAACTGCAGCGTGTTGTTATTTGTAAAAGCATCCTGCCTGCCTGTAAAGGTTTTATTAATGACTGGCAGCCTCCTGCCTCTCTCTCTCTTTCCATCAGCAAATTAGAATGAAGTAGAGATGCTGCAGTAATGGCAGATGGGGAAAGAGTGAAATGAATATGTACCAGATAAAAAGTCTGACATACACCTTTAACGTGTATCCCCTGTGTTCCACCCTAGCCCACTCTGTTTTTTATGTGTACGCAGCCTTTGTGCTCTCCACAGGGAGCACAGGGTGGTATTGGAAGCCCACTCCCTGTAAGAGTCTGTATCAGCAGTATGTCTGTACACAGCCCTGATAAACTGTCACTGTGCGTGCCATAGACATTGACCTGCCTCGCATTGCAGTCTTTAACCCTTTGCATGCCAGTGAGATACACAACGCATTGCAAAGCATCCCATACCTCCCAACATTTCAAAGAGGGACACTTGTGTTTTAGGGGGTGTTGCCTAAAGAATTTTTGTTATTTCATTACCTATTGACATATCTTTGTGTAAGTAAATAAATGGTTTAAAGCAAGACCAAATTCATTTATTTACACAGACTAATTTATAAACACACTGAAGTTTACACAGACATTAATGTGTTACTGTAGTAGAGCAATGTGATACACTTATACACACCACACAGTCTGATCTCCTAAAAAGAGGGACACCAGGGTGGGAAAGAGGGACAGAGGGATTTGGGTATCAGTGGGGAGGGACTGTCCCAACTAAAAAGGGACACTTGGGAGGTATGCCATCATGTCTAGGCCAGAAGTGTTTAAGCTGAGACTTGAGTTGTAATTGGACTAAAACTCCCATCATCCTCAGTCAGCTGTTGACAACAGCTGTAAAGCCTTAGAGGCTGATTTTAAGAATGGGAACAGTTCTGAAGTAAATCAACTGCATTATAGGGTACAAATACAAAAAATCCTTAAATTCATATTGATTGTAATTGGGGTTTTAACTCCTTAACAATTTGAGTGCCACAGGGGTATAAAAGACATTGCAGAGCAACACATTAAATACCCCTCTGGCACCTAAAGGGTTACAGGTCAGTGGTATCCAATACATTATAGACCAGTAAAAATAAAGTATTTTAAAAATAATAAAATAAATCTGTGCTATGCAACATATATTGCCAATAACAGTTATTTCTAAAGCCAATCTAAAGCTCGAAAATCCGTTGGCATGATTAATCCACCATAGTCTGTTTCCATGGTGATTTAAGGCTAGTTCCTGAGGTTTTCCGTGACATACCAGGGAGGTCTGCTGCAGTTGTCTTGTTTGTGTCCCTCATCCTACAAATTACACACAATAAGATCTCTCTACAATGAGGCTGCTCCCTTCTGGCTTATACAATACTTCAATTGACAAGTCACAACTTGCAAAGGATTAATAACTTTTTAGGTCTCTTCCACAAAGGTGATAGAACTGTTGTAGCCTCCTAATGGCATTTCACTCACCTCTTCCACCTCAAAGACAATCCTGAGAGAGGTCCCTATCAGCACACCAAGATAGGAAGGTCGACCAAACACGATGGTAGGCCTTAGAGGAAACTGGTTTGTGGGCACTTAGCATAGTAACCACCGCATTAGAAGAAAAACCCTTCTTCAGTATTGAGGATTCAATTTCCAAGGCGTCAAAGCTAGACGATGAACATCCTCCTTCCACAGGTAACCCTATAGAAGAAGATCTGGACGGCAAGGGAGCCTGAATGGCTTCGCCACTGACAGGTCTAAAAGCGCCGGAAACCAAGCCAGTACGAAGCAATCAGAATGACTGGACAGTGCTTCAGTCTCAATTTCCGTAACACCCTGTGCAACATTGGGAGGGGAGGAAGGATGTAGGCTGGAGGAAATAACCAAGGAATGGACATGGTATCCACCACTAGAGCTAGAGGATCTCTCCAGCGATAGCAGAACCTCTGCACCTTCTGGTTGTGTCTTGTCGCCATCGGGTCGATGCAAGGAAGACCCCACTTCTGAGCAATGAGGGAGAACACCTCTGGGTGTAGTTCCCACTCTCCTCTGTCCACCATGTTTCAACTGAGGAAGTCTGCCATGACGATGTCTATGCCAGGAATGTGTACTTCTTGTTCCGCCCTGCTTGTTGATTTAGGCCATGGCCGTGGCGTTGTTGGACTGTACCTGGACTGGACATTCTTTCAGCTGCGGAGTCCAATGACGAAGGGCATGGAATATTGCCCGATGCGTCAACACGTTGATGAGAAGGAGAGATTCCTCCGGAGACCACCGACCTTGTGTAGTCAGATGACCCAGGACCACTCCCCATCTGGAGAGGCTGGCATCAGTCATCACCATGGTCCAGAAGGATACTAGGAAGGACTTGCCCTTCAGCAGATTGGAGAGGTCGAGCCACCAGGGCAAACTCCGTTCCACATGAAGAGGAAATGACACTGACATCTTCAAAAGCTCCGGCTAACCCCTGCACACCTGGATCATGAACCTCTGGAGTTCCCTGACGTGAGCCATGGCAAATGGGACCGCTTCTATGGTGGAGATGAATTTCCCTACTAGAGAGGACTGCTTCTTCACTGGACCTGGATCAAGAGCCAGAACAGCAGAATTTTTTTGGGTGATCTGATGAGCCACTTCCTCCGTGAGAAACCCCATACTTTGCTGAGTGTTGAAGAGAAGGCCCAGGAAGACCAGACGCTGGGATGGGACAAGATCCGACTTATCCATGTTGATGATCCACCCATGATGGTGAGAGCATGAATGCAATCCTGAACCTGTTGATGAAGAAGTTCCGCAGAGGGGGCTTTCAGAAGCAGGTCAATGTATCTAATATTGTAGATAGTACAAAAATAAACTGATGAAAGTCCCGTCTGTCACACCTTTTATAGTTTGAGAGATATAAGGTTTTAAAGTCTCCCCCCCCCCCCCCCTTTCATTGACGTCAGCTGTAAAGCTGACAGAAGGAGATACTGGTCCCGGACCGGCTGTTGGCTCTTCAGCAGAGCCTAAATACTGCAATCTAAAAAGAAATACTTCATCGGAACGGTCTACAATGTGTGCTTGCAAACCAGTTTCTTCTTAGATAGCACTATTTTGGCTCTGCCGAAGAGCCGCCATCGAGTCGCACGGCTCAAATCTCCTTCTGTAAGCTTTACAGCTGATGTCAGTGAAAGTGGAGGGAGTGGGGGGAACATTAAAACCTTATCTCTCTCAAACTATAAAGGTCTGAGAGACAGGACTTTCATCAGTTTATTTTTGTAATATCGACAATATTAGATTTATTAAAAAAAAAAAAAGTAATTACTACCCCTTTAAAACAAGGTTACTTCCCCTGCTGAGGCTTTTCATTCATTGAACATTTTTTTTTTTCACTTATTTTCATCAGCGGTGTTCTCTTCTTGATAGCAGATTTTTCAGTTCCTGACGCTTGCTATGCAGAGCAGCAGTCAGTTACTCCATCTCATTCAGTGCATTGCTTTGCAATGTGTCGCGTGCCCCTCTGGCACTCAGACTTAAAATGTTGCCTTCTGGACACAGGTTTTGTGTTGGTGCAAATAGTTCAGTGTAATCCTTTGAGTGCCAGATAGTTATGCAATAAATTGCGTACTTCTCTGGCACTCAAAGGATTAAAAAAGTTTTAGCTATATCTTTAAAATGGAATATCTCCCAGGAGTGTGTGTGTGTGGGGGGGGGTACCATTGTTTAACTCTGAAGGTAAAACCCTATAATGCATCCTATATAATAATTTGCTAAGATGTTTGTCAGAAGCCATCATATGCAGTAGAGACTGCCCGAACGCTCATAATGCTGGGAGGTGTAAGAATGCTGGGAGTTCTGTGCTGGGAGCATTCTGTGCTTTCTGGCAGTCTTTACAGTGTATGACTGCGTCGGCGGCAGGACGCAGAGCAGGACCGGCCTCTTAACTCTTTGAGTGCCAGAGGTGTACGCAACGCATTGCAAAGTAATGTGTTGCGTACCCCTCTGGCACTCAAAGGGTTAACATCGCCCAGACCTTGACCCGTGTACAAGGGCTTTTACACTAGTATTTTTATACTTAAATAAATAAATATTACTACACTGTTTAAGATGTAGGTGTTCACTTCCTAAAATAATTAAAGGGAATTTAACACACACTAAAGTTGCTTTCAGTCTGTAATTGCAAGAGCCTACTTAAGGAATAAGTTAAAATATTTAATGAACCATTTTTATTAGTCTTTTTATTAGCTATTCAGCTTATGAGAGGCTTCCATCTTGTATCTTTTAACAACTGCCATTAACACTGATTCAGTTTCTAGGAGATGTAACCTCCAAACCAGGGCTGTTGTAATGCTTGTCAAATTGGACCAAGGCAATGCAGATATTGGGGATATCCCTGCTTTTGAAAAGGTGTCACAAATATCGGCTCAATGATTTTGACTGCAGTCAGGAATATCCTCTCTCATTGAATACAATTTGAGACCAATGACCACACTTGACTGTATTTAAACTGTCCTGTGGGGGCTTTGGTGTTTACCAGTGTGTGTGATCATTTCTGTCCTACACAAGCTAGCTATTCATTATAGACAAGTTTGCAAACCAATATGTAGTTTATAATCCAGTCATGTAGTAGTTGTTTCCTTAATCAAGTCATGCGATAGTTGTGAATTTCCCAAGAATGGAACGGAAATGTTGTTTTTGATATTATGCATGACAAAAAAAAAAAAAAGTGAATAAAGAAGAAATGTCAAGTTCTAAATAATCCATCGTATTTAAACGACTGACTGCCAGCGGGGTGTTCCTAATTACAAACCAATGTGTTGAACACCTTCCTGGCACTCAAGGGCCTAATTGCTTTAAAAATTAAAATACACTTTCCATATGCATAAATAGTGACTTGAACATCCGCAGTCTCAAATGTATTTTTGTTAACCCTTTAAATACCAGAGTTGAGTGCAACACATTGCAAAGCATTGTGTTGTAAACCCTAAACGGTTTAAGGCATGTGAAAAGTGTGACAAATATTCCCAGATAAAGATTTACTTATCACAAATAATGCAGTTGTCACATTTAATCTAATGCTCTTTATCCCTACATGTACATGTATGTCTCTTTATAAACATACACAAGTACATAAAGGCCTAGTCTCCGAAACAGTCCCATTTCCTCCTCTAATAAGGAGGATACTTGATGACAGCAGGTTAGATATTCTATGTTAAAGGGATAGTAATGTTTCATAATAAAAGCAGATCTAATTAATCATCATAATATTTGGACTTTGGAGAGTGTTATTTCAATTCTGTCCGAGTTGTAGTTCCAGAGTAATTCAATGACAAAGTGTCCCCCTCCCGCCCCTTTTACTGATGTAACACTGTTCAGCCAAAGCAGAAGGGAGGTGCCCAGGTAGACTGCAGAGAGGGACAATCTTCAATTAAGATAAGGGAAAAACCTGAAAAGCTTGTCAAGGGGGGCAGGGATTTCATTGTTTTCATAGGAAGAAGAGTGTCCCCTTCTGTTATCTGTCTGGTCTATAGACTGCATTCCACATCTGAGAAGAGATGGCTTACACTAGGTAAAAGGGGCGGGAGGGGAAACTTTGCTTGTGAATATCTCATAAACCATAAAGGTTTGAGAGATAAGACTTATATCATTCTTCATGTTTTTTTTAATGCCTACAAAATAAAATAAAGTTAAAACGAAGTATTACTATCCCTTTAAAGCTTGGTTGTTCAACTTGGGACCTCTCTAGGGGTTCTTGGAAAGTCTGTTTCCCATCAACATTTCTTTTTGTTTCCTGTGGCAGAAATGGGCTAATGATCCTCCTAAAACAGTCTGTTTACTGGAGGGGTTGGAAAATATGTGGTTCTCCAGGAGTTTGACTACAGCTCATCATCCTTTGGAAATGGGTAACTTCAGATGATGGGTATAGTAGTCTAACTGAGCTGGATGCCCACCTAGTTTCCAGCTTATTAGCAGTTAAGGTCTTTAAATTGGTTGAATGAGCTCTTTAAATATTACAGAAACATAAGATTTTGCAATTTATTTTCCACATTAGTTTTATCAGGATGCCTGTGTAATTGCAACTTGATATATGTTGCTGGTAATTTTAATACGAAGCACAACATTTCAGAAACAATACATGAAATTTATATTATAATTAGTTACACCCTGGGGATGCCTTAAGATGCATTTACTGAAAACTGTGCACCCTACTTAACTGTTTGACAGTATTATTAATAATGTCCACACCTCCCAGTAGTGCAAAACACACAAGGAATGCACATTGCAGGGCTGCCTTGGAATAACTTCTGCCCTGCAGTAAGCATTTTGTGAGCCTCTTGTAATTAAAGGTAGGCATATTCATCGCAGTTGTTGATAGCCCTACTGATCACTTAATGGGTTACTAAACATTGTGGAATTATGTGAGTTCTAGTTGGTTTTATAGAGTATATTTATCACTAACTGTCCACCCACCGTGCACGTTCCTTTTTACTCTTTAACCCTTTAAGGACCAGGGGGATATGTTAACTCAATAGGTTGCACACCAATCTAGTCCTTTTAGGCCCAGCTTGAAATTTTAGATCACTTGGCGATCAGATTGCTTTGTGTGTGGCCGCAACAGACCAAACCACAGTGATCTTGCCTGGGGTTGTCATGTCGGGTTGTAAAGACCTGATCGCACAGCGCCCCCTTCCCCCCCACACACACACAGGCAGTCCAATTGCAGATTGCCTGGATTTGGTCTGTCTGTCTGTGTCTGCCTGCATATATGAGCGGGGTGTTCAAATCAACCACCAATCTTATCTCTGGTTACCTCCAACCAAAATCTCCCTGTGTATGGGCACCTATACATATGCTCTGAGGGACCAGTCATCCCTGCATTTTCTAGGGCTCCGTTTATTTGAGATGATTGTCCATAAATGGGCTGATATCCAATAAAAAGCCTTTCTTAATGCAAGAGCAGTGGGCACGAACTACAATTTAATTAACTTCTTATCGCATTACAGAAAGTACAAACAAAATTAAATAAATGCACTCTGGACAATTTACACATGAGTTAAGATAGTTTAGTATTATAATTTAAAGGGATAGTAATACTTCTTACTATGTCTTTTAAGGATCTGACATGAATATTTAGTTTAGGGTCTTGGAGCAAAAAATCCCATACGCCTCCCTGGACATTATATTCAGTACCAATTACCAATGTATTTTGGTGACCCAACCATAGCAGAATTAATTCATAGGGGCTGTTAGGATTTTATGCCCATATCAAGGTAGTGGATAGCTGATCTATCATATCTCCTTCTGGAGATGTGACCACCAGATCTGCAAACTGCTTTCTTGGTCTTATGCATATTTTAAACCTCTGGTGTTCAAAGGGTTAAATATATAATCAATCGCTGCTGGTGCAATTCTGGGGCAACCTAACTGCACCATAGGGGTTCAATAAAAATCCCCGCTGATTTAAATGGGGTGCTTCTTAACACCTTTGTAATTCTGTAGAGGTTTCAGACACATTGCAAAGCAGTGCGTTGTAGCCCTACCATTGAAGGTGTAGAAAACCCAATGTAAATAAACACAAATCTTGGTAATGTCCAGTTGTGCCCTATGGGGAAGTTGGTTTGCTCCAGATTTCTTCTACTTCAGTAATTCATATGGACCTATGTAACCAGTTCTATGGAATGAACACTAACTTCTTCTGCTGCTGATTAAATCTCGCGCAACCAAGCATCCTCTTGACTTTCCCCACTGCTTGCTATTAATAATACTCTGTTTGATATGCTCTTGCCTAAGACCTAACACAACATCCCTCCATCTCTCTGTGCCCCCTTTCTGCTTTCCTCTGGGACCTCTCAGAATTAAATTCATAATTAATTGACCTGAGTGACACCATTCATACCTCTGCAATGAGAGGAGAAAATCTCCTGGTGATCTTGCGACACTGACGCCTGAGGGATGTTACTGGAGGAATGATTATGTGAAATCTACAGGTCACACACGAGTGGTCCAGAGTCTGGCAGTCTGTGCAATATATATCGAAACAAGACGTTTATTCATGCTTCCAGGCATATACGCTGAAGTTATGTCATGTACACTTCCACCCCTCATGGCTCCTATCCCTGGAATAAAATCTGTCTTGCGATAACCCCAGTAATAATTGTTTCTGAGTGTTGTGGCAATGCTTTTTTTTCAATGATTGTCTTTGAATTCCAAGTAGCAGCCAATACATTTTCCCCTTTGTTAAGGTGGATATGGTCTGGATTCCTTTGTAGGTTGTAACTTTGAGTCTTATCTAAAGAATTCCCTATGGGCTCAAATAGGAATCTTTGAGACACATCATGTAATAATAGTCATCACTTGTAAGTGGAGTCTTGGCATGTATGAGATCTGTATTATCATTGGTCTACAGAATAAAAGTATCCATCTCATGGCTACGTGAAATAGTTAAGCTGCAAGAAAGGATTCTGGGTAATCACACCAAAGGACTATTAGTAGCTGCACTCAGCTGGCCATTTTTACTTTATAGCTCTGGTGGTTCACGCAGAGAGGACCATATGTGCAAAGCAAAGTTGGAATTCTGTGGCTTTGCAATATGTTGGAGGCCTGTAGGATTCAAGGAGTTAAAGGTTCCATTTAAATAGATGGGAATGTTTTTGTCTCATATGGTGCAACTGGTTTGCCTCAGATTGTTCCACTTGTAATTTGCACATATGGTGATAGAATCTAAAACAAACCCCAATACATCCTAATAAATCCCTATGTACATTAACCTGCACAGAAAACATCAGTTCCCTCTATGAATTAGTTCTGAGTCGACTGGTTCCACAAAACGACTCTCTTATTTGGTCTGGATATCATGACAGTGGAAGGAGACATGATTCTTTTTGCTGGATTCCAAAAAGTTTTCATAGGAAGCCTTTTGTGGGACGTGTGTGGGGCGCCTTGGGTCCTGCAACATAGACTCATGTCTGCTTCTATTCATGTGATATCCTCCATTGAGTAAAGATTTATATTGTGGAATTAATCCATACGATTTATAGTTATCATTAGGAGTCTCGTCCCAAATCAAGGTAATTGGTGTTTTAGTATTGGGTGGGGGGTTTAGGGTCCCTTTAAATGTCAATTGTCCTGTTTTCCTAAGTGCCCCAAAAGGTCTCCTGTCAGCTGTTTGGAGAAGTATAAGTGTGTCTCTGTGTGTTTATCTGGCTGGCTGCATGTGTTGGAATGCAACCTCTAATGTTAGACCTCAAATCTCTTCACTATGGTCTAAAGTGGCTGTAGGACTGAACTGCAAGATTTCAGTCCCTCAAAACCAGTGATGGAGCCCTTGGGTTCGTTCTTCATACTCCCATTCTGCTCCTCTCCTGTTCCCCCTGCTTCACTGGCAGGTCTCCTTTCAGGTGAGCAGTTCTGCAGACAGAACAGTATCCATGTGATAGCTGGCCTTTAAAATCGTAGACTGGTAGTTTTTGTTTCAAGGTAATTTACAACTGAAGCAAAGCAACAGAGGAAATAATTGTATCTCCCTGTTTCACAGGTACTAGAAACCAAAACTGCAAGCTCTACAGGTCAGGATCGTGTGAACAATAAATGTTCAGCAACTCTCAGTAAGAAAAATAAATGTGCGTGGTGAATTAACTTGCATTCACGGGTGACAAACTCAGAGCAGTAATTACGGTGTATGGAGCATCCTTGGCACACCTAGTCCTTCTGTATTTTTCCTTCTCATTACGCATCCCGGCATCAATCTCCGAGGCGCTGAGCTCCTAGACTGAAAGTAACACTGTTTACATAAGAAAGAGAGATTCTGTTCTGGGTCAGAGGGTCCCATTAAATGCAATTCAGTGGCCACAGCCAACATTGTTTTCAAGGTAGTACAACTGGAAACATTTTTTTTATTGGTAGACGAATTGAATCATGCAATTTCCGTCTTTATCACCGTTAGTGTTTTTTTTTTGTTTGTTTGTTTGTTTTGTTTTCCAGTGATTCCAAATGCTTTGTATGGATGACTCTAGGTTTTAGGGACCTTGGTGCAGTGTTCTCTCAATGAGGAAAGATGAACTGTCCCAATGATGTGATTTAATTGGGACTTTTGACCTCTTGAAGCTAAGTGTCTGTAAATTTGATTGATTTTGTTCTATGTAATTGTTACCTGTGAAATAAGATCACAATAAATCACAATCTCTTGTCATAATGCTACTTATAAACTGTTGTGTTTTGATCATCTCGTGTTTTTGTGCAGTATCTATTATTATAACCAAATACTGACACTTTTTTTTAACCCTTTGAATGCCAGAGGGGTATACAATGTATTGCATACCTCTCTGGCATTCAAAGGTGTTAAAGATGAAGTAACACCTCGTAATAACACCCCATTTACCTTCCAATGGCCCCTTCAACTTGTTTCCTTGATTAAAGAGAACATATTCAAGCAGTCTTATGTGTGGTATCCATAGAAGCAGATATGACTGTTACCATTTAAACGGATAGTAATACTTAAGATGTAAAAAAATATATGTTGTAGGGTTTATGTCCCCGAATAAAACAAGGGTACTCCCACTGCTGAGAGATATTTTATTAAAAAATTATAACAGCTCAAACTTGAATTTTTTTTAGGTGCAATATCACAGTGACCTGAACATTTACAGTGGCGCTGTTGCTATACCATCCTATGGAGATTTATGGTCTACAGACCAGAGCAGTCCATAGGATGGTGTAGCAACAGCTCCACTGTAAATGTTGAGGTCACTGTGATATTACCTAAAAAATTCAAGTTTGAGCAGTTATAATTTTGTAATAAAATATCTCTCAGCAGTGGGAGTTCCCTTGTTTTACTCATGGGGATAAACCCTACAACATATATTTTGTTTTACATTTTAAGTATTACTATCCCTTTAAGGACCAATGAGGTGCAGCACATTCATGCATTATGCACCCCTGGGTCCTTAAAGAGCTAAGTAAGCTCATGCACTTCAGTTAAAAAATCCTAATGGCCCCTTTGAATGTCTTCCCTTGATTCAAGATAACATATCCAATCAGTCCTTCATGTGGGGTCCATATCACTAGCAGCTAGCAGGACCAAAGGCCTCCCACTGCTCGTGGAAAGCTTAATCCTTTGAGTGCCAGAGGGGTATGCAACGCATTTTTTTTTTTTTTTTTTTTTTTTTTAACCTAAACTTTAGCAGTGCCTTCTAGGGGTCAGATTCCAATTAGTTATTCTGTTACATTCTAATGGAGAGTCCAGTGACTTACAGTTCTCCATAGAATGTGACACAAAAATGCTGATTCGCTTCCTGTCAGTTAGAACTTTCAGGAAGTAAACGTGCTGTAATTTCACTTCATGATTATTTGAACAGATACATTTTGAATAAAACAACTGACAGTAGTGAGAGTGGCTTTGATTTACTTAACAGGCTTTCATACAAAAAAAAAGATTACTTCTCCTTTAAACCTTTAAGGACCAAATGGGTTCCTAAAGGGTTAAATAGACTTGTGCGCTCTGCCTGTTTCAGTTTAAAAAAACAAACAAAAGCAAAACCCTGCCAGGAGCAGTCATGTATATGCCCCCATGGACAAGGCATCCGTTCATTTAGTGCATCAGCTTCAATATCATTTATACAGCTCGAAAGGTTGCAATTAACCCTTTGAGTGCCAGAGGGGCATCAAACGCATTGTAAAGCAATATGTTGCGTATCCTGCTGACACAGAAAGGGTTAAACAGATCATAATGAAAAATAGGAGACTAGCACTACACATGTTAATATTTATAAACCTAAACTTAAATATCTTTATGTATACCTTCTAGTGCCAGAAGGTTCTCGAAAAGCAGTAAGTTGGAGACTACCGGCATCCAAGAGGTTAACTCTGACTACCTAGCAGAGTAATATGAAATGTAACATACGTAGACGTGCGCAGAGGGTCCTCTTCTCCCGTTCAGTATAAGGTTCCAGACCCCTGTGGCAGCCAATGGATTAAAAGTGGCGTTCCACTTTCTTGGTTCAATAACTCTTTTCACACAAACTGCCTTGTCTTTGGCATTTTCATCCTGATAACATACATCATAATCCTCAAAATCACCAGGAAACTCTACTATAAACTGATGGACATACAGACATTTTGGCTGTGAATGTTGTTCTATTTTATCTTAGCCTAGATTTCTGAAACTTTGTAGATGTGACATTTAACCCCTAAAGGACCAGAGGGTACAAGACATGGGGAGGTTATGCACTATAGGGATGCATCCTGCTTTTCATGTGTGTGTTTGGAAAGTGGAAACTCACAAGTTACAACATGTTAACCCTTTGAGTGCCAGAGGGTTCCTTGAGGTCTGATAAGAACACTACCTGGATACAGCAAGCAGGTATATATCGCCTGGGTTAATATTTCAACAATTTCTGGGTCTTCTCATATTGAAAGTACCCATCCATGATCTTAACCTGTTTTCTGATTGGCTTAACTGATGACATGCTTTTTCATGTGCATGCTGGGAGTTCTGCTCAGTTCCAGTAATCTGTTACATTGTAATGGGCGACAAAGTTATTGTTAAAGCATAATGAGAATACTATGTGAGCAATATTGGCAGAGGCTTACTGGGAATGGATTTATAAAGAGAAATTGCTTTCTGGAAGGAAAAACAGACCAATATACACTAAATGGGAAGAAAGAAATTAAAGATTGATCACTTAAAGCGACAGCAATTTTAGAAGAAGTTGATATAGGTAGCAAATGGCAAGATAATTTAATTTGCTGTTCAGAGTAATAAAGCAATATATCGGTGAGGTCTGGAAAAAGAGATGCAGGGTGTCTACTTAGAGTGTAATGGAGCGGAGCGTCAGCCTGCTTATCGAAGCCATCCAATAGTTTTGTATTAGGGGTAGTCAGCCTTTGCCTCTCCAGCTGTTGTTGGACTACAACTTTGATCATTTTGACAGACTTTGTATTTCAACAGCTGCTGGAGGGGTGCAGGCTGACTACACTTGGAATAATGTCGTTAGAAAGAATGAGGTAATTAAATATTTCATTAACGACAAACTCTTATATGTCCAAATCCTCACAATTATGGGAACATCCATCTTGGTAGGATTTTCATGATTTTTCCTCCCATCTGTTTATTCCACGGTTTATTCAGACAGCCTCATGAGGAAGGGAGGGGGACGCCATTTCTGGGATGGTGATTAATTATGCAGGCTGTGCCACACAGGTGAGAGAACTCAACTCTTCTGAGGATAGAATCCCTGACTGCTAAACTAAAACGCTAAAATATTTATGAATGGATGACAAATAGCAAAATAAAGCTTTAAAAATATAACATTACTGAAACCAAAAGCTGTGAGGTGACAGGTACATTTTATTGAACTGATACGATTTGTATTATTGTATATTTCAGGGGTGCAATCCTTTTGATGACCCAGGCCTTTAATTAGTCATATTCTGTTACAACTAGGATTTAATATATTCAAGGGCCTTGGCTTCTGGTCCTTTTAAAAAATCTTTCATAAAGACTGGTTTACTTTTTACTGCACTAAACTGGAAAAAAAGGCCAAAGATTAAATAAATCTGGACTCTTTAATTGGGTTGGAAAATGGTGATACTTGATGGGCCAATTTGTTCTTCTGAGCCGTCAAATTCTGCATTCTTAAAAACAGAAGTTTTACATAAAAACCACTGTGCTAAGCTCTTATGTGCAAATTAAAGTAGCAGTTGTCACTGATAGAAAAATAATTGTTTGAACCAAGTAGCCTTTTGTGTAGGATAATGTTCTTATAATCCAAGTTTGGTTGGAACTTCTATAAGAACTGAAATTGCTGGTGTCTTGCCTTTTTTTTTTTTTTTTATTTGTTTGTCTAATTAGTTTCCAGTTTTGGAACAGATCATAAACACAACAACTTTATTTAATATTTAGCTTTCTTTCAATGGCACTTTGAACACTTAAACATGAGCCAATTATTTATAAAACACATGCGCAATGTTCAAAAAAGATGTAATGAAAAAATTGTTGGATCGTGAGTTGGTGGTAAAAGGATAACAATGTTTTCAGAAGTAAATCTGTCACTTCTGAAAATGTCGTAAAGAATTAAAAATGATGGCAAGAAAAATCTCGATGAATATTGACCTTAAAAATTCTGATGTCACTGTCTAATTTTGCCTTTGAAATGAGATTATTTTTCAAAGAAACAGACATGTTTTGTCTTTTTAAAATACAAAATTTCAAACAGACTTTACCCGTTAACTCCATATACTACTGCTTCTCACTTCTGCTAACATTGTTTTAATTTGTCTTGATTTGTCGAGGAAAAAGTTAATCAGACAAAAAATTGATGGCTTAAAGAATATATATATATTTTTTTGTTTCTGAAACATACCTTACAATGTGACGATAGATTAAACAACAACTACTTTTTAAGACTGTTTGTTTTTTTCCCTTTGGTGCAGATGGCAAAATCAAAAGCAAAAAATAATTGTAATGTGCTAGACCATGGTGAAAGAACGTTTTCATTCTAATTGGACAATTTCAGTTACTACAACTTGTTTATAATTTCACTTTGAGGATAACCTATGTAGGTTGGAGTTTTTCATACAGAAGTCTGGTATACTTAAGAGTGGGTGTTTGAGTGTATTTATGATACTGTATTAGAAACCTGTTGATTTATATTTGAAGGTCAACATTTGAAGTCCATTATGTGAAAAAAAAAAAAAATTGACTGTCTTGCATTATAAATATGTTAATTCATTGACTTGTTAGGCACTGCATACAACGTTAGCATCCAAGAAGCCAAATTCACTTAATCATATAGGTATAATTTCACTTAAAGGAACATGAACAACTAAAAATGATCTGGGATTATGGGATTATACTCCAATACCTTGGACTCCATGATAGCCTCTGTTCATATTCATTTTTCTGAGGCCTAAAATCTAATCTTACATAACTTCTTAGGATGCCCATTCCTTCCTTTTCCTGGGCTTCCATTACAGTAGTAATATTGATAGGTATCTTAGAAGTTATTGTGTTTTATTGTCTGTTAATGGATCAGAAATGAACATTTATTTGGTGGTATAGCAGTGTGGTAATTTATGCTAGTTAGTCTCCGTTCTTGGCCTGTATTACCACACACTGCACTACACACTTCCTTCAAAACAAGGTTGATTTCTCTATAGAAAAATGCCTAAGAAAACATATAGGCAGATGTTTAATTTTCTTTAAAACTCAACTTTTCTTGGGGTGCCAGCTCCTCTTTAAAGGGCAATTATCATATTTTCTGAAGTTTCTTTGTGTTGCCCCAAAATGGCTCCTATTAGCTGTGCAGTAATCAGAAAACCAATCCAATCAGCTGGAATGCAGCCCGGTAGTGTGTGTGGCTGTCAGACCCTGTGTGCCATTCTGCTTCCTCATTGATCTGTCAGGGCTCACGGTGCAGCCCTGGCTTGAGAGAGATCTGCTATTGGGATACTATCCTGGTAATAGTTGCCCTTTAACCCATTGTGCACCCCTCTGGTCCTTAAAGCAGATCTACCACCCTATATCAAGTCTCCCCCCAATTATTGGGCATATGATGACTGACTTCTTAATAGTGCTGTTTTCTCACACAAGTAGCCGGTTCTGAAGTAATCCTTTATTCTTCGGAGACTGACTGCCAGTCCCTTCCGGTGCCTTAAGGCAGCATGCCTAGAGGAGACTGGGACGGACAGCACAGCTGCGCAGACGTCTCTAAGACAAGATGTCTGTGTCACGCTAGCCTGGCTTATGGTCTTCGAAGAATAAGGATTACTTCAGAACCGGCCACTTGTGAGATAATAGCACTGTTAAGACGCTAGTCGCCATATGCCTAATTATTGGAGGGCGACTTTATATAGGGTGGTAGTTCCTCTTTAAGGGGTTAAGAAATAAGCAGGAATTACAAGGATGCCTTAAAGGGATAGTGATGTTTTATAATAAAAGCAGCTCTAATTAATCATCATAGTATTTGTGGCATGGAGAGTGTTATTTCAATACTGTCAGAGTTGTAGTACAAGAGTAATTCAATGACAAAGTGTCCCTCTCCCACCCCTTTAACTGATGTAACACTGCTCACCTCAGAACAGCAAGACTGTCCAGATGGATCGCAGAGAGGGACAATCTTCAGTTAGCATGAGGGAAAACCTGAAAATCCTGTCAAGGGGGGCAGGGTTTTCAATGTTCTCACAGTAAGAAGATTGTGCTTGCTGTGAGCTGTCTGGTCTATGGACCAGATTCCACATCTGAGGGGAGGTGGCTTACACTAGGTAAAAGGGGCGGGAGGGGGATACTTTGTCATTCAATTGCTCTTGAACTACAAATCTAACAGTATTGGAATAACACTCTCTATGGCTCAAATACTATGAAGATTAATTGGAGCTGCTGCTTGTTCCACCCCTTTAGAATGCAGAGAGTTAAGACAAATGGCTGAGTAGCTGTAGTGTGACTCCCCTATGTTGTAGGTCGCTCCAGTACTTGGGATTTAATTCTGTAGCCGTGCTAGCATTGCACCTGTGGGCACCACATGCGAGAGCTAATAGCAAGTGCTAAGCCGTAACCCTGCCTGCCCTCTCTTTCTGCCAGACCTTTGCCTTCAAGTGGTTTATTTCATTTTCCGCATGAGAGCTTTCCTGATGAGCCTGCACATGTTTTCTCAACTCATTGCTTTTAAAAAAATAAAATAAATCACCCATCTTTGATAGACGGGTATTGACAGAGCTAGATGGTATGTATTTTTTTGTATGTAACGCTGCTGGAATGTTGGTGTTATAGTGCCACATGTGCATGGTTGACAAGTATATATACATATATTATTGATGAGGATGTACACCTTATTAAAGGGACACTAATACTCTATAACGTTAGCTTCTTTAAATAGCACACTTCTTAAAGTCCCTTTTCTCTTAAAAGGATGAAGCTAATCCTATATAATAATTTGCTAGGATGTTTGTCACGATGCAGTTATGAGCATGATTGCATCATGTGAGTGAGGCGACGCAAGACTGCATCGCCTGGAGCAGTGAGGTAGCGGCCTCTTAACCCTTTGAGTGCCAGAGAAGTATGCAAAACATTGCAAAGCAATGTGTTGCATACCCCTCTGGCACTCAAAGGGTTAACATTACCCAGACCTTGGCCCGAGTACACAGGCTTTTACACTAGTCTTTAATAACCTCTTGTATTCTGTCTCTTCTCTTGTTTAACTTGACCCCATAAACTTGGTGCACCATAAATCCACTGGAGTGATACGCATCCAAACATCTGTACCTTAAAGTTTTAGGATGATTGATTTCTGAAGTGATCATTGTAGTGTAAAATGCGTCGGGTTTTGTTTTTTCACATACAACTTTTTTCTCACTTTTGTATAAGATTAATAATGTATTATGGATTGCCCTGGGTTCCTCTTACCAGTGAATGCAGTGATAGGCAGACTTTGGCACTTCATCTGTTGGGGATAACAACCAGCAGCTGGTTGGGGATGAGGAGAGTTGTAGTCTCCAACAGTTACAAAGCCAGAGTTTGCCTACTCCTGTGGCTAATCTCAGGAGCATACTGTTTGTGAAGATATGTGAACAAAATGCAAACTTAAAATGGGAATGAGCAAATATAGAAAACTATGGAATTTATGCCAAAATATGTAAAAACCTTTCAGGACCAGAGAGATCTGCAATGCACATGCTGGTTCTCAAGGCAAATCTATATATATAAAAGAGAGAGCCTCATTGCATAATTTGTTTCCTCAGGACACAGAACATAATTTGTCTCCTCAGAAGACACACACACACACACACACACAACAGAATAGCTCATTACATAATTTATGTCTCCTCAGGGGGGAGACACATCCAAGGGCGGCAGTAAGGAGGAGTTACTGCTCCCATTGGGTGATTCATCATGCAGAGAATTGGCCTACCCCCACTATCCAGCCCACCCACAACTATACAAACTACCAAAAAAACCAAAATGGCTGCCACTTGATCCTACACCACAGACAAACATACTTACACTATCCAACTCAAGAAAGAAAAAGCACAACCACACCACACATATACCAAACACATATACACACCACACACATATATACTTTGACACACACACACACACACAGTCACTCACTGTGACTCCCAGTGGCCTCAGGAGAACCTGTAGTACAGCCACTGAAGGGAAGCTGCAGCTCCAGGGAACAAAATGACACTCAGAGGGTTAAAGTAGGTCCTCATTGCTCAATTATCACATACAACACTAAGGACAGGCAGCCATCAGGTATACACTTAACCCACTGACTGCCACAGGGTTGTGTATCACGTTTTACCCCTCAGGGAGTGTGTTCAAACCCCTCACACTGTAAACTTGCATTTCCCTCCTACTTCTCCTCCTTCCCCAGCCCATTACTAACACTTTTCCACATTTTGTTAAGCCCCGCCACCAACTCGCGATTAAGCCCCACCCACTTTCATCCCATATTGCCACATTGGTCTTTTCACATCAGCACCACATGAGTCCCCTCCAGGGACTCCACAAGTCAAAGTGCCCAGGTATGAATACACTTCCCACTGCTATTTAACTCTGACATGCCACTCTATACCTTAAATCTTTGAGTGCCAGAGGGGTGCACAATGCATTGCAATGTAATCTGGCATTCAAAGGGTTAACATGCTGGCTATAACGCTCCTTTTATTTTCTGATTTCCCAAACACACAGGCACAATACTGCAGTTCTGGCCCAAAGTAAAGGAGAAATAAAATACAACATTGCATACCTCCCAAGTCTACCTTATGAGGATCTATTACTGCTTCATACCTCCCAAGTGTCTCTCTTTAGGAGATATTAGTGCCACATGTCTGTGCTTATCAGTGTGTCTACATTTCACAAATGTACGTCCAAAGGTCATTACATGACTGGCAACGTTGTCCCACATTGCGTGCGTGTGTGTGCGCGTGTGTGCGAAGACTGGGCGCTCCGTGTCACACTGGAAAAAAAAGTTTTATTATACAATAGACATATATAAATAGATTGAGACTTGTTTGGCGAACTGAGTCTGACTGGTCATTGGTTAATATAGAAAGGGTTTTTGGACTACAGATCCTTAGCCAGCCTTCAGCAGCCTCCCATCACACGTACCCATGTACTACAACTCCCATCATTCTCAGGTGGGTGTCAGGTGGTGTTGGGCTTCAGCTGCAAAGTCAAAACTTGCCCTCCCCAATGTGGTTACTGTGCAGCCCTTCAATATGCACTTTCTTTATCCCTTTGAGTGCCAAAGCAATGCATACCTCTCTGGCACTCAAAGGGTTAAGCAGCTAGTATCCTTTTATGTTCATTCTAGCGATTTTGTACTGAAATTGCATATGAAATCACGTTAATTAGCATGCAATCACCTGAATCTCTACATTTCTGCCCATAATGCATTTCTTCGAATTTGGCATCACAGTTTCAACATCACTCAGTAATCACGTTAATATGTGATATTTGGTGCAATACTGTGGAAATCAATACAGAATGCATATAATTGTGGTAATGCACTGTCGGGTAAAGTGTTGCAGTAAGAGGCTTACTTTGCAATGTGCTGCGTTTATCAGCACTTGTCCTAAACTAAATACTGACACCAGTTTCACATATTTTATTATTTTATTTCCATGTGTTTGTATTACTGTGATTCACTTGCAAGCGTGAGGCAATAAATTAGCAGGCCTCCATCTTCTTCCCCATACGTTTTAACTGGGCTAATTGATCCTGTGTAATTTTATTTGCCACTACTCCATTAGATTATTTTTTTGATCTGTCCTGCATTGAAGCGGTCACTGTAAACGCCAAATGATTTCAAATGTGTGAGAAGTTGTGACCGAGCAATGCCACGGGGGAAAAGTTCAGCCAATAACTGACCCATCACTTGGGATCGCTGACCTGTAGAAAGTAATTTCCCTTCTCTTAATCCCACAACTGTAACCATGTTTCTTTAACCTCATTTAAGCTACAAAAATACCTTTTGTATCCTCTGTATTACTGCAAGTTTTTATTTGACCTTTAGTATGCAGTTCAGTACATTTTAACCTGTTGGATGCAAAGCAATTTGACGGTGACATCATTAGGGTCCGTAGAGTTAACTGTCCCAAATTTAGGGGCCAGCCACTAATGCTAAAATGTGTATTTTATATAAAAGACGTGCACACACAAATGTACTGTGAGGCAGATGTGCCAACAAAATAGTGCAGTTCTGGTACAAACCAGTTGCTCCATAAATAGCAAAGATATCTTCATTGAATTAAATGGGGCTTTTATCTCCTTGAATGCTAGAAAGGTGTCAAGCAGTTTGCGAAGACCTAACATTTTAGAAGTCTTATATCACAGGTATAATAAAGACTACAAATTCACACTATAAAGTGATTACAGGGTTCCACAATCAGAATGCCAAAAATGACCATATTGTACATAACAATTTACATAAATATTAAATACTAGTATAAATGCCCGTGTACACGGCTAAAGTGCCACCCACCGGCCACTGCTGCTGCCCTGGAGAGGAGGCAGGGAGTGGGCCATTAGGATCCTCCCACTCCGGATGGAGGCTGGCATGTTCGGCCAGTCTCTACTGCGCAAGACTGCATCGCTTGGGCAGTCTCTACTGCGCAAGACTGCATCGCTTGGGCAGTCTCTACTGCGCAAGACTGCATCGCTTGGGCAGTCTCTACTGCGCAAGACTGCATCGCTTGGGCAGTCTCTACTGCGCAAGACTGCATCGCTTGGGCAGTCTCTACTGCGCAAGACTGCATCGCTTGGGCAGTCTCTACTGCGCAAGACTGCATAGTTTGGGCAGTCTCTACTGCGCAAGACTGCATCGTTTGGGCAGTCTCTACTGCGCATGAGCATGTTACGCACACAGGGAGCGACGCATTCTCGCTAATAATATATATGTTGAGATTCAAAGCTTATGCTTTTTGTCATAGTCATTATAGAAAAAAATGGGCCTATGCCAAACTAAGGTACCGCAACACCCTGGCTGAGACGTACTTGCCTAAAGAAACCCAAAGGGGGAGATGCACTACGTAAGGCATGATAGAGGTGATAAAGCAGAGAGGACTTCTCCAGTGATATCAATTCTCCAATTCCTGTTATTCTACGGAGCTTATTGCACTGAGATTTCTCTAAGTTTGGAGATGTTCGTTCATTGGCTGTATAGAATAACATAGGAATTGGCGAAGTGATATCACTGAGAAATCATCTGTACTTTATCACCTCTTTATCATGCCTTCTCGCAAAAACCTCAGTGTGTTAATAATTATAATCACCATTTACCTTAATCTGTTAATCTGTGTCGAAAATTAAATTGGCCACTGTGTAAAATGGTTTTCTAAAACGAGTCTCTCTAATTAGCGCGTCAAATAAGATTTGCTTAAAACTGAGGGCCCAGGGGTGTCCATAACTATTTTCCAGGTGGAGAGCAAAGCCATTTTATGACCCCCAGGCCATATATGGAGGGGGTAATTGTAAGGGGGGGGGCAATTGATGCCCCTTGCCCCCCTCTTCCGACACCCATGTAAGGGCCTTATTCACAAAAGAGACTAGCAACAATAATGCATCAAACCAATTGCTTCATAGCGAAGAAACGTTCCCTAAATTTCCATTGATTGAAATAGGCAATGCTTTGGAGACCTTTCTAGCATTCAAGGGGTTAAAACCACATTTAAATTAATGGCAGTTATATTTGTCCTATGGTTCATTGGGTATGTTGAAGAATTACACCTGTTTAGATTCCTGCATAAGGACCTTTGAGCGGAATGTTAGAAACGTTCACAACCTCTATTTACAGTGCACTTTTGATCGAAAAATGATTAGCTCCAAAATACTACTGAATTGTGCAATTTTTTTTCTGAATAAGCGAGTGTGTTTTTTTTAGCAAATGCTTTTAAAAAGTGTTCGAGGCTAAAATATTCACCATTTTGTGAGAGGATTAGCTATTGAACCTAACTCAGTAAAGCAATTAGCACACATTTTCATACCTCTGACTAGCTTTGCAGTTAATTAGGTGGATGTGCTAACTTGGCCATTAATTGAGGAACATGTGCTATTCAGCATCAAGGCGTTAGTATGTGTCTTGTATCAAAACGTGAGCAGTGATAAATAGCACATAAATTTATGGCTTTCAAAAAAATAACAAATGTTCTACTTTCTTGCATTTCACCCCTAGTATTTAACCCTTTGAGTGCCAGAGGGTACGAAACGCATTGCAAAGCAATGCGTTGCGTACCCCTCTGGCACTCAAAGGGTTAATACTTTGGTCACTTGTCCACAAAGGCATGCATAATTCTTTGCTGCATGACATGGTACTTAGAACCTTTCAGTGGGAGAAGAGCCAGTATCTATATTCTAAGTACAATGGGGAGATGTATAAAACTGGAGTTAAATCGATGCATAAAGATATGTATAAACAGCAACATTTTCATTAAAGGGATATTAATGTTTGAATTAAAGTTCGAGTCTTTATATTTTTTTTAACTCGTAGTGCTATATTTTAACAGTTTTTGTAGTTCAAGCACAATTCAAGCAGAAAGAATCCTGCCCCTTTGCCCTGCATCACTCTGCCTCAGTCTGGTCTGGATGGAGAGTGGTGAGGGACAGTGTTCAGTAAGCAAAAGGAAAATCCTGTCCTCCTTAGTCAAAGAGGCAGGGTTTTCCTTATAATTACTGAATGAAAATTGTCCCTTGCTGCATCCGTCCGGTCCAATGACTGGGTTCCAGATCTGATGGGAGGCGGCCAGAAGGGCCCCCTTCCCTGACTGAGCACTGACTGCAGGAGAAGCTGTTGTACGACAGTCTTATGTGCATCAGGAGGCTCTGCAGCTGAGCCGAGATCGCGTTTATAAAGAATTCTTTCACTGAAACGGTCTTCTATGTGTGACTGGTTTGCAAGCACACGTAGAAGGCCGTTTTAGTAAAAGATTTCTTTTTTATAAATGCGATCTCGGCAATGCTGCAGAACCGCCTGATGCAAGTAATACTGGATATCCCTGCAGTCAGCGTTCAGTCGGGGGACAGAGGGGGGAACTTTGAGCGCCATCATCTCTCAAACTATAAGGGTTTGAGAGATGACACTGACGTTTCTTTTTAACAAAGCTACAATATGGGGATTAGTAATTTGCCAGTATTACTATCCCTTTAAGTGCTAATTTCAGTCAGTCAAATTTTTTGAAAAGTGGACAAGAAATGGTCTTGTCTAAATAAGAATTTTGTCCCAATGTATTTATAAAGAAATTTGCTAACCGAGGCAAAAATAAAGACAGAGTTAGTGATTAAAGCCAGGTATAACCAATTCTTAACCCTTTGAGTGCCAGAGGGGTACGCAACGCATTGCAAAGCAATGCATTGCGTACCCCTCTGGCACTCAAAGGGTTAATGGAAACATTCAGTGACAGTTATGTATCTGTAAAGATATTCTCAGAATATTCTGATAACGTTTATAAACGCTATTTCCTTATAAACCTGATCCGTCGTTCTGAATTTTAGCGACAATTTTTAAATATACACTAAGAAGGCTTTTCATATATCTCCTCCCAAGAATCTTGTCTGCCTCTTTGGAAATTATATCCATTAATAATTAAGATTTATTAGGAACACCCTTCATGGTGACCATTATGATTTTCTGCCCTGGTTGTGGGCAGGGCCGGATTTACATCTCAGGAGCCTGTAGGCACAGAAATCTGAAGCGCCCCCTCCTCCCGGGCCATCTGCACTGGACACCTCCACAATGCCCCTAATCTCCACGTTGCCCCCATATTGCCCTCACATTGCCCCCCATTAGCTCCAACTTGCCATCATCAGCTCCACATTGCCCCAATCAGCTGCATATTGCCCTCACATTGCCCCCATCAGCTCCACATTGCCCTCACATTGCCCCCCATCAGCTCCACACTGCCCTCCATCAGCTCCATATTGCCCCCCTTCAGCTCAATATTGCCCTCACATTGCCCCATCATCTCCATATTACCCTCACATTGCCCCAGTGTCCGTTTCCTACCTCTTCCTTGGTGGTCCAACGGCAAGAGAGCTCTGTGCCTCCTCCTTTGGCACAGAGCTGTAGCTGCTGGAGCTCCCATTCGGTCTTCAGTAATGCAGAGCGCTGGAAGATGATGTCATCTCCCAGCACTCTGTATTACTAAAGAGCCGGGAGAGCACAGCATCTACAGGTCTGTGCCGAAGGAGGAAGCACAGACCTGTCTTCATGGCGCCGGCGGGGAGGCGAATAATAACAACAAAAAAATCTCACACCACACGTGCTCGGATGATCCCAGTGACAGGCGCCCCTCTGTTGGTAGATGCCTACTCTGCCCAATTATAAATCCGGCCCTGTTGGTGGTGGTGGTGGGGTTATTGTTAGCAGATATTAGTATTGCTTTGATATTCTTGAAGTAGAAACATGCCTGGTACTGTATATTGTCCATCATCTCCCACTCCAGGTGATATAATTAAAGCATTAGTCGCAGTGTTGACCTTTTTTCCTCAATAGTGTTTACAATGTAATTTTTTTATCTGCTTCTCCCCATGCAGGGGAGGCAGATTAAGAAAAATCCGCAGTGGGGTTCATCAGCAATTTCATTGCCCCCTCTTTTTCACGGATATTATATTTTCACAGCTAATGTTTTTCTTGAATAATTTAATTGACTTTCCCTTTGCCGGTCTCTTGCAGGCCCTTTTCATCCCTTCTTCCTTGATCTCTGTGTCTTATTGATCCATCGCGTTTCATGTCCACTTCCTTTATTTTTTATTTAGCTCTCTCGCACAAAGCAACCATGCTTTCTTTTGTGTGAGTCCACAGAATGCATTACACAGAAACCATTTCACTCGATTGAGCTTAATACTGGTTTCTGCTTTTGTTGGAAATTGTTTTGCTTTTTTTTTTTTTTTCTCTGAACCCATAACTTGAAAGTGTTGTAAATAAAGGAAATGTCATCATATATACTATCTATCTATCTGAGATCGATATACATATTAGATATATATGTGTAAATATATAAAATATCTACACAACTAGATCTATAACTAATATGTATATCGATCTCACATATATATACATACTAGTTTTAAAGCCCGTGTACATGGGCCAACAGTGGCGGTGCTGCAGTCATGCACAGTGCAGACACAGTGCAGACTGCCCACGACGCGGCTGATATGGAGCTGGGCGCTACGAGTTCGGACTACGGTCTAATTTCGGAGAGCTCCGCTCCCTATCATCTGCGGCGTGGGCAGTCTGTACTGCGCATGACTGCAGTGTGTGCAGCCGTCTCTATTGCGCATGACTGCATCTGATAAACATCCTTAGCGAATTATAATATAGGATAGATGGTTATGACACACACACATTAAGTCTCTCCTAAGGTGACACTTTCAAGTTATGAAGATAAAATAAAAGAAAGCAATTTCCAACCAAAAGAAGAAACTAGTATATAATATTATACAAAACAAACTTTTTGTTAAAAATGAACCTTTGTTAGTGGTTATTCTATGTGCTGGGCCAATATTACCATACACCGAGCCCCCCCCCCCCCCCACACACACACACACTGGGGGAATTTCTAATAGCCCCGTGACAGTTAAGTTTGGCCCGTAACTTAACCCCTTAACGACCTTTGACAGTGCTGGCATGTCATGGGTAGATTTGCGCTAAGGACCCATGCCGTGCTAGGACCGTCATGGAATTCAGGGCTCCCCGCGCGGCTGCACTCTGTTTCGGAGAGCCCTGAACCGGATGAGACAAAAAAAAAGGGTCCTTAAGTGAAGGCCACATGTGTGATGGGCTGTCCTTAAGGAATTAATTTGCATAAAGTGCCGTATTGTGCCTTCACAGTGTAAAAGTTTCTCAAAAACTACCTACTTTACAGAAAAATAGCTGTTTTACAAAGTAACGTATCTTTGGTGACAATTCCACTTTAACCCTTTAAGTGTCAGAGTATGCAAGTTGCGTACCCCTCCGGCACTCAAAGGGTTAAGGGCAGTCTTCAGGAAGACAAAGTAAAGAAATTTGGGAGCGAACAACTGCTCCAAAGCTCAGTGCATCCATTGGTAATCACAGAGCCTCTTATACACAGGGGCTGATCTACTAAGCTCTCTATAGAAATGAAAATTACCCCAATCACCTAAATGGGCCTTTTAACTCCTTGGGTGAAAAGCAGTATGTTGGAGACCAAGCATTTAAGAGGTTAAAAGTCCAGTTTAATCCTTGGGGAATTTGGAACATTTTTTTATCCTTTATGGTGCAGTTCACTTACTCCAACACTGAATATGACCTTTAATTGTTCCACTGCTGCTGCACTGGTTAACCCTTTGAGTGTCAGAGGGGTATGCAATGCATTGCTCTTGCACTGAAAGGGTCAAAACAGTGGTTCTTAACCCTTTGAGTGCTAGAGGGGTGTGCAGTGCAGTGCATTGCAATGCAATTCGTTGTATACCCCTCTGGCACTCAAACTGTTAAACTGGTTATCCTGTAGAAGCCCATGGCTTTCCATAGAACAAATATAAGTAATGTATATAGAGACGGGAAAAAAAGGAAACCAAAGAAGCACCAATAGTGTGTTACCCAATGGTTAGATATATATTATATTAACCCCGTGTATGTGCCAGAGTGGTATGGAATGCATTCCGTACCACTCTGGCACTCAAAGGGCTAAACAAGTCTATCTATATATATATATATATATATATATATATATATATATATATATATATATATATATATAAATATCACTGAATAACACTATTGACGCGTCTCTTTTCCCTGTATCTATATCCCTCTTCCACTCTCTGGATGATGTTGGTCTGAAGTGAAGCTGCCAGGAGACACTGCTACAGGGGGCGGTCACAATCATATCCCCAAAGCATAGAAGCTGAGCGACATACATGAGTGTCTCAGCCAGTTTTTTTGTGAGTACAACAATTAAAGGTGGTGGTGGGTGATTCCCAAACCACCAGACGATAATATTCTAGGAGCGTCTCCTGCTTTTTTCTTTTCTGCACAAATTTAAGTAATGACACACCGGGTGAAATAGGCTGGGAACAACTGAACAAATCAAAATTCCAATAGATTTAAATGGGTCATTTACCCCCATAATTGGTCTCTAGTGCATTATTTTGCAAACTGATGGACGCATAATTTTTTCCCCAGCCTCAACAACAGTGATGCACTCAAAGTGTTAACCTTTTGAGTGTCATAAGGGTGCTTCACAATGTCTTGCACATCTTTGGCAATCGGGGGGTTCAATTAACGGTAGTTTTGGAAATTTGTATCTGTACATTTGGATTGTTCCTCTTTCTTAATGCATCAGCTGTGTGTGCCTGGTTCTTCATACAACAACCTACTTATTGTGTTTTAATTTATTTTATTGAAAGAATGCTGTAGTCAGTCTGTAGCTGGTAACTTTTCATTTTGCAGTTTGATCTTCCTTGTTACATTGTTCTGCAGAGCCTCTGTTACAGTCTTTTGTGAGCAGTTGCCCTTGAAGTGAGTTGCTAATTCATTCCTTTTGTCGCTTTGTGTGGAGGTGTGAACTAAATGCAGACTTAAAACAGATCTGGAAGTACAAGATCCTCCAGGCTTAAAATCCAAGAAACATATGCTGAAAGAGTAACTTACTTAGGTCTTTCCTGTTAAGCAAATTAAGCTACTTATTGCTACTGACTTAATTCCCTTTTAACACATTGCTTTATCTTGAAAACTTAACACGTGGATGCTTGGCCTGGCTGACTGTCCAGCAGGGACTACAAATGACTGGTGGAAGTTGGTTGCCTTTAGGCAATCTGCTACTTTAACGCTAGATCATCTGTCCTGATCTAGTCTTGCCTGTTTGTGTCCTAGAAGGGTCTCTATGAACATGCTTTGTGGGTTATTAGAGATTCTTTAAGGGAGTCACTAATTGCTTGGTTTGTTTGTGAAAATATCATTTTTTTTTTTCAACTATGTCCTCCATTCCATTTAAGCCACAATGTAGCCAACAACTTACTATCATGTTAAGTTATGTGTACGTATCCTATATACTCTATCATTCTGAGGCTGCTGTACCAAGAACGGGAGTAATGCTCGTGCAAACCAACTGCACTATTGGAAACAGAAGTTGGCATAATTCCCACTGGTTTTACTCTTTGAATGCCAGAGAGGTATAGTGTTGGATATTTCTGGAACTCAGTGGGTTAAATATTTATACTGTAGATCTGTCACCACATAGCAATTGGTCTCATTGAACGTATTTATTTCTACTTTGTGCTTTTTGTTTTTAAAATGGTGTAAGAGTTTTAGAGATTTTTGGTTTAGTAGTTGTGGATTCTTTAAGGATCAAAGTGGTGTGGACGCGTTACCATAAAAAGCATTTCTTTTCTCGCTGGCTCTTATGGGATTAACCTCTGCAGTCCTGAAATTGCCTCCTTCCTCCTCCTCCTGAGGCCGGTAGAAATTATTATATTCCACCAAAGGGGAATAATTATGCAAATCTTGTTGAGATGGATCCTCCCACTGAGATACTTTTGGGCAGGAAACATTCCCTCTTTAACCTTGCTAATGCTATAAAGAACTCCAGTATTAAACTGTAGCATTCAAGGGATTAAAAAGGGTTAAAATACATTCAGATATTTGCCTGTTGCCACCAGGTCATCGGTGGGTTAATATAATGTGAACTGTTCTCCTGAAACACTGACAGGGGCTCACCCTTCATTGTGAATGAACTTCAGCACAAGGCAAGGTATCCTTTTGGCTTTGACCCAATATACATTTTTTTTAACCCTTGAAGAACCAGTAGGTTGTGCAACAGAACCCTCTTGTGCAAAGGTTAATAGGAAGTGCCTATATATTATATAAAATTTGAGGTGTGTGTGCGTCTTGCAAACATCCCAACATTTCAAATTGCCAAAGAGGGACACTTGTGTTTTAGGGGGTGTTTCTGGGGGTGTGGCTGGTGGGCGGGGCATTATCAAGAATTTTTAGGCTATTTCTTGACCTACTGACACCTCCTTGTATAACATAATAAATGACTTATAACAAGACCAATGTATTTTATTTACACAAACTAATTTATAAACACACATACTTCAAACAAGCAATGTGAGTTTTATTGCTGTGGAGCAATGTGATACATTTATATACACACCACACAGTCTGATCTCCAAATAAGAGGGACATCAGGGTGGGAAAGAGGGACAGAGGGATTTGGGTCTTAAAGAGGGACTGTCCCCTACACTTGGTAGGCATGGTCTTGCAGATGAGCATACTAAAAGATGTCTCCAACGCATTTCATAGCAATGCTTTGGCTACATATTCACTATCTATGGTATTAAATGTTTTTTGATGTAACCATATGATACATTGTAAACTATATCCTACAGAAACCTTGCATGCAAAGCACAAAGATGGTTTTAAAGGGATAGTAATACTTAAAATGTAAGAAAAAATATGTTGTAGGGTTTATCCCCCTGAGTAAAACAAGAGTACTCCCACTGCTGAGAGGTGTTTTATTCAAAAGTTATTAATTTTCAAGGTTTAATTTTTTAGGTGCAATATCACAGTGGCCTGAAATTGTACAGTGGCGCTGTTGCTACACGATCCTATGGACAACTCTGGTCAGTTGACCATAAATCTCCATAGGATGGTGTAGCAACAGCGCCACTGTACAATTTCAGGCCACTGTGATATTGCACCTAAAAATTCAACTTTGAAAATCAATAACTTTTGAATGAAACACCTTTCAGCAGTGGGAGTACTCTTGTTTTACTCAGGGGGATAAACCCTACAACATATTTTTTTTTTACATTTTAAGTATTACTATCCCTTTAATTTGTAGAACAAAAGTCTGTTTTTCTGCTGGTTGCCAGCACTTTGGAGCCTGACCTTTATCGCTCATTGATGTTTATAGATACAAGTTTACAGACTCACTTGGGTCCTGAAAGCTTTCATTTCCTAACACCAACCAGCCAATTGAAGAAGGCATCCGTGTGATCCTGAAAGCTGACTTCTGTAAATATCCATAAACATCTGTTACTTAATATCTGCATCAGCCTGTTCTGAGAATAATAGCCAATGCTTGGATATGGAGGGCTGAGTTATATACAGAAGGAAGGCAGTAAAGCTATGGAATTCTTTGCGTTGCGATTGTAGATACTGTAACTGTTTTCAAAAAAGTAATGGATACCTATCTGGCAGAGAAAAATATTGAGAACTATGACAATTGACTTCAGTGCAGACAGGTTGTTCTTACTGCCATTTGGAGTTGGGATTTTTTTACCCACTTGGGGCTTGATTGGAAATGGCTTCAGTGGGTGGTTTTTGCCTTCCTCTGGATCAACAGGGGTGTTTTGGCATAAGCTGGACTTAACGGACACGTCTTTTTTTCAGCATCCTCAACTGTTATTACACACCCGTTTTGGTCCTTAAAGGGTTATGATTGCCATAGGCAGTGTAAGAGTCCCACGGTCTTGTTAGCTAATGTTATATCCACCTCCGTAGTCTCATAAGTTATGCAACATCTCAAATCAAGGAAAAATTGAGTGGTCATTACGATTTTCTGGCCATATTCGGGTAATTTTGGTGTTATTATTAAGATATGTTAATCTCTCTATAAAGGGGAACTTAACTCCACCAAAGAACTTTCACACTGGTGATTTTAGAGCTGCATTTTGTGAAGTTGCACAAATATGTGATCTGGGCACATTTGCACCAATGTGACCGTTCACATTGGAGCAAATTAAGTTACATGTTGCAAGGAAATGCAGCTTTCCTGTTCCCATGCTCTGAATACAGGAAAGTTCAGGAGAGCTGATCTACATGGCGGCCTATGGCCATGGTGCATATGTGTTCTTATTAGAGATATGAATATTGCAGTGCTTAATGCAGCATCCAATAAATGGCCCACCAGTGTGGGCATCAACCAATGCTATCTGGCTGATGCCTGCGTGGGCTGCTATTTACCATACTTTCCCCATTCCCAATTAAAAAGACGATGCTTAGGGGAATCTCCTGTAAATAAATGTGGCAATTTGATCTGCCCTACATGACAGCAAATTTAAATTGCCTCGTAATTACCCCCATTTACTTTCTATGGCCAAAAATAATGGACCCTAATATGGAATGTGTTTTACGGAGAAATTCTGGAGCTAGCTAAATTCATCACATAGCACAAATACACATTGTTATTGATGTAAATTAGACTTTGAGCCCTTTGAGTACCAGGGGTTATCAATGCATTGGATACCTATGTAGCACTGAAAGGGTTAAAAGCATTAATGTGAATCAGCTGATTGTCTACCTGTATGGTGCAGCTGGTTTTCCTCAGAATTGCTCCACCTTAGCCAGAGTTTAGCTGTCTGGCACACAGGAGGGAAAATATACCTTTAATTCTACAATTCCCTGTCCACTTCAGGAATAGAAATCACAATTTCGGCAAATAGACGCTTGGTTGAGAGTTCCCCAGTGTTTGCCATCATGAGCAGTAGAGACTGCCCGAACACACACAATGCCGGGAGCACAGAATGCTGGGAGTTCTGTGCTGAGAGCATGGAATGCTGGGAGCATTCTGTGCTTTCGGGCAGTCTCTACAGTGCATGACTGTGCCGGCGGCAAGACGCAGAGCAGGACCGGTCTCTTAACCTTTTGGCCAGTGTACATGGGCTTTTACACTAGTATTTCCATAATAGGACAATGGCTAAATAATAGCTTACTTTAACAATGGTCCTTTTATGTTGAAGAACCAGTTTCTATCTAAAGTTCAGTAACATAATCTACATCTTAACCCTTCAGTCTCTTAGAGGGAAGCTATACCTTTAATATATTTGGTTTATTTAATGGTTTTCATACCAGAGAGGAACTCAAAGGATAAATCCGTTTTTACCTATGAAGGCATCTTAACCCTTTAAGGACCAGAGGGGGATGCATTGTGAAGCACATGTTTCTGGTACTTACAGGGTTAACGCCAGGGTCGGATTTACATTATCTGTGCCCTTAGGCGTGGTATTCTAGGCCCCACCCCAACTCTTCCCATGATCCTGCCCCCCATCCCAACCACTGTAGCCTGGCATGGAAATTAACCTTGGCCTATAACATGCAAGAAGGAAACGAGCTTTGAACCGCTTGGATTCTGGTGACGTCTTCATCTCCTTTCTTTGGACACCCATCTGGTATTCAGGGGGTGAAGTAATGGCTAGTAAAAATATATGTAAAATTATGAATACATTGGCAAAATTAGTATGTAAACAGATAAAACAATTACTGTAAATCATGAGTGAGGATCTAATTTCTGCTGTCCTGTCCACATCCTTGAATAAGAATGTGGGTGTGGCTATTAGAGCGGAGGCATTTCTCACTTATCCCTTTGAGTACCAAAGAGTTACACAAAGCATTGCAGAGAGCAATGTGTTGACTACCCCTCAGCCATTCAAAGGGTTAATACAAACGTGTGTGTGAGATCTATGATTAAAGCAGTCAATTATGGCAATTTACGTTCATTGCAAAATTGCGTTATGCTTTTGGGGAGCCAGTTTTGATTCAGTAGCCATGAAGATCTGCTCAGATTAGGGGTATATGTCAGCTATCTTGTTCCAGCTGTGTCTCATTCTTCCGGACAAGAATTACAGCAGTGAGGAGGCAGTTGGGAAAGTTGGTGAAATATAGGAATAAAATGCATCTGGCAATGAAATACTTGTGGGGAACATGGAAACGAAAAGATGTAGGCATGTTAAAGATGTTGAATATGCATCATATCTGTAAAGACGCCTATTAATAAATCACATGGAGGTTTTTCCCATTTCCCACAGCAGAGAGATGAAATACTAGAACTGTTCCTTCTGGGCTTCATAATACATTTTCTGAACTCTATTCTAAACGATAGTTGCTTAGTGAGGTAATGAATTAGGTAACAGATGCCCAACTCATAAAAGGCATTATTGGGGAATCTTCGATTCATACACAACTCATGTTAATGTTTTAAACCTGAACATTTTTCCATTAATATACAGTAGTGTTGCAATACAGAGAAAATATCACTTTGACATGGTGGGGAAATGCTCTAAGGTATGCTAAAGTGGAGATGACCTCTCCAGTGATATCATTTCTCTAATTCCTATGCTATTCTATGCAGCCAATGAACTAAGATTTGTTGAACTTTGGATATGCTTGGGCTCCATAGAATAACATAGGAACTAGAGAAGTGATGTCATTGGAGAAGTAATATCCATTTTTCACCTCTTTATCACACCTTAGTGCAGAACTACTTAGAAGGTGATCAGATGCATGTTGGGAGGTTATGTACGAAAGTGTGATAAAAGCAGAGATGACTTCTTTAGTGAAATCACATCTCCAGTTCCAGTGTTATTCTATAGAGCTTATATTGGAGAAATATTAGTGTATTTGCCCCTCAGAATAACATAGGGCTTGGAGATGTGATATCAGTGGAGAAGTCCTTTATACTTTGTCACCTCTTTATCTTGCCTTAGTGTATCTCCCCTACTATATATACATCCATAATACAAACCTTTGTCAGCATTTTGCATACAGCTTTTCTCTGTCGTCCAATATAGCTTGCAGGTAACTCTGAGTTACCTGTAAGCTATATTGCCTAAAAGAAAAGGATTTAAAAGGTAAGACTAAAATCCTCTTTTCCTGCTCAGTAAAACAAGGGTTCCCCTCACTGCTGGGAGATTTTTCATTCAAAGCGTGTTAGAGAGCTTGAATTTTTAAAGCAAACTGTTTGCAATAGTGCCAGTTTGTGTCAAAAAGCCATTTACAATGCAATCTGTGGGATAACTTGAGTCATAGACTACATCTCCCAATAGTATCTGATGGGAACAGCAACACCTGGTGACCACAGTAGAAAACTGCATTTTAATTTACAAAAAAAAGTTTGAGCTGTCATACCTTTTTAATGACAAACATCACAGCAGTTTGATTACCCTCATTTTACTCAGAAAGGGAAAAAAAATCTTTAAAGATGGACTGGGTTTTATCTCCATGCTTTTTTCCCTATTTACGTAAGCAAAGTGATTGGGAGCACGAAACTATTTTATTAAAGGGCATCTTTCTGTCTGTCTGTTCTCCTTAGTTACCTCATCGCCGAGTGACCTTTTCTACATCCAATCAGGCACCTGATATTCAAGACCCCTCACAGCACAGCTACTATGACAGCGGTCTGGAGGAGTCTGAGACCCCCAGTAGCAAGTCCTCTTCTGGGCCTAGAATAGGGCCTTTAGCTCTCCCAGAGGACCACTACGAGCGTACCACCCCTGATGGTAGCATTGGTGAGATGGAACATCCTGAAACTGGTAAGTGATAGACTAATTTGGAACTTCCTCGACTCCATCTTCCTTGAAATATTTCAATAGGACTTTTCTCCCAGTTCTAACCATAGTCTTTAAGGGTGGTATTCAGTAAGCTAAAGAGGTTCATTTCTAGAACAAGCAGCAGGCTTGTCCCATGGGGCTCGAATAACAATTCCCCAAATCCCATTGCCTTAAAGTGGAAGTAACACTTTGTGATGCCTTGTTGGATTTTTGAAAGCATTTTCAAAATCATATATATCTGTTCACTACTATTTATATAAAACTATTGTTTGAGATGTTTACCTTGAGCTATTTTCCAGTTAATGCAAATTAGCCAGTACTTCCTGGTAGGAAGTGGCAGTTTGGAGGGAGAGTGGAATGTAAGTATCTGTCACACCAGGCTGTGCCAGGCAGTACAGTCTAATTTGCATAAACTAATAATTAAAACTAAATATCTCAAAGTATAGCTAAAACCCTTTAAGTGCCAGAGGGGTATCCAATGCATTGCAATGCATTGAATACCTCAATGGCACTGAAAGAGTTAAATTAAAAAAAAAAAAAAAAGTGATTCTGAGTAGTCTTTCAAAATCTCCAAAGTTGTTTAAAGTGTTCAAATTTAAATAGGGCTTTTAACCCACTAAATGCTGAATAGATATCCAACACACTGCAAGTAAGCAATGTATTGGAGATCTCTCTGGTGAGCAAGGGTTAAAGCCACATTTAAATCATTGGGCAATTTTTATTAGTCCCCCATGGTGTAGTTAGCTTGCTTCAGAATTTTACCTCATTAGCTTATTGAATATGGAGATATACACTGAGAGATGTTACATCACATACAGAACTACAGTAATTACTGGGTATTCAGACTTCTTTGTAATACCGCCAGTGTTTAGGGGAATAGAGGCAAAATACACGCTGATAGTGTTATTATTTTTATAAAGTAATGTCATATTCTGTACTACTGTTCAGTTTGGGGACTAATGATTAATAACAAATACAAATATGTGCATATTGAAGAAAAAAGGTAAGGACCTCACAGCGCTAAAACACCACAATATACTTGAATACAAAAAATACCCAAGTGACTAAAATATAAAGTGCAATTAACTCTAAAGGCTTGGCAGGCACTGGTCTCAAATACATATCCAGAGCCAGATTTACATCTCAGGAGCCCGTAGGCACAGAAATCTGAAGCGTCCCCCCCCCCATTGCCGATCTCCACTGGACACCTTTACAATGCTCCTAATATCCACATTGCCCCCACCATCTCCATATTGCCCTCCATCAGCTCTGTATTGCCCTCGCATTGCCCCCCCATCAGCTCCATATTGCCCTCACCTTGCCCCCATCAGCTCTATATTGCCATCACGTTGCCCCCCATCAGCTCCATATTGCCTCATCATCTCCATACTGCCATCACGTTGCCCCCCATCAGCTCCATATTGCCTCATCATCTCCATACTGCCATCACGTTGCCCCCCATCAGCTCCATATTGCCTCATCATCTCCATATTGCCTTCACATTGCCTCCATCATCTCCACGTTGTCCCCATCATCTTCATGATGTCATCTCCCAGGCTCTGCATTACTAAAGAGCTCACAAGGGAGCTCAGCAGCTACACGTCTGTGCCGAAGGGGAGACAGACCTGACCGGGTGGGTGGTTAGTGCCCATGGCAAGGCTAATTAAAAAAAAAAAAAAAAAAGCGTCCTAATGACAGGCACCCCTCTGTGGGGAGCGCCTGTAGGCAGATGCCTACTCTGTCTTGTGAGAAATCCGACCCTGTCCAGATCTTTAATCTAACCTCTCAAATAGTGGGGTGCACTCAAGACTCAAAACATGCTATATAAAAGGATAAAGGGAAAGCCTAAAGGAGACCAACCTCTACACTGAGAAGTCCTTTAAAAGAAGCACTCTGATGCAAAACAATTTATCATAAAAAATATATCTCTTTATTAGTGCAAATATACAGATCTATAGACCGATAGAAAAACATATAAAACCAATTAAAAACAAAGTAGAGAATGGTCCTCATATCATAATACAAAATGCTGGTACAGCTGGTAACAAATATTATTGCATACAAGAAAAAATACACAATGCATGTAAAGGTGTATAAAGCTTTGCTACTTAATGGAATGATGATAAAAAAAAGCTCCCACTAAAATACTTAATGGATACAATCATGAAATCTCAAAAACCACTAAAGTGTCCTCCTGCCCCTTCTACCTCCATAAGCCGCCTCCTCTCGTATATGGAATCTGGTCCCTTGACTGGACAGCTCACAGCAAGGAACAATCTTTCTGTGATCATAAGGAAAACCCTGCCCCCCTTGACAGGTTTTTCCTCATGCTCACTGAAGATTGCCCCTTGCTGCGATCCATCTGAGGTGAGCAGTGTTACATCTGTAAAAGGGGCTGGAGGGGGATACTTTATCATTCAATTACTCTTGAACTACATCTCGGACAGTACTGAAATAACACTCTCCAGGGCCCAAATACTAGGGAGATTAATCGAAGCCGCTTTTTTGTGAACCATTACTATCCCTTTAAGGTGAAAGTTGTTGCTCCTCACAGACTCATTTCTTCATGACTTTGGAAAGTCTTCAACACAGCAAAAAAAAGTTGCAACTTAACCCCTTAAGGACCACTGACGTGGCAGGACCGTCATGCTGGTCCGGCACTTAAGGACCAATGACTGTCCTGGCACGTCACGTACTTTTATTCACCGCGCTCCTGTAGGAGCGCGGTGAGTAATACCGGGCACTGAAGTTGATCGCTCCAAGACCGGAGCGATCTCTTCCAGTGTCCCGTTTGACGTGCCGCCCCACGTGATCAGTCACGTGGGACGGCACGTCAAAGATTCCTATGTGGTCCTTAAGGGACGGCACACCCTGGGACCGCTGGTCCTTAAGGGGTTAAACTGTTGCACTACTGCATTTATCATAAAGTGTAAATAACTTTATTCCATGGGTATGACTAACAGTTTATAGGTTGGAGGTGGGGTACTCAATACCAAATAAATTAAGAGCTCTTCATCAAGAGACAGCCATCTAGAGATAAACATAATAGCCACACTAGTATTTGTCTAAAATTGCTCGTTATGATTTTTGAAGTTTTTAGAGCAGTGGTTTGTTTTGATCCTTGGGGGAAACATCAAAAGGTCAGCTTTTCTAGATAATGTCTGCTTTAATCATGGGTGTGTAATCAGCGGCGCAATCACAATGATTGTGCTGCTTGTAATTAGGGATATTCTGAAAACCTGACCTGCTTGTGTACTGTGGGGACTGGAGGTGAGAATCCCTTGGATAGATGTTTTTTTTTTTTTTTTTTTAAACATCATTTAAAAAACACCTTTGTCATGTTAGCAAAAAGACCATCAAACGCACAGTTTACCCTTTGAGTTCCAAAAGGGTACACAATGCATTGCGCAGCAATGCGTTGTGTACACTTCTGGTGCTTAAAGGGTTATGAGGATATTTTATCTTGGTACTGTATGTTAATGTATTGTAATTGACATACATTTCATATGCAAATTTAACTTTTCAGTGACATTTCATATACTACTGAAGCCTTTCAGCAATTTATCATACGCTTTCATATTATTACTAATCCCTATATTAAAGTAATATTAAAAATAAACGTATTGCCCCCAGTGTCATCTCTCAAAACTTTATGGTTTGAGAGATAATCGCTCCTAAAATTGCCCTCTCCCTCCCCCTTCCCTGTAGTCAGCGTTCTAGCTGACTGCAGGGAAGCCTGTCATACGAACGTCAGGCGGCTCTGCAGCACAGCCAAGATCTCGTTAATAATAAAAAAAAAAAAAAAAAAAAAGAAATCTTTCACTGAAATGGTCTTCTACGTGTGCTTTGTTTGCAAGCACACGTAGAAGACCATTTTAGTGAAATATTTTTTTTTTTTTTTTATTAACACGATTGCGGCTCTGCTGCAGAGCCGCCTGATGATCTAAGACCGGATTTCCCTTCAGTCAGCTAGAACATTGACTAAGGGGGAGGGAGAGGGCAACTTTAGGAGTGATCATCTCTCAAACCATAAAGGTTTGAGAGATGACACTGGGGGCAATATATTTATTTTTAATATTACTTTAATATAGGGATTGGCAATAACGAAGTATTACTATCCCTTTAAGCACTGTGCTGCCCCAGGAGACTTACACATTTCCCAAAAATAAGTGTGAATATTTCCTAAACGATACATCTACCAGACTTTGTTATCATGACACTCGGAGAGTTTTGAATGAAGTTTTGAAATATGTAAAACAATTTTAAGATGAACGGTCCTCTTTAAATAGCTAGCATTCCACACGTTTTGACCAAAAATAACTAAAAGCAAAAACACAGAATATTCACACACATCCATATTTACTCAGTATTCCCCTTTTATATGTTTGCATATTGCCTGCATATAATCACTATTAAATTTGAGATTTTAGTCACATATGGTTATAGTATGTTAATCTTGTCAGAACTCTAATGTTCTCCATCTTAGGCAAATCCTAAGCTTCATTTATTTTGACTGATGAGGTGAATCTCTCCTGCTTTACTCTGTAATAATGGAGACGGTCTCTCCGAGTAGCATTTTATAGTCTGCATGTATATTTTTATTTAAAGGAATAGTAATGTCTGCAGTAAAGTAGATCGCCGAGTCTTCTCTATTGTAAATGTAACACATTGCTCTATGTTTAACAACTTACTTTTATGTAGTTCAGAAGATATTAAATGTAAAAAGATCCTCCTCCCGCCCTTTCTGGCTACCTCCCACTGAATATGCAATTCAGTCCTGGGACCGGACAGATGCCGCGAGGAACAAATTTCAGTCAGTAATTATAAGGAAAACTCTGCACCCCTTGACTAAGGAGGGCAGGATTTTCCTTTGCTTACTGAAGATTGTCCCTCGCTGCTCTCCATCCAGGCCACAGTTAGAGGAAGTGTGACGTGGCCATAAGGGACGGGAGGGGGATCTTTTTACATTTATTATCTTTTGAACTACATAAAATTAAAGGGATAGTAATACTTCGTTTTAACTTTATTTTATTTTGTAGGCATTAAAAAAACATGAAGAAGGATAGAAGTCTTATCTCTCAAACCTTTATGGTTTAAGAGATATTCACAAGCAAAGTTTCCCCTTTGCCCCTTTTTCCTAGTGTAAGCCATCTCTTCTCAGATGTGAGTCTGGTTGTAAGACCAGACAGATAACAGCAGGGGACAAACTTCTTTGTATGAAAACCATGAAAGCCCTCCCCCCCCCCCCCCTTGACAAGTTTTTCAGGTTTTTCCCTTATCTTGAAGATTGTCCCTCTCTGCAGTCTACCTGGGCATCTCCCTTCTGATCTGGCTGAACGGGGGGGGGGGGGGGGGATACTTTGCTTGTGAATATCTCTTAAACCATAAAGGTTTGAGAGATAAGACTTATATCGTTCTTCATGTTTTTTTAATGCCTACAAAATAAAATAAAATGAAGTATTACTATCCCTTTAAGTGTTAAACATAGTGCAATGTGTTTGATTTACAATAGAGAAAACTCTGCAATCTACTTTATTGCAGACATTACTGTCCCTTTAAATAGCGCCAACAGGTAGCACTTTTACAGTTGTGTGGTAATTAAGTGGTTATATAGGCAATGAACACCAGGTGAGCATACATTAGTATAGGAGGTCCCTGCCCCATAGAGATTACAAAGTAAGGATAGGATGGGTGACATAGTTACAATCAGGTAGAAAACCAAATTTAAAGGGACAGTAATGTCCCATAAAAATGTTTATAGATTTGTAGAGGGTAAAAAATAAACTCGGTGCCACAAACCCCATCTCTCAAACCGCTATGGTATGAGCGATATTCGCAATCAAAGTGGTCCCCCCCCCGTCTCCTGACTTCAGCGTCTAGCTGACAGCAGGTGATCCCAGTCCGGGGACCAGCCCTCGGCTCTGTAGCAGAGTCGAAATCCCATTATTAGACTGTGCCTGGTTTGCAAGCACACTTTGTAGACCGTTCCCATGAAGTAGTTATTTTCCAGTAACGCGATTTCGGCTCTGCTGAAGAGCTTCCTTGTGTCGGCGACACTGATCTCCTTCTGTCAGGTTTACAGCTCACATCAGGAGAAGGGGAGGAGGGGGGGAACTTTGATTGGGAAGATCTCTCATACCATAGCAGTTTGAGAGACTGGGTTTATTGAGTTTCTTTTGTATACGACAAATGTATAAACATTTTTTATGGGGCATTACTGTCCCTTTAATACATTGATTATATGCAATAAATATCCTACAATATAAAGGGTTAATACCAATAAGATGTGTTTTTGCTTATTGCAGTAATGTAGTGTTTTTGGAGGTCATTCACACCATTTTGGCTGTAAATAATATAGTATATGCAGTTTACATAAGAAATAAATGTTTCATCGCCAATATCAGGCAATCATTGAATATTAATGTTTAATATTATCAAATTTATAATTAAAATGGAGTGCATTTCCAGGTATTGGTTTTCTTATTAGGGAAGACATTAGTCCTCTGTACAATACAACGTTTCACCTCTATGGCTCACCATATAAGCAAAGAAATATTTTGAATCCATGCCCAACAGACTAGCATTAACGAACGCTAGCCCACATCCTCATAATCACATCTGTGATAATGACTGTTAGAGTGGGTCCATCAACTATGATGTTCCCTGTCCCTAGATTAGCCATGCATAGCGTGTAATGTAGCATGCAAAAGCTCAAGGGAACATGTATATTAAAAAAGAAAACCGAAGCTTAAATAGACATACACTGCATGTTTATTCAGTTACCTTGATCCGTGTCAACAACCTCTGCTCCAGGAAGCAGCGGGTGAATGAAATAGCTTTTGGAGTTCTAAGGAGGATTTGAAAGCACATTGTGATCAATTCTGGGGCAAACCAATTGCAGCAAGGAGGAGGTGGTGATACAAATGTCCACTGATTTTAATTGGACTAGTTTTCTTTTTTGTTTTCACTCCTTGCCTCATGATGCCTTTAACCATTTGATTGCCAGAAGGGGACACAACACATTGCTTCGAACTGCGTTGCATGCCCCTCTGGCACCCAAAGGGCTAAGCCTTTGAGGGCCAGAGGGGGTATCTAGATACCCCTCTGGCACGTAAAGGGTTAAATCATTGCCATAGCTCCCAAGATCCCTCTTTAGGGGGGACAGTGCCTTTTCGAGACCCAAATCCCTCTTTCCCACCCCGGTGTCCCTGTGTTTAGGAGATCAGACTGTGTGGTGTGTGTATAAGTGTCACATTGCTCCACAGCTATAAAACTCACATTAATGTTTGTATAAACTTCAGTGAATGTGTTTTGTAAACTAGTCTGTGTAAATAAAATACTTCTGTCTTTCTTTAACCCTTTAAGTGCCAGAGGGGTACGTAATGCACTAAAATGCACACACTAGTTGCTGTGGAAGCCCATTCTTATGCTATAAGATTTATCATGGGTTTAAGAGTTTTCCCTGTGTTGCCCTATTAGATGATAGCAGCCCATTAAAATTCCACTTGGTGTGGTACTTCAGAGAAGTGGGAGATCTAATAGCTACAAGTGGCTGTATCCAAGAGATTTACCTCAGCTTAACAATAGGAATAGTGTGGAGCTGTTAGTTGTGGCATTCAGAGTTGATGCCAGCTGTTATGTGTCTTCCATAAAGGCACTTCACATGATTCATGTTTGGGTGTGCATTTTAAAGGGTCTTTATCACCTAAAATGAATAAGGTTCATACTCTTGTAACCCTTTGAGTGCCAGAGGGGTGCTCAACGCATTGCTGTGGAATGCGTAGGTTATTGCTCTGGCATTCAAAGGGTTAAATGCCATGCACTATTAACCCTACATTTATACATGTCTCTGGTGGTCAGGGGATTGGTTAAAAGTTCTATTCAAGTGCATGTGTGAATTTAGGAAACTTTATTTGTCCCCTGCAATGCACCTAGTTTACGCCAGAATAGCTTTCTTTTATAAATATAGGCCACAGTTTTCAACAAGTCCTTCTAAGAAGGGCCACAGCAATGGCTGCCAGTGTTTGTCCTGTTGTTGTTAGGGAGGTCTGCAGAAAGGGATGAAATGTAAATAGTTTGCTGCCCGGCAGCGCTGTTCTGATAGAATCTAACTTACCTCTAAACCAGGAGTAGGGAACCTTTACTTCTCAAGCTGTTTGAAAATAAAAACTCCCATCATCCCCAAGAAGTCGACATCTAAAATTGAATCTGGCCTAGAAGGACCTCACTGTGGCTTTAACCCTTTGAGTGCCAGGTGGGGTATGCAACGCATTGCTTTGCAATGCGTTGCATATCCCTCTGGCACTCAAAGGGTTAACTCAAAGGGTTAAATGGGATCCTTTTGTGGCCACAGTTTATTATCAAAGGGCTCATGTTGGATATGCTTGCCTTAAAGGAGCAGTAAAAAAATGTTTTTTAATGAAAACCAATATGTTATAAAGAGCTTGCTGCTGTGTAAAAAACAAGGTCACTCCCACAACTATCATTTTATTTTTTAATATTCAAAATGTGATAACCGTTCATATAATCAGGAAGTGAATTTATTGCTAGTTTACTTCCTAAAAGTTCTAACTGACAGGAAGTGACTCAGCAGTTTTTCACATTCTATGGAGAACTGTATGTCACTGACTTGTCACTCCATTAGAATTTGACCACTAGAGGACACTGCTAATGTAAAAACACATGTTTCAGCTGTAATAACTCTGGAAAAATGCATCACTAAGCAGTGGGAATACCCAATTTTATTCACCAAGAAAAGTCCTACTGCTCCTGCAAAGTGTTGGATACCTATCTGGCATTCAAAGGGATAAAGGCTTCTGTAGCATCCAAGGAGTCAGATAACGGATTTGAGATGTCTTTTAGGTTTCCACTGCAGTCATGGGATTAGTTCATAAGCAACTGTGTTTCAGCAAATTTTCTAACATTCAAAGATGCGTATGAAAAGGTTTCCATACGTTGAAGCAATGCAAAAGAGTTATTACACTTGCTGTTAAAGTGGATGTGATACCTACACAGCCTTTAGTCTCATTGAATGTGTATATTTACACTGCACACAGGCTTCTGGTTTGAGATATTTGATTTAGAAGTTGGGAAGTCTCAGCATTGTTCCTGAATTAACTCGAGTACCAGAGGAGTATGTAGCACGTTGCTTAGCAATAAATTGCATACCACTCTGGAACGCAAAGGGTTAAAGCTATATAATTCACACCCTACGAATTCCCTTCTTGCCACCTTTTTAGGCTGCTAAAGCCTATCTGTTTCCACCAGAGGGGCAGAGTAAACTGATAAGGATGAATAATGATGCAAATCCTTTCAAGATGAAAGCTTACACAGAGGGAAGGACTTGGAAACGTGGTGATGCTCTTTTTAAAAAAATAAATAAAACGGTTCATCTTAGAAAAGTAATAAAACATAACTCAAAACATTTCAATATTAATTAATAGGCAGGACTGTTTTTAAAGTGACAGGTCTGCTTTAATTCATAGGCTGGGGGTAGCAGTTTCTTTGCACTTCTCACTTCCTGCTACTAGAGTACACCTTCCTGAGCAGGAAGTGAGACATGCAGTGGAAATGGCTTCCCCCATACTTCTACAGGAAAACATCACATGCAGTAGCCTAGCTGTCAAGGTATGGAAACCTTTACGGTAATGCAGTCAATTGTCTTTCCACATTACAACAGCTTGTATTTTAGGGTTAGTGTTGCTTTAAAAGCGTGTTTATAGGTGTGTGTGCATACACAGTTGTGTATGCTAATCATATTTTACAGAATTGCAATAGAGTAGAGGGGATTGAGACAAATAATGAGGGAATTTAACCCTTTGATAGTCGGGGGTTGTGTAGTACATTGCATTGTACACTTCTACTGGCACTCAAAGTGTTAATGATGATTGCAAAGCGTTTGCAACATATTTGGGTTTATATTCAGTAATAAATATGGGAAACTATTGCTGTTGCTGTACAGAGCAACAGGTTTTCCTATCCCCCACCCCTCCCTGCTCTTGTCCTCAATATCTTCATCCCTGCCCGGATATATCCAGGCCGCTAAGTCTATCTGCTATGAGCTTATTCAATTAGAAGCTTCGGGCCCTTGGGGGCATAATTCCATTTTCGGCTGCTGCATCTCCAATATGCGAGGTTATTCCTTGTTAGTCCCTGCTCACGCACACACCCTCCCTGGCTGTAAATGCATTACCCTGCCATCCCATCAAATCATTTCCCGTTAAATGATGCTAATTGAATCACACAGGTATTAGCAGAAATCTTACCCCCTCCCCCCTTCGTGCCTTCCTTCTATTACCCTCTTACTTAGTGAAAGATGCAGAGCTTCAGAGTGGCAGGGTAATGTTATTGAGTGACTCGAATGCCAAGCTCCATTCTCCTGTAATACAACAGAAACTGCTGAACAGATCCAAAGTCTTTTATTTTTTTTTCCTTTACTGGGGCTGCAGACAAGCATTAATACTGCTGGGTGTGAAACAGAGAGACTGAAACTGATCACTGGGCTTATGGCAGGAGTGGAATCCGTACAAAGCTGGTTAACACCCTAACCTTACCTCTTTACACACATAGTGCCCCCCCCCCCCCAAACACACACACACACACACACACACACACACACACACACACACACACACACACACACACACACACACACACACACACACACACACACACACACACACACACACACACACACACACACACACACACACACACACACACACCTCCTTGCCACTCGCTAATCCATCTGTTCCTGGCTGCAGATAGCAGCTTGTTAGCCAGAACATCAAACCAATTAGAGTAGGATTTAAGCTCTGTCCAGAGAGAGCAAGTGTGGGCGAGACACGAAAGATGTGCTGCGACTTCAAGAGGAGGGAGAGGATTGAGAATGGGGGGCATCTTTCCTCAATTTTTTTTAAAGAAATGAGCGGTGGTTTGGATCTATAGCCTATGAAGTGGGGAATGTTTGAACTAGCACTGATTTACTACCCCATACTGTGCTAGCCGCTTGGTCTTAGGAGTTGGCGTTTACGTGGAATATTATTTAAAGGGGCAGTAAACTTTTTGTATGAAAACATTTGTTATAGTGCTTTTTCTGCTGAGTAAAACAAGAGCACTCATCTCCTGTCATTTGTTTTATTCAACAATTATAAGGGTTAATCGGGAAGTGAATTTACTGTGAGTTTACTTCCTGGAAGTTCTGACAGGAAGTGACTCAGCAGTTTCTATCACATTCTATGGGAAACTGTATGTCACTGACTTTTCTCTCCATTAGACTGTAACAGAATAACTAATTGGAATTTGACCATAAGTGGGCATTGCTAATATAAAAAAACACAGGTTTAAACTGTAATAGCACTGGAAATATGCATAACTCAGCAGTGCAAGAAGGGAAAATCCCTACAATATATATTTTTTTCATAAAAAAAAAGTTTACTGTTCCTTTAAGCCATTACATTTAGACAAAAGTGGAGCACTTCTGGGACGAATATAGGAAACAAACATTCCCATTGTTGAAAGGGGAATTTTTTGCCCTTTGAGTGCCAGAGGGGTGCACAATGCATTGCTATGCAATGCGCAGCGCATCCCTTTGGCACTCAGAGGGTTAACCCCTTGAATGCTAGAGAGAGGTCTCCAATGCATTGCTTCACTATGGGAACAGGAGAAAGCATCCATCCGGCCCGAGTAAGAGTCTGACAGCACCCTAGTACATCTCCCCCAATGTACTGTCCTTTAGAAAACTTGATAGCTGCATATACGGACGGCTCTTTGGTGCACACACACAGAGGCACACTCAGTTGGACATACACACACAGGCACACTCAGCTGGACATACAAACATACACATATGTACATAAACATGCTCACACACACACACACTTGGACATACACATATGCACGCACACACACACACTTGGACATACACATATACACACACACACACACACACACAATATATAATCATAAAATACACGTGCACACACACCAGTAATATTTGCTTGGTATTGATCAGTGAAGTGCTTTAGGCAGATAGTTGTACAGGTCTTCAGTGAGCTTCCTCTAATGTGCCTTTTTCTTTCTAACCTCTGGACTGTGAAGGAGTTCGATCCAGATTTTGTAGTTTCCAAGAATTGCAAACACCCCTGTTACATTGATGGAGTTTCCTCTCTGATTTGGCCCCAGTCCCACCTTTCTACATACTGCCGCCCCCTGTGCCTTGTATTATTTACATGAGGGCCTGGAGCCAATATTGCTTTCAACTTCCTGTCTCTTCATTCTGTCTCTGTTCAATTCTCTGGACTCCTGTTACTGAGCAGTGTATCCATGTCAATACCTAACCCCTGCAGGGTGTGACACTGTGGGACATGTATATAAACAAAAAGCGAAGCAATTTTAAAGCAGAACATTGATATGATATTCATGAAAGAAACCTCTTGGAGACTAGAGAGGTCATCCACACATGGGTGTGACACTGTAGGGCAGGGGCAGTCAATTATCAGCCATTCAGTTGTTGGGAGCTACAACTTCCCCTCATCCCCAATCAGCTGGAGATCTGACCATTGACCATCAATGCTGTAGGACACGTGTGTAAAGAAGAGATGGAGGAATTTGGCAGGAAAATAGTGTGTGATATTTATAAAATTAACCTCCCCCCCCGTATGTGAAAATGTGCTGTAAACCTATCTGTCATCCAAAGGGTTGCTGCTTCTGTTTGAAGGAAATTTACTTTTTACTTGTTAACCCCTTTGAGTGACAGAGGGGTATGCAACACATTGCAAATGTTTTGCGTGCCCCTTTGGCACTCAAAGAGTTAAATATTATTCAGTTGCTTTGACTTCAAATTGCTCCACATTTTTTTCCTCACTCATATCTGTACAAATTGGACCCTTTCAGCATACTTTTCTCTCACTCTTAACCCTTTGAGTGTCAGAGGGGGTACGCAACACATTGCAAAGCAATGTGTTGCGTACCCCTCTGGCAATCAAAGGGTTAAAATGCAGGTCTTAACCCCTTGAGGGATGTATAGTGCATTCCAAAGCAATACACTGAACATACCTCTGGTTCTCGTTGGTTAATCTTTGGGGAAAAAAATAAATAAATAAATAACTATCGACTACTCTAATGGCTGTTTCACATGGGCCATTGGAAGCAGTCATCAATTCTACAAAGTTGTAATCTTTCCTACTCTGGCGATCCTGTTGTTGGCTTATGGCCACCCCATGATTACATCAGCCACGAATGACTGGCAGATACCAGTGTGGTTTGGCCATTTATTGTAGATTCAGATGCTCATCGTGATCACGGTTTTCCATGTGATAGATCTGTATGGGGGCTGCATATACCCCTTTGTGCAGATCAGCTATCCTGCAACATCTAATCAGAGTTCCTGCATCATCTAATGTCTGAAAGATTCTGCCTCCTATTGCATAGTCATTTAGTTTGAAAAAAGACTTGCGTCCATCTAGTTCAACCATTTTCCTATTCCTGTTTACCATCGTTGATCCAAAAGAAGGCAAAAACCCCCTCAATACAGCAATTTCAAATTCTGCATTGAATGGGGGGAAATTCCTTCTTGATTCCAAAGGGCAATCGGATTTCTCCTTGGATCAACAAGGACTAACTAAATATTAATCCCAATACTAACATACATAGCCCTCTATGTTCTGCTCTTTTAAATAAGTATCCAGGCCCTTTTTAAAGGCATCCAATGTATTCGATAGCGCCACCTTCTCACGCAGTGAATTCCATACCTTTATTGTCCTTACCGATTATGTTCACAAGAGGGGAAAGTCTCCCAAGGGTAATGCACCCACAAGCAGCAGTTTAGGGCATTTCAAGAGTAACATCGTACACACCGCAAGCTGCGCTGATATCGCCCTGGTAAAAAGAATGCCATGTAAAAACAAAATTCATACAGATTCCCATTCTTTTATTAGTCCAGTTCCCTTCCCCCTCTCTTTGTAGGGTGTCTAATTTTGAATGTCTGTGTGTATCTACCTGTATGGGCAACAAAAATTGCATCCTCAGTATTTAAAAATGTAGTATTCATAAACAGTGGGCTAAAAGAGGAGCAATTCTGAGACGATGAACAGAACCATACAGAAAGCAACATTTCCCCAGATTGCCTTTGATCTAAATGGATATTTTGAACGTACCTCTTATTTTGAGCCCCCGGAGAGGCCAACAGAGGATGTCAATGGTGTGATTTGCATCATAAAGGGGTGGGGCTTAAGGACCTTTGTGTCATACAGTGGGTGAAAAGTGGGAGGAGAGGTAGTTGGGATGTATGTATGTATCTTTATTTATATAGCGCCATACATGTACACAGCGCTTTACAGAAGTTGAAATAATACAATACAAAAACGACAGAACTGGGGTTAAGAGCATTAAGGTTAAGTACAATCATTACATTATTTGTGAGGGAAAGTGCAGCAAGGGAATCATACACTAGGAATTGGACCCTGCCCCAAGGAGCTTACAATCTAGGCTGAATTCATATTGACAAACAGAGACACTAGGAGGAGTGTAGTAGGTACAGGGTGGGAAGGAGAAGAAGGAGAAGAAACTCTTAATCTCCAGGGAATCAGTGTCCGTTTCCAGAGACCTGGTAATTAAGTCTGAAAAGCAGAATGTCCGGGACAGATATGGAGAGACCCAGGTATGCTTTTAGATGATGAGCTTTCAAGCAGGGACCCAACTTCATGTTTCACTTTGTAAAGCACTTGTAACCCTGTGTTGTCTAATCCCTTAAACTGTAAAGTGCTATTTACATTTACAATCATATCCCTAAACAGTGGCTAAAAGAGTAGCAATTTTGACGCAACCAACAGACTCCTACAGGAAGCAAAGTTTCCATTGATCTAAATAGGCCCTATAACCCCCTAGAGATATCCAGACAATCAGAGACCTCTAGCATTCAAGTGCTTAAAAGCCCATTAAAATCAGTGGGTGTTTTTTGTCTCCTATAGTGCAGTTGGCTTTTCTTCTCTTGTGCGTATGGCCTAGTGAGCATTGGACAAATACAGCAAGAACACACTATTTGTCAGCTACCGGCGTTTTTGCTGTTCATCAAGTCTCCGGCACTCCATGAGGGTGATGTACTAAAGATACTGGAGTAATTCAGAAACCTCTTTCAACATAAGGAAAAAATTCAATTTCTCCAAAGTCCCGTTGATTTGAATGGAGCTTTTAACATGTTGTTTGCTAGCAAAGTTTCCAGACCATTGTTCTGCTATTCACTGAAGACCTTTCAAGAGGTTAAAGGAGAGGTAACACCTCCTATTAACCCCTACTATTGCCAAAAATACTTAATGGTCCCTATTAATTTTTCCGGAGTTCAGTCAGTCAATCCAGTCCTGATGCCATGTCCATGTTGGCGACCATGACAGTTGCTAGAAGACTGCATGAGAATATAAATCGTATAACAACAATGCATTGTTCACCCCTTTGTCCCTTAAAGGTGAAGTAGGCTCATGCACTGTGCTTCCTTCAGTTAGAATAAACTGCCAGCGACTGTCATGCCTGCCTCCATGTGTTTGTCATCCAGAACTGACAGAAAATGTTATCACTTAACCCCTTAATGACAGTTGTTTTTTTTTTTGTTTTGTTTTTTTTTCCATTATAGCGAATTACTTCCTGGACTTACCAGCTAAGTTTTCTGTCACTAAGGGGTTAACCCTTTGAGTGTCAAGGGTTTAAACAAAGGTACAAGATCAAGATTAAGGGTGGCCATTAGCATTTTCTGGCAGTAGTAAGATAAGTGGGATGAGGTTATAATTAAATGCCCAATTTAAATAAATGGGAATTTTATTTGTTCCATATGTTGCAGCAAGTTCACTCCATGATTAGTACATCTCCTTGTCATATAGACACTTTGTTGTATCTACCAAAGAGTTCTCATTTCCTATATTTCCCTTCTTTCTCTTTTCCTCTTTTTTTTATTGCCTCTCTCTCTCACTCTCTCCTGTCTCTTATAAACATCTTGCTTTCATAGACTTTGCACCATGGGACTTGAAAATCTTTGCAAAAGGTAACTGGTGAATTATTCTTTCCTTCTGACTAAGATTGGGCAGTGGGGGGGGGGGAGAGTGTAGAGCCCTAAGAGGGAATGGAGATCATGTGGTAGGCTCTGAAGAGATCAAGCTGTTGCTAGCAGAAGAGGATTATGGGATTAGGCATATCCCAGCGGTATCGGACACCAGTTGGCCACTCACAAATCCACTGACTCTGCTGCACTTGATCAGTCAGTCGTTGTCAGGCCTCTTACAGGTTCATAAGGGAAGACAGAGAAAATCTGTATCTGGTGATGATTTCACATGGAAATGTAAAGCACTAAATCATTGTTTATGGTTTAGATGAATGTAGCTTGTTTATACATTTTCTTGCTTAGAAGCTAAATTGCTACACTTACCCTTTGTCAGTCTTCTGTCTATAGCTGTGGACCCAAGATTGATTCAGACATTTAAAAACCAGAGGAAGCATGTGGTGCATTGCGTTAAATCTGTGCTCATAATATAGCGTTTCCCTTTTATTCATTATACTTTTGAGTTGTAGAATATTATTTTTCTCTAAGTTATAGTGTCTGAAGTACACAAGGGACAAAAGAAATGAAATTATGTAAATATAATGTTCCCATCTTGAGGGGAAAAAAAAAAAAAAAAAACTGGAAATTTTGTTCTCGAACACTTGGATCAATTGTTTGGAGTCCCCTGAACCCGTTGACTGCGTTGCGTCTCTATGGTGGAGACCCAAATATAAATATAAATGCACTGTAACTACAGAATTGACTAAGTAAATAGAGCCTAAAGTTTGTAGTGTGCAGCAGCACAGTCATTAACATTGTGTAATTAAAGGTAGTAGGACATATTTACCATTCTGTCTCTCTTACTCTAAGCTTGCATCTCTTACACACACCTCATTCCCTATTATTAGTTGGTAAAATGTATTACCATACTTCACAACATTTCAAATGGCTAAAGAGGGACACCTTTGTTTAAAGGGATAGTAACGCTTAAAATATAGTTAAATGTATATTGTATGGGTTCTCTTCTCGAGTACAACAAGGGTACTCCCAGTGCTGAGAGGTTTCTTGTTCAAAATTTATTGCAGCTCAAACTTGAATTTTTTTAGGTGCAGTATCTCAGTGGCCTGAAATTGTACAGTGGCGGTGTTGGCTATATCATCCAGTGGAGGTTTGTGGTCAACTGACCAAAGCTGTCCATAGGATGATGTAGCAACAGCGCCACTGACATTTCATGCCATTGAGATACTGCACCTAAAACATTCTGTAAGCCTGCCTCAGGTGTGGAGTAAATAGGTTGTGGCCTTAGATCAGGGCTGGGTGACCTGAGGCCCTTCAGCTGTTGTGGACTATGACTCATCGTCCCCAGCAAGCCAACAATGTGGTTGCCCATACCAGCCCTAGATGATATGCTCTGGAAGGGTTGTGCACCAATACATATTATGGTATGCGTACATAGGCAATAGGTGCAGGCTGTCATTTAAGGCGCATAATTCAACCTGCACTCTCGTTAAGTACATCTTTGTTAATGTGATTGGTCCTGTACTGCTATAGTGATACCATGATTCTCTGGCCCTATGAAAAACGTTGTCCAGAGCTGTGGCCCTGAAGCCAGAATAATTGCCTGCCCATGACATGGACTCTACAAAAGGAGTTCCAAGTCTGGAAAGCAGACACTGGGCCAACCACTCTATAATCCAGGGATGTGAAACCTGAGGCCTTCCAGCTTTTGTGGACCGCAATCCCACAAGCCTCTGACACCCAATGGCCTGCGACTGATGACGGGAGTTGTAATTCACAAGAACTGCAGGGACTCAGTTTCCCCATCCCTGCTCTAAAATAAGCCTTGTACTAGATGCGTATCTACACAATACTGTTCTTTAGACCCTAAGCCATATACACAAAGCAAAGTGGAGTGATTCTGAGGTAAACAGACTGCACCATAAGGAGTAAATAACAATTCTCCAAAATCCCACTGATTTAAATGTGGCTTTTAAAACACTTCAGTGCTAGAGATGTCTCCAACGCATTGTAGTGCTCTAGAAACCCCTCTAGCACTCGAGAGAGAATTTGTATTTGCTTCTTATGGTGCATTTGGTTTAAGTCACAGTTGCTCCACTTTAGACTTTGTGAATGTGCCCCCCTATGCTTTGAGAGTGCTTGGCATGTTTGATTCTCTCTGCCCATTTTTGTTCCTTGCTATTCTCCTCTCAGGTTGGCAGTGGGTGAATAGTGTAATGTTCTCTCTTTCCCTCCCTTTCCTATGCTTTCCCTCCCACTCTCTAATTGGCACAGAGATGAATAGATAAACATTGGTGTCCCTCTCTGCCTCCCCACACACACACATACACTCTTCCCATCTCTCGGACGCTCTAATTGGCACAGAGATGAACCGAAAAGCTCTGGCCGTGAATTTCTTTTTCTCCCTCTTGATTCTTTATCTCTACCTTGTTATTTTCCTATGCCTTCATTTGTGCCAGGATAAGCTTTGATTGTATCTCTTCCTCTTTTCTCATTCTTTCAGCTACCTCCCCTGCCTAGAATTGTTAGATGTGGTACAGGATTAAAGGGACTAATTCTTTGGAGCTTTGCCCCCCACACCCCCACCCTTTTCCTTTCGTTGGGAAGATGGAGGGCTTTCATTTATCTTATGTTCAAACACAATATACTGTATATCTTGTCTTTTGTTTGTATTCAGTATTCCCATTTTCCTCTCTATTTCCTGTGGTCTTGACTTCTTCCATTGTAATGCTCTTTCCTTGTTTTATTTTTTTCCATCCCACAAATCATTTTTAAGTTATTGATTTGCCCATTAGTCTACCACCTCCCTTCATTTCTTTTTAAGTGTTTTTTTTTACTTTCTTTACAACAAACTTTTACATTCTTTCTTGTCTGTTTTTCTCCGTATCTTACTCTTGTGTTCTGTCTCAGCCAATTGCACTCTTTCATACCTCCAGATTGTACTTGCTCTCGCTGCCCCTCTCTCTCTCTGCCCCCCCTCTCTCTCGCTGCCCCTCTCTCTCTCTCGCTGCCCCTCTCTCTCGCTGCCCCCCTCTCCCCCCCTCTCTCTCGCTGCCCCCTCTCTCTCGCTGCCCCCTCTCTCTCGCTGCCCCCTCTCTCTCGCTGCCCCCTCTCTCTCGCTGCCCCCTCTCTCTCGCTGCCCCCTCTCTCTCGCTGCCCCCTCTCTTTCGCTGCCCCCTCTCTTTCGCTGCCCCCTCTCTTTCGCTGCCCCCTCTCTTTCGCTGCCCCCTCTCTCTCTCGCTGCCCCCTCTCTCTCTCGCTGCCCCCTCTCTCTCTCGCTGCCCCCTCTCTCTCTCGCTGCCCCCTCTCTCTCTCGCTGCCCCCTCTCTCTCTCTGTCTCGCTGCCCCCTCTCTCTCTCTCTCGCTGCCCCCTCTCTCGCTGCCCCCTCTCTCGCTGCCCCCTCTCTCGCTGCCCCCTCTCTCGCTGCCCCCTCTCTCGCTGCCCCCTCTCTCTTGCCCCCTCTCTCTTGCCCCCTCTCTCTTGCCCCCTCTCTCTCGCTGCCCCCTCTCTCTCTCGCTGCCCCCTCTCTCTCTCGCTGCCCTCTCTCTCTCTCTCTCTCTCTCTCTCTCTCGCTGCCCCCTCTCTCTCTCTCTCTCTCTCTCGCTGCCCCCTCTCTCTCTCGCTGCCCTCTCTCGCTGCCCTCTCTCTCTCTCTCTCTCTCTCGCTGCCCCCTCTCTCTCTCTCGCTGCCCCCTCTCTCTCTCTCTCGCTGCCCCCTCTCTCTCTCTCTCGCTGCCCCCTCTCTCTCTCTCTCGCTGCCCCCTCTCTCTCTCTCGCTGCCCCCTCTCTCTCTCTCGCTCGCTGCCCCCTCTCTCTCTCTCGCTGCCCCCTCTCTCTCTCTCGCTGCCCCCTCTCTCTCTCTCGCTGCCCCCTCTCTCTCTCTCGCTGCCCCCTCTCTCTCTCTCGCTGCCCCCTCTCTCTCTCGCTGCCCCCCTCTCTCTCTCGCTCCACACTTCGTCTCCTATCTCTCTCTCACATTCTCCAGCTTTCCCTCTCTTTTTCTCCCCCCTTCTCGCTCCACAGTCCCCCTCCTATCTATCTCTCGCTCTCTCACACATTCTCCAGCTTTCCCTCTCTTTCTCCCCCCTTTCCATATTTGTGTCCCCTTTGATTAGGTAGAGACAGCCGGGATATTCAGAGGTTTTAATTAAATGATAACAGCCCGAGGCTTCCTCCCTTCCGGATGATAACACAGGCCTTTATCACACACAAGCTCCCAATCCCTTTTCTGCCTCTCTCCCGCTCTCTCCTTTCATGTGTAATTTTTAATTATGTTTTATAATCTCAATAGCAAAATAGCCCTAAAACAAAAAAAAAAACAGCTTTTTCTATACTGTCAGTATTTTTTTCTCATGTCCCTACTGTTCACCGTGGATTATTTTGGTGAGGTGTGTGACTGTGTGGTCCATTCACAAGGCTGATGTGTTTGGGTTTGGACAAACTGTTGCCTTTTATTTCAGAAATTAACCTTTTGAGTGCCAGAGGGATACTGCACACCCCTTTGGGTCTCAAAGGGTTAACAATCTATTTACAGCTTTGACAACATGGAAAAAATCACTAATGCATAGTGGAGAAGTACCCTAAATTTCTGTTCATTTAAGGATTTTTTTTAACCCCTTGAGTGCTAGAGAGGACATAAAGTATCCAAATTTCTGTTGAATTTAATGCTGCTATTAACTCCTTGAATGCTAGAGGGGTCTCCAAAGCCATTACGTCATACTGCATACGAGAACCCTTTAGCAATCCAGGGGTTAAAATCCCCATATGATTGAATGGTACTTTAAATTCCATTTAAATGAATGTAATTTTTAACCCTTCCACCCACCCATACCCACACTTGCACACCTCTACACCATTCAGAAGATTAAAAGCTACATTTAAATGAATGGGAATTTTAGTTCACTGTGATGCACTTGGTTTGCCCAGAATTGGTTCCTATCTCATTTTGTTCATATGTCCTCACATACGTTCAGCCCCCAGGACTCCCATTAAGGAAATACAAATTTTGGAAAGAAAATGGTTGATAAGTGCAATCTAACCGTATTATAGTCTTTCAGGTCTTTATTAATTGGACATATGTCTCACTTTAATGCTATAAACATCAAGGCTGTGCAACGCGGACGCATCTTGAACCACTTGAGCACCCCACCCCCCAACACACACAGTCTGGTACTGAAAGAGTTAAAGGGACACTAAAAAAAATCTTCTTGTTTTGTAGAGGTTTGAAAAATAAATTTGAAGAAAATCCCATCTCTCAAACCACTATGGTTTGAGAGAGATTCTCATTGAAAATTCCCCCCCCCCTACCCTTCTCCTGACATCAGCGCTGTGCTGACAGAAGGAGATCCCGGTCCAGGGACCAGCCGGCGGCTCTGCAGCAGAGCCGAAATTGAGATATTTAAAACTAATTACTTCATTGGAAAGGTCTACAAAATGTGCCTGATTTGCAAGCACACTTTGTAGACCCTTCCAATTAAATAGTTCTTTTTAAATAATGCGATTTTGGCTCTGCTTTACAGCTGACAGCAGGAAAAGGGAAACTTTATATGTGAATATCTGTCAAACCATAGCGGTTTGAGAGATGGGATTTGCTGCAAATAATTTTTTAACCTCTGCAAAATTAGAATTTTTTTATGGGACATTACTGTCCCTTTAATGAAGAAAAAAAGGTAAGGTCTCGCTGATGAAGTTCTTATCTCACTGCCTGACAGCAGCCATGTGTTGATGTGTGTGGCCATCAGCCAAATGATCTAATTATGCATGGTTGCAGTATAGTGCAGATCCAATGGGCCCTTTGACTGCACAACCTTGTCACAACTGCATCCTCGGTGCCACCTGTGGTTATGCCCTTGGAATGTGCAAAACATGGCTGGTGCATAGTCTGGTAAACCTTTTAGTCATTTGAGACTTGGTGTGTGAGGTGTTAAAATGTATCTCTCTGTTGACAACTGCACACTTTATCCCTTGGGTGCTGGAAAGCGATGAAGAGAAAAGAAAGCATAAGAGACCTTTCTAGAATCCAAGGGGGTTTATGTCGGTGCAACAGGAAACTGCAGTGATGTCACAGCTTCCTGTTGCATGTAGTCCTGGCAGCCATTTTGATTTCCTGTGATAAAAAAATAACATTACCACAACTGTATAGAACTAAAATGACCAAAGCCCTTAAATTAATGCGATAAGACTTTTGAGACCTTCCTGCCAAAATCCTGTTCTAAAATGTATTTCCTAATTAAAGAACTGCATATTTTCCAGCATTTTAAACAAAAAATTCAACTGACACTTCCATGGGCAGTAACATTAAAGAGCATCACTAGTGGTCCATAGTACCATGAAGAGTAATATCAACAGAAAATCTCAAACCAAAAGGCTTCAAGTTGCACTTTTACAGCAGAATATACTTTGTCCACACCTAAATACTCTATGAAGTCCTATAAATAAGCATTATTTGCAGGTGGAGAAGCTCATAAGCTATTGACCTTTAAGTGACAAGCACATAAAAGATGGGTATGAACTGCAATTTTAAAACCAGGGACAGCAGCATTCAGGGACAAAGAGCTAGAATCATGGACTGTCCCTGGCAATCAGCAAATACAGACCATAGCCATTGCATCTACTTAACCCTTAAGAGGATAAGAGGGGTGCACAATGTATTGTGAAACACAATACATTGGATACACCTCTGGTCTTTAAAAGGTTGTGTATAAAAGTGGTTAAATAGATATAAATATAATTAGAATGAGAATGTAATTTTCAACCACCACACACTTATTTTATTTATATTTAGTCCAGTAAAGAGGGTAGTAAGTTTGATACACATGTTAATTTGATGATGTTAGCCCCTTCAGGCCTCGCAGTATACTTGGCAAATATGGCACTGTCAGAAACGTGTGAAGGATGCCAGGACCTGCCACTTCAACACTTCTGCAAATTTAAAGATGATCAAAATAAACCCGAGCAGTGTGTTGACCTTCAGAAATCATTTATGTGCCTTAATATGAAGTATCCGGAGGGGGGGGGGGAGAGACAAAATTTGAAGAGTATTAATAAAATAAATACTTAAATTAGCAACAAAAGAGATCTCTATATTAAGATGTGAAAGGGGGATTGGGGTGAGAGACTTGAGCGATTCTGCAGTCCAATCCTACAGTGTGATATTTTCCACGCTTCAATAAAGAGATAATAGAATAGTGAGATGCCTTTTATTGAGCTGTGACTTGAGGCTGCTTTTATTGCCCATCCTCTCTCATCTTTCAGAGATCAAGATTTTCAGGCTCTAGTGACATTTAAAGGGATAGTAATACTTTGTGTTAAAAAAAAAAAAAACAAAACTCTAATATTGTAGATATTAATAATCGAATTAGAATAAGCTACTGCCCATGTCTCAAAACTTCATAGTTTTTATGTTTGTAGCATTTAAACTCCCCCCCCCCCCCCCCCCTTTCCCTTTCTCATACGTCAGCACTCTAGCCGACCGCTGGAGAATCTGGTCATTTGACCAGTCAGAGGCTCTTCAGCAGAGCCGAAATCGTGATGTTTATGAAGAAATACTTCATTGAAACGGTCTACATAGTGTGCCTGGTTTGCAAGAACACTTTGTAGACTGTTCCAATGAAGTATTTCTTCATAAACGTCTCCATTTTGGCTCTGCTGAAGAGCCTCCGTCTGGTCAAATGAACGAATTCTGCAGCTGTCAGCTAGAGTGCTGACGTATGAGAAAAGGAAGTTATGAAATTTTGAGACATGGGAAGTAGCTTATTCTAATATTATTAATATCTACAATTTTAGATATTATTAAAACAAAGTATTACTATCCCTTTAACCCCTTCTTTGCTTCTTAACCCTCTGAGTGCCAAAGGGGTATGCAACGCATTGCTCTCTGACACTCAAACGGTTAATGAGGCTGATAAAACAGAACGTACCCAGTGCATTGCTTCTGTAGCATTCCAGGGGTTAAAGGGATAGTAATAGATGGAAATAAACGGAGCTCAGATTCATCCGTATAGCTTTTTCAGCCTGTTGAGCTCTGTCAATCCTATCTGAGTTGTAGTTCAAGAGGTAAGTTATAAAAGATCCCCCCTCCTGCCCCTTTACTTATGTAACACTGCCTTTCATTCCGGTCCAGAAGGAGCGCAGAGAGGGACAGTCTTCAATGAGCATAAGGAAAGGAGGGCAGGGATTGCCTTAGGCTCACTACATGAAGATTGTCCCTCTCTGAGAGCTGTCCAGTCAAACGACCAGATTCCACATAGGTAAAAGAGGCAGGAGGGGGATACTTTATAACTAATTAACTCTTGAACTTCAGCTCCGACTGACATAGCACTCTACATGCTGAAACAGCAATACCGATGAATCTGAGCTCTGTTTATTTCCATCTATTTCTATGCCTTTAAAATCTCCATTCTAAATCAACCTGCGCTCATACTTGGGAACCTCCTTGACTCGGGAGGGGAGGGAATGTCCAAGTGACCCAATCAGAGTCATAACGTAGATGTGGAATTATCATAGTGGGTAGAATTGCAAGGCAGGAAGGCAGGGTTTAGGTCTGAAATGGTTGTGAGGTGGACAGCAGAGAGTGGGTGGAAAGGACATGATGAGGGAGGTGTTTTCTGGTAACTCAATCTAACCTGAGAAGGCTGCGTTCCTTGACCCTAGGGAGAGGGAGGTGTTGACTGCTGGGCACATCTTCAAACCCATGGGAATATATTTTGGTTTTGTTCCCTGTCTATTGGGACTCAGATGATGGTGGCCCCTTCACATTTTTAAATAATTCTCCATAGACCTACTGCCTCTTGACTTACTGTCTGTGGGCCAGCAGCCTCGAGGGGATCATTTAAATTCATCTCTCCCCTTTTTTTCTTTTTTTGTTTTGCATCACGGTAAAGGTAGGTGGCTGTAGTAATGGTCCCCGCCAGTGGTTAATGAACGGTTACCTTGCCCTTTACAGGCTTTAGGGAGTTAGTCCTTTGCCCACTGACATAAGTGAGAGGACCAAGTCTCTGGTACTTCGTGTGCACTATTGTGCTGCCTGGGGCATCCCAGGATGCAGGCATATCGTTCTTGTTTGATTAATTGTTAACAAACTCTGTGGCTTTTATTTTACCCCAGATTGGTTTTGTCTCATTTATTGGGTGTGAGAAGGTCTATTTGTGTTGGAGTATGTGTCACTATGAGCAGTCATCCACCTCTTTCCCTTGAGGCCGGGTAACTAACTTTGAAAAATGGGATCACTGGGGCAAATCTGGAGAATTCACAGATGTGCCTATGGGGGGCAGTTGGTTTGCCGCTGTATTGTGGAGCAATACATTGGAGACCTCTCTAGCATTTAGTTTAAGGCAATACATCAAACACAATAAATCAAATATTGTACAAAGAAAACTGAATACATTTCTAGGTTCGTATAGCTTCACGCATTACTTTTGTTGCCTGAGCAGTACACTTAAATGTGGTTTTCATGGGCAATTTTACATGTAAATAGAATAACATTGCTGCCTTCAGCACAATATTGAGTAGAGAACAGGTCAACAAGGACTGTTTTAAATTCTACTGAATGCAATGAAGCCTTTATCTTGCACACCTTAAAATGACAGATCTGATTTATATGTCCAAATGTCATATAGGATGCATTGCACAAAGATGAACTGATCTTCAATAATACATTTAAAGTGTCAGAGTGGAGCTGACTGAAACCTATAGTTTCTATTTTCTTGGAAATGTGTGAGGCCTGTTACTAAAACCCCATGTCAGTGGTCCAGCTTTGACAGGCCACTGGCCAAGTCTTAAAGAAACAGTAAAACCTTGTAATGGTAAACCCCAATTACCTTAAAGGAAGGTATGCTTACACAAATAAAAATGTCATGGGTTGATAGAACTAGCGTTTGTGAAATGTAATTATTCACATGTTGCATACCTACAATATAATCCTAACCCTTTCCGTGCCAGAGGAGCAATTCGTTGCATACCCCTCTGGCACTGAATGGGTTAACCTTGCTTTTCAACATTTGTAAATTGTCCTTTTCAGAGAGTATTTATTTAATGTTGCTTGTTTTGAGAATTAAAAGCACAGTCTGTTAATTGTGATTAATGCCCACTGGTCTTGCATTCCAAAATGCTGTTAACTTGTCTCAACCCGTTTACAGATAGACCTGGACGAACAATGGGAGTCCTGGAAAATGCATGCCTGCTCTCTCAGAGCATATGTAAGACTAGATTTTAGGCCCTTGAAAACAGGATTTTTACAGAGTCTACCATGGAGTACAGCAAATTTAAAGGGATAGTAATGTTTCACAAAAATAGCAGCTCCAATTAATCTTCTTAGTATTTGGGCCATAGAGAGTGTTATTTCAGTACTGTCAGAGTTGTAGTACAAGAGTAATTGAACGATAGTTTCCCCCTTCTGCCCCTTTACCTAGTGTAAGCCACCTCCTCTCAGATGTGGAATCTGGTCCACAGACCAGAGAGCTCACAGCAAGGGACAATCTTCTTACTGTGAGAACAATGAAAGCCCTGCCCCCTTGACAGGTTTTTCAGGTTTTTCCCTTATGTTAATTGAAGATTGTCCCTCTCTGCAATCCACTTGGACACCAGCCTGCTGCTCTGAGCTGAGCAGTGTTATATCAGTAAAAGGGGCAGGAGGGGGATACATTATCATTCATTTGCTCCTGAACTACAACTCTGACAGTACTGAAATAACAATCTCCATGGCCCATATACTATGAAGATTAATTGAAGCTGCTTGTATTATGAAACAGTACTAAATAAAAGCCTGTTACTTTTTAGGCATTAATATTCCTTTAAATTGAGCAGAAAATCCTATTAAAGCAAAAAGAGAGAGGGAACCAGAAGAACTTGCATATTTCAGTGGATGAGTACATAAAATCTGGGGTGTATATATCACACAGATAATAAATTAAATAATGCTATTCACATTGAATGTCTCAAACCAGCTTACCGGTTTGTAAAGCCGGTCAGAGAGACCGGGATACCTGGTGCGGATCCTCCTCATGACGGGATCTACAGCATACACAACCCAATATCTAACACAAATGTTGGAGTGATTCCATGGAGCAGGAATTGTATAAACACGATATTTATTTAGTAATCAAATAATGTATCACCGTAAAATCTCTATCATAAAACATATTAAAATATCACAACGTGTTTCATGGTTAACAAACCATTTAATCATGGGAAAATAATAAGAAGCATTTATGGGGTTAAATCTTAGTTGGATTTTTGGGGATATCTAATTCTCCCCTATCGCTCAACTGGTTTGCTCAAGAATTGCTCCTCATTATTTATTTATTTATTTTTGCGAACAAGGCCCTTTGCGTTCCAGAGGGGCGTCCAACACACTTGTTCTCAAAGGGTTAAAAAATGTAAGTAAATTATAAAATAAAGCCAGTCATATATAGAATTTAAAATAAAGCTGGTTATGCTTAATTGTTAAACTATTTAAAATCCAATTGTTCTATTTTGTATCCAATTAAAAAAAAAATATGAATATTTCTTTTATCTTCCAATTTAAAGGGTGTTTTTCCCTGTCTATTAAGAGGTTAAAAGAGTAATGAAAGGAAATAGCATACGATGACCTTTATCATCCTGTTTGCTCAAGAGATCTTAAATTAAAGTCCCCTTTGGTGCCTGAGAGACTTAAAGGAATCTTCCATGAGAAACAAATCAAATAGTTGATTACCGTTTAAAACAATGAATAGTCCTCATCAGTGCCTCTTATTAACCCTTTGACTGTCAGAGGGGTACGCAACATGTATGCGTTGTGTACCCCTCTGGCACTCAAAGGGCTAAACATATAATTGGTTCAGTTTATAAATATAGGCCATAAAACAGTGTTTGTGGGGGGGGGGCAGCCATTTTCCCTTACAGACTGTTGTGCGGGAAATCAAGGGAGTGTGCTTCAAACACAGCTAGCATAACAGTACCAGTACAGATTCATGTAAATGGTAGGTTGAGTCATGGGCATGCCATGTTCAGATGTGCTGTTTGTGTTTTTTCCCTGGTTAAGGGGTATGTGACCTTTAGCTCTCCAGCTCTTATCCACAACATGCTGTAGAGGTTGTCTCCACCAGTACTGATGGATTTGTCTCTTTAACCCTTTCATGACCTGATGGCTGTGCAGTGAATTGCTTTTGCACGCCCCACACATCTTTAACCCCTTAACTGCTGATGGCAGTTAAGGACCACGGAGCTTTATTTTTTAAATTTCGTGCATTGAATTCAGGAGTCCTTGAATGACGTGCAGCCATGCAGGGACCCCTGAATTCCATGACGTGCCATGACCTTCATGTGTCCTTAATGCAAGTTTACTCATGACGGTCCTGGCATATCATGGGTCCATACGGTATTAAAGGGTTAATTTTGGGAGATACAGAAGAAAACACTAGTATACAATTCTGGGCATCAAAGCACACCAGCAGCAATGTTATCAGGGTCTCCTCACTTGAGCACAGGTTGTTCTATATCAAGGGTAGACCATCCAGTCACAATTGCATGTTTTCAGGAGATCTCTTCTTGAGCACATAAAACTAACGCGACTGACCCACTAGCTGTTCTACCTTTGTTCAATCAGAGATATCCTGAAACCATGCAGTTATCTGATGATGTCTGCTATCCATGTCCTATTTGTAGACCTCCTGGATCCTTTAGAAAGGTTAAGCAATTAATTGTAGTACCTCTGGTTAACTAAGCAGAAACCTTTCTGTAAAACCAGCACTGATGATGATGATGATCTTTGAGGACAGGCTCTAAGAAAGTGTATTCTAAAGGTTGGCAGGCAATATAACAAAGCAGCAGGGAAAGCAAGTAGGGTGACGGGTTGTATATCTAGAGGCATTTTTGCCAGAAAAAATGGGAGGTCTATTGTGTGCAATACTGGAGGCCCCAGCTTCAAAAGGATGAAGATATTAAGGAGAGAGTTCGGAGAAGGGCTTCTAAGAATGATTGGTTTACAGGATAAAATTATCAGGATAAACTAAAGGATCTGATGATGTATATTTTGGAAGTAAGAGGGGGGATATTATAGAAACCTTCAAATACCTAAAGGGAGTCAACAAAATACAGAAGGGACGTACATTTCAAAGGAGTAGAAATGTTAAGATAAGAGGTCCAAGTCTAAAACCAGAGGGTCCGAGGCTTAGATGTAATCTTAGAAAGATTTACTTTACTGAGAGGGTGGTAGATAAGGGGAATAACCTACCAGCAGAAGTGGTAGAGGTTAATACAGTGAGGGAATTTAAGAATACAGAGAGTGGCTATAAAGCTATCCTGAACATATGACAAGACCAAAGATCAAGTAAGGTTTCAGCAATTCTGTGACATCATTAATTTAGCTGCATAAGCAAACATTGTTACTGTTTGTAGATACAGCCTCGATAATGCTGTTTGGGTTTGGTCGAAATGGAACTATGGTGCAGATTTGGGTTGTGGCCTGCATATTGACTGAAACACCCATAAAAATAAACAAGTTTCTTCTTAGGACATGATTGATTTCACATACATTGCCATAAGGGTGATAATGCATGTTCTTAATGGTTATTGGTTCTAAGAAATTTACCTAACAGGCTCCTTGTGATGCAGGTGTAATAGCTCCTATAAATATGAGTAACTACACATTGTCACGATTAGGAGTAGTTAAAAATGGGCCTATGATAGGAAGTAATAAAGCAGTACTGTTATTGTCAGGATGTTGACTAAGTGGCTATGACAATAGGAGCAACATTAATCTAAAGAAGAGCAATTCTGGAGCAAGCCACCTGTACCATAGGGGACAAGTATTGATTTAAATTGGCCATTTAAATCCTTAAATGTTAGAGATCCCAAACTGAGGTGGAAACCACTTGCAGTTGAAGTAAAACGCACGTTCAAATCAATGGTCATTTTTGGAATTTGTATTTCTCCCCTGTGATGCAGTTGGTTTGTCCCTGACTCTTTTTGCATATGCCCCAATATTACTTGCTTGTGCAACCACAATAATGCTATTGGAGTCCAGATAAAAGAAAAACAATCTAGATTTGAGCCCTGGTAGGTCTGTTGACTGGACCACTGTCCCAGAGTTATCTAGCCCTATTCTAGAAGACGTTGTATTTCCTAAACATACCCATAAGGCATTCCCTTGATAGTGTGTTGCAGCAATGAGCAACTCCAGTCATCTGGGCACAAAAATAGGTCTGGTTTTAAAAATATCCCCAATTAAGCACAGGTAGATTAATTACAATTACTGAACCATTGATTGCCCACCTGTGATCCAGCTGACTTATCCTGAAAACCTGTGCATTTTGTGTGCCCTGAGGTCTAAGGTTGAGAAATACTGGTTTGTTATTCTAAAAACACTTCTCAGCATTTGCCTTGTAATACAGGTGTGAGATATAATAGCTTCTATAAATACAACAGTAAACACACATTGTGACAATTGTGGGTGGTTAGAGATAGCTCTATTGTGATGTCACCTCTAAGAGTTTCTAAAGCAGTTGGGTTATTGTTCGTGTATTACGTAAACTGCTATGATTCCACGTTCTAACACACAGGGCAGGTGTGTACAGAGCAGGTGTGTGGTTAGTATTCTCACAATATGCTGTTTGTACTAGGCGGCCGGGGTTTCAGAGTGGATTAAAAGAGAACGAACACCTCCTTTTAATAAACCCCACTTACATTACTATGGACAGAAAGTCTTAATGGTCCCTATGAATTTTGCCCTTGTTTATTTATAGAAAAGATCTTCATTCAGTCCTGTTTGTCATGTCCATGGAGGCAGACATGACAGTTGTTGGCAGTATTTTTGTCCTTTTAACTGAAGCAAGAAGTGCATTAACATACTAAAACTTTTGAGTGCCATAGATGTATCCAACGCATTTCAGCGCAATGTGTTGGATATCTCTCTGGCACTCAAAGGGCTAGCCCTTTATTTGGGGTGATAGTTTCCCTTTAAAGCCCCTGCCCCATAAATAGCCATCTAGCGATAAGCTTACCAATAAGCCCAATTACCGCGTTAGTCAGAAATCCTACTTCTGCCGAGACTGATGGCCAGGCAATAGCGCTTTAGAAGCGCCTGCGCGCCTGCACCGTCAATCCCTTCCGGTACCTTTAGGTACTATAAAGCGCCTCCTAGAGGAGGCAGAGACTGACAGTGCAGGCATGCAGATGTCTGTAAACAAGGATGTCTGTGCTGTTGCATGGCCGGCTGTCCTGGCACATCATGGGTGCTTAAGGTGTTAAATAGTTAAGATTGCCATGTGCAGTAAGCAGAACTTGAGATCTGCGGTCCTGTTAGGGAGTCATGTCTGCCCCCATGGACACGACATCCAGGAATGATTTAAGATCTTATCTCTTGTACCAAAAGGCAAAGGTAGATTCATAAAAGACTTTAAAATGTTCCCTTTGCTGTCTCTCTAGCATCCAAGGAGTTTAACCCCTTAAAGGGATAGTAATACTTAAAATGTAAAAAAATATATGTTGTAGGGTTTATCCCCCTGAGTAAAACAAGAGTACTCCCACTGCTGAAAGGTGTTTCATTCAAAAGTTATTAATTTTCAAAGTTGAATTTTTTAGGTGCAATATCACAGTGGCCTGAAATTGTACAGTGGCGCTGTTGTTACACGATCCTATGGACAGCTCTGGTCCCAGGACCAAAAGTCTCCATAGGATGGTGTAGCAACAGCGCCACTGTACAATTTCAGGCCACTGTGATATTGCACCTAAAAAATTCAACTTTGAAAATTAATAACTTTTGAATGAAACACCTTTCAGCAGTGGGAGTACTCTTGTTTTACTCAGGGGGATAAACCCTACAACATATTTTTTTTTTCATTTTAAGTATTACTATCCCTTTAAGGACCGGCATGCACTCGGCTGGCACTTGAGGACCATGGTGCTTTTTTTGTTTTTTTGTTTTTTTAAAGTTCCGGTTCAGGGCTCCCCGAGTGGCATGCCCTGAACTCCATGTCGTGCAAGGACCATCACTGGTCCTTAAGTGCTCACCAGCCATGACGGGCCTGGCATGGCAGTGGTCGTTAAGGGGTTACGTGGAATTGAGGCTGTTCTATAGCAATAAATACTGAACACCTATTGATTATAGTTGGAGGATCAGCCTACTGACCTGTGCGATACTCTTATTGGCTGTTACAATAGGAGGGTCGTGGATACATCTACATGAACTAAGAACATTGAATCCCATTTGGCACTGCACATTGATGGTCATTATCACTGTATGTTTCCATGTCTTCATTTTTAAAAAGTACATTTCCTGTGGAACATCATCTTTAGGCTGTAAAGTTCAACCCCAATTAGCAGCATATTGCATAAGATTGGAAGCACTCAGCCATCTAATGCTGCTAATACATAATTTAAGAGGCATTTAATAGCTTTTCACATTTAAGGTTTAGACTCATAATGACAAATCCCATGTAACACAGACAGCCTTAGTCAGTGCTTTTACACCTACAGAAAAAGTTGGACGAAGTCCAGGTTTTACGGCAGTCTTGTTGATATTGGGCTACTCAGTGTATTTTTTTTTTATTTTTTTTATTTATTTTTTTTTAACTATTTGAGTACCAAATGGGTGTCCAATGCATTGCTTCTTAATGCTTTTGAATACACCACTGTCCCCTCCCCATTCACCAGCCCAGCTTGGTCACCAGAGGCCTAGTGCATCTGGTGCTCCAAGGCCTGGGGATTAATATTTACTACACTTTTGTTTTTAAATCTTATTTAAAGTGTACTATTTCACTGAAAGGGTTAAAGAAAACTGATTTCCCTCTCACGCAGAGAGTAGGAAGAAGCCGCTCGATACAGGGGGCTTCTTACTCGCCTGTAATTGCTCTGAGCCTCTTATGGTCCCGCTGGTGTTGTATCATCATACATCGGAACTTTCAAAACGAGCTGACTTGGAGACCCTTGGAAATATGTTTGTGAAAGTTGGATAGGTGTCCAAGGGATGTCAACCCCTGGCACCCAAAAAGGTTAAACCTTAGGACTATAGTCTCTCATGAATAGTGCCCTCTCCATTTTTGGAGTTTGTATATGTGTTTTGCATTATTTTGTCTGTATATTTCTCCCCTTATGTACAGTGCCAATGAGTATGTTGGTGCTTCATAAATAAGATATGTGCAAAGACAAGTGGATCAATTCTGAAGCCAAACAAACTGCCCAATTATGTACAAAAACACCACTAATTTTAAATTTGTTTTTTTAATCCACTAGAGGCATTCAACACATTTCCGCAGTTACATTTTTCATCTTTGTTATCTATTTTTGGACTCTCCTCACCTCCACCCACACACATCCCTTTTTTTTGTCTCCTCCATCCCAATTGTGCTGGATCTAAACACACTCCCTACCTCTGTTTGCCAAGGTTGTTATAGATTTCAAAACCTGTGTACAAGCGTCCATTTTGGGAATCAAATTGGCTGCCACTGTTGCCACATCATTGTTTCCCACAGCATTTTAGGTACAATAAAAGTGGAGTGACCACATACGGATTTCCTCTTTAATTAATCTCTCTGGGACGTGTTTCAAGTGGCACTCAAGAGACGTTAGTACTTTTATGTGCAATTAGCAATACTACCTTATGTATTATTGATAGCCGCACTTTTGCACCAGATTGCATCCTCTCCACCAAAGCCTTATTTTAAGGAAAAGTGACATGATACAAGCTTGTTTTTTCCTGTTCAGTCGCATGTATGAAGGTGGGTTAATATATTTTTAAACCAAAAAAGTACTCTATGAATAATTGGTATCATCACTGAACATTTCAGAGCAGAATGTGACATTAAGACTTGGTTCATTGGCCACTTGACTGCACTCTGTGCATGTCAAGCCATCTGTGCCACCTTACTCAGACGTCCAGCACTTCCCCTGCAATTCCCTCATTCCTTCACATGAGGGGGGTGTAGGAGGTGTCACAAGGCTGGTCCAGATGGGTTTAGGCTGTAGATTATTGGCCGATGCCACACTGGTTGCCCAGTCACTGGAGGATGCGAATGGCATCACATCCTCCAGAATCATGAGAACCATCTGAGTGGTAGCCCATTGGGATGCATGCTGGGATCTGGATGTGCCCAATGTAAAATCACTTTGCAGACAGTGCCGTTGAAGGCAACCTGCTACATCGTTACATTTAACATAGCATTAATAACACTGTTCTAAAGTAATTCCTGTGTATATAGCCTTGGGGAGCAAGGTATGAAGTGAAGTTAACATGCTGATAATTTTGAAAGGTCTAAATTAGGTTTATGTTTATATATGCTATAAATAAGATTATACTTCAAGTAGGTAAGAAGCTTAACCCTTTCAGTGCCAGAGGGGTACCCAACACATTGCAAAGCATTGCCCTCTGTAACTAAAAAGGGTTATGGGAGGGGGCAGGCAATCTTTGGCTCACGGAATTGGAGATGATAACTCCCATCATTTACAACCATGTTAATGGGAGTTGTAGTCCTCAACAGCAAGTGACACAAAGGATGCTTATTGAACAACTGAGCATCTTTTTACTTGACATAAAGGGTTAAGGTTTTGAACTCCTTACAATCTGCCTGTTAGATTATGTGCCATTACTTACAGTATCTCTTGCTAAACACAGATATACCCCAATGCCCCATGCTTCACCCCCTCCATTCAGTGCATACACAGTCTGGGTGCTGGTCTTGTTCCAGTTCTGTGAGTCAGCTCTCTCCTGTATCTTTCCTTGCAGCCTGCTGATTGGCTGTATATCTGAGCAGCTCTGGAATAGATGCTTAGCCTTTAGATTAATGACAAGAAAATCAATAGCTTCTGCTGGCAGCCCGGTTGATAGCTGGAATGGCAACTCCTGATGGCCTTGTAAGTTACCCCATGCTCGGGAACCGTTAATGCGCATTGATAGCAAGTGGCCCAGCAGATGATCTCTTCCAATAGCTTATTCGCAAACTTTTCATGCCAGGACAGTGCGGCTGCCAAAGATGCTTGCAATGCCTGTAGGCTGATCCTCCCTTCCCCCAGAAATGTGGCTCTGAATTATGTTCGCCATTAACCCTTTGAGGCTGATGTAATAAGGAGGGCTGAAACAATCCTTGGGGTTATCAGACTACACCATAGGGGACATATAAAAATATCGATTTGTTTAAAGGTCGGTTGTTATCAAATGCCCTATAGGCAGGCCTACTGATAAAGCTGGGGCTGAGTTGTGACCCCCCCCACACACACAGACACACAGAGACGCACACATTTACACCAACATGTTAGCAGAATGGGAGCCTGAAATTATGCTCTCACAGTGTATCTGTGGTGTATTGATCAGGAAGCCTTCCTGTTCTGCATAATGCAGAATCCCATAGACCAACAACCCTGAGCCATAAATGGGGTTGTTCCAACCAAAGGGGTCAGTTTTCTTAGCACCATCCCAGAATGGATGAACTGTTCTGGAGCTTAAAGGAGAAGCGCCGGAATCAATAACGAATCTATAAATTTAGCTATCTTATATGTAATGCGTCTGTGTGTGCTTTCATTGATAAAATGTTATCATTGCCTTTTAAATTGGGCTTATAACACTTTGTGACCCAGAGAGGTGAGCAGTGCATTGCAGAACAATGCATTGCTCACCCCTCTGGCACTCAGAGGGTTAACCCCTGAATGGCTTTAGTTTTGGCACCTTTTCTTCAAAAAAATACCGGCCAAGACATTCCCTCCATAGACTTAACATTGGAAAGAAGCCAATTTTTCACCGGCCTGCCGGTAAAATACCGGCTGGGTGGCAACTCTAAATGGCAATGGTCTCAAGGGAATTGCCTAGCAGTTTCTTGGCAACCTCTTTAGCATTCAAGGAGTTAAAAGCCCCATCTAAATCACTGAAGTTGCTTGTTTGTCCCTTATGGTGCAATTGGTTTGCAGACGAATTGCACTTAAAGGGGAACTATCACTACTATAAAAGTTTGCCTCAGTGTTATCTGCATATATCGACAACCAGTAATCGTCGTTTTGGGGGTTTTTTTGTTATACAATTCGTGCTATGATGAAATTTACATTTTTTGAGGTTATAGCTATGTACCTCAGCCTGCCAATCTTAATCTGATCCCTCCACAAGTATTGTTGCGCTCCATTGGAGGAGGTTAGAATGTGACAATACTTGGGGAGGGAATACTGACAGGCTGAAGTACAGAACTGTAACCCCAGTTTGTCCTGAAGTAAGTCCCAGGCTCACTTTTAGAAATGTAAATTTTGTCATAGCATGAATTGTATAACAAAAAAACAAAAAAGGCACATTATTGCTATATGAAGATCACACAGAGGCAAATTTGCATAGGGGTGATAGTTCCCATTTAATCAGCCTTTTTCAGTGCCACACTTGGTATGCCTCTACTTGCATTGCTTATGCCTTTGGCATGTAAAGGGTTAAAAGGAACCAGACATAATATTGTGCAGTAAAGCTCAACCTCAGCCTTTGAAGTGCTAAAGTTGCATTACCACCACCTTGTTAAAAAAAAAAAAAAAAAAAAAAAAAAAAAAAAAGTATACAAGTGCATACTCATGGCTGCAGTTTCTCTTGTGTAGCCCTGCGGCATACATCTTCCATATGTACTGTGTTTTCAAGGGATGAGGTAGCAGCCTCACAAAGGAGTGTTATAACAATGCACTTCAGGGCAAAGCTTTTTGCACACCCACTGGCACTCAGATGGTTGAAGGAACACTAATGCTAACATACAACCTGGTGTTGTGTGAGTTGTTAAAAATAATAAGGGGAAGAGCACACAACAGGATTTGTCAAAAAAAAGTATACAGTTTATTCAGTCGACGTTTCTGCCCCAACCAGGCCTTCTTCAAGACTCAGACAATCAAATGCTGATCTTATGTACCCAACCCCGTATATTGGGACGTACAGTGTCCTTTGACTCTACAGACAGGGTCATCGAGTACGATACCCAATGCATAAAATAACTCTAAGCAATGAACCTGCTTAACCCTTTGGTCCCGATGGGGGTTACATCAGCAAAACAACATAAACAAGAAGGTGAAGAAAAATAAAAAAAAAGTCACAGAATTAAATCATTCAGCGATGGCTATCACCATGCTCAACTGAATGACCCGCGGCCACAACCCCCGGTGTCTCTGAGGTCTATAAATAAAGAGTTATGTGCTCTAATGGACAGAAGAGATCCCTACTTCGGGATCCCTAGGAGAGCCCCTAAATGCCCCCCATACAAACTGCTATATAGTCGCCTAACCCCCCGTGTGCCGGACATGCACAACTGTATTTGTGTAGCATATCTGGCACCCGAGCGGGCCAAGGAGAATAAACTATGAAAAAATATAATTAAGATGTCAAATATAAATATGTGAGAAGTGTGGAAAGAGGCACATAATGGAAGAGCAGTATCAGGGAGCAGAGACGGGTAGTGAGGCCCGCTCCAGAACAGCTCATTCGGGCAGTCTATACTGCGCATGACTGCATCGCTCCGGTAGTCTATACTGCACATGACTGCATCACTCCGGCAGTCTATACTGCGCATGACTGCATTGCTCCAGCAGTCTATACCGCGCATGACTGCATCGCTCCGGCAGTCTATACCGCGCATGACTGCATCGCTCCGGCAGTCTATACTGCGCATGACTTCATCGCTCCGGCAGTCTATACTGCGCATGACTTCATCGCTCCGGCAGTCTATACCGCGCATGACTGCATCGCTCCGGCAGTCTATTCCGCGCATGACTGCATCGCTCCGGCAGTCTGTACCGCGCATGACTGCATCGCTCCGGCAGTCTATACCGCGCATGACTGCATCGCTCCGGCAGTCTATACCGCGCATGACTGCATCGCTCCGGCAGTCTATACCGCGCATGACTGCATCGCTCCGGCAGTCTATACCGCGCATGACTGCATCGCTCCGGCAGTCTATACCGCGCATGACTGCATCGCTCCGGCAGTCTATACCGCGCATGACTGCATCGCTCCGGCAGTCTATACCGCGCATGACTGCATCGCTCCGGCAGTCTATACCGCGCATGACTGCATCACTCCGGCAGTCTATACCGCACATGACTGCATCGCACAGGTAGTCTATACTGTGCATGTGCTGTTACACACACAGGGAGCTACGCAGCCTAGCAATTTATATTATAGAGATATACACACTACAGCGCACAGTGCATCTCCCTGCGTGATGTAAGGTTACGTATCCCGCTGATGTCTCCATGTACCTGTCATTTTTATCACTCTGCCCTGAAGTTGAAGATTTATTCTCATCCTGTCGCCTTCATTTGTAACAGGCCAGATAGCAATCTCTTGTATGTTCTGACGCTTGCGTGTATAATGTAGTAGAGACACAATCTTGCGTATCTTTACTCTTGAAGGAAAACAAATGACCATTTCATATTTAAATTAGCAACTGCTATAGTGCTAGTGGGGAAATGGCATAAATTTAACTGTCCGAGTGCCAAAGTGGTATCCAATGCATTGCTCTACCTTTCCGAATACAGCCCATCATTTTATTGATATCTTAACCCTTTGAGTGCCAGAGGGGTGTGCAACGCATTTGCGCACCTGTTTGGCACTCAAAGGGTTAATATATCGCCATAGAAGCACAGAATCTGTCAGGAGGTAGGAACCAACCCCCCCCTCCAATTTAGTCTGCCTATTTCCCTATCAATTTAAACAGCACACATGTATTTAAGCCTTTGAATAACCATACATAATGACCATATCTCGGTATAATGCGGGACGCTTTAAGTTTCATTTTGCAGGACTGAGCAGGAACCAGTGCAGTCCGTCAGTGTGTGTTTTTCATTAGTGACACTGATAGAAATGATGCTGGTCAAGTTGGCCATCTAGCCCATACGTTCTTATTGATAGTAATGCTGTTTCAAGTTGTGCTCATGTGATGGTAGTCATGAAGTAATGAGTGACCCAATTCATTTTCCTGAATATAATGTATCTTAACCCTCTGACTGCCAGAGAGGTATCTCTGGCACTCAAAGGGTTAACCATTCTGTTGTCTTCACTCAGCTTCTGTATCAGTGGACTAAAGCCAGACAGAAAACCAGACATCACACAGTTAAAGGGATAGTATTGTACCCTTAAAATTAATTCCCAAGTCTTCTGTATATTAAAAGGAACATATTATACTATGTCTACGTGCTTACTTGTTTGTAGTTCAAAAGTTATGACGCACTGAAGATCACCTGCCCGCCCCTTCTTGCCACGTCACTCAGAAGATGCAGGGTGGTCAGGACGGCTGCAGCGAGGGACAAACTTCAGTAAGCACTGGGAAATCCTGCCCTCCTTCCTCAAGGGGGCAGGATCTCCCTTCTACTTAATGAAGTTTGTCCCTCGCTGCAACCGTCAAGTCGCATGATCAGATTTAGTGGGAGGCGGCCAGAAAGGGGAGGGCTGGGATCTTTATGGCTTTATAACCTTTGAACTACAAACAAGTAAGCACTTACAAATGACACAGTATGTTCCTTTTAATGTACAGAAGACTCTGGGAATTAATTTTAAAGAGACATTACTGTCCCTTTAATAGGCAGTGCTATTCTGGCTGATTCTTCGCTCAGATCTCCTTTATTCCCATGTGGTATGCACAAAAAGTCGACTTGAGTGATTTGCTCATATAGCTTTCCTCCTCCCATTTCCCCATCGTATTGAGTATTTCTATCCCACTAGCCATAGGGTTACCACCTGTTAGTGTTGTTAAAGCCGAACAGAGGCTAGATGCTTTGTGCTAAACACAGAATGATATACCACATTTTTGGTGGTCTGTTTTTAACTTTATAATTCTTTCTAGTAGGAGGCTTAATTTATGCCCTAGAGGCCTGTTTTTTAAGCAAGTAATGCATTGGGGTTCTCTCTCTCGCATTCAAGGTTTAAGACATATTTAAATCTGTCAATTACAATGAATGCTGTGGTGACAGATTTGTGCTGTAACCAATGGGTGCATAAGAGATTGAAAATGAATCTCTTAAATCCTAACTGTATGGACAAAATCGAACAGGGGAGCCCAAAACCAGACTGGCAGGTGGCACCCCTAGTTTGCCAGTCTGGATGACTATGCAAGTCCTGTGCAGACAACATAGTTAACCCTTTAAGGACTAGCTGCACTGCTGGAACTTAAGCACCACGGGGCTTTTTTTTTTTTTTTTTTTTTTTTAATTGAATTAGGGGTTTCCCCGAATGGCGTGCGTGATGTAAGTTTTCCCATGACATATATGTGCATTGTGGGTCCTTAAGGGGTTAAGGTACATAATTTATTAATTGTCACTCACTTCACATCTACTACCATATGAGCGCAACTTTAACCCTTCGAGTGCCAGAGGGCTGTACAACACATTGCAAAGCAGTGTGATTCGGATGCCTCTGGCACTCAAATGGTTAAACATAGCATTACTATTGTATCCAATTCCTGTGTTGTAACTCCTATCACTTCCACTGGGAGGCTATTCAGTATCTGTCACCCATTCCATAAAGGAGGTTTTCAGTCTTGCATTTCCTTTTAATTTTCTACACTACATTTTTAGACAATGTCCTCTTGTGCTTATTACTTTTATTTAGAAAAAAAAACAAGGGTTGATACAGGATGTTCTGTAATCCGTTACCGCCCCTCTGTTCTGTCCGATAAGCTATCCATATTAAGTATTTTTCTTTTGTTATTCAGACTATGCACCACTCTTGTAGCCCTTTTTTTTTACTAGTATAAAAGGATTTTATTGAGAATGATATAAACAATAAATCATAAATTAAGGTAGTGGTGCTCAGTCTCTTTGCTCAGGGTACCCATAAAACCAGAGAAGTATTAATGCTCCACAGGGCTCTAGACAAGATACCAATTTGGGGCCCCACATCTCATGATCTGGTGCTTCTGATACAGAGTGTTGCTAGCAGGTTCTGGCATTTTGGCTCTAATGGAAGTTGAAGCAACTGGATGATGATGGTCTCTCAACAAAAAGGGCATCTGACACAATGTTAGCGGCAGCAACCGCAGGGTCTCTGTCTGTCACTCATCAGTTGCAGACAGGGCCCCTCATATTGTCGTGGGCCCTAGGCAGTAGCTTAGGTTGACATAATGGATGATCCGGCTCTGCATAAAACACAATCTTGATTTTTCAGGGCATCCCTAAAATTTTAAATTTCATTTTTAAGGGTGTTTTGAAGGCTACAAATAAGTACATAATATATAGTTACTTAGCTCTCATAATTAGAATAACAAAATTAGCATATTATCCATAACATTTCCTTGAAGCAAAACTTTCATTTAGCATAAAGTCGCTATCCAATAATTAAACATATGGTGACTAGTTTCATAATAGTTCTATTACCTCTCAGAAGTGCCGGATTCTAAAGTCATCCTTCATTTTCAGAGACTGACGACCAGGTTAGTGCTGTCTGCATACCTGTGCTTTCAATCCCTCCCATTGCCTTATGGCACAGTGCAGCGCCTCTTAGAGGAGACCGGGACTGACAGCGCAGGGGCGCAGACGTCTCTAAGACAAGATATCTGCGCTAATGCCTGGATTCCGGTCTCAAAAGATTAAGGATTACTTTAGAATCTGTCATTTCTGAGATTTAATAGATGTATTATGAATCTAGTCACCATATGTTTAATTATTGGAGGGCGACTTTATACAATGTGAAAGTTCCGCTTTAAATATACATTTTAAACTGAGCATTAACGTTTTGATTAAAAAAAAAAAAAAAAAAACTGTATAGAAAACAAGGTGCACTCTGGACAGATGTCTGTGGCACACTAAAATGTTAGGGCAGCATGGCTAAGAATCAATGAACTAAGATGTAATGAACCATGATCTGCCAGGTTTGCTAAACCTTTAAGTGGATCTGCCACTTTGTGACAAATATGTGAATTTGGAAGAGCTTTCAAAAGCATCTGTAGTTGTTTTAGCCAAGTTTTGTTTCAAACAATAGTTTGAGATACTAAGCTTTATTTATTTGTCGGTTATGCAGATGAGGTAGTACTTCCTGGTAAGTAAGTGGCAGTCTGGATGGGGAGGAGGGTGTCTGTGCCTGCCAGATTTGCACTAACTGACAAATAAATAAGGCAAAATATGTCATATACTATTATTTTAAAGAAAACAAATGACCAAAATAAATATAGGTTCTTTTGAAAGCTGTTTCAAAATCGCATATTACAAAATGAGAGCTCCACTTTAACCCTTTGAGGACCTGGGGGGGGTGCAAAACACATTGCTAAGGAATATGTTGCATATCCCTCCGGTCTAAAAGGGTTTAGGAAACGTTGACAACCTTTGGTTCTTAACCCCTTAAGGACCAGCGGTCCCGGGGCGTGCAGTCCTTTAAGGACCAGATAGGAAACTTTGACGTGCCGTCCCATGTGACTGATCACGTGGGGTAGCACGCCGAATGGGGGACTGAAAGAGATCTCTCCGGTCTTGGAGCGATCAACTTCAGTCCCCGGTATGTATGTGACGTGCCAGGACCGTCACTGGTCCTTAAGTGACGGACTAGCGTCACGGTCCTGACACGTCAGTGGTCCTTAAGAGGTTAAGCTGATGCACTACAGCTCTCACCATCTTCTGGCTACTGGCCAGCTAAGGAGGATGGAAGCTGCAGTCCAACAGCAGCTGGAGAGCCACATTTATTCCCCCCTGTTTTTTTAATATGCTCATGTCAGCCACCGATCCTATATTATAATTCGCTAAGGATGTTTGTCATAAGCCATCATGCGGCGTAGAGATGGCTGCGCACACTGCAGTCATGTGCAGTACAGACTGCCCGCGCCATGGCTGATGCAGAGCAGGGAGCTCCGAATTCAGACCAGAGTCCTCTCTGTGCACCTTCCTGGGAGCACTGGTCCCAGGAAGGTGCACAGAGAGGACTCCGGTTTGAATTCGGAGCTCCCCACTCTGTATCAGCAGCGGCGCGGGCAGTCTGTACTGTGCATGACTGCAGCGCCGCCGGTGTTGGCCTGTGTACACGGGCTTTAAAACTAGTATATAATAATTCGCTAAGGATGTTTGTCAGAAGCCGTCATGCAGCCGCACACTCTGCAGTCATGCACAGTACAGCCTTCCCGCCCCATGGCTGATATGGAGCTTTGGCAAGTGTACACGGGCTTTAAAACTAGTAAAGAATATACAACAAACAGGCAATTTGTTTAACCCTTTGAGTGCCAGAGGGGTGTGCAGCACATTGCATAAAAAGCACTAACCAAACATACATTTCTGATAACACCTTTCACACAGAATTGATTCATTATGGCCATTTAGCGTTTTCTGTTCAATTAATTGGGTGGTTTATTTTTAAATGGTCTTGGTGTTCCTTTAGAAAATATATATTAAAGGATTTATCCTGCTGAGTAAAACCATGGTGGCTCCGCAGCTGAGAGTTGTTTTATTCATAAGTTATTGCTGCTGAAACTTGTACTTTTTGGGTGTAATACAACATGACCTGAAAGGGATAGTAATACTTAAAATGTAAAACCAAAATATGTTATACGGTTTATCTCCCTGAGTAAAACAAGAGTACCCCCACTGCTAAGTGTTTTATTCAAAAGTTATTAGAGCTCAAACTTGATTTTTTTTTTTTAGGTGCAGTATCACAGTGGCCTGAAATTAAACAGTGGCGCTGTTGCTACACCATCGCTGTCCATAGGATGGTGTAGCAACAGTTTCACTGTACAATTTCAGGTGACACTGATATTGCACCTAAAAAAAAAAAAAAAAAAAACTTTTAAATAAAACATCTTTCAGTAGTGGGATTTGCCTTGTTTTACTGAGGAGTATAAACCCTACAACTTTTTTTTTTTTTTTTTTTTACTTTAAGTATTACTATCCCTTGAAATTTTAAAGTGGAGCTGTTGCTACAGCATCCTATATAGTAGCCCATAAACTATAGCAACAGCGCCACCATAACGTTAAGGCCACGCAGTACTGCACAGATAAAATGCAAGTTTGATCTGCAGTAACTTGTAAGTAAAACATTTTCAGCAGTGGAAGTACACTTGTTTTACTTGGCAAGAAAAAACGTGCAATATAGATATTTCCCATGTTAAGCAGTACTATACCTTTAACTCTGCCATATCAAATAGTTGTCACGGAGTGTGTAGAATCTCAACTAATTAGGGTTCAGTCATCACATACATGAACTCCGAACACTGTCACAATTGACCAATTAGCCAATTAGTGCAAGTTGAGGGATCAGGGCACTAGACCACAGACCATCTTGATTTGTAGCCAATAAGACATGATTTGTACTCTTGTCCATTCCACACCACCTTTATTTTTCATTGTGAGCGTTGGTATGTTATATCACAATACATTGATGGATATGCATGATTTAATCCGTTTAGTAAATAGGGTCGTGGCACCTGCTCTACTTCTTAGTTGTGTTTGTGTTCAGAGCCCAAAATCCAGCAATTATTGATAACTAGTGTAAAAGCCCGTGTACATGGGCCAAGGTTCGGGTGATGTTAAGAGGCCGGTCCTGCTCTGCATCCTGCCGCTGATGCAGTCATGCACTGTAGAGACTGCCTGAAAGCTCAGAATGCTCCCAGCATTCCGTGCTCAAATTCATTGCAAACACCTCTGGTACTTCAAGGGTTAAGTAGCATGTACACTAGACCTCCAGTTTTAGGAAAGAATTAAAAATGGGAATTCAGTTCCTGGTAAAATAATTATGTAGCTAGCCATTGATAACAGGTTAACCATCATAGATATTAGTCAATTATGGACTTGGCTGAAACAGTATAATACGCAGGCTGCTGTCACAGTGTGAGTCACTGACACAAGCAATTATACCTGCATACGCTGCAGTTCTACTAATACATGCCTAAAAATTGCTTCTTTTGTGATATTCTTGTAGCTCATCCAAGATCAATGTTTGGTATCTGTAATTTGTAATATTTAAGCTATGATGTAAGTGAAAGTAGAAAAAAATTATATATATATAATATTGTGACGGGGGTATGGGGGTTACTGCTTGGTAGACCGGGAGTTAAGCGATTTATCCAGCCAGACAAAAAGATAACAAATTGCATTTATTAGAGGCAAGAGTGGGCATCCTGCCCATTACACGTGCTGCTGGATTACATAAAGGTTCCTTGTATCTTTTAGTCCTGACAGAGGAGTTGGGAATGGCATCCTAAGAGATTATCCACTGCCACTCTCTTTAGTCTTGGGCCATAGCTACCGAAGTTTAGCTTTCTGGCCACAATCCTTGTGGTGGGAACATCAGGGTACTTTCTGTGGCTGTAGCTGCCTTGACTTACAGCCCACAACTGAAAAGGGTACCTGGCCACTACAGTACCCACTCTCTCTAACTCTTCCAGTGAGGACACTCACCAGTCCCAGTTTCTCCTGTACACCTTTAGAATGCCCATGGACCCTAGGCCTCCCACCGTTATGGAGAGGCCTCCTCTCCTCTTCCTACATTTTTTTTCAACTCTGTCCTCTCTCACTCTTCTCTCTCCTCTTAGGCTTTTTTTCTACCCATTCCCTACAGGATCTGATGTCACAGGTACCATCTACCAGGTCTCTTTCTGCTTAGCCTGATGTGAGGGGGAAGATACACACATTCCACACACAGATTTGCCCTACCTCCCTCTATCTGACCAACACTGGCTATCTCATAACACAGTCTCTGTGGACAGCTTGACTGGATGGCACCATCCCTCTGTACATCATACACACTAACCAACCCATTCAATGCTGGTAAATGGCCAACACTGTCTAATGCATGCACACACAGGGGACATTAATATTTCAAGAATGAGAACACATGTTTAGACTATGGTGATCACTGAAAACAGACACAGTTCATTCTCTGGGTGACAGCCATTCCGTCACACACATACATATATATGTGTTAATGGGGTTTAGCTCAAATAAGGAATGGTAAATCTAGAAAAAAAAGTGTAACAAAAAAGACATGATATCCAGTGACTAGCAAGCCCCAACTAACCTTACACAGGTAAGTATGTGTACCCTATTGATTACCTGATCACTCTGCGATGGCCTTAATTAACCCTTTTAGTGGCTGAGAGGTATCCAACGCATTACTAGATACCTCATCGGCACTCAGGTAATAAAACGGACTACCTCTTTGATTCCTTGGTAAAGATCAATTCCTATGTTGTTTTATAGAACCTCCTTTTCAAGTTGAAGAGATCCTAGTGCATAGGCTCCGCAGAATAGTAACTGGAGAGGTTTCCCCTACTGGAAAGACACTTCTCATATTGGTACAGGGTAAGGTGGCCCTACCCTTTTTTTGTACCTTTGACAGTCATGCATTTTGAATGTCCTGCTTCACAGGCAGCCCCTTCCTGGACAATACTCTTACCCAGTCCTGGAGTGAAAATTCCAGAACACCAAGATGTAGAACTGGTTGGTCACTGACAGGCATGACACAAATTGACACCTGTGCTGACTTACAAGAAGTGGCTGCCAATACATAATGTAGCCCTACACTACAAGAAAATAGCTATCTGGAAGTAAGATTCCATTCTCCCTGTAATGTTCAGAACTCTGTAAGGAAGCCATTTTATTGCAGCCCATCACAAGCTCTACTTTGTCTCAGACAGTGGGCAGTTCTTTTAGAACTCTGTGGTGCTATACAGAAAGCAAGCACAATATCCCCCCATGACCTCACGTGACCTGCCAGCTCCACCTCACTAGAGCTGAGGAGAAGAACTCTACTACTGTTGTCTTAGCAGTGTCTCTGAATGGATTAATGAAAATAGGGTCACCATAATGCCCAAGTAGGCAACCGTTTGGCATGCCAGCTGTAGAAAAATAGAACTTCCATCATCCCAATTTCTTTAGTACATCTCCCCCTGTGTGAGAGAAATGTCTCATTCTTTGTAGACCTCTGAACAGGCTCCTGTTCCTTCTTACAATATTCTGCAGAGCTCTCCAACACAGAGCAGTATGGGAGTTTAGCTGTGAGCTCCCTGGTGACTTATCAGTGCATGTGCAGCTTCATGGAAAATATAATGGCTGCTACTTTTTCCTCCACAACCCTGTTATTTCAGCCAGTATAATTGTGTGGGGTCTCCAAAATCCCTGCGCTGGAATCGGTAAGCATATAATTATTCTGAAGTAGTAAACCACTGGGAACAAGCTACTAGCTTCCTCTCAGAAGGTACCTGATCCATTCTCCTTTCTGCCTCTGGATTTCTTAAAGGAGCAGTAAACTTTTTTTTAATGAAAACACATATTTTATAGAGCTTTTCCTACTGAATAAAACAAGGGTACTCCTATCGCTGTCAGATGTTTTATTCAATATTCATAGCTGTTCAAATAATCAGGAAGTGAATTTACTGTGTTTACTTCCTAATAGAAACTGCCTGTCACTTCCTGTCAGTTAGAACTATCACATTCTATGGAGAACTGTTATGTCTCTGACTTTTCTGACTTTCCTCTCCATTAGAATGTAACAGGAAATCTAATTAGAATTTGACCACTAGAGGGCACTGCTAATGTAAAAAAACATGGATTTAAACTGTAATAACTCTGGAAATATAAATCTCTCGGCATGGGAGTACCCTTATTTTACTCAGTAGGAAAATCCCTACAGTATATATTTTTTTCATAAAAAGTTTACTGCTCCTTTAAATATAACTTACCTATCTATGCTGCATGTGTGTATGAAAAATCTAAAAAATATAAACAACATTGTTAGCAGCACATGTACAAAGACAAAAGTGGATACATTCTGGAGCAAAAAAAAGCACCGATCAATGGGCTTTATGTATATGGGTAAAATGCTGCACTTCTGCAGCAAACCAGCTGGACAAATAATTACCTAAACTCTGATAATGGGATCTTAACCCCTAGAATGCTAGCTAGAGGTATCCAACACATTGCAATTTTTTGCAATACCCTGGAAACCTCTAGCGCATGGGTGTCCAACATGCAGCCCGTGGGCCAAATGAGGCCCTTCTGACCCCAGGGTGCAGCCCGCCTGAGATTTTTTTTTTTATTTATATTTTTATACAGGCTATAGTTCACCATCGTTATCAATAAATAAAAAAAACATTCCGATCACATGTCCCATGACTGAAAAACTTGGATACTCCTGCTCTAGCATTCAAGATTTTAAAGGCGCAGTAAACTTGTTTGATGAGCATCTGTTATTGGTCTTTTCCTGCTGAGTAAAACAAGCATACTCTCACCATCTTTAAGGGGACCTCAATTCTGTTGGATATTGAGTTATGGGAAGTGTGGCCTGAGCAATCCAAATATACATGCAACAGATACCAAGTTCTCGTTTAACCCTTTGAGTGCCAAATGGTATTTTAAAGTGTCCCCCTCCCACCCCTTTTTGATACTTAATGCCGTCTTCCCTTGGAGCAGCAAGCCGATCCGGATGGATCACACAGAGGGACAATCTTATGTCCGCATAAGGAAAAAATACTACCCTCCTTCATCAAGAGGGAGGCAGGGCTTTCCTTGTGCTGATAGACAAGATTGTCCCTAGTTGGACGCAACATGATGTATGGAAAAGGGGCAGGAGGGGAACACTTTAAAATAAAAGGAAAAGTGCAACATTATGGACTGTTGGAAAGGTACATTTGTTATAAAAAAGAAAAAAAATACTGAATAATCGACATTGCCTTAATATCTACATAACTATTCCGTTATTTGTATGCAAGTGAAATATCCAGCACATTTCAAAGTAATTAATTAGAGACTTTTCTAAGGCATAAGAGGTTAATAGCTTTTATATATTTGTGTGTTATAGATTTAAGGTGGTGCTAGGAGAAGATTCCTTTAACCCCTTAAGGAACGTCCGCGAGCACACGTGACCGACACTTAAGGACCACGGACTTTTTTTTTTTTTTTTTTTTTTTTTTTTTTTTTTTTTTTTTCTTCCCCTTCTGGTTCCGGGTTGGAGCCCGGAATTCCATGACGGTCTTGGCGCATCATGGGTCATTAACACAAAACAACCCATGACGTGCTATGACCGTCAAGGGACGTTTAAGGGGTTAAGGAGAGTGGGTGTGTCAATGGGTGGGGCTAAGGGCTCCTAAAGGTGCCTGTGCTGTAAATCAGGCCCGGTATATTTGGGTTGAATGTAGGCAGTTATGTTAGTCTGTATTCATTATCTAAATGAGAACAACACCTCCTAATAGCCCCCCAATTACCTTACTTTGACCAGAAAATCCTAACGGCCTAAAGTTATTTTTTTCCTTGTGCCTTTGAGAGAACATCTTCGGTATGTCCATGGAGGCAGACATGACAGTTGATAGGAGGACCTCAAACTCTTCCTCACTGTGCATGCAGTGTGTTACATACACCTCGTGTCCTTAACCCCTTCCCGACAATGGATGTACATTTACGTCCTGCAGAAACTGTCACTAAGTGACATAGGACGTGTATGTACGTTACAGAAGTCCGGGTCCCTGCGCGGCTGCACGCCGTTCAGGGACAACGGATTACGTTGGTGGAGAAAAAAAAAAATTTCCTAGCCAGGTGTTAAGTGGCGGCCAGTCACTAAGGGGTTAAAAGGTTAAGTAGACTAATGTGTTGATCCTGCTTCAGTTTGAAAAAAGCACCAGCAACTGTCATGTCTTCTTCCATGGACACAACATGCAGTTTTGAACGTTATGCCTTGAAAAAAAGGCACAGCTGCAAAATTCTTAAAGGGATAGTAACACTTCGTTTTAACTTTATTTTATTTTGTAGGCATTAAAAAAACATGAAGAATGATATAAGTCTTATCTCTCAAACCTTTATGGTTTATGAGATATTCACAAGCAAAGTTCCCCTCCCCGCCCCTTTTACCTAGTGTAAGCCATCTCTTCTCAGATGTGAGTCTGGTTGTATGACAGTACAGATAACAGAAGGGGACAATTTTCTTTGTATGAAAACAATGAAAGCCCTTCCCCCCCCTTGAGAAGTTTTTCAGCTTTTTCCATTATCTTAATTGAAGATTGTCCCTCTCTGCAGTCTACCTGGGCATCTCCCTTCTGATCTGGTTGAATGGGGGGGGATACTTTGTTTGTGAATATCTCTTAAACCATAAAGGTTTCAGAGATAAGACTTATATCATTCTTCATGTTTTTTTAATGCCTACAAAATAAAATAAAGTTAAAATGAAGTATTACTATCCCTTTAACGGTTATTACGGTTTTCTGGTTTGATAAGTGGGGCTGCTTGTTAGCAGGTATTTTCCTTAAAGTATAATATGCAACATGATGGGTTGTATTTATTTAGCTTTTATACATGGTTTTCATATTGATCTAATCTCAACAATCACTTTTTTTTTTTCTTGCATCCAATTTCAACGATCTGTAACTGCAAGACTGCCCAATGTCAAATTCAAGCCTTGGATTAGATACACACAAAGCACGGCACCTATTCAAACTCGGTGGCTAAGACTTCTTTATTATATGTGCTACAGGAATTTTTCATCTTTTCTTTAGTAGGTGAACTGGCATTTTATACCAGTGAGATACTGGAAATGAGAGATGCGTGTTTGGATATTAATGAATAAAGTGTCAGTGCTGTCTCAGTTGTTTAATGTTGACATTTTTTTTTTACTACCTCGACTTTCCACTTATTTTCTTTGGTCAAGGATATGGTTTTTATTTTCTTTCTTCCCTAGAGTCATTAAGCAGAGTGCTGCAAGCAGGTGATCTTTGTTTTTCTTACCCTTATGGCATTTTTTTTTTTTTTTATGTTTCAGTATTTGACTCCTAACTTTTTTTTTTCATGTTGTGTTTAAAGAGACCACCACCACCTCCTTCTGCCTCATGTCACTAACATTTTAAAGTGATAGTAATGTTTCACAAAAATAGCAGCTCCAATTAATCTTCATAGTAGATTGAGCCATAGAGTGTGATAAAGTATCCCCCTCCCGCCTCTTTTACCTGGTGTAAGCCCCCAATCCTCAGATGTGGAATCCAGTCCATAGACCAGACTGCTCACATCAAGGGTCAATATTCTTACTGTGAGAACAATGAAAGCCCTGCCCCCCTTGACATGTTTTTCATCTTTTTCCCTTATCTTAAAAGAAGATTGTCCCTCTCTGCAGTCTACCTGGACACTCCCTGCTGAGGTGAGTAGTGTTACATCAGTAAAAGGGGCAGGAGTGGGATACTTTATCATTCAATTACTCTTGAACTACAGCTCTGACAGAATTGAAATAACACTCTCCATGGCCCAAATACTATGATGATTAATTAGAGCTGATTTTATTATGGAACAATACTATCCCTTTAAAGACCGGTGAGGTGTGCACTGCCTGGTGAAGCAATTGGTTGAACACCCCTCTGATCCTTAGAGTTCATGTGGCATAAAAGCCAAATTGCCACTGGGAGTAATCTGCATGAATTGGTTCTCAAAATCTGGTCTATAATTAGTACTGAATATTGTGTCCACAGAGGTATTCATTTTGGAGGTCTCCAGGACCCTAAACTCCACCTTCAGAAATCATGTTATGAAGCCTTCAGTGGGAGGATTTTATAGTCATGCAAAAAGAACGATGCCATGGACACGATAGCAATAAGTAGAAACTCTAGTTTTCACCATTATTTAACAGGTCCCTGGTGTCAGAGGTTGATTCTCCAACTTGGTGAGTTTGCTGGTACTTCAGCCCAGTTCTGCCTCTTCCTGTACATTTCAGGACAACCCAGCATTCTTTTCAGCCCTGCCCCATTTAATCCCAAACCTTCTTGGTACTCCTGAGGTTGGGGACATGAAGGTTCCCATGTATTATGATTTCCAGTTATTTCAAGGATCAATGCAGGGTTCATTCATAGTGCTAGTAGGACTTTCTGCCCAGATTGGAGGACTATTAGTAGTTTTGGTGTTTTTTTAACCTAAACGATCTAGAGGAGTCCAATACCATTGTAATACAATACGTCCGGAATAGTTCATTGTAGCTGGATGATGGAGTTGTAGTCCCCAACAGCTAGAGGTCCGGCAGTTGTCCACCCCCTTAATACGATGATCTTTCCAGTATTCGAGGGGTTAATTTATTTGCATTTTTCATATATTCTCTTATTACCCTTGGCTTCTCTCTTTTTCTTTTTTTTTTTTTCTTTCATTTCTCTTCCTGTACAAAAATCCCTGTAGAGGTATTTTCAAGCTTTTAAAAAATGGTGCACGCTTCAGTAGCTCATTTACATGCCTTTTCCCATGCTCCCTTTGGCTTCTGCTGCACTTCACGCTACAAGTAGCTCATCACTCATGGGTCTACACTTGAAATTTCAGATTACTCATGGATCCGTGAAAACCTTTCCAGTATTCATTGTAATAACAAATCTGGACACATGATCCACCAGGTGTTTGATAAATCACATATTCTAGTAGATTGTGGTTTTTAATTTGTTGACCAAAAAAAGTAACCCTTCATGAACCAGTGCTTTGCAAAGCGCAGTATGAAGCAATGAGTTTCATGCACCTCTGGTCCTTTAAAGTGGGATTTCAGGGTCAGTATACAAGTGCGCTCAGAGCTGTAAGGAAAGCTCTCACATCCTTTATAATTCGCTAATGTATGTTTGTCAGAAGCTGTCATGCTCAGTACAGACTGCCCGCGCCGCTGCTGATAACGGAGAGGGGAGCTCCAAATTCAGACCGTAGTCTGTGCGCAGAGTCTCTACTGTGCATGACTGCACTGCGGCCGTTGCTTCCTGACACTGTGGCCCGTGTACACAGGCTGTTCAACTAGTAGCTTATAAACTGCCGGTTTGCTGTGCAGGTCACTGATATCTTTAGAGGTTACTATCAGCATCTTACTCATTGCTCATGGGAACTTTTTTTACTCTCTCCATAGAAGCCCAGTATTGGTGAACTCTCTGTCAATGGGCTTCTATGGAGAGATGAAAAACACTCCCTTGAGTGCAGAGTAAGGTGCTGACATTACAAAGCTGTATATATCTGTGATATGCACCACAATCTGGCAGAGAACAGAGAAGCTATAAGCTAGCTCTGAGGAAACTAGCAGTGGTTAAAAGGATCTTCTATTAACCCTATACTGTCCCTTTAAATGATTAAAGGAGCAGTAAAGTTTTATTATTATAGTGATTTTCTATAGATTTTATATAAATAAATTTGACTACTTTTGAATGAAGTATTTTGCAGAAGAGGGTAAACTTCTAGAAGATGCTTCACTCAAAAGTAATCACATCTCAAACATTCTATTTCTATCAATTGTTTTGTTTTTGTTTCTTTTTTTATAGCAAAAGAGTGAGTCTTTGGACTACAGATATTCATAATTACTAATAAATTCAGCACCACCTGGTGACCTTAATTGGAAATCATAATTTTAAATTAACTCTTTGAATGCTAGAAGGGTACGCAATATATTGCAATGCATTGCTTACCACTCTGGCACTCAAAGGGTTAACTATCTCACAGCAGTGGTGGGGTAACCTAATTTTACTCCTTTAGATAGGTAGATGGCCTTCATACAGCAGGTTATATATCTACACACTGTGTTGTGTATAGCTGTACAATACCCATCATTATCTGAAAATAATTTTTTCTAAAGATTTTTTTTTTTATTTTTCAATTTGCATCTTCTCACAGTACACTTACGTGGGAATACATCAAGGTGCAGCAAGAAGACAGCATAGCAAATAAGCTGCTTTTGACCAACATGTGACTGTGTGTGTTGATGGATACCTTTGGGTTTTCATCAGTGATCAAACAAATTTTCCAGGTTTGCATATGCAAAGCAGGGAAATATAATGAAAAGCCATTTTACATGATAACATTCCTCTGATACGAGATTACAGCATATGTGTACATATGTGTTTGCCCCATTAGCTCTAATGGGGTCTGCCATTTTGAAGTGGCAGATGGAATTCTGGGAGCTATCTGGCCATTGCTCACTGAAGAATAATCGATAGCCAGACTTGATTTGGCCTACTCTAAAATGGTTTTATGGCTAACACAACAGGGAATCAGTTGATCTAATTGTGCACTGGGCTATTCATGGCTTGATGAATTCCAATTTTTGACTATAGGTACAGTAAAATGGTGTTTTTAATTCAGGCAAGTTCCACTTCCATGGCAAAAAAAGTATGAAATTAGATAAATTTAGATACATTGGATGGCTGTTGTATGTGTTGTTTAGTTCCCCCCTCCCCAATATCAACCCTTTAAAGGACAAGAGGAGCGCGCAGCTGATTGCTTTGCAGTGTATTGCACAACCCAAGTGGTACTTTGACCTGTTAAAAGAAGTGGTCAAGATGACAAATGTGTAGGAGACAAATGAGAAGGCCTTTTTGTAGCTCTGCTATAGTCTGGTTAGGTCAAATATAAATCCTTTAAGGACAGAGGGGGTATGGACTGTATTGATCTCAATGCTTTGCACACCCCAACATGCATCTGAGATGCACATTCATATGGAACAACACACCAAGCAATGAAGGTGAAATTTCTACAATATCATGTTGGTGTTGGTGTTCTAAGGGTTTAGTAATTCTAATACTCAGGACCATATGCACCAAGAGGATCAACTCTGGAGCAAACCAACTGTACCACAAGGGACAAATAATTCTCACAGATTAAAATAGGGCTTTTACACCCTTTGATGGTAGTGAGAACTCCAATACACTACTTGGAGATTAAAGCCCCATTTAAATCAGTGGGGATTTCTCTTGGTTCTCACTTGTGTAGACTGTTTGCCCCAATAATTTATCTACATTTTGTGTACGTGGCTCAGTGTTCTTATTCAAACCTGCAGCTTCTGATTATTTATGTGAATCCACTGGTCAGAAGGAAGTCGTTAGAGCAACTCTCATTTAGTGTGGTGGACATTTTGTCACAACTCCTATTACTTTAGTGGTATACCTGGGTCACCCAAGTTATTACTAATAATAATTACTGTTAATAATAGCACTTTCTACAATAACCATTTGCTCTGTATAAGAAAGGGAAATATCAGTGGTGGATCTGACATTTAAAGCAGCTCCATCTTTCCATCTTCATCTATTTGTGCCATGGAGAGTGTAATGTTAATACTGTCAGAGTTGTAGTTCAAGAGTAATTGAATGATAAAGTATTCCCCTCCCGCCCTTTTTACCTAGTGTAAGCCACCTCCCCTCAGATGTGGAATCTGGTCTCTTGACTGGACAGGTCACAGCGAAGGGCAATCTTCTTACTGTGATCATAAGGAAAATTCTGCCCCCCTTGACAGGTTTTTCCTTTTGCTCACTGTAGATTGTCCCTCTCTGTGATCCATCTGGGCAGTCTTGCTGCTCTGAGGTGAGCAGTGTTACATCAGTAAAAGGGACGGGAGGGGGATACTTTATCATTCAATTACTCTTGAACTACAACTCTGACAGTACTGAAATCACATAATCTGGGCTGTGGAGAGGGTTAAGATTAATAGGAGCTGCTTTTTTGTGAAACATTACTGTCCCTGTAACTTAAAGGAAAACAGTCACATATCCTCATTTTCACGTAACTCAGAGTTTCCATCTCTACAGGATTTTTAGTAATTGTCAGTTTATACAGATATGCTAGTACTGTTCCACATGGAGTGGCAGTGTGGAATGTTAGCATTTAGCTGGCATGTCAGGTAGTATGGTTTAATTTACATAAACTGACAAATTTCACAGTTTTAGGTGGTTTTGAAATCTCTTCCAAAAACCACCTATTTGCAAAGTTCCACTTCAATAGTTGGTTGTCTTTGTACAATGAAACAATTCACTCAGATTGCATAAGAAATGTTTCCACAATCTGACTGGTAGGTTGGTTTATTCTTTCATGTATTTGGAGAATTTTCACAACTCAAAATCCATAATCTTCATTCAACATAAACAAACTCAAATTAAGCTGCAAAGCTGCTTTTAAAATCACGTATTTTGTCTACAGAAAATATTAATTACAGATAATAGTATGAGGGGCAGATCTGGTATGCACTGATGGATTTAGCAATCAATGCCTTTTTTATAGTTTTACGTCAAATAATTATTGCTGTTTATGTAGAAAATGAGGTTTATTAGAAGATGACATCTCTTTAGAACCGTAGAGTGAATAAATGTGTTAACCCTTTGAATACCGCACTCTTTGCAAACCCCTCTGGCACTCAGACTGTTAAAGGGATAGTAATACTTAAATTGTACTATACCCCATCTCCTGGGACTGGCGGAGGCTCTTCAGCAGAGCAGAGATCGCGTTATGGAAGAAGAAATCCTTCACTGAAATGGTCTTCTACGTGTGAGTGCAAACCAAGCACAAGTAGAAGACCATTTCAGCGAGGGATTTCTTCTTCCATAAGTGATCTCGGCTCTACTGAAGTGCGTCCGCTTGCTCAGGGACCGGATTCCCCTGCTGTCAGCTAGAACGCTGATGTCAGGGGAGAGGGAACTTTGAAAGCGGATATCTCTTCAACCATAAAGGTTTGAGAGATGCCAATGGGCTCATTTAATTCAGTTTTTTAAGGGCTACAAGCTGGGGGATAATAACTTTTAAGTATTACTATCCCTTTAAGCAGGGTAATGTTTTATATAAATGTTTAATGACAATATTTTTTAACCTATTTCCATGTACTACTATGAATATAGTGTAAGGAGAGTGATTGCTTCCAATTTTTCAAGGTTCAAATTATTAAGGAGCGGTTTCGTGTGGGCATCATTATCTATATACATTATTGTAGATCAGCGGTAGTTGATTGTTGGATTTCTGACTGTTGGGGGGGGGTACAACTCCAAAACCTTATTACCTCATTGTAGAATTCTTAAAATGATATGATTGAAGCAGAAAAGTACTAATAAAGAATGTTTGGTAATCTGAAAACAAACATATGGCCCAAGTGAACTAATGGCAGTGATATGTTTGAGGTTAAACAAGGTAATTCATTCCTTAGAAAAATCTATTATTTTAATTTGAATTGTCTCTTGTTTGCACTCACAGCCTGAAGTCTTGGTGTAGGAGGGAGATATTAATCTGAAATTGATTGGATTCATGTACAGAATGAACATTGGGTGGGAGGGTGGAAGAAGTAAGGGTGCAGAGGACAAAATCGTCTATAAACTTCAATTTGTAATATTTACAAACCTTCACAGCGTAAGAGTTCAAATTGATTTCAATATAGTAATTTAATTTTTTTTCCTGCTATTTTTACTCTTGCTTATCATACCCACATTGGACACCAATTGTACAATTCCATCCAATTGCTTTCAATGTAATTTGTGAAAGAAACAACACTCACGTTACATTGGAAGATTGTGTATAGGATAATACTCTGGTGTTGGCAGTGCTTATGTGCTTGCAACGGATTTGAATCACAATCATGGCATTTAAATAAGCACTAGCACAAATGACTAGTTTTACTTCATAATTTCATATTGATAAGAGTGTAAAGAAATTGACATTTAGAGAGTAAATACTTTGTATCATTTGAACTACATAGTGCTAAAGACATCATGGGAAATAGTGGCAGCAAATAATGTCTCACCATGGTATTACTTTAGCGGCTTACAATTTCTAAACGAGGGTTTGCCTAAACTAGAGATGCTATGTGTAAAAGCATCCATCAACTTTAACCTAAAAAGCGCGTTACAGCCATTAGTTCTCTTATTCCCCTTTAAATCAATGTTTGAGTGAGGAACTACTGGCGGTATACACAAAGAAAGGGCAGCAATCCTGGAACAGAAACTACACTAAAGGGGACAATGAGGTCACCATCGCACGTCATTGCTTTTCAACTCATTCAGGATCTCTCTATTATTAAAGCATTTTAGAAGTCCCATTGAAACCAGTGGGGATTTTCATTTGTCTCTTGTGGTGCAGTTGGCTTGCTTCAGAATTGCTCTTTCACTGTCGTCCAATACAGGTCACTGGTACCATGGGATGTGTAGTCCCCTTTAATAGGCAGGAACAATTATGCAAATAATTTGCAAGGGGCGGAGCCTCCCCTCTTACTTAAGCCACCTTCTGGCCAGAGCCACCCATATTGATTTGTTCCTGGTGTGCTTGCACACCAGGCAGAGAACAGCTATGCTTCTTAGAGTTTTATTATTTTTTCTTCAAATATGGAATACCACCATTAGGAGGGTGACCATGGCTGTGAATGCCCTCACCCGAAGTGGCTAGTGCAGCTTCCAGGGATTTCTGTGGACCTATACCTGATGAGGGGACAGCTTGTGTTAAGCAGCTCCCCTGTTGGGGAAATTACCTCTGGTTCTTTCCCTCCCTATCATGGTCACCTGAAGACAGAAGTCTGCGAGAAAGGTGAGTCACCCATTGAGTGCTGAAGGTCCACTTGTCCCCACAGTGTCCCTTTGATGGGCTTGTATTTGGGAGTTTTAATCACTCCAGCACTCATAGGGTGTTTTTATTGCATTATCACTATTTATGCAATTTCTGTGTTATTCTCTGAGTTTTGGAGCATTGGGTATTCATTTATTTATGTTTCTCATGTATTTCATGCTTGTTTGGGCACTTTTTAATGTTTTACTAAACTTTATTAAAAATGGTGTTCCGCGCCTTTAAGCGCGGCTTTTTCCCGCTCAGCAGCAGAGCTCCTTTACTCTCTATGGGAATTCACAGTTTGGGACATATCTCTGAAACCGCTTGTCACAGCAACTTCAGAGTGGGCTCATTTTAATGCTAGGCTCCTGCTCTATCATCCGGTTGGTGTTTTATTAATGTAGGGGGTTCAGGGGGGCTTCGGGCACTGTTTGGGGTACTTGCATAGGGAAAACTACATTTCCCATGAGCGCTTAGCTCGCGCTCGTTTCTGATTGGCTGTCATGACGGCCGCCATTTTGTGGTACTTTTCCAAGGCGAGTACACTACGCAGGGACCGAGCCTTCTCTCTCCTCACCAGATTAACCCTTCGCTGGCCAGATAAGTCCGTTTTTAGACCTTTTCTGGGGTGAAACTTTAATCTTTAACACTTTTCTGGGTGATAGTGTTTGTTGTGGGGTATATTGACGCTGTGAGCATGTCTACTTCACTGGAGCTAGGGGCTAGACCCAAGACTAAGGAGGCTGGGGGGTCTTCTACCCCCATGGCGTTTTGCTCCTCTTGCCACATTGGGCTGGATTGCGATAATGTGGGGGATCTATGCCCTAATTGTACTGATAAAGATAGCAACCCTGGGCTTCCCAGCCACGCTATTGAGCCATCTTGGGTGAGGGAGTTTAAAGCTGCCACTAGGGATCTCAGATCCACGCTTCAACTCTTTCCCTCTCAGGTACAGGGGGCTCTCCAGGTCTGGCAGACCCCCTCTACTATCAGGACCTCCCTGCCTAAGCCACAAGGAGCTCCTGATATCACTGATTCTTCTGAAGAAGAACTTTTACAGGATTCTGATGCTGAGGAACGTACTGTTATTGAATCTAACAGGTCCATTGGGGACCCCTATGAGTGTGACCCTGAAGTTTCGGCTGAGGGTCTGATCAGAGCGGTTCTGAATACGCTCAACCTTCCTCTGACTCAGGAATCCACTTATGATCCTACTGATGTTTTTCAGAAAAAGCCATCTAAACCTGTTGTTTGTTTTCCAACTAACCCTACTCTTGCCCGTCTGGTTTCTGAGGCATGGAAGAATCCTGATAGATCTTCCTCTGTCTCCAAAAAGTTTGCCAAACTTTACCCTTTTCCCGAAGCGGAGCTGGCAAAATGGGTTCATCCTCCCAAGGTGGATGCTCCTGTGTCTAGACTATCCAAATCTACTGCTTTGGCTGTCTCAGATGCCTCTGCCTTGCAGGACTGGACGGATAAGAAATTAGAGCTCTCTCTTAAATCTATTTTTGCCTCTATTGGCACTGCCATGCGCCCCACCTTTGCTGTGGCATGGGTTAATAGGGCTATTGCAGCCTGGACTGAACGACTGACTGAAGCGGTTCGCCAGGATGCGCCTGTATCTGAACAGTTGCAGCTTCTTGCTAATATCACTGAAGCTCAGAACTATGTTGCTGATGCTGCTTTTGATGCTGTGCGCATGATGGCGAGGGCCTCCACTTCTTCTGTGGTGGCTAGACGCGCTCTTTGGCTGAAAATTTGGTCTGCTGATACAGCCTCTAAGAAAGCCTTGCTTTCCTTGCCCTTTCAGGGGAATTTGCTCTTTGGCTCTGAGCTCAAAGAAATGATCAGTGAGGCTACTGGCGGTAAAAGTACTCTTCTACCCTCAGTCTTTAAGAAAAAGTTTCCAGCCAAACGCAATCGGTCCTTTCGTTCCTTTCAGACTGAGACACGCTCCTCGGCCCAAACGGGTCCTCCCACTACGCGCTCCTCCTCCAAGCCCAAACAGTCCTGGAGGCCCAAAGTTGCCTCCAAGGCCAAGACCTCCAAGACTGCTTCGGCATGACTCGCCGAACCCGGGTCCGCATCCGGCTGTAGGCGGTCGTCTCCGCATCTTTCGCCGGTCTTGGGAGGAGTCAGTGGCGGACCCATGGGTTCTTCAGGTGGTGTCAGAGGGATACAGGATCCCTTTCTCTTCCCTTCCTCCTTTTCGGTTCCATTTTACTCGTCCTTCTCAGGAACCCTCAAAAAGGCGTCTGTTCGACGACGCTATTCAGGATCTCTTGGACAAAGAGGTCCTGGAGGCGGTTCCGCAGGGGGACACAGGTTCAGGATTTTATTCCAACCTGTTTGTGGTAGCCAAAAAGGACGGAGGAGCCCGTCCCATCTTGGATCTCAAAGATCTCAATGCCTATGTGGTGACTTCCCACTTCCGCCAGGAGTCCCTGCGCTCTGTGATTGCAGCAATGTCTCCAGGGGAGTTTCTTGCCTCCCTGGACCTTCAGGATGCTTATCTTCACATCCCTATTCATCCAGAGAGCAGGAAGTATCTCAGGATTGCCTGCCACAGGGGACACTTTCAATTTACAGCGCTCCCCTTTGGACTGACTACAGCTCCTCAAGTCTTCCAGCGGGTGCTGGGCTCCTTGATAGCGGTGCTCCATCAGGATGGGATCAGAGTGACACCCTACATGGACGATCTCCTACTGAAGGCCTCCTCAGCGGAGCTTCTCCACCAGCAGTTGCAGAGGTGCATGCACACCCTGAACCGTCACGGATGGATCCTGAATCTGGACAAGTCGGACTTGATTCCTTCTCAGAGGCTTCTGTTCCTGGGTCTCCTGTTCGACACTCGCCAATGCATGGTGTTTCTTCCAGAGGACGTGGCTCACCAGATAGCCGTCAGAGTGGCTGGGATTCTGGACATGGACGAAATTCCAGTTCCGAAGTTGTCGTCCTTAGTGGGGAAGTTCATTTCCACGATCGAAGCAGTACCATTTGCCATGGCCCACTCCAGGGATCTTCAGAGATTTGTGATCCAGACGTGCAGGAATCATCCAGATCATCAACATCTGTCTGTTTCTCTTCCTCCTCATGTCGAGTCGAGTCTGCACTGGTGGTTAGATCTCTCTCATCTCTTGAAAGGGAAATCCTTTCTAGTTCCTCATTGGACCACAGTCACAACGGATGCCAGCCTTCGGGGCTGGGGTGCAGTCTGGGGTCGCTTCAGTGCTCAGGGGAACTGGGGTCTGGAGGAATCCATGCTCTCCATCAATGTTCTGGAACTTCGAGCTGTCCGGCTGGCCCTGAGGCACTGGGAGTCTCAATTGACCGGTCTTCCAGTCAGAGTAGAGTCCGACAACGCTACGGCGGTGGCTTACATCAACAGACAAGGCGGCACAAGAAGCGGTTCCGCCTGGTGGGAAGTCAAGGATATTTTGTCTTGGGCAGAAGATCACGTGCCTGTCATCTCTGCAGTTCATATTCCAGGCGTGGACAACGTCATGGCAGACTTCCTCAGTCGTCACACCGTCGACAGCGGAGAATGGGCTCTTCACCCAGAGGTGTTTCACATGCTCACTCAACGGTGGGGGATGCCAGTGGTGGATCTGATGGCTACCAGACACAACAGGAAGGTTCCGGTGTTTTGCTCCCGTCTGAGGGACTCCCTTGCTCTAGCGGTGGATGCCTTGTCGATCCCTTGGGACTTCTCCCTGGCTTACATCTTCCCCCCTCTTCCTCTATTGATCAGAGTTATTCGGAAGTTGAAGAGAGAACGTTGTCCTGTCATCCTGATTGCCCCAAACTGGCCTCGCCAGTCCTGGTTTCCGGAATTGATGGCCATGTCAGTGAAGGATCCAATCCCACTTCCGGCCCGTCCGGACCTGCTTCTTCAGGGGTATCTGTGGAAAGAGGATGTTCACTCTCTCCGTTTGATGGCATGGCGGTTGAATCCTCGATTCTAGCTAAGAAAGGCTTTTCTCCTTCTGTGGTGTCGACGATGCTCAGTGCTCGTAAGCCTGTGTCTTCCAAGATCTATCATCGCATTTGGTCAACTTTCGTGACATGGTGCTCTGTCAAGCAGTTGTCTCTTGACTTCCATCTTCCCACTGTCCTGGCCTTCTTGCAGGACGGTGTGGACAAGGGGCTCAGTCTGAGTTCCCTCAAAGTTCAGACCTCTGCCTTGTCTGTGTTTTTCCAGGAACGGATTGCCATCCTTCCTGATGTGAAAGTCTTCTTCCAAGGTGTGACTCATGTTCGACCTGCCTTCAAGAGTCCTGCTCCCCAGTGGGATCTCAATTTGGTGCTGGGAGTTCTTCAGCGACCACCGTTTGAATCCTTGGCTTCCATTCCATTACGTCTTGTGACTTGGAAGATGGCCTTCCTTTTGGCTATTGTGTCAGTACGCCGGGTGGCAGAGTTACAGGCATTGTCTTGTCAACCTCCTTACCTGGTGTTCCACAAGGATAAGGCTGTGCTTCGCACTACCAAGGAATTCTTACCCAAGGTTGTGTCTGAGTTTCACATCAATCAGGAGATTGTGGTTCCCTCTTTCTGCCCTAATCCTTCATCTGACAAGGAAAGAGTTCTCCATTTGTTGGATGTGGTGCGTTGCCTCAAGTTTTATGTTCACCGCACCGAATCTATCAGGAAGTCTGACGCTCTATTCGTCATTCCTGAGGGGCCTAGGGCAGGAAGACCGGCTTCCAAAGTTACCATTGCCTCTTGGATTAAGGCTACCATCCGTGAAGCCTATAAGTTGAGGAATAAGCATGTTCCCTTCAGGGTGACTGCCCATTCCACCAGATCTATTGGGGCCTCCTGGGCCTACAAGAATCAAGCTTCTGCTGATCAACTGTGCAGAGCGGCCACTTGGTCCTCTGTGCACACTTTTTCTAAGCACTGCCGAGTTGATGTACTGGCATCGGCTGATGCCAGCTTTGGAAGGAAGGTCCTGGAGGCAGTCTTGCCTGTGTAGGTCTTCCGCTCTGTGATCCTTAGTGCTTCCTTACTGTTGAGCCCGGTTGGCTCGTGTTCCGTGTGCTGTGTTAAGTTCAGGGATTGTTCCCTTGCTTGGTGTCCGTTGACACTTACAGTTTGGGCTATGTTATCAACTGGTTAACAGTTCTAGTGACTTGGGCCTTGCGCCTGGTCCTTGCCTTACTTCCCGCCTCTGGATCAGCTCAATGTTTGTACATCCCATGGTACCAGTGACCTGTATTGGACGACAGTGAAAATAGGATTTTAGTCTTACCTGTTAAATCCTTTTCACTTAGTCCATACAGGTCACTGGTCTCCCACCCTGTCAAGGGACCAGTCTTAGCTCTCCTGTGGCATTCAGTGGGAGACCGTTCGGGCATGCTCACAGGAGTCTTTCTTTTTGCTTACCTGGGTCAGTTTAGGGTCTCAAATCAATATGGGTGGCTCTGGCCAGAAGGTGGCTTAAGTAAGAGGGGAGGCTCCGCCCCTTGCAAATTATTTGCATAATTGTTCCTGCCTATTAAAGGGGACTACACATCCCATGGTACCAGTGACCTGTATGGACTAAGTGAAAAGGATTTAACAGGTAAGACTAAAATCCTATTTTATTCTTTGTGGATACGGCCCTATGTGTACAGTCTTGCATACCATGTACCTCTCTCCCCCTGTCTCACTTCCCGTCCTTTCTCTTTATCTTTCTCTCTTATACATGCGCACTGCCCCAGGGAAGAGCGGTGAACATTTCGATAGTCCTCTAGCCCGGGACGTGCCAAGATTAGGCTGCGGTCTGCCTCATTATAAGGTTCTAAAGTCTGCAGGGCAGGCGACTCTGCAACCCGCGATGTAGAAAGAACTCCGGTAAATGACCTCCTGTACCTCTCTTTTACTCGCTTACCATTTGTACTGAGGACAGGTGTGCATCTATAGGGAAAGCTCACATATTGAGGTCTGCACCAAATACATTCCTCGCTTTAAAGCAATTAATGAGAAATAAAGGGGACACACATACAGACTCCTCACCAAGTATACTGAAAGTTAAGACTGTACAAGATCAGGATTGTAATCGCCATTTGCCCATCCATGTTTTGTAATTTAATGCCACTTTACAGCATACAGTGTTTATATTAAGACGTGTTATCCTAGAATGGAACCTAGTGTGGCCAAGGCAAGTATTTGGAACTAGAGCCTACACTCTAAGCATCACCTGTTTTATGCACTGTGGTTAACCAAATACAATGATGAAACCTCTTTAAAGGGGACAGCAGACCTTTATTAGCAGAGCTTGATTTCCCAGTAGGCAGCTGCCTATACCAAACAATTTAACCCTTTGAGTGCCAGAGGGGTATGGAATACATTTCAAAGCAATGCATTCCGTACCCCTCTGGCACACAAACGGTTAAAGTGGTGCTTCAGCTGTGCTGGCCACACCCACATTCTGAATTGTGGGTGTGGCCAGAGCAATCTCCGTGTCCCTGAACCAGTTTATATACACGTTTATACCTTGGGTGCTAGAGATCTCCCCAGTACATTGCAAAGTAATGAGTTGGAGATCTCTCTGGCAACCCATGGGTGGTGGTCTGGCTTTTCATAGGCTAAGGGTATTTTCTGTGACGGGAAATAGTGGATGGACCTGGGAGTGTTGTCATTTGAGAAGTGGGGGTGTGGCTGTGTGTGGAGCACCTACAGGGCTTTAAAGCAGGAACAAGCCCTGGTTCTCATGAGAACTTATCAACCCCTCTGACCCTAGTTCTGAGAAAAATGCCGAGAGACTCTTCATTCAAATATTATTACAGTACTAGCCTGAATTCTTGTCAGGTTTTGAATTTAACATTTTCCTGGCCTGGTGGATCTGGTGATATCTCAGTTGGTCTGCAACACAAGTCTTCCGTAGATGGTAATCCTGACATTGCAGAAAAATTGTAAACTAAAACATAACCAAAATGTGAATTAAGTATGTCCCAGTAGTGTGAGTGCACCCCTGTAGTCCGTACACCAAAATAATGACTACTGGGGTGTGGGATTTAACCACCTGTCTGAGATTACTAATCTTCAACTTTGATGATATACAGTTGCTATGCTTTAGGCTTGCTTTGTGTGGAGAGAAGGTCCATGCTTTATTTTGCTGAGTTCAGGTTCATATTTGTTGAAGTCATTAGAGACTGTAGACTTTATCCCCTGAATGGGGTGGGGAGTTTTTATGGTTTCAGAAGGTTAAGTGAAGTTTCAAGCAATGATACCACATTGTATGTGTGAGACTGTGTGTTAGAATAGTGTTTCTTCTCCTACTCCACCTAAGTAGGTGTTTTCAGCAATTAAAGGGGATATTTCACCCCTTCGCAACTTTGCCTAAATCGTTTAGTTATATATTATAAATAATGAAAAGTGTAAACATTAAAAAAAAAAGTTTGTTTGGAGAAATGTAAAGAATAAATGCAGCTCTGTACCCACTTCTGGGCAGACTGTGTTTAACAAATCTGTACAGCATCCTGACTCTTCTATACAGCCTCCTCCAATGATGGAGGCTTGTGTCTGTAAGCTGGAGCGCTCTCACTGGCAGAGAATGATTTCTGACCAGTGAGAGCGCTCCAGCTTACAGACAGAAGACTCCGTCATCTGAGGAGGCTGTATAGAAGCGTCAGACTGCTGTACAGATCTGTTAAACACAATCTGCCCGGAAGTGGGTACAGAACTGCATTTATTCTTTAAAGTTCTCCAAACAAGCGTGTTTTTTTTTTTTTTTTTAAATGTTTACACTTTTCATTATTTATAAATATAACTAAACTATTTAGGCAAAATTGTGATGGGGTGAAACGTCCCCTTTAATGTGGTAGCATTTACATTGAAACAAACCTTTTGATTGATAGTTTTGCATCCTGTGTTGTCACTGAGTTTGGACTGCTATTGCACATTTAGTGAATTGCTTGTGCTGAAGTTTTGTATATTTTATTAACACCTAAATGTAAATGGTGTCATATAAATAAACTATCCTATATTCCCAGTTGGGATCTGTAAAGAGACAATGTCACCTATAAACTAATTTGGTTATTTTGAAAGTGCTTTCAAATCGAAATATATATATATAATAAATATTAGTTGAAGAGCCTGACGCGGGCAGTCTCTACTGCGCATAACTGCAGCACACGCAGCAGTCTCTACTGCACAGGACTGCGTCGTTACACACATTTTAGCAGATTATTATATAGGATATATGCTGTATTAACCATTTTTATCTTGAAAGTTTGTATTTGAGTTTAGATTTATATAATTTATCTAATTAACCCCTTAAGGACCCATGATGTGCCAGGACCATCATGGACAAACTTGCGTTAAGGACCAGTGATGGTCCTGGCATCTCATGGAATTCAGGTGTCCCCACGTGGCTGCACACCAACCAGGGATCCCTGAATCCAATGTGGCAAAAAAAAAAAAAATCTCCATGGACTTTAACCGAGCGTCCGGTTGTTAAAAGGTTAAGGCATGCAGTACGGGTACTTCCTGCCTTAGCACTACATTACCTCCCCCTGTCATTGAAATGCGCGGGGAGAAGAGCAATGAATTGCTGAGCAGCGTCACTGAGTGGGGATGGAAGGTAGGGCTAAGGCAGAAAGTGCCAACATAGCATACCTTAATTTGCATAATCTATACATCTAACTAACTTGTTTTCTAAATTAAAAGAAAATAACATTTGCAACATATAATTGTTTTTAGGTGATAGTGTCCATGTACAGTTTCTCTTTGTACCTTTACCTTTTAGTGCTTTATCACATTGTTGGATACCTCTCAAGCACTCAGATGGTTAACCCTTTATGAACAAGAAGGGTGTGCATCACATTGCTTTGCAGTGCTTCTTGCAATGACCATTTAAAGGGATAAATCTGGTCCTAAACTTTCTATTGCATGAGTAGGAAACTGTCCTCCTGTTCCCTGTAGCCAGTGATTGATCTTGTTTGTACAAGCTTAATATGATTGACTCCTGGAAGGAGATGTGCACACTATCATAGGAGTAAAAATGCATGTGGTTCTCATATGATGGAAGTGAATGTCTACTTCCCACAATGATATGCCTTCACTAACATTTGCTTCATATATGTAATTGTTATAACCATTTACTGCAGGCAGGTTATTTCACAAAAGAAAAGTGGCAGGTGTAGTTTTGTGCTTCTGGCACCCCTACGGTGTGTCAACCCATATCAATGGGTTGCCATTTTTCTTGGGCTGGTAGAAAATACTGAATACAGTAGGAAATGCCATCATTTTCAAATATTTTAGTATCATTGAAGTGGTGGAAATATATATATAAAAAAAAAAAAAAATTCCCTATAGCGCCACCTTATGGAAATTTTTTCACATCAGCCTAGGGATAGAAAGGCAACCAACATCTTATTGATGCTGGTCAGTATCTACTTTCCAGAATGATATGACTTGCATACCTTTCCTTACACCTCTATTAGGTCCATTTTAGTGCAGACAGCCTATTTAAAAACAGAAAACATGTTGGTGTCATTTTCTTAGAAGAGGAGTAGCTAATGAATGCAGTAAGAAATTCAGAAGTTTTCAGATTTCAGTACATATGTTAGGGTGAAAATGTGTAAAATATTTTTTTCCTGTAATGCCACTTTCTGAAAACATTTGTGCACACCAGATTAGGGGGTAGAAAGTCAAGTGACCCCTCATTTGATGATGTGATTTGTCGTCTTTCCAAAATGTTATGCTCTGCGTACTTTTTCTTCGTTTCTGTAGTTGGTACAACCATTTTAGTACAGGAAAGTTCTGAAAAATGAGAGCTTGTAGTTCGTGTGGTTTTGTGCTTCTGGTACCCCCTACAGTAAGTCAACTCATATGAATGAAGTGCCATTTTTCTGGTAAGTGCAGTAACTAATTATTACAGTAGTAAATTCCATAGTTTTCAAAGATTTCAGAACATTTGAAGTGGTGGAAAAGTAAAGTAAAACACACAATTCTTTTCCTTTAGCGCCACATTCTGGAAACATTTGTCCATACCACAGTAGGGGTAGAAAAGCAAGTGACGGATAGCAAAAATACTGAAAATGTGTCTGGCCTGCAGGGTACAAAAAAATTCCCAAAACCCCTGTCACTGAAGGAGTTAATCCTTTGGTTGCTAGAGAAATGTCTAGAACATCCAAAGGGTTAAATAATAACAGTGAATGGGTTACCTACTTTGTCTATTTGTAAATCTTACCCTGCTTGCTATTTTCTTTAAGACCTATGGCACCCGCATAGGAACAAAGATTGCTAATTTGTTACTCATTTTAACAGACACCCTAGGATGGGAACTTTGTTTTTCTTTTTGTTGATTCTGGCTGGGGGGGTCAAAAAGGGAATCTGATTTGAATAACCATGAATCTTTATATCTAACTATGTTGTCTGTTTGGGTTTTCATTTCAAGCTGCAGAGAAAGATGGAGAAAAGCCTAGGGATTCATATTTGAGATGGAGTGAAAAGAGGAGGTGTCCGTAGGAGGGAGAAATGGGACTCTTAATAGCTCAGGGGAAGGGAAGCAACAGCTGTCAAACAGACAAAGGCACATGCACGGTGATCCTCAAAGCGACAGGTTGATTGTTCAGCAGGAATAGTAATTAAATGTTTTGTTTTGACACTTTGATGGTTCATCATGGACCCGTGTCTGAATCTTGCAAACTCTTTACGCTCAGTTACATCAAATTGTAGTGATTTCATCCTGTTGCATCACAAGCTATATCAACTCTGAATGGGGGTGTCCAATCCCTTCTGGTACTCAAAGGGTTAGTGTATGTACTGGACATTAATGCATAACATTTAGGAAAAAAATCAGACTTTAGTAGTAATTCAAATCCAGTTGTATGTCAATTTTTTTTTTTTTTTTAATGTTCCTTTCAAGTTGCTTCTTTTACTAAACCTGTATCAGCCTAATTTTTTAAATTTGCAGTTGGGTGTGATGTCGCACAGGCAGTCGTAATGATTGGCTTCCTCTACAAAGCCCCTCCCTTGTTTGTGACATCAGCCCTTTATTCTTGGAAGGGGCTTCTCAGTCACATGACCAATGCTATGAACTATATAATTAAAATATATATATATGTAAATGTAAAATTTTACTTGGGATAAATGTTTAGTGGTATAAATACAAAATTAATGAGCAGTCTTTTTTTAGTGGACTAGCATTCAGTTTTCAGGATGAGCTTTCTAGAGTAACAGCCTCCCTTTATCAAGGCAACAGATTGCTTTTGTCTTGTTAAATGAAAGTTGTTACACTCAGTAGCTTGTCCTGAAAACTGAATGAAGATACCTTTTTTGGGCTATCGCATACTGCAATACTCCTATATATAGCTGTTGGTTTTATCCACTTCAGGCTGTGGAGTTAGGCTCCAATGGTCTTATGCACATAAGAAAAGAAAAGCAATTCTGGACAAAACCATAGTACGATAGAGGACAAATAATAGATCCCAAAAATTCCTATTGATTTAAGTGGGAAAAGCCCCTTGAATTCTAGAGAGGTAGAACTCTAGCGGTTAAGGAGTCTAATTCCCCATTTAAAGGGATAGTAATACTTAAGTATTACAAATCCCTATATTCAAGCCCTAGTAAAAAAAAATACATTGCCCCCAGTGTCATCTGTCAAACCTTTATGGTTTGAGAGATAATCGCTTCTAAAGTTGCCCTCCCCCTTCCCCGTAGTCAGCATTCTAGCTGACTCAGGGAAATCCGGTCAGAGATCATCAGGCTGCTCTGCAGCAGAGCCGCGATCGTGTTCACTAAAAAAAAAAAACCTTCACTAAAACGGTCTTCTACGTGTGCTTGCAAGCCAAGCACACGTAGAAGACCATTTCAGTGAAAGTTTTTTTTTTTTTTTTTTTTAGTTAACGCGATCAGGCTGTGCTGGAGAGCCGCCTGATGATCTCTGACCGGATTTCCCGGAGTCAGCTAGAATGCTGACTACGGGGAAGGGGGAGGGCAACTTTAGAAGCGATTATCTCTCAAACCATAAAGGTTTGACAGATGACACTGGGGGCAATACGTTTTTTTTTGTTTTGTTTTTTTTAAACTAGGGCTTTAATATAGGGATTTGTAATACTTAAGTATTACTATCCCTTTAAAGGGTAACTGTCATCCCTATACCAGCTTACCTCATTGTCATCCTCCTGCAGCGATAACCTTTAATCGTTGTTGTTGTTTTTTATATATAAAACTAGTTGAAGAGCCCATTACACGGGCCACAGTGCCACTGCCAGCCGGTCGTGGGGCAGTCATGCGCAGTAGAGTGCCAGCGCTGTGGCTGATACAGAGCTGGATGCTCCTTCAGAGTGCCCCGCTCTGTATCAGCTTCATCATGGGCACTCTACTGCACATGACTGCGTCATTACAAACTTTCTTCCAAATTGTTGTATAGGATGCATGCTCTTGTGATATTTACATTATTAAAAAATGAGCCGTGGCCTTACTTCCAGACAGATTGCAGTTACAGCCCTGCACCATGGTCTGCCAATCTTCTTCTGTTCCTCCCCAAGTATTGTCACGTTCCAACCAGCTTACATGGAGAAACCCTCCGTCATAGGAGGATGTTGGAACGTGACAATATTTGGGGAGGTAACTGAAGAAGATTGAGAGGCTGTGATTAAATGTTATCACTATAGGAGGATGGCAATGAGATAAACTTGTATAGGGGTGATAGTTCCCCTTTAAATTAAATAGGACGTTTTATTTGTCCCCTATTGTGCAGTTGGGTTCTTCCAGAATTTCTTCTTTTATGTAGTGTGAAAGGCTCTGTATGCCCTGGGAATAAATGGCTCTTGATTTAGCAGATTCATTTACCTAGGTAGGTATCCTCTATACAGCAGTCATTTATATCCATTTATTTTTTGCATTATATCTATTTAAATCTGTCTCTGAGTCGTATCTCTTCACAATAAACAATGGGCATCGATAGACTTGAATGGTTCATAAAGGCCACAGGTTTTTATCAGATTATAAACAGAAACAAATACTAGTGGATTGCAAGAGAGAGAGAGAGAGAGAAATCAAAAGCACAAAAATAGACTATTAAGACATACATGACTGCTGTATGAAGAACACTTACCTACTTAAATCATTCTGTTAAACAAAATAAGAGCCACTTAGTACTGCAGCGGGAATGTTGGACATGCAGACCTCTACATGCTAGACTGCACTGGAGACATCTCTAACACCCAACAGTTTAAAGTGACAGTCAACCTCCAAGTTCAGAATATTTAAAGTCAAGCTGCCTATTATTTTTTAAACTTTTGTCCCTGAAGTTAATCACATTGAATTTATGTTTCTAGAGAGATTCCTATCAGGGATTGTGAAGGTGGAGATTGTTGATACAGTGTTGTACTATCCCTGCAGTGCTGAGCGCTCTGTATGCTGTAGCAGAGGCAAGCTGTTTTGAGGGAGAGATTCAGAGCTGAAATGAACTGCTGTATGAATAACGCCTGCCTAGATCATTCATTCTTTTAACCCTTTGAGTGTGTTGCATACCTTTCTGGCAGGGGAGGGCTGGCAACTTGTGGCCTGGGGGAAAATACAATAAAGTAGCCTATTTCTGTTATTGTTCAAGACCATTGTCCCAGCCCACCCCCACGTAGCTTACAAAGAAAAATGGGGTTACACTTCTGATACTACAGCGCTTACAGTTGAAATGAAGCTATGGTTGTGATACCACAGAGCTTACAAGAGAAATGAGTTATGCTACTAATGTAGCTCCATTTGGATTGTAGCTCTGTGGTATTAATAGTGTAGTTCTATTTACAGCAGCAAGTGGGAGACTGCGTGAGTCAGTGGCCCACTGGTCCAGACATATGACCGGCCCAGGGGGCAATTGCCCTCCCAGGCCAGCCCTCCCCTGCTTTCTGGCACTCAAAGTGTTATACAAAATAAAAGCTGCTCGGTACTAGGGCATGTCTGTCAGACTTGCAGCCCACTGCATGCTAGATCCTGACATTTCTCCCAATGTAAAAAAAAAAAAAAAAAAAAAAAACACACTCCGCTGTTGAAGCCATATCCTCCTATATAATATTTTGCTAGGATGTTTGTCAGAAGCAGTCATGTGCAGTAGAGACTGCCCCTATGCATGGAATTCTGGGAGCATGGAATGCTGGGAGCACAGAGAATGCTGGGAGTTCTGTGCTGGGAGCATTCGGTGCTTTCAGGCAGTCTCTACAGTGCATGACTGCATCTGCGGCAGGACGCAGAGCAGGACCAGCCTCTTAACACCACCCGGACCATGGACCATGTACACGGGCTTTTACACTAGTAACAGATAAAACGCACGTTCTCTGTGTCTCTTTGTGTGCCAAAGGCATCAACGCAATGCGGTGGATACCTCTGATGCTCAAAAGGATAAAGGCCAGACAACACAAGCACTGGCGTGCGCACAGAGTGTTTTTTTATACATGGCATGAGATTTGCCTGTCTAGTAAACTACTTTTCATTACACTGTATGTAATAATCACACATGTACTAATGTATAACACAGACCCTAGCAGCCATTCTTGGCGGAAGATGTTGCGTATGTGACCCTTGACTGTATTTGACTTGGACATTCCTGTACCTGGGTATAAGGGATAGTAATATAAGAAAATAAACAGAGGTCAGATTGATCGTTATAGTTTTTTGTAAAACATGTAGAGCAGTATGTCAATCGTATCGGACTTGTAGTTCAACAGTAATTCAATTACCTCATGTATGCCAACTCATGTGGAATCCGGTTGTGCAACCAGACAGCTTGCTTTTTGCTCTGAGCCTAAGGAAAACCCTGCCCACTTTGACGAAGGAGGGCTGGATTTTCCTTATGCTCATTGAAGATTGTCCCTCGCTGCAATCCATCTGAACCGACATGAGAGGCAGCGTTATGTAAGTAAAAGGGGCGGGAGGGGGATACTTTATAATTGAATTACTGTTGAACTACAAGTTTGATGCGATTTGCATACCACTCTGCACGGTTAAGAAAAACAATACTGATGAATCAGAGCTGTTTATTTTCTTATATTACTTTCCCTTTAACCGTTTAGGAGCATGCAAATCATTGCTCACCCCTCTGGCACTTGGTGTTAGTCTGTTTAAACAACCCCCTCTCACGCTCACACCTCTCTCTCTATTACTGTTAGATGGAGGTGTGTGTGATTTGATCCTCAGATTTGTTCATCCATCAAAACATCAAGATCTTTGTCGTCCCCAGACATACCAGGATCAATGGATGACATCAGGAACACAGTGTATTTAGCTGTGGGCATAATCCAAATTATCAGATCTTGTGCCTTCAACACTAGTGGAGGAGGGGGGGAGCACAGCAATATTTCACAGCAGTCTTAAATGAACGATCTTACATTTTATACTGAAAGCATGCACATTTTGTGAAGATGCAGCAGAACCATGGAGCTTAACCCTTGAAGGACCAGAGTGGTGTGGCCCTTAAAGGGATTAAAGAACACTAAAATTTAAATTGGTAACCATAACTTTACATTGTAAGTACTCACAGCTACAATCTTTAGAAATGTAATTTGTTATAAATAAATTAAAATATGACCCTAAACCTGCTTTTTTAACATTTTTGTAGACACAAGCAGTATTTGGTTGTGTTTGTTCTCCTTCCATTTAGGGCTTATTGAGGCAGATGATTGACTGAGATTAGTACCCACTGCCCATTTGAGAGAGACTGTTATCTTAGACCATTTACAGACAATCCTAGACTATCACTTCAGAGCCACCCCCAAAAGATTCCCATGGTAGTTGGGGAAACTCTGCAAAAGGCATGAATGACTGCTTCCACAGAGCGTATGTGACCAGTTCTTAGACCTCCATAAACAAATAGATCAGTAACATGTATTACAGGCTATGTAACCCTTTCAGTGCCAGAGCATTGCGGACCCCTCTGGCACTCAAAGGTTTAAAGGAGGCAGTATAGCGTAGTGTAAATCAACACCGTATTATTCCATTACCAGTGCCCTCAAAGCTGTGGGAACAGGAGTTCCCAAAGCTTATAACTACCCGTTGCCTGTCGGTTTGCTGTGCAGAGTACATTATCTGGACAGCTAACTGGTGGCAGTGCCGTACTCGCGTCTCATGGGAGATTTTTCCTTTCCCCGTTGAAGCCCGATGCTGATGAATCGGCCATCAGTGGTCTTCTATGGAAAAACTCCCATGAGTGCCAAACAAGGAGAGAATGTCACGCAGCTGAGCAGATACCTGTGATCTGCATGGTAAACTGACAGACCACGGCTGTTATAAATTGTGGGAACTCTGTTCTCCTAGCTCTGAGGGCACTGATGGCAGGTTTAACCCTCTGAGTGCCAGAAAGGTATCCAATGCATTGCAATTGCGTTGCAATGCATTGGCTAACTCTCTGGCACTCAGAGGGTTAAAAGGGTATTGCCATATTCAGTGTAAATAACTCGGGATCATTTTCAGGTGTTAGTGGTACTTAAATCTAAACATGATGTAAAGCCTTATTCCCCAGGGTCTATACTCTAGGAGTAAGGGGGAGGAGATTCAGTAAGCGGTGATAAAGAGGTGATAAAGTGGAGATAACTTCTCCAGTGATATCACTTTTCCAGTTCCTATGTTATTCTATCGAGCCAATGCACTTCAACTTTGGAAATCTTAGTGCACTGCTTAGTGAATCGCCATACCTGGGGGGGAGCCCTGTGATGCTGATGAAGGTGGAAAAATGATGCAATTTGCGTAATAAAAAGGGCATGGCTTTATCGCAAATGGGGACGTGACAAAAAACAAACAAACAAAAAAATACCTAGAACAGACTCTGCAAGGAAGAGAAAAGGCCAATGGAGTGGGAGGAACAGGGTAGGAAGAAGCAGATGTGACTTTCATTTGAAACTGCCGACACCCCAGAGAACCAGTCTCTGCCCCAGAGACCCAGTAATTCAAAGTCAAAACCAGAGTCTCCGGGGCAAGTCCAGAGAGTTCCCAGCTATGTGATTCGCACACAAGGACCCTTAATTTAAAACATGAGTTTCTTTTTTGCAACTCTTGGTTAAATCTGTCTACAATTACTTAGAATTGTATCTTCAGTTTCTTGTGTACAGTGGTCTCTGTTTACGTTATACCTTTAGTTCACACCTACTCACAAAACAATCTGCTTTAACAGACCTAAAGGGTTCATAAGGGTCAGTTATTTTCATCAGATTATAAATTGAAACTAGCAGCAGTCCGCAATAGAGTTCAAATGCACGAGAAAGTGTATAGATGTAAACCTCTGCTGTTTAGAAGGACAACCTCACTAGGTAAATAATTTTGTTAAAAAAAATAAGCCATTTCTTCCTAAGGTAAAATACATTTAAGTTGTAGTTTTCCTTTTAATTAAAGGGATAGTAATACTTAAAACTTAAAAAAAAAAAATATATATATATGTTGTTTATCCTCCTGAGTAAATCATGGGTACTCCCACAACTGAATGGTGTTTTATTCAAAAGTTCTGGTCAGTTGACCATAAATTGCCATAAGATGGTGTAGCAACAGCGCCACTATAAAATTTCAGTTCACTGTGATACTGCCCCTAAGAAATTAAAGTTTGAGCTGTAATACATTTTGAATAAAACACCTTTCAGCGGTGGGAGTACTCTTGTTTTACTCAGGGGAATAAGCACTACAATATATATATATATAATATAATTTTTTACATATGAAGTATTACTATCCCTTTAAAATCTGAGTGTCAGAGACTTATCCAGTGCATTGTGTTGCAATGAGTGGATACCTATTTGGCACTCACAGGTAAAGTGCAATGCATGTCAATGGAAATTACAAGGAGGTTTTTTTTTTTTTTTTTTTTTTTTTTTTTTCATAATTTTTAATAGAAGACACAATAAGTTGCTTCTCTGTCTGATCATTCAGATATTAAAGGGATAGTAATGTTTCACAAAAACAGCCGCTCCAATTAATCTTCGTTTTTGAGCAATAGAGAGTGTTATTTCAATACTATCAGAGGTGTAGTTCAAGAGTAATTGAATGATAAAGTTCCCCCTCCCACCCTTTTTGCTAGTTTAAGCCACCTTCCCTCAGATGTGGAATCTGGTCTTAAGACCAGACAGCTCACAGCAAGGAACAATCTTCTTACTGTGAGAACAATGAAAACCCTGCCCCCTTGACAGATTTTTCAGGTTTTTCCCTTATGCTAACTGAAGATTGTCCCTCTCTGCAAGCCACCAGGGCACCACCTTTCTGTTCCGAGGTGAGCAGTGTTACATCAGTAAAAGGGGTGGGAGGGGGATACTTTATCATTCAATTACTCTTGAACTACAACTCTGATAGTATTGGAATAACACTCTCTATGGCTCAAAAATGAAGATTAATTGGAGCGGCTGTTTTTGTGAAACATTACTATCCCTATTACTATCTGACAGTATTGAAATAACACTCTCCATGACCCAAATACTATGAAGATTAATTGGAGCTGATCTTATTATGAAACATTACTATCCCTTTAAAAAGATCTCAGTGTTTTTGTTTAGACCATTGATTCTCAGTACCGTGTCTCTTATTTTACAATGAAAACTGATAAACATTTTACTTCGGAGTCTTTTACCATTTACATTGGTTTGTGCATTCAGATTATTTCATGGCTTACTGAAACGACAGGCAAGTGCAAAATAAGCACTGTAGGTTCTGAGTTACTGTTGTGTATAGTCTGCGGGCCACACTGAATAAGCTAATGAGTGAAATTTCCTCAAACTGCCTTTTACTCAAATAGGCCTCATGACCCCTATGAATGCTAGACAGGCCCCAGCTCTCTAGCATGCATGGGGGTTAACCGTTTGAATCAATGGGAATTCTTATTTGTTTCTTTAAGGTACAGTTGGTTTGCTCCAGAATTATTATTTTGTAGCTTTCTGAATTTGGGACCGTGTGTTTGGATTATGGTTTTGATGTAGGTAGTAAAGTAGATGCTGTAGAGGTGTTGCCTAGTCCATTTTTTATTTTCTTTTGCTTTTGTATTTAAACAAGCAAATACCATATTAGACACATATAATCACAATTTGTTTATTTGAATCCATAACAGAAAAATATGTATCTATTCTTGAATTGAGGCCTGGTAACTTGAGTTTTGCAAGTTCCCAACTACTTTGATACCTGAGGCAGAAGATTGTATCTACTGTACACTGACATAGATTTGAACTTGATTCACCCCTTTAGTATCTTAAAAGCACCCACAGGGAATGTGACTCAGACCTTTTTTAATATATAAAATAGGACTCAGAAGCATGCTTTGTGTAATATATTGTACCACATTATGTATACAATACAATGGTGTAACGTTCTGACTATTATTTGTTCTCTCTGCCTAGATCTCAGACCACTGCCTGATGTAGCCATGACAGGAAATTGCACGCGGGAATGCACAGAATATGGACACTCTGATACTTGCTGGATGCCCGGCCAGCCTTCCCCCAACCGCAGGCCCAAGAATGCCCTCAAGCTCTCCACTTTTGTGCCTTACCAAGACAAGGGGAGTCAAGAACAAATTAGCAATGGGAACCCCAGAATTCCAGAGGAGCGCATCGGAGGCAACAATAACAGCACCACCAAAATGGCTAACATCCAGCTGTTACCGACTTACAGTGCCTTTTCAAGTAACAGCCATGAGTCATGTACGGACTCCCCAATGGAGGAAATCCCACTAACCCAAACCGCTGACTTCCAGCATGCCACAACTCCTTCCTCCCAGTCTGCCAAGCGGGAGATATACCTGTGAGATTCATTTGACCTTTGTTGGCATGGATTAGAGTGAAGGAGCATTGAAGGAATTGGGAAGTAACTGATTGTATCCAGGAACTGAAAACAGGCGGACTTTTAAATGAAGAAAAGAAATAGGAATTTGACTACAGACAAATTAATGCTTTATGGTTCATGCAAATGCTTTTGGGGTAAAGCCTACATTACTTTCTGTGGGTTTTTTCTTTTCTTTTCTTTTTGTCTTATTTTATTTTTTTATTCTAATGTAAAACTCCAAACCACTCTCAACATAGACAATTCATTGTCATAAAGGTCAGAACTGGATTTGGAGAGGGGAAGCACATTTTTTAAGGATTAGTTTTTATAAAGGGAATATGTGCATTTTGTTTCTCTGCCCAAAAAAAGAGAAACTACAGCGTGAAGAAGGACTTAATAAGCCATTATGGTTGGGTATTTGTGATCCTGAAAGATGAAGGCGATCATTTTCTGGTGCTGTTGTGTCTTTTGGTACAGAGCTTGAATGTGCTCATTGATGGGAATTTGTCTAGCCATACTGGCTAAATCACAGTGAAAGGATATTGTTTTTAGTTATATTTGAGTCTAGCGCTTAGTTGTTTAGAGATCATTTTTTCCTAAATTCTTAGGACCTAATGGACTAGGGCAAAATATAGCAGATCCTGGGCAAGCCAATTGCACTACAGGAAACAAATAAAAAATGTTCCTTTGATTTAAATGGGACTTTTAAACTATTGCATTGGAGCCCTAGATCACTCAAGTGATGTTTTTGTTCCATGTGCTGCAATTGGTTTGCCCCAGAATTGATGTCCTTTGTGTATTAGGCCCATAGGACCTCATGAACAAAGATAGTGTAGCAATTATAGGCCAAACCAGCTGCACTATGTGTGATACATAAATAATTCCTATTAATTTAAATGGTGATTTTAAACTCTTGAATGCTATAAATGTCTGCAAAGCAATGTAAACAATGCCTTGAAGACACCTAGGTTGCACAAGGGTTTAAAAGCCAGTTGAAATCAGTAGAAATGTTTTGTTCTCTATGTGCAGTTGGTTTACCCTAAGAATTGCTCTGGTTTGACTTTGTGCATATTTTAAATGCTAAAGAAAATGTCTGCAATCAAGACACTGCATGTTATAGGTTAGCCTTTTCACAACATAAAATGGTCCTACTTTGAGGTTTATGTACCAAAATTTCTACTAACGTTCTTTCAGCAAAGACAAATTTTAATACTCGACTGAAATCCTTTAGAAGGACATACATGTTTGTGACACCAAAGTTAATTCAAAATAAAGGTTAATGGATCCCATTTTTGATTTCAGTCAAGCAATTGGTATTTGTGCAACGTTCCTGCCTCACTTGGTAATTCTGTCTCATGAGTTAGTCTCTGAAATCAACAAATGGTATGCTGGCGTCCCAGAATGAATCTATACAACAATACAGTTTTTGTGGTTATTAAAGTCTTCTATTTTGGGGTCACATCTGTAGGAATGTGTTCGCAAATATGTGAGCTATTCCATATTGGCTGAAAAAGATAAATGTATTCATTTTTCATCCAAGTGGGTAATGGAATCTACCTGAGGAGCCCATTTATACATAATACCTATTGATTAAAATCTCATTCAACTACTTGTTTTACGGCATACTAGACATTTTACTCGTAGATGGGGCTGCACAACTTTTAGCCAAATGCAACAGGATTTGCAGAGTTAAGGGCAAGTCCCACTATTTAGTTATTGTGATTCTGTGCCATTTACCAAGGACCTGATAATTATGATAAATAATCTAATGCAGATGTACTGAGCCTCTTCAACTGTTGCAGACTGCAACTCCTATTATCCCCAGATAGTCATTGGAGATTATGAGCGTTGTAGTGTTCAGCCACTGGAGAGCCAAAGACTGCTTACCCATGGTCAAATGTGAAGTGGCACTCTTTTGTGTCACAGTTTTTTATATAGCTAGACAAGAAAGGTTTGAGAGGAGCTGTGAGGAAAACTATACCAAAGGTACCATTTGAATGAGTACAGATGATTGCATAGGACAGCCAGATGTGGCTTAGACTGTATTCTGTCTGCATATCCAACTCATCCAACAGGGTAAGCTGCGAGTTTGACTGGCCTTTTTCGTGTAGACTTCTGTAAATACAATCCCTATGAATGATGATTAAGTCTGCCTGATTTCAGCTATTAGTGTTGTAAGGAGCATTTTGTTTATTTATTGTACTTTTTAATTTCTTTTCAACTCTACAAAGTGTTCCATTGCAGCCGGGTACACTTTGAACAGCTTTGGCTAAGAGAGCATGGAGACAGCTGTAGCTGGTCACTGATCGTTGTCAGTACTTTTTGTGTTGTGGTTTTTTTTTTTTCTCGTTTGTTTTTAAGGGAGAAAAGAAACCTTGAACCCAGAGAATATTGGTTAAGTTCAATTTATACATGTTTTCCAAATACTTTACCCTCTATATTTGCACAGAAACTCTAAACCCTGTCAGTGCCAGAGGGGTACGCAACGGCATTGCATAATCCTCTGACACTGAAAGGGTCAAGGGTTGTCTTCCTGTTTTTCTCTGAAGTAATCCCCCATTTTTGTTCTCATTGAGAATCCATAATGAGCTGGGCGTGCCAAACTTACAACTTCCTTGCAGATAAAATATGTTTTTGGAAATGAATAATCATTTCATTACACAGTGTAAGGGGGACAAACGCAATGCATTGCTTTGGATAACCCGTCTGGCACTCAGTTAAAGCAGCAGTGCCGAAGACAAAATGAAGATATTTGCAGTAGATTAAGGAAAGAAAATAAAAGGGATTGGTTTTGTTCTTGCCTTCAAGTCTCTTATGAAGCTTGCAAACTTTTTTTTATAATCTTATGTTACTATGGCAAAGGGTAGAGCCGTTCCTTTCAATCATTTTTCCTCTGAAGTACGATTCTGAAATCCTATCCACACTTCTCATTAGTGTGCATTAAATTTGGAGGAAGAATGGGGTTAGAGGAGGAGACCAGCTGAATTTACCACACAGAGTGAGACCAAGAATAGTAAATATATCAAAGGAATAACTGTAAATAAATGTATGTGGGTCTGTTTGAGTGGCAGTAATAAGTGCCACAATGATGTATTTATTAAGAAAAATGTTTTCTTTTGGGATAGGGAACACTGCCCCTTTAAAGACCCCTTTTACAAAGTTCACAGAATTGTGTGTCAGCCATTTGGAGCCAAAAAGGAAAATGCTCAGGTTACTCTATGTTGTGGTTTTGGAATGAGCCAATTGAGAGGATCCTTGACTGTCACTTTATAGCAGAGAGTAGTCAACCTGCCTTTCTTCAGCTATTGGACTTCAACTCCAGTTGTCTTCTACTGCATAGTCCAACTGTGGTTATTGGGAGTTTCAGTATAACAGCTAGAGATAGGCAGGTTGTCCATCCTAGTCTTATTACATTTGGTGTTCTTACGAATGTCGGTGGTAGAACACACAACATTATATATAAACCTAACAAGTTCCCATTTCTTATTACCTTCTGTGTTCATTAACATTCCTGTATGTTTCTTCTTGTGACGTTACCCACTGACCAGTCTTGTACAATATGTTGCCCTGGATGTTCTCACATTCTGTCCTAAACTGGACCTGTCCCCTTGAATTCAAATTACCATATATGAAAACGTAATTCAAAAATGCCTATGTATCATGTTAGCCATCAGATCAGCAGGTAATCTAGGAGTATATATTTTTATTTATGTAATTTGAGCTTTTTGATGAAGTTTTGTGCATCACAGACCTTAATTAGCATACAGTGCCTCAATGAAATAAAATGATCAATGTCTCCTAAAATTTGCATCTGCTGATGTATTGACTAATGTAATAGACATTTTGAATGAAGTTTTTCAGCTATCCAAACTTGAATTCAAGTCAGCAGGTCCACTTTAATTCATGTAGAAAAATATAGCACTTTTGCTATCGTAATGTACCATGGTTATCGCTTCATCCCTTTTTTTAGTTTATTGTTCTAATCCCACTCTGACATACTGTATTTGGATTTATTATGCCTTTGCTGTGTTAACCCGTTAAGTATCGGTGTGTTTCTAACTCGGGTGTTGGCTACACAACAGGTACTTGGGGGGGGGGGGGGGGGGGAACTGAAAATCCAGTCTTCAGAAAGCTTAATTGGACTATATGAAAATTCATATATTATATTTTTCTATAATATATTGTGGAATATAAACACATACAATTACTTTGCTGCTTAGACAGCAAAGGACTGAAACTCAATCTCCCAGATGTACACTTAACCCTTTGAGTGCCAGGCACGTGTTGCGTACCACTCTGGCACTCAAAGGGTTAACCTCTTATATGCCAGAAAGATCAATAGTGTACTTTGCAGTGTGTTTAGGACCCACTGGACTGAAAGCCATATGGTTTATTTCCAGGACCTATATCCTATTCATTGAGTACTTTACTTCATTCTGCTTTACCTTTAAAAGAAATGTAAGTGTTAAACTACAACATTCCAAAACAAAAGAGCTAATTGCAGCATTAACAAATAAGTTTCAAAATTGTCATACTTTGTTTTGGGGTAATCCATTTTCCTCTCGTGTTTACCATTTCCTGTCGTCTTACCCAGTATAGACTCCTGCCCAGGAAATGAGGTTGGTACAGAAAATAGCTTCTCCCCTAGCCCACTGAAAAACAGAAAATACACTTTTATAAATGTAATAAAACCTATAGGTTATGGAAACCTTTATATACATATCTGTCAATGTTAAATTATTCATGTATATAAGAACAACTTTTGCTTTACGTACCAAACTCTCTTCCTAAGCAATCATTGGGCATTTTTCTGAAAGCAAAAGATGAGTATTGTGTGTGGAGGGGAACAGAGAGGAGATAATACAAATTCTGTTTGATCTTTGACCTTTTTAATATTGGAGAGGTCTCCAATGTAATACGTTGGATGCCTTTCCAGTGTTTAAGGGGTTAAAGGCTCCTTTTAAAATTAGCAGGCATTTGGGAAATTTGTCTCTCTAGTGCAGCTGTTATGCTACAGAACTACTTAGTTTTTGCTTTGTGCATAATATCCATTTTATATACTTAGTACTCCTGGAAAGTGACCCCCACCATCTGAACTAATATCCTCACAATGTTTTCGAAAATGGATGTCTGAGAACGTTAAGACAAAGCTGGTGAACTTTGCCTCCACATGTCACAATAGCTCTGACACGTTAATATTCAATATCTCTAGGTAGATTCCTAATTATCACCTGCTGATTCTCGTTCCTCACGCTCCATCTCTCTCCAGCCCAGTTTCTATCCTTTTCTCTTGTAGCTTCAACAATGAATAGAACATTCTATAAAGGTTCAGGCCTCAGGTTTCTTTTATTGTCATCAAACAAAGGTTAGAGACAGCATGACCAGGACCCCTCTTAACACGCATGATTGCTTACTGCATTTTGAATAAGAGTCAGATATTTTGTGAAAAATTCTATTTTAGTTTCCTTGATGTGCCTAAAAAGAAGAACTACTTCATGCACAGGGTAGGATAATATGGTGAAAGAGATGTACACAGTAATGTTCTAGGCCACCTGATAGACACTGGCAGTTATAGAGAGCCATTTGGAAGCTAGATAGGCCTTTGACGCGTTGTGTTAACATTGGGTTGAAGACCTCACTACTAACCCTTAATGTGGTTATTAGAGGGAAATAGTTATTGTTAGTGCATGCACAGGATAACCAAGCACATTCAGTACACACTAGCCAATGTCTTCCTTACTAGAACGATCCTTTATTGAAGCATGTAGAAAACTGTGACCGAAAGATCACAACTTGGACATGTTTAGGCTGTAATTGGTTTATAGGTATTTCAGCCTTTATCTGATGAGCCACCATGTCCATGCATAGCAAAGATCTCTATAAACAGTGGTGTTTGTGACATAGTACCTGTAAGCTTTGACATTCCTAGATGTGTGTTTGTGCTTATTTGTAGACCAGGCCATTTTGACATAGTCATCCATCTTATTTTGCATGTCAACACAAATTCAAACTAAGGCATGGGAATCACAACTCCCCAACAGCAGGTACAGGGCGGTTTTCCTGTAATGTAGATGTTGATCTCCACTAGGCAGTACATAGATTCATCTCGAGACACCTCAAAGATTTAATGGCATCATATGTTATAAACTTAAAACTCAAACATTCCAAGTATGAATTATTTGCAGTTGAGAATTTAGTGTGTCCTATTTATGCATTAGTGACCTGGTAAAATGTGAGGAAGCTCAGAATCTGGGCTGCAGTGAAGAGGTGGACATAACTTTGTGGCTCCAAGAGTGACAAGTGAAGGAAAAACTCCCTGAATTTCCACATTCTTAGGGATGAGAGTCAGAATGTTTATATGCAAATTGTTAAGGTATTATGTGGAAGATCCGTATAAAATAACACCAGGGTGCAGTTCTAATTTGCTTGGCTCCTTAATTGTTTGCTGTAAAATGGTACATTGTCAAACCTTTCATTGTGGGTCATAAACGGATCATTTTCTCCATAGCCATGGATGAACCAGGACCCTCATGTTGTGTTTAAATTGTTCCCCTTAAACTTTATGTGCAATAAAATGAATATACTGAGAAGGACTAGATCACTCTAGACCAGGTAGTCAATAGTGGGACTTCCAGGTGTTGAGACTACAACTCCCATTATTCCCAACCAGCCTTTTGAGTCAGAGGTTCCAGCAGCTGGTGTTCTAAAAGGTTGACTGCCCCTGGTCTAGACCTATGTCAACACACAAAGGGATTTTTGTTAGGATAAATACCAAAGGTGAGAGGCATAAAGTGGTGACAATGCCACAACTGGCTACATTTGGCAGAAAAATACAAATATGTGATGTGGAAAGTGATGGCTGTCTGCTGTGAAAATTTCACAAAAAGGATGTATAAAACCGTGATTTAATCAAAGCCTGATTTTAGATTTTTAGTGTTGATTCTCTTTGCCCCTGTTTTCCTCTAGGATGTATCTGCAATGAAGTACATTGGAGACATCCAAAATTGGTAGGGGGCTAACACAAAAATTTAATTTACCTGCTTGTGATGCCGCCTTGTTTTGTACAGTTTTATGTACATGAAAGTGTTGCTTTTTAATATAAATCTCTAAGGAAATATATAAAAAAAAAATCCCCCTCCCCACAAAAAAGAAAAAAAAAAATCTTGAACGAAAATACTATGGCAAAAGTATGTAACTATTTTTAAGATGGTTAAATTAATATGTATAATCAGAAGCTATTGTTGAAGTTTTTTCTCGATTTATAAATATTTGATGTATTTTCCCAAGTTACCCACACCTAGACCTTTCTCTCTGGGAAGCTTTTCTACCTTCTCTTCCTAATATAATTTTTTGTTTAGTTATTGTCACTCCTTTTTTGACTTGTTGAGTGCCTAAGACAGGTTTGGGCCACCAGAGGTCCTCTGGTTGTTCAGGCCACAATACCCATCATCCCGAGCAAACAACTGACTGGGATGATGGCAGCTGTAGTCCTGAACAGCTGGAGCACCTCAGGTGGCCCACCACCGGCCTAAGAGCTCACCGACACAACGTGTTGGATACTTCTGTGGCACCAAGTGAGTTAAACCCCATTTTTATGTTACCAGCCCTGTGAGCACAATCAATTTCCTTTTTATTTATTTTTATTATTATTTTTTTTTAAGTTTGGTTGTTTCCTGTTTTCTAATTGTTTCAGCATGGCAAGAATAAACAAAATGTGGTCTGTCTATTACCGTTTTTACTTTTCAGATACATGAAAATCTTTCTGTTTATGTTTGCAGAGCTGTCAAATAAAGAATTCCATTGTAATTATACTTTCAAAAGACTCAATGACTAAAACAAAATATATACTCATCTGTCTTTGATTTAATTATTTTATTTCATGTTGAACATGTTCAAACACATTTCTTTGCAATGCATTACAAATTAGGGTGACCACATTTCAGTTCTGCCATTCCGGGACATGTGGTCACCCTAGTCCCACGGCTGAGGCTCCCGCCGGAGCGGGCCATCTTTCTGAGGCTGACACAGAGTAAGAGTTCCCAGTGGGAACTCTTACTCTGTGTCAGTCTCAGAAAGATGGTCCGCACCGGCGGGAGCCTCAGCCGCAGGTCTCACTTGCAGCTCCAGCATACCTGCTCCATACCAGCTGTCTCTCACGCAGCAGTCCAGCCAGCCAATGAAATGTATTTGCTGTTTGGTCCTCATTGGCTGACTCAGCCAGCCAATGAGGACCATACAGCAGATACGTTTCTTTGGCTGGCTGGACTGGTGTGTGCGAGACAGCTGGGACTCTTTGTTGTCCCAGTGGGGGGTGACGCCGGATGCAGACCCCCAATTAGGGACAGTCCCGGGCATTCCGGGACGTGTGGTCACCCTATTACAAATGTCTATAGCATCTAAGGGGGGTTAAGGTTTACAGATCAACATAAAAGATAAACTATAAAATTGAATTCTATCCTTGAAATAAGTCCCTTTTAATTTGTTTAATAGAAACTAGCATAGGATTTTGTCTTTCATATAGCAGTCATCTATATCCATTTGTTTTTTTTTGGGGAGGGTTCAATTTGAACTCTGCTCTGATCTATAACCAAACAGAGATTTTGCAAACTTGTAAAGGTTTTCACTTTTCCTGAGACTCCCGGGTTGGTCTTTCTCTATGGGTAAACTCATTCAGACTGGGAATGTGTATTACTAGTTGTGAGGTTGTGAAAACTAAAGACAGATCTACAATAATACATAGGTAATACAGGGAACTGCAGATTGTATGCAGAAATATGTAGATAGTATATATTTGATTGCTGTATGAAGGATTCCAGCCTAGGTAAGTGAATAATTTAATTACCTCTTATTGTAGGTATAATTCCCCTTTAATACATTTTGCGCTTTAAAGGGGATCTATTACCCCTATACATGTTGGTCTAAAGTTAGTTTATCTAGCAACTAGATGTTATACCATTTTCTTTTCTTTTTTTTTTTTTTTTTTTTTTTAAGAATCCTTATTTTGCCAAAATTAAACAAGTAAAGATTACCCTGCGACCTACTTACGGACAGACTGCAGTTACCAGCTCTGTACCACAGTCTGTCACTCTGCCTCTGCTCCCCTTCCTCTATCCAGCCTCCTCCAATGACGTAGGATTTCTGCATGTAAGCTGGAGAGGTCTATGGCCAATGACAGTGCTCCAGACATATGTCTGCAACCGCTCAACGTAGCGACTTCAGGGATGGCTCATTTTAATTGCCTGCCCTTGCTCTGTCATCTGGGTAACTTTTGTGTGTGTTGGGGGGCTCAGGGGGCTTCAGGCACTATTGGGGTACTTTTTCTGGGAAAACTACATTTCCCATGAGCGCTTGCTTTGTGCGCTCGTTTGATTAGCTCCTGCTGCAGCAGCCATTTTGTGCCTTTTCCTGAACGAGTATCCTATGCAGGGCTTGGACTCTCCTTCCCTCCTCTGCAGATTAACCTTTCACCTACCAGATAAGTGCATTTTAGCGATTTCTGGGGTGAAATTTTAACCTTGCACACCATATTTGGGTGATTCCTTATACGTTAAACCTTTCGACACTGTGAGAATGTCTAATCCGTTAAGAGCTTTGGGCCAGGCCTTAAGACTAAGGACGCTGGGGTCTCTGTGACCCCTATTGCGCATTTCTCCTCAGGGTTACCTAGAGAATTCTCAGGTCATTTATGCCCAGTATGTTCTGATGTCCCTGAGTCTCTCCCAGGGACCTCCAGCCATGTATTAGAGCCAGTTTGGGTGCAAGAGTTCAAGGCTGCTACTAGAGACCTCTGGTCTACATTGCAACTCTTTCCATCCCAGTTACAGGGGGTCTTCCACTCCTGGCAGACCCCTTCTTCTGTCAGATCTTCCCTGCCAAAACCGCAGGGAGTACTTGACATATCAGATTCCTCTGAGGAGGAACTGTTGGTGGATTTGGATGTTGAGGAATGTTCTGCTGTGGGCTCCTCTCAGTTTTTTTGGGGACCCCTTTGAGGCTGATCCTGATCCCTCGGCTGAGGGCTTGATCAGAGCCATCTTAACTACCTAAACATCCCCTTAGTTCAGGAGGTTTCTTCGGAGCCCTCGGATCTATTTCAGGAGCCTAAAAAGCCATTTACTCGTTTTCCACCTAACCCCACTCTTGACGGCCTTGTGTCTGATGAGTGGAAGTCTCAGGACAGGAAACCTTCTGTTTCCAAGAAGTTTACCAAGCTTTACTCCTTCTCTGAGGCGGCGCTTGCTTAGTGGGTTCATCACCCCAAAGTGGATGCTCCTATCTCCAGGCTATCTAAGTCCACTGCCTTGCCAGTTGCTGATGCTGATTGTTCAGAAGTGGTGTCTTCCTTGCGTCGGCCTGATGGCGACAAGACACAACCGGAAGGTTCCGAGGTTCCGCTCTCGCTGGAGGGATCCTCTATCTCTAGCGGTGGATGCCATGTCCATTCCTTGGTTTTTTCCTCTGGCTTACATCTTTCCTCCCCTTCCCATGTTGCACAGGGTGTTACGGAAATTGAGACTGGAGCGCTGTCCAGTCATTCTGATTGCTCAGTACTGGGCTCAAACAGGCTTGGTTCCCGGAACTTATGGATCTGTCAATGGCGGAGCCATGCCAGCTCCCTTGCCATCCGGATCTTCTTCTACAGGGTTACCTGTGGAAGGAGGATGTTCATTGTCTAGCTTTGACGCCTTGGAAATTGAATTCTCAATACTGAAGAAGAAAAGTTTTTGTTCTGGTGTGGTGGCTACTATGTTAGTGCCTGCAAACCTGTTTTTTCTAAGGCCTACCATCATGTCTGGTAGACCTTTCTAACTAGGTGTGCTGAAAGGGACCTTTCTCAGGTGTGTCTACGGTCCTGGCTTTCTTGCAGGACAGTGTGGATAAGGGCCTCAGCTTGAGTTCCCTTAAGGTTCAGACTTCTGCTCTCTCTGTTTTCCTTCAGAGGCACATTGCTATTCTTCCAGATGTCAAGGTTTTCTTCCAGGACGTTGCTCATACTCGTCCTGTTTTCAAGACTCCCCTCCTCAGTGGGATCTTATTTTGGTTTTGGGCGTCCTTCAGCTTCCTCCCTTTGAGTCCTTGGCTACTATTTCTCTACTCCTGCTGACATGGAAAATGGCCTTTCTCCTGGCGATCGTGTCTGTTCACCGTGTTGCGAAGTTGCATTCTCTGTCCTGTAGAACACCCTTTTTGGTGTTTCACAAAGACAAAACGGTGCTTTGCACTTCTCAGGAGTTTCTCCTGAAGGTAGTCTCTGAGTTCCATATTAATCAGGAGATTGTGGTGCCTTTTTGCTGTCCTGACCCTACCTCTGACAAGGAGAGGGATCTCCACTTGTTAGATGTAGTGCGTCGTCAAGTTATATGTACATTGCACTGAGTCCATTAGACAGTCTGACGCACTGTTTGTCATTCCTGAGGGTACCAGGGCAGGGAGACCTGCATCCAAAGTGGCAATTGCATCTTGGATCAAGTCCACTATTAGTAAGGCTTACGAGCTAAGGAAGAAGCCTGTTGCCTTTCGGGTCACGGCTCATTCTACTAGATCTATTGGGGCTTCTTGGGCTTACAAGAATCAGGCCTCTGCTGATCAGTTGTGCAAGGCTGCCACTGGATCATCTGTGAACACCTTTTCGAAGCACTACCGTGTTGATAAGCTGGAATCGGCGGACGCCAGCTTTGGGAGGAAGATCCTGGAGGCAGTCTTGCCAGTCTAGGATCATCTTTGGTTCTTTGGTGCTTCCTTCACCTTGAGCCCTGCTGGCTCCAGTTCAGTATGCTGTGTAACAGTTCCTGGGGTGCTTACCCCTGTTCAGTGTCCACTGACACTTCCTTGTTTTGCTGGGTTATCTCTGATCTGATGGTTCATATCTGCTCTGGTGACTTTGGGGGGCCTTGCGCCTGGTCCTTGCCTTACTTCCCGCCTCTGGGAAACTCAGTAGTTGGACATCCCAAAGTTTCCAGTAAACTGTTTTGGATGAGAGAGAGAAAAGAAGATTTTAGTCTAACCTGTTAAATCCTTTTCTCTTAGTCCATACAGGTTACTGGTCTCCCACCCTGTCAAGGGACCATGCTTGGCTTTCCTGTAGCAGACCGTGGGGGTCCTTCGGGGTCATGCTACTACTATCGAGTCAATAGTGTCTCAAATCTTACTGGAGCTGATAGGCTAGCTGCAACCAAGGTGGGAAGGTAGGCTCCACCCCCTGCATTCACTTCTAGAACTGTTCCTGCCTAGTTAAAGGGGCAGATCGCCATCCCAAAGTTACCAGTAACCTGTATGGACTAAGAGAAAAGGATTTAACAGGTTAGAATAAAATCCTCTTTAGACCAACAAATATAGGGGTGATGGATCCCCTTTAAAAACACAAAGCAAAACTGTGATTATCACCTTTTTTTTAATATTGGTACAACAGGATTTTGTCCTAAACCCTTTGAACGCAATGCATTGTATAACACTCCAGCACTCAAAGGTTTAAAGAATTCACATTTTGGTGGGTAAAAATTCATTATTTATGTAAAATTTACATTGCTAAGGAGGAAAACCGCAATGCTCTTTACACTTGAATGTATTGCATACCCCTCTGATCTTTAATATGTATGAAAGCATATGTTTTCACATATTACTTTTTTGGGATGCAATGCAATTTTTTAATACCAGCAGTGCAGATTTTTGAGCACATTAACCTTTTGAGTGTTAGAGCAGTTTGCAATACATTCCCCTCTGGCGCTCAAAAGGCTAAGAAAAAATAGCGCTGAGTATTATTTTTTTAGCCCAAAGATGTTAAGGCTAAATGTTAATCCTCCTTTTCTGGCAATGCAATGTATTTTAGCTTTTAAAAAATAAGCCGATGACATCAGTTAAGAACATGCTGCGTTATACCTCTGTACCACGTCCTGTCAATCTTCGCCTCTTTCCCTCCCCAGTACTGCCTCATTCTCAACTTCTCCAATGACGGAGGATTCCTGCATGTGGGCTGGAGTGCTCTCTTGCCAATGAAAATTCTCCAACTCACATGGAGGAAGCCTCTGTCGGAGTAGGAGGTGAGAACAAGGCAGTACTGGGGAGGGGAAGAGGCGAAGATTGACAGGATGTGGTACAGAGCTATACTGCAGCATGTTAACTGACGTCACCGGCTTATTTTTAAAAGGTAAAATCTCAGGCTATACTGCATTACATTGAAGAAAAAAAAAAAATATGAAAGATAAACTCGGATAGCACTTTAAGATCAGAAGTACTAACAGGGGTGAAAATTCCCCTTTAAAGGGATAGTAATGATTCACAAAAAAGCCGCTCCAATGAATCTTCATAGTATTTGGGCCATGGAGTGTTATTTCAATACTGCCAGAGTTAGAGTTCAGGAGTAACTGATAAAGTATCCCTTCCTGCCCCTTTTACTGATTTAACATTGCTCACCTTAAAGAACAGCAAGACTGTCCGGATGGATTGCAGAGAGGGACAATCCTCAGCATAATGAAAAACCTGAAACACTGTCAAGGCAGCAGAGTTTCCTTATGCTCACAGTAAGAATATTGTCCCTTGATACTAATGGTCTGGCCCCAGGACCAGATTCCACATCTGAGGAGAGGTGGCTTACACTAGGTAAAAGGGGTGGAGGGGGGATACTTTATCATTCAATTACTCTTGAACTACAACTCTGACAGTACTGAAATAACACTCTTTATGGCCCAATACTATGAAGATTAATTGGAGCTCATTTTTTCATGAAACATTACTGTCCCTTTAAATTCAGCCCAAAGTATGCTGCAGTTGCATTCTACTGGGATTAACCCTTTGAGCGCCAGAGAAGTGCAGTGCGTACCCCTCTGGGTGAAGTGAATGTTTGGCTCTCCAGCTGTTTAACTGCAATTCACATTTCTCCCAACCAGTCTCCAGCAAACAGACAAAGAATAAATAATGGTATGATGGCTAAGAGTAGTGACCTCTGTCTTGAAGTGTGTGTGTGTGTGTGTGGGGGGGGTTTGGCATATGTTGTTGCTTTTTTGCTCATCCTAACTTTGATCTCTAATAAACATAATCCTCTGGCAGAAAGGTATCCTACACATTGAAACACAATGGGCCATATGTTCAAAGAAGTAGCGAAATAGCTTTTGTCGTTTGTAACGACTTTTCAAAGTACAGTGTCGTTGGGATCATTAATATTTTCAAAGAGTGTCGGTTGTGATCAGAAATATGTTGTTCGTCTTAACTAATGACAAAAATGTCTTAAAAAATGTCTTAAAAAATGTCTTAACAACAAAAAGGTCTTAACTAACGACAAAAATGTCTGAACTAAAGACAAAAATTCTCACATTCAGAACACATTTCCTCCACTTTTTTCTTAACATAGAAATTGTCTTTTGAAAGACTTTTTTTGTCGTTGGTTGCAACAAATTTTTGTTTCCTCTATACAACACTGGAGAATAGTTTCACCGCGCCCTTGCCCCGCCCCTTTATTCATCAATTCTGGAGTTGTCATACACAATGGACATTACTACTTTTTTGTCGTATACTCTATAGAAAATATAACATTCATGCATTCAATTACTTTATTTTTGTTTTTCATACGACAATTGTTTGTCGTTATCCCTTTGAACATACAGCCCAATGAGTAGGATACCTCTCTACCACTCAAGGGATTAAGGGATAGGTTTCATCTTGAGATGTTTTGTTGTAAAATTTTCCATTTTAAACTTTTTTTTTTTTTTTTGGGTTCCTGAAATTTTACGGTAGCTCTGTTGCTACCGCAGTCTATAGCCGGCTCTAGACAGTTGATGATACGCCACCATAGTATGTTACAGTGCTTATGTAAAATGTCAGGCCTTGAAGGTGCTGCACCCAGAAAATCAAACTTTGAGCCATAATGATTTTTCAGTAATACCACTCCCAGCTCTGGGTGAGTCCTTGTCTTGCTCAGCAAGATTTAGCATTCCAATCCTTTTACATACAGACATAAATGCATGCATGTTTATGAATTAGCTAAGGGTTAAAGTTCCCCTTAGTCTGCAAGTTTCTACTGCATTTAATTCCATTTTGCAAACGTATTTTAGAGAAGTGGCTTTAAATTGAGAACATTTCTAACTGGGAGGTATTTCAGTCTTCTTTCATAGCAATATACTAGGTTGTTAAAGCTGTACTACTATGCGTTTTAGAGGAAAACAGGTTAACATTTTAATAACTCTAATTATCCTGAATATAATAGGATTTTAGTCTTACCTGTTAAATCCTTTTCACTTAGTCCATACAGGTTACTGGTAACTCTGGGGTTTCTGTGGTAACTTAACCCTTCCTCTGCTGGTTTGACATGTTTAATGGGGTTTTCTGACACTTTCCTTACTGGATCAGTGTTTTCTCTATATGCATTACATGTTCCCTGCATGTGATTCATGTTTTTAACCTGTAAAGTGCGCCATAAAGGCGCAGTACACAATTTTAATAAAAGTTAAACTACAGGTTAAAAACATGAATCACATGCAGGGAACATGTATGCATATAGAGAAAACACTGATCCGGTAAGGAAAGTGTCAGAAACCCCCATTAAACATGTCAAACCAGCAGAGGAAGGGTTAAGTTACCACAGAAACCCCAGAGTTACCAGTAACCTGTATTGGACGACAGTGAAAAAATAAAGCCAGGTGTTATCACAGTTATTGGAAAAACAAAAGTTACAGGTTAATAATGTGTGTGTTACGATATAAAGCACTCGAGCACAGCAAAATACAAACAGTCCAACCAATGGGAGTGAGAGATCAAGAGGCTTAATAAGATGGTGGCATAAGCAATGAAGTAGCACTATACACGACTATACAAAAGTTATGATACTAGCAGTGTAATACAGATTGCATGAGACAGGCCACAGAGTATTGCACAAGAACAGCAGTGCAACATACAGCAGAGTATTAAGCCCTTAAGGGCCCATGACGTGCCAGGACTGTCATGGGTAAACTTGCATGAAGGACTGTCCTGGCACATCATGGAATTCAGGGGTCCCTGTGTGTCTGACTCTGCTCGGGGTCCCCTGAATCCATTCCATAAATAAAAAAGCTCTGTGGTCCTTAACTACCAGCCACGTGGCTGGTCTTTAACCCCTTAGGGACCCTTGACGTACCAGGACCGTCAAGGGTAAATTTGCTCGAACGACCCTTGACGGTCCTGGTACGTCACGTACTTTTTACTTACAGCGCTCTACCGGGAGCGCTGTAAGTAAAAAATAGGGCATGAAATAGACCGCTCCAAGATCGGAGCGGTCTGTTTCAAGCCCCATAGTGACGCGCCGATACACGTGACGGGTCACGTGTACCGGCTCGTCAAAGTGCCCCTATGCGGACGTTATGGGACGGAAATGTCCCATAACCTCCGGTCCTTAAGGGGTTAAGATAGCTGTAGCACAATTCACCATTACACTGAAACACCATATTTGTTTACCTCCAATTCCTGGAATATTATATTGCCCTAATGATTTCTCAGTACTAAGTGGATGAAAATCATTCCTATCATGTCCTCATCTAGTCCTGTTAGGAAGGGATTACAGTAAAATCTCAAATATAATATGCACCTGTGTATATGAATTGTACCCAAGACTTTAGGGGAAAACAAACGTGCCTATGTATAATGCGCATCTTGTTTTTCTCCCTCTACCCAATAAAGAAAAATTAGTTACCTCCCTCCACCCAATTTGATATGCTTCCACCTTCCCTTCCCTATATTTTCCCCCTCAGGAGGCACCTGGGATATCTGAGCAAGGGGAAGCATACTTGCATTTGCACCCACTTCCTCCAACCACCTGTGAGGACCTCTGTTAATTCAAGATAATGGTAGTGCCCTTTAAAGAACTGACTGTCTTCACAGGGCACTGCCATAGATCCGATGCATAGACATCTGTGCAATGAAACTACAGTAGTGCCCTGTGAAGACCTTCAGACCCTAAAAGGGCACTACTGTTATCTTCAATTAAAACAGATCCTCTTAGGTGGATGCAGGAAGTGGGTGGCAAATGCAAGTATGCTGCCCCTTGCTCAGATATCCCAGGTGCCTCTGGAGGAAGTGAGGGAAGGAGGTTAAGGTGGATGCAAATTGAGGTGGAGGGACTGAGAAGGGGAGAGTACACATGAGGATATAGATGTATTTTTTCTCTTGTATACAATACATACCCCCACTTCATATAACGTTAAAAGGGGTAAAATTGTGATTATATATGAGATTTTACAGTAAGTAAATTCTCTGTATCAAAACTAATGCATCCTCTTATTTTCCTGGGTCCTCCTTTTTAGTTTTAGGCAATCACCACATTTTCTAGGACTCCACTGGGGAGATTCACTAAGAAGCAATAAAGTGGAGAAATCTTAGTACATAGGTTCCATAGAATAAACTGGAGAAGTCATCGCCACTTTATCACCTCCATTATCACTGCTTAGTGAATCTTCCCCTTTTTTTTTTAAAGCTACATTTTCCTCTTCTACATTTAATTTCCTAGTATTTAATGGGTCTATTATTTTATACAGATAAAAGCTGGCACTGTGTTAGCTGTAGAAAAATCAGGAAATAGGTAGAGTGAAAGTGATACCTTTATTGGCTGATGGAGTAGATTTAGAATGCAAGCTTCCAAAACAGCTTAGGTCTCCTGACTAAGAAATCTAAGTTTTCTTGAAAGCTTGCATTCGAAAGCTTCTCAGTAAGCCAATAAAGTTATCCCTTTTACTCTACCAGTGTCCATTATTTTACACTTCACTTCAGTGATGTACATATGAGTACATGAGTTTTTAAAAAATAGTAAATACTACTTGAAAACAGAGGAACATTTTCTTGTAGTCATGGACCTTGCTCAAGCTGGAGACTCGTGAAGGACATTTCAGTTTGTAATGCAGTAATTCTCAGGATAAAAGAAATAATAAAAAAAAAAAACATACTTTTCTCGTTTCCATCACCCTGATGAGAGTGGAGGTGAAATTTATCACTATTTGCCACTGCCATATTCACCCAGGTAAGCCATTAGTGAGGTTTGTTATAATGGATTGAAAATGGCAAGTTTAAGTGAAAGGGACATGCAAGCTCATTAATATCCATTAGCAATCTTGATTTTATTAGACTATAATAATATATAAGCATGATTTGAGCTAAAGGAGAGTGACTTCCAGAACTTTGGATCCTACACTGTTTGCAAACGTGGCTTGAGTGCCACGTGTTCCAGCAGCACTTAACAACCTCTTTCTCAGAACCTGAGGAATTTCCAGTAGTGTCACCTACTTTAGTCCCAATCTACCATGTTCCACCTATTTTCCAAACTAACCCTGCCTCGTTACCTAATTTATCCTTTCTCTTCACATCACATGCTTCTTAAACCTTTCAGTGCATGAAGAGTGTCCATTGCATTGTGAAGAAAAGTATTGGACACATCTATGGCCTCAATGAGTTAATTCTCATCCCTTTAGGATGTGAATCACATCATTTGGGCAATCACACCCAGAACAGTGTTACATTTTTCAGAGGCACTGAGCACCATTCTAACACTAATGTCACTGAATTTCATGCCTGCTTTGCTGCAGTTATCTTCTAGAATGCCCACTCTCCTCTGTAAATTTGGTAGCAAGCTGTAACGCATTATTACACGTAAAAAATAAAGTTCCAATGCGTCAAGATTTTTGTCCCAGACAGTCTAGCTGGTTCAGCAAAATTTTTCCACCTTTGACGATGTGCATTTATATAGATGGATAACTACACTCCTACCCAGAAACCTTGTCCCAAGCCCCTGGAGATCTAATAAGGTTTGAGGCTGAGAGTATCCAAATGGAGCCATTTGTTTCATCAAATCAGTGGGGCTTGTCCTTAAAATGGGCGAAGAGTGGAAAGAAAAGGGCAGACAGTGACCAGAACTAGCAGTGATGTGGTCAGCGTAATGAGGGAACTCTCTGTTCCCTGAGAGTCAGCCTCTGTCCCAGGAGACCTGACCAGTATAGAAACTGGAGTCTCCAAGTCACATCTGGAGACTTCCCAAGTATGACTACACTGTAAGGGTCAAATAAGCATTCCCAAGATTCCTGTTTATTTAAATGAAGCATTTTAACCCCTTAGCTACAGGGGTGGGAGGCCATAGAGGACCACGGCACTTTTATTTATTTGCTGCAATGAATTCTGGAATCGCAGATCGACGTGCAGCCGTACCAGTTATTTTATGCAAACCCAGTTTGTGGCAATCTTTCTACTTTTTATTTAATTCAGTTTGCCAGCATCAGGTATTATCTGAAGTATCAGGTGTGCGTGTGAGTACATGTACTGGAGTGTTTGCTACCTTGTGAGATTAATCGCTCTCCAAGGAATAACAGGCTTCATATTCAAATCATTACTTTATTCTAACCAGTTAGTCAATTGTTGGACCATTAGATTGTTTTGGATTATTCCCTAAGAGCTAAAGGTCCAGTAATCGATTAACCAATTCTTAATCTTAGGCCTATGTTAGTCTTAAAGTGCACATAATGATTGTGTTACATAGAATTTAAATCTGTTGTTCTAGCCATTTTTTCTGTAAAATCAATAAGCATTTGTTCTGATGGCAGACACTTTGTGCTAACTAGATCTGCTTTGAGGCCTAGCTTACCTCTTGCTGTGCTACTAGATACAGGAGCATCTGCCTAGATTGTCCTAGAACGTTGTGTGGTAATATTAGCCAAGCACATAAACTAATTAGCATAAATTGCCAAACTCTGCTACCAACAAAGGTAACTTTATCAAAAAATACTTCTATTACAAACAAATAGAACAGCATATACCGTAGTCAGATTTGAATTCTATTTAGAATTCTCTAAAAGTATTGAAGGCTGGTGTGTCGACTCTAAAGGGATAGTAATACTTCATTTTATCTTTATTTTATTTTTTAGACATTAAAAAAAAACATGGCGAATGATATGTCTTATCTCTCAAACCTTTTCACAAGCAAAGTTTCCCCTCCCACCCCTTTTACGTAGTGCAGTGTTTCTCAACTCCTGTCCTCAGGACCCATTAACAGGCCAGGATTTAATGATTTCCTTGTTAGAGCACAGGTGAGTTAATCAATGTGAATGAGCCTCTGATCACCACACCTGTTCTCTAGCAGAGAAATCCCTAAGTCCTGGCCTGTTAGTGGGTCCTGAGGACAGAAGTTGAGAACAACTGACCTAGTGTAAGCCATCTCTTCTCAGATGTGGAATCCAGTCCATAGACCAGACAGATAATAGAATAGGACAATCTTCTTCCTATGAAAATAATGAAATCCCTGCCCCCCTTGATAAGTTTTTCAGGTTTTTTCCCTTATCGTAATTTAAGATTGTCCCTCTCTGCAGTCTACCTGGGCACCTCCCTTCTGATCTGGCTGAGCAGTGTTACATCAGTAAAAGGGGCGGAAGGGGGGTACTTTGTCATTTAATTACTCTTGAACTGCAACTCTGACAGAATTGAAATAATACTCTCCAAAGTCCAAATACTATGATGATTAATTAGAGCTGCTTTTATTATGAAACATTACTATCCCTTTAAGGACTATGATTAAGAATGGTTTAAGATGTGTAAAACCTGAACCTTTACAAACGTTTAACACCATGCATGAGCTTGTCACAACAAAGTTATGTACTTAATTGAATTTGAAGCCTGGTGACCACTGAAGTGTGACTAATCTCATTCGGATTAGTACTGAAGACTGGCCATATTTGTGGGTCTGCACTACATGGATGGGCTTGATGTGAGTGCACAGTGGCTTAAATTGACACGTTTGGGGCTGTTTTGTGAGCTGCGTACTGAGAGTGGTCATTCCAGTGTTTTTGCTGTAAGAACGTCTTACTACTTTGCACAGAGTGCCCAGTTGATGTTCTGACTACCTAGGTAAGGAATTTACTGTAACATGCACTATTCTTTCACTGCACCTTCAGTCCATAGTGTGTGTGTGTTTTATTTAAAAAAAAAAAATATATATATATACTTGAGAATGGTGTGTATATTATATATTTCCCCTTTAACGGCAAACATTTCATGTTTACTGCTCAGAGATCTGATTTCCCAGCTTTTACTCTCTAGACCAATTGCAAGAGAGAGCATGAACTCACATTTGGCATAATGCCACCAGACCCATTCAATTGCTTTTCTGTTAGTAGTTAAAGCTTTCTATGGCCCTCAACAGTCAATTAGAACCACTCTGAATATGTTTTCTGTGGGTTGCCCAACATCTGTCATTTCATGATTACATTATCATGTGGAGTTTCAAAAACAATAACATTTATGTACAAATATAACAAATAAGATAGTTTGGAGAGAACAGGATTATTGTCACAATAAATTGTAATAGTTACAAGTAAATTGTCACCATAATGCAAAATACTAAGTGGCTCTATGCACACAGAAGATGGAGACATTTTTGGACAACATAAACATTTCAATTGATTTTATTGGGGCTTTTATTAATGTATTTGGACCATATGCAAATTCTGGAGGAAACCGGATACATAAATTCCTATTGAATTAAATGGTGCTTTTAAGCAATGTGTTAGAACTCTAAAGCACATAAGGAGTTACAAATAGGGATGGGCAAGCTTTTTGCCTCAAACTGAAGCAGGTAAAAAATGGCACTTATGGCTGAGCTGAAAATTTCCTGTGAAAAGTGCAGATTTTATAGCTTTTTTTCCAGCCATGCTTGTTGCATTGAAATCAATGGTATGACAGTATGTCTTTCAGTGTTTGAGAGAGATCAGCATATTGCTGGAGCTAGAGGAGATATGCAGATAAGTTGGAGTTTAGGTAGTCTGTTGGACAGACAATTTCTTCTCTGTGTTACGGGTGTCTGGGGAGTGGGAAGGGAGAAAGGAGGTTTACCCCAAAATCTTGTTTCAGAAGAGAGAGCCAGGTGATCAAAGTTCCTTCCTGACCTGGCAGAGCCTCTGTCAGGTACTTTACAGACTGACACCCAAGAGACAGGCAAGTACAACTGAGACTTATTCCTACAACAGCCAGAAGAAGAAGGACCATCCATCCTCATCCTGTAAAGTAAAAAACTTACTGCAGTGACATTTGGAGAGAGGGAAAGCAGCAGCTGAAATTCTCTTGACATATGCTACAGACAAAGAGGAGCAGAAGCGGTTATACTTGCAGGGATAGTTTTTTGTAGACTGTGACCAGGGCAGTTAATAAAATAAATAAAAAGAAAAAAATGATGTTTTGACTGGTAGGTGACTGAGGCTGACTGTAACAGATACTAGACACAGACTTACATGATTCATTGTTTTAGAAAGGGCAAGCCATCATCACACATAGTTCTGTTGTGTACTTTACTGTTAAAAAAAAACACTAGTTTGATAATGTCCAGCAACCATAGTAGGACCAGGGGTAGGTGAAAAGGGGTAGAAGCTCTGTAGGGATGTGGTTGTCCAAAAACAACAGATGTTTTATGTATTTTCTATGGGTGGAAATCTGCTAATTTTGGAACTCTCTGTTTTCCCCTATTGTGCAGTTTGCTTATGAATTTAAACTTTCTATGTGCATATGACACACAGTGCTGTAAATATAGCCAAAATCCCTGTAAACTCTGTATTAACATTAGATTTGAGAAGTCATGAAGTTTGTCTTTCTTAGATACCATATTACTGTCAATGATCATGTAGGTAGCTGAGTAGCCATTTACTTGACCCTTCAAGAACCGATTCTGGATCAGGTCAGCAACTAATTAAATACTAACCTCTGAGTTACCAGACATGGTTAGCTATAGTCGGGTACCCACAGGGCCGGATTTATAATTAGGCAGAGTAGGCATCTGCCTACAGGCGCACCCCACAGAGGGGCGCCTGTCATTGGGATCATTTTTTTAATACGCCTCCTCGGCCGCCTGTTGCCGCAAAATGGTGAAGACAGGTCTGTGCCTTCTCCAGTAATTTGGAGATGATGGGGGGCAATGTGAGGACAATTTGGTATATGGAGGTGATGGGGCAATGTGGAGATGGGTGCAGTATGGAGCTGATGGGGGTAATGTGGAGATGGCCAATGGAAGGGGGGGGGGGGCGCTTCAGATTTCTGTGCCTACAGGCTCCTGATATGTAAATCCGGCTCTGGGTACCCATGGTCTCTGTTTTCAAATAGCAAAGAACCTAGATTTACTGTTCATTTTAAGAAGCACAAGGAACAGTCAGACATAAACTCTTGTCTTTCATTACAATCTCTCTCAGTAAGGGTGATTACTATTGGGGCAGGAGTTTAAGTCAGAGATCTTGAAATATGTTGAGATGGTCCCAGCTTGAGATCTTCTGAGCTACAAGACTGCAAGGTTGGGCAAGTGAACACCATGGGTATTTTGAATCAAAGCAAAGCGAAGGAACCATAGGGGAGAAATAGAGATTTCTACTGACTAAATGGTGACCTGTCTTGTATTCAAGGGTTTAAAAGTCCAATTTAAATCCATGGTAATTTGTGATCTGTGGTGCAATTTGGTTTGCCCCAGAATTGTTCCAGTTTGCCTTGATATAGAAGGCCTCTCTTCAAGTTTCAGCCGTGTGTGCCTTTTTTCTCTATCTGCCTGCTTTCCTGAGAACCTTCTTGTCCCCAGTCTCTGAAGGTCCACTAAGGTCTAGGGGTGGGAGTGTCTAAATGACACAATTTGCATCAAATGTGGGTGGGGTTGGCATAAGGTTATTCAAAGTATGCCCTTATAATGGAAAGTAGGAAGAACAGGGTGGAGAGTGACCAGAGCTTTTAGTAAACTTTCCCCTGGTCAGGAATGCTCCACTTTACCCCCACCAGTACAGCTCGGTTTTAAAAATGACCTCAATGGAGGTTCAACAGGGCAACAATTCTCTTAGCCTTTTTTTGCTACATAATCCCTGATTTAGATGGCCTACTATTTCTGGGATCCATTGTTGGTCGGAACCACAGTGCAGGACATGGGTCTGCTGGTTGATGGCTTGTTATATCAGCTTTTTTTCCCCCCTCTGATTTCTACTTAGCTTGCCTAAGCAGGATCTACATATATGTATATTGGAGTCTGATGAAGATCACAGTTTCCTGTATTCAGAGTGCACAGGTCCTGGGAGTATGTCCCTATCTCTCTGTATAGCAGACAGAGTTGCACTCAGTCTTCATTTCTGTCTGTTCCAGTCCCCTCCTCCTCTCTGGAGGCGACTTTTTTTTCTAGATTTTTTTTTTATAATGGGCCTGTAGTGGCATGCGCAGTAGCCATATTGGATGGGGCAATTTCTGCAGCTTCGATTGGATTCCGGTAAGAAAAACAGGGCAATATTTTTACTATTCTTTACTACAGTTAGTGGATGCACTTGGGAACCATTCCCACCCCTCTGCAATTTAACGATCTGACTGGAGATCTACCTCTCCTTTTTATATTTGTTGGTGATATTTAGCTACATTTCCCATAAGGCCTGGTTCCCCAGGCTTCTTTTCTTCCTGCAATGGGAGCCATATGAATTTGGATTCTCCCTCCTGGAATCTGGAATTTTGTTTTAACCCCTTCAGGAAGGTAAGTGGTTTATACTGCATTTCTGTCCTGTATTCTTTCTGGGGGGGGGGGGGGTCTCTGAGTACAAGGGAAATATGGGCAAGTTTTAGACTGACAGAGGTTTCCCTATTTGCCCTTTGTTCCTCATGTCACCTCTAAGGGATTTTGCTGGTGTTTTAAGTTGTGCATGTTCTATGGCCCCTACACAGCGACTCCCAGGCCCCTCCGTCTCCAGAACAGGGGCCTGTAAGGTATACAGCCCTTATTCTATGAATAATTTCTCTTTCTCTATTAAGGGGGTCTCTGAGTTCTAACAGGACTTTTCTGTTCTCCTTACTCTGAATGCAGGGTGTTCTTCTGGTGAGGAGGGGGAAATGGATGAGGATGATTTTTCATTAATTTTCTTGAGAGGTTGACTCTCCGTGACCTGCTGAAGGCATAGCAGTATCTGGAGACCCTTAGAGGCCATATAACCTCTGATTTGGGTGCTTGTTATTACCAGATGATTTTGTCTTATATTCCTTCTCTTCTGCTGGTCTACCGCAGTAGAATTTCTACCCCCAACAGTGGCCTTTCTCTTGTGTTTATAGCTCTGCCGTTTGCAGATGCTGTGGCATTTCAGTATTGGGAACATTGGCTTCTGGATTCTCTCCTTAAGGTGAGTGTCGCAGCTTCTGATGCTGCTCTGCATCCCACCTTAGTGGTTGCTTTGGTGTCTAGGACCAGGACTCTCTTTGGAGCACAACTCTAACAGGCTGTCTATTCAGAGAATATTGTTTTATGAGCTCCTATATGCAAATGTGTATCTTGCTCAAGCGGTTTGTGATTTCACTGGACTCGTTTACTGTGAGTATTAATCTTTGGCTAAATCTTGGTCATCAGACCAGTCTTCAAGTAGTTGTTTGATCCAGTCTTGGAGAAGGTTATTATCCATGCAGCTGGCAGTAAGAGTGCATGATTTCCTCAGGTTTCCCCCAAGCCTCCCTTTTTTCCATAGTAGACACATGGTTTTCATTCTCCCTGCCAGTATGGGTATGCACTTAAGGTCTGTATACCTACATCAGCCCGTCCCTCAAAATCCAAAGAGTCTTGGGCAGGCAAGAAACCTACTCAAAAGCCCCAGTTGATTAATCTACCTCTGCATGGCTCTCCACCTCCAGAGAGCCTTTTAAGGTAAGTAAATGGAGAATATTTTACTCCATGCATCCTGTGTTCCTCATGGACTAAAGGAACAGGATTTTTGGTAAGTCTACCGGACAAAATAACTGCTCCAGGGGATAAATACAATTCCCTTTGGCTTCAGTGCATTACTTTTCCCTCTGGCACTCAAAAGGAATAACCTCTAAATAAAAGGGATCTCCAAAGCATGGTTTCTTGTTGTGAATGTTAGATATCCCCTGAAATGCACTTCACTTTCCAAATTTCTATAATTTTTCTTAGTACACCAGTCTCTCTTCTGGCTTTTCGCAATGTGTACCCTGAGTGACAACTTTGGGTGACGTTTTCTTTTCCGTGATGGGTTCAATAGCCTGCACTTCATTCCAGCTGTTGTTTGAATCCAAAAATAACTGGATTGGGGCCAGACATTGGTCTATGCTCAGATAACTTGAATGGTTTATGGATGTAGGAATGCACAGACTGTATTCTAGGTATTATTAAATACTTTATTTTTAATAATTTATTCATTCATTTGGGGGTGGGAGATTCCTCCATGGACATCTTGGGTTTGCCCCCAATTATGCATTTGGCAAATGACTTATACAGTGTTACTCGTATTCCGAAAACATGGAATGATAATAGGAGTGCTTTCAGTAAAAAACACTGGTTCCTGATCCTGACAACTCCAGTATAAAAAATACACATGCTGGTTACTATGAAATTTAATAAATTGTCAAGTGCTTCAGTCAGTGTCCAACACAATAATACCTGTGGGGATTGCAATCCCAGTTGACCCCTTGTTTAGTGCTTCTCTGCATACACTGAGGTGGCCTGGATGGAGGAATTGAGAATCTCAGAGATATTGCTTTTGAATCCAGAACACAGCAGTTTTTTATGATACAATCCCTTTCATGAAGATAAACAGAAGCTGATTTACAGCAGGTAGTAAGTCTTTCATATAAGCAGGCTGAGACAAATGCTATTTCAAACAACAGCTGTGCCAGTGTTTTCCAAACTAATTTGGGCATGCAAAACAGGGATGCAAAGAAGCACAAGGCAAAAAGCAGTGGTAAAGAAACTGTCGCTCATGTAGATCAAGGATGTGTCCCTCATGCTGTTATTGGACTACATGACCCATCAGCCTCAGTATGCCTTTGCAATTCTGTGTTTTATCCTTGTACTTTTTAAATATTTATTTTAAATAGAACAGTATTGAAAGGTAGGGGTACAACAACACGTTGAAATGCATTGAATATGAATGGGAGAACAAAGGGAGAAAGGGAAGTGGAATAGCATCAGATGTAACAATGTTGCAATATAGGGTGGACATGGTCAAAGGTAAGGGCCAATTTGTGATGCAGTGAGGCAACGCATCAGGGAGGCAGAAGGCAGGGGAGCTGGAGAGGGTGGGGTAGTGGGAATGGAGCTAGGGAGGGATGGGTGGGTGGTGGTCCAGGGCATACATAGAGGAACTGTGGAAATGAGTGAGCATGGAGATCAATTTATATGGCAGTATGAATGTAAATACCAAGAGTCTGAGTGAGCAAATGGGGTTTTAAAGGTGGGGGCATCCATAGCCGCATGAGAAACTGTCAATAGAGCATTAGGGCTATTTGTGATCAGTGAGGACCAGACTGAAAGAAAATTGGACCTGGACTCAGTGGTGATGGTATAACATTTTTCTAACTGAACCCATGACTCCACCTTCGTAAGCCATTCTGAAATGGTAGGGGGTGTCTTGGATTTCTAGTGTAATGGGATCAGAGATTTAGCAATGTTCAAAAGGGAATGGACCACAAATTTATCGAGCTTGTTTTGGAAATGTCATCATGAATAAGGAGACATAGAGTTGAGTCTAACCTGAGGGACGTTCCCAGAGCTGAGTTGTTGTAGGACCAGCTCTCAGTATTTGATGTGGATCAGAGACATCTCAGACAAGAATTCAACAGATGTGGGAAGGCTTGTGAGAGACATAGAGGGGGTCTATACCAGTGAGATTCTTTACCTGAGGAGAGACCTCCTATCCTACAATCTAATTGTATACTATTCAGGGAAGGTTCAAGGAAAATGGTAAAGATGAGAGGTGATAGGGGGCGGTCTTGCCTGGTACCATCAACATTGCTAAATACTAGCACCAGATTTACATCCCAGGCACACTTAGGCAAGGCACTCTAGGTATGCTTAACTCTGCCCATCACCAGACCCTCCCTCTCCACATGACCCTACCCCTAGTCCCATCCATTGTTTCCTGTCACAGAAAATACCCTTTGCCTATAAAAAGCAAGAGCGAAAAAAAAAAAGCTTTAACCCTTTGGTTGCTAGAGAGAGCTCCAATGCATTGCTCTACAATAGCCTGTAAATGGGTATAAAACTGATGCAGGGACATTGAAATTGCTCTGACCGCATCCACAATTCAAAATGTGGGTGTGGCCAGCACAGCTGAGATGGCCCCACAAAATTTGGAGTTCTAGACAGTTGCAGAGCAATGTGTTGCGTACCCCTCTGGCACTCAAAGGGTTAACATCACCCGGACCTTGGCCCGTGTACACGGGCTTTTACACTGGTATCACATAAAAGGAAATTGTCCCTATTCAGCCATTTAAAATGTTGGGTGGTGTGCATTACCGATAATGTTTAGGTTATTTCATGACCTGCTGTCACCTCTTTGTGTAACTGAATAAATGATTAGTATTTTATAGTCACAGACTAATTGATAAACACATATACTGAGGTTTAAACCAATACTAATATGATTTTTATTGCCGTGGAGCCTTATAATACACTTATATACACACCACACAGTCTGATCTCTTAAAAAGAGGGACACCAGCGTGGGAAAGAGGGACAGTCCCTCCTGAATAGGGACACTTGTAAAATATGGCTAGAGGAGGCGGTAATGCATTAATGAGCCTTGTTAGTGAGTGGGGGAGATAATCTGCAGCTAAGACAGGAAGTGCCTGCACAGCATGCCCTAATTAGCATAATTATAAATAGACATAACAAAAAAACTAGTTTTTCAAAATCATCAAAGTTGTTTTTAGGTGGATGTCCCTTTAATGTCCCATGTAACCCTTTGAATGCCAATGCAATGCGTTGTGTACCCTTCTGGCACTCAAAGGATTAAATCACCAAAATTTTATTTTCTTCTTCATATATTGCAGATAGTTTTGCTCCATTTTCAATTAACACATATGTCCTAATTTATGTCTTGCTTACATGTGAAATGGCAGCCATACTAGGGTTAAATGTCTCTTGTCATAGACAGATCTACACAGGGAAGATGACAGATGTGTATGAATAATACATGCATATTTACAAGGTTAAACATAGTGCATCCATTTAAGTCAATGGGCCTTTAGTGAGCTGATAAATGTACTGATTGATGTTCATACCTGGGATCTCTGGTTTGACCCTGCGACTCAGAATTTTTAACCAAATGTTAGGGTGAAGAGCCAAATTCTAAGGGTTACTGAGCCACATTCAAGAAGCTACAGATGAGCAATTCCGGTGCAAATTAACTGCACCAAAATGAGCAAATGAAAATTCCCATGATGTAAATGGCCTTTAACCCCCTGACAGTGAGAGAATTCTCTAACATATTGCACCTCTCTAGCAGTCAAGGGTTCAAAGCCCCTTTTAAATCAATGGGAATTGGGGGAATATTATTGAAGTGTATGATGCAGTGGTTCTAGAATTGTACCTCCTTAGCTTCTTGAACATGGCCCATTAGGTTCCAGGATCACCTACTACATGCTCTGCACTGATTGGCTAATGATGAGGCCTCCTGATTGATGTCATTTCTAACAGAAAGACAATGAGGAAATCACTGCCTGTCCTTTGTGTGTATACATAGCTGGGAACTCTCCAGATTTGCCCCGGAGACTCTAGTTTTAGCTTCTAATTACTAGGGCCGAAGTTAATTCTCCTGATGTGGGGAGTTTCTAATGAAACTCTGCTCACATCTGCTCCTTCCATTGTGTTCCTCCCACTCCGTGGCCTTTTCTCCTCCTTCCCCAGCTTATTCTGTATACGTTTTAATTTTATTTTTCAAGTTCTACCCACTTGTTATTAAGCCACGCCCCTTTGATGTAAATTGGATCATTTTTGTCTCCCATCGGCAACACAGGACTCCCCAGATATATACAGTTAGGTCCAGAAATATTTGGACACTGACACAAGTTTTGTTATTTTGGCTGTTTACCAACATAAATTCAAGTTACAGTTTTATAATGAATATGGGCTTAAACTGCAGTCTCTCAGCTTTAATTTGAGGGTATTCCCATCCAAATCGGAGGAAGGGTTTAGGAATTATAGCTCTTTAATATGTAGCCCCCTCTTTTTCAAGGGACCAAAAGTAATTGGACAATTGACTCAAAAGCTGTTTCATGGACAGGTGTGGGCTATTGCTTCATTATTTTGTTATCAATTAAGCAGGTAAAAGGTCTGCAGTAGATTCCAGGTGTGGCATTCACATTTGAAAGCTGTTGCTGTGAACCCACAACATGCGGTAAAAGAAGCTCTCAATGCAAGTGAAACAGATCATCCTTAGGCTACAAAAAAAATCCATCAGAGAGATAGCAGGAACATTATGACTGGCCAAAACAACAGTTTGGTTCATTCTGAGAAAAAAAGAATGCACTGGTGGTGAGCTCTGCATCACAAAAAGGCCTGGACATCCACGCAAGACAACGTGGTGGAAAAAAGTATGGAGAAGGCTTGGAAGGGTTCATGATCCAAAGCATACCAGATCATCTGTAAAACACAGTGGAGGCAGTGTGATGGCATGGGCATGCATGGCTTCCAATGGCACTGGGTCACTAGTATTATTTATGATTGTGTTAATTTGTCCAATTACATATGAGCCCCTGAAATAAGGGGACTGTGTATGAAAATGGTTGCAATTCCTAAACATTTCATATGATATATGTTCAACCCCTTGAATTAAAGCTGAAAGTCTGCACTTCAATTGCATCTCGGTTGTTTCATCTCAAAGCCATTGTGGTGGCGTACAGAGCCAAAATTATGAAAATTGTGTCAGTGTCCAAATATTTACAGACCTAGCTATATATATATATATATATATATATATATATATATATATATATTTAATGTAGAATACACAGAATATCAAGGGCTCCTTGAAGAGTGGTGCGCCCCTGAATTAGAACAAGGAGTAACTTATTGCCTGGAAATTGTTATGAGCAGTGTTAAGGGTAAATATTTGAAAGATTCCTGGGTAGGCTCATTTTGGTATGCTGAATATACATTATACATGCTTCTCTCTCTCCCTCCCTCTCATTTATTTTAATTTTTCAATTTCATCCCATCCCCTCCCCCTCTCCTACTCTCTCTTCCTCTCAATCTCTCTCTCTTCTCTCCCTTTCTCTATTACTTTCTCATCCATTCTCTCTCTTCCAGTCCTCTCTCCATTCCTCTCCCACTCTTCTCCACTTTCTCTCTCCCTCCCATTCTTCCCCTTCCACTCTCTTGCCCCAGCTCTCTTTCCCCTTCCACCCACTCTCTCCTTGTACTCCCTCATATTATAGCTGATACGCTCTCTCCCACTTTCTTTCTCATACTCTTTCATTCAGAACTACTCTATCTCTTACTCTCTCTTTTTCCTCCCCTCTCACATTTTTTCTCATCCACTTTCTGTTGTGCTATTGTTCTCTCCCATTCCCTCTCTCCCCCTCTCTCTCATTCACATTATAATATTCCACCTCTCTCCCACTCCCTAATACTCCCACAATACACTCTTGCCAAAACCGGAAAGATTTTCAGGTTTTTCCTTGAATCCCCAAGAAATTCTATGTCGGCCATCTACCCCTTTTTCAATTCAGACAATAATTTAAAGGGATAGTAATACTTCATTTTCACTTTATTTTATTTTGTAGGCATTAAAAAAACATGAAGAATGATATAAGTCTTATCTCTGAAACCTTTATGGTTTAAGAGATATTCACAAACAAAGTATCCCCCCCCTGTTCAACCAGATCAGAAGGGAGATGCCCAGGTAGACTGCAGAGAGGGACAATCTTCAATTAAGATAACGGAAAAAGCTGAAAAACTTGTCAAGGGGGGAAGGGCTTTCATTGTTTTCATACAAAGAAAATTGTCCCCTTCTGTTATCTGTCCTGTCATACAACCAGACTCACATCTGAGAAGAGATGGCTAACACTAGGTAAAAGGGGCGGGGAGGGGAACTTTGCTTGTGAATATCTCATAAACCATAAAGGTTTGAGAGATAAGACTTATATCATTCTTCATGTTTTTTTAATGCCTACAAAATAAAATAAAGTTAAAACGAAGTATTACTATCCCTTTAAAGGAACAGTAAACGTTTTTTATGAAAAAATATATCTTGTAGGGCATTTCCTGTTGAGTAAAATAAGTACACTCCCACTGCTGGGAGATGCATATTTCCAGAGTTATTACTGTTTAAATCTGTGTTTTTTTTGCATTAGAAGTTCCCTCTAGTGGTCAAATTCCAATCAGTTTTTCTGTTATATTCTAATGGAGAGGAAAATCTGTGACATACAGGTCTCCACAGAATGTGATAGTAACTGCTGAGTCACTTCCTGTCTGTTAGAACAATCAGGAAGTAAACACAGTAAATGCAATTCCTGGTTATTTGACATGTTATAACATTTGAATAAAACAATTGACAGTGGTGGAAGTGACCTTGTTTTACTCAGCCAGTAAAGCTCTATGACATAAAGGTTTTAATAAAATGTTTACTGCTCTTTTAAATCAGAGCCTTTTGTCTCTCTGCACACTTGGAGTAAATTCACCCTCCTTAAATGTACATATGTAGAGACTACTGAGTCTATATACCCTTACAACAGACACATCATCCTGCACAGTCCACAGTTCAACCGGAATCTAATCCTTGAAACCAAAGTCCTAACAATCTCACAGCTACCTGTATGAGTGAATTTCTTTAATTTTGTCTCTGGTCTTTTTTTTTTGCTATTTCTGGATGATGGTCCCCAGTGGGTTTTACCTTTCTTTATCTAGCAAGTATGCCTCTGATCTATCCCAAGCTTCTCTCCGGTAAGTAGGTAATTCTCTCTGGAGTTAAGCAATTCCCTCTTAGGGGACTGACAGATCAAGATTCAATTGTCTCTTTACACTGGGTTGCTATAGAGCTCCCAGTAACTCCCTACTGCTTCACAGATGTTATCAAAGGATGTGATCAAAGTCAGTCTGTGTAAACTCACTAATCAAATGTTTAACTCTTTGACCTCATGTACGTCATGAGTTTGCAGTCCCTAAAGGACCAAGGACGTACATGTACGTCATGGAATTCCGGGCTCCCCGCGCAGCTGCACGCCGTTCGGGGAGTCAGGAATCGAATGGTTAAAAAAAAAAAAAATGCTCAGTGGTCCTTAAGTGACAGCACTGTGCGTAGGCAATTATGAAACAATGTTTTGGGAATATCTCTAGCATTAAGCGGGTTAACAGAAGGGTAGCCAACGAATTGCTTAACAAAGTGATGCACACCTGTCTGGAACTTAACCCTTTAAGGACCCTTGACGGTCATAGTACATCATGGGTAAATCTGACTGAACGACCCATGATGTACTATGACCGTCATGGGATTCTGGGCTCCCCCCGCGGGTGCACACCGTTTGGGGAGTTCGGAAACGGATTCTTAAAAAAAAAAATTGCTCCATGGTCCTTTAGTGACCGCCGCGTGTCTGCGCGGCCGGTTGTTAAGGGGTTGAAGGAGCAGTAAACTTTTTTTTGAAAACACATATTTTATAGAACTTTTCCTGCTGAATAAAACAAGGCCACTACCATTACTGTCAGATGTTTTATTCAAAATTTATAGCAGTTCAAATAATCAGGAAGTGAATTTACTGTGTTTACTTCCTGATAGTTCTAACTGACAGGAAGTGACAGGCAGTTTCTATCACATTCTATGAAGAACTGTATATCGCTGACTTTCCTGACTTTCCCCTTCATTAGAATCTAACAGAAAAACTAATTAGAATTTGACCACTAGAGGGCACTGCTAATGTAAAAAAACATGGGTTTAAACTGTAATAACTCTGGAAATATAAATCTCTCGGCAGTGGGAGTACCCTTATTTTACTCAGTAGGAAAATCCCTACAATATATATTTTTTCGTAAAAAAAAGTTTACTGTTCCTTTAAAGGGTTAAAATAATGGGAAACTGTATTTGTTCCCTATGGGGAATAATGTTTATAAAACGATCCACTCTAATGCTATACGTATTCAACACTGTGACTTGCATTGGCAACCTCTCTAGAATCCAAGGAGTTAATAGCTTTATTTGAATCCATATGGATTTTGTCTTCTTTGCTGCATCTGGTTTCCTTTAGAAATACTTCTTTTCAGTGTATCAGATATATTTAGTGCCAGAAGTGGAGCGAAAAGCATTACAGAGCTAGCAGTGTAACTAAAATCTACCTGGTCCAGGGAAAACATATGAAGAATAAACCCTTCTACCTCCATAATACTCACCCTTTTATACATTAAATAACATTAAATTAGACTAATGTTATTCAAAGTATTAAAATATGAAGGTATTAAAGGGGATCTATCACTCCAGTACAAAAGTTTGTTAACCTTTAGATTACCTATCCATTAGGTGGAATTTTTTAATATATATTTTTTTTTTGTCTGTTGCCGAAAATTAACATTTAAAGACTGCACTTCCGTATAGACTGCTGGTACAGCTCTATACCTGCACTCTGTAACTCTGCCTCCGCTCCCCTCCTTCTAGCCAGCCTCCTCCAATGACGGAGGCTTCTGTCTGTAGGCTGGAGCGATCTCATTGGCAGTGATCAATATCTAGCCAATGAGACCGATACTGTAGACTGTAAGTTCTCATGAACTTTTGTTTCCTATGTTTCAGATGTATTGTTTTATATCTCTGTGTGTACATCACGGCGGAAAAAGTTGGTGCTATGTAAATAAAGGGTAATAACAATAATAATAATAATAATGATCATACCTGGACTATCAATTTGTATATATTTTGGTATGTGCAGAAATTGCTGTTGTGTTTTTTGCCAAGTCCTTTGACATCTACAATCTGTACTTTGCTAATATCTTTGTGTCAGTGCCAGCGCAATGAATTACGTCAGCATTACTGATGCTGCTAAATACATCCATAGGTATATGCATTGCATAGATGTCATCTCTGTGGAGTCACATACTGTATGATATTTTATAAGTCCCTTGAAATGTGTATTAAATTTCATTGAATTGAATTACTTTCTAGATATGATGAAACCTACTGTGCTGGATACGTCAGTATGTGCGGTTCTATAACTACTGTGGGACAAGGCTGGGGGGGTCAGTATGTGCAGTTCTATGACTACTGTGGGACAAGGCAGGGGGGTCATTATGAGTGGTTCTATGACTACTGTGGGAGAAGGCTGAAGGGGTCAGTATGTGCGGTTCTATGACTACTGTGGAACAAGTATGTGTGGTTCTATGACTACTGTGGTACAAGGCTGGGGGAGTCAGTATGTGTGGTTCTATGACTACTATGGGACAAGTCTGGGGGGTCAGTATGTGTGGTTCCATGACTACTATGGGACAAGGCTGGAGGGGTCAGTATGTGTGGTTCTATGACTACTGTGGGACAAGGCAGAGGGGTCATTATGAGTGGTTCTATGACTACTGTGGGAGAAGGCTGAAGGAGTCAGTATGTGCGGTTCTATGACTACTGTGGAACAAGTATGTGTGGTTCTATGACTACTATGGAACAAGGCTGGGGGGTCAGTATGTGCAGTTCTATGACTACTATGGGACAAGGCTGGGGGTCAGTATGTGCGGTTCTATGACTACTATGGGACAAGGCTGGGGGGTCAGTATGTGTGGTTCTATGACTACTATGGGACAAGGCTGGAGGGGTCAGTATGTGTGGTTCTATGACTACTGTGGGACAAGGCAGAGGGGTCATTATGAGTGGTTCTATGACTACTGTGGGAGAAGGCTGAAGGAGTCAGTATGTGCGGTTCTATGACTACTGTGGAACAGGCATGTGTGGTTCTATGACTACTATGGAACAAGGCTGGGGGGTCAGTATGTGCGGTTCTATGACTACTATGGGACAAGGCTGGGGGTCAGTATGTGCGGTTCTATGACTACTATGGGACAAGGCTGGGGGGTCAGTATGTGTGGTTCTATGACTACTATGGGACAAGGCTGGAGGGGTCAGTATGTGTGGTTCTATGACTACTGTGGGACAAGGCAGAGGGGTCATTATGAGTGGTTCTATGACTACTGTGGGAGAAGGCTGAAGGAGTCAGTATGTGCGGTTCTATGACTACTGTGGAACAGGCATGTGTGGTTCTATGACTACTATGGAACAAGGCTGGGGGGTCAGTATGTGCGGTTCTATGACTACTATGGGACAAGGCTGGGGGTCAGTATGTGCGGTTCTATGACTACTATAGGACAAGGCTGGGGGGTCAGTATGTGTGGTTCTATGACTACTATGGGACAAGGCTGGAGGGGTCAGTATGTGTGGTTCTATGACTACTGTGGGACAAGGCAGAGGGGTCATTATGAGTGGTTCTATGACTACTGTGGGAGAAGGCTGAAGGAGTCAGTATGTGCGGTTCTATGACTACTGTGGAACAAGTATGTGTGGTTCTATGACTACTATGGAACAAGGCTGGGGGGTCAGTATGTGCGGTTCTATGACTACTATGGGACAAGGCTGGGGGTCAGTATGTGCGGTTCTATGACTACTATGGGACAAGGCTGGGGGGTCAGTATGTGTGGTTCTATGATTACTGTGGGACAAGGCAGGGGGGTCATTATGAGTGGTTCTATGACTACTGTGGGAGAAGGCTGAAGGGGTCAGTATGTGCGGTTCTATGACTACTGTGGGACAAGTATGTGCAGTTCTATGACTACTGTGGGACAAGGCTGGGGGAGTCAGTATGTGCAGTTCTATGACTACTGTGGGACAAGGCTGGGGGGTCAGTATGTGCGGTTCTATGACTACTGTGGGACAAGGCTGGGGGGGGTCAGTATGTTCGGTTCTGTGACTACTGTGGGACAAGGCTGGGGGGGGTCAGTATGTTCGGTTCTATGACTACTGTGGGACAAGTATGTGCAGTTCTATGACTACTGTGGGACAAGGCTGGGGGAGTCAGTATGTGCAGTTCTATGACTACTATGGGACAAGTATGTGCGGTTCTATGACTACTGTGGGACAAGGCTGAGGGGTCAGTATGTGCAGTTCTATGACTACTGTGGGACAAGGCTGGGGGGTCAGTATGTGCGCTTCTGTGACTACTGTGGGACAAGGTTGGGGGTCAGTATGTGCGGTTCTATGGCTACTGTGGGACAAGTATGTGTGGTTCTGTGGCTACTGTGGGACAAGGCTGGTGGACAGTAAGTCTGTTTCTTTGCAGTGGGACAAGGCTGGGGTGTAAGTATTTGCGTCAGCACTTTTTGCAGAGATTCCCACAGAAGGCAAAATTCAGTTTTTCTCCACTTTTCAGTTTTTAGTTGAAAGTCTGTTTTTTTTTTCTGCATATCTGACCTCCTTCTCTTTCTACGTCAATTTCTTTATCTCCCCGTCACAACCTCTTTATTTATACAGAGTCCTTTTCTCTCAAACAGACCGGCTACTTGACTGGACCTCTGCACTGAAAGCCCTTCTATCTCACACCCACTGACTGGCAGTTCACATGGCTGGAGGCACTTATACCCCATAGTACTTACACCTTCTTCTTCCCAACCTGTCTTCCTGTAGACTGTAAGTTCTCATAAACTTTTGTTTCCTATGTTCCCGATATATTGTTTTATATCTCTGTGTGTACATCACTGCGGAAACAGTTGGTGCTATGTAAATAAAGGGTAATAACAACAATAATAATTATAATGATCATACCTTGACTATCAATTTGTATGTATTTTGGTATGTGCAGAAATTGCTGTTGTGTTTTTTGCCAAGTCCTTTGACATCTACAATCTGTACTTTGCTAATATCTTTGTGTCAGTGCCAGCGCAATGAATTACGTCAGCATTACTGATGCTGCTAAATACATCCATAGGTATATGCATTGCATAGACGTCATCTCTGTGGAGTCACATACTGTATGATATTTTATAAGTCCCTTGAAATGTGTATTAAATTTCATTGAATTGAATTACTTTCTAGATATGATGAAACCTACTGTGAAAGTTGATATATGCGCAGCTGTGGAAGTGTTCTAATGGGTTGATCTTTCTTCACATGAAGATGTGCCTTCCACTGGAAAACAATATATTTTAATAATAAATAAAGGACTGGGGATGGGGGCCTAATCACTGTCACTCCCATGTGACCCCCAACATACCTTAAGAAAATGCAGTTGTCTTTGATGATGCTGTTTCATGGTTCCAACACAGCCCCTCTCCTCACCCATACTTTTTAGCTGAAACTGACAGCTTTGCAATGTGTTGTAACTACTTTGGTCCTTAAAGGGTTAAATAGGTTAAACCAAGTTTTGTTTTATTTATTTAATATGGAAGAGCAGGGCTCAATATTTAGATCTGAGGTGCCCCTAGACAAAATCACCCATGATAGGACATCACTCCTTGAAAGCCTGCACATTTCAATTGCAGGCTCATTCCTAACTGAGCAACAAGGGCAGTCGCAGAAGCAAATACACATTTTCTATCATTACCACAAGTTGTTGTGTGTTTTTCTGAGTTTCCACAGTACCAGTATCACTGGTACAGATCAGGTTTGGGGTGGGGGTGTAACCTTTGGCTCTCCAACTATTGGATACTGCAACTTCCTTCATCCCCATCCAATCAAGCTCTGGTTGGAGATGATGAGAGTTGTGGTGTCCAACAGTTGGTGAGACAATGGTTTCTTACTTATGTTCTGTACCAGTGATACTCAAATTATGTTCCATGCAACCCAGGGTAGTAGGGTACCACAGAGCAAATTGTGTTAATGACAGACAATTAGCTTGTGGTTCTGTAACTGCTGTTGGACATGTGGAAGGTTAAAAAATATTTCAAACAGTACATATAAACATAGAATCAGAAAATATTATAATCAAGAAAAATTACTTAAGAAAAGATGGAGTACAAGCCAGACAAATAAAAGCCATGACTTTGGAGGTGAAGCTGACAAACTCCTATCCCCAATATTACGACTGTACAGAACAGGTGGAACAGCCACACAGGAATATGATCTCCACGTTAATGGAAGACAAGTGAGACAAAAAGGTAACATCATTAGAAGCAATTTGTGTCATCAATATAATGAATTCTACTGCTTGCTCAATATGTCACAAGCTATAAATACAGTGTTATTCTAGCTTTATTTGTTAACCCTAATAGGCCGAAACGTACGTCTGGGGTTAGCTGTTTCCCTTGTTCAGAGAGGATTTGTCTGGTATTTCGTGGCTGGACTGTCATTTGGCAGGACCAGTATGATATGCTTCAGAAGATTTCCTCTCTGTGTATGGCACTGATGAGCTAAAAGAGATTGCACCCTGGGCGCGAGGACACAGTCCCAGTGAGCTTCTTGCATGAATTTGCTAGCTCATGAGCCTAGTTGAGCATCTCTCACCTTTTGTTCTACATATGCAAATTGCTCTTGGGGTTGGTCACCCTAAGAGTAATGAGGGTAATCCAGACGTGGACCCCTTGCTCACAGTGCCTAGAGGGATCAGCTGCACCTCACCGACGAGGCCCAAATAGGCCGAAACGTACGTCTGGGGTTAGCTGTTTCCCTTGTTCAGAGAGGATTTGTCTGGTATTTCGTGGCTGGACTGTCATTTGGCAGGACCAGTATGATATGCTTCAGAAGATTTCCTCTCTGTGTATGGCACTGATGAGCTAAAAGAGATTGCACCCTGGGCGCGAGGACACAGTCCCAGTGAGCTTCTTGCATGAATTTGCTAGCTCATGAGCCTAGTTGAGCATCTCTCACCTTTTGTTCTTTATTTGTTAACCCTTGCCTGAAGAAGGGGCCTTAGTGTCCTGAACGCTTGCACTTGCTATGTTCTCAGTTAGCCATTAAGAGGTATCACCTTTATATCACTCTTGTGAGATTTTTGCTACACTGAATCCTATCACAAACGATTCAAAACTTGTATAACTTGCATGGTTTTCATCTTGATCATCAATCTATAAATTTGTTTAATCGGTTTGCTGTATGAAATATTTGCATTGAATTAGAAAGCCACACTTAAGAGTGCCTGGGCCTCTGGGATTGGTGAGTGGAGTTGGAGGAGAGCGCCAGTTGAATACAAAACAAGAGAGCTGTTAATGAAATGTGTCTATCTTAAAGTGTCTGCATAAGTGTCTGAGAGTTAATCAATGGATGAGTTCTGGTGACTGAGTAAATTAATTTCTGTATCTTACAAACAGAAGATATATATCTGACAAAAGCTGCATGCTCACTGAGTCATTTTCCAATTCACTGTGCATTACATTGCAAAACAATACATTTGCGACTTCTTTTTATACGTAACAAATGCTTTTATGTACGTGTCTCAATGTGATACTTTACCCTTAAAGTATATGCATCTCCTAAGACTGTACTGCCTTCCACGCTATTGCTCAACTGTACAGTCTTAATTCTGTTGGCATTTGTGATTATGTTGAATAAGGAATAAGTGGATCTTTATATATCAGTAGGACATATAGGTGTGAGGCCTATATACAGTAGTTAATGAAGCCCTAACTTATTTTCAGATCCTCCTCTCAGTGGGATATTCCATCTTTAAATAATTTTCTTGATTATTCCTCATTACCAATTTATTCCACCCATCTGGTGGAAACTAAAAGTTTTTATCAGATTAACAAAGCGGAGAGAGGTGATTTTTCTGGACACACGAGTAATTTATTATGGAAGATTTATCTGACCAAGTCAGACAACAAAGCACTTCTGAGATTAGGTTCCAAACCACTAAATCAAAAACTCTCTAAAATTATTAAACTGTTTTGAAAACAAATAGCACCCGGTATAGGCAGTTTAAGTAGATACATTTAATGAGATGAAAAACTGAGTAGCTAACAGGATGACATATTTAAATATACTTTTTAGCACTGTATTTGCATTTAATTTACAAAATTCCATTTGAAGTCTACATTAGGCCACACCTCTTCACAACTAAAATGGAAGCATCAGAATTCTTAATGAGAAAACTCATATGGGCTAAACATGAAAGCCACTTCCAACAGGACAAGATAGGAAGATGATCAGCTTGTGAAATATATTTCTTAAGCTATAGGATACAACAATCTATCTATCTATCTATCTATCTATCTATCTATCTATCTATCTATATCTATCAGGTTTTTTTTTGTCGACAGTGATAGCGATAATGACCCCATTAACTAATGGTAAAGAAAACAGTGTGTGTGGCCAGCACTGGCGCATACTGTTGTGTAAGCACTTAGTTGCCTACCAGTGATCATGGAGTCTGAGCGGGTTTTCAGTGCAGCTGTTGTATTGTAAATGACTGTAGGATATGGCTATCAAGCAGCAATGTTTGTAGACTTACAATTCTAAAAATGAATATCTATTACCATCTGAGTGTTATGTAACAGAAGTGGACAAAACCACACATGAAAGGGAAACTCACAACACATGTATTATTAACAGCAGCACTGAGGTTGAAGAGGGATTTGAAGGGTTTCTACCATCTACCACTTTTGGGACCAGTGTTATGACCACTGATTAATGTCTGACAATAATTTGAGACTAATACAAGCTTAAACTAGACTCAAAGATGATAATGCAATTGGTCTAGCTTTCAGCCCTATGAATCATGATGATATATATACATCAATCACACCACACCAGTCCACCATTCCCATACACATCTGCCACATTCAGTGTAAGTTGTAACCTTATTTATTTTAATTATCTATTTATCAATAATGTTTAGCATAGAAACAAGCTAACAGAAAGAAAAATGTTTGTTTTGTGGGCTTAGAGTAAGGTAAACATTCAAAATATTACAGCAAGGCTAGGCTTGAAAAAATGATTGTGCTTCAGAGAAGGCCACACTTGCCAAAAATAAGCACTGAAAAAAAGTTGTTAGCAGGCCTAAGGCTTTCAAAGAGTCCTAGAAAAAAATTGTATAAACTACTGGTCTAGTGCCGGCAGTGCTAGATGTTGGTAGAAAATGCTGGCATTTTCTACTGCTGTAATTGCTGCCTCTGAGTTGCCTAAGCAGCAGGAGGATTAGACTGAGGCATGGGACTGGGATCATTAGCACTGATATAAGACAAGTGGTGGTACGATGATGCATCTACTTGCCACAATTTCCCAGACCCAGACCCTATATCACGGACTCAATAACGACAAGTGGACCAGTACTGTAGGTAACACACTTTTTATTAGTATATGCACTTACAAATAGAACGGCAACAGCAAGAACACAATACAATATAGCAGACGTAAGGAAGGCTAGTGCTGCTATGGAGGTACCGAGCTGAGCTCCAGAAGACAGGATGGAGATAAGCTGCCTCAGGTCCGCACCTGAGGATCTACACAGGTCCGCACCTGTACCGACAACGTTTCTGGGAAAAGCTACAGCTCCGCAGGTCCGCACCTGAACAGACAAGGTACAAGAGAAAGGCTACTGCGTACAGGTCCGCACCTGAACAGCCAAGGATCCAGAAAAGACTACTGCTCTACAGGTCCGCCCCTGAATGCCGCAGTAAATGGACAGGGACAAGGAGATGTCTGCCAGGACCACCAGGAGTACCCAACCAGTTATCCACTGGAGCGTTGGTATGCTGGGTGCGCAGTGGACAACTCCAGGTAATGCCAAGGTGTGTAGTCAAGGGAAGGGAAGGGACAAGGGATACAGTGACAACAGCTTTCAATTTTTCTTTTTTTGCAGTTTGGCTTTCATGTGCTTAACATAAACATTGTGTTGTCTGTGTTGTATGTGCTTTATGAGGGCACACGAATCAAGGTGTGTCCCCTCCTTTCTTCTTTTCACTTATCACAAATAGTGCACAGTGCAAATGCTAATGAATGCACGGTGCCTGCACCAATTAAAACATTTTTCTACACCCATGATTTCAGTTAGGGAAGAGGTGGAGAAGAATGGCTTGTTTCTTCTTCTCCAAAATCACCTTCACTGGCCCTCCAGCTTCTCCTGCCACTTGTGCTAGCCAGAACCGAAAACAATTTAATTTTATTTATTTACATTTTTTCTCTACCTCTAATCCTGTCTGCTTGCATTGTCTCTCTCTATCTATAACATGCTGCATGGTGGAAGGTTCTGGGTTTTTATAAAATGGGGTGTGAAGGTTCACCTTCATTGAAAACTATAGGTGAGAAAAGGAACCTTTCACTTTGGAAAATCTGTGGTGTCAGCTATATGACGAAAATTTTCTCTATTGGCGTGAATTCCCAAACAAAAAAGATACGTTTTGCAGATCCCTAGTAAAGGAGTTCTTCAGATCAGTTAAACTGGCGAGAGGTTGAGGTGGGCTAATCATGTGTGAGCTCAATTGATCAGGCGGAAGGTCAATGCAGGAGGAAGACAAGTAAATGTGATTTTCAAAGCCTGGGTCAAATACCAGAAGATCAGGAACCAATAAGCACACCCAAACACAAGATCAAGGGCTCGATTCCATAACCAGCGCTAAAAAAAAACAGGCACTGTGTTTAAGTCAGGTTTTAGCATCCTATTACCCGATTTATGAAAACAAAATCAGCGGTAATTATACACACCGCCAGTAAAAAAAAAACCCATAGGAAACAACTGATAACAACATGCAAGTAGTATTCTATTACTCACGCTCAGTATTAGCTTCTGTTTCGTTGATACCTCTTAAGGTGAAATCCTGCGTCTCAGAGGTTGAGGCATAGAAGCTACAATGACGGTTTCAAACCATCATTGTTCAAACAAAAGCAGTGTAGAATACAGAATACAGCATAGAAATCTGACATAGGGTGCCTCCCTTCGACATATTAACCCCCCGTTTTAAAATTCGACTTACAGTGCTTTCTTTCACCACTTTAATTCGACAAATATTGTTCACATTCGGCATTTTAACCCTTCCCTCTGAAAATTCGACTTACAGTACTCCAGTGACTTTTTTCTCCATTTAAATTCGATATTGTTCTTCTCCTATTTTTTACAACATGCCTTCTTTGTATTTGTATTGCTTAATTAACCCTATGAGTACCAGAGAGGTAGCAACACATTGCAGTGTGTTTGCTACCCCTCTGGTACTCGAAGGGTTAATAGGCGAGGTATGCGGCTGCATACTTTGCCTGTATATGTGTAAAAAATGTTTTTTTTTTAATTATATTTTTAATTTTCTTAAAAAAAAACTTCAGACCTCAAGGGGGATCTCGTGATCCCTCATGACACCCCCCTAGCATGGATAACCTATCCATTAGGATAGATTATACATGCAGGCAACAATTGCCCGTTTTTTAAATAAAGTGCATATAACCTATGTGTACCATAGTTTACATGCACTTTTACTGTAATATGTAAACATTTCAGACCTCAAGGGGGTCACCAGGACTCCTACCGACACTCCCCTAACATGGATCATCTATCCAAAAGGATAGATGATCCATATGGAAACCTTTTAACTAAAGCGCGCATAACCTATGTTTGACATAGATTATATGCGCTTTTTATAAGTAACTATTAATTTCAGACCTCAAGGGGGACACCAGGACCCCTCCTGATAGCCCTCCTATCATGGATCATCTATCCAAAAGGTTAGATGATCCATGGGGTGACCCCGAAGGCATTCTATGTCTTCTTTAATACTGGAGGGTCTGTATAAGACGCTTCCAGTACAAGCACTTGTTGAATGAATGAACTTTGTCACCAGGACATTCTTAGAAAGCACAGCGCTGCGCTTTCATTGATCGGGGGGCTATCAGGAGGGGTCCTGGTGTCCCCCTCAAGGTCTGAAATTAAAATTTACTTTTAAAAAGTGCATATAACCTATGGAAAACATAGGTTATATGCATTTTAGTTAAAAGGTTGCCACATGGATAGATGATCCATTTTCGGGGGGTGTCAGGAGGGGTCCTGGTGACCCCCTCGAGGTCTGAAATGTTTACATATTACAGTAAAAGCACATATAACCTATGATACACATAGCTTATATGCTCTTTATTTAAAAAATGGTCAATTGTCGCCTGCATGTATAACCTATCCTAATGGATAGGTTATCCATGCTGAGGGGGGTGTCATGAGGGGTCATGAAAGCCCCCTTGAGGTCTGAATTTTTTAAAAATAAAATTAAAAATATATTTAAAAAAAGTTTTTTTTTACACATATACAGGCAAGGTATGCAGCCACATACCTTGCCTATTAACCCTATGAGTACCAGCGGGGTAGTAAACACAATGCAATGTGTTGCTACCTCACTGGTACTCATAGGGTTAATTATACAATACAAATACTAAGTAGGCATGTTGTAAAATAGGAGAAGAACAATGTTGATTGTAAATGGAGAAAAAAGTCATGGGAGCACTGTAAGTCGAATTTTCAAGGGGAAGGGTTAAAATGTCAAATGTGAACAATATTTGTCGATTTAAAGTGGTGAAAGAAAGCACTGTAAGTCGAATATGAAATGGGGGAGTTAAAATGTCAAAGGGGGGCACTCTATGTCAGACTTTGATAATGTGGGGAACACATCTAACACTAAACTTGATCTTTCTGTCGTAAAACGTACACCTATGTACTTGGACTTTGACATTTTGCGTCTTTTTTTTAGTTGAATAGAAGCAGACAGCATCAATTTTGTTAATACTCTGAAATGTGCTGTCTACGCCAGTTTCGTTTTACTGTGGTTCTGCAACGCGTTTGCAAAATGCACTTTGCTTGTTTTTCTTGTAAAGCCAGTTTTAGCACGGGTAATAGAATCGAGCCCCCAGTCTGGTAACTGGGCAAAGAGTCACAGAAAGTCCTGTGTAGAAATAGGTAATCCGGTCCAATCAGGTACTGGCAACCCAAATGCTTCAGACAGCCTGCTGAATGACCATGTTAGAACACATGCATATGAGTGAATGGATGCATGGACAGAGATGGAGCCCATGGATGCAAGAGAGAGAGAAAGAAGTAAGCACATGTGATCCAGCTGCATATGGGAACAACAAGATATAATAAATATATCTCCCAGAATTTGAGCTGTATTCAGTTTGGAATGAACCTTCTCCCAACAGTAGGAGAACTCTTATTCAGAAAGAAAAACCTTACAACAGGGATGATTATGGGGGCTACAACTCCCATAATCCCCAACCAGCCATTAGGTGATTAAGGATGATGCCCATTTTTATTTATTTGAGGAATACAAATATATTGGGTCTCCCATTAACCCTTTCCTTGCATATATCCTTGACAGGGAGCTGTAGTCTCCAACAGCTGGAGCTGCAAAAACTGACTACCCCTGCTTTGCAATATATGTTTTTTAATAGTAAAGTTTCCTGCCATTCCTATAGGCAGAGTTTCCCTTTAAAGAAATACTGGACAACACATTGGTTAATTAAATGTTATTTACTCATCCAGTCCAAAAAAAGAGTCATCACTATTTTGGATGTCACCATACAATTTCCCCATTGAAATCTCTAGCTTCTTGCTAGGCATTTCCTTAGAAATGATGCTTTGCATACATACACAGTATCTAACCACTGACAAATACAGTGTATAATGTGACACAAAATTAGAAAAGAAAACATTACAGCAAATTCATATCCCCATTGTAATAATTCCCGTCCAGAAGAATAGACCATTAAAATGTATCTTAGCTCCCCCCCCTTCCCATTCATGGGAATCTCGGCAGGGTTTAATCTTTTAAGTCTGTGCTAATGCATTGAATGAGTATGTTGGTAAATGAAAGGCCATTACTCCTACATCTCATTTATTGTCAGCCTCTCGTGATCGCAAGTCCCTCACAAAAGCTGCCACTGCACGGCTGTTAATGAAACACTATTTTTACATTTTAGCTTTAATCCCTTGGAAGCTAAAGAGGTTCCAAGCGCATTGCAAACCAATGCATTGGAGACCTCTCTAGCGTCCAAGTGGGTTAAAGGAGAAGTAACACCTCGTAAAAATAACCCCATATTTACCTAATTATGGACAGAAAATCCTAATGGCCCCTATGAATTTGCCCTTTTGTCTTTGATCAGAAGATATCTTTAATCAGTCTTTGGAGGCAAACATGACAGTTGTTGACAGTTTTTCAGACTGGAGCAGGCTTGAGTACACTTAACCCTTTTAGGGTAAAAGTTGTGTGCATTACTCATCCCTCATCTCACTCTGTTCCTCCCACTTCCATCCACTCCTCCTCCTTCTCACCCTGTTCCTCCCAATTCCTTTCCACTTCTCCTCCTTCTTACACTTTTTCTGCCACTTCCTGCCCATTTCACACCTTCCCACACTATTCCTCCCACTTCCCATCTACTTCTCCTTCCCCCCTCTTCTCTTCCTTCTCACCATGTTCCTCCCACTTCCTGCCCATTTCACACCTTCCCACCCTGTTCCTCCCACTTCCCACCCACTTCTCTTCCTTCTCACCCTGTTCCTCCCACTTCCCACCCACTTCTCCTCCTTCTCACCCTGTTCCTCCCACTTCCTGTCCACTCACCTCTTCACCCTGTCCCTCCTACTTCCCGCCCACTTCTCCTCTTTCTCACCCTATTCCTCCCATTTCCCATCTACTTCTCCCACTTCTCACCCTTTTTCAACCACTTCTAATCCACTTTAAGGACGATAAACCACACCCACCCAATTGAGTCACATGCCCTTTATGACACGAATCACATCATTTATATCCCCCTGGTAACAGCACATGTGGGCTCAAGAGGACGAAGTTCCCAGGTATGGTCATGTCCGTCTCCATGGACATGACATACAGGACTGAAGATATTATCTCTTGTACCAAGGTACAGGGGAAAAATATGTACCTTGGGGAGATTGTTAGGAAGTGTTACTTCTCCTTTAAAAAAAGAATCTTGTCAGGGTTTAATCTTTTAAGTCTGTGCTAATGCATTGAATGAGTATGTTAGTAAATGAAAGGCCTTTACTCCTACATCTCATTTATTGTCAGCCTCTCGTGATCGCATTCTGTTCCTCCCACTTCCATCCACTCCTCCTCATTCTCACCCTGTTCCCCCCAATTCCTTTACACTTATCCTCCTTCTTACACTTTTTCTGCATGTGTTGTAGCGTCCAAGTGGGTTAAAGGAGAAGTAACACCTCCTAATAATAACCACATACATATTTACCTAATTATGGACAGAAAATCCCAATGGCTCCTATGTATTTGCCCTTTTGTCTTTAATCAGAAGATATCTTTAATCCGTCTTTGGAGGCAAACATGACAGTTGTTGACAGTTTTTCAAATTGAAGAAGGCTTGAGTACACTTAACCCTTTTAGGATAAAAGTGATGTGCATTACTTGTCCTTAAAGTGTTAAGTTACTATGTGCAGTGAGTAGAATATGTGTCCTGTGGTTCGGCTAGCAGCTGTCATGTCTGTACCTGGGAACTCTCCAGATCTGCCCCGGAGACTCTGTTTTTTAGAGTTGATTACCGGGTCTCTGAGGACAGTGGCTGATTCTCTGGCAGTGGAGTTTCCTCTGAAACTCTGACCCACTTCTCCTCCTTCTCACTCTGTTCCTCCCAATTCCCGTCCACTTCTCCTCCTTCTCACCCTGTTCCTCCAAATTCCTGCCCACATCTTCTCCTTCTTACACTTTTTTCTGCCACTTCCTGCCCACTTCTCCTCCTTCCCACCCTGTTCCTTCTACTTCCCGCCCACATCTTCTGTTCCTCATTATGTTCCTCCCACTTCCTGCTCACTTTTCCTCCTTCTCACTCTGTTCCTCCCACTTCAGTCCACTCCTTCTCACACTGTTCCTCCCAATTCCTGCCCATGTCTCCTCCTTCTTACACTATTTCTGCCACTTCCTGCCCACTTCTCCTCATTCCCACCTTGTTCCTCCCACTACCCGCCCACTTCTCCTTCCCGGCCTCTTCTCCTCCTTCTCACCATGTTCCTACCACTTCCTGCCCACTTCTCCTCCTTCCCACCCTATTCCTCCCACTTCTTGCCCACATCTCCTGTTCCTCATTATGTTCCTCCTACTTCCTGCCCAATTCTCCTTCTTCTCACTCTGTTCCTCCCACTTCCATCCACTCCTCCTCCTTCTCACCCTGTTCCAATTCCTTTCCACTTCTTCTCCTTCTTACACTTTTTCTGCCACTTCCTGCCCACTTCACGCCTTCCCACCCTGTTCTTCCCACTTCCTGTCTACTTCTCCTTCCTCCCCTTCTCCTCCTTCTAACCATGTTCCTCCCACTTCCTGCCCACTTCTCCTCCTTCTCACCCTGTTCCTCCCACTTTCCACCCACTTCTCCTCCTTCTCACCCTGTTCCTCCCACTTCCCACCTACTTCTCCTCCTTCTCACCCTGTTCCTCCAACTTCCTGTCCACTCTCCTCTTTACCCTGTCCCTTCTACTTCCCGCCCACTTCTCCTCCTTCTCACCCTATTCCTCCCATTTCCCATCCACTTTTACTTCTCACACTTTTTCAACCACTTCTCATCCACTTTAAGGACGATAAACCACACCCACCCAATTGAGTCACATGCCCTTTATGACACAAATCACATCATTTATATCAGTGTTTCTCAACGCCTGTCCTCAGGACCCACTAACAGGCCAGGATTTGATGATTTCCTTGTTAGAGCACAGGTGAGTTAATCAATGTGAATGAGCCTCTGATCACCACACCTGTGCTCTAGCAGAGAAATCCCTAAGTCCTGGCCTGTTAGTGGGTCCTGAGGACAGGAGTTGAGAACACTGATTTATATCCCCCTGGTAAAGCACATTCTCTCTGGGGGCTCAAGAGGACACAGTTCCCAGGTATAGTCATGTCCATCTCCATGGACATTATATACAGGACTAACTGAATATATTATTTCTTGTACTAAGGTACAGGGTAAAAATTCATGGGCCCATTAGGATGTTTTGGCCACAATAAAGTAAATACGGGGAGATTATTAGGAAGTGTTACTTCTCCTTTAAAAAAATAATTCTAATTCTAAACGTAAAAATTATTTTGCTCTTCGAAAAGCCAGTTTTCTCCAAATGTAATGAAAATAATATTCAACGTCCCTGTCTTTTTTAATTTCTTAAAACTTTGCAGTATCATTAAATCCCTCTTTTCTATATTAAACATATAATTCATGGTGAACAGCTGGGGATATTGTGCAGTGCTCGTTATGGTTTAACCCTCTTGGTGAAAGAACAGAGTGAGACAGACAGTAAAGCAATGTGTTGTAGGGAAACAAGAGCTGAACGGGTTATTAAACAGATCTGATGAACTCTAAAGAGTCTTCCAGAATTAGGCCTCTGTGGTATTTAAATGCTCTTATTCTAATTTTCTTGTCATATCCTGTAATATACGTTCCTAGTTAACATCAGTTTGGAAAAAATTGCATTACTTTTTACTGTACCCTTATGATATTCGAAACACATCCAGAAAATCTTTACATCAGGATTAGCTTATAACGCATTGAACAGAGTGTGATGTATTTATCAGATGCTCCTGGTCATGGTCTAACCAACTCCACCCATGACCACATTCCCACTCCTTATATGACCCAAGCCCCAGCTCCATTCACTTACTGTTCAGTTCAAGAAATACCCTTAAAGAGGATCTATTACCTCAACAAAACTTAGGCTTATTATATACAGTATATACATAATGTTGAAAACGTTATTGATTTTTTTTTAAACACCATTTGTGTTAAAACGATAGCTTATAGAGTGCCCTGCACCCTACTTCCTCATAAACTTTCGTTGTCCGCAGATTGCCGCACTGCCTCTGCTCCCTTCCCACTACCCAGCCTCCAGCGATGATGGAGCCTTCTGTCTGTAAGCTGGAGCATTCTCATTGGCAGAGATCGATATCTAGCCAATGATATCGCCCCAGCTTTCAGACAGACAGCCTCCGTCATTGGAGGATGCTGGGTAGTGGGAGGAAGTAGGGGCATTGCAGCAACAGATGTGTATGCGGAAGTAGGGTGCAGGGCACTCTATAAGCTATCGTTTTAACATAAATAGCGTTTTTTTTTTTTAATAACGGTTTCAGCATTATGTATATGTACTCTACATAATAAGCCTAATTTTTGTAGAGGTGATAGATCCTCTTTAAGTTCACTGATTCTAACCCCGTATGTTCAAATGAATAGTGGAGGAGCTTGGGGGAAACCAAATGCTCTGTAGAGGAAAACTAGAAATTTGAAAAATTCCCATTGATTTATATGGGGATTTTAAAGGAGTAGTAACCCTTTTTTATGAAAACATATATGTTATAGAGCTTTTCCTGCTGAATAAAACAAGGGCACTCTCACTGATGTCAGTTGTTTTATTCAAATGTTCTTAAAGTTCAAATACTGATGAAGTGAATATACAGCGCGTTTACATCCTGAAAGTTCTAACTGACAGGAAGTGACTCAGCAGTTTCTATCACATTCTACAGAGAATTTTTGTCATTGACTTTCCTCTCACATAAAATGTAACAGAATAGCTAATTTGAGTTTGACCACTAGCGGCCACTGTTAATGTAAGAAAACACAAGTTGAAACTGCAATAACTCTAGAAATATGCATCTCAGCAGTGGGAGTACCCTTATTTTACTTTACTCAACAGGAAAAGCCATGTAATATTTATAATTTCATAAAAATATTTTTACTGCTCCTTTAACTCCTTGAATGCTAAGGAGGTCTTGGAGACTAGCATTCAATGGGTTGAATCCCCATTTAAATCAATGGGAATTTTAGTTCTCCCCTATAGTGCAAATAGTTTTTCCACAGAATTCCTCCACTTTTTATTTGAACATACTGCCCCTTTGTCATCAGGACACATCAGCAGGTCACATTTGATAGAAAATCCCTGCTGGACCACTGGTGAATAATCAGTGGCCCAGTTATTGTAGATGATCCACCTGTGCTTGATTTGAGAAAACCATAAAACTTGGGCTATTAGTTTGCCCTGAGCCGAGAATCATTGCCTGAAACCAGTGGTTCTCAACCAGGGTGCAGTGGCACTTTGGTTTGCCTTTGAGACCTGGCTTAGTTTGGCAATTTTTTTCATGAAGTCTTTGACAAAAATGTGAATTTTGAGTTTTAAATGTATATTTAAATAAACTGTTATGCACAATATGCTTACAAATGTTCTTCTGATTGTAAGACCTACAAATAACTATATTTTTGCTTATATCTTATAGGTTAAGGTTATTTTCTATACCAGGCAATAATGTATGTGGCGTTGCGTGTGGTCATGGGAAGAGGAGGGGGTGAAGCCATGGGCATGACTAAGTGTACCTTGGATGCCTTGCTTAAGGGGTCCTGAGATCTAAATTATGCTGGGCAACTATGAATCAAGCTGTATGTAGTATCATTGTTGGGGCTGGGGGAGCCAAGAGTTTTTATCTGGGGCTCCGAGTGTAAATCTGGCTTGTTGTATGTATGTATGTAAGTATGTATTTTTATTTATATAGCACTAATAGTTTACATTTATAATTTACATTTAGTATAGTTACAGTAGATATATCTGACCACTATTAATCAGTAGCTGGTGCCTGATGCAGAGGAACTGGCATTACCCTGCCCATACCTAATTCAACACAGTGGTTCCAATTAGTTTGAAATCCTGCAAGAATTACGTCATTAAAGAAGCTGTATAGCGTCCATACAAGGACAATTTAAATATTTGGCTGTGCCCCAAGAGCAATGGGAGCTGAGTTACCATAGCACAAAACTCTTTTGCTGTGCTACTGTCTGCCTTGTAGATCATAATGATTTGCAAGACCGGATGATGTCTGTGCCTCACTTGGAACTCTCGGGAGTTTGTTGTCCTCTCTGGTTAACTTGCTATAAGTTTCATGTCAGCCAATCTGCTGTCAATGAACTTCTAGACAGAGGAGAGCAATCTCCCATTAGCTACAAGTGAGCAGTGGATGTTACCCAGCCCTGCAGATCTCCAGCAAAATAGGTGTTTGTTCCTGTAACGTTTGGTTCAGAAGCACTGTTGGATACAGATCTATGAATAGTAAGTGGTTGCTTGGTTTAATTCATATTTCCCCTGTGACAGAGTCATAATTATGTGCAACAGCTGTAAAGTGAATATAATATAGATGGATCTAAAATTAGGCTGAGTCATTTAGTGAGGAGAGCTGGCGGTGACCCATTAAAATAAGTAAATATGGCAACAATACAATCTAAACAATACGTCTCACATAATTTTGTATTTAGTAAAGCTATGTTTATTTTGTAATAGTTTTCCATTAAAGGAGAACTAACATATGTTAATATTAACTCTCCACTTACCTTATTTTGGCCAGAAAATTCTAATGGTCCCTATGAATTTTTTGATTGCGCCTTGGTTCTTCAGTCAGTCCTAGATGTCAAATCCATGGAAGTAGACATGTTGGTTGCTAGCAGGACCACATGACCTCAAACTCTGCTCGTTGTACAGCATAATCCTAATATTTTAAAGACCACAGGGTTATGCAATACATTGCTTTACAATGTGTTGCACACCCTCTCTTGTTCTTAATGCATTATTAATGTGTTACAATGGGTTGCATGTCCCTCTGGAGCTCTAAGGGTCAAAATGTTAAGTTGGCTCCTTCAGTATGAAGAAACTGCTAGCAACTGTCACTTCCGCCTCCATGAACGAACATGATATCTAGGACTGAGTGAAGACATTATCTCCTGAAAAAAGACATAATTGCAAAATTCATAGGAGCCATAAGGGTTTTCTGGCCAAGGTAGGGTAAGTGGGGATATGTTAGATGCCCTTCAAAATGTAAAGGAAACAATTATATTTTTCTTTAAATAGGCTGGCTAACCCCTTAATGAGAGGGTTCAAATTTGTGTTGAATGACAGTTGGTGTTTGTCATTGACTGTGATGGGGGATGGACCTTCCACGAGTGGACCATTTTGACCTAATGTAACAACAAATATTGTGACGAGCAACCACTCAGAACAAACAAGATAAAGTGTCTTGTTCTGAGGTATAGTGGGCTCTCAATCGTGCTATAAGTCACATATTGTGCTCCCGTGTGTCACTGCAGAGAGAACATTTACATATCCATGTCAGACTGGTCCTGCTCACAGGCAGTTCAGCTTCAAAATGTCAGGCAAATCCTGTCTGACCAATAAAAATAGCACAATCACAGACATAAGTTTCAGCCCATGTATTCCTCATCATTGTTTTGCAGCTGATTCCCTCTAAGTGTCACCGCTTACCCACTCGCCGCAGGTCCCCGGCCACTTCTCTCTGCGGCGGCGGTGGGTTTCGGCTCTGTCTGGCCGTGCATGCACAGTTCTCCCCTGCCCCTGCTGGGGGCTGCGCATGCGCCCGGTCCGACGATTGGTTTGTTCAGGCTGCTCCTATCCTCTTCAGCTCCCAGGCGAGCCCTCCTCTCTTCCCCGTCTCATTGGCTAACTTACCTTTTTAAACGGGCTACCCCAGGCATAGGATGCCCATTCCATGAGCTTCCTAGTTCATGTATGACTCCAGCTCTGCTTGTTTCTGACCTTTTGGCTTGATCCTGACCTCCGGCTTGTCTCCAGTTCCTGGCTTGACCTTTGGCTTGATCCTGACCTCCGGCTTGTCTCCAGTCCCTGCCTTGACCTTTGGCTTGATCTTGACCTCCGGCTTGTCTCCAGTCCCTGGCTTGACCTATGGCTTTGATCCTGACCTCCGGCTTGTCTCCAGTCCCCGGCTTGACCTTTGGCTCTGATTCTGACCTCCAGCTTGTCTCCAGTCCCTGGCTTGACTTTAGACTCTGCGTCTTAACTGCGTGGGTGCCTCCCGTCCAGGATTTCAGCTCGTCTCATCGGCCTGGTTCTTAACGGTAACCAGGGCACTCCCATCCTGGTTGTACCCCGGCTCAACCGGGGTGGAACAATCTGGTTTTGCGACCAGCACCATTACTCAGCTTCGGCTGCAGCAAGGGAGTTCCTGGCACGCCATCTCCGATCTCAAGCATCGCTCCCTAGCATCGCTCTCCAGCTACTGAACCAGTGCCGGCACCACACGGGTCCCTACACCCAGCGTGGTGACACTAAGTTCATGGAGAGCAAGGGGCCATGTTTGGAATGCCCTTCTAACTTAAGGAGACCTAGAAACAAATATTGTGATGAGAACCTTGAATATATTTGTAAATGATAATCACATGACTCCCTTAGACATCTCTTCTCTAATGTTAGCAAACCTAGTTTGGCTAGTCTCTCTTTTTAACAATAGATACTCCAATCCGTTTATCAGTTTTGTTGCACGTCTCTGCACTTTTTCCATTACAGTAATGTATGTTTTAAGAACTGGTGACCAAAACTGCACTCCATATTCTAGATGAGGCCTTACCAAGTTTATATAGAGTTAGAATTATATATGCATCTGGTGCATCTATACCCCTTTTTATGCAGGATACTCCCCTATTTGCTCTTGCAGCAGCTGAGTGACTCTGAACACTATTGTGAAGACTATTGTCTATCAGTGCTCCTAAATCTTTCTCTAATGAGGATACCCCAAATAGTTTCCCACTTAGTATATATGTAGCATGTTTGTTTCTACAGCCCAATTGCATAACCCTACATTTATCTACATTAAATCTCCTTTGCCACTTTTCTGCCCATTCACTCTGTTTATCTAAATCTTTCTGAAGAGAAAAAACACCCTGCCCTGTATGTATTTCCTTACACAGCTTGTGTCAACAGCAAAGATTGAGACATTACTTTCAAGTCTCGCTTCTAGATCATTAATAAATTAAAAAGCATTGGGCCCAGGCCTGAACCCTATCACACCCCATTTACAACTTTAGATCATCTTGAAAGTGTTCTATTTACAAAATCTCTCTGCCATCTATTATTTAACCAGTTCTCTATCCATGCACAGATATCAGCTCCAAATACAATGCCTTTTATTTTATGCAGTAACCTGTTGTGAGGCACAGTATGAAAGGCTTTTGCTAAATTCAAATATACTACATCATAAGCAATTCCCTTGTTCAAATTACTACTTTCCCTTTTCTAAAATGCAAGTAAATTAGTTTGACATGAAACTATGCCAGCTCCCACTAATAATATTGTTGATCTTCACATAGTTCTGTCAGTTAGTAACCCTTCTAAAATCTTACCCACTATGGAATTCAAGCTCACAGGTCTGTAAGTTCCTGGTTTGAATTATGCCCTCTTTTTGAACAATGGTACTACATCATCTTTCCTTTAATCACAGTGCACTATGCTGATGAAAGAGAATTAATAAATATTAATATAATGATCTTATTATTAACTAAGTTCCTTAACCCCTTAAGGATCGGCCACGCACGCACTCAGTGGTCACTTAAGGACCTCGGACCATTTTTTTTTTTTTTTTTTTTTGATCCGATTCTGGACTCCCCGAATGGTATGCAACCGCACGAGGTGCCCGGAATTCCATGATGTACATGTACATTCTTGGTCCTTTAGGGACCTCAACCTCATGACGTACATGTATGTCATGGGTCGTTAAGGGGTTAAGTACTCTTGGGTGTATGGCACTAGGTCCAGGTACTTTATTCACCATAACCTCTTCCAGCTTAATTTGGACTTTGTCCTCAGTAAGCTATGTACAATACTGTGCAAAAGTCTTAGGCAGATGTAAAAAATGCGGTAAAGTAAGAATACTTCAAAAATAGACATTAATATGTGTCCAAGGTGCCAGCTATATCCTCACTAATCAATTAACCCATCTCAGTCTTAAAAGGACTAATATGAACATTAATCTTTTTGTTATTTATATACTAGGATTATTTAGGATTTTCCTTATTCTCTTTTACAATACTCTTTCTCATTTTCAATTTTAGCTAGCCTGATTGCTTCTTTGCAGATTTTATTACATTCTTTTTATATTTTTAAATAATTCATCTGACCCTTCTGACTTAAACCCTTTAAAAGCCTGCTTCTAATTTCTTATTAACTTGCAAACCTCTTTATTAAGCCACATTTGTCTTAATTTGCTCCTCTTGTACTTATTCCCGATTGGTATATAGTGACGCTTTGTCGCTTACATTTATCTAAGAGCATTTTAAACAAATTCCATGTTTCCTGTGCATTTTTGTCTTTGAAGATTACATCCCACTGAATATCCTTTAATAAAATTACTTTTATAAAATTAGACTTTTTAAAGTTTAATGTTTTAAACCCTTGCTAATTGGTTTCTCAGAACAAATTTTAATGGATACCATATTGTGGTCACTTCTGCTTAAATGTTCCCTTACCTGTATACTGTTTATCATGTCAGAATTGTTTGAGAGCACTAGATTTAAGCCATTCACATATGCCTTTTGTGTAACATCTGTCATTTTAATATCCAAGTTGGAATTTCAGGGCAAAGTCAAACACCTAACGAAGATCATCACCAGCTCTACAGAATTGTATTGAAAAGATAAATGGAGACATGCCCTTGTGTATTACTAAAGTGATATTTGCAGTCACTCATATGTAATTTGTCTGAAAAAAACGCACCATAATGTATAACTGAAGTCTAGTTCATCTATAAGAACACTAACACTTCTTATCCCTTTCCTTACTAAAGGCAGTCCTGGATGTCATGTACATGAGTTAGATTTGACTCTTGCTGGTAGAACCCTGGACACCAGTCTCCACCCACATGAATTTCCATGTTTTCCCCAAATGAATGAGCCCACAGAAGGTATCAGTATTTTTTTTATCAGTGCAGCTGGTAGACTTTGGGGTCCAGGAATCCTGAGTCATGCCCACCTCCGTGGATATGACATGCATGATTGATCGAACATTTTATTACTTGAACCAAGGTACAAGCTCAGAATTCATAGTGGTCTTTAGGATTGCTGACTATAGTTTGTTAATTGTGGGTAGTTATTTAGAGGTATTAATGTTCCTTTAAGTTCAGATGAGCTCATTTGTTTAATTTCTTCTCAGTGTGATAGAGCTTGTTCTACAAATGTAAGGACTCTATTTGAATAGTGTTTACATTTTTAATAAGGGTAGTGCAAAATGATGCTGTAAGTTTGGAATTCACACAAAAGATGCCATAATCCCTTATCTTGCAAAACAGGTGTTTCATTTTGTGTTTTGAAACTAAAAACAGGTAGGTTCACTTAATTTAGATATCAGTCAAACAGGTTCCTGTCTAGGTCAGTCATTGGAGAACTTCTTTGACAGTTTAGAACTAGGAAGGCAGGACTGCTGAATAACTATCCTGTTCTCTCTAGCACTCTTTCTTCTTTTCCTTAGTCCGTCTCTTCCATTCTTTTGTGTTATGTCTTTACCCCATTCTCCATCTCTTCCATTCTCTCCCTCCTATTTCCCTACAGTCCAACCCTATTCTGTTTCCCTTATTTTCTGTCGCTTCATTGCTTCTACCTCTTCTATCTTTTGCAGTGTCTGCTGCTGGCATACCCTATATCTCCCGTGCTTTCCAATACACTTACTCCCACCCCATCTCTCTTTCAAGTTTCCCACACTCCCTATGTCATTCCTCTTTTCCCTGCCCCACTCCTCCTCAAAACTCTCCAATGGCTGCCTATCAATCTCCGGATATCTTACAAAATCTTACTTCTCTCTTTCAAGACACTTCTCTCCTCTGCTCCTTCTTACATTTCCACTCTGATCTCCCGTTATACCCCATCCCACCACTTACGTTCAGCCAACGATTGTCTTCTCTCAGCTCCTTTTGTGTCTACAGCCCTGTCACGTATCAAACCTTTCTCTCATTGCTCCCTATCTATGGAATGCTCTACCATCCAACCTGCGCCACTGCACCTCTCTAATAACCTTCAAATCTCACTTAAAAATGCACCTCATGGATAAAATCTCAGCAAGCTAGAAGGCACTGATGTTGTACAATGAACGCTCTTATAAATTATTTGCTTTACTGATGTCCTCTATCATCATCAGAACTAGCACTGTATTCAGCTCTGGACCCTTATGTGCTCTGTATGTCTCCCATTACCACTTTAGATTGTAAGCTTTCCGGCAGGGACCTCGCAACCAATGTTTCACTCTACAAAGCACCTGTAACCCTGTATTGTTTAAACCCTTAAATTGTAAAGCGCTGTGTACACTTGTGGTGCTATATAAATAAACATATTAATTCATTCATTCATTCTTTTCAAAGTGATTATTTCTGAATTGAATAGGATGGATCACCCATTTTCTCTGGGTTCTCTGAATCAATTTTGGAAACTTATTTCTTATGTTTCATTCCCCTGTAGTCAGGATCCTCCAGCTGGCACATGAAATACATTGTGGTGGTGGTGGTGGTAGAAGGAAGTTTTCCTGAGCCATCTACAGTGTAAAGCTGTAAATGCGTTGGATACCCCTCTGGCACAAAAAGGGTTAATATTTTTCATATTAGTCATTTTTGCTACAGATTGACTGACCATGCAATGGTCTGACATCATTGAATGGTGATGTGACTTACACTTTGGTAAGAATCACATTAGGACTGCTGAATTCCATTACTCAGTGGGTAGTAATTGAGTAAATGGACATATGATTTGAAGCACTACATTGAGTCAGTGTGACTTGTTACAGTGACAGGGAAGAACACATAGGACCTATTAGGTCTCGCCTTCAGAAGTCAAGGTAATAGCAGTATACACACACTGGAACCTCATCACAGCTTTTCTCTTGACAAGAGTAAATGCAACTAATAAGCTTTGTTTTGCATTATATAACAAAATAACTATAATTTACCTGTACAATTGAAACTATTTACTTAACCTTTTGAGTGCCAGAAAAAGGGGGTGGGTGTTCAAGAACATGCTTTGCAAGGAGTTTACATCCTTCTGGCACTCAAAAGGTTAATCAGTTTCTCAGTATGTAATGCAGCCTTCAGATTTTTCTTCTGAGTCTCCTATTCTGTCTTCTGATGCAATGGAAGTATGGGAGATTATTTCTGAATCAAGACAACACATAAGCACACACAAAAAGGCATGCACACAAACACACACATGCACACAAGAAAACATGCACGCACATATGTATGCAAACAGGATCAGAAAGAACAGGGGATCTAAGAATATGATTCTGTTCTAAGCCTGGCACTGAAACTGATTGTCCAGTCTTACGCCTACCTAACACCAATTTACTAAGCTACACATGCCTAAAATTCTCTCCCTTAATGCTGCTTGCTCCAAGTGGAGGACAGTAAAGAAATGTATGGGCATTTTGCAGAGTTCCTTTCCTATGCGCCTTGTTGTGTGATGTACTAACAAGCTGCAGAGGACACTAGTGTAACCTTGCATCATTTTCTTGTGCATGCTGTGGGATGAGGTAAGGGTCTTGCTGGTAAAGTCTATGGAGTCTGTGCACCGGTAAGATATTAACAGCAGATAAGAAACAAATGGCCCATCCAGTCTGTCAATTTTCTTATCCAGATAAAATCCAGTTCTCAGAACAGTTTTGAATTCCTTTATTCTGTTAGACTCTTCCACTTCAGCTGGGAGGCTGTTCAATGAATCTATCATTCTTTTATTATACTAGTACTACAATTGTATACCTCTCTGGCACTCAAGGGGTTAAACATTTTAATATACCTAAAGGTTTCTACCCCCCATCCCCTCTCACCATCCTTTCCCAGCTATAAATATCAAGGTCTTTGTCTATCCTGGAATGTTATGTCTTAAAGGGATAGTAATGTTTCATAATAAAAGCAGCTCTAATTAATCATCATAGTATTTGGACTTTGGAAAGTGTTATTTCAATACTGTCAGACTTGTAGTTCAAGAGTAATTCAATGACAAAGTATCCCCCTCCTGCCCCTTTTACTGATGTAATACTTTTCAGCCGAATCAGAAGGGAGGTGCCCAGGTAGACTGCAAGGTGGGACAATCTTCAATTAAGATAAGGGAAAAACCTGAAAAACTTGTCAAGGGGGGCAGGGCCTTCATTGTTTTCATAGGAAGAAGATAAAATAAAGATAAAATGAAGTATTACTATCCCTTTAAGTGTCCTGCACCATTTTAGTGTCTCATCTTTGAACTGCCTTCACACCTCCTAGTGTAGTATAACTCCAGTGGAGCTGGCCTGGTGTTTTTGTACAATCTCTCCATTACTCAGCATTCATAAAAATGTAAACAACATTTTTTTTTGTGTATAATGGGTATGCAAGAAATTTAAAAAATTAATTTGAAAAACAAAATAATATGTCCCTACGTCTGTGATGGGTGAGAATATAGCACCGATAATGTGTGTTCTGTATGTAACATGAGTTAGTGCCAGGTGTGTGCTGTAAAATGGTAATTGTAACCTGGTCTTATGTGGGTCATGGGAGCCAGGAACCTGTAATTAGATCAATAAGTGCTTAATTAACTACTTTACACAATAATTATGAGAGCTGGTTATGTTAGCAGCTGAGCTAAGGTGAACATTCTATAATTCTTCTAGAGACTATACAATATGAGAGAAAACTGACTGCATTTAGATGATCATAATCAGTATGCCCTTTAACCTATTGTATGCTGTAGAGATGTACACAATGCATTAAATACTTCTGCAGAATGCAAGATATTCAACTGGTGTGTGTGTGTGTGTGTGTGTGTGTGTGTAGGTGAGTTAAAAAAAAGTGTTAACTCTGGTGACATACCCACAGGCATACCCGGGAGAGGGGAGCCCTATGGTGCTGCTGGGGGGAGAAAAACTATGCGATTTGCATCATAAAGGGGTGGGACTTAATAGTGAGTGGGGCGGGGCTTATAAAATGAAGAAAAAAGTATGATGAATAGTCTGGGGGAGGAGGAGAAGAAGGCGGGGAGTGGGAGGAACAGACAGGACAGGAACAGAAGTGACAAGAGTCTCATTAGAAGCTCCCCACATCCAGAGAACCAGTCTCTGCCCCAGAGATCCGGTAATGCAGAGTCAAAACTGGAGTCTCCGGGGCAAATCCATAGAGTTACCAGCTATGCCCACAGGTACAGTCCACTCAATATGGTAGGGTGACCAGGCCTCATCTTTAACTGGTGACACATATGAAAAATGCATACTACAGGGCTGCTTTGATTTCAGTGCAGTCCTGAAATATTCCTATGTGTCCTGGTTAAGAGAAGGTCTGGCCAGCTTACAATATGGACATCGCTAGACTGATGTAACAAAAACAGAAGCAAATATAGGGCGAACCAACTGCACCATAGGGGAGAAATAAAATTTCCCACTGATTTAAATTGGGTTTTTAATTCTTTGAAAGCTATAGGGCCGCCAACACATTGCCTTGCAATGCATTGGATATCCTCTGGCACTCAAAGGGTTAAAACAATGATAATATTTTCAATTTGGATCTGTCCTCTATGGTGCAGTTGGTTTGCGCCAAAATTGCTCCCATTCTACTCAGTGCATCTGCCTTAGGTTATGTGTTAAATTATTTTATTGAATGCGCTGTACATTATTTACAACCTGGCTATAGATTGGGCCCACCCACGTGAGCATCAGGAGCCACCCAAAAATAAATGATGGCACTGGCTTTTTGTGTCTAATTGACCCATTCACAATGCAGACAGACAGACAGACAGACAAACAGATAGACAGATTAGATAGATAGATAGATAGATAGATAGATAGATAGATAGATAGATAGATAGATAGAGACAGATAGATAGATAGATAGATAGATAGATAGATAGATAGATAGATAGATAGATAGATAAGACAGACAGACAGATAGATAGATAGATAGATAGATAGATAGATAGATAGATAGATAGAGATAGATAGATAGATAGATAGATAGATAGATAGATAGATAGATAGATAGATAGATAGATACAGAAGACAGACAGACAGACAGATAGATAGATAGATAGATAGATAGATAGATAGATAGATAGATAGATAGATAGATAGACAGACATATAGATAGATAGATAGATAGATAGATAGATAGATAGATAGATAGATAGATAGATATAAATTACATTAGTTTTTCTATGTTATGTACTGTTAGGAAATATAAAACTCCAGGTACTGGCATTACTAGTCATTAGAGGGCCCCAGTGCAAACTGTTCTGGGCACCAATGTATAACTAGAAACCTCTTGGGCACCGGTGTTAATGTGACCCTTTGATGCCAGGTCCCATATTTACTTTATCCTCTATACCAGGCGTGTCAAAGCATTGTAAGGCCCTCCATAGTGAGAAGTTTTTTAAATGCCCTGCAACACAGGGATCTTTTCTTTGCTCCCTGTGACATAGAGGAGCTACACCCTCTGTAGTTATGCCCTTGAATGCCCACTGGAACTATAGTATACCTGACTCACTCTTACCTTGTACCCTGTGACGTTCTGTCTCCCACATCCCACTCTCTCTTAGCTAAAGATAAGAGGAATTGTAACCCATCAAACTCTGGAGAACCAAATGGTGCCATGTCCTTCAGTGGTCAATATGCAGCCAGTGCTAAAGTAATGGTTTGGTAACTAATTTAAACCCAAATATTTATGCTAACATGTATGCTATGTGATACATAACAGAATGGGGGAGAGGAGAACACTCACTACTGCTGCAGAATGGAGAAAGTGCAGTAAGGAAACGGACCGATATTTAGTAATCCTTCTAGTCTCATCTCCCTGCAGGCAACACTCAACCACTCTCCATCCCCTTAAGGACATATCCACCTTTCATGTTACCTTCCACACATCCTGCCTAATTTATACCTTTGGGAGACCAAACGCTAAGACCCAAGACATAGCACCCGACTCTAATTATACAGAGCCTTGTTTTACCTGCGTTCATGTCATTGCTGAAATATATGTTGAATCAGCTCTAGGAAATCACCGCTTTAACATAGAGAGACTGGCTTAACCCTCTGTGTGTCAGAGCATCGCACCCTTCTAGCATGCAGAGTGTTAAAGGAGAACTCATATATTTGGTGTTCATGCATGCACCTATTTTGGAAAGGAGTAGTTGTTGTTTTAGAATGGAGTCCCACAGCCAGGTAGAAAGATAAATTCCTCTCTTTAATGTGCCAATAAGAACAGTATAATATAAAGCAGCAATAAGACATCATGGCCTTCTGCTTTTTGCATGTTGCACACACTTTATCTTGGGTTCTGAGACTAACACATGAAACGCGTAAGGCCAGGGACACTGCTGCTACTCTCTCTTTCACTGTTTTTAATGCTCCAATAAAGGGATACTTTTCTTCTTACAACTCAGTGATTCTCACGTCTTCCATGGAGGGAGTTGTGGACACTTTTTTTTATAATAAGTACAGAAGTGATGAATGACCCTATAAATGAATACCTAATAAATGCTGTACACATAAACTATGCATTTCCCTTGAGTGTACCTCTTGTATATATTTGTCCAACAGCCAGAGGCATTTTAATGCATGGGAATATTTTGTTTTCGCTAGTGGTATCCTATTTCAGGGGCCTCATCTTGGGTTTTCAACATTTCCAGTTTTACAGGAAGGAACCATTTCATTCTGTGGTCAGATGTTTAATGAAGAGTGTGGGTGATTTTTCCCACCCTTATGAAGGGAAGAAAAGGAAGGTTACAACTAAGATTGGGTGCATTCATTCACAATTTTGCCAGGGGCTTCAGGGGGTTCTTAATCCTTTGAGTACTAGAGAGAGATCCAATTTAGTTTAACGCAATGTGTTGGATACGTCTCTGGCACTCAAAAGGTTAAAATGCCTTGCCCCCAGCCATCACTGTTAAACCAAAAACAAAAACTTCAGGAAACAAAATGGTAGGAAGAGCAAAGTACAAGTTAAAGGGCAACTAACACAAAAAATGTATTCCTTGCTATAACCCTTTGAGTGCCAGAGGGGTACGCAATGCATTGCTTTGCAATGCGTTGCATACCCCTCTGCCATGGAAAGAGTTAACGCTCAGCCTTTTACTAGTTAATTGCTACTACTCCTAACTAACAGTTGCAGCCTTATTAACTCTTCCAGTACCAGAGGGTTATCCAATACACTACAACTCAATATGCTGGATTCATATTTGGCACTCAAAGAGTTAAAGAGCACCTAATTGTTAAAAAATAAAATAGCATACCCTTAGACCCGTGTGTGTGTTCAAAAGGAAAGGGGAAGAGGAACTCTGGGACAAACCAACTGCAATACTGGGGGAAATTGAACAATTCCAATTGATTTAAATGCATTTTTTATGCAATGCGTTGGAGACCTCGCTGGCATTTAAGGGGGGTTAAAGCCCTCATTTAAGAAAAATGGGAATTTTGAGAATTTTTAGGTCCCTCCTGTAGTGCAGTTGGTTTGTCCCAGAATTTGTCCACTTTCCTTTTGAACAAGTGACCATAAGTCTCAGTAAGGCTGATGTACTAAGAGAAGTGATAGAATCAGGTCCGGATTTCCAAACAGGCAGAGTAGGCCTCCACTGTGCAGGACACACCCACATTCTGAATTGTAGATGTGGACAGAACAAGCTCAATGTTCCTGCACCAGTTTTATAGCCATTTACAGTCTGTTGTGGAGCAATGAATTGGTAATCTATCTGTTATAGGCCAAGCGCATATTCTGTGCCAGAAAATAGTGGCTGGGGGGAGGGGAGTAGGTGTGTGACCATGGGCAGAACTAATATCACCTAGAGTGCCTTGCCTTGGCTAGATAGAATTTTGGAGCATGCCATTTGCACCATAGGGAACAAATAAAAAAATATCCCAAGTTCTCATTGATTTAATTTGGGCTTTTAACCTCTTGAATGTTAGAGGTCTCCATGCATTGAGAAACAACACGTTAGAGACCTTTCTAGCACTCAGTGTTTTACTAGTTAATTGCACTTCTTTCTGTCTTTAGGAAAAGCAGTAGAACTTTTTGAGGGAGAAGTCAGTACTAGCACTTTTCTTCCAAAAACAAAATATGGTACCTTTCTCCAAAAAACTAAACAAAATACCTGTTACATATTACCAGCACCTCTTTTGCTCCAGAACAGTAGCATTACAAATGCACAGCCCTGGTAATACAGATCCAATCCAATCTTCCTGTCCCTCCTCCTGAAAGAGCAGATCCTGCCAGTTGCAGCCTCATTCGTATTGGCTGTGCTGGTGGGTGCAACAAAGCAGCAGCCAACGGGAATCATCTGTGCCTGTCCTGGAACTCAAAGCACCTGCTCTGGTGTTATTCTTATAGGAGCAGTACACTTTTAATCAAAATCAATATATTGTAGAGCTTTCCCTGCTGAGTAAAACTAGGGCACTGCCACTGCTGTCAGTTGTTTTATTCAAAAGTTTCAACAGTTCAAATAATCAGGAAGCGACGTACAGAGTGTTTACATCCAGAAAGTTCTAACAGACATCATGACTCAGCAGTTTATCATCATATCCATGGAGAACTGCTTGTCAGTGACTTTCCTCTCAAATAGAATGTAACAGAATAGCTAATTGGAATCTGACCAATAGAGAGCTATATTAATGTAAAAAAACAAGAGTTTAAACTGTAAGAAGTCTGAAAATATGCATCTCTTAGCAGTGGGGGTTCCCTTATTTTACTCAACCGGAAAATCCCAACTATAGATTTATTTTTATAACAAAAGTTTACTGCTCCTTTAAAGGGGATTGTAGCAGTGATTAACTGTTAAAAGACTGAACATTCACAGGTTTTTTTTTTTAATTTCATCAGATTAGTTGCCCTTAATTGAAAACTAACATTCCACACATCTTACTATATCCAGAAAATCCTAATGGCCTCATTACATTTTCTGCTTGAGTCTTTGTTCAAGATATAATATTTTCAGTTATGGATCACATATCCATGAAGCTGAACATTACACTTATTAACAGGACTACTGGGCAAATACTCTGCCCATTTCACAGCGTAAACTTCTATTGCTAATTCACTTTGCCTGCTTCAATTTCAAAGTTCCAGTGGGGGAGTGTGTGTGTGTGTGTGTGTTGGGATTGAGTCCAGTAACCCTGGACATAACAACAAGAACAGATTGAAGATTTCATCACTTGAACCAAGTTGCAGGGGCCAGATTTATATAGACCATTAGAATTTGCTATCTTAGTAAGGTAAATACAGGGGTCATTATTATGAGGTGTCAGTATTTTTAAGTCCACAGTGAACAGGTCCCCCCTATGATTGCTCCACTCCAGAGAAGCAGCTGATGATTCCTATTGGATGATGTGATATCACTCCCACCTGCACAGCGAATAGAAATTAGGATACCACTTGCAGCCTCAGAAATACAGGAAATAAGACAAGGTCGACCTACAAAATTAGGCTGTAAGTATATAATGCTGCAACAACCAGGTTGGGTTAGGAGTGATTATATATTAACTACTGAGCAGTAACATGTTTTATTTAGCATATAAGAAAGTATAAACGTAATAAATAAAACTGTTTTTCACCTGGATCAATTAATGTTAATGTGTGATCTTGTTTTGATGCATCACTTTCCGTTTAACCCCCATGGATGATGATAAAGACATAGCCAATGCATTGCTAGATGTCTCTAGCATCCAAATGGTTAAACATTAACATCACATAAACACAATAAGGACCATCTACTTAACATGACTCTAATAACATTCATAACTCAAAGTCTGACCATGTTTAACTCTTTGAGGACAACGGGCTAGATTCAATTGCAAGTGGTAAATGTTAACACCCGTTTTATCAAATATTTTCCTATTGAAGTCTATGGGGAAAACTGGAGATAAAAGCAGATTTACAATTAGCACCTTCAATAGAATTCAGCCCAAAGTGGGGAGCAACATCCTATATAATAATTAGCTAAAACGTGTGTAACGTCTCAGTCATGTGCAGTAGAGACTGATACAGAACGGGGAACTCTGAAGGAGAGTCCTGCTCTGTATCATTCGCAGAGCGGGCAGTCTCTACTGAGCATGACTGCTCCGTGACCGGCTGGCACTGTATCAGCCATGGCGTGGGCAATCTCTGCTGAGCATGACTGCACCGCTACCGGCTGGCACTGTATCAGCCGCGGCGTGGGCAGTCTCTACTGAGCATGACTGTAACGCGACCAGCTGGCACTGTATCAACCACGCCACGGGCAGTCTCTACTGAGCATGACTGCACCATGACCGGCTGGCACTGTATCAGCCACAGCGTGGGCAGTCTCTACTGAGCATGACTGCACCGTGACAGGCTGGCACTGTATCTGCCGCAGCGTGGGCAGTCTCTACTGAGCATGACTGCACCGCGACCGGCTGGCACTGTATCAGCCGCAGCGTGGGCAGTCTCTACTGAGAATGACTGCACCATGACCGGCTGGCACTGTATCAGCCGCGCTGCGGGCAGTCTCTACTGAGCATGACTGCACCATGACCGGCTGGCACTGTATCAGCCGCGCTGCGGGCAGTCTCTACTGAGCATGACTGCACCGTGACCGGCTGGCACTGTATCAGCCGCAGCGTGGGCAGTCTCTACTGAGCATGACTGCACCGTGACCGGCTGGCACTGTATCAGCCGCGGCGTGGGCAGTCTCTACTGAGCATGACTGCACCATGACCGGCTGGCACTGTATCAGCCGCGGCGTGGGCAGTCTCTACTGAGCATGACTGCACCATGACCGGCTGGCACTGTATCAGCCACGCTGCGGGCAGTCTCTACTGAGCATGACTGCACCATGACCGGCTGGCACTGTATCAGCCGCGCTGCGGGCAGTCTCTACTGAGCATGACTGCACCGTGACCGGCTGGCACTGTATCAGCCGCAGCGTGGGCAGTCTCTACTGAGCATGACTGCACCGTGACTGGCTGGCACTGTATCAGCCGCGGCGTGGGCAGTCTGTACTGTGCATGACTGCCCCGAGACCGGCTGGCAGTGGCACTGTGGCCTGTATAACGGGCTCTTCAACTAGTATTGAGATAAAATGCATTTCACATCCCTCAATGGTTTAAAAATGTTAGTTATTAAATCCAAACTTACAAAGAGCTTTTCGTAAAACAGTCAAAAAAAAAAAAGAAATGTAAAAGAACTTAATTGTACATTTCATACAAATGCGATTTAATTTAGAGTAGGAAAATTTGGTGCATTAAGTTTCAGACTACAGAATTTTTTTTTCTACCCACTGAAATGCTCTGTTATCTCACCATTAAGATTTAATTTTTTCCGAGTTAAAAAGTAATTTATTTCAAATGATAGAAATGTAAATACTGATCCCTTTTTGGTAGCTTGAAGACAGAATTCAAAGACGATACGTGCATTTACCAGTGCCATCTCATCATTAAAAGTACATCGATTTATATTTGGGATTCTCTGAATTTTTTATTTATTTTTTTTCTCACTACGTCTCCAACTCAGTGATTAAAGCCCTATTTAACTGAAATTAAAAATAAACCTCCAGCTAGTTTCTTCTTTCTTGACAACATAATTAGATTGGAAATAATAACTATTCTTTTTAAAGGCAATTTATCAGATTCTCTTTTTATTTCATTTGGTTTTTAACTCGTCAAAGCGAAAATGATGCAGCAGTGGGTTTTGCATGCTGAGCTGACTCACAGAACAGATGTCCTGGCTAAAAACAATTTTAGCATGCTTAGGCTTAAAATAATGCAAATAATCACGTGTTAGGATTTTAAAGTGACAGTTAACCTTTTTCCTTAGTGCTTTTATATTAATTAGATGAACAGTAACGCTTCCCGTTAATAAACTCCTAACATGTTAATCTGAGCAGAAAATACTAATGGCTGCTTTGAATGAATTCTGCATGAATTGGTTCTCTGCACTTAGGGCTAGATTCTGTTATAATCAGTTAGGAGTTGAATGCCTTTTTTCTGACTCTGGTCACTATATTAGGGTGGTATCAATCCTGAATTTGGCAACATACAAAAAGAGGCAAAGTTACATTGCATTGGGCCATTCTGCTATCATGTTGCAGCAGGATGCCCTCTGCATTACTCTCGTTTTGTGGGTGGACAGCAGGGCCGGCCCAAGACATTGTGCTGCCTGGGTCCAAGGATGAAATGCTGCCCCCCCGCACACCAAAACACACCACATCCTTAATTATATTAACCCCTCTCCTGCCCCTAAAACCACATAGAACTGTAATGTTTTTGTTTACACCCCTTGTACCTCTTTCTCCCCCCCTTGTGCCTCTTTTTTCACCCCTTGTGCCTCTTTTCCCCCTCTTTTCACCTCTTGTGCTTCTTTTTTCACCCCTTGTGCCTCTTTTTCCCCTCTTTTCACCCCGTGCCTCTTTTTTACCCCTTGTGCCTCTTTTTTCCCCCTTTTGACCCCTTGTGCCTCTTTTTTTACCCCTTGTGCCTCTTTTTCCCCTCTTTTCACCCCTTGTGCCTCTTTCTCCTCTCCCCTTGCCTGTTTCTCTTCTCCTTCGCTCTCTTGCTTCTCCCTGGCTCTCTCTTCTCCACTTGTCTGGCTCTTCCCCCCTTGCCTGATTCTCTTCACCTTCGCTCTCTCTCTCTACTCCTTCTGGCTGTTCCTCTTGCTTTTTACTCAGTCTCTCCATTGTCCTGCACTGATGACAGCCGGGACAGTGTCACATGCGGAGACGCCGCGTGGTGCATGCTGGGATTTTCTTTGTCAGTCTGGGTGTCAGTTTTAAAATTGCACTGGCCTCTGAACAGAGGAAGAAAACCCTGGCATGCTCTACACGGCATCTCCGCGTGTGACGTGGTCCCAGCTGTCATCAGTGCTGGCAGTGGGAAGACACAGCGCACAAAATAGCATGCCTTGGGGTGGCACATTGCCGTCCCTGTCAGAGTGCCGCCTGGGTCCATGGACCCACCGGGACCCATGTAAGGGCCGGCCCTGGTGGACAGACGTACCCAGGCTTGGCTGCTCTGGACTGCCAAACCTGAGACAAAGGCCTATTCAGCCATAAAATGCTGTGAGTACCACAGCTCCCCCACCAGTGTCCCCATATGCACCCAACCACCTTCCCCACACTCACTCAAGTGCCCCTTAACCCCTCTGAAGACAGACAGCTTGCAACATATCACTGTGCAATCCATTATAAAGTATCTGGCATCATTGGAGGGGTTAGCTTCCCAGAAATACATGTACACTACCCCATCATCCCCCAAAAAACCAAATAGTTTGCGTAGGGCCTACCATATTTCCCTCTGTAAGTAGCACACCATCAATTGACACCAAATATTGGAACATGTTTCAGAATGTTGAAAATTGCTGACTCTTGTCTGGGCCAGTGAGGGAAAATCATCAAGATGGTGAATCATTGAGTCACTACCAGCCTTATACTGCACTACTCATTCCAAGAAGGTACTGAATATCTCAAAATAATGACAAGAAATGAAGCATCCCATTAGAAGGCAAATGTAATTGAAATACTGTCCATTCCAACTACACCCCAAAAGGTGATAGCACTGCAGGTGGACTGGCAGGAAACAAAATGATTCTTTAGTGTTAGTTTTCACCATCATTCATCTTGGCTTGCCTCTCTAACCAATTCCAAAACTCTGTTAAAATCACTTTACTTTGATAATTCCATCATCGACAGAATCTCTATTAGTGTAAAACATTTCATGCATTAACTTTTCATACACCAACCCTGGATTCTAAAGTACCTACTTAAGGTTCCCACAATCTGTGCTGGAATCCGTGTGCAAGAAAGGAATCCAGAACCCTTCATAAACAATAGTGATAAGCATCTTGGCCTCCTCCCACCTGGGAAAAAGCTAAAGCCACCGTGACATCCCATGAATGATCACCTGCACCTTACCCTGTATCTGACATGACTGAAATGGTCACACATGGATTGACTGATCTGAATGTTTTGTGGTATCAGAGACAGGGTGAGTCCTCCCCAAAAATGAACATTCATTGCAAAACAGTACACACTGTTGTCCACTTGCAATGGTGCCCGTTAAAGAGCCAGCACCAGCCTGATTTACTTTGGGCTGGTGAACGGACTCAGACACTGTCCGATCCTGGAAACGTTGCCTTGCCGTCAGCTGCAGCCACATGCCATTGGCCTTGGAATGCTATCTTAGATCAAGTGATAGCCAGCTTCTATCACCAGCTTCTGTCAGGACTGCTTGACATAGCTCCAGCAGTCTGAGCCCCCCATAGACAAAAAGTACTGTGCAATTTTCAGTATTCTTCTTCCTGAGCATACTAGCACTTCATAAGGAATGGACGCTACACTGGATATGTATTGCATCTGTTGCTAGTTACAGTGCAACATGCATAATTTTTGGATGCGGTGGTGTCAGCATTATCCAAGTACCTTTCTTTATCAAACAAACATTTGAATCCATCTGTTGATCATTTGTTCAACAAAATGTTAAACATACCGCACGTCCATTAAAAACTCAGGAGCCACAGTTGCTTCCCACTATTTTTGGTAATCATGGGACTTGTGCCTGCTTTCTCCAGGTCAAGTATCAGCAGTCTGGTGATGTCTTATGGCAGAACTTCCTCCCAAAAATCCTCATTGTCCATGACTGTCAATGGAAATAACAGACATTGTACTGTTTACATCAAAGTAGTAAGATAAAACCTTTGGTGACTTATTTAACAGAGTGATAGAGATACAAATAATAAAATATGTTAGCAAGAGTACAACAGTCAACAACATAAAACATACTGAAAACTGGCACAGGTATGAAATAGAAAAGTATACTATTTAGTCCAGTGTTTAAAGGTAAATAAGATTATATAAAACTGTAATACTAGTTTCCCTTCAATATGCTTGTTTATGCCTTAAAGATAGACCTAGTATTGAATCCACTCTGCATTCTTCCGAAGCCTGGTGAAAATTCCTTTAAGTTACTGGTTGCCATGGTTACTTTTTAAGGGCTTAAATTTAAAAAAGCCTGGAAAAATCTTTCATATGGTAAGTTCTTTTCAAGGTGCATTCACCCTCCGGTCGAAAATGGTATATTAATTTATTGCATTCAATCTACAACTGTGGAACTCACTTTATTTAACTTACAGAGTAACCATTCATTACTACACAGAACATATCCCATCTTGAGTCTTTCTATATTAACCCATTAAGGACTAGAGAGGCATGAAACAATGTGTTGCACACCCATAGGGTCCTTATAGGGTTAAAAGGATCCTATTACCTTTAACAACTTTGGTGAATTTTAAAGGAGCTTTCAACATTGCCTGTATATTGTATGGGTTATTTTTATTTAGATAATTGGTTTCTGAGTTTTATAGATTTATATATAACGTTATTAAAGCATGCAGTGTAGGCACTTGTCTGATCACTACATTACCTCCCCACTCACTAAACCTGCACAGCAATGCATTGCCAACCCCCTCCAGCACTGAAATGGTTCATGTCAGAAAGTGGAGGGGGTAATGTAGGGCTAAGACAGGAATTGCCTGAACAATATGCCTTAATTGTCATATTCTATAAATCTTAATAGTTCAAAATGTCTATAGCTGATTCTACAACCTCTTTTTAGCTGATAGTGTCTCTTTAAATTAGTTAGGCTTGGTCATGCAAGCAAACATCGATTCTACTTTTCTGAGGTATAGAAAAACCTCGGTTAACTTATATATAAAGAAAGGCAGCTTATTCTAGAGTTGCACATTGACTACCTGGGGGAGAACATACTGATTCCTCCCTTTTTGATTTTGAGTATGGTAGATCAGAATTTCCTTAACCCACTGGTATTAGAGATATCTCCATCATATTGCTTTGCAATGTTTTGTAGATCTCGCTAGACTCTAAGGTAGGACTAGACAAGCTTTAAACCTGCAGCTATTGAGGACAAAAACTCCCATCATCCCCGAATGGCTCTTAGTTGGTGGGGGATGATGGGGGATTTAGATTCCAACAGATGGAGGTCCAAAGGTTGACTGGCACTGCTCTAAGAGGTTAACTACCTCCCGCAACCCCAATAAAATTGTACAGCATTTTCCCCAAAAAATAGATGAGGAACTAAATAGACATACATAGACTATTGTTATAAATGTTAAATAATGGTAATTAATAAAATGCAATTTAAATGTTTAACTCTTTGAATGCCAGAAGGTTGTGCAAATCAATACTTTGTGAATCTCCCTGGTGCTCAAAGTGTTAAGAATTGATTAGTTCCGGTGCTTATACATTTAAAGTGATGATAATGTTTCACAAACACAGAAGCTCCAATTAATCTTCATAGTATTTGGTTCATAGAGAGTGTTATTTCAGTACTGTCAGAGTTGTGGTTCAAGAGTAATTGAATGATAAAGTTTCCCCTTCCTGCCCTTTTTACCTAGTGTAAGCCACCTCCCCTCAGATGTGGAATCTGGTCTTAAGACCAGACATCTCACAGCAAGGTACAATCTTCTTACTGTGAGAACAATGAAAGCCCTGCCCCCATTGACAAGTTTTTCAGGTTTTTCCTTATACTCACTGAAGATTGTCTCTCTCTGCGATCCATCTAGACAGTCTTGCTGCTCCAAGATGAGCAGTGTTACATCAGTAAAAGGGAAGGGAGGGTGATAATTTATAATTCAGTTACTCTGAACTACAACTCTGACAGTATTGAAATAATACTCTCCAAGGCCCAAATACTATGAAGATTAATTGGAGGTGCTTTTATTGTGAAACATTACTATCCCTTTAACATGGAGATGTTCCCCTGTGCCCCTCATACCTTTAGACCTGAGCAATGGGTGATTCTTCTTCTTGCAGCCAAATATTACTTGTTACACTCACAAGGAACAGCCATTACTAAGGTCTGAAGGTATGAGAGGCACGGGGAAATGTCTTCCTGCAAAGAGTGCAAGCATGGTGCTGATCAGTTTTTAAATTAAGAGGAAAAACAGTATGTGCAGTGATGACAGCATTAATCTATTAAATAGACGTCTTTGCCTACATTTCTCTTTCATGTCCTTCATACTAGCTCTTCTAATTTTCCCTACATTGCTGAATCCTTTGTAAAAATATCTTCTCATTCTTGTGATGTCTTTATTATTTGATTTACTAGTGTAATCCAGAGTTTCTAGATGGGAATGGAAACTTTGGGGACTGTCATCCTCTGTTTTCCTCTGCAGTAATTAACTACCTATGCTTTTACTATAAGCGAACCATTTCCTTTTTTTGCTGATTGTTACTGAAATCATTCCATTGGGACAGACATGACAGATGGTGACTAAGAAAGGGATTTTATTAAGCGATATGAGTGCACCTTAATATTGGCATCATTTTTAAAATGTCATTAAGTGAAAGTGGGACTTGGACTAGGTGAGAGTGAAATTAATTATTATTTGTGTTATCTTCATATTAAACACACCCTATGTGGACAGGTTTTGCCTTTGGTTTTACATAACATTCTGTAGCTGAGGTGTGTATGAGTCATGTGCTGATTATACTTTTTTTTTCTGAAAGTATTTTTCCAGGAAGAATACACTGAGATTATCAAGTATGTCTTCATTTTATCTATTTATAGGGGTAGTAATACATAAGTATTACAAATTCCTATATTAAAGCCCTAGTAAAAAAAAAAAACATATTGCCCCCAGTGTCATCTCTCAAACCTTTATGGTTTGAGAGATGAACGCTTCTAAAGTTGCCCTCTCCCTCCCCCTTCCCCGAAATCAGCGTTCTAGCTGACTGTAGGGAACAGAGTTGTACGACTTTCAGGCGGCTCTCCAGCACAGCCTGATCGCACTAACTAAAAAAAAACTTTCACTGAAATGGTCTTCTACGTGTGCTTGGCTTCCAAGCACACGTAGAAGACCATTTTAGTGAAAGTTTATTTTTTAGTTAACGCGATCGCGGCTCTGCTGCAGAGTCGCCTGATGATCTCTGACCAGATTTCCCTGAATCAGCTAGAATGCTGTCTACGGGGAAGGGGGAGGGAGAGGGCAACTTTAGAAGCGTTCATCTCTCAAACCATAAAGGTTTGAGAGATGACACTGGGGGCAATACGTTATTTTTTTTCTAGGGCTTTAATATAGGGATTTGTAATACTTAACTATTACTATCCCTTTAAATATATACATATATCAGGGCTCAAAATTTCCACTCGCCACTAGCCAATGGGGAGTGAAAATTTAGCCCTGGCGAGTAGAAATTAAGCCCTGGCGAATAGAAATTCAGCCCTGGTGGGTATGTTATGGCTTGCAGTGGTGAGTAACTTTTCAGGTCTGGCTAGTAGCAAAGGACTTCACATTTTAAGCCCTGTATATATGTGTATATATATATATATATATATATATATATATATATATATATATCTTTGTTTTTTTGCCACAATCAACTCTCTTCTGGGAGTGCTGTCCCAGAGCTTTGGCTAATTACACTGTTTTATCTCTTGTAGGGGATGAGCACCAATCTTTGTATTATAATTATTTAAGGCTTTAGAGTGCCACTGTCATATGTTTCACACACACACACACACACACACACATATATATATATATATATGTATATATATATATATATATATATATATATATATATATATATATATATATACACACTCACCACTACAAGCCATAGCATACCCATCAGGGCTGAATTTCTACTCACCAGGGCTAAATTTTCACTCGCCATTGGCTAGTGGCGAGTGGAAATTTTGAGCCATATATATATTTGTATATATATATATATATATATATACATATATATATATATATATATATATCCATGCAGCCTTAAAAAAAGAAGGGTGTCAGAATATGAGATATGAGTTTTGATATGAAAGCAGCACTTTATAAAGTTTATGAGTTGGACACTAAGAACACTCTGCAGATACTCAATGTTATCACTGCTTTTGCATAACAGATTCCTGTTGAAGTCTATGGAAAAATTTGTATCTGGAACCAGTGATACCATTGTCAACTATGATACAACCCGGGCCTTAATAATAGGGCAAAGGTCATCTGATCTAATCTGGGAACAGTCCATCTATAAAGCTGTAGTCCAACATGAACTATGTGTACAAAAGCAGCAAAAATGCCTGATTTTGCTTCTTCCTAGACTAAGAGCGCAAGGGGGAACTAAAAATCAATCTCTAGGTTCGCTTTTGAACAAATGTCACCTTGACATAAATAGATTTACTATATTTGGGAAACTTATGAAAGTGTCATTTTGCAGGACTGCACAGGAACAAATACAACCCTGCAATGTGCATGTTTCATAAGGAGTTTGCATTAAAATGTAAATCTGCTCACCTTAGGCACACTTCATCTTCATATGAATCTGCTTTCAAAAGATTTTGAAGCAGAATGCCTGGTAACCTTTAACCCTTTGAGTGCCTTTGCAATGCGCTGTGCACCACTCTGGCACTCAAAGGGTTAAGGATCAGAGGCGTGTACAAAGCATTGCAAAGCAATTCATGCACACACCTCTGATCCTTAAAGGGTTAAACTCAAAAATCCAAAAAGGGAGTTGTCATTCTTGTTTTTAATAATCTCTTTTGACAGGTCAATGTATTACTGATTGTTTAACAGTGACTGATTTGCTTTTATCACATCAGAGCAATAGGGGTACCAACTTTTCCTGCTTATTCACCAGTTTAAGCAAGTTTAAAACAATAGAAGTGTACACTGAAAGACATTTTGACAATCTATTGTTTTAGGTAGTACTAAACCTATCAATCTTTAAAAAGACACCTGTCATGCTTCCTTTCTTAGGAAATGTATCTGACATTTAGTCAATAGTCTGGTTTAAAGGTAATGGGTGTAAACACCTGATCTTTTCTCATCACACACACACACCTGTACATCATTATTCGTGTGCCCAGTTTTTTTCTGGTGTCACACGTAGTCCGTGTCTTATGTTAAAGGGATAATAATGTTTCACAAAAAAATGCAGTTCCAATGAATCTTCATTGTGTTTGGGCCATGAAAAGTGTTATTTCAGTACTGTCAGAGTTGTAGTTCAAGAGTAATTGAATGATAAAGTATCCTCCTCCCACCCCTTTCACATAGTGTAAACCACCTCACCTCAGATGTTGAATCTGGTCACTTGACCAGATAGCTCACATCAAGGGACAATCTTCTTACTATGAGCATAAGGAAAACTCTGCCCTCCTTGACAGGTTTTTCAGGTTTTTCCTTATGCTCACTGAAGAGTTGGAAGGGGGATCATTTATCATTAATTTCTCTTGATCTAGAACTCTAACAGTATTGAAATAACACTCACCATTCCCAAACGTTATAAAGATTAAATGAAGCTGCTTTTATTATGAAACATTACTATACCTTTAATGAAAATGTTTCTCTCAGGACCTTTCACATGAGTGATATCAACACAGTGACGATGCATCGCTTAGGTTGCCTGTGGTTAAAGGTAAGCTGCTGGGCTATGGTGTCTTTCATATGGACAATTTTACCTCTCTTTAAAGCACAAAAGTCTAGCAAGCTTCAACTTTTCAGCATTAATGCAGGAACACTGTACAGATGCAACAGGGCAGATATGCACAGCAGTCTGTGGGGCCACCAGGAGACTTTTCACACGACATATGTTGGAAATTGCAATTATAATTGTGACGGAACTGTGGTGACTATGGGAGATATTGGTGTGTTAGAGATATGTGATCTCATGTCTTCAGACTATTTCTACCCAAAAGACTAACAACCATAGACTGAGCTTAGCCATAGTTGCTTCCAATACATTGCTAGAGTGCAGAGATAGTGGGGGTTGGGCTTTGCTTCCAGTATACGCCAGGTCTGTGCTAAGGAATGTTATTTGATTCCTGCTGTGCTTCTTTTACCAATCAGAGGAGGTTAATTATGAGCCAGTTAAGAAAGGCTATTTTTCAAGTACTAATCTGCATGCTTATCTTGATAAGGGTACTGGTGACTGATTTGTCAAGCATAGAAACACTGTCCCAAGTCCTCATTTGCATGCTGATCTTGATTAGAGTCTCTGTAGTGTATATAAGCGGTGTGTTTGATTCAATAAAAGAGAGTTCTTCCCTTCATCAAGTCTCGGCTGATGTTTGGGAACAGGAGGTTCGATATACCGTTGGAGTGTTATTCTGAGGGATAAAGGAACTATAACGGAGATAGCTAGCTTATGATATTAGGCGTGATGGTGCAATAATGGCATCCTCAATGAATAGCCAATTCATGTAGAATCAACCAATAAAATGTAACTGGTGCTCATTTGGGTTGGCCATCAACCATGCCCCCTCCATGAGATGGGATCAGTGGGGAGATGCAGGAAAAAGTTAAGCTCAGATCACGGGCGAAAGTACTGTAATGGGGTCTGCTATAGTCCTGTTGCTCATGTGAATGAGCTCTAAGCACCACATGCCCTAGCCTTCCTCCCCAATTAACATGTTGTTGTTAGACACCTGGGGCCCACAGCCACACTGAAGTTTACCAATAAAGACCCACAAATTACCTTCTTGCACCAGACCTTCTCATTGTTATACAAGTGATACATATATTGAGCATCACTGCACACTGAATTTTTCAGGCACAGTTGGCCATATACACAAAATAAAGTGGATCAAACCAGCTACACCATACATAGAATATAGTAATTCCCCAAATTCCCATTTATTTATATGAGGCTTTGAGCCCCTTGAAGGCTAGAGAGATCTCCATTGTAAAGCTTTCAAATGCTTTGGTGACCAATTAAAAATTCAAGGGATTCAAAGCCCAATGTAATTCAAAGGGAACGTTTATTGTTCTCTCTGGTGCTCTTGGCTTGTGCTAGAATTGCTCCAGGTCCTTTGCACATGTAGCAACTGTATAATGCAGGACACATGTAAAACATGCTGTATGTATGTACTGGTTCCTGTGCAGTCCTGCAGAAGGATATTTTCATAAGTGTCTTGCAAGGAAATGGAGATCTGTGGGGAGATGCACTAAAGTATGATAAAGAGGTGATAAAGTAGAGATCACTTCTCCAGTTGCTTTTTCTCCACTTCTTAAGTTATTCTATGGGGCTAATGTACTAATATTTTTCCAGCTTGAGAGATTTTTGTACATTGGCCCCACAGAGCAACTTGAAAAGTTTATATTTTCTGAACAGATTCAGAAAATTCTTACCTATGAAAGAGAGGATTTCATCAAAATGGATACAAAATATATCTCCAGAATATCTCCTTCTACACAAACTTTCTGCACTTGCAATTGCTGCTCTGTCCAGCTATTCATTCTCATTGAATTGAAGCTATGTTCATAGTACATGTGCAAATTTAGCGGAGTTTAACTGACATTTAAATACACCCTTGTGAAACTGCTTGCACTCAATGATGCTGTTCGCTTGTGTGTTTTATACATCACAGAACACAACCTAATTCAGCATGTGGTAGATTGGTAGTGTTCATTATTTGGACATATGCAGGTTAGAATCAGCAGATTGGCATGGTGCCCTATGGACTGCAGCACAGAGTATTCACACAGAAGATGCAATGCTGTACTCATCTTGCTATGACTGGCTGACCCATATGGGTATCAGCCAATAATATATAGCTGACCCTAACTTGCCAGCCTTGTGTTACACTGCTGCTACACCACCCATGTAAGAGAATTGCTGGTTGAATGCAGGACATCAGTGGTAAGCATAGATGGCTTGGCAACAATGCAACCAAGCTGCAATGTGAATATATAATTTAATGGATACTATACCTTTTAGATTAAGTTGCTCATAATGTAGGAAATTCACGAATCTGCCAGTGCAGCTCATTTTCTGTGCTGGAATGTCGACTGACTCATGCACCTGCACTACAGCATATGTACTAGAGACTATGAACACATTAATGCATACTGACGCACACACTCAGTCATTTGTAAGACTTTATTGCAAACAAGCCCTGAACATCTCCTTTGTAGCATCTCCAGGGAAATGTAGTAAAGTTATGCCAACACCATCTGCTCCTTGTTAGTACATGACATTAAACACGGAGTCATGAAAAAGAATGTGCAAAAATTAGGGTTGCCACCTTTTCTTCCAAAAAATACCGGCCATGGCATTCCGTCCATAGACTTAACATTGGACAGAAGCCAATTTTTTACCGGCCTGCCGGTAAAATACCGGCTGGGTGGTAACCCTAACAAAAATACCCATACACTCCCACATTTCCCTGCCCTCGATGAAGGCAGTGCAAATTTTTGGCATAAGTACCTAAGTATATTGATGTTATTGAGGCATAGCACCAAAAAATCGGTTCTAGCATTTGGTGTAGGATAGTACACCCCCAAAGTGTTTAAGAGAAACATTCACCCGGGTAGGGGCTGGATTCAAATGCAGGAGATAAATGTTACCTCCAGTTTAATGTTCCTATTGAAGTCTATGGGGAAACCTGGAGATAAAAGCAGATATAAAATTAGCACCTGCATTTGAATACAACCCTACAAGTCCATCATACAGCAGTCAGGCCTACATAATTACTGTGTGTAACAGAAGGACTTACCTAGCTAGGAATCCAACATACAGCTTTCAGGTATATCTATATAATTCCTATGTTTAACAGAAAGATTTACCTATGTAGGAGTGCATCATACAGCAGTCAGGTATAGCTAAATAATTACTGTGTGTAACAGAAACACTTACCTAGGTAGGTGTCCATCATAGAGCACTCAGGTATATAGATATACCTGAGGTATAGCACTCAGGTATATCTATATAATTACTGTATGTAACAGAAGGACTTACCTAGATAGGAGTCCATCATAAGCAGTAATTACTTTGTAGTGGCTTGTATCCTATTGCATTCCAAGATGTGTTGATAATACAGTTATGTGTGTATATAAACCCTGTGTGTTCCACAATAAAATGTTCTTATTTTCACCCTATACTATGTTGGAAGATAAAGATCTCATAGAGGGCTATAGTTTTGCAGCCCGGGATTACTATTTAAATGTCTCCAGGAGGATTGAAATTTGGCAATGCAGCAGAGTGGCGGAGAGAGAACCTCCAGGAGCTCAGGGAGTAGGATATCCCAGATGGGTCCGAGCTGAGGGCTTAACTGGATTGTTTTGTCAGCCAAGAATGGGAAATGGAAAAGGCATACCGAAAGCTGTTCGACCTCGCTCAGCATCATGCCCCAGAGACCCCTGATTTCCTGGAGTTAATAGAGGTGCCAAATTTCCAAGACTTAGGGGTGAATTGGACAGTGGTCTCCACTCCTGGGTCAGAGGGATGCTGAGCAGCTGGCCCAGATCTGATAAAAGAGCTGTTCAACTTTGCACAACAGCAGGATCCAGAGACTGAGGATGATGTAGATTTAATAGATTTGACATCTGAGGATGTTGGCCTGGGAGGAGATGCAGTTCTCTTCTCTCCTGAGTGGCAGAGTTGTCTGTGTATGGTGGATAGGACTGCAGTCTTCACTATCAGGACGCCAGCAGAAGAGCTGGCATCAGGGCAGAGCACCACTGGTCTCTGCCCACCCCTTCCCATTGTTCCCGAGCCTGACAGTGACACTCCAGCAGTGTCTAGTCCTAAAGCACTAGCAGATGTGCGGGCCTTGGGGCAGAGCACCGCTGGTCTCTGCCCACGTATATCTGTTATCCCTGCCCTGGGGAGTGGGACCGCCATCCTCCCCAATGGTTCAGTTGCCCATGCCCGGGGGAGGGGCTTGGGTGCCAACTCCAACCTGCTTTTCTGGCCCTGACTCAGCAAGGAGAGCCACAGACTGGTTGGAGGTCTGGCACCCGGATCCTTGTCTCCAGAAGAGGGGCCACTGAAACCAGCATCCCCCCTTCTCTCCTGTTAGATTGGTTGCCCCGGAGCCTGACCGGAAAGCCCCACAGTGTCCGGTCCAGCTGACCCAGCAGTAGCTGGACCTATCTGGCATCAGGGCAGAGCACTGCTGCTCTCTGCCCTCCCCTATCTGTGGCCCCAGAGAGAGGTTGTTACAAATCCAGTGGAAGGGCTGGCATGTGGACGGAGGGATGTCAGCCTCTCTCTCCACCAGCACTGGGAGCTTTTCCGTGACAGGTGGATGAGATGACGGTTGCCACCTGGGATCCCCAACCCTGTGTTGAAAGGGCCCCAGCCAACCTGCCTACTCTACAACAGCTGAGAGGACTCCAGAGGGAAGGCGCAGCTGGCACTTCTCCCCAGAGGCAGTTATATTTTAAGGGAGAGGCAGAGGTCGGTCAGGTGAGTACTGCTTTTGGAATGGCATACGGGTTGGGACACCAGTTATGGGAGGGCTTTGATGAGCCAGGTGAGCCGAATGACTAGGGAGTCAACCTATTTGGGGTCTCCTCCTGGGTCAGTCCCCTTTGGAAGGAGGAGAAATGTGACAGAACCCTCCATCACTGGGGCTCCTGGAGCGGGCTGAGGGCCAGCCTCCAGCCACCAGACTATGGACCTGGCTCTGGAACAGGGTATGGCCTCCTCCTGAGACTAATCACTGCCCAGTTTCCCCTTGTCATGGAGGCCTCCATGCCCTGGGATACTGGAGAGGCCTGGTGCCCAGCCCCCGCCCAACAGACTTCCCAGCTGTGAGGGCTGTCACAGGAAAAGGGTGATGTATTTGTTGAGTTATGATCTGATCTGATGTTTGTCATTTAATTATGTAGTGAGGTAATTATGTAGTGATGTAATTATGTTGATGTAATCCTGTTTGCGGTTTACAGTCCTTTGTCCCCTATTTTTATGTTCCTATTGCATAACTTATGTATTGTTCCCATTGTGACTCTTTGTATTATGTGCCCCTCCACCACCGGCCCCATTGTACTCCTTGAGTATACTCATATATGTTGATTGCAGTGGCTTGTATCCTATAGCATTCCAAGATGTGTTGATAATACAGTTATGTGTGTGTGTATATAAACCGTGTGTTCCACAATAAAATGTTCTTATTTTGACCCTACACTACATTGCGACTAGTGGTTTGGGTGGCTGGAAAGATCTGTGGGTGCAGTCCCAAGTTAAAGGGATAGTAATACTTGCAAATTACTAATCCCCATATTGTAGCTTTGTTAAAAAGAAACTTATTGCCCCCAGTGTCATCTCTTAAACCCTTATGGTTTGAGAGATGATAACGCTCAAATTTCCCCCCTCCCTCCCCCTTCCCTGGCTGGACACTGACTGCAGGGATATCCGATATTACTTGCATCAGGCGGCTCTGCAGCATTGCTGAGATCGCGTTTAAAAAAAAAAAAATCTTCCACTAAAAAGGTCTTCTACATGTGCTTGCAAACCAAGCACACGTAGAAGACCGTTTCAGTGAAAGAATTATTTTTTATAAACGTGATCTCGGCTCAGCTGCAGTGCCGTCTGATGCAAGTAATACCGGATATCCCTGCAGTCAGCGTTCAGTCAGGGAATGGGGGTGGTTTCTGTGCAAGTAAACTGTCAGGCAGTTTGCTATGGTACCAGCAAGGTCTGTCCACTTTCTTGCAGCCAGGCTGATGTCTGTGAAAGGGGTGGGAGGGGGGAATGTTAATAGCTAAATAAGTCTGAAACTGTTGTGTATTAAAGAGTGTCACTGACATTAGTCACACTGTTTAATACAGTACTGTGTAATGTCAGAAGAAAAATTTACCATTACCATCTCTTTAAGTGGATAATGAACTCTTTTCAGTATTTGATGACACAAGAATTTTATTGCTTATATTGTTAGGGGCACTTAAGGACTAGAGCTTAGGAAGTCTGGAGTAAAGCCAAAGAAATAACAATATGGTGCATTTTGCATCTTAACGCTGACTGAGCCACCTGTGTTGAAGATGGGTTATCCATAACACTCTGAGTGCTAAAAAAGTGTCCATGCATTGTGGATCAGTTAGTTGGATACCCTTCTGGTATTTAAAGTGTTAAATTACTTCTTAAAGGTAAACTATATATTGCATTGCAAATCCGTAGATAAATATATGTGCAGCTCTCCATCTGAAATCTGCATTTCATACACACTTGCAGAAATAGACTGGAATTCATCAAGGAGTAGGAAGATCAGTGTGCCCCACTGACAGATGCCTATCACGGCGCCCGTAATCTGGGCGACATTCTGTCCATCATGGCTGATTCTATGCTCCTATTGGCTGCCTGTACTGCTCCTCCTAGTGACAGCCTTTATATACCCTGGGCTGTCACTCTGCGAGTGCCCTTTCGTGGTGTACCTGATGCCTGGTGCTAGTATCGTTGTTCTGATCCAGTGTATGACCCCGGACTGTCTGACCACTCTCTAGTCTCGTTCCTGCTGCTGCTGTGCACCGATTCGGATTGGCTGACGTTCCTGCTTCCTGTTCTGACCCAGCCAGGCTGATGTTCCTGCTCCGTGTACCGACCCAGCGTGACTGACGACCCTGCTCTGTGTACCGAATCGGTGCGTCTGAGGATCCTGTTCCGTGTACTAACTTGGCCTGGCTGACATGCCTGATCTCACTACTGCCCATCTGGGTGAGGTTCCTGTGCTGCTGTTCCCGTTGGCGATTTGTATTGCTTGCCAGCCTCCCGGTTGGGCACCAATCCTGTGTTTGGTCAAAGTGCTGTGTCCGTTGTCTGCACACTCTCATCCGTTGTCAGAGTCTCGCTGCTTCCACTTTGTGTTGCACTCGCTTGGTCTGTGTTGGTTCATTAGGGCACTTCCGTTACATTCCGTTGTACAGACCACAGCGCATTAACCCCTTCGGGGAAAGGGCCTCGTTGTCACTACCATTGGGTTCCGTTGGGCAGTATTGGTTGGGCTTGGTATTCCGCTGACGAGTAGGGCGCTTCCTGTGGCCATCCATTTATACCATAGCCCATTAACCCTGTCAGGTAGTGTGTGCACACGGAGCTGGGTTATTTCAGTAGGGCCTCCGTTAAGCACGAGTTCTGACCTCTCTGTTAGTCGTAGGTGGGCGTCCACCATTGGTCACATTCACAGGCGTCCAGAGCCTGAGTTGGCAGTCCGTTCCTGTGGCCTCCGTTATGTCAGGAGACATTTAGCCTGCAGAGTGTTGCGACCAGCACTTCACTAGTTAAGAGGGCGTCATACATTGTACCCATTATATACCTGACCTGTGTCAGTATTGTGTACACTATACTGGACCCGTGTGGGTTATCCATTTGTAACCTGTCTTGTGTCAGTGTGCTAAACTGGACCCGTGAGGGTTACCTTGCTCATTGTGTGTTTCAATAAAGCTGTATTTTTACCTATACCTCCTTGTCTGAGTGTACTGAACCGTAACAATGCCTTTGGGTATTCATCATGACTGATCATATTTCCCTGCCTTGTGTATGTGATATAGGTAAAGGGTGGTACCATGTTAGCCACAGATAATGTAAGAGACTGGTAGAGTAGAAATTATACCCTTATTGTCTGAGTGGCTCTAGGATGTAAGCTTGCAGTCTGCTTGTGTACGTGAGGCAGAGAAATAGAAAAAAAATCATATGCGTGTTTCCATCCAAAAATATTGATTAGATCAGTCCTTAATCTGGTGTACGTGAATTGTTGATTTATGAGGTATTCAATCATTAATTAGTGAGTGAGGCCAGATATGATCCACCAATTAATTAATGTGGGAATGGCAAAAGATCAAGGGAATCGAGTATTTCCATGCACAGTCATTTGCTGTTTGATACATTACCGCCATAAACTCTCTGAATGAGAAACATGTAGCAAAGGTTACTTCTGGACCCACCTACATTGTTCTGCAGAACCATGCAAGAAGACAATGGTTCACTATGAAAATGTCGGCCACTATTGGGTGACAAAGAAAACGAAGCGCTAAACCTGTTGCTGCAATGAAAAGGGGGGATATCACAATCTCACCCGCATTAAAAGGGTGAGATTCCGATATTGCGGGCTTAAAGCATTGCACATTGTAATAGTTAATGTTTCAAATTATAGCCTACATTCTGCAAATGCTGATAGACCTCAGAGCGACTGAGTACAACAATGATTTTAATGGATGTAGGAATTACATATCCAAACACTGCTAATGTTTACATGCATGTATGTTAACCCTTTGAGCATGAGACTGGTTCCGGAGCAAGCGTACCCCTCTCCTGTTCAAAAGGTTAGCAAACATGGATATAAACACTAGCAGTGGTTGAATGTGTGATTCCTACATCCATTAAAATCATTGTTGTACTGAATCGCTCTGAGGTCTATCAGCATCTGCAGCATGTAGGTTATAATTTGAAACATTAACTATTACAATGTGTGATGCTTTAAGCCCGCAATATCAGAATCTCTCCCTTTTGATGCGGGCGAGATTCTGATATCGCCCTTTTCATTGTGTCGACATGTTTAATGCACTGTTTTCTTTGTCGCCCAGTAGTGGACAACGTTTCAAAAGGATACCAAAGACTATTGCCTCTCTTGCTATAGGCTACAATCTACTTCCAATACAGAAAAAGTATATAGGTATAATTAAAGGGTTAGTAATGTCTAAAAAAACTATTCTTCGTTTTGAAGAGGTTAAAAAGTTGGCTTGAATGCAAAGCTGTCAGCAGGAGATCTGTGTCGGCCGACACGGAGGCTCTGCAGCAGAGCCGCAATCGCGTTATTGACAATGAATGACTATATTATTGGAATGGTCTTAAACGTGTGCTTGGTTTTCCAATGAAGTCATTTGTTGTCAATAACGAGATTGCGGCTCTGCTGCAGAGCTGCAATCGCGTTATTGACAAAGAATTACTATATTTTTGGAATGGTCTTAAATGTGTGCTTGGTTTTCCAATGAAGTCATTTGTTGTCAATAACGAGATTGCGGCTCTGCTGCAGAGCCTCCGTGTCGGCCGACACGGATCTCCTGCTGACATTTTTACAGCTGACAGCAGGAAATCACGAACTTTAAATGCATGTATCTCTCAAACTATAGCGGTCTGAGAGATACTGTTTTTTGCACTCATGCCAACTTTTTAACCTCTTCAAAACGAAAAATATTTTTTTTAGACATTACTAACCCTTTAAGCTACCTAGGTTTGTTATTTTACTAAACTAATTAAGTTTCACTTATTGCTATAATTACAGTTTTCCTTTTAGGAAGTATGGTCAATTAAATGGCATAACTCTTCATTCAACCTGGAGGTGGGGGTATATTTACTTGAACCTATGGGAAAATTAAAGATATCAAATCCAATTTGTTTAATTTTATATTCCATGATAAGAAGATAGTAGTATATGTGGGTTTCATGAGGATGCAGAATATGGATGTAACAGCTCACTAAATATCGATCTACACAGGGGCCATAGAATAGTCACATTTTTCCTCCTGCTAATCGTGTTAGTCAGAAACATTGCAGAATGAAGGACTTGATTCTGAAGCTGTATTGTTCATATTCCCGGGAGAGCTAATCCAGCATGGATCACAATATAAAGCATGCATTTGGGTAGGGACAAGCTGTTCTGCAATATCTGGGGGCTTATTTTTAGAAGGCAATGGGTGTCTTTAACTCAGAAGACCGTCAAAAGCTAGATGCTGTTGGTGTGACAAACAAGATAAGAGTGCATTGGTTCTATTGACAGTAATCCTATGAGGGCTTCTGACAAGTCTGCTAACCACTGCCCTTGAACACAATGCTCATTTTATACTTTTCTATCATAACAGAAAATATGTTTTCATGTGTCTACCCACAGATACAGTGAAACATATATTAAAGTAAATAGCAGGCTTGAAAACGAATTTTTTAATTGCAAGCCTTGTCATAAACCGCTACTAACTCTAACCCGTGGGAGTCCAAGTTCAGTCTTTAATCAAGGAAATCCGTTAATCCTGGCTTATTGGTGGCCCTTGAGGATTCAACTTGGATACCCCTGCCTTAACACCTTGATAACCAGAGGGATACACAATACACTTGTCCAAAACAGGTTAATCCTAATAGCCATTATTAGTCATTCCTGAATTGTTTGGTTCCCACAATGAATTACTACTAAATTAGTACTGAATATCATGAACATGGAAGCGTACATGATTCATTGTTGCCAGACTCTAGGACTCAAAATGCGTCCCACCGAAGTACCCTTTGAAAGGAAGGAAGACTTCAGTGAGAGGAGTTTGTGATCCTCGAGTCCAGCATCAAAGAATCATGGCCACCTCCATGGACATGACATTCAAATACCAATTAAATCATTATTTTGGAAAAACAATCCACTCATGATTTATTCATAGTGGGTATTAATATTTTCTGCCAAGTTTAGTAAAATTGGTTTATTTTTTGGGGGTGTTAGTGTTCAATTAAGTTTAATATTATTTTTATACTATATTTTACTATTGGAATCCATTCCAGGGGAATATTCTATTACACATGAGACCAGGCCCATTATGGCTTGTGGGATCTACTGTCATTTGCTAATGCCACGGTCATAGGAAAGGCTAATTAGCGGAGTAAAATTCATGTTTCCAAAACACAAACTGAGAAGAAATGAGAAAATTGTTCAAATGATTGTAGAACGTAGGAATGGTCACTTGCGGCCCTTATGGGAGGTGTAGCCCACAAAAATCCACAAACAGTGTGATTATGCAACATCAGTTTTTACATAACATGACTCCCTCCCATTGAAGGAAGGAAGGTAGACCACACCCAGTCTTGATATACGTTTCAGAAAACATTTATTATATCAGTGTTTTGTTAAATTTTCAACAGATATAATGAAAAATAATATGCCTTCCTAAACATCAACAAAATAAAAATATAAATACAAATATATATAAGTACATACATACATATATGCTGGTTTCTGTACATCTTTTTACGCAATGCACTTGCTGTCTGCTAGCCCGTGTGAACTATAAATAGGGAGCAAGAATGGTCTGTCTATTGACAGGTCAAGGAGTGAGAAAAAAGGTGTGTGTGTGTGTGTAAATTGTGATTAGAATGGCAAAAGGTCAAACTGTGCTGCTATCTGGAAGAGTAATACATTGTACCTGTGTTATGCTTTGTGAAAAAATGTATCACTCTCTCCCTCTCAGAAAACATGTGACTGTTCCCTGTGCAGCAGCACAGTAAGTATGCAGACGCACAGAGAACATCAAGCCAAGGATTCACAGTACTGAAATAACACTCTCTGTGGCTCAAATACTATAAAGATTAATAGGAGCTGCTTTTATTTTGAAACATTACTATCCCTTTAAAGTAGGCTGTTCACTTCAAAACAAGTTTACTTTTTTACAGATAATTCAGATCTGTATATATGTACACAGTATATTTATGTATATGTATATAAATAGCTTTTGAGAATGTAACATTTTAGTTTGTGCCACTTCATGTAATTTCCCACACAGTGTGAGATCTCCACCCAGATCGGGGTGTTCACGTTTTTCTCTCTTTGACCACATGATCAGAAAGCCCTAAGTATGAAAAATGCATTATGATAACAATGGTGAATTATAATTGTTCAAAACAATGTTCAAAAACATTGATTTATTCATTTATTGATCAAGTAAAAGATAATACTGAGACTTAATAGACATCTGTTCTTGAACTGTATGGTACTGGCAAGCACAAGATTAGATCTTACTGGCCTACTAGTTCATGTGTGCTGGCTAATTACGTATAAAAACATTTTATATAATTTATCCCCGCTGTTGAGGGGTGTTTTCTCAAGGATTGAGCGAGAAGAATCCAGGATATCTGTGTGGAGGCAGTACAATATCCTCCACAGGCTTTACTTGTCATTGTGATTTATATCCATGACATAGTTATATTGTGAGTACATTTTATATCATTTATCCATTTGACGTTGAGTTATACATTTACACTATGAGACTCTCCCCTTTTTGTCTTGTGTTTTTTGGTACGTATAAAAATAGTTGTTAAAAATCCCTGGCGGGTGGCACCTGAGAGTCAGGTGGGCCACATTTGGCCCATGTGCCACACGTTGGACTCCCCTGACTTAGATTAATTCATAACAGTGTGTAGTAACACTGGTCCAGCACAGAACCTAATTTGTCTAAATTGCCACATTGTGCCACAAACAAATAAAACTTTATTTCTTAAAAACCATTAATGTTACAAACAACTGATAAGTACAACAAATCACTTAAAGTGATAGGTCTACTTCAACCCTCTGAGTGCTAGAAAAGTGTCCAGTGCATTACAAGGTGATCAAGGTGATCCACTGGAGATCTCTCTAGCATCCAAAAGGTTAACAAAGTAACGTACTGCCCTTTGATGGACTCGAGGACCCATATGAGGTTTTTGGGGGTGTATGGGGTTGTCTATCTCTGAGTTAAGTCATGGAGACAGTTTAACCATTTGGATGAAAGAATGGACTCCAAAGCATTGCAATGCACTGGAGACCTCTTTACCTTCCAAGAGGTTAAAGGGACCCTATCACTTAAAAATAAATATAGCAATTCTGAAATGGCTTTCAGAACCTCCTATTTATTCATTTTTTAGTTAGATAACTAGTTTTGGAGTTGTTTAGATTTATATATTAGGCTAATTAAGGCATGCTGTGCAGGCACTTCCTGTCTTAGTGCTACATTACCTCCTTCACTCATTGACACTGCTCAGCAATTCATTGCCCTCCTCCCTCAGCATTGGATGGGTTAAGTGAGAGAGTGGGAGGTAATATAGGGCTATGACATGAAGTGCATGCATAGCATGGCTTAAATAGCTTAACCCTTTGAGTGCCAGAGGGGGTATAAAATGTATTGCTTTGCAATGCTTTGCATAGCCCTCTGGCACTCCAAGGGTTAAAGCTCTGAGCTTATGACCATTGTTCAACAGAACAATAGAAGTCAGCTAAGCCACAAAAAGGGTGACGGGTCTGTCTCAGCCAAGATGGAGGAGGTAACTGACATGATTCTCTTTGGTGTGAATAGAAGAATAGGTATTGTTGGCACTCTGGCCAGCTACTGGTATAAACTCTGGCTCCTGATTGGCTGTTCATCCTCCAGAGCTTGATGGGAGGGGGTACTGTCATACTGTGGCTGGATAAAGGTTTCAAGAATTGGGGATATAAGAAAGGGATCTGTGTCACAGCAAAGGGTGATTTATTTTATAGTTGTTCCTGACTACAGGTTACTTGGATCTGCAGGTATGCAGCCCTTTCATTTATTGCTGTATGTCTTTCTTGTGTTGAAGATGAAGAATAAACAGAAATGGTATCATCTCTCATCCTGATCCTTTATCCTATGGAGTCATATCCCTGAACCCACTGAGGAGCCCTCATCTGGCACAGGGTCTTCCACCACAGAAACAATATATCTGTAAGGGGGTAGGCACCAAGTTCTCCACTTCTTTGTTACACAGATATGAATACAATATCTTTTTATGAGCTCTATCTGTTTATCTATCTAATGCTTTGGTGGCCTCTCTATCAATCAACAGTTTGAAAGGCCTATTTTAATCAATGGACATTTTTATATCTCTCTTATGGAGCAGTTGGTTTGCCCCATAATTGCTCAATGAGCAAATTACTCAAAAGCATTTCTTGTGCTTTAGCCATTCACCCAATCTCGAGTGGCAAGATGGTGTCTGGATCTTGCTCATTCATCAGTGAGTGAGGGCCATCAGCTAGGTTTAGGCTAGTAGATCCCATAGAATCATATGGGGGAGGACACATGCCTAAATATATGCTGTGTGCGTGCGTGTGTTTGTTGAGCATCAGTGAAAGACCTGGTGAGACTTAACAGATGGAACCCAGATGCAGGTGGAGCATATAACCAGGTCCTGGCACTAGAACTGGATCAACAGTAGAAGAATCAACAGTGGAGAAACTGAGAGGCTAGGTATCCAAAAGGGGCAAATCTGAAAGAGAGGGTCAGATGGCTCGAGGTCAGAGCAGGCGGCAAAAGATCACAAACAAGGAACAGGCTGACGTCAAAAACTGGATAGATCACAAGAGAACAGAAAAAGCTGAATCATAAGTCACAAAGGAGTTGTACACCTGATCACTGGGAGACAGAAGGAAACACCTTTAATTGAGCTAGTCACTGAGCACTATTACTCTGACAACCAAGTATGCATATATGCGTGAATGACAGATGCAGTATCCAGACTTTTGACTTTGAAGAACATGTGCAGAAGGTATTTAGAACCACCTAAAGGAGAAGGAATATTCTGATGACAATACCGACCCTGGTGAAGATAACGACAGTGTGTGTGTGGTTTGTGTGTGTGTGTGTGTGTGTATGCTTTCCTTAACTCCAGTTGCGTACGTGTGCCCCTATTTATATCAGTATTTACGGTAACCTTCTGAAAGGTCGCATGCAAAAGAGCGTGTGACCATTTAAGACTTTAACCATGTCTCCTGGATTAAAATGGTGACAGGAAAATTTCGTAGTGAATAACAGCGCGAGATTGTTATGTCACCTAATGAATGGTCGCCTACAATGCTTATACAGCTGCTTCACCTCCCAGTCACTGTATTTCGTTTAGGACAACATATCTTCAAGGAATGTGCTAGCCACTTAACTATTCATACTGTTTCATAGTACAAAACACGATTACTGGGCTGACATACAATTAGTTGGTTGTATTCCAATCTGCATTCCGAATTTCACTGTGTGCCCATGCAAGAACATGCATCTCTATTAGTGACTCTTAGGCACGTGTGTTATTGATGAGCATATGTTTGTACTAGCAATCTAACAAAGTTAGACTATGTTATCAATAGTTGTGCATTTTGTGTAAATGATCTGCATGCTAAAAGATTTCGGTAAACAACTGTTATTGAGCTCTTTGCATCTCTTCAAACAAATACAATGTTCCTGTGTTAATTATCTCTATTCATCTGTCCTAATAATCTATGCTAACACTCTTTTTGTAAACTGTCTTTGTGTACATTTGTGGCGATGATCGATGTATTTAGGAGCTAGTGGTTGTGATAATGTTCCCTCTGTATCTGTTTTAGTGAGTAAATGGAATACAGTCGTTGGGAGGTGAAACGGCTGTATAAGCATTCTAGGCGACCATTCCCTAGGCCACAAGACAATCTCACGCTGTCATTCACCGCGAGATTCTCATGTTGACATTTTTATTCAAGCCACACAGTTGAATTGTAAAATGGTCTCACGCTGTTGTGCGTGCGACCTTTCGAAAGTGAACCCTTACTTCTCATGGTAAAACAGCTCATGAGCATGAAAATAAGCATTTCTGTCATCATGGCAGATGATCGAGGAGGGCATGGGAGAAGTGGGCAAGTCTGACATGGGGCTGGGTGCAGGTCATGTGAGAGTTGGGGTGTGGTCATAGTCAAGTCTCGGTTCCACCTTGTATATTTTTTGTTTTTAATGCAAGATTCCACCTGTATTTCAGATGTTTCAATCATTTAAAGAGAATTTGAATATGATCTTAAATACTAGTTATTTTTCACATACAGATGTAAGCAAAGTTTTGGGCACTCCTGGCCAGTTTGCATGTTTTGTGGATTTTCTACATGAAAAAAGTTAACACAACCTCTGCAAACAATTTTAAGTTGACATATTCCTGCAAATTTTAATGCTTAGTTACAATTTATTTGCTGAATTTAACAGAAAAAATAAAACAGAAAAATGTGGTATATGCAAAAGTTAGGGTAGCCTTCCAGTTGACTTGGCTGTGTTATATTTTTTTCAGAGTCTCAGAAATTAATTGACTCTTTAGGCCTTAATTTAAGTTAGGTGTTGACAATTGCAGAGCTTAAAGGGATAGTAATACTTCATTTTAACTTTATTTTATTTTGTAGGCATTAAAAAAACACGAATAATGATATAAGTCTTATCTCTTAAACCTTTATGGTTTAAAAGCTATTCACAAGCAAAGTTTCCCCTCCCGCCCCTTTTACCTAGTGTAAGCCATCTCTTCTCAGATGTGAATCTAGTTGTATGACCAGACAGATAACAGAAGGGGACATTCTTCTTACAATGAAAACAATGAAAGCCCTTCCCCCCTTGACAAGTTTTTCAGCTTTTTCCCTTATCTTAATTGAAGATTGTCCCTCTCTGCAGTCTACCTGGGCACCTCCCTTCTGATCTGACTGAACAGGAGGGGGAAACTTTGCTTGTGAATATCTCATAAACCATAAAGGTTTGAGAGATAAGACTTATATCATTCTTCATGTTTTTTTAATGCCTACAAAATAAAATAAAGATAAAATGAAGTATTACTATCCCTTTAATAAATTCCCTCAGTCTTCAAATCTCTCCGGGTGTTGTGCTTACACTCAGGAACCATTGGCTAGGCAGCTGCCTGATGATCTGAAAATAAAGATAATTGACTCTTTCAAACAAGGGATGGCTATAACAAGATGCCTAAACACTTCCTGCATGCACGTTCCATTGCCCAAAATGCCATTAAGAAATGGATGTTAAAGGGATAGTAATGTTTCATAATAAAAGCAGCTCTAATTAATCATCATAGTATTTGGACTTTGGAGAGTGTTATTTCAGTTCTGTCAGAGTTGTAGTTCAATAGTAATTCAATGACAAAGTATCCCCCTCCCGCCCCTTTTACTGATGTAACACTGTTCAGCCAGATCAGAAGGGAGGTGCCCAGGTAGATTGCAGAGAGGGACAATCTTCAATTTAGATAAGGGAAAAACCTGAAAAACTTGTCAAGGGGGACAGGGCTTTCATTGTTTTCATTGTAAGAAGATTGTCCCCTGCTGTTATCTGTCTGGTCTTACAACTAGATTCCACATCTGAGAAGAGATGGCTTACACTAGGTAAAAGGAGCGGGAGGGGGAACTTTGCTTATGAATATCTCTCAAACCATAAAGGTTTGAGAGATAAGGCTTATATCATTCTTCATGTTTTTTTAATGCCCACAAAATAAAACAAAGTTAAAACGAAGTATTACTATCCCTTTAAAGGGATAGTAATACTTAATTATTACTAATCCCTATAGTAAAACATATTAAAAATAAATGTATTGCCCCCAGTGTCATCTCTCAAACCTTTATGATTTGAGAGATAATCGCTCCTAAAGTTGCCCTCTCCCTCTCCCTTCCCCGAAGTCAGCATTGTAGCTGACTGAAGGGAAATCCGGTCTTACGATCATGAGACGGCTCTGCAGCAGAGCCGCGATCACGTTAAAAAAATATATATATATCACTAAAACGGTCTTCTACGTGTGCTTGCAAACCAAGCACATGTAGAAGACCATTTCAGTGAAAGATTTCTTTTTGATTAATGAGATCTTGGCTGTGCTGAAGAGCCGCCTGAAAGTCGTACGACTGGCTTCCCTGCAGTCAGCTACAACACTGACTACAGGAGGGGGGGGGAGAGGGCAACTTTAGGAGCGATTATCTCTCAAACCAATATGGTTTGAGAGATGACACTGGGGGCAATAGATTTATTTTTAATATGTCTTTAATATAGGGATTAGTAATAATTATTACTATCCCTTTAAGGGGATCTGTTGACAGCAAGACAAGATCTGGAAGATCCAATAGAACTGATCTGCAATGCAAAGCAAAACAGTCATATATCACTGCAAAAGACCTGCACGAAAGTTTAGCTGGCACGGGAGAAGTATTGCACTAGTTCATTGTGGATCATTTCATGCATAAACATGATCTGAATGGAAGAGTCATCACCTGCAATCTCATCACAAAAATCAGCATATGAAGTATGCAACACAAAACTTACTGTAGATAAGCCAGAGGTGTTTTGAAACCAAGTTCTGTGGTCTGATGAAGTTAAAATTGAACTCTGGCTACAATCACCAATGGCATTTTTGGAGAAAAAAGGAGAAGCATTTGAAGAAAACAACTTGCTGGGGATGGCTCTATTATGCTTTGGAGTTGTGTGACAGCCAGTGGCACAGGAAATACTCTGGAGGGAAGAATGGACTCTACTAAGTATCAACAGATCCTGAAAGCTAATGTCACACAGTCTGTGAAGAAAATTAAGCTGAAAAAAGGTTGAATATTACAACAAAACAATGATCCAAAACATGCCTCAAAATTAACTGTGAACTACTTCAAGAAACAAAACGTTAAGGTTTTGGAATAGTCTTCACAGTCCCAGATTTGAATATTATTGAAAATCCGTGGGTAGATCACAAACATGCAGTGCATGCAAGACAGCCTAAGAATATTTCTGAACTAGAAACATTCTGCAACACATAGTGGGAAAAATTCCTAAAGCAAGAATAGAAAGACTGCTGTGATTTCTTTGAAAGGAGGTGTTAGTAAATACTGACTAATTGGATGCCCAAACTTTTGCATATGCCACACTTTCTGTTTTTTGTCCAGTCTGTTTTTTGTCCAGTCTGTCAGAACAAAATGTAGGAGAGTGCCTAAATATCTTAAACTTAAAAAATCTATTTAATGAAATATAACAATTTAAATTATTATCATGGGGTTAATACATAGTATGCAAATGATGGTACCAAAAAATATAGGGTGATATCACAATAAAAAGTCTGAAAAAAATGCAAAAAATATATAGCTCATGAAATACTGTAACCAAGAGTGCAGGCATTCCAGTGCAGTTCCAAGGTACAGAGTAAATTCGGCAATGTAATATGGATAAATATATCAGCAGCAACTTTTCGGTCCTCTACCCGGGACTGTCATCATCCCAAACAAATATGTGAATAACTGAGACATATATAGTGTTGTGATGACTTAACAACACTATATATTTCACAGTTATTCACATAAATGTTTGGCTTGATAAAGATCCTGGGTAGAGGACCAAAACGTTGCTGCTGATATATTTATTAAAAATGTTGGTCATATTATAATCTTTGATACACATCCTGTGAGTGCGCCCTCTTTCTGGTTTATACTGCATTACTATTTGGCACTGCACCTGGGATGATAGAAGCGAGTTGAGTGTCAGAATATACTAGCAATGTGCCCATCATGTTATGACCATTGGGAGTATGTGTCTAAAATGTAGACACACTGATAAATACAGACATATGCAACACACAGGCAGACACATGCACACAGTGAGAGATAGAAATATGCAAAAGACATGCACACACAGACACACACCAGATATGTACACATGTACACACACATGTAACTGATGCACACAAACACACAACAAACATGAGCAGACACACATGCGTGCAACAGACATGCTCACACACAGGCAATAGACATGCATACACAAACACACACACTTAACAGACATGCACACTCACATGCAACAGACATACACACACAACAGACATACACTCACATAGAGGGGACACTGACACAGTGATAACTGCCCCCCCGTGTGTGGAGGTTCTGGCTCTTGTTGGTCATCTGGATCTGTAGCTTCTGAGTGTAGAAGTGTGGGCTGTGGCCACCCTGATATTAGTGTAGAAGCTTCACAGTGCTGTGTAGGTAACAATATGGTATTGAAGTGAAAATCTGCAGTATTTAGAGCGTTAGAAGCCAAAATTAGACCTCTAAGGACCAGGGGACATCACTTCACAACGTGTTGCCATCCCCACTCTGTGGTATTTATTATTTACTTTACTTTCGGGCAGAATTGCAGTATTATGCCTCTGTGTGTTTGGCGTGTAGAAGTGGAAAGCACAAAATAAAAGGAGATTATGTACCATGCCGTATACAGTGGTGTGTCATGTCAGAGTTAACCCTTTGAGTGCTGGAAAGGCATCCAATGCATTGTCATGCAATGCATTAATTACCTCTCTGGCACTCAAATGGTTAAATAAGAGTGCTGTTAATGTATAAAAAAGTTGTTCCGATGACATAAATAATGTAGATTCAGGGTCCCACATTACTGGCCCCATTGCAGTGGAGACAATGTGTAGCACAATGTCCAGATCCAGTGTGGGAGGAAGAAGCTGCTGTTGATTCTTAGGGAGCAGGCCTGAGCCTAGGGGCTGGCAGAGGAATCAGTCGTGGCGTGGAGAGGCAGTGCTGAAGAAAGACCAGGGATCCTGGGCATCCACTGTCCACCTCAAAAAAAAGCTCCAAAAAAAAGCTCCAAAAAAAAAAAGCTCCAAACCCCCCAACATGTTTACACTGGAAAAAGTCAAGAGTATATAATGTTTTAAAGGGATAGTAATACTTCTATTAAAGTTTATCCTTGAGTATTTTTTTTTAACATATATTTAATTACTTACAGTGTTGTAGTTCAAATGCTATTGAAGCCTAAAGGATTCCCCTCCCACCCCTTCTGGCCACCTCCTATTAGTTCTGGAATCCGGTCGTGAGACCGGAGGAATCTAGTGAGGGACAATCTTTATTCAGTAAGTACAAGGAAAACCCTGCCCCCTTGAGGAAGGAGGGCAGGATTTTCCTTTTGCTTACTGAAGATTGTCCCTTGCCGTGCTCCATCCGGACCAGACTGAGAGGCTGAGTGACACAGGGAAAGGGGAAGGAGGTGGATCCTTTCGGCTTGAATAGCGTTTGAACTACAACACTGTAAGTAATGAAATATACCGCTACATGTTAAAAAATGGAAATAAGACTTGGAGCTAAACTTTAATAGATGTATTACTATCCCTTTAACCCTTTGAGTGGCAGAGGGCTTCTAAACGCATTGCAAAGCAATGTTTTGTATACCCCTCTGGCACTCCAAGGGTTAACCGTTTGAGTAGCATAGGCATGCAACATCCCTCCCTCCCTTGTACATTACTTCCCTGCAAGTTAGGAGTCTATAAAGGTTTGACCCTTTGAGTGCCAGAATGGTTTGCAACACATTGCAAAGAATTTATTGTGTACCCTTCTGGCATTGAAAGGGTTAAAGGGATAGTAATGTTTCAAAATTAAAGCAGCTCCAATTAATCGTCATAGTATTTGGGCCGTGGAGAGTGTTATTTCAATACTGTCAGAGTTGTAGTTCAAGAGTAATTGAATGATAAAGTTTCCCCCTCCCTCCCCTTTTATCTAGTGTAAGTCACCTCCCCTCAGATGTGGAATCTGGTCTTAAGACCAGACAACTCACAGCAAGAGACAATCTTCTTACTGTGTAAACAATGAAAACCCTGCCCTCTTGACAGGTTTTTCCCTTATGCTAATTGAAGATTGTCCCTTTCTGCAAGCCATCTGGACACCACCTTGCTGCTCTGAGGTGAGAAGTGTTACATCAGCAAAGGGACAGGAGTAGGATACTTTATCATTCAATTACTCTTGAATTATAACTATGATATTATTGAAATTACACTCTCCATGGCTCAAATACTATGAGGATTAATTGGAGATCCTTTTATTCTGAAACATAACTATCCCTTTAACAGGAGACGTGCAGGTGAGGGCATTGTGTGTGTGTGTGTGTGTGTGTGTGTGTGGAGCAGGAGGACATTTGTGTATAGAAGCGTGTGTTCTGCATCTACCCAGTAAATTTCTTGTATTCCAAGCCTCTTTTTCATGTTGTGAGCATGCTCATTCAGTTCCTTGAAGTCTGAGTATCCTTTTCACATCCTTGAAGTGTGAACATCCTTTTCACTTCACAGTTCTAAACAGCCTAGTAAACCCTTATCAGTCCCTAGAAGACTAACAACAGAAAATATCCAGGAAGTTATATGAATGTATGTATGTATGTATGTATGTATGTGTGTCACAGTGTGTGCATGTGTGTGTGTGTGTGTGTGTGTGTGTGTCGAACATGTTTTTTTTCTCTTCAGCCGAAATTTGAGGGAGGGCTAACTCCTTGCAGAGATTTTCACAGGAATGGGCAGCTGTGAAAATCACTCCCCCCCCTGTATCTACAGGACTGGCAGTAGGGAGGAGACATGAATATCCCCTCTTCACTGCCACCCCTGGGTGTGTTAGGCTTCGGACAAGTTTTTCGGTCACATTATACTTTCTCTTATATATATATATATATATATATATATATATATATATATATATATATATATATATATATATAGAGAGAGAGAGAGAGAGAGAGAGAGAGAGAGATGTACACAGTACTGTGCAAAAGTCTTAGGCAGGTGTGAAAAAATGCTGCAAAGTAAAAATGCTTTCAAAAATAGACATGTTAATAGTTTATTTTTATCGATTAACAAAATGATAGTGAGTGAACAGAAGAAAAGCTAAATCAAATCAATATTTGGTGTGACCACCCTTTGCCTTCAAAACAGTAAGGATGGGCAAAACTTTCCACCTCAAACTGAAATCGGCGAAAAATGGCACTTTCCGCTTGGTGAAAAATTTCCAGTGAAAAGTGCAGATTTTCCATTTTTTCCCGCTATTTTTGCCCATTGAAATCAATGGGAACATAGACGTTACACAAAGCACATTACAAATAATATTTTATTTCCCAAAGGCATAGTATAAAAGGGGCATGAGAGTGCCTGTGTTGGTGGGGTGTGGGGAAAGAATCAGTTGATTTTTTGGGGGGTTGTTTACTGGGATTGGGGGGGGGCACTTAATAAAAATGAAATCCTAAATAAAATAAAAACCATAAGACATGGTATAAAGGGGTCTGAGGAGGGTGCCTGTGTTGGTGAGTGAATGAATTATTTGAACAGGGAAATTGTTTTGGGGGTGTTTCTTGACTGCTTTTGGGGGGACAGTTAATAAAAAATAAGTCAATAAAATAAAATGACATTTATATTTAAAGTGACAGGAACCCCTTGACATTAGCTGCCACTGGGGTGGACTGATACTTGACTTGATAGAGTATTTTGTAGAGGATAATTTGTTTGATTTGTTGCTAGAGGCCTTTGTATGATTTAAACTTATTAGAGGCCAAGCCTCGAAGAAACATTGATTTGTAGGATTTAAGCTTGTTTGGCACAAGCCCTAAGGAAACATTGATTTGTAGGACTTAGGCTTGTTAGAAACAAACCCCACAAAATTGTTTTTTTTGTAGGACTAGTTTTTTCTTTTATTTATTTTTTTTTCAAAACACAAGCCCTGAGAAAAAATAAAAATACCCTACTGGCCTAATGCCAGCAGGTCATGTTGGCCAGTGGCCACTGTCAAATGTCCTCCTGAATCCTGAGTTGCAACTGTTGTTCGTACTGTTGCTGCTGAGTTGTTTAAGGAGCAGGATGATTAGGCAGCTGAAAGGGAATGGGATCAACAATAGCAGTAACATGGAAGATGGATGATGAAGGTTCCATTTGCCACTACTGGCTCTAGTGATGCACATGAGGCAGTAGCAGCAGAATACATAGCCCCCAGTATTTGTGGAGAAAAGAACAAGTTGCCCATTAAATCTTCTCCACCTGCCCCTCCTCCAAAATCATCATGGGTGTGTTGTTATTAGAATATATTTTTCCCTTGAGAGCAGGATCAATGGGTCTCCTTAGCAACTGCAATGTGCACAGTATGTGTGTGGTAAATAACATCTGGGGGCACAACTGTATCCAAACACCATGACACCCGAAATCAAGTACTGCCGCTGTTACTGTACGCCTTTTCCACACCCGCTATGGACACATGATAACTCGTTAACAGTTTAATAGTAGTGATTAACCCTCCCTGCCACCATCTTAGCATATTCTGCAGGATGGAATCTCCTCAGATGCCGCTTGATGTACTGATTGTGATTCTACTCCACCACACTGACACGTGTGGTCAGTGCACCACACAGTGTGCAATGGGTAGAGACGAACTGCCACATCCTAACATCAACAGAGTGGCTATCATTTGGCGGGGGAGGTAATGAACGAGGAGGATTGGCAGAAGATGTAGTTACCCTAGAAATTGATGGCAAGCTAGTTGTTTCACTCGTCCTGGAACTTCCAGTCTCTGCCTGGGTTGTTCTAGTTCTCCTCCTCTTTGATCTCCACCTCGCCTCTTGTTGCCTTTCTGGTGAGTCAGGGACAGCAAAAGTGGTGCTTGATTTCTTTAGTAGGTGTTTGGCTTTAACATGTTTGGAGCAAATGTCATGGTGTCTGTGTTTCATGTGTGATATGAGGGCACTTGTGCCTAGGTGTGTTCACTCCTTTCCTCTTTTCACTGACTTGTCACAAATTGTGCACAGTGCTGTTGCTGATGCCTGTTCTGTGCCTGCCACAACAGAAAAATAGTCCCACACCCATGATGACTTCAGAGGGAAAGGGAAAGGTGGAGAATAATGGCATCTTTCTTCTTGTCCTCCACATTGCCCTTCATTCCCTGTGGCAGCGAATAATGTTGCTGCTGTTGCTGCTACTGCCTCAGAGTCAGCACTGCAACTAGGATCAGGCAAAGTATTGGTGGCAGCAGGTTCAGCACTGGCAGCAGGTTCAGTACTAGCAGCAGGTTCAGCACTGGCAGCAAGTTCAGTACTAGTAAGAGGTACAACACTAGTGGCTGCAGGATCAGAAATGGTGGCACTGGCAGCAGGGCCAGCACATCTGGCAACAGGTACAACACTAGTGACTGCAGTTACAGAAATGGTGGCACTGGTAGCAGGGGCAGCACGTCTGGCAACAGGTACAACACTAGTGGCTGCAGGATCAGAAATGGTGGCACTGGCAGCAGGGGCAGCACATCTTGTAGCAGGCACAGGCAGCTGACCTGTCCTGCTCTCACTATCCTTTTCTCCCTTCCTTCCCATTCCCTTTTCTCCCTTCCTTCCCTTTCCTCCCTTCCTCTCCTTTTCTCCATTCCTTTCCATTCCTTTTTCTCCCTCCCTTCTTTTTAAATTACCCAAGATCCCTTGGGGTGATTTAGGGGGACTTGACAGCATTGGTTGAGTACTGCTAGTCACTTCCTCCTCCTCCTCCTCAGACTCAGTGAACACATACTAAGGGTCCTTCCAGTTTCTCTTTTTGCTGCTCATAGTGATAGGAATCACTGTGAGCCTCTCCTTCCTCAATTTTTGCTAAATATCCCAAGAGAACAGTACAGCACATCTATCTCACTCTGTAGCTGCTTTTATTGTGTCTGCCTTCAGCGAAAACGTCATGTTTTTATAGCGAAAGTGCAAAAACAATGTAAATCACTGGGTGAAGACTTTTTAGCTATTGAAAAAAATGGGGAAAGATTTGGCCAATGGGCGAAAGATACGAAAATTTTAACCGCTAGTTTTAAAGCATATTTTCCCGCAAAAAAGTGGATAACAGCGTGGTTTTCATGAAATTTCTCACAGGAACTTTCACCCATCCCTACAAAACAGCATCAATTCTTCTAGGTACACTTGCACACAGTTTGTTAAGTAGGTAGGTTGTTCCAAACATCTTGGAGAACTAACCACAGTTCTTTTGTGGATTTAGGCAGCCTCAGTTGTTTCTCTCTCTTCATTTAATCCCAAACAGACTCAATGATGTTGAGATCAGTGCTTGTGGGGGCCATACCATCCCTTCCAGGACTCCTTGTTCTTCTTTACCTTGAAGATGGTTCTTACTTACTTTGGCTGTATGTTTGGGGTCATTTTCATGCTGCAGAATAAATTTGGGGCCAATCAGAGGCCACCCTGATGGTATTGCATGATGGATAATATCTGGCTGTACTTCTCAGCATTGAGGAGCCCATTAATTCTGACCAAATTCAGAAGTGCAGCCCCAAACTTCCAAGAAACTTCCACCATGCTTCACTGTTTCCAGCAAACACTCATTCTTGTACCTCTCTCCAGCCCTGCAGAGAATAAACTGCCTTCTGCTACAGCCAAATATTTAAAATTTTGACTCATCAGTCCAGAGCACCTACTGCCATTTTTCTGTACCCCAGTTCCTGTTTTGATGCATCGTTAGATACTTGGCCTTGTTTCCATGTCGGAGGTATGGCTTTTTGGCCACAAGTCTTCCATTAAGACCACCTGATCATTAGCAACTGTTTGGTATAACTGTTTAATCATACACCTTAATATATGCATACAAAATCCCTGACGGCACACTCAAGGGTCAAGTTGATAGTAGATGATATTTATTCGAAAGTTCAGTTCCATATGCCCAAACATTTTCGGTCCCCGACTGGGACCTTCATCAGGGTTTATTTTTATTCAATACCAGCTCTCTGGTGGAGTGTGCTGCCCCGCCACTACATACTGCGCCATGACCCGGTCTCCGGTGTGGCCGCCACGCATGGGGGAGAAACGAGCATCCATCATGCGATCAGGTAGGTGGTTGGGATTTGGCAAGACACTATTTAATGTGTGGGTTTGATATGTTCTAGTAACCCTGATGAAGGTCCCAGTCGGGGACCGAAAACGTTTGGGCATATGGAACTGAACTTTTGAATAAATATCATCTACTATCAACTTGACCCTTGAGTGTGCTGTTTCTTCACTACAACACAGGCTGAGTATATTCTATACATATATATATATATATATATATATATATATATATATATATATATATATAGTCGAATACCATTGGCTTCATTGTTATTTCAAAAATAGCCCCATTACAACATTTGGTTAATTCACATTTCATCACAGGCCTCTTTGTTAGCTAAGCAATTTTGTACTAGAGAGACAGATGCTGTTATATATTTTCAGGAAGCCTGCCAGTGAACTACAGGCTGAACAGTTTGATAGTGATTCATACCAAACTCAACTGAATGGCATGCTTCTATATTTGGTAAGCAACCAATGCACGCAGAAGGTACAGTAATTACAAATGTAGCCTCATGGCTCCTGGTGTTTATCAAAGAGCTTGTAAAATAAGAATGAATACGTTAAAGGAACACAAATGATAATCCATACTTACCTTAAAGGGGAACTAACACCTGATGATAATAATAACACACACATTTATCTTACTAGAGCCAACAAATCCTAATAGCCCCCATGAACTTCACCCTTGAGCTTTTATTGAACAGATAACATATTCAATCAGTAGGATATATCTTGTTCATGGAGGAGGACATGACAGTTGCTGGCAGATTTTTTAAACTAAAACAGTTCTTAAGCCTACATAACCTCAGAAGGGTATACTATGTATTGCTAAGCGGGTTATGACACACGCCACTGGTTCTCACTTGTCTTAAAGGGATAGTAATACTTCGTTTTAACTTTATTTTATTTTGTAGGCATTAAAAAAACATGAAGAATGATATAAGTCTTATCTCTCAAACCTTTATGGTTTATGAGATATTCACAAGCAAAGTTCCCCCTCCCGCCCCTTTTACCTAGTGTAAGCCATCTTTCTCAGATGTGAATCTGGTTGAATGACCAGACAGATAACAGAAGGGGACAATTTTCTTTGTATGAAAACAATGAAATCCCCCCACCCCTTGACAAGTTTTTCAGCTTTTTCCCTTATCTTAATTGAAGATTGTCCCTCTCTGCAGTCTACCTGGGCACCTCCCTTCTGATCTGGTTGAACGGGGGGGATACTTTGTTTGTGAATATCTCTTAAACCATAAAGGTTTGAGAGATAAGACTTATATCATTCTTCATGTTTTTTCAATGCCTACAAAATAAAATAAAGTTAAAATGAAGTATTACTATCCCTTTAAAGGAGCAATAAACTTTTTATGAAAACCTATGTGTTATAGAGCGTTTCCTGTTGAGTAAAGCAAGGACACTCCACTGTTGTCAGTTGTTTTATTCAAATGTTATAACAGTTCAAATAAACAGGAAGTGAATTTACAGTGCGTTTACTTCTGGAAAGTTGTAACTGACAGGAAGTGTCTCAGCAGTTTCTATAACATATTATGGAGAACTGTTTGTCATTGTCTTTCCTCTCAAATACAGTGTAAAAGAATTACTAATTTGGAATTTGACTAGAGGACACTGCTAATGTAAAAAAAAAACCAAATAAACAAAAACAATAAACATTATTAAACTGCAATAACTCTGGAAATATGCATGTGTCAGCAGTGGGAGTACTCATTTTACTTAACAGGAAAAGCCCTACTTTATATATGTTTTCATAAAAAACGTTTTCTGCTCCTTTAAGACTACCATGTCTACTGGGCGGAGTCTGCGTCCTCTGGTCCTGCTAACAGTTGCCATGTCCTCCTATATTTATAATACATATAGGGCTGTTTAAATATGAAATCTTTAGAAGAAATGAGCAAAGGAAAATTTCATATGGATTATTAGCATTTTCTGGCCATTATAAGGCAAGTGCGTGTGTCTGTGGGGTTATTATTAGGATTTGTTAGTTGCTTACCTCTCTGATCCTTAAAGGGTTAATCTTGGCAGAAAATCTTGATATCCACTCTGAATCAGTTTTACATGAATTGGCTGCCCGACATTAACCTTTTAGTATCATGCCTATAAAGATGCATATAGTTCTTGTTACAAAAGGACCCCGAACTCCTCTGACTGAAGTTTCCTTAACCCCTTAACGACCAGCCGATCGGCACGGCGCGGTCAGTTAAGGACCACGGAGCATTTTTTATTTTTGTTTCTTCCGTTTCCGGACTCCCCGAACGGCGTGCAGCTGCGGGGGGAGCCCGGAATTCCATGACGGTCATAGTACGTCATGGGTCGTTCAGTCAGATCGACCCATGACATACTATGACCGTCATGGGTCGTTAAGGGGTTAAATATGAAAGAAGACACAGTAGTTAAGATTCCGACCCGTGCCAAGAGAGTTGTAGGCTAATGAATGATTGGTTTGATCATTGGAGAAAGAATCAGGGATGGGATAGCCATTCTACGACATATATGGTACATAAACATAAGCACAAAATGCATGCTTATATGTCATATACATAAAGATAAAAGTGGGTCAGTTCTGGGACTGATCATATGGTGAAAAGCACAGAAGTGAATATTCACTTAAAAGGAACAAAAGTGCTGCATTTTCTTATTCTTTGGCCACATACCGCCCAGGAATATCGCTATTTAGCACTCTAGTGCTGTTGCAGGAGAGAAATTCCCATTTGCATATTGAGCTGACTCCACCCATAAGGTTGGTCAATCCTAGAAATTAAAGGGAAAGTAATACTTTTGTTTTATCTTTATTTTATTTTGTAGGCATTAAAAAAACATGAAAAACGATATAAGTCTTATCTCTCAAACCTTTATGGTTTAAGAGATATTCACAAGCAAAGTATCCCCCCCCCCCCGTTCAGCCAAAGCAGAAGGGAGGTGCCCAGGTAGACTGCAGAGAGGGACAATCTTCAGTTAAGATAAGGGAAAAAGCTGAAAAACTTGTCAAGGGGGGAAGGGCTTTCATTGTTTTCATACAAAGAAGATTGTCCCCTGCTGTTATCTGTCTGGTCTTACAACCAGATTCACATCTGAGAAGAGATGGCTTACACTAGGAAAAAGGGGCGGGAGGAGGAAACTTTGCTTGTGAATATCTCTTAAACCATAAAGGTTTGAGAGATAAGACTTATATCATACTTCATGTTTTTTTAATGCCTACAAAATAAAATAAAGTTAAAACTAAGTATTACTATCCCTTTAAGGGAACTCTCCTCAGCAGATCCCACTTGTAAGTTTTGGCTTTCTTGGTCCTTGACAGTGAGGTTTAACTGGTGACAAATACAGACTACAATTGGAGGCGAACAAACATACTTGTTAATGAAAATGAAGCTTTTAACCCTGCATTGGAGACCTCTGTAGCAAGCAATCAAGGGGGAAACACCCCATTTAAATCACTGGGAATCTAGGGCAATTTTATTGGCATACCTGGGAACTCTCTGCATCTGCCCAGGAGACTCTGTTTTTTAAAGTTAATTACCAGGTCTCCGGGGACAGAGGCTAATCCTCCCTGGCCGTGGTGAGTTTCCTATGAAACTCTGCCCACTTGTCCTCCTTACCACCCAGTTCCTTCCACTTCCTGCCCACTTCTCCTCCTTACCACCCAGTCCCGGCCATGTTTCCTCCTTACCACCCAGTCCCGCCCACTTCTCCTTACCATCCAGTTTCTCCCACTTCCTGCCCACTTCTCCATCTTTCCACCCTGTCCTTCCCACCTCCCACCACATAGGAACTGGAGAAGTCATCTCCACTTTACCACCTCTTTTTCACCGCTTAGAGAATCTCCCCAATTGTTTCGCAATGCATTGAAGACATCTTTAGCATCCAAGGGGTTAAGCCAAGAACAAATAAAAAGGCTTAAAAGGAAATATGTTAAGGACAAAAAACTCAATTAAATCTCTAGAGAAGTGTCCGGATCTCACGCTTCAATGTGTTGGAAATTTCTCTCTGTAAGGAGTTAAGAATACCATGACATAGGGAGGTGAGGGAATTATAACAAGATTACGACATGGGTGAGACTAAGGAATTAGATGAAAACATGTGGAGCAAATGAGTGCTTTGGCATTTACATCGGCACTTTCAATGGCGTGCCGAATCGCTTCTAAGACCTAACAATCAGTTAAAAATAAAGAATCCAGGAAAAAAAAGCATTCGTGCAGAGAAGAGAAGATTAAATGGAAGGTGAGAATGTGTGGGTGAGTTCTCTATAATTCATTTTACTTTTTCAATTTAACCACCCACTACATCCTAAGAAAGGATGAAAGAAAGAGAGAGAGAAAAAAGGTGGACTGCTTGTTACTTTTTGGTATATATTTAACAGCCCCTCATTGCCTCCAACGCTGCAGAGTCTCAGAACCATAGATTTCCTTGCACAAATCACTGCCTTCTTTTACTAATACAAGAGGCTCTGCTCTCTGCGCAGGCCAACTCCAGTTGCCATGGAGACGGTTATCGATTGCTATGGTTGGAAGGATGTAGTGGTACTCCATTCCAAGCCGCAGGACGAATAGGGCTGAGGCTGAAGCATTTTGTGCCAGTCGCTGTCGATGGAAGGAAAATCTATAGGGCTTAGTCAGCTGTTAGGCGACTGTGGGAGTCCCCAGTAGACCTGCACACTGCAGTGCCACACCTTATAATCGTCCAGACCAGCAATGGGCAACCTGACACCCTCCAGCTGTAGTGGACAATTCCCAAAGGGCTGGGGATGGTGGAAGTTGTAGTTCACAGTACCTGGAGGTCTTCATGTTGCCCATCTTTGATATAGATCCTCTCTCCCCCCATTTCCTCTTTCTTCATAACATTACTTGCTTTCTGAGAACTGTTTGGGATCCGAACTACTGATTGTCTAATGCTCTTTGATAAATGTAAGAACGTTCTATAGAAGACTTACTGAGTATGAACGGGTACAGTTCTGGAGCAAACCAACTGCACCAATGGGAGACAAAAATTCCTAAAATTCCCATTTATTCAAAATGGGCTTTTAACCCTTTGAGTGCCAGAGAGGTATCCAACGTGTTGCAAAGCAACACATTGAATGATTAAAGACCCATCTAAATCAATGGTATGTATGATTTGCCCCCCCCCCCATCCCCTCATAGGGAATCTGGTTTGCCCCAGAATTATCCCATTTCCTTTAACCCTTAGAGCACCAGATTGGGGATCAACGCATTGCTTAGCAATGCGTTCCGCACACCTCTGGCACTCAGAGGGTTAAGTACATCAACCTCAGTGAGGATATGAAGGAATTCTGGGGCAAAAACAGGGAACACAATGTAGAGGCCTTTGAAGGATTAACCCATAGAGTGCCAAATGGGTAACCAAAGCCTTGCAAAGCACTCAAAGGGTTTAAAGCCTCGTTTTAATCACTAAGTAAAAGTGGAGCAATTCTAGAGCAAAGAAGCCACACCATAGGGAACAAATAGAAAGGGTTAATAATACTTTAATCTGCTTTTAAAGTGGCAGTACTGTGTGAATTTTATGTTAAGCTGTTGTTAACCCATGTTCAGGAAGCTCAATAAATGCAGTTCTGCACCACAGGGGACAGATAAAATGTCCCAGATTCCCATTGATTTAAATGGTACTGTTTAACTCACTGGTTGATGGAGCGGTCTTCAACACATAACAAATGCATTGCAAAGCAATGCATTGGGGGTTTCTTTAATATTCAAGGGGTTAAAAGCCTTATTTAAATCAGTGTGAGCTTTCATATGTCCCCCATGGTACATTTGTTTTTTTTAATTATTTCATCTCCTGAGCTTCCATAAATGACCCTAAATTCTGTTTTTAACCCCTTAAGGACACTGAGCATTTATTTTGTTCATTTGATTCAGGGCTCCCTGAATGGCGTGCAACCACGCGGGGAGCCCTAAATTCCATGACATGCCAGGATTGTCACTGGTCCTTAAGGGCCGGACAGCCTTGTCGGTCCTGGCATGGCATTGGTCCTTAAGGGATTAAGCTGCATCATAAAGGGTAACATTTGATTTGAGATAAGGGTGTTTAGAAAACACTTAGTAAATGCCTTCTCCAGATAGCCAGGGTACCAACTGGGCACCCTTTACAGGAACAAGGTAGGAGGAAGGGCAAGCACAATGGGCTTCTTTGTGTTATAAGAACAGTGGAGAGCGTTCACCAGTTTGCACTAAAGTGATCATGTGGCCTAGTGCAGGGCTGTCCATTTTCAGTCCTCAAGGGCCACCAACAGGCCAAGATGTAAGGATTTCCCTGATTAAGCACAGATATGTACATGAATGACACTGATTAACTCACCTGTGCTTAATTGGAGGAATCGTTAAATACTGGCCTGTTGGTGGCCCTTGAGGACTGAACTTGCACAACCCTGGCCTAGTGTATACCTTGGAATGAAGCCACTAGCATTGGGCATTAACCCCTTAATGCCCCAATGATGTGCCAGGACCGTCATGGCTGTCTGGGTGTTAAGCACCGGTGACAATCCTGGCACATTACGGAAGTTTGTGATTGCAGCGTGGCTAGTGATCACAGAATGCAGCTGTTCAAACAAAACAAAAAAGTTGCCGTGGCCCTCTAGGGCACCCCACCCCCAGGCTGCATGATCCTTAAGGGTTAACACCAGTGTCGCTCTACTGATGGATTCGTAGCTCCATCTCATTATCTCTAAAAGGTTCTCTCATGTGACAGGCTTCTCTTTTAGGCTAGGATTAATCCTTTAACCTGTTCAATTAGACTCCCTGGTTTAAGTGGCATAGGGAAGGAGGCTAGGCAACACAAGCAACACATTGGCCCCACCCCCTGGCATAAAAGGTGTTAATGAGTCATTGCTCTGGTGCCATATTCAGAGACTGTGTAATATGTAGCACTTGGTGTCTCCATACAGTGTAACCAGGGTTAAAACAAAACAAGTGTGTATCATGTATGTACCTGTTGGTGTGTGTATCTGTGTGGGTATGTGCATGCATGTACAGGGGCATAACTACAGGGGGTGCAGTGGGTGGAGTTGTCACAGGGCCCAGATTCCAAGGGGACACTGCAATCTCAGGTCACAGTATGTTCTAGTTAAGTGAATATTTGTGTATTTAACCCTTTAAGTGCCAGATAGAAATCCAACGCATAGCATTGCAATGTGTTGGATACCTCTTCTGCACTCAAAGGGTTAAGGGCCCAAGAAAATATCTGCGACTGAGCCCTCCAATGACTACTTATGACACTGAGTATATATATATGCGTGTGTGTGTGTTTAAATACATTGTGCAACCCTCTGGTCCTTAGCATACTTAGGATCTTCATGGTTGGAGCTGCCCGGAGGAGAGCCCTCTGGTGCCGATGAGGGGAGAGAAATGACGAGATTTGCGTCATAAAAGGGGCAGGGCTTAATCGCGAGTGGGGGGGGCGGGACTTCAAAAACAAGAAAATTAGCTCCATAGACTGGGGAAGGAGGAGAAGAGGGCCGGAACTGGGAGTAACAGGGTGGGATTGAGCACAATTGGGCAGAATTCCCAGCTATGGTCCTTAGACACTTAAAGGGATAGTAATGTTTCACAAAAACAGCAGCTCCAATTAATCTTCATAGTATTTGAGCCATGGAGAGTGTTATTTCAATACTGTCAGAGTTGTAGTTCAAGAGTAATTGAATTATAAAGTATCCATCTACCACCCCTTTTACCAGCACCTCCCCTCAGATGTGGAATTTGGTCTTGAAACCAGACAGCTCACAGCAAGGGACAATCTTCTTACTGTGAGTATAAGGAAAACCCCGGCTTTTCAGGTATTTCCTTATGCTCACTGAAGATTGTCCCTCTCTGCGATCCATCTGGACAGTCTTGCTGCTCTGAGGTGAGCAGTGTTACATCAGTAAAAGGGGCAGGAGCAGGATACTTTATCATTCAATTACTCTTGAACTACAACTCTGACAGTATTGATATAACACTCTCCATGGCCCAAATACTATGAAGATTAATTGGAGCTGCTTTTATTATGAAACATTACTATTCCTTTAAGAACCCTTGATGTGCCAGGACCGTCACGTTGGTCCAATCACTTAACCCTTTGAGTGACAGAGAGGCACGCAGTGCAAGGACTGGCGACGTTCCTGGCACATCATAGAATTCTGGGATGGCAGTGCCTCTCTGCCATCCCGGAATTCATATCGCTAAAAAGAAAAAAAATACTCTGTGGTCCATAACTACCGTTAAGGAGTTAAACAAGGAAAAGAAAATGTGTCAGGGACACAAATGAAGCATTCTAAAAGAGAATAAAATGTTTATTCCCAAACGAAGTGAAACAAGAGCTGAAACGCCTGTTTTATACAGATATGAAATGGAAACGACTAATGAGGCCAAAAACAGAAAAATAAAAAAAATAGGTGGCTGGAAGAAAAGAAAAATACAGAATGCAAATGTGGATCACAAACAGCGGGGCGTGCATGTCAAAGAAGGGTCTGGAGTCTATTAAGCACAATCACGGTCACCTTAGTTTGTGCTTCGCATCTAGATGAAAATATTATTTCAATTCTCTTCCGCTCTTTATTTTTTTATTTTCCAGTCTCCCTTGTGAGTTATGAAATGTGAGTGTGGTATCAATGGTGAAGTTTACCCACACACAATTTCATGCTTAAAGAAGCAGTAAACACTTTTTTTATGAAAAAATATATATTGTAGGGATTTTCCTATTGAGTAAAATAAGGGTACTCCCACTGCCGTGAGATTTATATTTCCAGAGTTATTACAGTTTAAACCCGTTTTTTTTACATTAGCAGTGCCCTCTAGTGGTCAAATTCTAATTAGATTTCCTGTTAGATTCTAATGGAGAGGAAAGTCAGAAAAGTCAGAGACATACAGTTCTCCATAGAACGTGATAGAAACTGCCTGTCACTTCCTGTCAGTTACAACTATCAGGAAGTAAACACAGTAAATTCACTTCCTGATTATTTAAACTGCTATAATTTTTTAATAAAACATCCGACAGCGATGGGAGTGACCATGTTTTATTCAGCAGGAAATGCTCTGTAAAATATGTGTTTTCATAAAAAAAAGTTTACTGCTCCTTTAAGGAAATAATTACAGTATGGAAACCTACATCAGACTAAAAGACCTACAGTACTGGAGATTCACTGAGGCTAATGTACTAAGGAACAGAGTGCAATTCTGGGGTAAACCACCTGAATGACAGGGAACAAATAACACGGTCCATTAATTTAAAGGGCAACTGTCACTCTGATAGGGTCCTGGCCCATGGGAGCAGACCTGTATTTAAACTGGGCTGGGGCATAACTAGACCCCGCTGTACCCTTGTGCAAAATATGAGGCTGTTCCTCACACACCGCCTGGAGCAAGATTTAATTACCTGCACCTCTGTAAACCTGTACAATGCATTATACACCTTTCTGGTACTAAAGGGATTAATAAGGAATGGGTTTACCAATACTATTCTTATCTTGATAACTGGCAGTGCCCATGTGTGTTGATATCAGAGACTGCCACCCAAGTCAGGAAACAAATAAGACTGTAAGGGGTTACAGGATGGTGCAGAGCCAATGGGCCTCTTGTATACAGGGAACTAGTACAACTGTACCATCTACATCCCCTGTAGTTACTCCCTAGAAGGTGGGAATGCATTGTGAGCCTGGAAGACTAACTGGAGGGCATTACAGGGATCCAAAATATTGGCTCCATGATAGAGGGACCAGACCTCACCTTTAACCAGGGACGCATATGAAAAATGCATACTGCAGGGCTGCTTTGACTTTGGTGCACTCCTGAAATATGCCTATTTCCTATGTGTCCCTGGTTAAAGGTGAGGTCTGGTCAGCCTACTCCATGAGAAGAGCCTTAACTGCTAGATTGAGGTCTCACATTTCAGTCTTTTGTCCTGCTCGATGGAGTCCCTATAGAGCAGAGATGGGCAGGGCAAAGTGAAACCCTCTAGCTGATACCAGAATACAACTCCCAGCATTCCTCACCAGACACTGGCTGGTGGATTGATGATGGGAGTTGTAGTCCGAGAGCAGCTGGAGGGATTCACATTTCCCACTCCTGCTATAGATTCTTAGTGTCTCTCTTGAAATACAAACAATGAGGGACTATAGAATCTGCAAACATGAACAGTGACATCTGTGGCTGAGATCTACATACTTCTGGGTTGTGTCCCAGCTAAAGGGATCAGTTTTCTGATCCCTTGAATGGCTGATAGGAGAAGGTTTGGGCCTGTACAGAACAACCCTGGAATTTCTACTCTCTGCTCCTATAACAGCATACTGAGCAAAACATCATAAAATATTATGGGGTAGCTGCACCATAGATGACACATAAACATTTGCATTGATTGAAGTGTGGACTTAAACCCTTTGAACCCCAGAGAGATCTCCAACTCATTGTCTTGCAATGTGTTTCAGACCACTCTTTCAATCAAGTGGTTAAAAGCCCCAATTAAGTCAAAGGGAATTTTGGCAGTATTTGTATCCCATATGGTAGAGTTTGCTACAGAACTGCACCCCTTTTCTTAGGATTACCTCTACTGGGGCTAACACACTAAGAACTGATGTAATTCTGGAGCAAACCAACTGCACCATAGGGGTATACCAGGGGACCTTCTTGTCCTAAGCCTCCAGCGGTGCACTGGTCTGGGGGTGGAAATATCCAAACGACAAGGATGGGTGAAATGTTTTGCCCCAAAAGAGCAAAGTGTGAAAAAATGGCACTTTCCACCTTACGAGGGAATTCTGGCGAAAAGTGATGTTTTTTCATTTTTTCCCACAATCTTCCACTGCGGTAATCATAGAACCACACATATTGACTCCCTGCTTTGTCCTGATGTAGATTTAGAAAATCACATAATGACCCCCAGCCATGTCCCACTACACTGGTAGTCATATAATCATACATGCTCTCCCCCAGATTTGAAAAGGGATGGAAGTATCAAGCCTCTTAGCTGACCCACATCAATAAAATAGATGGGTATGTGATTAGGGATTGAAAGATCTCTATATCAACATATATTATGGTGCTTGGCTAAGCAAGGAGATTTTGGGATATCAGTATTCTGAGCTTTGTGTAGAAAGTTCTCACAAGGTTTATAACCAAAAACCATACATAGTGTTATTAAACAGTATGATGTCTATAATGAGGTAATCAGACAATACTATAGTCATATACTGTAAATACATACATCAAGTATTGTGTTAAGAAAGTCACACAAATAGTGGTATACTTGGTGCTGTCCCTATAAGGGTAGTCTCTGGGGCACTGTAGAACAATTCCTTTATAGCAGCTTGTCTCTAGAAATATCACAGTACAACCTACGAAGACCATTGTCATGAAATAGAACAGAAGAGGGGTAGAGTGAGACAGCCTGCAAAAGACCATTTAAGAGTAGTATTTATTGCATAAATGTAAAATCATAAACATCAACAGATGCACAGCATATGAATGCAATAAAAACATAAAGCATAAAACAGAATAAATAGAAATCAAATGACTTAATAACATCAAACATCTAATCCTATAAAATATATATATATATATATATATATATATATATATATATATATATATATATATATATATGTCAAGTGGGGAAAGACTGATGTTTGGATTAAAGGATCAAAATAAAAGCAGCTCCAATAAATCTTCATAGTATTTGGGCCATAGAGAGTGCTATTTCAATACTGTCAGAGTTGTAGTTGAAGAGTAATTGAATGATAAAATTTCCCCCTCCCGCCCCTTTTACCTAGTGTAAGTTACCTCCCCTCAGATGTGGAATCTGGTCTTAAGACCAGACAGATCACAGCAAGGGACAATCTTCTTACTGTGAGAACAATGAAAGCCCTGACCCCCTTGACAGGTTTTTCCCTTATGCTAATTGAAGATTGTCCCTCTCTGCAATCCACTTGGACACTACCTTTCTGTTCTGAGGTGAGTAGTGTTACATCAGTAAAAGGGGAGTGAGAGGGGGATCCATTATCATTCAATTACTCTTGTACTACAACTCTGACAGTATTGAAATAACACTCTCCATGGCTCAAATACTATGAAGATTAATTGGAGCTGCTTTTATTTTGAAACATTACTATCCCTTTAAGTATTCGTATGCTATATAGCAGAGTAATTCCTGCACTAGGTATGATTGGATATGTGTTCAGCGAGTGTTAATAGTGCAGGGAGCAAGAGCGGCAAAGTGGATTAACGTTAACTGGACATCATTCTGTGAGAGACTCTGAGACGCATAGTTGGTTTAAAGTAAGCAGCCACCCACCCCAGGTAAACCAGGATTATTATACTCGTATCTGCCAATGATTTTAGAGAGTAAGGGTCCATCTTATGAGCTATTATCTGTTCTCTCCTTGATTTTGTCCACATTTGTCCACCATTTACACTGCACTATTAACACTCCCTGGACACATGCCTAATCATACCTAGCTCATTAATTACTCTGCTATATAGCATACAAATACTTAAAGGGATAGTAATGACCCACAAAAATTATTTTTCAAATTGTAGTCCTTAAAAAGTTGAGCACAGCACAAAAAACATATCTCTCAAATAACTATGGTTTGAGAGATACATGCATTTAAAGTTCGTGATTTCCTGCTGTCAGCAGGAGATCTGTGTCGGCCGATACAGAGACTCTGCAGCAGAGCCACAATTGCATTATAGACCATTCCAATGAAGTAATTAATTGTAAATAAAGCGATTGCGGCTCTGCTGCAGAGCCTTTGTATCAGCCGACACGGATCTCCTGCTTTGTCCCACTGCATTGGCAGATACACAAACACTTACTGACTCCCTGCCCTCCATTTGCTTCCAGACTTCAACTCCCATCATTCCCAGCCAGATGTCGGCTGATGGGGAATGATAGGAGTTGTAGTCTGGAAACAGCCGGAGAGTCTCTTATTGCCCCTCATCCCAGCCTTATCCAGTGGTAGTGTCGAACCACATATCCTGACTGCTCAGCCTTATCACATTGCGCTAGTAGCCACAGAACCTCACACACTGACCTACCAGCCTTGTCTGCTGCACTAGTAGTAAGAGAAGGACAAATGTTGACCTCCCAGGAGTGCCACATGTCGGCTGATGGGGAATGATGGGAGTGTAGTCTGGAAACAGCTGGAAAGCCTCTCATTGCCCCTCATCCCAACATTGTCCATTGGTAGTGTAAAGCCGCACATCCTGACTACTCAGCCTTATCTTACTACTTTGGTAGCCACAGAACTCCACACACTGACCTCCCAGCCTTGTCCGCTGCACTAGTAGTCAGAGAAGGACAAATGCTGACCTCCCAGGAGTGCCAGATGTCGGCTGACGGGGAATGATGGGAGTGTAGTCTAGAAACAGCTGGAAAGCCTCTCATTGCCCCTCATCCCAACCATGTCCATTGGTAGTGTAAAGCCACACATCCTGACTACTCAGCCTTATCCCACTACTTTGGTAGCCACTGAACCTCCTAGCCTTGACCGCTGGACTGGTAGTCAGAGAAGGACAAATGTTGACCTCCCAGAAGCCCCAGATTTATCCCAATGCAATGGTATCCATAGAATCACAAACACTGAATCTGTATGGATGCGGGAATACTTTGTGATAAAAGTGAAAATGGCAAAATTATTGCAGGAAATTTATTGGGGTTAGTGAAAAGGAGGACATTTTATGGATTTTAAACGTGCAGAAAATTTCATGGGGAAAGTGGGATATTGTATTTTATTTGCAAAATTTCCATTGAGAAAAATGTTTGAATTTTTCAGCGATCCAGACAAATGATGCTATTTGTGGCCTAAAGTGAGCAGGGCTTGATTGGTGTGGGTTGGATTAGGAGCAGGAGGAGGAGGGCTTTGTTTTTAAAATGGGCGGAGAATAGGTAGAGCAGGGAGTGAAGTGGGTGAAGTTACAAGGACTCTCACTGAACCCTGAGCATAAACCTCAGATCCAGAGAGTTCCAAGTTATGTACTGTATAGGAGACAAATAAAAGTTGCCAAAATGCCCTTGATTTGGATGTTTCATGTTTTTTTGTTTCACAATGTGTAGGAGACCTCTTCAGCGGTTAGAGTTAAAAGGATAGTAATACATCTATTAAAGTTGATGTCTCCCTCCCACCCTTTTCTCTGCATCACTCAGCCTCTCAGTCTGGTCTGGATGGAGCGCGACGAGGGACAATCTTCAGTAAGCAAAATGAAAATCCTGCCCTCCTTCGTCAAGGGGAGAAGGGATTTCCTTATATTTACTGAATGAAGATTGTTCCTTGCTGCATCCGTCCCATGACCAGATTTCATATCTACTGGGTGGCGGCCATAAGGGGCGGGAGGAGGATCCTTTCAACTTGAGTAGCGCTTGAACTACAAACCTGTAATAATGAAATAAATATAGAACTACATGTTAAAAAAAATAAAGGAGAGTCGGACATCAAATTTAATACAAGTATTACTATCCCTTTAAAAGCCCCATTTAAATCAATGGAAATGTGTATGTGTCCTGTAAAGTGATTTTTAAAGCTAAATGACCTGAAAGGAACATGGACAGTTCAGCTGCTGAATTCAATTACCTGTGAAATAGTTATCAGCTGATTTTATCTTAAAAATTCCTATTGTAGTCTATGGGGAAATTTGGAGATACAATCAGTAATACATATATCAACTGCAATTGAATCCAGGCTTTCATATCTACTTGAAATATTCTTTTCCTGCAAGGTAATAGAGCTACTGAACATACTGACTGCTTTTGAACTTTAATTGCTATTGTCCACATCTATTTTATTTTAAACTTTATTTTATTAAGTTTTATTTTTATATACCAAGTAATCTCTTTAGATGCTATAGATGTCTCCAAAGCATTGCAAAGCAAGACATTGGAGACATTTCTAGCAATCATAGATTTAATTACACAGAGGAGGTCACTTCCTTGTATAAGAGGGGTGAGTGGTGCCTCAGTGGTGCTGGTCACATCCACATTCTGAATTGTGAGCGTGACCAAAGTAATTTCAAAGTCCCAGCGCCAGTGTTATACCCGTTTACATTTTATTATTCAACCCCTTGGATGATTTAGAGATCTCCAACAATCTCAAAGGTTCTTTATGTCCTTGATGTTATAGGACACCTGTATTTTCTGTGCCATGATAAAATGGATGGGGCTGGGGGCGGTGTCATGTAAGGTGTGAGGGTGTGACCATCAATGGAACTACAAGCACCCAGAGTGCCTTTCCTAGGAAGCCTGGGATGTATATCTGTCTCTGGAAATGATAATTAGTAAAGTGCTTATTTGCCAATTTCTATTATTTTGATTGGCAAATGGAAAGCAGCTGATTCCCAAGATTTTCACATTTTATGCACATATTGATAATGAGGCTGATGTACTAAGCAGAAATTGACTAATTTTGGGTCAAACTAACTACACCATATGGGACAAATAAATACTCCAGTGGATTTAAAGGGATAGTAACATTTAATAGGACAAAAATACAGTGTATATATTGTAGAGTTGATCCTCTTGAATAAAACAAGGGAACTCCCACTGCTGAGAGGTGTTTTATTCCAAAATTATTGCAGCTCAAACTTTATTTTTTAGGTGCAGTATCTCAATGGCCTGAAATGTTACAGTGGAGCTGTTGCTACACCATCCTATGGAGGTTTATGTTCAACTGACCACAGCTGTCTATACGATGGTGTAGCAACAGCACCACTGTAACATTTCAGGCCACTTTGATATTGCACCTAAAAAAAAATAAAGTTTGAGCTGCATAAAACACTTCTGAGCAGTAGGAGTTTCCCGGTTATACTAAGGAGGGTAAACCGACAAAATATATTTTTTGACATATTGTGTTACTATTCCTTTAAATTGAGCTTTAACCCTTTGTGTGCCAGAGGGGTATCCAACACTTTGCACAGCAATGCGTTGGATACTCCTCTGGGTCTCAAACAGTTAAACCCTTTCAGTGCAAGAGAGTTAATTAAGCATTGCTAGAAAGAGCTCTTTACAAGTAAAAAACCCCCACAATTTTAATCATAGGGGAATATTTATTTGTCCTATCTAGTGTAGTTTCAGAATTGCTCCAGTGCTACCTATGACATCTTCCTCGAGGAGTGAAAGTACACATACTCCAGAGCAGTTTCTTGACGTTAGCCTCCAGGCCCATTGCCGTACTTCAGGGTATGCACTACAAAGTCTGATCTCTGGCGTGCATACACTGTGACATCATTATGACTTTGATGCCTGCAAGACCTTTACACCTGCCCCATAGCATGCAGAGGGAAATGATGTGAAATCATGCTATTTCCTCTATGCCTTGTTCAGTACATTGAATCAAGCAAGGCGTAAAGGAATGGTCCATTGCCTTCCATTTGGAACAATTGCTGTTAAGAGGAATTTTTGGGTAAAGAAGCTTAGTAAATTGGCATTAGGTAGGCACAGGGCTAGAAAATTGATTACAACATCTAGGGGGTGATTCACTAAGCTGTGATAAAGAGGTGATAAAAGGGAGATGACTTCACCAATTCCAATATTAATCTATAGTGCCTATGCACGCCAAAGTTGAAGAAATCTTAGTGTATAGGCTCCAAAGAATAACATAGGAACTGGATAAGCAATAAACTGGAGAAGTCATCTCCACTCTATTGCCTCTTTATCACCGCTTAGTGAATCTCCCCCCTAGTTTGCAGTAGGATGGCATTCATATAGTCACTCCAAGGCTATAGTCACACTGGTGATTTGAACTGAACTGCAATAAATACTTGCACTCATTTTTTATGTGAAAATAGCAACATATATATTTGCACCACTTAAATTCATCTCCCCCACAGTGTTTTATTTACATTAATTAGTGAGAAGTTAAGCACTCTAACCAGTATGAACACAGCCTTAAGGAAGGCATAGTCAATAGTTGGCTGAGGTTGTTAGGAATTGTAGTCCCCAACAGCCGGACAGCCAACCATTGATTACCCCTATATTAGGGTAACCAGTGACAAACATTCCTGTTGATAATGATTAGCTAAAAAAAATAAGCAAATCGCACACTTCCTGGTGAAAAAATATCTGTTAAAAAACCAGTTAACCCAATGCATTGCTTACTCCTCTGGAACTCAAAGAGTTAAGGTGGAACTTAGACCACACACAGACAGGGCTACTCTAATGAAACAACTCCCCTTTGGGATGTCAGTCTACCAGTAGCTTGAGAACAAGGTGTTGAGAGCCTTGTTCGGGTGCGTAGGAAGCCACTAGTGTAAGCTTGCTGCATCCTAAGCCATGGTTAAAGGTGTTGGTTGCGAAGCCAGATGACAGGATGTATATACTAGTGAACCACGAAGTGGCAGTGAGGACTTTTCCCTGGGACAGGGGAAAGATAACAAGGCAGATACACAGGATAACAGCATTTCAGTAGTGGGATGGACTGAAAGGAGTTCAAGCAGGCTTAGGAGACAAGCCAAGGTCAAACCAAAATATCAATACAGCAACCAGTAACTGGGTCTGAAAGGACAGGAGAGTGCGTAGATTTTAGTGCAAAAATTGTGCACACACACACAATGCATTACACAAATCCGGAAATGTACATCTATATGCCTCTGAGTAGAAAATTGGAAACATTCCCACACGTGCATGTGCGCAAATGCAAACACCAAGTTTACGCACCATAGGAAACCGACCAACAGGAACCGGTAGGTAACGACTGGTACACGGCTTGGTGCTGCAAAACAGAACACTGAAGGGACACTGGTAGAGAGGTACATTGGACTGAGAGCTTCCTAGAGTCACCTGGAGTGACATCCAAGATAGTAAATTAGCCAGCCTATTTTTTAGATCATTACATACTACATCAAGAGTAGTGTGCCTTTCTTCCTTTTCTAAATCAGGGAAGCACACTGCGGTGGTGAAAGTGCAAGACTCAGATGCTACAACAGCCATCTTGTTTGGGTAATACTACCTGGCGCACAAGAAGGTCTGATAAAGGACTGTTTTGAATGGAGGATTTACGTACATGTATCCGTATCAAAAAGGAAATGTATTTGAACCAAATAGAAGCTGCAACTGTTTCAGGGAATGATACCTGTTTTTTTTACACTGTTTGTCTGTGAAATTTGGAAAATATTATAGCATTGAATAATATTGCTCATTTTAAGAGCTTTTATTCGCTTGGCCTGCCAAGTGGATTCCCATAATTCTGCTAAATGCAGGACACAAATGAGCAATGCATGGGGGGACTTCTCTAGCAATCAAAGGATTAAGCACTTTGAGCTTGGGCCTCCCATTGACTTCCACGGGGTTCATCAATCATCAATTCACTGTATCATAAAGTGTAAATTGTTGACAAGATACAATCCACATGCCATGCAGGAGATCATTGTTTGATGTGTCCTTGCGACAGTTTCCAATTACCTTACTAACACACACCCTAGTATTGACTCATTGTCTTGTTCAATCAATGTGTCCGTCTATTCTCACCGCACGGAGTGCATTTACCACTAGGGCTTCATAGACATCAAAAGCCAAGGTAATTCCAAACCAGCAAATTTCTAAGTGAGAAAAAAAACAGATTTATGAGTGGTGAAAGAGTTGCTACATTTATATTGTGTGCTGCTTAGGGGTCTTCATTGCATTGAAATAAAAGGAGAACTAACCCATCCAAGTAATAACCCCCACTTGCCTCTTATCATGGCCAGAAAATCCTAATGGCCTCTGTGACTGTGTCTTTATTCAAGAGATATTGCCTTCATTCAGTACCAAATGCCAAGTCCATGGAGGCAGACATGACAGTTGCTGCTATTTTTTTTTTGTAAAGCAGGCAGAGCACATGAACCTATTTAAACCTTTAAGAAACAGAGTGGTTTATAACATTATAAAAAATGTTTTGTACATCCCCTCTTCCTTAACCCTTTGGGCACCAGAAAGGTGTCCACAGCATTGCAAAACAAATGCATGTGACAATCCTCAGGCTTTCAAAGGGTTAAAGTGTTACAATTACCATGTGCAGTGAACAGAATCTGAGGTTCTGTGCTCACGCAACTGTCATGTCCTTCTCCATGGACATTACATGTAGGACTGTTTGAAGATGTTATCTATTGAGCAAAAGTACAAAAGCTAAACTCATAGGGATCATAAGGATTTTTTCTAATACTTCAATTCCTCCATTCCTTTAACCCTTTGAGTGCCATAGGGGTATGCAATGCATTGTGTACCCCTTTGGCACTCAAAAGGTTAATTGATTTGCAAATCTATGCACGCTCTACAATTCTAATATCTCCTTTTTAATAACAGGTACCCACTGCATATCCCAGATGGGGTCTTACCAACAACTTGTCCAGTGGTAAAATTATTCGGTCCACTCATCAATATCTGTTTTAAAGGGATAGTAATACTTAAAATGTAAAAAAATATATGTTGTAGGGTTTATCCCCCTGAGTAAAACAAGGGTACTCCCGTTGCTGAGAGATATTTTATTAAAAAATTATAATAGTTCAAACTTGTATTTTTTAGGTGCAGTATCACAGTGGCCTGAAAATTTACAGTGGTGCTGTTGCTACACCATCCTATGGACTGCTCTGGTCTGCAGACCATAAATCTCCATAGGATGGTGTAGCAACAGTACCCCTGTAAATTTTCAGGCCACTGTGATATTGCACCTAAAAATTCAAGTTTTAGCTATTATAATTTTTTAATAAAATACCTCTCAGCAGCGGGAGTACCCTTGTTTTACTCAGGGGGATAAACCCTACAACATATATTTTTTACATTTTAAGTTTTACTATCCCTTTAAGCAGGATAGTATTTTGATTGCTTTTGCTATTGCTGTTTCACACTGATCAATATTGGTAAGTTTGCAGTTTATAAGCACTCCAAGATCTTTCAGCAATGAGTATCCTAGAATGCACCCGTCATGCTATGTTTAACCCCTTAAGGACCGGACATTATGGGACATTTCCGTCCCATAACGTCCGCATAGGGGCACGTTGACGGGCCGGTACACGTGACCTGTCACGTGTATCGGCGCGTCATTATGGGGCTTGAAATAGATCGCTCCGATCTTGGAGCGGTCTATTTCATGCCCCATTTTTACTTACAGCGCTCCCGGTAGAGCGCTGTAAGTAAAATGTACGTGACGTACCAGGACCGTCAAGGGTCTTTCAAGAAAGTTTACCCTTGACGGTCCTGGTACGTCAAGGGTCCCTAAGGGGTTAAGCAAAATTTACATCTGGAACATAGGAAACCTTCTGTTGACATGTTTTTGAATTCTGATGCTCCTGCTCTATGAGATGCACATATGACTCCTGAGCACATGTATTCACACATCCACACAAACACACTCCTGTCCACCATGTGACAAAGGTCTGAGGAAAGAGCTTCCCTGTGGGAGGTGACAGGCACTATTTTCCACAGATTTTTTCCAGTGGTGGAAAATATCACATATTCTTAGTGTCTGTGTTACTGAACTGAATTTAACATTTTGGAGGAGATGCACTAAAGTAAGATAGGTCACTCATGTGAGGGACATTACTAGAATTCCTACGTTACCTTAGTACAGTGATTCCTAAACCTTGGTGGGGCATGAGGGTCTTTCAGGGAGGGTATTAGTGTCAGCACTAAACTTTCTCATTATACATCACAATATGCCAAAAATTGTCATGTTGGTTTAATAAACAGTGGTGAAGAGCACAGTCAGCCATGTTTGTAGTAGAGATAAGTGTACAGCTGGCAGGGATATCTAAATGTTGGCTGGAACAGTAGGAATGTCTGCAAGAAAGAACAGGATACATACAGTAATTACTTGGTTTCTTTCAAATATATCACAAATTATGAAAAAAGCAAACTAATAATAATATACATATGTATGCAAAGGGTAAAATGTATTTCAGTTGAAAAGCCGGGCATCAAGGCTTGGTGAAAATGTTTGGGAAGCACTGTGTTAGTACATCTTCCTCATGGAATTGCCAAAGTGGATGTGAAGCCAGGGCCAGATTTCCCATTAGGCAGTCTATGTAACCACCTAGAATGCTCCATTTTTAAGGGTTTCTCAGCCATTCCAAGTTGTGGGTGTGGCCAGCTCATTCCAAATCCCCCTACAGAAGCAGACATTTGCCCATGGTTTTTCGTGGCTTGTGTATTGACCAGTTTATTACTAGTCTTTTTCAGTGTATATCCTTTATTGTCTGTTATTTAACCTCTTTGGTGATAGGTATCCAATGCATTTTGAAGCAATGAGCTGGAGACATCTTTACCACCCAAGGAGTTAAGAGCTTTTTGTACACTGAGATATTGGGGATTATGCACTAATTCATGATAAAGTGGAGCTGATTTCTCCAGTGATATCACTTCTTTGGTTCCTGTGTTATTTCTATAGAGCCTATACACTAAGATCTCCAAAGACTGAGAAATATTAATGCATTTACTCCATAGCATAACATATGAACTGGAGAAGTCATCACCTGTTTATCACTCCTTAGTGCATCCCCCCCTTTCTGTGTTAAGATGCAGTACACGAGGCTGGGGGTGGAGTTATGTGAGGAGTAGGGGTGTGTGGCCGTGGGTGGGAAGATGGGCATCTGGGATGCCTTTCCTAGGGTAGCCTGAGATGTAAACCTTGCCTTGCGTGCGTCACATTAGATCACTTTCTCTGCTAGATCAAGCATTTCCTGGGGTTGTATTCAATAAGCTAAAGAGTTGCAGAGTAAACCAACTGCATCATGGGAAATCATTGATGTAAATGGTGCTTTTAACCCTTTAAGTGCCAGAGAGGTATCCAGTGCATTGCCTTGCACTGCAATGGTACTCCTCTGGCACTCAAAGGGTTAAATCAATGGGAATTTTCATTTGTCCCCTAAAGTGCAGTTGGTTTGCTCCAGAATTGCTCCTTTATGGTTTATTGAATATGGCTTTTGGTGCTAAGACATTTTGAATTCTTCCTTGTACTGCTTTGTGTGATGAAGGCAAAATGTAAGAGTTCAGTACATTCACTTGTGGAAAATTGGGATATCAGGCAGCCATCACTGCCAGCTGTTTGGGACTACAGTTCCCATCATTCCCATTCAGCCAATGCTTGTTGGGGATGATGCATGTACCCACACGCACACACATAAAATGTAAATTGACAGCATTTTGCATTTGTACATATGTATATAACACCTACATATACATGTTGATCTACTGAAATATGCTCTCTCTGATACAGATCTATCAAAGAAAAGACATACAAAATATCACTTCCAGAAGGAGTGTGTTCAGAAGCTGTCAAAGACAAAATAATGAGATTTTCTTTACATGGCATGATATTGTCCTCTTCTGTAAATAGAATTTCATTACTGTGTATGTCTATAATCACTCCTCTTGAAACTACCAGCACCCTCCTCCAAATTACACTGCACTTAAATATACCACTGACTCTAACTGAAAATAGATTTAAAAATATCTTTATTGAAAGTGCATTCATTATTTGAACCAACCACTCACCATATGCAAAATACATAGGCATGTACTCCACCACCTACAGAGCAGTATACATGTATGCAGATACATAAACAAACTGTGTACAAATGTATACTGCTTGCATATGTAGCACATGCACCAAATTACATACAATTACTATAAAATAAGTCCATCTATATGTGCACCGCATGTATGTGTGTGTATGCAAAAGTGTATCTGTGTGTGTGTGTGTACACGCGTGTGGGGGTATGCGGTTGTATATGCAAATTGTGTATGTGCATATTCATGTGCATGTGCATGTGGATGTATGCAAAAGTGTGTGTGCCTGAGTGCCAGAGTGTGTATAACCGTGTGTTTGCAAAAGTGAGCATGTGTCTATGCATGTGTGTACAAAAGTATGTGTATATGTAAGTAAGTATGTGTGTGACGGGCTCTCTGCACTTTTGTACACAGTGTATTTATTTGCATGCACGTGTGCTGGGCTGGAGGTAGGGGACTGCATATTTATTTTGTGTATGATGAGTGGTGGGTCCAGATATTGAATTGATTTTTATTAACCAGATTTTTTTACATTTACTTCTAATCTGAGTCAGTATATATATATATATATATATATATATATATATTTATATGTATCTTAGTATAGTATAGGAGGAAGGCACTGGTGGATTTCCTTTGCAATTTTGTATTTATTTGGTAGCACTTTAAATCACCCCTTCTCGAATAATATATTGTTACATTTCCATTATTCGAGTAGAGATTTTGTATTATTTGCATCACTCCCATGCCTGAGTTTTTCTCTGTTTCCAGAAGAATGAGCCCAGCAGATCTCCCAATTTCTTCTGTGCTGATGAAAAGTTTATAATGCTCCTGCTGTTCTGTATGGTACAAAATCTCAGAAAAAGGTACTGGACAAGCTATTCTGGCCAGGCCCACATTCACATTTGAGGACGTGGCCAGCACAATAGATATCTTCCTGCAGTAGTCACCCACTCCTGGTTTAGTGTGGTCTGTACCAGTTCATATACTGATCAACCCCTTAAAGGGATAATAATGTTTCACAAAAACCGCAGCTCCAGTTAATCCTCACAATATTTGAGCCATAGAGAGTGCTATTTCAATACTGTCAGAGTTGTAGTTCAAGAGTAATTGAATGATAAAGTTTCCCCTCCCGCCCCCTTTACCTAGTGTAAGCCACCTCCCCTCAGATGTGGAATGTGGTTCACAGACCAGGCAGCTCACAGCAAGGGACAATCTTCTTACTGTGAGAACAATGAAAGCCCTGCCCCCATTGACAGGTTTTTCAGTTTTTTTTCCTTATCTTAATTGAAGATTGTTCCGCTCTGCAATCCACTTTGACACCACCCTGCTGTTCTGAGCTGGGCAGTGACATCAGTAAAAGGGGAAGGAGGGGGATACTTTATCATTCAATTACTCTTGAACTACAACTCTGACAGTATTGAAATAACACTCTCCATGGCACAAATACTATGATGATTAATTGGAGCTGCTTTTATTATGAAATCAGCCGGACAGCTGTAACTTAAGGACCACTGGGCATTTATTTTTTTCACAGTTGGATTAAGGGCTTCCCGTACATTTTGCAGCCGCACAGGGAGAACTAAATTCCATGATGTGCCAGGACCATCACTGGTCCTTAAGTGAAGGACAGCAGTGACGGTGCTGGTACATCATGGGTTCTTAAGGGGTTAAACCAATTTATTTACTACTTAACATATTTTTGGTAGAGAGGTCTCACAGTGTACTAGAGAGGTCTTGTAATGTGCTGGAGACCTCTGTCAACCAGTCAGCCATGGAATTAAAAAAATGTGTATGGCATCATTATGTATCTTTGAGTTTTCAAGCATCCCCTGCAAGGGGTTACAAGAGGACCCGGAAAAAATCAGAGAGCTGCAGTTTTCTTTCTTCCCTCTAAGTCAGCATTGTCCAAACCTTCCCAAAAGAATCGTACAAAGGTCTGGATTTAAAGGGATAGTAATGTCAGAAAAAAAGTATTAACTATATGGTAGATACAATTAAAAGAGAGCACTTGCACTTATTTGTATGGTTTGAGAGATATAGGAAAATAAAGTTCTCCGCTCCCTCCTCTTTCTGCTTTTATGAGCTGTAAAGCTGTCAGAAGCAGATTCTGGTCGCTTGACCAGACATGAGTCTTCAGCAGCGTCGATATAACGATATCTAAAGATAAATACATAATTGTAATGGTCTAAAACATGTGCTTGCAAACCAGGCACGCATTGTAGACCGTTCCGATTAAGTATTTATTTTTAGGTATCGCTATGTCGGTGCTGCTGAAGAGCTGCCATCTGATCCAAGAACCAGAATCTGCTTCTGACAGCTTTACAGCTCATCAAGCAGAAAGGGGAGGGACCAGAGAACTTTATTTTCCTATATCTCTCAAACCATAACGGTTTGAGAGATACGAATAAGCGCAAGTACTCTCTTTTAATTGTATGTACCATATAGTTAATACTTTTTTCTGACATTACTAAAACCTTTAACTCCTTCCCGACAATGGATGTACATGTACGTCCCTCAGAAACTGTCACTTAGTGACAGAGGATGTACATGTACTTCCCGGAAGTCATTGTAAGTAATGGGGAAAAAAATTTGGTGGGCGTTAAGTGCCGGCCACGTGCGCGCGTGGCCTGTCACTAAGGGGTTAAGGATACCCCTAATTAAGTACAGGTGGGTCAGAGAAGGTGAGGAGCTACTGATTATCTTATCTGAACTTAATCAGAACTATCCCTAAAGGGAATGTATTGTGTAATATTGAAAATGCATATTTTTGTATAATAGTCTACTGAGACAGTATATTCACTTGTGATAGCCTCCTATAGACTGGTGTAGCAACAGTTCCACCCTAAACCACAAAGCCATTGAAGTAATGCACCCTGGAAAATGCAAGTTTCATCTCTAATAAGTCTTGACATAAACATCTCCCAGCTAATGCTGAATGAAACAGTGTGTGCTCAAGTCAGACATGAGCCAAATGCCTAGCTCTGCCCGGCTCAGCGTCAGTGGAGATACAGGAGCTGGAGCTGAGCTGGAACCGGCTATAGCGCAGCCCCTCCTTCTGGCAGTGGGTCGTTACAGGGATCTTGGCCAAGGGTGAGTTGGCCTGGCTTGTGCGGTGGCTCAGTGAGCTGGGCTGGGCACTGGCTCATGACTTCGCTCATGTTGCAGTAGGTCCAACTTACCCACCTCTACTCCCAGAAGTGGGATTACCCTTGTAATCAGCAGGCAAAACTCTACAAAATATATCATTTCTATATTATGCAGTACATTCCCTTTAAATCCTGGCCTGTACACGGAACTTGAGGATAAACCTTTCCTATGTAATTATAATCCTTTGCTATGAAAAGGTTGAAGATAAACTGATACAAAACAAATAAAAAATGGTCTTAGACAATTAATTCCCAGTTCTCTCAGCCAGTGTCTGTAAAAATTCTTTGGTGAATGAGCCATGAATCTGGTCTTAAACTGTCTCTTTCCATGAATCTGAAAGCAGTCAAATTCCTGGAATGCAAAGACTTTGTTTGCTTTCTTTGTTATTGCAGTATCGGATTTAACCCTTTGAGTGCCAGAGGGGTATGCAACACATTGCAAAGCAATGTGTTGTGTACCTCTCTGGCACTCAAAGGGTTAAATATTTTCATTTGAGTGACACACATTATAACAGAGCGAACATTCCCACTTATCTAGGGATGTGCAACCTTTGTCCTCCAGCTGCTGGGGATGATGGAATATGTAGTTCAACAACAGAAGAAATCTTGCAATTTTCTTGCAAGATTTTCTGTACTAAACTGATGAATTATGGCTTAGTTAGAGTTTATTTAATGCATTCCCTAGTTGATCTTCTGAGTCTGGAAAGGAAAACCTCCAAATCTTTTCCTCTACCGACTGTGTTTGTGGGCATAGCGATGCAGTAAGTGTAATAATTTCCTGGAGTCGTCATGGGTGCAGGTGTGTGTGTATTCACTTGTCGTATGATCCTACTCAATATTTTTACCTGAAGTGGGAGTGATCCAGAGCTTATCCACTGATACATTTTGCAAGGTCGCAATCTATTGTCAACGGGATGATGCCATTAGAAAAAAATAAAAGGATTGTGAAAGTGGAGATGTGTGGGGAAATGTTATATGTCATGGATGAATGAATGTTTATTTATAATTCTACAATTACAAATCCAAAGTGCCTGTCTGATACTGTGAAATTCTTGTGCATTTTCGACTCTTATCTCAAAAATAGAACTGAATTATAAGGTGCTGTGCTGTGATTACGTGATTATTCCTTTGAGTGCCAATCTGCAACAGATTGTATAACTGGATGTGTGTGTGTATACATGCGTTTGTGTGTGTGTGTAATAGTGTGTAGATGTGAGCTTATGTGTACGAGTGTATGTATGTGTGTGCGTGTGTGTGCACATATAAGTGTCTATGCATGTGAGACTGTGTGCATGTGTAAGTATGAGCATATGTGTGTATGTGTGTGTGTGTGTGAGTGTCTGTGCTTGTGTGTGCATGAATGTGTATGTATGCATGTGGGCATGTATATATGTGTGCGGGTATGTGTGCACGTGGGCATGTTTAAGGGTGTATATGTGATTGCCTTTGTGTGTGTATATGTGTGTGTGTGTTCCTGTGAGTGTCTGTGTGTGACTATGCGCATGTGTGTGTGTGTTTGGGTGATAGACAGACATGCATGGATAGTTGGCTGATAAGGCTACACACCGCTAATTAACAGCTTTTTATAGCAATACACAAGCTCTATGAGAGAGTTGTTTGATACTCAAAAGACCTGGGGTCTGGGCCAACCTAATGGTATCATGGGTGTACTGTGCAGGCAAATTTCCCATTACTTTTATGGAGATTAAGACTATTACATAACCCACCTAGGGAACAAGACATATAACTATAAACATGATACCTGGTGCTTTAGACCCCTTAGGTGGGTGGAAGGTCTCTCATAACTGAATATACATTTTTATTATCCCTTACTCCCAATGCCCAAGAACTCTAAGAAGGAAAAGTGAGACGATCAACTCCTTGGCATTATGTGGCTTCTCTGCCAGATTGCACCCTGAAGCAAGGAACCCTAGGTGCTCCTATCCTCTCTTGTGACCCCCCCCCAAATCTTTTATATAATCCCACTGCTGCCCCAACCATTTTTTCCTGGTACAGAAACACCTTTAGCTTGTAACATGCAGAACAGAAAAAGCTCTTAAATAAAGTGACCTAGGCAGGAGTGTATTAACTGGTAGAAGATATTTACAAGTACTATATAAAGTGGAAATTACTGCAATAAAGAACTAGTAAACTAATTAACCATGTAAACCAGGGAGGCGATGTACTAAGGTAAAATAAAAGAAGATAAATTAACTCTCCAATTTAAATGTTATTCTCCTTTTTAGTATATAGGCTCCATCCAGCTTCTCACCAACAAAGGAACTGGAGAGAGGCTGGAGAGTTCATTTCAACGTTATCACTCTTAAGTGCATAATCCATTGGAATTGGGTGACTGATGCAGGGCTATCGGGATTGCTCTGGCCACATCCACAACATCCTACCGAGGAACTATAGAAATCAGCCAACTCTGAGATTTTTGAAATATTCACCCATAAAGATCCCCAGAAAGTAGATCTAATGCTATGTATCCCCTCTTTCTCTAATCGTGAGGTGTTCTTTTCTGTAACGTAGAGTTTTCACTGCCTGAACATATTTAAGAGAATGGTGTATCCTTCTGTCTTTCTGGTTGAAAAGATGGCAATTTAGGGACTAAATAAGCAGTTATTTGGTGCAGAAGAGATAGCAGTTAACACTGGGTTCTCTCACCCTTACAAATTGCCCCTTCACCCTGAGATTTGGGTCAAAAACCTAAGTCTCAAGGTCAAACACTAAGAGTTCACAGGTATGCTTAACATCTTATGTCAAAAATGCCAGACATGGGCCCTCTGGGCCAAATGTGACCTGCAGGCTGGCAGTGTGAGGCCCACCATAGAGAAAAACATTTAAGTACCCTGCAGAACAGCATCAAGTGGTTAAAATACCCATCTAGTTCTATTTACCCTTTGAGTGCCAGAGAAGTGTCCATATTGCAAAGCAATGTGTTGAACACCCTTCTAGCATTCAGATGGTTAAAGTTAATGAGAAAAAATTCCATTGATCTAAATTAGGTTTTAATGCTGGGCTGCAGGGCACTTAAAATTTTTTCTCTATGGTGGGCCTCACACTGCAGGCCTGATGCCATGGGCTAACACTATGAGGCCCGTCATATACAGAAACTTTTTCAGTGCATATTATGTGTATTTGTATGTTACGTGTGTGGACTCTAACAGTCCACGTGTATGGACTCTAACAGCCAAAGTTATGACCCAGTATATCACCTTTCGATTCCCATATATGAGGTTAGAGCTGGGGGACCAGCCTTTTGAATACTACAGGTGTGGATAAGGGGGCCGCCATTATGCCACCAGTTAACATGATTCTCCATATGCTACATACACAGTGAAAGAGTGCAAAACAATGCACTGGAGATGCCTCTGGCACTGAAGGAGTGAAAGGAGAACTATCATCTCCTAGTAGTTAACCCCACATCAACATTTACATTACTATGACCAGATAATCCTGTGGTTCAGCTAGTAACTGTCATGTACTCCTCCATGATCTTGACATCTAGCACTGACTGAAAATGTTATCTTTTCAACAAAAGCACATGATTTGAATTCATAGGGGCCATTAGAATTTTCTGTCCATAGTAAGGTAAGTGGGGGTTATTATGAGCTGCTGGTTCACCTTAAAAATCTGTTGCAAAATCAGACAGAGCAGTTCATGTGGACATTAGGACCCTATGTTCAGAAGAAACCTGGTTATACTGGGGCAAAACAACTGTTCCATAAGTGACAACTAAACTTCCAACTTATTTATATTTATTTCTTTTATTTAGAAAATAACCAAGAAGAATACATTGAGATTCCTCTTGTTTTTAAGTATGTCCTGGAGAGCTTTTATAGTAAGAAGTTACATATTTACACAAAATAGAGAAACAATAACAATTTAAATACATATAAAAATGATATACAGTCACATATTGTTTTTTAGATACAAAGAAGTAGTCATTTTTAGAGATTTTAGACTGGGAGAAGATCTGATTTTTTCAGGTAGCTTATTCCAGGCTTTCGGAGCTCTGAAGGAGAAGGCAGATCGACCAGTTTCTTTCTTGTAGGCACATCGACCAGTTTCTTTCTTTCTTGTAGGCACATCGACCAGTTTCTTTCTTGTAGTGTGGAATACTCAGTGAGTTGTTAGCAGTAGAACAGAAGTTATAGTTAGTATGGAGAGCTGGAGTAAGCATATTGCTCAGTTAGTGTGGTAGATTTCTAGAGAAGTTGTTATAAACTAGGCAAGAAAGTTGAAAGGTACATTTAGATTTGTGTGTTAGCCACTTTAGTTCTTTAACCCCTTAAGGACCACTGACGTGGCAGGACCGTCACGCTGGTCCGGCACTTAGGACCAGTGACGGTCCTGGCACGTCACGTATTTTTACTCACCACTCTCCTGTAGGAGCGTGGTGAGTAATACCGGGCACTGAAGTTGATCGCTCCAAGACCGGAGCAATCTCTTCCACTGCCCCGTTTGATGTGCCGCCCCACGTGATCAGTCACGTGGGACGGCACGTCAAAGATTCCTATGTGGTCCTTAAGGGACGGCACGCCCCGGGACCGCTGGTCCTTAAGGGGTTAAACATATCACAATGATGGGCAGTGTAATTACATTGGAGGACAAAGTGACACATGGGCCGAGATGCACTAAAGGCCCGAAGAGGGCTCGTAATGGTAATGTCCTGCCAGAGCAGTGTTGAAGGCATATGGATAGTATAAACTAAAGTGTCTTTGACATCATATCACCATCAAGCCGACGAAAATTAACCAGCTTCTATATCAATCCAACATGCCTTCGAAAGGTTTGCGAAGTTTCAGTCAACACCTTGATAATGGCCTATTACCATATGGAAATGCAGCATAATTAATCATTAATGTACTCATGGGAATGTGTATATACTTAATGACGCACTTCACCACATGTACTAAATGCCGATAGCAGCCTCTGCTGTTGGAGTTCATAGTCTCAGCTTAGCTTTCCTGAGTCTGGCGAAGTTGGGATCTACCTGTAGTTTCCTGTGCGATAACAGTCCTCGATTAATTATAAACTTGGAGTGTTGTGGAACTGCTGTCAGTGTGGAAGGGATGCCCTCCCTTGCACATCACCAGCTGTATGACAATCATGAAAACTGATAGCATTCTCTCTGCTTCCCCACTTGATCAGTAAGTAAGAAAAGATCCTTTCAGCACCACGAACATTGTGCACTGCTGGGGTACTCAAAGGGTTACAAAAAAGCATGCCAACCAGTACACAATCATCCCCTCACTTCTTTATCATATTCCATACTCAGACATGATGTATACCCCAAGAGAACAAGGCTGGTGCTCAGGCAGCATCCATGGAGATTTCTAGCTACCAGTTGCTTGTTCCCTTGACCTCTGGTAGCATATGACAAATATTAACTTGTGGGCAGCATATGTTGAATGTTAACTTGTGTAGGGCAGCATAGGTGTAATATCAACAGTGTGGGGCAGCATGGGGAACATCACTATTGTGTGTTAGCCCCAAATACACTTACTGACACCCCCAGTCTTGTTGTCTTGTGCAGGCAGTGTACATGGGGATTTGTGGCTAACAGTGGGCAATGGTATTCTGCGGGATTCTGTGGCTACCAGTGGGCAAGGGAACAAGGCTGAGAGGCAGCTGGTAGCCACAAATCCCAATGGATGTTGCCTGAACCCCAGCCCTGTTAACTTGAGAGTGCACACATGTCTGAGTATGAAATATGACACAGAGCTGAAGGGATGATTGTGTACTGGTTGGCGTACTTTTTAACCCTTTGAGTGCCACAGAGCTGTGCAATGCACATTTCTATGGTACTCAGTTGGTTAAGGTAGTGAGACTCTTCGTGGTGCTGAAAGGATCCTCACCATTCCTCTACTTGACCAAGTGGGGCAGCAGAGAGAATGCTCTCAGACTTCAGGATTGTCGTACTGCTGGTGATGTGTGAGGGAGAGCACCCCTTCTACACCAACAACAGTTTGACAACCTTGAATGAATGAATATGCTTATTTATTTAGCGCCACAAGTGTACACAGTGTTTTAAAATTTACGGGTTTAGAAAATACAGGGTTACAAGTATAAAGTGAAAAACTGGAAGTGAGGTCCTTGCCCGAAACCTTACAATCTAAAGTGGTAATGGGAGGTTCACTTTACGCCTTCATGTCGCACGCTGTTATGCGTGTGACATTTTAAAAGGGTATCGTAATGGGAGACATACAGAGTACATAAGGGTGAAGTGCTGAATACAGTGCTAGAGTTCTGGTCAGGATAAGGGACATACATAAAGTAAATAATATATAAAGATCCTAAGTTGTAGAAAGTCAGTGCCTTCTAGTATGTTTACATTTTGTTATAGAGGTGTAGTTTTAATTGTGACTTGGAGACCATAAGAAAGGTGCAGTGGTGCAGGGTGGGAGGAGGAACATTTCATAGATACGGAGCAATAGAGAAAAAAGGTTTGATACATGAGAGGGCTGAAGACACAAAAAGAGCTGAGAAAAGACTGTCATTGACTGATTGTAAGTGGCAGGATGGGGTATAGCGGGAGATCAGAGTGGAAATAGGAAGTAGTAGACGAGAGAAGGGTCTTGAATGAGAGAAGCAACATTTTGTAAAAGATTCTGAGTTTGATAGACCGTCACTGGAGAGATTTGAGGATGATGGGGGCCAGGGACAAACCTAGGTGACAGTAGGGTAATTTTTGCTATAGCATTCTGTATGTATTGAAGAGGATGGAGTTGGGAGGCAGGAAGGCAAGAAAGAAAAGAAGGTTACAGTAGTCCATGTAGGAAAGAATGAGTGCTTGTGTAAGAATCTTAGCTGTGAAGGAACAGATGAAGAAACATATTTTAGCTATGTTATGCAAGAGAAACAGGCAGCATTTAGTAATGGCATTAATGTAAAGAGAGAATGAGAGAGCAGTGTCAATTATCACTCCTAGGCACAGTGCTTCAGGTACTGGATTTGTGTTTGTGCCATTTACAGTCACCTGGAGGGACACTACTGGACCAAACCTTGGTGGGATGAGTATTAGCTCTGTTTAGACATATTGAACTTGAGGTGCCTGTGAGCCATCCAGTCTGATATTTCTGAGATGCAATCTGTGACTTTAGATTAAAAATCAGATGTTATTCGAGGTGCAGATAAATAAAGATGGGTGCCATCTGCATACAGGTAATACTATAGTCAGATTTAGTTAATAAGATCCCCAAGTGTTATTGTGTAAAGAGAGAACTGAAGCGGTCCTAGAACAGAACCTTGAGGATTCCAGCACCAAGGTGGATGGGAGAGAATGAAGCAGTGGTAGGGTTGACAATCAAGGATCGGTTAGTAAGATAAGAGGATAGCCAGTCCAGTGCTAGGTTATTGATTCCTAAGGAATGAAGAATTTGGAGGAGGAACGCATGATCAACAGTGTCAAAATCAGCTGAGAAATCAAGAAGGATAAGTGTTGAATAGTGACCTTGTGATCTGGCAATGTGTAGATCATTGACCACTCTTGTGAGAGCAGTTTCAGTGGAGTGAACAGTGCGAAAGTCAGATTGTAAAGGGTCGAGCAGGTTGTGCGTGTTAAGGAGGTCAAGCAAGCGAGAGTGGGCTAGGCGTTCCAAGAGCTTGGAGCCTGGACACAAATCTAGCATCTAAGGGGTTAATCTACCTCAACCATAATTTTTACAAGGCAATGTAATATATACAGCTGGATCTACAGATGGCCTGTGCCAAGTTACTAAATGTGCTCCATATAACCCTTTGAAAACCCAAGAGAACTTTCATTTGTTCCCACTGGTTCCATTGGTTTGTGGCACAATTTCTTTTCGCTTTATACAGATGTCTAATTGTTTGTAAGTGTGTTTGTTATACAAACCAGAAGAAATAGGTATATGGTTTTTTTTAATATGTTTATGCATTGAAGAAAATACCATACCAGTCTCTATGTGAAGTCCCCTCTGGCAGTGAAGAGATTAATAAATCTTTCACTAATTGCTTTTTAAGTCTTGCTTTTAATTCGGTTCCTGACCTTTTTCTTTTATTCTTAGGTGAGGATTTTAAAAGCCCAGGGACCTTCCTGTTCTCCTTGGTTTCATCTGTCATCTTAAAGAAAGGAGATCAAAATAAAAAAAAAAATCCAAGGCATGTTCACTAGTTATTGAGTATAGTACAGCCTCCTGTTTCATAACTACACTAAATGAGAACGAACACCTCCTAGTAATATCTGCCCCCCCGCAACCATACCATGCACAGAAAATCCTAATGACCCCTCTGAATTTTTGCCTAGTGCCTTTGTTAAAGATTAAACATATTCAGTCAGTCAAGGATGTCGCATGGAGGTGCATATGACAGGTGCTAGCAGGACCAAAAGTCCTCAAACTCTGTTCAGCTGTACATGGTAATCTTAACCCCTTAAGGATCGTCCGTGCACGAATGCGGTGGTCACTTAAGGACCACGGAGCATTTCTTTTCGTTGTTTCTGGTTCTGGACTCCCCGAACGGCGTGCAGCCGCTGGGGGAGCCCGGAATTCCATGACGGTCATAGTACGTCACGGGTCGTCAAGTCAGATCCACCCATGATCTACTATGACCATCAAGGGTCATTAAAGTGATAGTAATGTTTCAAAATAAAAGCAGCTCCAAATAATCTTCATAGTATTTTGACCATGGAGAGTGTTATTTCAATACTGTCAGCGTTGTAGTTCAAGAGTAATTGGATGATACAATTTCCCCCTCCCGCCCCTTTTACCTAGTGTAAGCCACCTCCCTTCAGATGTGGATGCTGGTCTTAAGACCAGACAGCTCACAGCAAGGGATTGTCACTCTCTGTGATCCATCTGGACAGTCTTGCTGCTCTGAGGTGAGCAGTGTTACATTAGGTAAAAGGGGTGGGAGGGGGATACTTTGTCATTAAATTACTCTTGAACTCTGACAGTATTGAAATAACACTCTCCATGGCCCAAATACTATGTCGATTAACTGAAGCTGCTTTCATTTTGAAACATTACTATCCCTTTAACTCTTAAGGACAGGACCGAGGAATGTGCAAGACATTGTAAAGCAATGCATTGCACATCCATCTGGTACTTAAAGGGTCGTCAGCTTATGCATTCTGCCAGTAGCTGTCATGTCCGCCTCCATGGGCCTGACATCCAGTACTGATAATCCTTCGAGTGCCAGTGCGTACCCAATGGCTCTCGATAGGTTAAAGAAGTTATCTGTTAAACAAAGGCATAAAGATAAAATGCATAGACATAATTAAGACTTTCTGGCCATAGTAGGTTATACTTAATGGGATAGTAATACTTAATATGCTAAATATAGTTTGTAATGTTTATCCCACTGAGTGAAACAAGGGTGAAACAAGGGTGCTCCCAATGCAGAAAGGTAATTTATTCCAAAGTTATTACAGCTCAAACTGTTTTAGGTGCAGTATCACAGTGGGGCTGTTGCTACACCTTCCTATGGAGAGCTCTGGTCAGTTGATCATAAACCTTCATAGGATGATGTAGCGACAGTGCCACAGTACAATTTTGAACTGCAATAACTTTCAAATAAGACACCTTCCAACAGTGTGAGTAACTTTGTTTTACTCAGGAGGATAAACCCTGCTATACTGCTATATGTATATATATATATATATATATATATATATATATATATATATATATTGCATATTAAGGATTATTATTCCTTTAAAATTCTGCATTTTTTTAAATTGTTTTACTATTGTAAAAGCCAAGGTCCAGGTGATGTTAAGAGGCCGGTCCTGCTCTGCGTCCTGCCGCCGACACAGTCATGCACAGAATGCTCCCAGCACAGAACTCCCAGCATTCTGTGCATTCGGGCAGTCTCTACTGCACATGATGGCTTCTGACAAACATCCTAGTGAATTATTATATAGGATTCTTGCTTGATTTGTTTCTGTTGTTGTCTCCATCTCTGCTAAATGAATCAATGAGGGGGAGATGCACAAGGTGGGAGAAATGTCTCTAGTAGAGAAGGGTGAAACCTCTGCTGATCAATGAGAAAAACCGGTTGAAAATCCTAGAAAAACTCCCTGAGGGACAGGGGAAGGACAGGGAAGCCCATATCATATGAAGAACTGGAGGAATTCTGGAGCAAATGAACTGCACCATACAGGACAAAAAACGAAAAAACACAATCTCAATGGTTTAATTGGTGCTTTTCAACCTTTGGATGCTAGAGAAGTCTCCAACATTTTGTTCCAAGATGAGTTTTTTACCCTTTGATTGCCAGAGAGGTATCCACCGCATTGCAACACAATGCGTTGGATACCTTTCTGGCACTCAAAGGGTTAAACCTTCCTGACATTCCAGGGGCACACACACCCCATTTAAATTAAACTTAATGACTGTTTATCTTCTGTGGTGTAATTGTTTCACCCCAGAATTAATCCAGTTCTTGTTAGTACACCAGCCTTGGGTGCTGGAGTGAGGGAGGCAGAATGACGGGGTGGGAGAGCAGGTGAGAGAGGAAGTTTAGGGCCAGAAGAGTGGGAGAGAAGGTGGGAGCAACTGAGAATGGGTCTGGAATAGTGGATAAGAGGAAAGGAGGGAGAAGGACTTGGAGAGAGTGGGAGAACATGGGAAGGAGAAGGATGGGGAGAAAGGAAGGGGGGCAGGGTAAAGGAAAAGGCATGGAGTCCAGGGCCGGATTTAAATCACCGGTGCCCGTAGGCAAAGAATTGTTGATGCACTTAGCTCCACCCATAGCCACACCCCCGTCCCTCACATGTCCCCACCTCTAGTCACATCCACTATTTCCTGGCACAGAAAATACCTTTGACCTATAACAAGCAAGGACAAAAAAGCTTTAACTCCTTCGTTGCTAGAGAGATCTCCAATGCATTGCTTCTCAGTGAGATGGAGATCTCTATAGCATCCAAAGTGTTAAATAATAGACAGTAAAGGGGAATAAAAGTGGAGCGGGGACATTAAAATTTCCCTGGCCACACTCACAATCCAGAATGTGGGTGTATCAAGCACAGTTGAGGTGACTTCTAAAAATTTGGCATTCTAGGCAGCTGTCTACTATGCCTATTAGGAAATCCATACTTGATGGGGACAATTAGAGAAAGAGGCAGAGACATCCAGAAGACCTGCCTGAAGAAGCTCTCCTACCTTGTTCCAACAAGTTACCCATATAGGAACATGTGATTAACATCTGATTGTTTTTTCTACTAGCTGATTGGCTAAAAAAGCAAATGAAAAGCAAAACCAAAAGACCTGTTTCACAAATCATGTTTTGTAAGAATACTGAACTCTCAGAAGCATTTTGTTCATCCCTAGTCTCTAGTTCAGTGGTTCTCAACCAGGGTGCAGTGGCCCTTTGGTGGGCCATGGACACACACTTAAGCAGACCCTTCTTTTCTATAAATACTTTGACAAAAGTGTGACTTTTGAGTTTCCAATTTATGTTTATTGAAAGTGTTATACACAATATGTTTGTTTTTGTTAGTCTGATTGTGGAGTATTAAATAGTGTATTTTACTCTTCATTACAACTTGGCAAACAACTTTTAAGATTTTTGTGGTACTCCAAAAATTGCAGACTGCGTGTTTTGGGCAAAAACAAAAAGAGAAACACTACTCTAGTTCCTTTGTTGTTTCATGGGAAATGCAACCACAGGATTTCCAGAGAAAGGGTTTATAAAAATAAAATAAGTATACAATAACAGTATCCAGAATTTGTTTCTTTGCATCTGCAAAGGCCATTGTAGACTCCTCAGCATAGACCTGGAGAAGGCAATCCCATCATCCTTAGCTGGCCCAGTATTGTTTTGCAATTCACCGAACACCATGGCCAGGTCCAGAATTACAGTACATCTCAGACTCCTTCGGACAAGACACCTTTAGCTTAACTAACTCACTCTCCCCCATGATCATATTCCCGCTCCACACCGTTTGTTTGCAGGTACAGAACATCCTCTAAGTCTATAACACACAAAGGCAAAAGAAAAAACTGATAACATCTGGGCTAGTAAAGGGGTATGTATACTGGTAGATAAACTGTCAACCTTAAACCAGGAATAGGTGTCCTGTGAAAGGGTACTGAGATTATTACAGTGGCCAGGACAGCTGAGGTGTCCATCAGAATCTCTGCTTAATGAGGAATCTGGCCTGAGGACAAAAATGATGTTGTCCTGTGATATTACTTCCAGTTGGCAACAGATTTAGGCAGGGAAATTTCTTAGGAAAATTCAACTCTGCCCGTGATTACGTAGCATCTCTTATTGTCACTGCATGCACCTATTCTATTCCATCCAGCAGTAAGGTACGTCACATTCCCTGCATTCAACTCAATTCTTGAAGTTGTTTGTTGTTTGTGCTAGGATTGCAGTTGTGAATATAAAGCCCTCCTAAGGTCTGGCTCAGCACAATATCTCTGCACGCTAGCTTCTCAATCAACCAACCAATCAATGCACTAAATAGTCGATCAATTAAGATTTATTTAAGTTGGTAATTCTGTTTTAAACAAAATGTCCTTGATTTTCAAGGACAAACAGGAGCAAGGCATGCAGTATACTGAAAAAATAAGTAATTAATGTATAATTAAACTACAGTACTGGATAAAGTGGAATATACATGCAGAAATAGGTATCTCTTAAAAGAGCAGAAAACTCTTTTTTGCATGAAAACCTATGTTATAGAGCTTTTCCTGCTGAGAAAAACAAAGTCACTCCCACTGCTGTCAGTTGTTTTATTCAAATGTTATAACAGTTCTGATTGTCCTGACGTGAATTACAGTGTGATTACTTCTAACTGATAGCATGGTTCAACAGTTCCTATAATATTCTATGGAGAATTGTTTGTCAGTGACTCAACTCTACCAGAAAATGCAACAGATTGGAATCTGACACCTAGAGGGCACTGTTAATGTTAAAAAACCCCCAAAAGTTTAAACTGTAATAACTCTCGCAATATGCATCTCTCAGCAGAGGGATTACCCTTGTTTTACTCAACAATATATGTTTTTTGCATTACTGCTCCTTTAACGCTTTGAGTGCCAGAGGGGTATGCAACAGTTTTTTTATATAGCATTCTGGTATATATCTTTCTACGTGCTGTATTCACAATGCAGATGGAGCAATTGTGTGACAAATTGACAGTATGATTGGAGGGCACGGGTAGGTGGAATGTATGAATTTACCAGTGCAGATTCACTGGTGTTAGTCTTTTATGCCAATGGCAGCACTACAGGGTAGACAGCACAGTGTATGGTCACTGCAGTGCATGCTGGCTTGAGAACTTATATGCCAGACAGCCCTGTATACCAGCCCTATGATATGCCATTTCCTCTGAGTCTTGTTCACTATATTGATTTAAACAATATATAGAGGAAAGGAGCACCCCAAAACAGTAAACTGCCCCATTATTATCCTCTGGTACAAGCAGTGTTAAAAGGAGTTACGTGGGCATACTTTGCTTAGTAAACTGATGTTAGACAGGTGCATAGTTTTAACACTGTGAGTGCCAGAGGTCTATGAAACTCATATTGAAGTGATGCGTTGGATGGATACTCCCTTGAAACTCGAAGGGTTAAAATCCAATCCAGCTCCTGATTTAGCTCAAAATCATCAGTGTACATTTATTCTAGGCAATCTGGGATATTTTTATTCTGCTTTGATATACTTGATTTGCTCCAGAATTGTTCTTCTTACTTTGTGCAAATGGCCCTCTGTGTCTTTTTTTTCATTGTATCTGCAGTTACTTGTGTGTATTAAGATTAATTTTTTTATGTTTTGTACGTATCTCCAAACAAGAGACAACAGCATTCAGGAAGCTAAATGAAATATTCCGTAGCGAGAACCCTTATTATTCTTAAAGAGAGAGTAATGTCAGAAAAAAAGTATGAACTATATGGTAGATACAATTAAAATAGAGTACTTGCACTTATTCGTATTTCTCAAAACATTATGGTTTGAGAGATATAGGAAAATAAAGTTCTCTGCTCCCTCCTCTTTCTGCTTGACGAGGCTGTAAAGCTGTCAGAAGCAGATTTTGGTTGCTTGACCAGATGCGGCTCTTCAGCAGCGCTGATATAACGATATCTAAAGATAAATACATAATCGAAATGGTCTAAACATGTTCTTGCAAACTAGGAACACATTGTAGACTGTTCCGATTAAGTATTTATTCTTAGGTATCGCTATGTCGGTGCTGCTGAAGAGACACCGTGTGATCCAGGAACCAGAATCTGCTTCTGACAGCTTTACAGCTCATCAAGCAGAAAGGGGAGGGAGCGGAGAACTTTATTTTCCTATATCTCTCAAACCATAACGGTGTGAGAGGTACGAATAAGGGCAAGTACTCTCTTTTAATTGTATCTACCATATAGTTAATACTTTTTTTCTGATATTACTAAAACCTTTAACTCCTTCCCGACAATGGATGTACATGTACGTCCCTCAGAAACTGTCACTTAATGACAGAGGATGTACATGTACGTCCCGGAAGTAACTGTAAGTAATGGGGAAAAAAGTTCGGTGGGCGTTAAGTGCCGGCCGCGTGCGCACGTGGCCTGTCACTAAGGGGTTGAGGATACCCCTAATTAAGTACAGGTGGGTCAGAGAAGGTGAGGAGCTACTGATTATCTTATCTGAACTTAATCAGAACTATCCCTAAAGGGAATGTATTGTGTAATATTGAAAAGGCATATTTTTGTATAATAGACTACTGAGACAGTATATTCACTTGTGATAGCCTCCTATAGACTGGTGTAGCAACAGTTCCACCCTAAACCACAAAGCCATTGAAGTAATGCACCCTGGAAAATGCAAGTTTCATCTCTAATAACTCTTGACGTAAACATCTCCCAACTAATGTTGGATGAAACAGTGGGTGCTCAAGTCAGGCATGAGCCAAATGCCTGGCTCAGCTTCTTCAGCAGCGCCAATAAAGTGAGAGCTAAAAATAAATACTTTATCAGAACGGTCTACATGTGCCTAGTTTGCAAGCACACGTAGCAGACCATTTTGGTGAAGTATTTATCTTTAGATATCGTTATATCGACACTGCTGTAGAGGCGCGTCTGGTCAAGTGACCAGAATCTGCTTCTGACAGCTTTACAGCTCATCAAGCAGAAAGGGGAGGGACCAGAGAACTTTATTTTCCTATATCTCTCAAACCATAACAGTTTAAGAGATACGAATAAGTGCAAGTACTCTCTTTTAATTGTATCTACCATATAATTAATACTTTTTTCTGACATTACTATCTCTTTACGCATTCTGTGAGCATTTCCTCACACAATCCAGTTATAGACTACAACATAATTATAGTGCAGAAAAGTGCATAAGCATGGCAGCCTGATGTATGAAGAACACTTACCTAGTTCAAAGGATAAATAAAGTCCCCTTGAAGGAACACTGTTAACTCCTACTAATAACCCGAATGTGTCTTAATCTGGATGAAAAGGTCCTAATGTCCACTATGAATCAATTCTGTGTAGACTGGGCCACCCAAATCAGTCTTTAATTTGTGCTGTATTTTATGCCCATGGAGGCAGACATGTTTATTTTTCAGGATTCTAGGTCAGCAAACTCCTCCCACTGAACTCTTCATTAGACCAATTCAGTGGTAAGAGCTTATGTTCATGGAGTCCTGCAGACAGAATCATGTATGCTTCCATGGACATGATATCCTGTACTAATTAAAGATCAATTATGGATACCCAGTCTACACTTAATTTATTCATACACACCACTGGGATTTTTTAAAAAGTTTGGATTGATTATTGGGAGGTGTTAGTGTTCCTTTATCTAAGCTGTTTGGGGATCATGGGAGTTGTAGTCTCAACAGTTGGAGGGACAACAACTGAATATTCTTTCTTTAACTTGAGTTCTCCATTGCATTGTGTCTCAATATGTTAGAGACCTCCCTAGCATGGAAGGAGTTAAGGTAGGAATGATCAGCCTGAGGCCCTGCATCTGACTTAGTCTTCAGTTCCCATCATTGGATGGCCAGGGCTGATGGGAATTGCAGGACATAACAACTGGAGAGCCTCTGCTTGCCCATCCCAGGATAAAGTTAAAGCAAGTGAAGCAGTAGTTAAGGGACAGTGATGTTTCACAAAAACAGCAGCTCCAATTAATCTTCATAGTATTTGAGTCATAGAGAGTGTTATTTCAGTACTGTCAGAGTTGTAGTTCAAGAGTAATTGAATGATAAAGTGTCCCCCTTCTGCCCCTTTTACCTAGTGTAATCCGTCTCCCCTCAGATGTGGAATCTGGTCCCTTGACAGGACAGATCACAGCAAGGTGCAATCTTCTTACTGTGAGCATAAGGAAAACCCTTTTTCAGGTTTTTCCTTATGATCACTAAAGATTGTTCCTCTCTGCGATCCATCCGGACAGTCTTGCTGCTCTGAGGTGAGCAGTGTACATCAGTAAAAGGGGAAGGAGGGGGATACTTTATCATTCAATTACTCTTGAACTATAACTCTGACAGTATTGAAATAACGCACTCCATGGCCCAAATACTGTGAAGATTAATTGGAGCTGCTTTTTTGGGAAACATTACTATCCCCTTAACAATAAGGTATCAAGCGAAAACAGTACATACTATAAATCCATGATTAATCATTCAAAAGCCATTCTGTATTTCCTAACAAAATTACATTAAATTAAAATTACAATCTACAGTAGTGGGATTGAAAATGAGGAAATGACCAATTAAGATTCAGTGACTCTAAATTATGGGTCACTGAATATCATAATTCACCCATTTTAGTCTTCATCATAACTCGAGGTTTTGTAAAATCACTTGTGATGGGATTAAATGAAAAAGGGGAGTTTATTTATTGGAGCAGGCAACCTAGATGTAAAGGAAACATAATTAACTGCCTCTCAGAGTCATAAAAGGCCATGCATCACTTTCTACGACCTGGAGTATTGTCATTAAAAAGACAATAAAACAGTCATTTATTTCATGCATGCTTTATTGACAATGGGAAATATTTATTGATGCATTACGTTAGCATGTTATTGATGGGATAAACAGCACCAGATTTACAATCAATTCACATGCTGCCTTTGTTTTTTATTGGCCATTGGGAGAAGAAAATGTCAAAATAATTTGTATCAATTTTGGCAGCTGAATTTTGTATTATTTTGAATTTGACACAAGGACAAAGACACATTGGAGCTGATAAAATAAATCCATAAATATAGATACTGATATTTGCCAAAGTAGCTAAATGGAAACTGTCATTGAGTGCTTTTTTTGAATAAATCTGTTGACCTTTAACCTCAACCCTGAGGCCCATTTCACGTGGGCAACATTGGTTATGTCACCTGTTGCAAAAGGTTCAGTGCTTTGCAACGGTGCCTTCTGCACGAGAGACTATCAACTCATGTGAAGAAAGTCCAACAAGCTTCAACTTCACTGCTTTCTCTCAGTGCTGAGTAAACCTGCAGTAAGGAAGGTCTGAATGACAGCTTATGTGGCAGCCAGCAAACAGTTCACACAAGTGCTGGTGGAGATTGTGATGCTGATCAAAACCCCAAATTAATGACTGATCCATGTGGTCAACAGACAGTAATATTGTCTGGAGATCATGTGGGTTGGCTGTATGGCTTAAAGGGATAGTAATGTCAGGAAAAACTATGCATAATATAATTCCTTACACTTTTTTTATAATATATAACGCTTTTTGTATTGTCTGTACCTCCATCATTTGCGAGCAATTGGCTCTTGAACTCTTCCCCTCCCGCCCCTTTTCATCAAGTCATTTGTATATGGGTCAGAGCTGGCTGTGAGTCGCACGACTCGATGGATCTCACAGAGGCACAAACCTCAGACAGCCTACGTGAAAGCCAGCCCCTCTGCAATGACGCGTTGGCTGTTCAGCAGATCCATTTTTTTTTAATGCACATGTGCACAATAGTCCTCCACTTTGCCTGCGAGCCATCTGCACCAACTAGCATGTCATGAGACTATACGTTGGGACATAAGGAGCAGCTCACCCCCTCCCATTGGGTATTTGAGGTGAGCGCGCCAGCAGAAGGTCTGGTAGACGGGAACACGCTTAGTTATGGGAATTTCAAAGATGGTCGCTGAACTTCACTTGCCCTAGCAGTTTCAAAAGTTAATAACTTCATATTTAGTGAACAAAAATGGGAAATAATGAAAGCAATTATCTTTATTTACTATCGTTCATCATATAAAGCCTTTTAATGTTATGACATTACTGTCACTTTAACTCTTCTGTGTGTGGACTGGCAGTGTTGTGGAGGAAAAGGTGCGTGAAATTACATGGGTGACAGAACTATTGCGTGTGGCTTGAACAGTTCTGTCGTGTCTGTGAAAGGGCGGTTAAAGCCATATGCACAGTCAAAAGTGGAAAAGTTCCAGGATAAATTAGTTTAATTACAGTGGACAAATAATCATTTCCACAAACTGAAATAGGATTTTTTACCCACTGAATGCTAGAGGGAGGTTTGCAGCCCATTTTGAAGCAATACTTCGGAGATTTGTTTAACATTCAAGGACTTGAAAGAGCAGCACATTTCTTGTGACAAAAATATGTTATAGGGATTTTCCTGCTAAGTAAACCGAGTGTACTCCAACTGTCATAGTAAGATCAGTCTAGTTACTTTTCAAGATAATTAAAAAAATGTTTGTATGGTATTCTAGCCACTGGATTGTAGTATAAATATGTTTCATTCTTTTTTATATATTAAACTGCAGTATTTTATTGAGATCACCAGGTGGTCTGTTCCTATCACCTTCTATAGTCTAGGACTAGAATTCACTCAATTCGATCTCAGAATGACTTGTGGACAGCAGGTGGTGCTGTTGCTAAAAGTTTTATTAAAAAAAAAAAAATTGCAGCTGCAATAACTTTTGAATAACAAATTTTGTTTTACCCAGCAGGAAAACATTTACAAATCATTAACCCCATTACTGCTGGAAAGGTATCCAATGCACTGCTTCACAATGCATTCAACCATTCCTAATTATTCAGGTGGTTAAAAATGCAAACAACTAAATCACAGTATTTTTTGCAGGAGACAAACAGAGAAAATGTGCTATTTTTACTGATTAACAGAGTAGCTTTGGAGTGCAAGCTTTCACGGCCTCTTATGAGAACTGAGAATGACTCATATGTGTATATATATCCAGTGATCAAGGGACAGCACTCTGAGGACTATTTAAAGTGCAAGCAGTACAGTTTTATTAGTCAACTAGTTTTAAAGCCTGTATACACGGGCCAACACTGGCGGCGTTGCAGTCATGTGCAGTAATGACTGGCCGTGCCACGGCTGATATGGAGCGGGGCTCTCCGAATTCAGATGGTAGTCCTCTCTGCATGCCTGATGAGCAGAGAGGACTATGGTCTGAATTCGGAGCTCCCTGCTCCTTATCAGCCGCGGCTCGGGCAGTTTGTACTGCTCATTACTGCAGTGTGTGCAACCGTCTCTACCGTACATGATGGCTTCTGACAAACATACTTAGCAAATTATAATATAGAATATTTCAGTTTGTTAGACCTTTATCAAGAACTTGATAAAAGTTCAAAAGGGGACCGAAATGTTGACCAATAAAACTACTCTGTTTGCACTTTAAGAAGTCTCCAGGGTGCTGTTCCTTCAACACTGGAAACAAAGACACCGGGGGGTTATTCACTAAAGCGTGATTAAAAAGGTGATAAAGCGGTGATGACTTCTCCAGTGATATCACTTCTCCATTTCCTATGCTACTTTATGGAGCCTATGTCTTAATGCACAGACTCCACAGAATAACAAAGGAACTGGAGAAGTGATATCATTGGAGAAGTCATCTCCACTTTATCACCTCTTTATCACACCTATGAATCTACACCCATCTAAATGTACTGGGGAGCAAACATTAAAAAATGAGTGCTGAGAATGACGCTTGCGTTTGTATGTCCAGTGTTGGAGAGATGTCATTTTGAGGACTTCTTAAAATGCAAGCAGCATGGTTTTGTTGGCCAAAGTTCCAGTTCCCTGTTGGACCTTTATCAAGACTTTCACAAAGGTCCCAAAAAGGGATTGAAATGTTGACCAATAAAACTACTCTGCTCTTTCAACAATAGAAACACAAATATCCTGCCTACCTGCACTGGGGCCAATGCTGCTGTGTACTTGAGTGCCTTCACAGCATATTTTATGCAAGATAAGTATCACACATTTATATCTGTCAATTTACATCTCCCACTATCATGAACATGTGCTAATTAACTAATGTACCATATATGTAATGAATTGTGCATATGTCTATGAGGTAGCCAACAGAGCATGTTTTCAGGATTTTACTGCGTCAGCACAGGTAGACCATTTAAAGAGATGGAGCCACTAATTAGTCCACCTGTGCTCCAGCTGGGATATCCTAAAAACATACACTGTTAGTAGCTCTTGAGGACCAGGGTTGACTACCCCTGATATATGTATCTATGTGGTACAGTAGCTAATTAGCACATGTTCATGATAATGGGAGATATACATTTACTGATATAAATGTGTCAGAAGATACTGCAACATCATAAACCAGGCTGAAGTAAGGGTTTAAAATTCACATTTAAATTAATGTAAATATTTATATTTACCCTGTTGGCTTGCTTCACAATTACTCCAGTTTTCTTCCAGAATTAAGTGGGGAGAGGTACTATGGCTCAATATTGTGGCAGATTTGTTCCGGCGATATGATGAGAATACTTTTTTCTTGGAGAATAAGACACAGTTTGCAATGTGCACTAAGAATTATGTATTCAAGGGAATCATTAGTATATGATGTGAGAATAAAGCTGCTGAAGTTCTGTAATGGTATGTCTGCATAGCAGTGTATTCTAAAGTGACAGTGCACCTCCTTTTTGACTTTGCTTATGTAAAGCCACATTCCCTATTTTGCACACATGCATAGTCACACTCACATACTCATACACATACACACACACACATGCGTGCCTACTCTTGCACAAAAACACACTGCACATTTGATATTGCAACAGCTTATGTGCCATATCTCATACACCTTTAAATATGAATGGTGGTCAAAACATTGATCTGAAATGTGTTGCCCACCCTCTGGCCCTGATAAGGTTAAATAAAGAACATATCAACCTCACATTATAGAGTTACAAGGAGACAAGAAAGATAATTTCATTGGAGTTTTTACAGCAGTAGCCTTCCCTTAAATGTCTGAGCAACAAACACATTACTAGCACACAGGGGTTAAGGAAGGGCTGGTACTGAATTATCTATGCTGTTTGAGGGCATTTGACATCATTGCTTGTTTTTTTATGAAAGCAATTTACCAGGAAGGATACATTCTCTTACTTTCAAGTATTCCCCGGGTACTCATTTCATCTACGTCAGAAGGGTGAAAGGCTGAGTTGACCTAGCCAGGACTAGAACCTGCAACTCTTAGGTTTGGACAGCTGGTGCATTAACAACTGAGTTATCTCACTGGTGTGGGAGAATGTTTAAATTTCACATGCAAACAACATACAACATGTAAATCCCTGGTGGACAACTGTGTATTATGGAGAAATGTGAGGCTGCATAGAAAGCTATGTCAAGATCAAAAATTCACCATCATCAGGGAGGTGAATTGGTTTCTGTGAGTTCTGACAGTGTCCATTAATATACATAACAAGCCCTCTGGGATCCAAAACTGGCTCATTAAGTCAGATATCAATTTATAAATAAGACATTGGGGGTTATGCAATAAGATTAAAAAGGTGATAAAGTGGAGATGATGTCTCCAGTGATATCATGTCTTCATTTCCTATGTTATTCTATGGAGCCTATGCACTAAGACCAAAATTGGAAACAGCTTAGTGCATTGGCTCGATAGACTAATGTAGGACTTGAAGAAGTAATATCACTGGAGATGTCATCTCCATTTTATTATCTCTTTATTATGTTTCAGTGTATCTCCCCCAGTGAAACATTATAAATAATGAGGATGCATGGTGATGTAGACTTATTTGAGGTGTGATCACGGGAATAAGATGCTGAAGACAGTTTAGTGCTACAATAAGATGGACTTGGGTCTAGTTAGCTACAGTATCCCCAAACTGGACTCTTAAAATTTAGTGCATCTCCTCCTTGTTCTTCTTAGTACATCAGCCTCAACGTCGCCTACTTCCTCCACTGCTGAGAAGGTGCCACCCTTCAGCTGAGACGTGTCTCATAGTGTCCAGCTCTAGCTGCCTTCTTGGATTACAGCCCATAAAAAGACATTGGGCAAATTTTGAGTACTAAGGTTTTTTTTTACTTTAAGAAGTGGAGCCATTACTTTGTAAACAGTTTTGCCTATTAATTAAAAATGAAAAATTTATTTACATGATAGTTTTTTTTTCTAAGATACTCCAATTTCTTTAATTTTTAAGAGTTCATGCCACCTTCCCAAGTCCTCCCCTCAGCAGGAGCTTCCATCTTGAAATAATTTGCATGATTATACCTCCTAGTCAATTTAATCTATTCCCTGATGGAAATTAATATATTTTAGCATCCTGAAAACAAGCACTTCTGGGGCTTGGGGGTAAGACTAAGTTCGAGAACCCCTGCACTAAGGGTTACATTTATTTTGATAAAATGAAGGGGCCGAGGGGGCTTCAGGAGTTTTGTGAAAACCAAATGGAGGCATCAAGTTAAAACATATGGGAAACACTGCTATATACAATCCTATATTATTATTCACTAAGGATGTTTGTCAGAAGCCATCATGCTCAGTACAGACTGCCCGCACCGTGGCTGATATGGAGCGGGGTTCCAGAAAGGTGCACACAGAGGACTCTAGTCTGAATTTGGAACGTCCTGCTCCGTATCAGTTGCGGCGTGGGCAGTCAGTACTGCGCATGACTGCAGCTCCGCCAGTGTTGGCCCATGTACACGGGCTTTAAAATTAGTTATCTTTATATATAAAAGGACTAATTAAATTAGAACAACTGCATGGTGTTTTTTTCATTTATAGAATTAATCTATTTATCTATCTATCTTTCTGTCTATCTGTCTATCATCTATCTATCTACTTATCTATCTATCTATCTATCTATCTATCTATCTATCTATCTATCTATCTATTTTTTAAGTGTCCTCATAGAAAAAAGTGATACCCTAAGTGTGAACCAACAGCACACTGGCTGGAAATCACTGCGTTAACCCCCGGGATGATAAAGGCATCTTCATTGCATTTTGATGGAATGCTCTGGAGACTCTTTTAATATCCAATGGGTAAAAACTAGTGTTGAGCGAGCATGCTCGGCCGATGCTCGGATCGGCTCGAGCATCGCTCTGCTCGGCACATGGCGGTACTCGTACGAGTACCGCATGTGCTCGCCCGCCATGTTCGGGTCTCCTCCCCGCACGTTTTGCGGCTGCTGCGCAGCCAATAAACGTGCAGGGAGGCTCTGACATCGGTGTAATGCCAGCAGCCATGTTGGCTGCTGGCATTACACTGATTGGCTGGCCAGAACCCGTGGTCAGGTGCTGTATAGCACCTGACCATCGAGTTCGGCTCAGTCTGAGCCAGGGAGAGCTGAGGATAGGAAGGGAAAGGCAGTGTAGGGAGGAAAAAAACAAAAATTGTGAAAAAAAAAGAACCAAAAGTCCTTTTTAGGACTACTGTGTGTGGGGGCAGCAGGTTATTTGGTGTGGGGGGAAAAAAACAAAAAAAAAAAAAAAAAAATATATATATTCTGTTTAGTGTGCAAAGTTGCAGATTAGAGCACATTCTGTTTAGTGTGCACAGTTGCAGATTAGAGCACATTCTGTTTAGTGTGCAAAGTTGCAGATTAGAGCACATTCTGTTTAGTGTGCAAAGTTGCAGATTAGAGCACATTCTGTTTAGTGTGCAAAGTTGCAGATTAGAGCACATTCTGTTAAGTCTTCAAACTAAAATATCAAAGTCACGTATTCCATTCAGTGTGCGTCGCCGCAGTTTAGCAGCACATTCTGAGTACTGTGCAGAGTTGCAGAATAGGAAGAAATACTGTTAAGTCTTCAAACTAAAATATCAAAGTCACATATTCCATTCAGTGTGCTTCGCCGCAGTTTAGCAGCACATTCTGTGTACTGTGCAGAGTTGCAGAATAGGAAGAAATACTGTTAAGTCTTCAAACTCAAATATCAAAGTCACATATTCCATTCAGTGTGCTTCGCCGCAGTTTAGCAGCACATTCTGTGTACTGTGCAGAGTTGCAGAATAGGAAGAAATACTGTTAAGTCTTCAAACTAAAATATCAAAGTCACATATTCCATTCAGTGTGCTTCGCCGCAGTGTAGCAGCACATTCTGTGTACTGTGCAGAGTTGCAGAATAGGAAGAAATACTGTTAAGTCTTCAAACTAAAATATCAAAGTCACATATTCCATTCAGTGTGCTTCGCCGCAGTTTAGCAGCACATTCTGTGTACTGTGCAGAGTTGCAGAATAGGAAGAAATACTGTTAAGTCTTCAAACTAAAATATCAAAGTCACATATTCCATTCAGTGTGCTTCGCCGCAGTGTAGCAGCACATTCTGTGTACTGTGCAGAGTTGCAGAATAGGAAGAAATACTGTTAAGTCTTCAAACTAAAATATCAAAGTCACATATTCCATTCAGTGTCTTTCACCGCCGTTTAACAGCCTATTCTGTGTACTCTGCAGAGTTGCAGAATTATAAAAAATACTGTTAAGTTTTCAAACTCAAATATTAAAGTCACATATTCCATTCAGTGTCTTTCACCGCCGTTTAACAGCCTATTCTGTGTACTCTGTACAGTTGCAGAATTATAAGAAATACTGTTAAGTTTTCAAACTCAAATATTAAAGTCACATATTCCATTCAGTGTCTTTCACCGCCGTTTAACAGCCTATTCTGTGTACTCTGTACAGTTCCAGAATTATAAGAAATACTGTTAAGTTTTCAAACTCAAATATTAAAGTCACATATTCCATTCAGTGTCTTTCACCGCCGTTTAACAGCCTATTCTGTGTACTCTGTACAGTTCCAGAATTATAAGAAATACTGTTAATTTTTCAAACTCAAATATTAAAGTCACATATTCCATTCAGTGTCTTTCACCGCCGTTTAACAGCCTATTCTGTGTACTCTGTACAGTTCCAGAATTATAAGAAATACTGTTAAGTTTTCAAACTCAAATATTAAAGTCACATATTCCATTCAGTGTGTTTCAACGCCGTTTAACAGCCTATTCTGTGTACTCTGCAGAGTTGCAGAATTATAAGAAATACTGTTAAGTTTTCAAACTCAAATATTAAAGTCACATATTCCATTCAGTGTCTTTCACCGCCGTTTAACAGCCTATTCTGTGTACTCTGTACAGTTCCAGAATTATAAGAAATACTGTTAAGTTTTCAAACTCAAATATTAAAGTCACATATTCCATTCAGTGTGTTTCAACGCCGTTTAACAGCCTATTCTGTGTACTCTGCAGAGTTGCAGAATAGTAAGAAATACTGTTAAGTTTTCAAACTCAAATATTAAAGTCACATATTCCATTCAGTGTGTGTCACCGCAGTTTAGCAGCCTATTCTGTGTACTCTGCAGAGTTGCAGAATAGTAAGAAATACTGTTAATTTTTCAAACTCAAATATTAAAGTCACATATTCCATTCAGTGTCTTTCACCGCCGTTTAACAGCCTATTCTGTGTACTCTGTACAGTTCCAGAATTATAAGAAATACTGTTAAGTTTTCAAACTCAAATATTAAAGTCACATATTCCATTCAGTGTGTTTCAACGCCGTTTAACAGCCTATTCTGTGTACTCTGCAGAGTTGCAGAATTATAAGAAATACTGTTAAGTTTTCAAACTCAAATATTAAAGTCACATATTCCATTCAGTGTCTTTCACCGCCGTTTAACAGCCTATTCTGTGTACTCTGTACAGTTCCAGAATTATAAGAAATACTGTTAAGTTTTCAAACTCAAATATTAAAGTCACATATTCCATTCAGTGTGTTTCAACGCCGTTTAACAGCCTATTCTGTGTACTCTGCAGAGTTGCAGAATAGTAAGAAATACTGTTAAGTTTTCAAACTCAAATATTAAAGTCACATATTCCATTCAGTGTGTGTCACCGCAGTTTAGCAGCCTATTCTGTGTACTCTGCAGAGTTGCAGAATAGTAAGAAATACTGTTAATTTTTCAAACTCAAATATTAAAGTCACATATTCCATTCAGTGTCTTTCACCGCCGTTTAACAGCCTATTCTGTGTACTCTGTACAGTTCCAGAATTATAAGAAATACTGTTAAGTTTTCAAACTCAAATATTAAAGTCACATATTCCATTCAGTGTGTTTCAACGCCGTTTAACAGCCTATTCTGTGTACTCTGCAGAGTTGCAGAATTATAAGAAATACTGTTAAGTTTTCAAACTCAAATATTAAAGTCACATATTCCATTCAGTGTCTTTCACCGCCGTTTAACAGCCTATTCTGTGTACTCTGTACAGTTCCAGAATTATAAGAAATACTGTTAAGTTTTCAAACTCAAATATTAAAGTCACATATTCCATTCAGTGTGTTTCAACGCCGTTTAACAGCCTATTCTGTGTACTCTGCAGAGTTGCAGAATAGTAAGAAATACTGTTAAGTTTTCAAACTCAAATATTAAAGTCACATATTCCATTCAGTGTCTTTCACCGCCGTTTAACAGCCTATTCTGTGTACTCTGTACAGTTCCAGAATTATAAGAAATACTGTTAAGTTTTCAAACTCAAATATTAAAGTCACATATTCCATTCAGTGTGTTTCAACGCCGTTTAACAGCCTATTCTGTGTACTCTGCAGAGTTGCAGAATAGTAAGAAATACTGTTAAGTTTTCAAACTCAAATATTAAAGTCACATATTCCATTCAGTGTGTGTCACCGCAGTTTAGCAGCCTATTCTGTGTACTCTGCAGAGTTGCAGAATAGTAAGAAATACTGTTAATTTTTCAAACTCAAATATTAAAGTCACTTATTCCATTCAGTGTGTGTCACCGCAGTTTAGCAGCCTATTCTGTGTACTCTGCAGAGTTGCAGAATAGTAAGAAATACTGTTAAGTTTTCAAACTCATATATATTAAAGTCATATATATCGTGTAAGATGAAGAAGGCGGGTAAAAAGGGACGGGGAAGTGGACGTGATCCTGAAAGTTCAGGGCGCGGGTCAGGACGCGGAGAAACTGTGCCTGGTGCCAGAGCACAAGAAAGAAAGACATCCACCATACCTAGCTTCATGTCTAATTTCACAGGGCGTTGCAGGACATCACTCTCGAGGTCCGACCAGTGCGAACAGGTGGTCGGTTGGATGACAGCTGATACTGCTTCCAGTCGGTTAAGCACCACCCTGTCTTCCACCAAGTCCACTCTCAGTAGCCAAGAGTCTGGTCAACATAATCCTCACTCTGATCATCCTTCCTCCCACCATACACGGTCTGGTCAAAGAAGTGATCCCACACTGGGATATAGTGATGAGCTCGTCTCATCACCAATCCTTCATTTGACCCTCTCTCCAAGCACGCTTGCAGAGGAACATGACATCTTGTGCCCTGATTCACAACCTCTAGAGGCTACCCAATCACAAGAAGATGACAGATGTGAACGGCATTTAAGGTCAAAGGAAGTAGTGGATGATGATGATGATGATGATGAGACACAGTTGCCATTAAATCAACCACTATTTCCGTCTCAAGACCTTGTTGAGGAGAATGTTATACAGTTGTCAATGACTGAGTATGTGGTGGGATCAAGACTTGAGGAGGATGATCAGAGTGAGGAAGTGGAGGAGGACTTGGTGGACGATGAGGTGACTGACCCCACCTGGGAAGGTGTAGAGCCGAGCGATGACAGCAGTCCTGAGGGTGAGCCATCTGCAGCACCGCAACAGGCTGGAAGAGGCAGTGGTGTGGCTACAGAAAGAAGGCGGACCGCACCAAACCGGCCCGCAAATGTTCCACGGAGCACCCCCTTGCGTAAATCTACCTTGCCAAGGGGTAGGTGTTCCGCGGTATGGCGTTTTTTTAAGGAAAGTGCGGACGACAAAAGAATTGTAGTTTGCAACCTGTGCCACACCAGAATGAGCCGAGGCATGAACACTAGAAACCTCACCACCACCAGCATGATCCGACACATGGCATCCAAGCACCGTAGTAAGTGGGAGGAACGCCTGGATCGCCCATCTGTGTCTGCAGGCCACACCACTGCCTCCTCTTCCCCTGTTTTCGGTGCCGGCCAATCGCCTGTCGAAGGCGCAGGCCCGCATACCTCCCGCCCTGCACCTGTACCATCTGAAGCACCATCAGCGACCACATCCACTTCCCTGTCCCAGCACAGCGTCCAAATGTCGTTACCCCAGGCATTTGAGCGCAAGAGAAAGTACCCAGCCACCCACCCACAGGCCATAGCACTAACCTCACACCTTTCCAAATTACTGGCCATCGAAATGCTGCCATTTAGGCTTGTGGACACTGAGTCCTTCCGCAGCCTGATGGCAGCAGCTGTCCCTCGGTACGCGGTCCCCAGCCACCACTACTTTTCCCGGTGTGCCATCCCCGCATTACACCACCATGTGTCCCGTAACATCACCCGTGCCCTGACCAACGCAGTTACTGGGAAGGTCCACTTAACGACTGACACATGGACAAGTGCTTGTGGCCAGGGACGCTACATTTCCCTGACGGCACACTGGGTGAATGTCGTGGAGGCTGGGAGCGACTCGGACCCTGGGATGGCACGGGTGCTACCCACGCCGAGGATTGCGGGCCCTACCTCCATCAGGGTTTCCACCAGCACCTACGTTATTGGCTCCTCCTCCTCCGTTTCCACCTCCGAATTCTCTACACACAGCGCCACTCCCCCATCAGCCAGTAGCTGGAAGCAGTGTAGCACTGCAGTGGGGAAGCGTCAACAGGCCGTGCTGAAGCTGATCTGCCTTGGGGACAAACAGCACACGGCCTCAGAGCTGTTGCAGGGGATTAGTCACCAGACCGAGCAGTGGCTCTCGCCACTCAACCTGCAACCAGGCATGGTTGTGTGTGATAATGGGCGTAACTTGGTGGCGGCTTTGGAGCTCGGCAAGCTCACACACGTACCATGCCTAGCGCATGTATTTAATTTAGTGGTGCAGCGATTTCTAAAAACCTACCCCAATGTGCATGATCTCTTGACCAAGGTGCGCCGCGTGTGTGCACATTTCCGTAAGTCATCTACAGCTTCGGCCGGCCTGTTGAAGCTGCAGCAGCGCTTACAATTGCCAGCTCACCGGCTGCTGTGTGACGTGAGCACGCGCTGGAACTCCACCTTCCACATGTTGGCCCGGCTTTGTGAGCAGCAGAGGGCAGTAGTGGAGTACCAGCTGTTACACGGTCGTCGCCTCTCCGTTCAACTTCCTGTAATCAGAAGTGAGGAGTGGGAATGGATGTCAGACCTCTGCGAGGTTTTACGCAATTTTGAGGAATCGACACAGATGGTGAGCGGCGATAACGCTATTATCAGTGTAACCATCCCACTTCTGTGTCTACTGAAACGCTCGCTGCTCACAATTAAAACCGACGCTTTGCATGTGGAAGAGGTGGAAATGGGGGAGGAAGAGCTTACACAAGGTGATAGCCAGAGCACCCTCACTTCGTCTTCTCAGCGACAATTGGAGGAGGCGGAGGAGGAGGAGGAGGAGGAGGAGGAAGACACGGTTGCCTCCGCTACAGAGGGTAGCCATGGAACTTTAGTTCCATCTCTTCAGCGTTGGTGGGCAGAAGAGGAGGAAGAGGATGAGGATATTGAGAGTCAGCCTCCTGGTGAGGACAGCGAAATCTTGACTGTTGGTACTCTGGCACACATGGCTGACTTTATGTTAGGCTGCCTTTCCCGTGACCCACGCGTTGTACGCATTTTAGACAACACGGATTACTGGGTGTTCACCCTTCTGGACCCCCGCTACAAAGAGAATTTCTCATCTCTCATTCCTCCGGTGGAGAGGACAAGCAAAATGGTGCAATACCAGAAGGTTCTTGTTGAAAAATTGCTCCAAAATTTTCCATCTGACAACGCTGGCGGCAGAGTACGTGCTACCTTGGCCAACCGAGAAGGGGAGAAAAGGGGAGCACACAGCAGTTCCGACAAAGGCAGGGCAACACTCTCCAAGGCGTGGGACACCTTCATGACACCCCGCCAGCACCCTCACCCTGATGCGCAGCCTAGTGTCACAAGGAGGGAAAAGTTTTGGAAGATGGTGAAGGAGTACGTAGCAGACCGTGTCAGCGTCCTCAATGATCCCTCTGTGCCTTACAACTACTGGGTGTCCAAGCTGGACACGTGGTATGAACTGGCACTCTACGCCTTGGAGGTGCTGGCCTGCCCTGCCGCCAGCGTTCTGTCTGAGCGGGTATTTAGTGCTGCTGGTGGCATCATAACAGATAAGCGTATCCGCCTTTCCACCGACAATGCTGATAGGTTGACACTTATAAAAATGAACAAGGCCTGGATTTCCCCTGACTTCTCCACTCCACTGGAGGAAAGCCCCGGGGGAACATAAACTCACTTTATATATGTTATTTACAATGATGGGAATACTCTGTATTCCCATTCACCCCTTCCACCCCAAAAACGGGTATATGGTTGACTCTTAATGTTCTCATCCTCCTCCTCCTCTTCCATATGCCCTGGGATATAATTTTTATATAGGGCCAGCTCACCAGCGTGCCCTGGGATATAATTTTTATATAGGGCCAGCTCACCAGCGGGCCCTGTGATATAATTTTTATATAGGGCCAGCTCACCAGCGGGCCCTGTTTGCCAATTTTTATATAGGTCAGCTCACCAGCGGGCCTTCTCATATAATGTTTTATTGGGTCAGCTCTCTAGCGGGCCCTCTCATATAATGTTTTATAGCGTCAGCTCACTAGCGGGCCTTCGCATATAATGTTTAGGATGGTCAGCTCTGCAGCAGACCCTCACCCATAATGTTTTAGATGGTCAGCTCAGCGCACGTTTCCCTCTTAATCATGGCCTCAGTTCTGAAAATCAAGGAAATTTTTGGGAGAATTTGCCTCTGCGCACGTTTCCCTCTTAATCATGGCCTCAGTTCTGAAAATCAAGGAAATTTTTGGGATAATTTGCCTCTGCGCACGTTTCCCTCTTAATCATGGCCTCAGTTCTGAAAATCAAGGAAATTTTTGGGAGAATTTGCCTCTGCGCACGTTTCCCTCTTAATCATGGCCTCAGTTCTGAAAATCAAGGAAATTTTTGGGATAATTTGCCTCTGCGCACGTTTCCCTCTTAATCATGGCCTCAGTTCTGAAAATCAAGGAAATTTTTGGGAGAATTTGCCTCTGCGCACGTTTCCCTCTTAATCATGGCCTCAGTTCTGAAAATCAAGGAAATTTTTGGGATAATTTGCCTCTGCGCACGTTTCCCTCTTAATCATGGCCTCACTTCAGAAAATCGATGAAATTTTTGGGAGAATTTGCAGATGATATACAAGTAAAAATACAGCAAATACTGTTTGGTAACAATTTTTCGCCTAAAGTCGTTTTTATTTTCCTTTTTGTGTGTTTTACGGTCAGTCTGTAAAAATGGCGTACTACGGGCGAAAGATCGTTCCCAGCAGCGATGTTGGAGTCCAAGGTGCATCCAGACATCCTCCCTATGCTGTCCCTGAACCATTTCTGTAGTGTTTCCATCTTTTTCTGCCCTTTTCCTATGGACCAGGCACCCTCCCCTCATCAGAGCAGGGGGTGCCTGGTGTAATGCTCGAGTTCTCCCATTGACTTCAATGGGGCTCGGGTGCTCGGCCGAGCACTCGAGCCTCAGGGGGTGCTCGGTCAGAGCACCCGAACATCCGAGCATTGGGGTGCTCGCTCATCACTAGTAAAAACATAACAGTGAACCTTTATTGAAATGTTTTATAGGTTATTTAACCCGTTGTGGATCAGAAGGTTATGCAACACATTGCAATTTGGGTCTGTAACCATAAGTGAATTTATCATACTAGGTAATAATCATTTGATTTCCCCAGTGGCAGAAACTCTGTTGCTCTCTTGCTGTTGTTGGACTACAACTCCCTTCATCTCAGGATGATAAGCATTATCACCTAATAATAGCTGGGGAGACACAGGTTGCCCACTCCTGAACGACACCATCTTTACACTGAAATGACAATGTCCATACCTTAAAACCTCATAATGAACTGATGGCCATTGTGGTTGCTATAGAAACCAGACTCTCTAATACACTGCTCTGATCCAGCAGGTGCAAGGTTATGAGCTGTGTAGATTTGTAGCTAAAGCATGTAATAGGGTCCCTTAGGAAAGAGAGGGTGGCCTTGCATGACAGGTAAGAGTTTAACTCTTTGAGTTCCAGTAATGATAGGCACCACATTCCTACGCAATGCATTGCCACCCATCTTGGGACACTCAAAGACGAGACTAATGTACTAAGTAAAGCTAGAGAAAATCTGGCATAACTCAACTGCACCATAAGGGCCAAATACAAATTCTCCAAATTAAAGGGATAGTAAAGTTTCAAAATAAAAGCAGCTCCAATTAATCTTCATAATATTTGGGCCATGGAGAGTGTTATTTCAGTACTGTCAGTTGTAGTTCAAGAGTAACTGAATAATAAAGTATCCCCCTCCCACCCCTTTTACCTAGTGTATGCCGCCTCCCCTCAGATGTAGAATCTGGTTTTAAGACCAGACAGCTCACAGCAAGGGACAATCTTCTTAATGTGAGAACAATGAAAACCCTGCCCCCATTGACAGGCTTTTCAGTTTTTTTCCCTTATGCTAATTGAAGATTATCCCTCTCTGCAAGCCATCTGGACACCACCTTTCTGTTCTGAGGTGAACAGTGTTACATCAATAAAAGGGGTATACTTTATCATCCAATTACTCTTGAACTACAACTCTGACAGTACTGAAATAACACTCTCCATGGCACAAATACTATGAAGATTAATTGGAGCTGCTATTATTTTGAAACATAACTATCCCTTTAACTTTGATTTATATGGCGCTTTTATCTCCTTGAATGGCAGATTGGACTCATGTGTTGAGACCTCTCTATCATTCTATGTGTGTGTGTGTGGTGGTGGTGGGGGGATGTACCATTTAACCCTGTGAGTGGCAGGGAGGTACCCAACTGGCACTCAAAGGGTTTTGAAATCATTGGGGATTTCCATTTGACCTCATGGTGCAGTTATTTTGCTCCATAATTGTAATACTTTAGTTTCCTGAATGCTGCCCACTGGGCTTTATGCATAAAAGAAAAAAATGCTCATTAATCTAATGGGCTTTTATAAACTGGATACTATAGAGGCCTTGAAGACATCATTATCATTCATGGTGTTAAAGGGATAGTAGTTCTTATATTTAAGCAATTTTAATATTGTAGAGATTAATATGTATAAAATGAGGTATATCTCATCTCTCAAACTTTTATAGTTTGAGAGATTGAAGCATCTGAAGTTCTGGTTTCACAGAAGTCTGCCATCTAGCGGAGAAAAGCAGATTTTGGTCCCGGGACCATCCTACGGCTCTTCAGCAGAGCCGAGATAGTGCAAAATGGAAATAAAAATGTAATTGGAATGGGCTACAAAGTGTGCTTGCAAACCAGGCGCACTTTGTAGCCCTTTCAAATTAAATATTTATTTCTATATTGCGCTGTTTTGGCTGTGCTGAAGAGCCGCAGGACGGTCCCGTGACCAGAATCTGCTTTTCTCAGCTAGATGGCAGACTTCTGTGAAACCGTAACTTTAGATGCTTCAATCTCTCAAACTATAAAAGTTTGAGAGATGGGACATACCTCATTTTTATACATATTTTAACCCTTTGAGTGCCAGAGAGGTACGCAACGCATTGCTTTGCAATGCGTTGCGTACCCCTCTGGCACTCAAAGGGTTAATCTCTACACTATTAAAATTACTTAAATATAAGCAATACTATCCCTATAAAGGTTCCTTTTAAATGAGTCAATATTTGTATTTGTCAGCGTTGGTGCAGTTAGATTGCCCCAGAATTGCTCCACTTACTTTAAATCAGTATGAATTTTGGGTTTCAAATGGAAATTGTAATGTACAATATGGCTGTTTTCCTATTCTGATAAAGAGACCTAAGAATACCATATGTTTCTTTTATTTCTACCATTCATTATGCCCTTGACAAACAACATCTAAAATATGATGGGTGCCCAAAGCCCCAAAAGTTGAAGATTGTTAGAGGTGTCTTAAGATAAAAAGATTGAGAACGGTTTGCTCTAAGCACATCAGCCTCGTGAAGTCAATGAAACACGAGCTGAACACACCAGATTTCCGCACATCTGTGCCGATATCAGTTTTTTGTGTTTTTATGTCTCCTACTTCCTTTAGGAATGCTTGATTTACCATGCTGACAGGGAAATCAGCACAATCAGCACTTTGTCTTGCTTCCAACACCAATTTCTACATCATCCTTAGCATAAGGAAAAAAATCAATGAAACATTTTATTTTAACAAGCTTGGTAACCCTTTGGTTGCTGGAGGAGACTAGGGCACTGTGCACTCCCCCTTGGGAAGTGGATTGGTTTAAAGCAGTGGAGAGCAACCTGCATCACTTAAAGAGGAACTACCACCCATTTAAAACTTAGCCCCAAATAATTACCCATCTGGTGACTAGCTGCTAAATAGTGCTAGTCGCCAGAATTATTACCGCGTTATGGAGAATGCACACTGCTCCCGGGACTAACAGGCAGTAGAGAGCACAGACATCTTTCCACAGCGACGTCTGCGCGCCCGCACTGTCAATCCCTTTTGGAGCCGAACGGCTCCTAGCAACACCTCCTAGAGCAGACTGCGACTGACAGCACAGGTGCGCAGACATCACTATGGAAAGATGTCTGCGCTGGTTGCTGGCTGTCAGTCCCGGGAGCAGTGTGCATTCTCAGTAATGCGGTAATAATTCTGGCGACTAGCACTATTTAGCAGCTAGTTGCCAGATGGGTAATTATTTGGGGCTAAGTTTCAAATGGGTGGCAGTTCCGCTTTAAATAACTGATGGAATGCAGCTCTCACCATCCTCAGCCAGTCAACAGCCAGCTGGAGATGGTGGGATTTGTAGTCTAACAACAGAGAGGTGGATTTCCCATTAGGCAGATTAGGAAGCTGTCTGGGGCCCTGAATCTTGAGGGGTCTCCAGAAAAAGAGCACACACAGAGAGACTTCTAAAATAATATCTTTATGTAGGCATAAAACACATGCAAGATAAATCACACATGCAAAACATAGGCACTTCACAGTCCTAGTCCTTTTAGGGAATTTGCTAATCAAGTACATGTGTTGACTAGTAGCATGAGTTAAGGGACTCACTGTTATTGCCAAACATTACCGGTTACAAAATCTGGACCTGAGTCCTCTAACGCAAGTGTCTAACCACAGATGTGTAATTGAAGTGTCAAAAGAGGTAAGAAAAAATTATACAGTAGGGATCCCTACACAAGTAACCCATGTATGTATCGATTTGGAGCCCTAAACCCCATATCAAAACATCCAAAGTATCAAACAAATGTGTGTAAAGAAGAAATAATTAACCCTTTGAGTGTCAGTTGGGTATGCAACACACTGCACAGCCTTGCATACCCCACTGGCACTCAAAGGGTTAATCCCCCCAAAGCTAACACCATACAATTAAAAGTACACACTTTCCTGTAAATCTGATGTTGAACTGGGTCTTCTGCACCCTGTTCCTCCCTTTTAAGTCTCCTTCTGTAAGCTTCTGTCGTCTTTTTCTTCTTCATCTATCATCGTCTGCTGTTTTCTTCATCTGTGCTCTTCTTTGGTGATCTTCTTCAAACTTAGAGATGCATCTGAAAAAGAAAACAGCTATTAAAATGAAATTTTCATATGTTACGCTGCTGCTGCTGCTAGTGGCAGACAAAAAGAGCAAAAATCCCCACTCCATGTACCTTTCGGGCCATTGCCCAATCACAACAGAGGGACATTTAAATAGGAACTACCTTTTATATGGCCAGTCCCTATTCAAAATGGTTCCCACACTACCCATTCCTTTCCCTGAATAACTCCACCTCCCAGGCAATCAGCTTCTAGTTGGAGGGATGACTAATTGTTGTAGAAGCTGATTTGTTGGGAGGTGTGGTTACTTCAGGGCACATTCTGGGCCCTGTGGAATCCCACCACCAGGCCAATGGGAGCATGGGAACCATTTTGAACAGGGACTGGCCATGTAAAAGGCAGTCCTTGTTCAAATTTCTCAGTTGGGATTGGGCAAATGCCCAAAAGGTACATAGAGGGGAGATGTTTGCTCTTTTTGTCTGCCGCTGCTGGCGGCAGTGTAACTTGTATGACAATTATCATTTTAATAGCTATTTTTATTTTTCAGGTTCAATACTAAGTTTAAAGAACACCAAAGAAGAGCACAGATAAGGAAAAGTAGGAAGAAGAGGATGACAGATGAAGACAAAAGAAGATGATGACAGAAGAAGAAGAAGAAGGAAGAAGAGGATGACAGATGATGAAGAAGAAGATAGAAGCTTACAGAAGAAGAATTAAATGGATAGTAATAGTTGGTTTTAAGAAATGCTAATATTGTAGGTATTAAAAATAGAAATATAATAACTTTCCTCCCGTCTCTCAAATCTTTATAGTGTGAGAGATTGGATCACCTAAAGTTCCCCCCTCCAACCCCTTTCAGAGACGTCAGCACTGTAGTTGACAGATGGAGATTCTGGTCATTTGACCGGCCAGCGACTCTTCAGCAGAGCTGAGATAGCACTATGTAGAAATAAATATTTCATTGGAACTGTCTACGAAGTGTGCCTGGTTTGCAAGCACATTTTGTAGATCATTCCAGTGAAGTATTTCTTTCTACATAGCACTATCTCCATCTGTCAGCTAGAACTCTGACGTCTCTGAAAGGGGAGGGAGGGGGGAACTTTAAATGCTTTGATCTCTTAAACTATAAAGATTTGAGAGGCGAGAGGTACGTTATTATATTTCTATTTTTAATATCTATTATATTGGCATTTTTTAAAACCAACTATTACTATCTCTTTAAAGAGGAAGACCAGGGTGCAGAAGTTCCTGCTGGATATCAGGATTACAGGTAAGTGTTTCAGCTATGGGTGATAGAATATTGTTATGGCTAGTATTGGTCCTCTTAATTTTTAATGTTAAGGGTATTGTAAGGCCAAGGGGGAGGGTTTAATGTTTGGGAGAGTGACCGTGTTTGTAGCTCAAACTCTGTGTTTGACACTGTGTCAAACACAGATCATTAGATGGTTTCCTTTGATGTTCCATTATTCACGCTATTAAGTGTGTTATGGGAATAAAAAAACCACAACAAAAGGTGGGCCATAAATCAGGCCGTATGTCCCAACACTCGTCGGAGTTCATGTTGATAGGTCAATTGAATTCCAATGGTACCACTGTTTGTGTATCATTCAATGTTCATTTTTACCCCACAGTGGGTTTTACCAGTGGCAGTTGAGCCCCTAGTGAGTCTGAATGCAAACAACTCAAGGTGGAAAGTGACTGGGATTGTTTGAAATGTAATGGTCTCTTGGACCCAACATGCATAGTGGAACTCTCTGTCCACTTCATCAGGGGTACATGTTAGTGCTCCATATTATGCAGTACGTTTTTGATGGATACCTCATAAATGATAGCTACACCCAATACGCTGAATTGTAGGTGTGTCCAGTGCCAAAAAAGTAATGGATACCTTTGTTGCTAAGAAAAATAATATGACAGTTGCTTTCAAATCAGAGATGTTGATCCAGGAAAATACACAATTACCATTTAGAGTCAGGAAGCATTTTTTTACTCACTTGGGGCTTAACTGGAAATATCTTAATGTTTTTTTTCCTTCCTCTGAATCAACAGGGGTGATATGGCATGGGCTGAACTCGTTACTATGTTACTATGTAATTCCCTCTGCAGCAAACAAATGTTGTTATTTGTTATTTAACTATATAATCTATGTTCAGTTTATACACTAATTTGATCAGCTGATTTTACCAGCTTTCATTCTCCTTTACTGGTCAGTTTATTTAAAACCTTCTTTGTGTTTCTATTTGTATGTTCAGGGCATTTTCTATACCAGGTAAGGATGGATTGATCTGGGGGTGGGCCATATAATATTTGGGGTGTAACCCTAGAAAGGGCTGGGTTCAGTAAAGAGCAAAATATCAGTGATATGTTTCATTGATTAATTCAGAAAGCCTGTAGAAAATTCCAGGTCTGTTCAAATTGACCCGTAAAGAATTGCGGAGGGACATGTGGAAACAAGGACAGGATGAAAGCGTAAGAGATAGAGAAAGGAGTAGGTGTGAGTGGGAAGAAATGGTTAAAAGGCAAGAGTAGAAGAGTGTAGGAGAGAGGGGATGGGAGTGTGGGAGAGAGGGGACCTGGAAGCATGGACAAGAGTCTACAGAGAGGGATGTGGAGAGGAAAGCAGTGGGAGAGTGCAAAGGATCAGACAAGTGACTCAGACAAGATTGTGCTGTGACTGAAGGTAACTAAATCAGCTTTTTTTCATTTCTGCTTTTCCTGCTATCAGATTGGAGGAAATGGTAAATAAAACAGAAATGTAAGTACATGTTTTGCAAAATTTGTTTAGTAAAATAGCACGTTTCCTAAGAATAGTGAACTTACAGGGCATTATGTTTTAAATAAAAATGTAAGAATTTTGGGGCATACTAATTACACCTTAGATGTGAACTAAAATTCCCTATATTCCTGTTAATTTGACTGGACCTTTTAACCCACTGAATGTTAGCAAAATCTCCAATGTATTGCAAAAAATGCATTAGAAAACTATCTAGATTTCAACAAGTTAAAGCCACATTTAAAGCAATGGGAGAGTTTTCTTCTCCCCTATGCTGCAGTCAGTTTGCCCTATAACTTATTCTGATCAAACCTCCCCTTTAACCTGGAACACATATTAAAAATGCATACTGCAGGGCTGCTTTGATTTCCTATGTGTCCCTGGTAAAAGGTGACATCTGATCAGCTTACCAGAAATCATCCACTTCTCTTTTGAACATTAGGCTCTTTCAGAATTTTTTGTTCAACTCTGTTGTTGAGGTTCCTGGTCTAGGGAAGTCTGGGGTATTAATCCAGTCCTGGTCACAAGTTGCCCCTGCATATGTTTTCATATCAGGTCAGCTTGTATCACACTGTCAGACACACACTGGAACCCTCCCCAGCTCTCAGATAACAGAGGGTAAGGAGTCTGTGCCCAGATAATGTGACTTCTTTCATAATGTGGGTGGGACAAGATAATAGTATGATGGATTGAGAGGATTGAAGGCAGGGGTTGCACAGAAAACAGGTGGGAAACAGGCAGAACACCCAACCAACGAATCAACCTCTGTCCTCGTAGACCCAGTAATGAACACTGGGGAGATGAACTAAGGCTTGATGCAATGTGTGGTGATCATCTTGTCATGGAGAACAGAACACACTTCTCCATATGCACTATGAATCATCTATACAAGGCAAGAGGGATATATTTTGTACATTAGGATATGAGTTGGCTAAAGCTGGAAAAGTTTTTGGGATGCCTAGTTGCAGAGCAGACAGAATGCATTCTGGCTTCAGAACCAAAAACAGAAGCTGTCCTCTCATAACCATTTGAGTGCCATTGGAATGTGCAATGCATTACTCTGCAATACGTTGCACACCCCTGTTGTACTCAGTGAGTTATAACATACAAAATGCCCTACCCTGTATAACAGATTATTCATATACACACAGAACTGGCAGATCAGCTGTTACATGTTACATATAACAGCTGATCTTCCCTTTCTGTGTTTACCTGAACCGGCTGAGCAGCTGTTTCATGAAAGGATCACATTATCTACCAATCATGTCAACATAAGACTCTGATATACTCTGCAAGGCATCCAGTTTGTGGCTGCACAGAAAGCTATAGGAAAATCCTAACTTTGTCAAACTCAGGCTGGCAAATTAGGGACTATAAACTCTGACAGCATTACCAGTTATCAGATCTTAGTGCATGTGGTGAATCTTTGCATTAATATATAAACACATGCACAGGTATACAGCAATGGCTCATTAAGTAACACTACAATATGCAAATGAGCCATTGTTGAAGTAGACACTTCAACATCATATATGTGGCAAAGGCATGGTGAGAGCATAGTGATGTTGGTGTATTTGAGGCATATTCACAGACATATATTGGCAAAGACATGTGTATGATGAGATGGATTTGGCGCGAATATGCCAATAGTTGCCAGCTTGAACCCTTATTGAACCTTAGAGCATCTCTCCCCTAGAGTCTTCTAGGTAGATCCTGGTTTTTCCTTGGTATGCTGCCAGCTACACGGTTCGATGGTTGGTGGAACTTAAAGGACCTTCATAAAAAGAAAAAAAAAAACATGCAGATGTTTTCTGGGGATTATCCTAAGCTTCGCTGCATTTTATTTACAGTAGGATCTATATTTTATATTGTCCCAATTAATCTTTTAACAGTCTACATATAATCCTGTTTTTAGCTTTTATTTCCATCCTGAATAATAATGAATGCGTTTATTACACTGCTAGAGGATAGACTAGTGTAATAAAGGTTCAATTATTCACCATAACAGAGTTACTTAATCTAGAGTTCAGTTTTGACTTAATAAGACTTACTATTGTCAAAGTGACAGTCTACCTAGTTTTTGACTATGCATATTCTGCAAGTGTATATATAATATGCAAAGTCAAGTTGCCTTTACTTTTTTTAATTCTTCACTTTTTTCTTTCTTTTTTTTTTTTTTTATAACAAATGTCCCTGAGAGTGGAGCTAGCTGAATTTATGTTTCCAGAGTGATTTATGTCAGGGACTGTAAGAGCTGGGATAGTGTAACATTATACATGTAAAAGCCAGTGCTCTGGAGGCAGGATATCTGCTGCAGAGATAGTGTTAATTGTATTACTATCCATGCTCTCAAAGTCCCTGACCAAAAGCTTTGTTGAGAAGGGATATTAAGGGAGTTCACTGTCAGGAATTTAAACGCTATACTAAACTACTAAACTATATTTATGTTAGGTAAACAATAGTTTATATGATATTTAGCTTTGTATATTTGTCAGTTAGTGCAAGTCCTCCAGGAATGCCTGTGAGGTCTCAAACATTCAGATAGTTCTACATTACCAACTGCCACTTCCTACCAGGAAGTACTAACTCAGCTTCATAAACCGATAAATAAATAAAGCTAAATATCTCAGAAATAAATGTTCAAAAATGAAAAGTGACTAACATAAATATGGGCAATTTTGGACTGTGATTAGTTACAAAATGACAGCTCCACTTAAAATGCAAGTTTATAATTTGACTGTAGGGAATAAAGATAAGCATAACTATTTTTACTGGTCATCCATGGCAGCCTATTCACCAAAGGGTTAAATCCTCCTTAACCAATGAGATAAGAAACAAAACTCAACCAAAAACTATAAAACCCTCCCACCTGGAACTATCTGGTCTCTTTTTTTTGTTTCCTTGCCAGAGATAGGGAACATACCATTTGTGGAGTACTTCTTTTTCTTTGATTTACCCTGGAGTCGGCTGTCTCCTGTCCAACATCGGGTCTCTCACTCACTGATGCTGGAGCTCCTCGTGTCCTGTACCCATTGTGGGCATTACGGTTGGGGAGGACCCTTAGCAGACAGGGCAGGGCATGTTCTCCCTTTGGGGATCATTGAGCATAATGTCAGTGGTCTGCTGCCAGTCCCTACAGGCAGGTCGGCTCTGATGCAGTCAGGCGCATGTCGCATTAGATCATCATCTAGCGTTTTGCTGAACGGGCAATTCAAAGCTACAGCATGGGATTCCATAAGGTTAGTGTTGTGCTCCTAGCCTTTTGAGTGTTGCCAGGCTATTTAATCACAGGTTTTGTGTGAGTCAGGGTCTCCAGAGTCTGTTCCTTTGATTATCCTGGTTTTGCTGCCTAGACTGATTTTCTGATCTTTTTCTAGTAAGCTCTGCTGTTCATGTTTTTTGCTTTCCCCTGCTTTCTCTCACGCTCTGTTTTTAGTTCAGTTTCCGTCTGCTTACAGCCACCCATTGCTGCTGTCATAGACTCAGACGCTGCATCAAAAGTTCCACATACCAAGGTGGGGGTGAGTCTTATTTTTTACAGGTAAGTTCTCCCTATTTTTGTTTTAAAAAGAGTGATAGCAGACTAATTTGGACTATTGTTCTGTCTTTTCAGCCCTTCTGGCATCACAGAGGCTTCAGGAATTAAGACAATCAGAACATGTGTGGAATGTGATAATCTTGCCATGGAAAGCAAGAAGGTCTGCCAGGCTGTTGGCAAGAGAGGATGAGCTCAGTCCCATCAACCTCATCAGCTGATCTTTCAGTTTTAATCAAGGAAGCTGTATCCCAAGGCCTTAAGGATGTCTCTCAATCACACAAAAGAACCAGGTCTCCAAGCCAGGAAAGCGGTCAGTCTCGCTTCAAGGATCCAGACCATGATTCTCGCCAACACAGGGAGGAGCTTCTATCTTCTGATGAAGACGAAGAACAGGAATATCTAGTAGGCTTTGATGTGTCTCTAGTGGAGCCAGTCATCAAGTATTGCACTGGATTTACAAGAACCTCATGAAAAGCGTTTTAGGGACAGGCTATTCTTTTCCTTAAAGAAGAAAATCACCATGTTTCCACTTCATGAGGTCATTAAAGAGGTCATCCTGGCGGAATGGAAAAAAGGAGACAAAAATTGGAAGCCTTCATCCCGACACTCGAATGTACCTCTTCTCTGATAAGGATGCAGAGTTCTGGGATAGGCTACCTAAGGTTGATGCTGCAGTGGTCGACCCTTCCGGTGGATGTCTCAGCCTCTTTCAGGGATCCTATCGATAAGAGATTGGAGACAGGCCTTAAGCTTCTATTCGTCACTTTAGCTTCTGCCTGCAAACCAGCAGTGGCGCTAACATCCATATCTAGGGACATGAAAGTTTGGCTTGACAACTTGGAGCAATCCAATAATTAAACGGATCAAAGAGCATTGCTGATCGATTCTTTGACTGAGCTGAAGTTGGCCACAGAATATATTATTGGTTCATCAGTGGATCTGGTAAGACTTCAACCCAGGGCTATGGCACTGTCTGTTATTGCTAGAAGAGCTCACTGGTTTCGCTCCTGGAGTGCGGATAATCTATCCATGAATAATCTGTGCTCACTACCTTTCACAGGTCAGATGCTTTTTGGGGAAAGTTTAGACAATATAATCAAGAAGACTTCTGGTGGAAAAAGTGTCTTCTTGCCACAGGATAGGAGGAATAGAAGACCTAGCTTCATTGTCCAGGAGAGTCTAAGGGAGTTTCGAGCCTGCAAGACAGGGAGGGAGTCGACTAGACCCCAATCCAATCGAGGTGGTCACATATTCCATTCAGTGTGCGTCGCCGCAGTTTAGCAGCACATTCTGTGTACTGTGCACAGTTGCAGAATAGGAAAAAATACTGTTAAGTCTTCAAACTGTAAAATATCAAAGTCACATATTCCATTCAGTGTGCGTCGCCGCAGTTTAGCAGCACATTCTGTGTACTGTGCACAGTTGCAGAATAGGAAAAAATACTGTTAAGTCTTCAAACTGTAAAATATCAAAGTCACATATTCCATTCAGTGTGCGTCGCCGCAGTTTAGCAGCACATTCTGTGTACTGTGCACAGTTGCAGAATAGGAAGAAATACTGTTAAGTCTTCAAACTGTAAAATATCAAAGTCACATATTCCATTCAGTGTGCGTCGCCGCAGTTTAGCAGCACATTCTGTGTACTGTGCACAGTTGCAGAATAGGAAAAAATACTGTTAAGTCTTCAAACTGTAAAATATCAAAGTCACATATTCCATTCAGTGTGCGTCGCCGCAGTTTAGCAGCACATTCTGTGTACTGTGCACAGTTGCAGAATAGGAAAAAATACTGTTAAGTCTTCAAACTGTAAAATATCAAAGTCACATATTCCATTCAGTGTGCGTCGCCGCAGTTTAGCAGCACATTCTGTGTACTGTGCACAGTTGCAGAATAGGAAGAAATACTGTTAAGTCTTCAAACTGTAAAATATCAAAGTCACATATTCCATTCAGTGTGCGTAGCCGCAGATAAGCAGCACATTCTGTGTACTGTGCACAGTTGCAGAATAGGAAGAAATACTGTTAAGTCTTCAAACTGTAAAATATCAAAGTCACATATTCCATTCAGTGTGCGTAGCCGCAGATAAGCAGCAAATTCTGTTTACTGTGCAAAGTTGCAGAATAGGAAGAAATACTGTTAAGTCTTCAAACTGTAAAATATCAAAGTCACATATTCCATTCAGTGTGCGTCGCCGCAGTTTAGCAGCACATTCTGTGTACTGTGCACAGTTGCAGAATAGGAAAAAATACTGTTAAGTCTTCAAACTGTAAAATATCAAAGTCACATATTCCATTCAGTGTGCGTCGCCGCAGTTTAGCAGCACATTCTGTGTACTGTGCACAGTTGCAGAATAGGAAAAAATACTGTTAAGTCTTCAAACTGTAAAATATCAAAGTCACATATTCCATTCAGTGTGCGTCGCCGCAGTTTAGCAGCACATTCTGTGTACTGTGCACAGTTGCAGAATAGGAAGAAATACTGTTAAGTCTTCAAACTGTAAAATATCAAAGTCACATATTCCATTCAGTGTGCGTCGCCGCAGTTTAGCAGCACATTCTATGTACTGTGCACAGTTGCAGAATAGGAAAAAATATTGTTAAGTCTTCAAACTGTAAAATATCAAAGTCACATATTCCATTCACTGTGCGTCGCCGCAGTTTAGCAGCACATTCTGTGTACTGTGCACAGTTGCAGAATAGGAAAAAATACTGTTAAGTCTTCAAACTGTAAAATATCAAAGTCACATATTCCATTCAGTGTGCGTCGCCGCAGTTTAGCAGCACATTCTGTGTACTGTGCACAGTTGCAGAATAGGAAGAAATACTGTTAAGTCTTCAAACTGTAAAATATCAAAGTCACATATTCCATTCATTGTGCGTCGCCGCAGTTTAGCAGCACATTCTGTGTACTGTGCACAGTTGCAGAATAGGAAAAAATACTGTTAAGTCTTCAAACTGTAAAATATCAAAGTCACATATTCCATTCACTGTGCGTAGCCGCAGATAAGCAGCAAATTTTGTTTACTGTGCAAAGTTGCAGAATAGGAAAAAATACTGTTAAGTCTTCAAACTGTAAAATATCAAAGTCACATATTCCATTCAGTGTGCGTCGCCTCAGTTTAGCAGCACATTCTGTGTACTGTGCACAGTTGCAGATTAGGAAGAAATACTGTTAAGTCTTCAAACTGTAAAATATCAAAGTCACATATTCCATTCAGTGTGCGTCGCCGCAGTTTAGCTGCACATTCTGTGTACTGTGGAAAGTTGCATATTTGCAGCACATATTCCGTGTAATATGAAGAAGGCGGGTAAAAAGGGACGGGGAAGTGGACGTGATCCTGATAGTTCAGGGCGCGCGTCAGGACGCGTAGAAACTGTGCCTGGTGCCAGAGCACAAGAAAGAAAGACATCCACCATACCTAGCTTCATGTCTCATTTTACAGGGCGTCGCAGGACATCACTCTCGAGGTCCGACCACTGCGAACAGGTGGTCGGTTGGATGTCAGCTGATACTGCTTCCAGTCGGTTAAGCACCACCCTGTCTTCCACCAAGTCCACTCTCAGTAGCCAACAGTCTGGTCAACATAATCCTCACTCTGATCATCCTTCCTCCCACCATAGAGGGTCTGGTCAAAGAAGTGATCCCACACTGGGATATAGTGAGGAGCTCGTCTCATCACCAATCCTTCATTTGACCCTCTCTCCAAGCACGCTTGCAGAGGAACATGACATCTTGTGCCCTGATTCACAACCTCTAGAGGGTACCCAATCACAAGAAGATGACAGATGTGAACGGCATTTAAGGTCAAAGGAAGTAGTGGATGATGATGATGATGAGACACAGTTGCCATTAAATCAACCACTATTACTGTCTCAAGACCTTGATGAGGAGGATGATATACAGTTGTCAATGACTGAGTATGTGGTGGGATCAAGACATGAGGAGGATGATCAGAGTGAGGAAGTGGAGGAGGACTTGGTGGACGATGAGGTGACTGACCCCACCTGGGAAGGTGTAGAGCCGAGCGATGACAGCAGTCCTGAGGGTGAGCCATCTGCAGCACCGCAACAGGCTGGAAGAGGCAGTGGTGTGGCTACAGAAAGAAGGCGGACCGCACCAAACCGGCCCGCAAATGTTCCACGGAGCACCCCCTTGCGTAAATCTACCTTGCCAAGGGGTAGGTGTTCCGCGGTATGGCGTTTTTTTAAGGAAAGTGCGGACGACAAAAGAATTGTAGTTTGCAACCTGTGCCACACCAGAATGAGCCGAGGCATGAACACTAGAAACCTCACCACCACCAGCATGATCCGACACATGGCATCCAAGCACCGTAATAAGTGGGAGGAACGCCTGGATCGCCCATCTGTGTCTGCAGGCCACACCACTGCCTCCTCTTCCCCTGTTTTCGGTGCCGGCCAATCGTCTGTCGAAGGCGCAGGCCCGCATACCTCCCGCCCTGCACCTGTACCATCTGAAGCACCATCAGCGACCACATCCACTTCCCTGTCCCAGCGCAGCGTCCAAATGTCGTTACCCCAGGCATTTGAGCGCAAGCGAAAATACCCAGCCACCCACCCACAGGCCATAGCACTAACCTCACACCTTTCCAAATTACTGGCCATCGAAATGCTGCCATTTAGGCTTGTGGAGACTGAGTCCTTCCGCAGCCTGATGGCAGCAGCTGTCCCTCGGTACGCGGTCCCCAGCCGCCACTACTTTTCCCGGTGTGCCATCCCCGCATTACACCACCATGTGTCCCGTAACATCACCCGTGCCCTGACCAACGCAGTTACTGGGAAGGTCCACTTAACGACTGACACATGGACAAGTGCTTGTGGCCAGGGACGCTACATTTCCCTGACGGCACACTGGGTGAATGTCGTGGAGGCTGGGAGCGACTCGGACCCTGGGATGGCACGGGTGCTACCCACGCCGAGGATTGCGGGCCCTACCTCCATCAGGGTTTCCGCCAGCACCTACGTTATTGGCTCCTCCTCCTCCGTTTCCACCTCCGAATTCTCTGCACGCAGCGCCACTCACCCATCAGCCGGTAGCTGGAAGCAGTGTAGCACTGCAGTGGGGAAGCGTCAACAGGCCGTGCTGAAGCTGATCTGCCTTGGGGACAAACAGCACACGGCCTCAGAGCTGTTGCAGGGGATTAGTCACCAGACCGAGCAGTGGCTCTCGCCACTCAACCTGCAACCAGGCATGGTTGTGTGTGATAATGGGCGTAACTTGGTGGCGGCTTTGGAGCTCGGCAAGCTCACACACGTACCATGCCTAGCGCATGTATTTAATTTAGTGGTTCAGCGATTTCTAAAAACCTACCCCAATGTGCATGATCTCTTGACCAAGGTGCGCCGCGTGTGTGCACATTTCCGTAAGTCCTCAACAGCTTCAGCCGGCCTGTTGAAGCTGCAGCAGCGCTTACAATTGCCAGCTCACCGGCTGCTGTGTGACGTGAGCACGCGCTGGAACTCCACCTTCCACATGTTGGCCCGGCTTTGTGAGCAGCAGAGGGCAGTAGTGGAGTACCAGCTGTTACACGGTCGTCGCCTCTCCGTTCAACTTCCTGTAATCAGAAGTGAGGAGTGGGAATGGATGTCAGACCTCTGTGAGGTTTTACGCAATTTTGAGGAATCGACACAGATGGTGAGCGGCGATAACGCTATTATCAGTGTAACCATCCCACTTCTGTGTCTACTGAAACGCTCGCTGCTCACAATTAAAACCGACGCTTTGCATGTGGAAGAGATGGAAATGCGGGAGGAAGAGCTTACACAAGGTGATAGCCAGAGCACCCTCACTTCGTCTTCTCAGCGACAATTGGAGGAGGCGGAGGAGGAGGAGGAGGAAGACACGGTTGCCTCCGCTACAGAGGGTAGCCATGGAACTTTAGTTCCATCTCTTCAGCGTGGGTGGGCAGAAGAGGAGGAAGAGGATGAGGAGATTGAGAGTCATCCTCCTGGTGAGGACAGCGAAATCTTGCCTGTTGGTACTCTGGCACACATGGCTGACTTTATGTTAGGCTGCCTTTCCCGTGACCCACGCGTTATACGCATTTTAGACAACACGGATTACTGGGTGTTCACCCTTCTGGACCCCCGCTACAAAGAGAATTTCTCATCTCTCATTCCTACGGTGGAGAGGACAAGCAAAATGGTGCAATACCAGAAGGTTCTTGTCGAAAAATTGCTCCAAAATTTTCCATCTGACAACGCTGGCGGCAGAGTACGTGCTACCTTGGCCAACCGAGAAGGGGAGAAAAGGGGAGCACACAGCAGTTCCGACAAAGGCAGGGCAACACTCTCCAAGGCGTGGGACACCTTCATGACACCCCGCCAGCACCCTCAACCTGATGCGCAGCCTAGTGTCACAAGGAGGGAAAAGTTTTGGAAGATGGTGAAGGAGTACGTAGCAGACCGTGTCAGCGTCCTCAATGATCCCTCTGTGCCTTACAACTACTGGGTGTCCAAGCTGGACACGTGGTATGAACTGGCACTCTGCGCCTTGGAGGTGCTGGCCTGCCCTGCCGCCAGCGTTCTGTCTGAGCGGGTATTTAGTGCTGCTGGTGGCATCATAACAGATAAGCGTATCCGCCTTTCCACCGACAATGCTGATAGGTTGACACTTATAAAAATGAACAAGGCCTGGATTTCCCCTGACTTCTCCACTCCACTGGAGGAAAGCCCCGGGGGAACATAAACTCACTTTAGATATGTTATTTACAATGATGGGAATACTCTGTATTCCCATTCACCCCTTCCACCCAAAAAACGGGTATATGGTTGACTCTTAATCTTCTCATCCTCCTCCTCCTCTTCCATATGCCCTGTGATATAATTTTTATATAGGGCCAGCTCACCAGCGGGCCCTGTGATATAATTTTTATATAGGGCCAGCTCACCAGCGGGCCCTGTTTGACAATTTTTGTATAGGTCAGCTCACCAGCGGGCCTTCTCATATAATGTTTTATTGGGTCAGCTCTCTAGCGGGCCCTCTCATATAATGTTTTATAGCGTCAGCTCACTAGCGGGCCTTCGCATATAATATTTAGGATGGTCAGCTCCGCAGCAGACCCTCACCCATAATGTTTTAGATGGTTGGCTCAGTGCACGTTTCCCTCTTAATCATGGCCTCAGTTCAGAAAAATCAAGGAAATTTTTGGGAGAATTTGCCTCTGCGCACGTTTCCCTCTTAATCATGGCCTCAGTTCAGAAAAATCGAGGAAATTTTTGGGAGAATTTGCAGATGATATACAAGTAAATATACAGCAAATACTGTTTGGTAACAATTTTTCGCCTAAAGTCGTTTTTATCTGCCTTTTTGTGTGTTTTACGGTCAGTCTGTAAAAATGGCGTACTACGGGCGAAAGATCGTTCCTAGCAGCGACGTTGGAGTCCAAGATGCATCCAGACATCCTCCCTATGCTGTCCCTGAACCATTTCTGTGGTGTTTCCATAATTTTCTGCCCTTTTCCTATGGACCAGGCACCCTCCCCTCATCAGAGCAGGGGGTGCCTGGTGTAATGCTCGAGTCCTCCCATTGACTTCAATGGGGCTCGGGTGCTCGGCCGAGCACTCGAGCCTCCGGGGGTGCTCGGTCAGAGCACCCGAACACCCGAGCATTGGGGTGCTCGATCATCACTAGGTCTAGCCACAGGTCCCAGGACGTTTTCCAAGATTCTTGTCCTAGTGATAGCAGAACTCAGACTATGCAGCTCCTCTCTCAGTTGGGTTGACTTATAAATCAAGAGAAAAGCCATCTGTCTCCCACAAGGTCTCTGATCTTTCTGGGGGCCGAGCTCAAGACAAAACTATCTCGGGTATTTCTCCCATCTTCCAAGATTTCTCATCTAATGAATCAGGTTTCAGCATTCAGAGCATCAACTCATCATACGGTCAGGCTCTGCATGGGGATTCTGGGTCTGATGTCTTCTACGATTCCATTGATTAGGTGGGCCAGATGGCATATCAGACCTCTACAACAGGCTCTTCTACAACAGGTGGACAACAGATCTGCAGCAGCCTACATAAGGCAACAAGGAGGGACAAAGAGTGTCCAATTGTTAACAGATGTCGCACCCATCATGTCCTGGACTGTCGCAAATCTTGTAGACATCACGGCCATTTATATACCAGGGTCCCAGAACAACCAGATGGACTTCCTCAGCAGATCAACTCTGAATTCAGGTTCTTGGGGCATGAATTGCAGGATCTTTGGTCAGATTGTGGACAGATGGGGCGTTCCGACCATGGACCTAATGGCCTCGTCACAGAACAAGAAGGTACCAAGATTCTATTCAAGGATTTTTCACCCAGCGGCCCTGGGAGTGGATGCATATGTTTTTACGCCCTTCCCGTTAATTCTCAGGGTTTTGAGAAAGGTTGTGCTGGACAGGGCTCAGGTGTTGGCAATCATCCCAGCTTGGCCAAGGAGGCCCTGTTCCTCTTCTCAAGTCTCTAGTAGTAGAGGATCACTGGATTCTCCCTCCACTCCCGGATCTTCTGCACCAGGATCTGATTCTTCATCCCGACCCAGGGTTGCCTGGAAGTTGAGAGTGGCCATCTGATTCAATTGGGTCTTCTTGAGGAAATAATTGTGTTATTTTTAAAGGCTAGGAAACCCTCTAACTCCAGCACCTACTATAGGATTTTGTCCGTCTTCTCCCAGTGGGCACAACTCCATAATATTCCTATTGAGTCTATTTCTGCTACCCAGCTTCTTCTGTTCCTCACTGAGGGTTTTAACAAAGGCCTCAGTTGCAGCACGCTTAAAGTTCAAGTGTCTGCTATTTCAGCCCTTACAAATATTAAATGGGCTACTAATAACTTGATTAGGAGTTTTCTTCCATACTATTATTCGATTAAGACCTCCAGTTAAGAATTTGATCCATTCTGGGATTTGCCGCTGGTTCTGGATGCTCTTACCTCTTCTCCCTTTCAACCCATTGATTCAATTTCTCTGGGGATGCTTTCCCTTAAGCTCTGCCTCTTGGTTGCTGTCGTTTCAGATAGACATGTCTCAGAGTTGCAGTCACTTTCAGTTAAAGAACCATACCTGAGGTTCCTCCATGACAGAGTCATTTTGAGGCCAGCTCCTGAGTTTCTGCCTAAAGTGGTATCGAATTTTCACCTTTCACAGGATATCATTCTACCTACATTCCCTCCTTCAGGAAATGAGGAGATCTGTGCAAAAAGAAACAATTTGGACTTGGTCAGGTGTGTCCAGATTTACCTTCACAGAACCAGTGCCTTCAGAAAATCAGCTGGATTGTTCATCATTCCTTTGGGGTTTAGAGAGGGCCAGGCTGCCTCAGTGGCGACTATCAGTAGTTGGATTGTCTCAGCCATTATCAAGGCCTACCAGACAAAGAAGTTGCCATTGCCCCATGGGATCAAGTGCATTCAACACTAGCAGTATCCACATCTTGGGCGGCAGACGCAGATGAAATCTGTAAGGCAGCATCCTGGTCTTCTACTGCTATCTTTATAAGGCATTACAAATTGGACTTCCATGCCAGACAGGCTTCCCGTTTTGTTCATGGAGTAGTTTCCTTTCCTGGTCATTTCCATGGCAGCATTCACCAACTTCCCACCCTTTTTTTTCTGGCTTTATAACTTAGACACCGGATTGTTCCAGGTGGGATGGTTTTATCTTTTGGTTGAGTTTTGTTTCCTATCTCATTGGTTAAGGAGGATTTGACCCTTTGGTGAATTCTGCCATGAAAATGACCAGGAAAAGTCATAATAAGTATGAAAACATTTTCCTTTTTTACAGATGCTAAATGGAAATATATGATAGTTTCAATTATATAACCCAATTATCCTTAGGTATGTGTTCCTTTAATAAAAATACCATTGTTTTTTATATTAATCTTGTAATCCTATGCTGAGCTGCCCAGTAGCGTAACTATTGTGGTTGCAGGGGTCGTCACTGCAACTGGGCCCGTCACTCCAGGGGACCCAGCCACCCGGTGAACCCCTACTGACACCACAGTAGGAATCCTTCCGCCCTCTGCTTTTTCCTCTGTGTGTGCGCATGCGCAGTCTGAGAATTCAATGAAGTGAGTTCCTTGACTGCTCATGCGATGGGCATAGGAAACAGAAGAGACCGCGAGTACGATGCTGCTCTGTCTGCACGGTTGCAGTAACGGAATTGAAAGAAAAGGAAACTGGAGGTAGGCAGCGGGGGCAATGAAGTCTAGTGGACAGTGGGGGCAATGAAGTTGAAATGGACAGTGGGGCAATGAAGTGGAGTGGACAGTGGGGGCAATGTGGAAGTGCACAGTGGGGTAAATGTGGGGCAATGTGAAAGTGAAAAGTGGGGGCAATTTTAAATGGAGAATGGGGACATAGTGGAGTTGGACAATGGGGTGTACGATGTGGAGGTGGACAATGGGGACATTATGGAGGTGGACAATGTATAAGTGGCATTTCTGGGGTGGAGTTGCATGGTGGGGTCGGGGGGCCCCATGGCAATTTTCGCACCAGGGCCTGGTGATTTCTAGTTATGCCTCTGGAGTCACCTAAATATAATGGTGCAACTGGGCTGAGAAGCATACTAAATATGGCTAAGCCCAGTTGTTTTCAGATCCTAACAAGTTCAGTGTGCTCTGGTATTTACCGTCCAGTACCAGGTCTCTGAGGGCTAAGCCTGCTTCTCCAGCAGGGAGAGTTTTTCCATTACCGCCACCTCATTCTGACTAAGCCCCTCCCACTGTCTCAACTGTCCTGCTTAAGCCCCAGCACTTCATGCAATACTACTAGGTAACTATTTTACCTACAGATGTTATAATAACAGAGACAATGGATGCATTTAAGAGATTATTAAATATATTTATAGCTTAAGGGTTATACTATGCAACGCGTTATACGAAATACAGATTTTTTCTGGTAAGTAGACAAACACCCATCTCGGAGATGGGACAAATTATGTAGATCTCCTTTAAATCTTTATTATTAATATTTCTTTATTAACCACATGCCCCCTGAAATGCCTTTATGTTGCCTCATCAAACATTTTGTCCACGCTTGAGCTGAACTCAGTAACTGCCCATCACCCCATTAGCATGCCTGTCCTGCCCATCACCTCATTAGCATGCCTGTCCTGCCCATCACCTCATTAGCATTCCTGTCCTGCCCATCACTCCATTACCATGCCTGTCCTGCCCATCACTCCATTACCATGCCTGTCCAGCTCATTGGATATGGCCCATATACCCACACCTGATTTCCATTGCACTAGTCCTCTGACCAAAAGCATGAACTTCAACAGAGTATACCTATTATATAATAACTGTCATTCTTGGCAAGGATCAACTATGAGGAACACATGACAAAGAATAACATGTAACAATGATAAGCGATGAAGGGCAGGATGCTGCACCTCTAACTGTTATCTAATATGTTATCTCCACCTTTTCCTGTCCAGGCTGCACCTTTTATGACCCCCTTTAGCTAATCCCAACCCTACACTTTACCATACTTATTTAGCCTACCCAGAATGTGTTTCCCCTGCAAAACATTTCTTTCTGGTCTTTGGAATTGGTGAGACCGCTAAACAGGGTACATAGGATGCATTTATTGCAGGGGCCAGCAACAAAAATGGGGCCCATGTGTTCTGTGCTATTCAGCAAGCTTCATCTGACATTTTCCTGTCTTGTAGCCACAGACATCAAGAGACATAACTGCTTCCAGCAAGTAAGACAAGATAGTGTCACCGAGCCCCTTCCCTTAAAGGCTTAATGGCAATTTGCTGACAGGAGAAGAAAGAAATATATTCTAGCAGTGCAGTAATGCAGTGGGAGAAGCTAACAAGATACTAGGATTTATAGGAAGAGGCACTAGAAGCAGGAAGAGAGACGTAATAATGCCACCTTACAGATACTGGTAAGGCCTCATCTAGAGTACTATGTACAGTTCTGGAGACCACATATCCAAAAGGTCATTAATAAACTGGAGGCCATTTAAAGAGGAGACACTAAAATAGTGCAAGACATTTATGACAAAGACCTTGATATGTATAGCTTGATTGAGAGGAAGGAAATGGGGCATTTGATAGAAATCTTTAAATATATTAAAGAATTCAATAAAGTTCTTGAGGAAAGCATTTTTAAGAAAAAGAGAAATACTACAACAAGAGGGCATAACCTAAAATTAAGCACAGTGATGTGATTGACTGTATTTGCCAGTATACACTGCACCCTTGATAGGAAGGTGACTCCTCCCAACTTTCTAAATGTTGGATGTGAGAAAAAGAAAAAATCCCCAATACAGGGAGATCCCCTTATACTGATGATTTTACCAAAATTTTGTACTTACCTCTTGCCTCTCTTCCATCTAAGCTTCATTAATGTACCCAGCAGTCTTCTTGTAGTGTAGTCTTCCTCAACACTGATGACGAATGATGCAGAAAAGCCCTTTCAGGTCCTTTTTTTCAGTGTGTATGGAGTCTGGACATTGACAGAAAGGTCATTGAATACTTTGCGCATCATGAGAGTGGAGGAAGGCACACTGCTGGGTACATTACTTACTGAAGGCTGAAGATTAAAGTGGTGAGATATGTTCCTGATGGTCCACCAGATAGAATTTTCTTCTTATTCCACAGGCAGACGAATAAAGAGTATCCCAGAATATAAGGTAAAGTTCCCTTTTCAACAAAGTGTCTTGTAATGCGCTACAAAAATACTGAAAATAATTATTTGACCAAAGAATAGGCAGCTTCAAGACATATGTGAACACAACCACGTTTTGTGTAGTAGAAAACAAATACTGTATATGTCCAAGCGCCTTATGATCAATCCTATTTTGTATTAACTATAAAAACCAATAACCATTAACTAACAAATATAATAAACCTGTAATTAAATACCACCCATATGTTGTCCAAAGAGTATAGAGATATGAAGGGGCAAAAGAGCACTTGTACAAACGACTCCTAATTTGATTAATTTAGTTTATAGCATAGCCTCTAGGATATTTTTACAATACTTATACCTTTATTGACAGGTGGTGCATGTTTAAGCCTTTCATCAGTGAGTGTTTTTGCTTGAGGTTGTTGAACTGACTAGCCAGCCGGCTTTTAAAAGTATTTTGTGTAGGACAGCTAATGCCAGTGTAGGACTGACTATATATTTATCCGTTATGTATATTGGTATTGAGTGTTAACACTGTATATATATTTATTCCATTTGTTGATGTGCCTCGGTGGGGTCTTTCTTTAAGGTGCGGGTGACAGGTGCATGCGCCCTTGAGCCGATTAATATATTTTTTTCGGAGCTTCTTCTCCATGGCTTGTGGTGGCACCCTTTAGATGCTCGCTGATAGGTAAGGCAGGGCTCAAAATTTCCACTCGCCACTAGCCAATGGCGAGTGAAAATTTAGCCCTGGCGAGTAGAAATTCAGCCCTGGTGGGTATGTTTTGGCTTGCAATGGTGAGTAACTTTTCAGGTCTGGAATATTGATGTAAAGTAATAAGCTATTTCTTTAATTATAACATTGAACAGAGTTATCAAATTAGGAGTCGTTTGTACAAGTGCTCTTTTGCCCCTTCATATCTCTATACTCTTTGGACAACAAATGGGTGGTATATAATAACGGGTTTATTATATTTGTTAGTTAATGATTATTGCTTTATATAGTTAATACAAAATAGGATTGATCATAAGGCGCTTGGATATATATTGGTTACATATACAAGGTTCCCTTTTCAGCCTAAAATGTCTGAAAAAAACAATGTGTGTGTGTGTGGGCCCTTTCTTGGGTTTTGTCCTAGGGCACTATTGTTTGCTGTGGTTATAAAATAAAAGAGTGAGGGAGAGATAGAGAGAGAGAGAGACATTAGTGTTAACATATATTTTTTCACAGAAAGTTTCTCACAGACATGTGTAGGGAGGATGACAGTTAGATGTGTACCACATAATGCATCCATTTAAGTCACTGGAGGTTTAGACTAGTGAACTGACACATGTAGATGTGCTGCATGCACATTCAAATGTATGCCATCAAAACCTGTCAGTTTCTTGGATTCGTACTGTATGTGTCTGTACCATATATGTTTATTCTGTAGCACTGAAAAGGTATTACAAGTAATTTCCCATAATCCCTTGCAGTTTATGGTAACCTCTGAGTTTTTTTTTAATTCATGGCACAGTTAACTCAATGGAAACATTTTAAGAAATGTTAAGGCATTGTAAAGCTCAATGTGAATAGGATGGATGTGCACTCTGGGATGAAGCACATGTATCGCTCCTGGTGCAGTAACCATAGGAACACAGTAGGAGAACACACTCACTGAGATGTGCAAAAATCAGCTCACTCTGAACTGTATTGAATGCAATGAAACATACAACATTTCAGGGCTCAATGCCTGACGACGTTGTATGTTTCATTACATTCCATAAAGTTCAGTGATAGTTAATTTTTGCACATTTCCATGAGTGTGTTCTCCTACTGTGTTCCAGAGGCATTGTAAATACATACATTATCTTTGCTTCATTGAAAACCCATGTTATCCTGACTAACACTACATTGGTCTGGCTCTCAAATACTTGACCATAACTGCAGGGTCAGGTGAAGGATTCCACTTCTTCCAGCTTGGTTGATGACTGGTTATAAGGTATCTGAGAAGAGTTAACCTTCCTGCTCACACTTGATATTACTATTGATCATGCACTAAAGCACAGCTTTTTCCTATGTACACATAATGTTGGGTTCAAGCAGTGTGGAAACTTGTCTTTCAGACCACAATCAAGCTATAAGAAGAGGAAGCCATCATCTGAACCCAAAGTAATCTGGGGGAAACCAACTGTACCACAGAGATCAAATAAAAATTCTCAAAATTCCAATTTATTTAATAAGACTTTATCATCTTTATACTTTTAACATTCGGTTCAGCAGTCACATTCTGACAGAGGATCAGAATTGAATTGTCAAATTCCATTTCTTCCCTAAAACACACCTTTGGACTAGATCCAGCAAGGTAAACCGGAAGGGGTGGTGGTGGTAGTGGTGGTCGGGAATTGCTCCCCGTTGTCTCCTGCCTGATCCCCGGTATCCATTTGAAATGTCACGTCTTAAAGTGTCGCCTGTCTTTGGGCGTGTCATTCCGAATGGCGCTGTAGCATGTTCCATCTTAAAGTGTCGCAAATGATACATGTTGCGTCATTCCCAATGGCGCATTCACCATATCGTGCGTTAAAGAGTCGCAAATAGAATATTGCAATAAGGACGCATTAAGGAAGCAATATATGGGTGCAATAAGGACGCAACTTAAGGTTGCAATAATGATGCATTAAGGATGCATTAAGGACGCAATACGTGTGCAATATGGGTGCGCAATATGGGTGCAATATGGATGCAATATGGGCGCATTAAGGACGCAATATGGGTGCAATAACGACGCATTAAAGACACAATGTGGGTGCAATAAGGACGCAATATGGGGGCAATATGGGAGCAATATGGGGGCAATATGGGTGCAATAATTAAGCAATATAGGTGCAATATGGGTGCAAATTGGCATTAACAGCGCAATTTACTTTCTTCACTGAGGAGGAGCTGAGGATACTTGTCCATTATATGGACAAGTATCTCCCAGATAGGCTCAGGGCTTCTGTGGACTCTGCATTTCGCAGGTACATTTTTAACAAAATGGGCTGCAAAATGCAGAGATCCAGTGGCTTCACGAGGACCAGGAGGCAGGTGGTCTGACCTCAAATGAAGAGAGGCAGGAACACTGCGCACTATTCGTGCAGGTATGTTTGCTTTCATTTTTATTGCTGGGATGGATATGGTTTTTATAACATAAATGTAATTCATATGTTTTTTCATGTTCATACACTTTACTTTTTAACTTCCCTCCTAGCGCGCAGCAACCCACCCCGAAGGGCCCCTCCTGATCCTCAGGTGGCCACCAAATCAATGGTCCTGCAGCCTACAAGTAAGTATTTGGTATGGAATGTACGCAGTTTACATTTACAATTTAGAATCATCTTACACATACTGACATATATTTATCAATGTATTTATAGGCCGCACAGCATCCACATCACGAAGGCTCTCTAGGCGTGCTCCACCTCCTCCTCCTCCTTGTAAGTACCATTGTAAGCCTTTACAATGTAGGTGACAAATCACTAACTAATAACTACTAGGTAATGCTAACCTTTTTTATCACTTACTTTTTAGCACACACAACTGGACATGGAAGGCACTCTGCAGCAGCTTCACCCTCTCCTCCTCGTAAGTATTCAATGACTATAACTATAAAAATTAAGCACACTACTGTGAGCACTACCAAACACATAACTTGATGATATTTTTTTACTATTTCTTAAAAGATCCCATCTTCAAAAGGAATACATCTAACAAATGTAATTACTAGATGTATTTACTTTGCAAATTGGGTCTTGTGTCATAATAGTATCTGTACAATTCACACATTAACATTCTTTTTAAAACATCTCATCTTCAAAAGGACATTTAACACATATAAAAAATGCAATTACTAGTCGACACACCCATCCTTGCATCGCCTCACTCACGAGACGCAATCATGCTCAGTAGAGACTGGCTGAACGTGAGCAGTCTCTACTGCACATGACTGCATCGTGACAAACATCATAGCGAATTATGATCCCCCATTTGGCTGAGCACCATCCCCACCACCTTTATTTAATCCGTATTTTGCTAGATTGTAACAGTCTTACTTCTTTTTTTAATAACAAAACAAAACAAAATATACGTATAATCCCTTCCTCTGTCCTCTCATTGGGGGGGGGGTCTCTAGGTCAGGTGTAGTGGTGGCAAAATTTGAAGGCGAAATAGACCTTTTTGCCAGGCTTGGAAGCCTTGAGCTGCTAAGCCTGGGGAAGTGTATCTGACTATAAAAGGGATCCTTGCAATGGCCATTCAGCTACAATCTTCAGTGCTATTTGGAGCTGTTTTAGTGCAACTGAATTGCAAAAATTCAGTATCCATACTAGGGCTGGATTTCCCAATAGGAAGAGTAGAGCTTCAAATTTTGAGAAGCACTGCAGCTGTGCTGGCCACACCTACATTCTGAATGTGGGGTGTGGTCAGAGCAATCACAGTGTTGCTGTACCAGTTTTATAGACCTTTACAGACTATTATTTAACTCTATGGATTCTATAGAAATCTCCAACTCTTTGTTCTTGCTTGTTATAAGCCAAGAGTATTTTCTGTGCCAGGAAACAGTGTACGGGACTGGGGTGGGATGTTGTGAGGAGTGGGGGAGTGGCTATGGGCAGAGATAAGGGCACCTAGAGTGCCTTGCCTAGGGCACCTGAGATGTAAATCTCCCACTGTAACATGCCCACCAGAATATAATAACAGAATCTCAGCCTATGTTATTTTATTCGAAAACATTATACACCATATACGCAATGAGCATGGAGTCATTCTAGGGGTCAAATGGATGCTAGAAATGTTTTCAGTCTTCTATTGCTTTCAGGGAATTCAAAGCATCATTCAAATCAATGTTCGTTGGATAATTTGTATTATAATAATATAATAATAATAATTTGTTATTTTTATAGCACTTTTCTCCCTGTGAGACTCAAAGCGCTTTACAAATATATAAATAGACATAAAATTAAGAGTTCCTTATGGTCACATGAGTTGACTGAATGCCTGATTGACAGCTGTAAGTCTCATGACGTAACTTACAACAAGCCCCGGAAATAAAGTTTAAATACTGTGATTAAAAGCATAATCGGTAACACTGCCCCTGACAAAGCCGCAGGACAAAACGTGTTGGGCGATTGACAAATGGGGGGAATACTCTGTGGGAATTAACTTAGCCAGTCAGTTAGCATAAGAAATACATTAGCTAGACAAGCCTTTAGTGAGATCCTAAACAATTAAAACGGAACTAAGAGACGCTCTTCCATGATCGGCGTGGCCGATGGAAGTGTGCTTCTGTACCTAATAGGTTACCTTGCTTCATAAAACTGATTAGCAATACTGATCGATTCTAAATTACTTAGATCTGAAAAAAACCTCCAAATAATTACAGTTACATAGAAAGATTAGGTTCCTGAATTATGCAGAACTGCATTGACTCCAATTAAAGGTCCATTCTGATCTACTACCTATGGAAAGTAAATAAATATTTGTTGCCAGGTAGCAATATTCATTTAAACGGACGGCAGAAGGTTTGGAATACTGAACTATACTGTTCTCCCTGTGAGGTAGAGATAGTATTAGAATAGATATAATGATCAGTGATCAAAGCTAATATTTTGTAAGCATGTAGCCCAGTGAAGCACTGTAGAGAACAACTAATAAGTGTCACATACAGTTTAGTCCATTCTTTCGTGTGCTGAGTACGGAAAACTAAGACTGTGATACACACAATTACCAACTACAACCTCAAAGAATTTTTAGATACACTATGATACTGTGTGGATAACATAAAGGCTATATAGTAATAATTTATACAGTACAGAATTGTGACACTTATAAAAGAAATGATCTTCTGTAGCTGCTCTTAAACTAGTAGAAATAGGAAAACCACATAGAATTATTCTTAAAGTGGTTTCCAATAGACTCATTACATCTGACTGCAATTAACTAGCATGCTTACTTAAAGGAAGTGTAAGAAGCTATACTGACGTAATAGGCTTAGTCTCCCATATCCCTAGATTTATACCATTATTTGGTGGGTAAATTTGCTCACTGTTGTTAAAGGTTCCCAGATTTTGATACTACTCTACTGTGAAGGAACAGATATATGTTTGTTTTTAATTTAGGCCAATAAAGTTTTAATTTTAAACGGTATCAACCAAGAGTAACTCTGTTTTGTCAGGGTTCACTTTTAGCCAAGTAGCATTCATCCATTCTATGAGGTCTGCTAAGCAACTGTTGATGAGGCATGTTGGGTCTTTAGTATCTGGAGCAAAGGAGAAGTAGAGTTGTGTGTCATCTGTGTAGCAATGATATCTTAGGTTGTGTCGCCTGATGATGTCTCCCAGTGGTAACAAGTAAATTGTGAATAGCATAGTGGACAATATGCAACCTTATGGAACTCCGCAGGCTACTTCTGTTGGTACCGATGAGCAAGATCCTGATGTTACTCTCTGTGATTTACCAGTTAGGAATGATTTTAACCAGTTAAGAACTGTGCCTCCTAGACCACGGATGAGAGATCCAAGAGGATTAGGATGGAGTAATCACCTTTGTCTCTCGCTAAAAGGAGATCATTTAGAACTCGGACTAGAGCTGTTTCCGTGCTGTGGCGGGATCTGAAACCTGACTGGAAAGGATCAAAGATGTTATAGTTTGATAAATGGGCCTCCAGTTGAGTTGCCACTACTTTTTCAATGATTTTTGCCAGAAATGGAAGGTTGGATACTGGTCTGTAATTTGCTATGCAGTCTGGGTCTTTAATGAAGGTTTCTTTAGGAAGGGTTTTACCACTGCTTCTTTTAGAGGATCTGGGAAGTTTCCAGTTTTAGTGAACACTCCACTATTTTTTGAGGGTTGTGCCAAATGTTTCAGTGCATGCAGATATAAGATGAGTTGGGGCAGGGTCTAAGTCACATGTAGTGGGAGCACTTTTGAATTGATATTCATTGGGGTGTTTGGTAAGAGTGGCTTTGCCCTCTGGGTCATGTGTCCTGCGCCACCTTCTCTCGAGTTTATGGCCTGTGTTGTGAGTTTTGATAGTGAGTATGTGTGATGGTGCAATGCTTTCTAGGGTGTCTATCATGGTTTTGTTGTAGAGTTGGACTAAGGAGCCGGGGTATTCACAAGTGCCCATCAGTTCACTTAGATCCATATTTGATGTTATGTCCAATGGAGTCACCCCTTTTAGTGAGCGGTGTTTGACTAGGTTCTGAGGCTGTGGTCTGGTTGATTGTGATCCAATGGAAAAGTGTATGGAGTGGTGGTCTGACCAAAGTGTATGGAGTGGTGGTCTGACCATACAACTGGATTTACAGTTACTGGCGAAACTTCTAGTCCACACTGGAGCACTAGATCAAGCATATGACCTTTTCTGTGGGTGGCAACGATTTGTATGAAGCCAAGCGCACACATCAGGCTGAGGAGGTCCTGCCCAAGTTAGGATAGGGTGTCATCAATCCAAGTGTTGAAGTCTCCCAATATAATCCATCTAGAGTGCTCAAGGATTAAACCAGTCAAAAGGTCTGAGAGTTCTTGAATAAATCTCTTCCCATCTCCTGGGGGTCTGTATATTAACAATATCCAAAATCCTTTATCTATTGAGATGCTAGCAGCTACACATTCAAAAGAATGGGATGTATGGACTGATAATGGCCTGGGGTTTAAGGATGATTTGACACAGATCATTACTCCACCTCCCTTGCGCTCTTGTCTCGGGCGGTGGAACACTGTATAATTGCCTGGAACAGCTGCTTCTAGGATATGCCCTGCACTGTTATCTAGCCATGATTCTATAATGCACGCTAATTCACATGTTTCAATAAGGTTGGCGATAATAGCTGTTTTATTCTTTATTGCTCTGGCATTGCACAGGATTGATCTAATAGGACAATCTTGGGGTTCTGAGTTCTTGCTCTGTACTTTGGAAATTATGTGTCTTCTTAATGGGGATCACACAAAGAAGTTTCCTTGATTTGAATGTCTGCTTTTTGTGGCTTCTCGATTGAATCACTTCAACTGGATTTTCAGGCAGAAGTGGCAGAGTGGCTATGATAGGAGATTGAACTTAAAGTTTTGATTTTCCACCATGGCAGCACCTGTGAGTGCCTTTGAAGCCAAGCGATTTTAGGGTAACCACTTGCGAGGGACTGAGTGGAGAGACTGCTTTTTGGGGTTGTAGGAAATACAGATAAGAGGAAGAATAGGTGATCATTCCCTCAGCAGTGAAGAGGTTAAATAGCCTCTGAATTTTGCAGGGATGTCAGCTGTGGGGGATGATCACTTTGTCCTGTTCTATAGGATGCAGGCAAGTGTGAGGTGGGGAATTTTGCATTTCAGGATGCACTTCAGTATTAGATACCTATAATTGATTTGCTCCAGAAAGGTATTCACTGTGATTCCTCAGAATGGTGCTTTTACCTTTTCAGTGGCAGAGGTAAGTGAAAAGCATTGATAAAGTATGTATTTAAAACCCCTTTTGGCAATCAGAGGTTTCAAGAGAAATCACCTGTATCCTGTTCTTTTGCCCAGTCTAGGTAATGTGGACTAACCTCATCTTAATTTAGCTAACCTGAGGAGATATATACCATAAGGATTTTCTAATCATCCTACTACATTGTTATTCTTTGGGACCAAGTTGCTAATAAGTCAGCTGTTACAGGTACTTATGAATAAGCTCCCAATAATAATTTGTAAGTTGAAATAAAATTGCACTTGATCAGTTAAAGGCTAAATAAAAGGAAATGGTGCTTTTGAATTTGAGCTGTAGAAGCAAAACCCATAATGCTTCTGGCACAGTGCTTCTTTTACCACAAAATGCTTTGCAATGTGTTGTGTAACTCTCTGGCATTTAAAGGGATAAATCTGTATGTACCACCAAAAACATTTTTTCTACTGTCATGAAATGTGTTGCCATCTTAGTTTTTTTATTTAAAGGGATAGTAATTTTTCACAATAAAAGCAGCTCCAATTAATCTTCATAGTATTTGGGCCATGGAGAGGGTTATTTCAATACTGTCAGAGTTGTAGTTCAAGAGTAATTGAATGATAAAGTTTCCCCCTCCTGTCCCTTTTACTGATGTGACACTGCTCACCTCAGAGCAACAAGGTGGTGTCCAGATGGCTTGCAGAGAGGGACAATCTTCAATTAGCATAAAGGGAAAAACCTGAGAATCAGGGTTTTCATTGTTCTCACAGTAAGAAGATTGTCCCTTAAGACCAGATTCCACATCTGAGGGGAGGTGGCTTAAACTAGGTAAAAGGGGTGGGAGGGGGATACTTTATCATTCAAGTACTTTTGAACTACAACTCTGACAGTATTGAAATATCACTCTCTATGGCTCAAATACTATGAAGATTCACTGGAGCTGCTTTTATTTTGAAATATTAATATCCCTTTAAGCTGCATGTATCAACATTGGTCTTCTACTGCCATGAAACAAACTGTTTGCCTAATCCCTCATTTAAGCCAAAGAGTTTGTTTTAAACCACAATTTATTGTTTATTCTCTGTTTGCAAACCTGTGGACCTTTAACATTGCTTAATTAAATTCATTTATGTTTGAGAAACAGACAGAGACATATACCCATCAGAGTTCAACAGTCCATCATTCTTCAACTTTCATGTGTTGCTTTAATTAAGTATTGTTGCACCTTTTTGGTCGGAGACAGAGCATACTTAATGCATTTGATTGTAATTGTATTTAAAATTATTACATTAAATTTCTGTAAAAACCTAATACTCGAGCACCATTGTGTTTAACCTTTGAGTGGCAGAGGGGGTTCATCTAATTTTGAAGCCATGTGTTGAACAACCCCTGGCACTCAGAGGTTAAACCATTTTCCTCTTTACACCTATGCCCAAAACTCATTAAGTGCTATTTTATCCCAGTATTTTCTTCATTTCTTTATCCAAATCTTTTCTTTTCTTTGTTCTCCTTTTACAGCTCTCTCCCTCCCACCCACATTGTCTTTTAGAACAGTACTGCAGAAAAAACCCACATATAATTTGTTACAGATAAACCTCAAATCCTTGCAAATCCCTTGAAATAGGAGAGAGAATTAACCTTGTACAACTGTATGTAAGAAGCTGGAAATAGTAATTTTCTTTCTCCTCGTCTTGGAATCCAGCTGTATTTGAAGCAGCAAAGTAATTTATAAAAGCATGGTTTTGGGTTTGCAAGAGGGGGTCTGTGACCTTTTAGTTTATCCTGCCTTCTGCATATTGCTGACGCTAATTGGATCACATCCTCTATCTCCTATTCTGACCAGAAAGTGTGACGTATTCTATCTAGACAATTTTCCGATAATCTTGATCCTGTTTTCCTTGGGTTGCATTTGATCAGAGATCATGACCCTGAGGTTTTATGAAGCTGTCTCATAGTACATCATACAGTGCAGTCATTGTCAAGGCTGGATGTATCATAAAATAGAGTAAGCCACTCCCTAGATTGCCACATTTTCAGGGGAGCTGGCCACACCTATATTCTGATTTGTGGGTGTTGTTAGAGAGATCCCAGTTCCTCTGTACCGGACACCCACTCCTAGTTTGTGGTAGGCAGTTTATTTACCTGTTTACATAACCCTTTTCTGACCACTACTTAACTGTTTGGCTGCTAGAAAGATATCCAACTCATTGTCAAGAGGTTAAAGGTATAGTAATGTTTCACAATAAAAGTAGCTCCAATTAATCTTCATAGTATTTGGGCCAAGGAGAGAGTTATTTCAATACTTCCGAGTTGTAGTTCAAGAGTAATTGAATGATAAAGTATCCCCCTCCCTCCCGTTTTACTGATGTAACTCTGCTCAGCTCAGAGCCGCAAGGTGTTGTCCAGGTGGATCGCAGAGAGGGAAAATATTCAATTTGAATAAGGGAAAAATCCTGAAAAACCTGTCAAAGGGGCAGGGTTTTCATTGTTCTCACAATAAGAAGATTGTCCCTTGCTGTGAGCTGTCTGGTCTCAAGACCAGATTCCACATCTGGTGGTAGGAGAAGGATACTTCTCATTCAATTACTCTTGAAGCACAACTCTGACAGTATTGAAATAACACTCTCTACGGCTCAAATACTATGAAGATTAATTGGAGCTGCTGTTTTTGTAAAACATTACTATACTTTAAGTGCTTAGATGTTATTTAACTAAGTGCCAATAGTCTGAGTGCTTGTATGGTAAATACTAATTCTATTTTCTGCCTCAGGCAACTATGAATGGGTAGGGAATGGAGTCAAGTGAGGAGAGGGTATGTGGCTATGTGTGGGGAGTGGGGTTAAGGCTGCCCTAAGTGCCATGGGGCACTTAGAGCACTGAATTATGGAGGGATATGTACTAAGTAAAGTCTCTCAGGGGAGTGAAAGATGTCAAATTTATGTGTTATTGGAAAAAATTCACTAAAGTAGTGATTAGCAACATTGGTCCTCAGGACAAACCAGCAAGTCTAGTTCAAAGGATATCTCTCCATGATCACAAGTGGATCAGTGAACGCTTAAGTAGTTCTTATCAAAGGTATTAAAACTACCCCTGTTGTGTGTCCTGAGGACTATAGATGGAACTTGTTTCATTAAAATATGTAATATCTCTACAAATTGACAAAGAGACACCAAAGACTAGGATAGGAATTGCAGATATATATTTCAAAGTAAAGACATGCTATTTTAGGGTAGTGTTTCTCAGCCAGTGTATCACGTCAGTTTGTTGTGTCACTGAACTCTCCTACCTCTGTCCAAGCTTTGAAAATGGATGGAAGGTACCACCACAACATATTCTGATCTTACCTAACATAGGTCCTAAGTCACAGCTGTACACTGCTTTATATGAAAACTATAGTCTTCCTGTATAGTAGTCATATGATTTTGCTGTGTATATGAGAGATAGTGTACGTGTTCATGTACCTCTTAAATGTCACATGAATTTCAAATATTATTCAAGGATATTAATGAGAAAAATGACTGGATATCACTGCAATATTGCAAATGCACCTTTATGTTTTCATAACAGACAGGGCTGCTACCAGGCTGGTAAAATGAGTATTTCCCCTGATTTTCATAACAGTAAAGGATGAAAACCTGTGAATCTCCATCTGTTGTTGGACTACAATTCCCATCTTTATCTTCTGAGGTTGATAGAAGTTGCAGTGCAATAACACTAACAATTCAAGGGTTGCACAGCACTGCTTTGTGCTGAATGGGGCTATGGCACCCCTGTTCTTCACACACAGTATAAGCAGGCCTCTTAGTCACAGATTTAGTACAAATTGCTGCTACTTTAATAGCACTTTCCAGAAGCCTCTATCAAATGTTTCATGGCAGTAGCCCAGCTCAAATCTACAAGATCCTTCATCCAATGTAATAATTAAAGCAGACCTATTATTTTAAGAACAAATTATCCTTCTTTTTCCAAAATGGGCCTTTTCTTTTTCTTTCTAATTTTAGAGTTTGACATAAGTTGACCATTTCTCTGGTCATCTGAAGTTGACTATGCTCAGAATCACTGCTAGGTGTCTCAATAAAGTACACAAAATGTGGTTAATATAAAAAAAAGAAAATGGTGCATCTAAGAAAAACAATAAACATAATATAATGTAAACTTAAATTTTTAATCAATAGGCAAAAGTAACATAGCAACATAGTAACATAAGCGATGAGGCTGAAAAAATGGCAGCTGTCCATCAAGTCCAGGCTTTGCCATATCACTAGAGATGGCCAAAAATGTTTGCCTCAAACTGAAATTGGTGAATAATTGCACTTCCCGTTTGGCGAGTAATTTTCCTCGAAAAGTGTACTTTTTTCTCCTAGCTCACTCCATTGAAATCAATGGGAAAATTGTATTTACAAACAAATATTATTTTATTTCCCAAAGACATAGTATAAAAGGGGCATGAGGGTGCCTGTGTTGGTGGGGAAACAGGGAATGTTTTTTTCAGGGGGGTTGTTTACTGGGATTGGGGTCAATTAATAAAAAACCCTAAATACAATTAACCCCCCCATAAGCCATGGTATAAAAGGGGTCTGAGGAGGGTGCCTGTGTTGGTGAGTGGAGTCTGGGGAATGAATCAGTTGAACAGGGACTTTGTTTTGGGGGGTTTCTTGACTGGTATTGGGGGGGACAGCTAATATATAAATAAAATAAAATAAGAAATTTGTATTTAACGTGATAGAGACAGGGACCCCCTGATGTAAGCTGCCATTGGGGTGGACTGATACTTGATGTGACAGAGTTTTTTCTAGAGGATGATTTGTAAGATTTGTTGTTAGAGGCCCAAGCCCTGAGGGAACATTGATTTATAGTATAACCCCCCCCCCCCAATTTTTTTTTTTTTTTGTAGGACAATGGTCATTGTCAATTGCCCTGATGTAGATGTGGAATTTGCTACTGCTGTTCTTGCTTCTGCTGTTGAGTTTTTTAAGCAGCAGGATGATTAGGCAGCTCAGGGGGAATGGGATCAACAAGAGCAGTAACACGGGTGATGGATGATGAAGGTTTCACTTGTCACAACTAGTTCCAGTGATGTGCCTGGGGCAGCAACAGCACAATAAGTAGCACCCAATATATGTGGTGAAAAAAACAAGTTGGCCAATAATTCTTCTCAATTTGCTCCTCCTCCGAAAATCATGGGTGTGTAGAATATACATTTTTCCCTCAAGAGCAGGAACTGTGCCTCTTATCAGCAACTGCACTGTGCACAGCATGATAGATAACACTTGGGGGCACTACTGTATCCAAACACCATGACACCAGAAACAAAGTAATGCTGCTGTCACTATACCCCTTGTCCAGACCCCACTATGGACACATGACAACTTGCTATCATTTGGCGGGGAAGGTAATGATGAAGGAGGTGGAAAAGCAGAATATGTAGTTACCCTAGAGGAAGAAGGTGATGGCGAGGTAGTTGATTCGCATGTCTTAGAACTTCCAGCCTCTGTCTGGGTTTCTCTATTCTTCCTCCTCTTTAAGCTTTGCCTCGCCTCCTGTTGCCTTTCTGGAGAGTCAGGGGATACAACAACAGCGGTGCTCGATTTCTGCGGTGGGTGTTTGGCTTTAACATGTTTGACATAAATGTCATGGTGTTTGTTTTTCATGTGTGTTATCACGGCAGTTGTGCCAAGATGTGTTCCCTATTTTCCCCTTCTCACTGACTTGTCACAAATTGTGCACAGTGCCGCTGGTGATAACTGCACTGTGCCTGCCCCAAGAGTAAAATAGTTCCACACCCATAACGTCAGGAGATAGGGAACAGGTGGAGAAGAGTGGCCTCTTTCCTCTTCTCCTCCACATTCCCCTTCACTGGCTGGGGCAGAGAATAATGTTGCTGCTGTTGCTGCAACTGCCTCAGAATTAGCACTGCAACTAGCACCAGAAGTAATGCTGCTGCTGGCAAGAGGATCCTGTCCTAGTCCCACATCAATTGTTGGCCCCATTCCCAGTGTGTCCATGGTGGTCTATGGCACACTAGCCTACTCCTCAGCGTCCTGTTGCCCTTACAATTCAGCAGCAGTGGGAATCAAAGCAGTTGAAAACTCCGAAAATTCCAAAAGCTTATTGATGTTGGTGGTGGTGGTGATGCTCATCCTCATCCCTGTCTCCAATTCCTTCTCAGTTTGGGCTAAAAAGGCAATCAATGTCTCTTCCACCCCAGCTTTTCCACCATCACCCCCCCCCCCCACTAATCCCTTTGTGCTGCTGCTGGTCTATTACAGACATCTTACTGCCGATCTGTGCTCCTGGTGGTGGAGGTATTATTACTGAGCCTGCTATCCATTTGTGTAACACTTACCTGTCATCCACTGTCCTTCTTCTTCTTCTGTCTTTCTTCTTCTGTTTTCTCTGATCTTATTTCTTCTTATCTTCTTATTCTTGTTTCCTGTAAAATAAAATTAAATGTCACTGTAAGTTTTTTTTTGAATGACCCCAAGATATGCCATAGTGCTCAAAGGGTTAAATGCAGTGTTGCATATCCTTTAAAAATATTATCCAGCCAATCATTTAAAATAAATATGTTTTTCCATCATCAAAATGCCATTCCCATGCTTAAAGAAAATTCCACTGCGGCCACCTCTGCTGGAGGTGGCAGCAATGTCTACTGGCACAGACTCCCCCCCTCCATATGTAGGTTTACTTTTAAAAGGTCACACACAAAAGAGCATATGACCAAACAGCACATTAACTATATTGCCACAATAAAAATGGTGACCTGAGAATCTTGCACTGCATGAAAGCTTGAGATTCTCAGGTTGCGCTTTGAAAGGTCACAAAAAAAGGGTTGATGAGCGCTGCTCCAGGCATAGAGAGAGGCCTGGAGCAGAGCTGGATGTCGCTGTATTCTCTGGCACGGAAAGGGTTAAAGACTCGATGACAGGATGTCACTTTCTCTTAGTGTCACTTTCCTGCCAAAGATCAACCTGAAATGAGCATTCTGCTGCTCTGGGCTCTCTCTTTCTCTATCTGTGTGCAGACTGACAGAGCAGAGCCAGGAGCAGCACTCACAATGTAGCACTTGATGGGTGCTGCTCCAGGCTCCACTCTGTCAGTCTGCACACAGAGAAAGGGAGAGAGCAGCAGAGTGTTCATTTCAGGTTGATCTTTGGCAAGAAAGTGACAGTAAGAGAAAGTGACGTCTGGTCATTGAGTCTTTAACCCTTTCGTGCCAGAGAATATACCCACATCCAGCGCTACTCTGGGCCTCTATCTCTGCCTGGAACAGCGCTCATAAGCATTTTTTTTGCAAACTTTCATAGTGTGACCTGGGAATCTTGCGCTTTCATGCAATCCGAGATTCTTAGGTCACCATTTTCATTGTGGCGACATAGTTAATGCACTATTTGGTCACAAGCTCTTTTAAAAGGATACCTCATATGTACCTGGGTCGTTGCCAGACTATCAGTGAGGGAGTTTTGAACAGAGGCTGGCTTTTTACATAGCCATTCTCTGTTCAAAATGGATGCCAGCCTCCAATTGGCTGGAATGTTATGCTTACGCACCTCCCAGCCAATCATTTTCAAGGGGGAGTGGGATGATGAAACCCGGCAGTAGAATTTCCTTTAAGCATGGGAATGGCTTTTTGGTGATGAGAAAACATATATTACATATTTATTTTAAAAAGACTGGCTGGAAAATATTTTGAAAGGATATTCAACACTGCATTTAACCTATTTTAACTATGGCATTTCTTGGGGGCATTTTTTTTTTAAACTTACATTGAGATTTCATTTTATTTTATAGGAAACAAGAAAAAGAAGATAAGAAGATTAGAGAAAACAGAAGAAGGAAGATATAAGAAGAACATGGACAGTAGCTGAGCATGGTGCTGAAGACTCTACTGGACATCAGGATTATCGATATGCGTTTATTATCAGGGGCTATATTTTTTAAGTTAATCGTAGAAACCCTGTGAGTGCCAGTGGGGTATGCGTACCCTACTGGAACTCATATGGTTAATTCTATTAACATTTTACACATTTCTTAAGTACTTTGGATGAATTGATATGAGTCTTAGGGCCCCAAATAAATACATCCATTGGTGAATTAGGTTTTTCTCTTTCAATTCCTGCATCTGCACTTTGGGGATCCGTTCAGGGACTTTGCGCCCAAAAAAATGGGTGCAGATTTTCACATGATAAAGTGGATCCCTTAACGGATCTTAGTGCATAACGCATGGAATTGAATGGCATATTTCAGGTTGTAATTTGTTTTATTTTTTTTAAATGGGCGAAAACGCTTGCACATTTATCGACAGATGTGGTTTTTTATGCGGTATTTTTTGATAGCACAGGTAATTTAATAGCTTACCGTGCTTGAAAAAATACCGTGATGCAAAGTGCTAAGTTAGTACCATGGTCTATGACTTTAGGATCCTTCGTCCAACTTGTTGAACTAGATAGAAGGTAGTCACAGGGACAAATCTAAGTCCTCTGCTTCACTTTCTAAATTAGTAACATGTCACAGGTGTTCAGAAGTGTGCACCAGCTTATTAAGGTATTTTCTAGGTCCATGTCTTTAAGAGCCTCTAACAGGGCCCTAGTCTTCAAAGCTCCTCATCCAATGCTAATGTAGTAGCAGGGCCCAAGCCTTATAGAGCATCCATGCAGATCATTGAGTCTCAGCTTCAGTTCTCAGTCAGAAACACTAAAAGGTCAGGTTTTCAGCATATGCCTAATTAAGTACCTTAGATTAAACATAATGAGTTAGCCACCGATTACTCATCTGTGATCAAGCAGGGTAGCCTCATCATTTGACCTGATGTAGCTAGATTTTATTATCATACTAGGGTGCATGTACAAATGGCTACATTTCATGGTACATACTACAGAGTATGATTGTGGGAGTACATACAGCAGACAGTTTCCACCATTGTTAGTACTTTAATGTCAGCAAGCAAATGCCTGGCCCATAGCGTGTGCATTAAAATGACATTTAATCCAACCTTTTCCTCTGGGCCTTGTTTGGTGCATTGCTATAGACAAGGTGTAGAGGAAAGAAACTTCTCACAATGCTCACAGACTGTCCCATTGTCCTACCGTTGCCATAGGCAGTGTTAAGGGGAGGAATTCTGGAGGATGTAGCTTAGTAAATAGTGATTAGGCAGGCATAGGGCCTAAAAATTATTCCATCACCTGATTTAGTCCCGGATTTTGTTCCATTAGAATGGATGCTCTGCCTGCAAAAGAATAGGAAAAAGGTATTTTTGAGCCATTCTCCTACTTCTATTCCATGCTGGTTGGTATGAATTTTGCAATTAGGTGTATATATACCAAAAAAGCCCAAAATAGCATTGCCAATTTGCCATCAGCCATTCTTGTATTAAATTGTTGCAAGGCTCTTTTGTCTGGACAGATAAGCCTACCCAGTCTTTACAGGTCAGGACTGTAGAACCTGAGAAAAAGGCCTCTTTAGCCTCAAAAGCCTACAACCATCATGTCACCCCCCCCAGTGTCCCCATCTGCATACAACTACGCATTCACTCAAGCCCAATTTAACCCCTCCGATGCCAGACAGTTTGCATCTCATTATTGTGCTGTCTGGCATTGGAAGGATTATCTTCCCAAAACATGAACATAAACCTACACTACCACCACTAGCCAAGCCAGGCATACCATTAAACCCTCCGTTGCCAGATTGGCTGGGAACACTTTTCAGTCAATGTTCTCCTGTCAGTCTGGAAAAGGAAAGGTTTGATTTGTTAAACATTAATCATTCATGGAGTATAAGGCGCATATGGCGTTAAATAAATATTTTTGGATAGAATGTTATCACGTCATCCTGAGCAGATCAGGATGGAGAATATTCAAAAGAAAACTGAAGCCCTCGGACCCCAAAACATCTTTTTTTCATTAAAAGCAGGGCACTTTTGTTGATTTTTTTTTAACCCTTTGAGTGCAATGCGTTGGTTACCTCTCTGGCATTCAAAGGGTTAATATGTTAAATGGTAAAAAAGGGGAAACATTCACCCTTTTTTTAGGTTACAGTGGTCTCAAACAAAATGAATTAGCATACTGTGCAAGGAATTAGCATAAGTGCCCCACTGCGCCACCAAAGCATACAGGTTAATTTCTTAAAAACTATGTGGCCATCACAGCTTAACAGGCTGATTTTAATTATCTGTAAAACAAACTAAACTTGTCTTAGGTTGACAGGCCACCTTTAAGTCCTATAAGTTCCTTCTGGACTGCCTAAAAATCACTGAAGCACGGAAGAATATCTCAATTACATTTTTATTATAAATTTAGTATACAACATCGTAGGATTTCCAGCATTCACAGGAAAGAATTATAGGGAGCAGATAAAACAACTAGACTGCCATTTTATCACCTCTATTATTCTCTCTAGTAAGAACCATTTCACACTCTGTTTGGAAATGAGTTCAGTGTTATCCTTTAATTTTTACATACAGGTTAAGGAGAATTATTAAGGGCAGTAAATTATTATATCTGGTCCATATTAAAAACTAGACTTGTGCACGGCAAACATTTTTGACAAAATTCGATTTCGGACTAATTTTTTTTTTTTAATTAGGAGGATCCGAATTTTGGACCGGACCTGTTCGACCTGGACGAAATTCGTCAATAGTCCGAATTATTCGGCAGAATATTAACATTTTTTAAAAATATTCAATAAAAAATTAAAATTAAACAAATACAAAAAAAAAATACATTAAACTACATTAATAATAATATTAAATCTCTAATGAGACAGAAAGGGGTATTTTATAAATCCCTAAACATATATATATATATATATATATATATATATATATATATATATATATATATATCACATCAAATTAAAGCCCTTTCTGCCCTTTAAAAAATGGTATATAATATGTGTTTGTGCAATAAATGAGAAACATAGGAATTGTGGTTGAACGCACACACACAGCAAAAATGGCAAAATTGCTTGTGTCCTTATGTGGTTAATATCTGCACTTTGCATGAACTGTAAAGTATCTGTTTTACCAGATCTATTTTTAGCAGCATGTAGCAACATTGTAATAGTTTCAGGTGGGAAAGCACGTGCCCTCTATTTTTAGTAGCATGTAGCAACATTGTTATGGTTTCAGGCGGGAAAGCGCCAGCTGAATTTCCGTAATTTACATCAAAATTTCGGACTAGGTCTGTTTCGGATTCTGATTTTTTTGTGTGGGCGGATCTTGGCTTTCGGAAGGTCCGAACGATGCCGACTACGGCTTATTCGTCCAAATTCCAAAATTAGCTGAACCGAATCGCACAAGTCTATTGAAAACAAAAAAAATTGAATATTGAACTTTATTTAAAAAAAAATCAACAGACTTTAATGTTACTTTTTTACAATAGAATCTTAACCCTTTGAGTGCTAGAGGGGTAATGTGTTGCATACCCCTCCGGCACTCAAAGGGTTAATGGCTCCATTGAATTTTGCTCTGGTGCCTTTGTTCAAAACAAAACAGGGGGAGATGCACTAAGGTGTGATAATGAGGTGATAAAGTGGAGATGACTTCTTCAGTGATATCCATACCTGAGAATTATGTCTTTTAGAGTCCCCGTAGGAGACTCATGTGGTGCCGCTGGGGGACATGAACTGTGTGATTTGTGTCACAAAAGGGCAGGGTTAATCATGGGTGGGGCCAGGGCTTACCAGAATGTGCAATAAACTGGGCAGGAAGTGGGTGGAAAATGGGCAGAACAGGGTGGGAAGGAGAATAAGTGGGCGGGAAATGGGAGGAACAGACTGGGAAGAAGCAGAAGTGGGCAGAGTTTCAGAAGAAACTCTCCACCACCACCACCAGAGAATCAGCCTCTGTCCCCAGAGACCTGGTAATTCCCTGAAAAAACCAGAGTTTTCGAGACAGATCTGCAGAGTTACCAGTTATAGTGATATCACTTCTCCAGTTCCTATGTTATTCTATGGAACCGATGCACTTAGATTTCTCCAACTTTGGAGATCTTAGTGCGTGGATCTTATAGAATAACTGGAAAAGTGATATCACTTGAGACGTCATCTCCTGTGTATCACCTCTTTATCACACCATAGTCCATAACCCCAAACATCTTCAATCAGCCCTGAATGTCATATGCCTGAAGGCGGACATGTCAGATGCCAGCAGGACCACAGGATACAAACTCCATCCACTGCACATGGTAAACTGTAGTCTTTAAGGACCAGAGGGATGAACAACACATTTCTTTGCAATATATTGCTCACCTCTCTGGTCCTCAAACGGTTAAGTAGGTTCATGCACTCTGCCTGCTTCAGTTTAAAGGGATAGTAATGTTTCACAAAAACAGCAGCTCCAATTAATCTTCATAGTATTTGGGCCATGGAGAGTGTTATTTCAATAATGTCAGAGTTGTAGTACAAGAGTAATTAAATGATAAATTATCTCCCTCCCACCCCTTTTACTGATGTAACACTGCTCACCTCAAAGCAGAAAGACTGACGGATGGATCACAGAGGACAGTCTTCAGTAAGCATAAGGGAAAACCTGACAAACCTGTCAAGGGGGCAGGGTTATCCTTATGCTCACAGTATGAAGATTGTCCCTTGCTGTGATCTGTCTGATCAAGTGACCAGATTCCACATCTGAGGGGAGGTGGCTTACACTAGGTAAAAGGGGCGGGAGGGGGATACTGCTGTTTTTGTGAAACATTACTATCCCTTCAAAAAAACTGCTACCAACTATCATATGTGCCTCCATGGATGTTATGTGATATCCAGGAGTGATTGAAGATGTTGTCTCTTGAACAAGGGGAAAATTCATAGGGGCCATAAGTGTTTTCAGCCATTGAAATGTAAGAGGTGTGTTGTTAGGAGCTATGATTTCTCTTTTAATAGGCATGTTGTAACCACCCCCCAAGCAAGACTAAACATTTCTGATTTTTAACACTATATTGCCCTTTTTAATTTTGGAATTACCTTGCAGATTGCTTGTATTAGGTTGAACCATTCACTCCAAGATTAGTACATTTTATAGACTTAACCCTTTGAGAGCCATTGGATACTGCTCTGGCACTCAAAGGGTTAAAATTGGCTGTATGCTATAGTATCCATTTATTCGTAATATGAATAGTTTTTGAGAAGTTAACATTTATTTGTTGCTGGCACAGTGGGGCACTTTATGCTAATTACTGTAAAGATCTCAGGTATAATACGCACCTGTGTACAGTGCAGGTGTAAATTATACCCAAGATTTTAGTGGAAAACAAGAGTGCCTATGATTAATACGCAGTCTTGTTTTTCCCCTCTACTCAAAATAAATTGATTTTTGGGGTCTGATACCCTTCTTCCACCTACCGCATCCTGCTTTCAGCTTACCCTCCTGCTCCTCACTCCTTTCGGAGTCCTCTGTGATAGTCTCTCAGCAGGCAGCATGCTTGCATTTACTGCCCACTTCCAGCAATACCCTGTGAGGACTTTTGCACTCAAGCCAATGGTAATACCCTGTGAGGCAAGGCAACACTGTAGATCCAATGCACTGTGCATTGGATCTACTGTATTGCCTTGTGAGGACCTCGAGGTCCTTACAAGCATACCGCCTGCTGTGACGCAGTCACAGAAGACTCTAGAGGGGGTGAGGGGCGAGGGTAAGCTGGAAGCAGGTAGTTGCACAAATAATTGTTTTTTTTTTTGTCCTAGTCTATAATATGTACCTCCCCACTTCACATACGGTAAAGAAGGGCAAAATTGTGCGTATTACATGCAAGATTTTACAGTAGTTTTTTTTCTGGGACATTATTACTACAGACTGTGCAATGAATGAATCTAGGCAGAACCCACACACTTGGGGAATTACTGATATCACAGTGAATGGGACGTTTATCTTTGAACATAACTAATTAGTTTACTGTGCTGGTAATTAAAATCATATGCCACAATGTGCCAACAACAAATACATATTAATCATTTTATTAAACGACTAGTAGAAAATGTAAGTAGATTTTAATTTTCTGTAAACTACATTTTCTAAAGGTAATAGGTTCATACAACATATGGCTCTCCAGCTGTTGGAAACTACAATTTCCATGATTCCCAACCAGCTGCTGGTTACCCTTTAAATGATATAGTGTTCTCCAAAGCATCACTTTGTAATATGTTGGTAACTTCTTTAGAACTGATGGGGTTAATCCTTTGAATGTCAGAGGGGTATCCAATGCATTGACTTGCAATGTGTTAGATTATACCCCTCTGGCACTCAAAGGGTTACTGGCAAGTTGTAATGACAGTGGAGTATGTCTGCCGGTATTTACTACAGTGATCATACACTGTAATTGTGTTGGTTGTTCTTGGAAGTGGTGATGGTGATGACCGAGATGAGTGTTTATTTGTAGGCATGTTTGTTTGTCCAGACTTTCCAGTTAATCTCTCAAAGAGGTTATACACAGACATATTGATCACTTTCAGAGCTGGAGGACTGAGCTTTTCCTTTTAGATACAGTTATTTATTTTTTATTTTTTACTATATCATCATCACTTTGTGCTTGAAATGAATCATAAGAAGGGGAGGAAGATGGAGACACATACTCTATATTAACATCATTATCAATAATTAGGTCAGCAGCAACAGCACCTAGTAGTGCAAAATTAAAATGTTCTTTAGCCCCACAACAACTGTCATTTCTTGTAGATTTTTAGGGCTAGATTTAAAGGCAGACGTTAGTAAAAAAATCTCTAACGGGTGCGTAAACGTGTTGTAAGCCATTTAAAGATCCGTTTTAAGAACAGCTAACGGCAGTTCACAAATCCTAATGGCCGATAGACTGGCGTGCATTGAGACACATGGAACAAGATTCCCCATAGCCATTCAAAGACTTGCTGTACTGTTAACGGCTGAAAAAAAGATACACTTAACGGACAAAAGTTAAGACACACTTTTCTTTGCCGTTAGACACTTAACGGTCAAAACAAAACACCCGTTACATAGGAGAAAACACAAAATGCTTACTGCACAAGCATGTAAATGGAAAAATGAACCTGTGCAATGCCAAAAGAACACAAAAACATGGACAGACACCACAAATCTCTCTCACACACAACAAGCAACACTACAGGGACAAGAACCCCCCAAAAAACACCAACACAACATGCACAGAACAATGCGGGTTACCACACAACACAGAGTGCAGTACAGAACAAGCTCACCTGTGCAACATCACCACTCGATCCAGACGCAACCTGCACCCCTCAACTTCATACCCGCAACTGATAGAGACACAGCAATCAGAACACACCACATTTTAAAACACAGACACACCTGCAAACACTTACCCAGACAACAAACACCTTCCCATTGGTCACCACACCCACACAATGCCTTACCAGGTACTTAAAGGGACAGCTCACCACACTCACTTGTGGCTTGTTTTGCACTCAGGCAGAGAGAGAGAGAGCGAGAACAATAAGTATGTTGGGATACTTATTAATGAGAAGACTGGGGAGAAGGCGTGCAAGGGCGAGAGCTAGGGAACACCAGCAAGCCCCAGGTACACCTGATCAACAGCCTTCACCTGTTGCAAGTGAGGAGGCTCTGGCTCAACAGCCACACAGGAGCCCATCCCCACCTGGAGGACAGCACCTGTCTGCAGATACACAGCTGCAGCAACAGGATGCTCCACAGCAACAGGATGCTCCCCAGCTGCCACCGGGACCGCTGCAGCAGCGGAGGATGGATTGACACCACCAAGGCCCAGGATATACCGCACAAGGGTCACCATCTTTGGAATGACCGATGATGAAGTGATTGATCGCTAAAGGTTGAGGCCACACAACATCATTGCCTTGTATGAGGTCATCAAGGATCAGGTAGATCCCATCTACATCCACAACCATGCCCTATCTGGCCTGCAAAAACTCTTGTGTGCCATACACTTCATGGCAAGTAGCGCCTTCCAGTCCACTGAGGGTTAGGCATCTGGCATGTCACAGGCCACATTCTCCAGAGTTCTGGCCCAGGTCTTGACAGCCCTCAGAAGCAAGGCCAGTAGCTACATACATTTCCCCAACACCGACATGGACTGGATACATCTCAAGCAGGGCTTTTACGCAATGGAGGCATGCCCAGGGTCATGGGTGCTATAGATTGCACCCATGTCTGTATCAAATCCCAGAACTTGATGCACAGCTATTCATCAACAGGAAGAACTTCCACTCCATGAATGTGCAGATAATGTGTGACAGCAACATGAGTATCATAAATGTCTGCGCAAAGTATCCTGGCAGCAATCATGATTCCTACATTCTCCAAAACTCCTCAGTTCACAGAGATTTTGAGAATGGAACTCATACAAGGGGATGGCTTCTGGGTGAGTTCACAATACTAAATCACACCACATCCACAGGTGTACACACAACACTGCTCACCATGCTCCTGACCCACAGCTAAGTATGTCCACAACACAAAACATCATTCACACAACATGTGCTCCCTGTCTCAACATGTCACTCACATTTCACAGGTGATGCTGGCTATGGTTGCAAATCCTGGCTACTGACCCCGGTCGCCAATCCACAAACAGATGCCCAGGAAAGATACAATCAGGCTCATGGCAGAACGAGGACCTTTGGCCTCCTCAAGTGCTAATTCAGATGTCTGCACCACTCGAGGGGAGCAATGTAGTATGCATCTGGAAAAGTGTGACCACACGGTGGCTCTTCAGCAGAGCCAAAATTGCCCCATTCAGAGATGAATACTTCTTTGGAATGGTCTACAAAGTGTACCTGGTTTGCAAGCACACTCTGTGGACCATTCCAGTGAAGTATTAATCTCTAAATGGGGCAATTTTGGCTCTGCTGAAGAGCCTCCATGTGGTCAAATGACTGATATCTCCAGCTGTCACATAGAGCAACATCTGTCTAACCATGAGGGTAGGAGGGATAGGACTAACATGGATCCACATCTTTTTACAATGCCTACAATATTACATCAAGGTGAAATTAACCATTGCCATCCCGTGCAAGGTACACAGAAAGGAATATGGTCTGATATGTACCTTTCACATGGGTATAAACATACTAGATATGAACCCAGAGATCCATTCAGTACGTGTGATTCTTACTGTCTATATATGTGCACCCATCACAAACTAATTTTTATTGATCTCAGGAATACAAACATACCTCGTATATCTCATTTAAGTAAGGTGGGATATATTAGGTATGTGTATTCTGATGGTATCAATAAGAGTTAGTTTGTGATGGGTGCACATATATGGGCAGTAAGGCAATCACACGTACTGAACTGATCTCTGGGTTCACATCTTGTTGCGACATATTTGTACCCATTTGCAAGGTACGTATCCATATACATATCTGACCGTTTTTCTTTGTGTACATATCTTTTTGGAACAGATCTGCAGTGGGATTCAAGTGGTATTCATCCCTATGTTACCAGTTTATCCCGTATAATGCAAGATTTTTTATTATTTTACATGTCACTCTCTGGTTGTCATGATGGTATCCTATGCATTGCATTGTGATGCATGGGATGCCACCCTGGCAATCAGAGATTGATGTACTTGACGGGATCCTGTCCTTGAGGTCTGTTCCAGTTGAATCCTGAATGGCAACAATCAAGGCAGTATTGAATGATATCTTTGTTTCAGCCCTGTGTTTTTTTTTTTCCTGGATGAGAACATCCATCCTTCTGAGTGAGGCAGCCGTATTCAATCATAGATATCCATAATTCATGGCCTGTTGTTGACCAAACTACAATGGTTCATATTTGGTTCACATATGTATCCTGCAAATTGTGGCTGGTGTACCATCCATCCATGGCATCAGCACTCCTGAGGATCCATGTGTGAATCAAATGTGAGATATATAATTTCAAGTTAGTGTAAATAATTGCATGCACAACACCAAAGCCTACTTTTTCACCTTTAATGCTGTGGAGTTGTTTTAGGCCTGTGTGCTGTACATATAACTAGTTATTCTCAGTGGCACTGTGATTTGTGACCTGCTCCATCATTTTTGTGATTCAGTAAGCGGTTAAGTAGACCTGGTGAACTGATTATGATGCTGACTTCTCCAGTGATCTCATTTCACCATTTGCAGTGTTTTCTATGTAGTCTAAAGAAGAGGACCTTTGCAACTTGATTCTTGTTATTGAATATTCTCCATAGACTAACATTGGGATTGGTGAAGTGAGGGGTTGTAAGTGTAAATTTCTCTCCATCATCTCTTTTTCACCACTTAGTGAATGTCCTCTGTGTGGCATGTAATCCTCTAGCACTCAAGGGATTATGTGCTGACTTCCCTGTGGGTACATGGGTGACATTGTCTATGAAATGTAATGATATTTAACATACAACACTTTGTAGAGCATGGTTTGTGTGTATTGTGTGTGATCAGCACAGCAACATGAGGGTTGAAAGGGGACTTAGACAGGTTTGGGCCTAGTTGAACCTTGCCATTTGTCCTTGTATTGTGTCCTGTTTTTAAACCTCAGGGTGCTGTGTTGGTGCAGTTGCGTGGATGAATTATGGGCATGTGTTGAGGTGTGACTGTGTGATGGTTGTGTTGGTTTATGTGGTTATGTGATGATGCACTTACTGGTAGTGTGGAGGCTCCTCTCACCCCCAGTGTCCGATCCTCCAGGGACCCCCTCGATCAGTATAGGGGATATATTCTGCCGCACCATCTCCTCCCATCCGCAGAAGGTGATCGGGACAAGTGGGCCACCTCCAGTGCCACGGGCGTGCTTGGCGATTTCGGAGAGTTTGTCCTTGACCACCCTCCGGCAGTCGCCCCATCGCTTCTTGATGGACTCCATGTCCTGTCTGCATGAAGCCACCTTCTTCACCAGGCTGCAGATCTGGTTACAGGTTGCCTTCCTCCTCACTGACAGGCCAGGGACCTTTTCCCTCGGGTGGAGGACACTCTCTCTCCAGGACAGCCTCCACGAGAGCTGTGTTCTCCTCCTGGGTATATCGGGGATCCCTGATCCTGTCTGCCTCAGCTCCGGCCTGAGAGGATTCAGAACCAGAGTGTCCTGTCTGCTCTGCCCCTGACTGTGTAGGGTTCTCCTAGACAGGTACCCCTCGTCCCACTGACACAGCTGATCCTCTCCTTTGTGTGCCTGCTCTTGTCTGGTCCCCCTCCTCCCTGTGGATCTCCCTCTCACACCCCTGCTCTGCTCAGGGATGCCCTCCTGACCTTCCTCCTCCTGCACTACTCTCCCCGTCCCTCTCTCCTGTCCTCCTCTCCATCACTCACCCACTCATACCCAGGCACTGCCACAGGCCCTCACAGACACACTTGATCCACTCACTCTCTGTCACACTCTTACACTCACAGATTCACACCGTCAAAAAAAGTTTAAAAATTGTGTAAAGTGTTATTAAAAAATAAGACTGTGTATGTATGTGTGTGTATGTGTTTATATTTGTATGGGTGTATGTAATATGTGCAAAAGCATGATATGTGTCGAATTAGTGTACCTCTCTCCAAACTAAAAAAAAAACTCCTTCTACCTCCAATGTCAGCTCCTCTCTCCCTCGCTATAATAGCTATCCTCCGCTCCTGGGTCCTGTGATCTAGCTTGCCAAAACTCGAAACACAGACAGGGTGTGACGGTTATTTTTGGGTATATATATATATATATAGGTGTGTTTGAACATTTTTGGTACTTTGGGGCCTGGGAATTGGCTGTAGGTTTGAATTTTGTTGGTGCATCTATCAGGGTTGCTAGCCAATGGCTGCTGTAATGTCACATTTTGACTTAAGTTCTGTTTTAACGGGTGTTTGGGAGGCACAGTGATGCAAAAACAGGTGAAATGCAGGTTTTTTGTTACATGCTTTTGTTGTGCCTACGCTCATTAGCTATTCTCGTACACTTACTTTTAAATCTGCCATAAATCATGTTATTTGCGGCCGATGTGCCTTTTTTACTTAGCGGCTAGGTTAACATGAACCTTTAAACCTAGCCCTTAAAGACTGAAGTTGCTTTTAACGTTTCCCCTTAGAAGGATCTATAGAATATTGAGCACTAGTTTGCTTTCTGTCACTGGCAGTTGGTCTCAGTAGTGCTAAATCCTCCTCCACTCTGCCATTAACACTAGGATGTGATTCGATGTCTTTAGTGTTAACAGTCTTAGTACTATTACTGGTGGAACTTGGATTTTTTTATATCACTTTTATAAGCAGTCTCCTCAGAGGAGGATCATCAGCATTTACCTCACAAGCTGTTTTAACAATGCACCGTTTTGTTGGTCGTCAAATAGAAGGCGACATTTCATTAGGATACCATATCAACCATGGCCACATTGTGATTTTTTTAGTACAACAACAACTTAACTACCACCAGAATGTCCATCCACTCCTCCTAGTCCTTCCCCCTTCCACCTACCACATTTGGCAGACATGATAATAGAAGGGTTGATTTTTACTGTTAAGCAAACATAAACAAAGATCTGTTAGCTTCAACATATCTGTAGTATGGAAGTAGCACCAATATATGCTTATCTTCTCCTTGTCTGACTGAGTGCTGAGTCATGTTTTGTCTGTAGCTGTCTGAAAATAATATATAATATATAATGTATGTCTCTCTCTAGTATCTGTCATTCTCAGTGCATTCCCTGCCTCTTTGTCATCTTTAAGTCATAATTGTTATTTCTTCAATTGTCCCTGTCACTATCAGTGTCACTGTCTGCAAATCACACCCACACTCCCTACAACCACCCAGAGAGCTGGCTTGCACCAATACTTCTTAACTATTGCAACTTCAGATCCCCCTTCTTAGCCTGTCTGCCTTTATAAAAGCTAAATCAAAATTTCAACAGCTTTCCAAGCAATGTAATGTTAATTTTTACAGTACAGGACAGTCAAGTTAGCATCAAAATTCTCAGTTTTTCAATTGCTGTAAAGGATAAAATACATCAGCAAGTGCAGCACCAGAGTTCACTACTTCATAGTATATACTTGTGCCTCTTGTTCTTTTCTGTGTGGAGGATGGTTCATCTGCCAGTCTCACTGTTACTGTAGCCTGTTGGTCAAAAAGTATTTTTTAACTGTCCTTTCTTCCCTCACACTCCACACACCCCACTATGAAACTCCAGTACCCTCTTTTTACCTGTCTGCCTACAGTATCTACCATAAAAATTTCAGCAGCTTTCACTCTCTCTCTATTCCAACTATGAGCCCTTTTTATGTTGTTGATTAGCATGCTGGGAATTCATTCAAGCAACTCTAAATGTGTGGATAAGTTACTGTCATTGATTTCAATGCAGCAAAAAAGAGAAAAAATTACACTTTTTCAAAGGTCTTCTCAAGTAAGTAAACCCTGGTCATCCAGTTGGCTGAAAATCAGTTCTGACTTTAAGCATTTCTACCTTTTTTCAAGATTTTACATCAGAGGAGTTGCCGGTTCCCAAAAAATCCAGGACGTGGGACAAGCCAACACAGTATGGACCTTATGCAAACAGATGATGAACAAATGTGTGGCAAACTCTTGCACATTAGGGGGAAGTAAAAATTCTAATTTATTTAAATTTGACTTTCTAACCCTTTAATGCTAGATAGATCTCCAATGCATTTTAAAGCAATTTGCTCGGGACCTCTCTAATATTCAAAGAGCCTCATTTAAATCACTGGGAATTTATGGAAATGAATTTATTTCCAATATGGTATTGTTGGTCTGCTCTGAAATGTATTATATGTTTCTTTGTGCAAGATGTAATTTAGTGCAGTGTGCAGCACAACCATTGCTAGTGGGGCATTAGCATTATTACACACTTCAAGCTGGCAACAAGTCCTGGGACTTTAAGAATGACACCCCTCATTTGCTTCAAGCACACGAATATGCATTTTCTTTTGTATATACATATACTAAGGCACTCCACAGTAAATGATTTACACTAGCAACAATCGAGCCTCCTTAATAAATGGTGTATTCTGTATAGCCACTGAATGCATAGTTTGAAATGTACTGGCAGCCTTATGAAAAGGTCTGAATTCCATTATTGCTTGCATTAACCTTTCAATACCAAATAAAAAACAGATTTAAATGCATTGGTTGGTTAATGCCTTTACCCCCATTTGTAGCTGCAGTGTCTTGCTTTGAAATAGCTCTGAAAATTCTTCTAGTAGCAAAGGGTTATATGTAGATAATTAGATAACTTAAAATTTTCAGCTGGCAGCCAATCAGATTGCAAGATTTTCCCTTAGCTGTGCAAGAGATGTTTCCAGCACCAATCAATTTACAAGAAGGCCATTTCATAAAGGCTGAATAAATACTAATAAATTGGGGTGGGCTGATGTTGCAGTGAACATGCCAGCGAAATCCCTTTAATCATGAATTTTATTCCTTGCAGAAATGAAGTGAGGCAGAGCGAGATAGGGATCAGAGATGTATAGGTTGCATTGACAGCTGGCGAAGGAGCCTAAGCCTTGGAAACATGAGGAAAAGGCTCAGCATAGATCAACATTTCACAGGGGGCTAAAGTAATATTTAAAACCAATTTAGCCCTTGCAGTAAAAGATGAAGGTGAGATGGTCTGTGCATATGATCTATATTACAAATCAAGTGGTTTCTCCAGCTTTTAATGCAATAAGCTATAACAGTCTCAGTGTGTGATTTGCGCTCTGCCCCCCTCTCTTTCAATCTAATATATTATACTTCTATGGCATCTCATAATCTCCTCTACTTTCCATGTTCCTGCCTTTATCTTCAGGGGAAAGGACGGACTTGTTCTATGAATCCTGATGTTTGTTTCAGGAAGCAAAAATTAGAATCTGCATCAAAAAGGCAATGTTGTTATGTACACATACCTCCCAACATTACAAATGACCAAAGAGGGACACACTTGTTTTAGGTGGTGTTACTAGGGACGTGGATTGTGGGTAGTTCATTACCTATACATTTTAGGTTATTTCATGACCTATTTACACCTATTTCTGTAACTGAATAAATGATTTTGAGCAAGACCAAAGTATTTTATTTACACAGATTAATTTATAAAAAGATCTAATGAAGATAAAGTAAACATTAAAGTGAGTTTTTTTTGTTGCTGTGGAGCAATGTGATACACATATCCTATATAATAATTCGCTAACGATGTTTGTCAGAAGCCGTCATGCACAGCAGAGACGGCTGCGGTGCGGGCAGTCTCTACTGCGCATGACTGAAGTGCAGCAGTGACAAGACAGGATCTGGCCGGTTGCTGAGTGGCACTGTGGCCTGTGTAAATGGGCTTTTCAACTAGTAAATATATATATATATATATATATATATATATATATATATAAATAAATATAAGAGCAAATACACAAAATATTGGTGCACATCCAAATTTTCATTACCATTAACCCTTTACTCTGCGGCATTGTGCCTGCATATCACTACTATATTAAAGATGAGGATTTAGTCACATCATATGGCCATAGAATGCTAAGCTTGCCACCATCGCCAAGGTACCTCATTTTTGGCAAGTACCTAACCTTAATATGCTTTGTTTTATGAGCTGACACTCTCTGACAGGCATTATATAGTGTTTTTTCTTTTTCTTTGGGTGTGCTTACCAAAACCTGGATTGGAATTGTACTTTTGGAAGTTTTGACCAGCTTCTATTGGTTTAAGCACCCCTCCCACCCCCAGGTGCAATGCTCATTGTCTCTAGGACACTATATAATGCCTGTCAGACAGTCTCTCTCCATTAATGAGTAAAGCTGACAAAGACTCAGCTCTCAGGATAAAGTAAATTAAGGTTAGTAAATGTCAGTTTTCTTATTTACTTACACCAAAATACTCCCCTTAATGCCTCTTGCCCCAAGAGGAGGGCATTGAGACAGACTATGGACATTTGAAGGCATTGTTTTCCTCTTCACTTTGTTTAATGCCATACATTAAGCCTCTGAATGCCAGAAAGGTGTCATGCTTTGCAATGCGTTGGACACTTATTTGGTACTTGAAGGATTGGTATGACTTTTTGGCATTGTAGTGCACATGCTGTGGGACAATTGTAAGGACTTGCTGGCATTGGTGTTCTAATAACATTGGAGTACGTGCGCTGGTATTTAATAAAGTGCTCATACCCTGCAGTGAATAGTAGTGTTCCCTCAAAGGAGAGCGCAGGTGAGCAACCAGCACTGAAACAGATAAATAGGACTATGTTTACGTAGGGTTGCACTCAGTGGTGTCCGTAGAAATTTTTCGGGGGGGGGGGCAAAGACATAATATGACCCCCAGGCCAGCCCATCTAGCCCCTTTATTTATATGGAGGGGGGTAATTGTAGGGGGGGGGTAAGCGCCCCCCTTGCCCCCCCCCCCCCGGACGCCCATGGTTGCACTGGAATAACAGATGCACTATGCAGCCCTGTTTTAATAAAATTTTTGTCTCTTTCAGTGCTGCTTCGCTCACTGGTGCTCTCCTTAGAGAGAACACTGGTGCATACCCCCTTCATGCATCCACTGGCATTTGAAGCTAATGCCAGGGTAACTGTGCTGGAGGATGCATGTCACTGTCCTTTTAACTCTTTGAGTGCCAGAGGGGTGCACAACTCATTGCTTTGCAATGTGTTGCATAACCATCTGGCATTCAAAGGGTTTAACAGAATATCTGTAGTCAAGTATATATACACAGCCAGATGGTTCAATTGGGAATTTCTTTGAAGGATCTGTCTACATGATGATTGAGCTTCAACAGTTTTACAATACCCCAGAGTGCTAAGGGGGAAGGCAAGGAGCCCCTTGACCGATCAGGACCTGCCAGTGCTAATAATCCATGTATAGAAAACACAAGCTTTCCTTTGTTATTTTAAGAATGTAAGATGGATGCATTTTTAATATAGTTACACCTGTGATCATTACCTGCATGCATGCAATCCTTTGTCCTTTTTAAAAACACTTTTCTTGTTGAACTTTTCATCATACCTCTACTGTCCCTCATCTCCTGTCTCTGTCACTTGTTTAATGCTGGGGGGAAACTGCAGTAGGAGACGCTGTTGTTATAGGTGACTTACACATATGAATAAAAACAAAACAACGTAGGCCTGTTGATTCAGTTTGTCTGAGTTCCCTTCTCCCCTCAGGGCTCATTCCATTCTACAGTTATTAATGTGTTTTTCCCATGGATTCCTGTCATCTTTACATACCCCCTGCATTTATACTGCTGTTATCTTTCAGGAATTATACAGGTTTGGGCTTGACGTGACAGAAGAGCTGTCAGTGGAAGCTGGCCTTGTTACCTCAAACAGGAAGTCATGTCTCAGACAGCTCCCATGTTTAATGTTGCACAGCGCTGCTGTTATGATAAAACTCTATTATTTACAATCACAAGGTTGTAGGTTTGACTCCTTCTAGAAAAACCTTGTCATTTGTGATCACATCGCTTCTCTTTTCTGTGTCTTGGTTTTTTCAGCTGTGAATGAAACAGGTTTTTGTTTTTATTCTTTATTACTGTGTATGAATCTGCAACGGTCAACACGTGAAATGCACTGGGCCTTATGTTGAAGGAAAAGCACCAAACATGTTAAATAAAACCACCTATTGAGTTAAATGTGGCTTTTAACCCCTTGAATGTTAAAGAAGCTTCCAACTCATTGGAGATGATTTGGGGAATTTCAATGCATCCCCCATGGTGCTGTCTGTTTGCCCTATATTGTCACATATCTATTTTGAACACAAGGCTCACTGCAGAGTGAAATGTATTTTATTAGTGTAGGAATATATATTTATTTTCATTTATTTAACCTCTTAGTGCTAGAGATTTCTCCAACGCAATGCAGTAATGGAACCTCTTCAAGTTGGTCAAGTGGGATGCCACAGGGTTCAGTCCTTGGCCCAGTGCTTTTTAATATCTAGAAGTGGGTATTGAAAGTAATGTCTCAGTGTTTGTGGATGACACTAATCTGTGGAAAGGAAATACATACAGAGTAGAATATTATTTCTCTGCATAAAGATTTAGCTAAACTGAGTGAATGGGCAGAAAAGTGGCAGTTGGCATTTAATGTAGAAAAGTGTACAGGACCTTCTGCCCCCAGCCAATGGTAATGCCCTGAGTATCAGGGCATTACCATTGGCTGGAGACAGAAGGTCCTGTAAGCCCAATTGAAGGAAGCGGGCGGCAGGGCAACAAGTGCAAGAAGTTTTACCTTCTCTTCAGCAGTTCACTTGCACAAAAGTAAGGTTTATCTTCAAAGTGGAGCGCCAGGGGAGGGAGGGAAGAGGTCTGCTAACACTATATTTTTTTTGTAGTAAGGGGGAAAACAAGGGTGCGTATTATACATAGGCACGCTTGTTTTCCCCTAAAATCTTAGGCATAATATACACCTGCATATTATACACAGGTGCGTATTATACTTGAGATTTTATGGTAAATCCTCGGTAAGGACTCATCTAGAATATGGAGTACAGTTTGGGACACCGGATGTTAAAAAAAGACATTGATGAACTGGAAAAAAGTGTTGAGAGTTGCAACAAAATTGATAGGGATTGGAGTATCTGAATTATAAAGACAGACCAGCCAAACTAGCCTTGCTTACATTAGAGAAGAGATGTCTAAGGGGTAATATGATTACCCTTTACAAATATAATTGAGGTCAATACAAAAAACTCTGCAAGGAACTATTTACTCAAAGAACTGAGTGAGGAAAGAGGTCATCCACTAAGACTAGAGGAAACGCTCTTTCAACTAAAACAAAGACAAAGGTTTTTTTTTTACAGAAAGAGTAGTAAGTTTATGGAATTCTTTGCCTTGGAATGCTCTGCTTGCCGATACTGTGATTCATTAAAAAAAATGTAATGGATACTTTCTACCTCAGAACAGTATTGAGAATTATGACAGCTGGTTTCAAAGCCGATAGGATTTTGATCCAGGGAAATATCAGACTGCCAGATAGAGTCAGGAAGGATTGTTTATTACCAACTTGGGACATAATTGCAAATGGCTTCAATGGTGCTGGTGGTGGTGGTGGTTCTGCCTTTCTCTGGACCAAAAGGGATGGTATGGTAGCCATCAGTGGAAGCCATCAGTGGGATTGTTCTCAGTTAACAATTAGCAGAAACTTTGTTCTCACAAAAGCTGATATACTAATATGGAGCAATTCTGGAACAAGTCAACTGCACCATATGGGACAAATATAATTTGGAGACACTTTGGGAATTTATATTTGTGTCCTAGAGTGCAGTTTTTTTTGCCCTGGTTCTACTTAGTACTTCATCAGCCTCGCGCACACAGTGGGGAGATTCAGAAGACAAGGGGAAGACAATGGGGTTTCTAGTGGCTTAACTACAAGGGGTGAAATTGTGCCAGGCCCCAGCATCCAAGGAGCATCATCAGCCCAATAGGTTCTCGTTATGCATCTGTGAAAATATTTTTGTGATAGGACCCTCCGGTGACTAGTTATGCCACTGGGGGTGTTTATGTGCTTTTCTGGGCATTTAGTTCCCATGTATTAATAACACCATCTGTTAAAAAAGGCACAGTGGAAATTATGTGATTGTATGCCATTTACCTGCACATGCTATGGGACACGAGCAAGCAGTTTGCTGACATTAAAGTCTTAAAGTGGAACTGTCACTTTGCAACAATTGCGGGATTTTGAAAAGGGCATCCCAAATCACCCATATTTACGTTAGTAGTTTTAATTTCAAAATCGTTTCGGAGATATTTAGAGTTATTTATTTGTCTGTTTATGAAGCTGAGCTAGTACTTCCTGGTACTAAGTGGCAGTTGGTAATGCAGAGCTAAGTGGAATGTTTGAGTCCCAGGCATACATGAAAGATTTGTGCTACCTGACAAATAAATACAGCTAAATATCTTATAAACCACTGTTTTAAATAAGAAATGCCTAACATAAATATAGTTTGCTTTTGAAAACTGTTTCAAAATCACTTAGTTATGACAAAGTGACAATTCCACTTTAGCAATGGAAGAGTGTGTGCACTGCTATGCACTAAAGAGGTCATACTCGTTAGTCCATACCCTGAAGTGTCTAAGGCCAGGAAAGGTGCATAGGTGGATTCTTACATTTACCAGTGTATTATCTCAATGTAATGATACATTGGTCTGTAATTTGGGATCTATGACAAAACTTCACAAGTGACTGTGACTATGAGGTTGATCAACTAAGAAAGATATTGGCAATTCAAGAGCAAACCAACTCTATCACAGGAAGAAACACTTATTCTAAAATTTCCCATTGAAATGCATTTTTTAACTCCTTGAATGCTAGGGTGTCTCCAGCAAAATGCATTGGATGCCTCACTATTACTCAAGTGGGTTGAAATGCAATTTTAAATCAAGTGGAATTTTTTTTTTCTTTTATGGTGAAGTTGGTTTGTTCAAGAATTGTACATCTCTTGCCTTCAAGTGTACATAAGAAACTTACAGATGTCTGTTGTTGGTAATATGGAGATGCAATGTGACACTAGAATGATACTTCACTTGGATAAATGTGGCACCATTCTGCAAATACGTGTGGAGAGGGTCTCTGGTCTGTAACGTGTTTGCACAATAAGGTAAGAAGTCTGTGTGCCTATTTGTATAGATGTGATGCTAGCAGATGTCTATGTTTGTATCAGTAGGGTGCGTAAGTTAGTGTGTAGATGTGACGGATCAGATTCAGTGCAATGGTTTTAAAGGTGTGGAACAATCTTTTGTGTAGCTGATATAACAAAAGCCGGTGTGCCTTTGGCCTAATAGAATTTGGACACTTGCCTTTGTGACACTGGTAACAGTTTATGCATCTAGAAATACGAGACTGGCGCCTAACCTGCAGAGCAAGAAACTGTTGTTAGTAATTATGTTGATTATGTTGACGAATCAGCCAAGTATAACATAAGACAGAGACATTGAACATCCAGTTCTGTTGTAAACTGGATAGAAAAATTTACAAGTTGAAATCATAGGCTTAAATCCAGCAATTGTGTTTACTGATTTCTTTTTTAAAACAACTTTGATGATTTTGAAAGAGGTGTTATGGCAGTATATCAGTTGTTATAGGTGATATTAGACAACATCTCCAAAAACAAATTTAGTGATTTTGAAAGAGGTGACATGGCAATATATTAGACAATTTTATTTATAAACTAGTTTTAGAGCGGTTTAGATTAATATATTATGCTAATTAATGCATGCCGTGTATTAATGCGCAGTCCACTTCTCCCAACATTAAAAGGAATAAGTGTCAGTGAGCAGAGGCGTAACTAGAAGCCACCGGGCCCTGGTGCAAGAAGTGCCATGGGCCCCCTGACCACATTGGCCCCTCTCAACCACATTGGCCACCTCCACATTGCCCCCCATCTCCACATTGCCCCCACATTGTCCCCCAGTCCCCACATTACCCCCAGTCTCCACTTTGCCCGCCAATCTCCACACTGCCCCCACATTGCACCCCATCTCAACATTGTTCCCAAATCCCCAATTTGCCCCCAATCTCCACATTGCCCCCCAAACACCACAATTCCCCAATCTCCACATTGCCCCCCAAACACCACAATTCCCCAATCTCCACATTGCCCCCCAAATGCCACAATTCCCCATTCTCCACATTGCTCCCAAACTCCACATTGCCCCAATCCCCACATTACCCCCAATCTCCACATTGCCCCCACATTGTCCCCATATCCCCACATTGTCCCCATCTCCACATTGCCTGCCAATCTCCACATTGCCCCCATCTCCACATTACCCCCAATCTCCACATGTCCCACCAATCTCCACATGTCCCACCAATCTCCACATTGCCCCCACACTGCACCCAGTCTCAACATTGTTCCCCAATCCCCACATTGCCCCCAATCTCCACATTGCCCCCATCTCCACATTACCCCCAATCTCCACATGTCCCACCAATCTCCACATGTCCCACCAATCTCCACATTGCCCCCACACTGCACCCAGTCTCAACATTGTTCCCCAATCCCCACATTGCCCCCAATCTCCACATTGCCCCCATCTCCACATTACCCCCAATCTCCACATGTCCCACCAATCTCCACATTGCCCCCACACTGCACCCAGTCTCAACATTGTTCCCCAATCCCCACATTGCCCCCAAACTCCACAATGCCCATCTCCTATCTCCCTGGTGGTCCAGTGGCGTGGCAGGAAGGGTCTGTGCCACCTTCTGCACAGACCTCTATACAGGTTGAGCTCCCCTGTGGTCCTCTCTTCAGTAATGCAGAGCGCTGGGAGATGATGTAATCTCCCAGAGCTCTGCATTACTAAAGTGCCAGAGGGAGATCAGTTGCTAGAGCTTTGTGCAGAAGAAGGCACAGACCTCAGTGATGAGCATATTGCGGACGCCAAGCGCGGGGGGGGGGGTGTTGCAGGGGGAGCGGGTCACTAGCGTGACGGGCCTGGTCGCAGGTGTGACAACAGTGACCCCTATTGTTACGCCACTGTCAGTGAGTGGTGGAGATATTGTAGGGTTAAAACTCGAGCAGTGCGGGAAAGTGACCTTCCCTTAAGGGGGTCTGAGAGAGACAGCTCTGGTCTTGGAGCAGTCAATTTCTGTCTCGTTAGTGCTTACAGCAATCCCACAGGGGTACTATAAGCACAAAGTACGTGACCGGTCCTTCAGGAAAAAAAAAGGTGATGGTCCTGACACTTCACCAATCATAAAGGGGTTAAATGAGAAGTAACACCTCCTAAAAATAACATCTCTAAAAATTATTTCTATTATTATGGACCCAAAAATGTCTTATGGCCCCTGGAATTTTTATCTTACTTCACATCTTCATGATAATTGTTAGCAGGACCACAGGACACAACAACTCTGCTCTGCCCTTAACCCTTTAAGGTCCAGAGGGATGTGCAACACATTGATTCACAATATGTTGTACTCCTCTCTGCTTCTAATAGATTTAAATAGGTTTATAAGCTCTGATTGCTTCAGTCTTTAAAAAAATTGCCAGCAACTGTCATGTCCGCCCGCCACAGACATGACATTCAGGACCTATTGATGATATTATCTCTCAACCAAAGCGCAAGGGTGAAATTCAAAGGGGCCATTAGGATTTTCTTTCAGTAGTAAGGTACATGGTGAGTCATTATTAGGAGGTGTTCCTTGTCCTTTAAGGCATGCCATGTGGGCATTTTCTAAATAATTCAATGGGCCATACTAAAAAATAGAGGATTTGGAAACCCATCTCAAAGTATTTAATGTTGCTTTTAGGTGACAGGGTCCATCTAACCCTTTGAGTGCAAAAGAGGTATCCAACAAACTGCAATGCAATGCGCTGGATGCCTCTCTGGCACTCAAAGGGTTAATCCCCTTTGTTTGCTAGAGAGGTCTGCAGTTTGTTGTGAAACGACGAGATGGAGAATCTAGGGTGTTAAATATTGTAGTGTAATTTTGCAGATTGCATTTTACATAACAATAATGGGGAATATGTATTTCCTGCTCTGGGATGCTGGCTCTCTTCTCATGACCCTGCACTGCAGGGTTATGTGCTGGAGTGTATAACAGCTTTAATGTACACAAGATCACACATGTCAATGTCATAAATACTTTAGTGCCAGCAAGCCCCAAACAACTCCCCTACATCATGCTCAGGGTAATTGAGCAAAGTTATGTCAATTCTGTGCCTTGTTAGTATAACGCATTGACCCTTTGAGTGCCAGAGGGGTACGCAACTCATTGCAAAGCAATGCGTTGCATACTCCTTTGGCACTCAAAGGGTTAAACAAGATTTATTTTAAAGACATTGGTACCAGGGTTTGTTATAATACAAAATCATATCATTATCAGGGTCAGATTTCCCACTGTGCTGGCCACAGACACATTCTGAATTGTTGATATGGCCCGAACAATCTCAATGTCCATGTACCAATTTTATACCCATTTACAGGCTTTGTTTGTTCTTGCATTTTATAGGCTAAGGGTATTTTCTGTGCCAGGAAATAGTGGCTGGGACTGGGGGTGGGGGTGGAGCAATGTGAGGGATGGGGTTGTGGCAATAAGTGGGGAAATAAGTGCACCTAGAATGCCTTGTCTAGGAGTGTCTGGGATGTAAATCTAGTCCTGATTAATACATCCCTTATACTAAGATTGAGCTGTTATACGTGTTTGAGCTAAGCATTTCCAAGTAGTGGGAGTACCCTTGTATTACTAAGCACTAAAAGTCCTACAGTATATATATATTTTTTGCTATATGAAACATGCTGATATCAGTAATTCTCTATAAAACACTTCCATCCATGACAAAATGTTATTTTAAAGGGATAGCAATACTTAAAATGTAAAAAAAAATATGTTGTAGGGTTTATCCCCCTGAGTAAAACATGAGTACTCCCACTGCTGAAAGGTGTTTCATTCAAAAGTTATTAATTTTAAAAGTTAAATTTTTTAGGTGCAATATCACAGTGGCCTGAAATTGTACAGTGGCGCTGTTGCTACACCATCCTATGGAGATTTATGGTCAATTGACCAGATCTGTCCATAGGATCGTGTAGCAACAGCGCCACTGTACAATTTCAGGCCACTGTGATATTGCACCTAAAAAATTCAACTTTGAAAATTAATAACTTTTGAATGAAACACCTTTCAGCAGTGGGAGTACTCTTGTTTTACTCAGGGGGATAAACCCTACAACATATTTTTTTTTACATTTTAAGTATTACTGTCCCTTTAATGTCCTCTTCTAACCCTTTTCAGTTATGTCAGGTCTTTCATTCAGAAGGAGCTGACTGGTCAATCAACCATACACCTTCCACAAAACTTGGATAGCTAAGGGTCTCTATTAATCAGGGACTGACTTGGGAAAAGTCCCAAGAGGACAGAAGGGGAAATCTCTGCAGGTCCACATGCCTTCCACCACCAGCGGAGGCGGCAGAGGCAATGGCATAACAAATTGGAAACTTTTAAACATATTGACTCAGGAGGACGTTTGAAAATTAAAAACATGGCACATTAAACATCTTTACTACATCCAAAATGCCACAAATAGTAACCCTTTAACCCTCCCACGCTCAAAGGGTTAACAATAGCATCACTGGGGGAATAGTTTATTTATTTTAAAATACAAAACACTAATTGAATTTTTTATATTTTCAGAGAAGAAAGAAGATCAGAGGAAAAAAAGAAGACTGAAGAAAAGAAGACAGAAGAGAAGAAGGAAAGATAAATGAAGAAGCCGGACAGCGGATGACAGGTAAGTTTTACATTTTCAGATTAGTTTCAGCTCACTCTCATTTTCTGACATTTTCAAACAAGAGCAGTTTTTTTCCTTTGATGTTCCCACAATTTTCACTATTTAGCACGAGTTGTGGGAACAAAAAACCATAACGAGCATTTTGCCAAAACGTGATTTTTGGATAGCAACGCTCATTTTGTCATGTACCTCTCCAGCAACAGAATACCTGGGATACATGGTTGATTTTTTTTTTGGCGCTACTGTTTTTGCTATTACCACCGGTTTTACCACTGGTCATAGTATCGCGCACCAGAAGAGCAGATCCATTCGTCTGACTTTTTTCACACCTCAAACACAGATATATACTTGTGTGCACATGCATGGACATTGACGTATGCTTCTGTGAATGTTAAGGGGTGATTGGGAATGACTGTAATTCAAAGTTGGAAGGTTTTACCCATTGAAATCAATTGGCTTAACCTTGTAAAGGAACATTTGGCGAGATGCAGGAAAGGTGCGCAATCTCTATTTCCCATGTGAAAACCACTAGGGAATAGGTTTGAGCATGATTTTGTTGAATTGCTCGTGAAAAAATTAAGATTAGCGAACGGCTGTGTATATTTATTTTTTTTGTGGGAGTGGCTAAGATTAACGAATCTGTGTGATTGGAATAGCGAATGCACCTAATGCAAGACCTGCTATTGCGAATGAATTTTTACGTCTGTGTACTGTTGTCGTAAAATGGAATTTTTTATGCGCAATTCAAGAAGCATTTGGTATTTAGCTTCCTGGATTAGAATATGCGCAAAATCTAACTGCGCACAAAAATGCCTTTATCTAATGCGTACATTTCTTGCATCGCGCCAATTATTCCTGATTTTCTTTCTTTCATAAAAATTAATCAATTGTCCATCTCTTTTGGTAACCCCCTCAACATCCTACCTCACTCCACCCACTTTGATAACCCCCTCTACTCCATAATCCCCCCATCTCATTTAAAGAAGCAGTAAACTTTTTTAATGAAAACCTATATTTTATAGAGTTTTTCCTGCTGCATAAAACAAGGACACTCCCACTTCTGTTGGTTATTTTATTCAAAATTTATAACAGTTTAAATAATCAGGAAGTGAATTTACTGTGTTTACTTCCTGATAGTTCTAACTGACAGGAAGTGACTCAGCAGTTTCTATCACATTCTACGTAGACCTGTTTGTCATTGACTTTTCTGTCAAATAGAATGTAACAGAATAACAAATTGGAATTTGTCCACTAGAGGGCACTGCTAATGTAAAAAAAATGTGTTTAAACTGTTATAACTCGAGAAATATGCATCTCTCTTCAGTGAGAGCACCCTTAATTTACTCAACAGGAAAAAGCAATACAACATATTTTCTCATAAAATTTTTTTACTGCTCTTTTAAGCCCCACCCACATTATTATACCAGATATGTCACTTAGACACTCCCAAACTAGTCCAGAATTTGATGTTCACAAGTATCTTTTATTGTAAGCCAGTGGTTCTCAACTCCGGTCCTCAGGACCCACTAACAGGCCAGGATTTGATGATTTCCTTGTTAGAGCACAGATGAGTTAATCAATGTGAATGAGCCTCTGATCACCACACCTGTGCTCTAGCAGAGAAATCCCTAAGTCCTGGCCTGTTAGTGGGTCCTGAGGACTGGAGTTGTGAACCACTGTTGTAAGTTATAGGGAAGACCGCCCCACTCTATGTTTAATTCTCTGTAATGCATGTGTACAACAATGCATTGTTTGAAATATAACCCTTAGGGTATTAGGCAGCTGTCCAAAGTGTTGGCAATGTCTCTAGTAACTAAGGACTTAATTCTTAAAAAATATATATATAAATTTTTGGAATTATATAAACGGTATAATAGATGTATTTATGTTTTCAAGTTGGAACTTTTTTCATTGATTATATATTGTGTGTTTGCCTCTGGAATAGTATTAGTTCAGTATATTATCTATTCTGTTTCTCTTATTGATCTAAAAAAGCCCAACTTCATTCCTCCGTTCCTGTTAAATATACTGCCCAAATGTGAACAATTATTAAAACTCTGGATCAAAGTAAGACTGCGGCAATATCGGCCTTCACTATAACTTAGGTTAATGTACTTATTGCTGTGTAACCTCAAAATGACATATAGATTTCAATAACATCCCTCCAGTAAAATCCATTTTCAGATTACATTTCCATACCGAATTGCAGTCATATCTGGGAATAAATTCCTTAATCTTATTGCGATTTGCAAAAAGGGAACATTTGCTGCTCGAACAGTACAATTCATTGACGGGTTTTGTGTTAGATTTCAGTTCTGCACTAACAAGCCAATGTTTATTTTATCAGGAGTGGGCAACCTGTGACCCTCCAGCTGTGAGGGACTACAAATCCCATCATCTCCATTCAGCCAGTGGCTGGGGATGATTGAAATTGTAGTCCTTCACAGCTGGAGGGCCACAGGTTGCCCAACCCTGGCTCATGCACTTATGAGATATAATAACCATTAAACTGCATTTCTCTGTTATAAACAATTCTAGTTATCTTAAAGCTGCTTTAGTACTGGAATTCATTCATATTCCTTGAAGGGACTCTAATGCTAAAATACAACTTGCTATTTTATGAAAGAGCATGTTGTAAGTAACAGCCACTGATACGGAGGCTGAGCTATTAAGATGAATTGGAGGAATTCTAGAGCAAACCAGCTGCACCATAGGGGACAAATAAGCATTCCCACATTTTTAACTGTTTTAAATAGGGCTTTTAACACTTTGGATACTGGACAAACACTCAACCAGTGGCATAACAATAGTTGTGCAGGGGGCCCGGTCGCCTCTTGTGACCCCCCCTGCCCTGCGCCCAGAACAAGTAATAAGGTAAGATCTGTGCCTTATTCAGCACAGACCTCTAGCAGCTGAGCTCCCTCTTCGGCACTCTAGTAATGCCGAATAGGGGCAACGTGAAGGTGGAGATTGGGAGCAATGTGGAGACTGGGGGCAATGTAGAGATTGTGGGCAATGTGGAGATTGGGGGCAATGGGGGGTAATGTGGAGATTGGGGGCAATGGGGGGGCAATGTGGTCGGGGGCCCATGGAAATTTCTGCATCAGGGCTCGGTGGCTTCTAGTTATGCCTCTGCCCTCAACACATTGCAAAGCAATGCGCTGGAAACCTCTTTTACATTCAAGGGGCAAAAAGGCCCAGATCAATGGGGATTTACATTTGTCCCCTATGAGTGCAGCTGGTATGCTTCAGAATTGAATCAGTTCTTCTAAGTGCATCAGATTCTGACATCCATTCTGCCTGTCTGCTCAGACAAGCGAGGAAGGTGGAGCTGCATTGTGTGGCATGTGGAATCAGCTGGAGAACCAATCAGGGGTCAGTACAGTGTCCACCAATGGTCTCTGACTGATCCCAAGAGAGAGGTAGAACTGCCAATTTTCAGATATGAACACAATTCATCTTGGAATTGTGCATGCAACTAGTGAAGCTTGTGACTTAAGCCACAGACTTCCATGTTTAGCCTAGTCCCCTGCCAGCATCAGGGGTCTTTTCTCTAAGCCCAATAAAAAACAAGTGACAGAATAATTTTGAGGCTACAGAGTGAAGCCCTGAGCTTTGTTCTACGTCTTCGTCTGTAGGAGCAGACTTAGCAAAACATCATAGTTGCTCTTTAAATGACCACTACTACCCACTCACTTTGCTAATCCTAACGGCAACTATGAATTTATTCACTAAGCCTTTGTTCAAGAAAAACATTTTAAATCTGTGCTGGATGTCATATCTATGAAGGCGGACGTGACAGTTGCTAGCAGCAATACAGGACTCAGACTCAGCCAGTTGCACATGGTCATTTTATGCTGATCATTCTGTCTGTCTGCTTCAGTTTGAAAAGCATCCCCCAAAAAAGTTCAAGTGGGTCAAGTCTGAGTCCAGTAGTTCTTCTAGTAACTGTCATGTGCTCCTGTCATCTGGATGTATTGAAGATGGCATCTCTTGAATGGGCAAAATCAATCGTAGAAGTTATAAGGATTTTCTGGTCACAGTAAGGTAAGGGGCTTATTATTATGTTCGTATTTTTTTTAGTTTCTAGGAATGTGTGGAAGTTTTTGAAGAAATGATTGTGTGCCAAGAGGACAACTCACAGTGGCGTAACTATAGGGGTCGCACACGTGACTGGGACCGTTACTCCAGGGGCCTGGCTGTTCCCTGTGACCCCTCCACCTGGTGCCCGCAATCTCCCTCCGGCTCTCTAGTAATGCAGAGCGCTGGGAGATGACATCATCTCCTAGCGCACTGCATTACAAAAGAGGACCACGTGGGAGCACAATGCACCAGCCCGTCTCTCCTGCCACTCCACTGGACCACCAGGGATTGGGAGGTAGGAGATGGGGGCATTGTGGAGGGCCCAGGGACCAATGTGGTCGGGGATTGGGGGGCCCATGGCACTTCTTTCACCAGGGCCCGGAGGGTTATAGTTATACCTCTGACAACTCATTATAATTGCTTTTTATTGTATTGCATGTGCTATTTTTCAGAAAGCTGGGGGTAACAATTTGTGTTCCCACTTCTCATTTCCTGTTTAGCTGGCTTTATCTAATTGTGTAAGGCACAACAGAAAGAGAGGAGTGCAGAGAAAATTGCTTCAACCAGACAACTCCAAAACAGTGCTTGCAATAACATATTTCATACCTCCCATTATTAAAGTTTTCCAAAGAAGGACCATTGCATTTTATTTGTGTGCCATTGGGAAAAATATCATTTTTAGTGAATCTGAAACCAGATTGGGTGAGACATGTGTACTGTTGTTTGCTCTATTGTATTGTGCACATAATGTATATATAAAGCATAAAAGTTTAATGCAAATGGGGCATAAATGTTGGGGGCTTTCTAAAATGAACAGAAACCACTAAACATGAATTGGCTGATATACTTTTAAATATAATAGCATCCATAAAAATTACACATTCTAAGTTAGATCTCTAAAATATAACACTAATTGTTTTATGCATATGTACATATGTTTTATTCAGAAGTGATTTGTTTAAAGCAGACCTAACACTTTAAAAACAGATTTGCATATTAATTTAAAAAAATGAAAAGTTTACTTTACATCATGTTTTTATATTTTTTCGAAGATGCACCATTTTCTTTAATTTTTACATTTTGTTTGTGCTGTTTATATTGCGAGAGAGTAGCAAAGGCAGTTAATTTTTTGAGATTAGTTACCTCAGCCCTTGTACACAAGAGGCCTGCTATCTTAATTTGGCCTACTTACAGATAATACTGGATTATCACTTCTTATACACCTTATCAAGATTGTAATAGTAATGGTAGTCAGGGAGTCCTGCAAAAGGCATAAATGAGTGCCCCCATAGTGCAATGTAAAATTAGATTTTATGCCCCAGGAAACACTAATGTTTACAGACACTAGCATCTAGCAATTAGGCTAACTAAAACTGAAAATGAGAAAAGTATGCAGGGCCCAATCTTGGGGGAGATTCTCTGGATGTGGTTGAGACATTGTCATACAAGGGGGTGGGTCTTGTACCCCTTGCTGATTTTGGAGGTGTATCGCAACCCTGAGTTTTTACCGGGTCTGATCCGAAGGGCCTTTAAAGCATGGGGGGCCGTGGGACTCTTGACTCTGAAACCATTGGTCTGCGATTACCACCCTTGCTCCTTTGCAGACCTACGTGGGTCTGCTGGTCTAAAAATCTGGAGAGCTCTGGAGATATGCTCAGCTGCAACACTACATTACAACGGCACTCTGACTGGGATCCTTGGGATGCCCTTTGACTGATATGGAATTACTCCTACAATCTCCATTGATCGGGGTCAAGACTCTCTATGTTCTATAGGCTGCTGCAACAGACAGATTAGGAGGTCCTGCCTCCAATCACGAGGTGGTGGACTTCAGAGCTTTTTCACCTGCTTTTAGAGAGCGATGAGATGTGGTTGACGATCTTTAGGACTGACCATGCTCTCCCACGGGATGTGGCTTCTCAGGAGGGCTTTTATATAATTATGACCCGCTGGTACTTATGTCTGAGCAGATTGTCCCAGTTCCCTTCTGGTGGAGAAGATAGATGCTGGCGCTGCGGCTGTCAAGGGGGAATGATTACTCATATTTGGTGATCCTGTGTGGGGATTGCTGAGTACTGGTCGCAGACTGGCAAATCGATGACACAGGTGCTAGGTTACTCAGTGCCAAATGATCCTCTGCTGCTCCTTTTCTCGTACCATGTACAGTTTCTTCTGGGTAGGTTCCCATTCCTTCACTTTATGCTGTCAGCAGCTAGATTGAACTTCTCTGCCTGTTGGAAGCAAGGGTGAATGCCTTCACTGGAACGCTGAGGTGACAGAGTTAACAAATATAAAACAATGGAGAAACTCCATGTGATTAGCATGAATAAAGGGGCAGCTTACCGAGAAACCTGGTCTCATTGGGAACACTCCATTTAGGCTTCCTGAAGAGGCTCTTTGTTCTATTCCTGACAGGGAGGCAGTGCTGGAGTCATCTCCAGTGGCTTCCATCGTGTATAATCTGACAGAAGGTCAATATCTGACACCTTGAAACACACTCCTGGGGTTCTTCTATTTACCCCACCTCCCCTATACCATCTCTTCTACTCCCCTTCTTCTTCTGTACTGTCCTTCTGTCCACACTGCTCTGTTCTCTTTCTCTGATTCTATCTATTAGTTTCTGCTGGATCCTCTCCCCAGATCCTTTAGCCTCCTCACTACCTCTCAGACCTTGAACGCTCAAGGTTGTTTTTCCCCATTCTTTTCTCTATATCTATCCTTACGGGAATGTTTGGGCTCTATAAGGCTACCAGAAGAGATCTCTTAACTACCCTCCTTTTCTAGAAGGAGCAGTTATGAGACTTCATTATGTTGTTCTTTGAATCCTGGACTTCTTCGGGTCCCTGAGACTTGCTGTACACTGGTCATTGTTTTGCTAAAGTGATCAAGAAAATTCCTAAACAATTCTATAAGTATATAAATAACAAATAGATTAAGGTTGATATTGGTTCTCTTAAAGCTGAGATGGGTGAATTAATTAGTGAGACTAAGGCTATTGCTTACACCGTAAACACATTTTTTTTTATGCTTTGGGCAAGCATACAAAATCACAGAATTTCCTCTGTCACGTACATGGCTTATTGAGGACAAAGTTAAAAAGGAGTGGAAAAGATTATGGCACATGGGCATGATTGCATACACCCAAGAGGGCTTCAGGAACTTAGTTCAGTGAAAGTAAGACCCTTATACTTAACATTTATTGAATTGCTTTAATCAGGCATAGTGTCCTGTGACTGGGGGGGGGGGAGCTGATATGGTACTTTTGTTCAAAAATGGGGCAAGATCCAAACTTGGAAATTATAGACCTGTGAGCTTGACTTATATAGTGGGTAAGATATTAGAAGGGTTACTGACTGACAGTATTCAGAACTACGTAAAGACCAACAATATTATTAGTAAGAGCCAGCATAGTTTTATGAAGAATAGATATGTCAAACTAATTTACTTGCATTTTATGAAAGGGTAAGTAGTAATTAAGGGCATTATTGTTGATGTAGTATAATGGGATTTGTCAAAAGCCTTCGATATTGTGCCTTACAACAGGTTACTGCATGAATTGCATACACCCCATATTCAGGCAAGTCACTATCTGTCTACAATCTGTGAACTTGTATTTAGTATAATGCAATTAAAAATCAACTTTACCTCTGGTGTGAACAAAACCCTTGTGAGGGAAATCTTCCCTAATCAGCGATACCCTGCTGGAGACCTACAACCAAGAAAGGAGGAGCCAAAACCTCACCAAAATAGATACAAAAAGTATAAAATATACAGATTCCTGGCGAGCTCACAATAGTCTTTATTACTGGTGTTCAAAGAGTTAAATATGGGAATGGTCAGGAGAGCAGCAAGACATTTCTTGGCTACATATAGACAGTAAACAAATGGAGTGTCTATTGGGGTTTTTGTTCACAGTTGAGGTAAAGTTGTTTTTTAAATTGCATTATACTAAATACGTGTTCACAGATTGTAGGCAGGTAGGGAGTTGCCTGAATCTGGGATGCCTTGATGGTGCAAGTGGCTTCCCATGCCTTTGGCCAAAAACATGCCACTAAATCCCTACTGTTTTATTTATAGTAAATCATAGGTTATTTATTTGTAAAAGTCAGGATTTGATGCACGGACACCCCTTTTGTTTACTGAAAACATCAGAAGGCTTTGGTTTGGGAGATGATATCTGTGCATTGATAGAGAACTGGTTAAATAATTGATGGCAGAGAGTTATTGTAAATGAAACATTTTCAAGTTGGCCTAAAGTTGTAAGTGGGGTGCTACAGGGTTCAGTCCTGGGCCCAATGCCTTTTAATTTGTTTATTAATGATCTAGAAGTGGAACGCTACCAATGTCAAAGCAAGAGGGGGTTCTAATTGACCAAATGGTCCCTTGCACTATTTTGCCCCACTTAGAGCAGGGTGAGATAAAGCTTTTGCACCCCAATAATAGCAAATGTTTGCTGTTGATCTGCACAATTGTATGTCAGGAGAGATATACCATCATCCTTCCATGTTATTGGACTACAACTCCCATCATCCCCAACCAGTAATTTATTGACTTGGGATTCTGGGAGCTGTAGTCCATCCACTGCTAGAGAAAATCAGTTTGCCCACCCCTGACCTACATACAAATGGTTGCATTGGCTTTTGATATGGAAATTAGAGAAACATAAATCTCTTTATTTTATTACTGCATGCCTTTATATATGAGTTCAATTTTTATTTTAGCATTTGTGTTTAAATAATGCAGGTCTTCTCTTCTTTCTTTTATCTCTTCAACATCTTTTATAGTGACCCGAAGAAACGTTTGTGCTCTGGAATGGCCAGACCAGAGTTTTGTACAAAGGCACATGCTCTTCTCTTGTTCTGTTTCCTGTACCTGCTCAATAGATGTAGACATTACAAACAGCTACAGAAATCACAATATCTTCGTCCTGTGATAGAGCTACATCCAGGGCCGGAACTGACATGAGGCAGAGTAGGCAGTTGCATGCACACCCATTAGAATGGAGGTGTGGCAAGAGCAATACCAATTCCCTTGCACATGCTCCTGGTTTATGGTGGCCAGGTTATTTACCAGTTTATATACCCCTTCACTCACTATTATTTAAGTCTTTGGATTTCCAATGCATGACAAAGCAATGCTTTGGAGACTAGGAGTTGAAAAAAAGTGAAAAAAATTTCCTACATGACTCTTAGTGAAAAATTGACAATTTTTCCCTTTTTTCGTAAAAGGTTTCTCCTTTTCGCCTATGCAAAATTTTCCTCCATTTCTCCAATTCCAACAAATGTTTCACCTATGTTTCCTATAGTGCAACATTTCCTATAAAAATATTACTTGTTCTGAGGGTTGCAGTACAACCTCCAATGTATATATATATATATATATATATATATATATTATTGGTCATAGCAGTGGTCCCAAGTGAAGTATGGTAGATGGTGGCAACACTTCTTCACATCCCTTCTCCTACTCATTTGTGCTGTTGTTAATACATTTGGCCTGACTTTCTCTGTCATAGCTTTTGGATCCTGAGTAAAGTATCTCCATACTGGGGACTTCATGGACTGAGGGGTTCCTGAGGGGCTGCTGCTATTACTACTGGGGCTAGATGTTGATTCAATTCTACTGCTGCTGCTACTACTAGGTGTCAAAGGTGCAGCACTTCCAGCAGCAGCAGAGGTACTCATCACAGCTAAAGTTGTGGATGTTAATAATCCTTTCTGCTAAATGTCTGGCCATGTCATCATCTCTTTCACGCTCAACTTCATATGTATCTGAAGAAGAGGAGGATGCTGGAGGGAACTGCATCATCATCATCATCAGTCATCATCAGGTCATCCTCAGCATTAGTATCGCCCTCCTCTTCTTGCCCACTACCCTAATATTCCTCTAAGCTTTTAGAGGTGTCAAACAATATGTTTTTATTTTCACAAAGTTTGCTACTACTATGAGGACAGGTGTTTCGGTGCTTGTTTGTTTCACTGTCAGCAGCAGTTGGCACAGCTGCTACACCTTCCTCCATTATGCCATTGCCACCATCAGCACTAGAATGCGGCTCTTCATCTTCAGTGTTCTTCTTATATGTTTTTTATTTTTTGTGCTGCAGGTGGTGGAATGTTTGGTGGGACAAACTGCATCCTCCCTGGTAAGAGAGGGATCATCATAATTTATTGCACACGCTGCAGCAACCATGTCTTTAGTTCATTTTTGAAATAACACTTTACTCCCACGTCCCTGCATTGCTCCACCTTTCCCTCTTCCCCCTGCCTCTTGTGCATTTGCTGGACATTACTCAAATAGTGTGTGTGTGTTTAGACTCTCTACAGTACACAACTGATGGAGTATGATGTCATGCCTTAGCCCTCAACAAAATTCTCAATGTTGTCTTCTGTATACCAAGTCTGCCTCAGTCACACAACTCACATCAGGCTCCCAGTTAGCTGTCTGTCACCTAATATATGTATTTGTTTATATATATATATATATATATATATATATATATATATATATATATATATTTTTTTTTTTTTTTTCATATAGATTAAGAGCTTCCTATGTACTTCTATGTAGGAAAAGGATGTTTTCTGTGGGTTATGGGAGGAGTCAGAGTGAGGTCATGGAAGGAAATATACAATGTATTGCCTATGAGCTTCTGAGATGTTAAATCTGGCGTGACGTACATCTGAAAGCAGGGTGAAATGTAACTGTAATGCACCCATAATACAAATTGTTTGCAGGCTGAGTCCCTTTGTCCAAGACGCTAACCAGTGGCTTGTACAACTCTGGCCCAGGCATCCTTGAAAAATAACGGTGGCTTAGAATATGCCAGCAGAGTGCAAAACATGACATCAGTTCTTAAGTATCTCCACAAAAGAAAAAGACAACATGTCAGCTGCCAACATTTAGGCTAGTTTGCCATCCTATAGGTGTACCTTTGGATTATTTTTGTGCAGGTTTTAACTCCTTTCTAAGAATTCAGTAAGTGTGGGATGGCAGTACATCCTGTTCATTTACAACATGACTTGTGACAGTGGGGGTGGTGGTGATGGTGGCAGCACTCTATGATTCTTGTAATCCCCTCCAACAAACTCAGTCATATTCCTCCATGTTTGCATTTTTGTGGCCATTTCATCATCTATCTCACTCTTAACTATATGGAGAAGAAGAAGAGGATGCTGAAGGGATATATTCTAGATCAATATCATCACCAGTGATTAGGTAATCATCAGCATCACTCCCCACTTCTTCCCCACTACTTGTATATTCCTCTAGTCTTTTTGAAGTCTCAATTTCTTTGTACTTTCCCCCTTGTGTGCTGTACTTGTTACTTTTACTGTTAGAAGCTGCAGCTGGTTGAACTTCAATGCCTTCAACACTAGAATGTGACTTGTCATTTTCAGTGTTTTAACATGGTTTACTAATACTACAGGAGGTGGAGGAACTTTTTATGTCAGTTTCACAAAAATCTTCCTCAGGAAAAGGAGCATCATAGTTTATTGTAGCAACCATGGCTGCAGTTTTTGGTGTGCCACTTTTCTAGCATGTCCCTGCACCGCTGCTAGTCCTTTCTCCCTACCCCTAGTCCATTTGCTGGTGTGGATTTTAACAGTACACAACAGACCTGTTTGTGTATGATGATGTCTTGCCCTTTACAAAATACTGTATCCTATAAGTTTCTGTCTCTAATATCAGTTACGATCAGCCTCATCCACAGCTCACATCGGGGTCCCTGTCTCTTTAATTAATTGACCCTATCTGTCACATCTAACAAATAATAACATACTCCCTGCAAGTGCAACTGCTTCTGCTCTCTTTGCTTCTAGTTAGTGTCAAGAGAATTTCAGCAGCTGCTTTCTACTAAAGTCTTATTTTTTTTATAGCACAAGATGTGAATAGACCTTAGTTAGTGATATACTGGTCCTTCTACTTTTGGCTGTTGAAGATGTTAGTACCAGTTGTACTTGTGGTGCTCTCTCATGGGTGTCAGTCTGTAAAGTATATCAGTCACAAAGGCTCAGCAAGCTCTGGAAGGAACTTGGATCACCTGCCTGTCTCAGTCAAACAAGATTTTGGGGTATTCAGGGTAAATCTCCTTTTCCCTTCACACTCCCCCAGACTTCCCTAGCACATACAACAAATTACCTGCCCACAAGACTCCTTAAACTAAACTCCAATTCCACTGTCTTTTCTAGCTCCAGCAATAGGCTGATTTCTCTCTCTCTCTCTAACAAACACAGAATGACATGATACCAGAACCTGACACCCCTTTTATACTATCCTGGCAGAAAAGAAGGGAACCATTCCACGTGGGTTAAAATTAATTCTTACCATTGATTTCAAATGCAATAAGAAAGGCAGGAAAAGGAATGAACTCTGCACTTTTTGCTAGAAATTTCCTATTGGAAGGAAGTGCCAACTTTCTCCTATTTCAGTTTGAGGTAAAATGTGTTGCCTATCCCTATAAATTACCAGAGAGTATATCAATCAACATAGAGTAAAACTTTCAACATTAACTTGATGTATTACCAAAGATTACATAAATCACCTTAGACAGAATGTATTACCAGGGAAGTGTATCTATGGATGGATAACCATAAGCAGATAGGCTTCAGAGCTGTATTATTCTATTGCAGGTTGGCATGAAAAATACATGAGGGATAAACTATTAAATAAATTGTATAATATCCTGATTGGCTAAATGTAAAGTTTTAAAAAAATGTGATTATTGATCTGTGTGTTCAAGCATCCAAATGCTTTTAGTACACATGTCTAGTATGACAACTTAAGTTTTACTACCAGTTAGAGACTCTGATAGCCTTAGCTTTATGTATGCAGCATTCATTAATTATCCATAAGAGAAATGCTCTGTATCTGAAGGAGAATGAAGAAGGAAATTAGATAATTGGAAGGAATACTCTACTTGAGAACAAATGGTATGCATCTGAAGCAGTGATGGACAAACTGTGGCTCTCCAAAAGTTAAGGCCCAACAACATCTGGAAAGCCTGAGACTGTCTCCACCTATAATAGAGAAATACACCTTTTATACTGCTGGCAGATGTGGTATTGTGTCACATTTAGGTTTCCGTCAAGGTGATCAAAGGTGAGCAACTTAGCAACCGAAAGCGTTAAAAAGATTAATTAAAAGAAGTCAGACCTTTATGATGCATCTGTTATTCAAATGTGGCCCTCCAAAAATAAACCTCTTTAACCATTTGAGTACCAGAGAAGTAGGCAACGCATTGCAGAGCCATACATTATGTACTCCTCTGGCACTCAAATGGTTAACGCTATCAGTGCTGAGTGTTCCCCTTAGTTTATCTTGGTTCATTTTTAAATTGTCGCACGCATAAGAGCGTGAGACATGAAGGAGCAATAACCAGGTCGCTGGTTTGAAAAGCACCACAACAGAAACTCGCCCGAATCAAAAGGGAGAGATTCTTAGGCCGCAGCCTAAAATGTTGCCTCCATCCACTGCCCGCACTGCCTGCATACTTTAAACTTTAATCCTGTGTGTGCCTCCAATCTCCCTGCACAGATAACTCATGTCATCTTTCCCCTGCCTACCATTGCTTCCCATCAGCTTTCACCAACAAAGTTTAACCTTGTGAGTGCCATAGGGGTACGACTGGCATTCAAAGGGTTAATGCAGTTTGTGACTGTGTTGGCGGAAGCTGCTGGGAAGCGATGGCAGGCAGGGGAGAGATGAAATGGGCAAGATTCTGATGTGGCAAGCCGGCAACCATGTTATTGCACCTTCATGTCGCACACTATTATGGGTGCGGTATTTTAAAAGGATACCGTTTATCTCAGAGGAAACACTGTCAACACTGTCGCAATGCATTGGAAACCTCTCTAGCATTCAAGGAGTTAAAAAGCTCTATTCAATCGCATGGTTATTTAGGATTTTTTAGTTGTTCCATATGGTGTAGTTAGTTTACTCCAAAATAGGACTGTATGTTCAAAGGGATAACGACAAAAAAGTTGTATGAATGACAAAAATAAATAATTGTATGCATAAACAACATATTTTCTATAGAGTATATGACGATCCATTGTGCGCTATGCATCACTGTATCATGAAATCAGTGTGCTTTGTGGTCATGCAAATAAAAAAGGGAATAGAAGTTCAAATGCATCTGTAAGACAAAATATATAGACACAAAAAATGCATCATAAGGAGAATTAACACTAATAGTGGCCATTTCATCCATTACCTAACATGTGATATAATGCAGAGCAATAAAAAAAAATCATCCAAGGCATTATAAAACAAATGTACAAATAGGGAGCAATCTTATGTCTCACTGGTTAATGTCAGTGCAAAAGGCTGTTAATGCATTTATTTAGACTGAAGTGATGTGCACACCTTTTATTAGTGTTCAATGTTTTACACTATCATCTGTGTTCGTTCTTTGAAACCTGTTAAAGGAGCAGTAAATCCTTATAATGAAAAATAAAATAGTTGGATAGATAGACAGACAGATAGATAGATAGACAGACAGATAGACGGATGGATAGACAGATAGATAGATAGCCAGATGGATGGATAGATAGACAGATGTATGGATAGATAATATATATATCAAGAATATATATCAAGACTATTCAAGTTCAGTCCTCAAGGGCCACTAACAGGCCAGGATGTAAGGATTTCCCTGATTAAGTACAGATGAGAGTCAATCAAAATGAATGAGCCACTGATTAACTTACTTGTGTTTTAACCCCTTATGGACCAGCACACGCACAAGCGGCTGGCACTTGATGACCATCTGCTTTTTTTTTTTTTTTCTTTTACTTCCAGTTCAAGGTTCCCGGAGCGGCATGCAGCCGAGCCGGGAGCCCTGAACTCCATGACGTACCAGGACCGTCACTGGTCCTTAAGTGCCGGACCGCCGTGACGGTCCTGCCACGTCAGTGGTTGCAAAGGGGTTATCATATTTTTGTGTTTCCTGTTAATCAAAATAAGGATACTCCCAATGCTGGGGGGAGCTGTATGTTCAAAGGACAAGGGGAGGAGTTCTAGAGCAAATCATTTTGGCCCATGAATGCCCCTGGAATGCCAGAGACGTCTCCAATATAATGCAAAGCAATGCGTTGGAGACTTCTCAATAATTTAAATGGTTTACAATCCCATTTAATTCAAAGGGAATTTTTAGTTTTCCCCCATAGTACAATTAATTTGCCCCAGAACTCCTCCATGTTTCTTTCGAACATCTGGCACTGTTTAGTAATAATGACGCCACTTAAAGGGATAATAATTTTTTACAAAAACAGCAGCTCTAGTTAATCTTCATAGTATCTGGGCCATGGAGAGTATTATTACAATACTGTCAGAGTTACAGTTCAAGAGTAATTGAATGATAAAGTATCCCCCTCCCACCCCTTTTACCTAGTGTAAGCCACCTTCCCTCAGATGTGGAATCTGGTCACTTAACCAGACAGCTCACAGCAAGGAACAATCTTCTTACTGTGAACATAAGGAAAACCCTGACACCCTTGACAGGTTTTTCAGGTTTTTCTATATGCTTGCTGAAGATTGTCCATCTCTGCGATCCATCTGGGGACAGTCTAGCTGCTCTGAGGTGAGCAGTGTTACATCAGTAAAAGGGGTGGGAGGGGGATACTTTATCATTCAATTACTCTTGAACTACAACTCTGACAGTATTGAAATAACAATCTGCGTGGCCCAAATACTATGGCGATTAACTGGAGTTGCTTTCATTATGAAACATTACTATCCGTTTAAGGCTGTATGTTAGAGGAGTTCTAGGGCAAACCATTTGCTCTATAGGGGATAACTAAAAATTCCAAAAATTCCCCTTCATTTAAATGGGATTTTAACCTCTTGAATGCTAGAGAGGAGTAGGAGGCCTCTCCAGCATTTAAAGAGTTAAAATCCCCAATTAAATAACTGGGAATATTTAGCTCTCCCCTATAGTGCGTGTGGCCAGTCCTTAAGAGGTTAAACTGTTGCATGTGAGAATACAGGCAATATATGGCACTTATATACCTTCTCCAATCCCATTTAAATATGTTAAAATGCATAAAAAAGGAAGGTTGGTCTTTGGAAGACTCCTGAATATCCTATATAATAATTCGCTAGGATGTTTGTCAGAAGCTGTCATGCGCAGTAGAGACTGCGTGCGTTCGGGCAGTCTCCACTGCGCATGATTGCATCGCATGAGTGAGGTGACGTAAGATTGCATTGAGTGGAGCAGTGAGGAAGCAGCCGCTTAACCCTTTGAGTGCCAGAGGGGTACACAACGCATTGCAAAGCAATGCGTTGTGTACCCCTCTGGCACTCTAAGGGTTAACATTACGCGGACCTTGGCCCGTGTACACGGGCTTTTACACTAGTACAACTATATTCCAGTATAATAGAAGATAATATTATGATTTTTGTTCTTGCAAAGATGTTCTTTATGTTAGAGAGACAGTCATCCTCCTTTGTGACTTCTAACATTCTGCAAGTGCACAATATGTAAAATCATATTGCCTGTATGTTTTATTATATTTTAATTTAAGTATTTTCTTTTCTTTTTACCCTTTAATGTCCTTGACTTTGAGCTCCCTGGATCTCTTTTTCCAGAGAGCTTTTTGTCAGGGACTGTAAAATCAGACAATGTTGCATTCTCTCTGCAGCATTGATTGATCTGCATTGGCAGGCTTTTCTATATTGTTTTACTGTCATTTTTACATGGTGTCTTTTTTACATTGTCGCGCTCTGTGTGCACAGTCCAAAATGGAAAGTTTTCAGGAAATAAACCTAGACAGCTCCTCATAGTTGTTGAGGCTGAAAAAAGACATGCATCCATCAAGTCCAGCCCATGCCAAGGCACCCCTGTTGATCAAGAGGAAGGCAAAAAACAGCTGAAAATTCACATACTGCTGCCAATCTCTCCTTCATAAAGAGTCCTGGAATGCATCTACAGTCACAATCTGCTATACATATACACGTCAGGGAGGTGTTGATGAGCTCTACAAGTTTAAGCAGGAGAGAGAGAATGCCTGACACCCCACAATCTCCGGCGGATCACTTATGCAGGAGCACACCTCTGGAAGAAAGCACAGTGAGTGGCTGTTGAGAGAGGTAAAATGTTATGGTAAAAGATAAAGACAGATACTGTCTCAAAAAGTCTATTGCTTGCTATTGTAACCTTTTCAGTGTTACTGACCTCTATTTGTCTTAAAGTGTTAGTAATGTCCAAAAATTTTTTTAAATAGATTTTTGGAGGCTAAAAAAATAATCGCATTGTCACAAACCCCATCTCTCAAACCGCTATGGGTTGAGAGATATTGACAATCAAAGTTCCCCCTTTCCTCCCCTTCTCTTGATGTGAGCTGTAAAGCTGACAGAAGGATATCCGAATCGGCGAACACGATGAGGCTCTTCAGCAGAGCCAAAATCCTGTTATTGCAAAATAATTACTTGGTTGGAAAGGTCTACAAAGTGTGCTTGCAAACCAGGCACACTTCGTAGACCTTTCCAATGAAGTGATTATTTTCTAATAACGGGATTTTGGCTCTGCTGCAGATGTGTAGACACTACAGCTTGCAAGATTCTTATTTTGCCCATATAACACGGCAACATGTTTAATGTGCTGTTTGGTTGGTCGCCCAATAGTGGGCAACATTTCTATAGCAAACCGGTTCCTGTAGTTTTAAGCTCTGCCTTATGTTTTAACACTTTGTCTTGATTGTGGCGTCCACTTCCATAGGAGCAGTGCCTTCCAGCTGAGGATGAGCTTGGAACTCAGTTCCAGCTCAGAGATGTAAAGATCAGGGTTCTGTGTTTCTCCTTGCTCTATTTAAATACCAACATGTTTTGACTCAATGCACCCCTTAATGTCCAGAATGGATAACCTGCTGATGTTGTATTAGAATTTCCATCATCCACAGATGGAGTTTGGCCATCTGATGATGAAGTTGTAGTCCATTAACCAATGAGTTGCTGCTCCAAGACATGTGTGACTGCTAATAATATAATTGCCTACTCTCAGTTTTCTATATGCACTATGCTAAGAATGTATGTAAGATGCAACCAAGTAATAAATTGATAACGAGAGAAGGGATTATTTTTGTTTTTCTTAAACAGACCCTCCTTGCCAACTACAAAAGTTTCCTTCATCTTCTGATGAAATTCAACAGGCATCATGTTACATGAACATTGATAATGGACCATCATGTGATTCTCTACAGTGAAGATCTCCTTAATGCTTCTCCGTATATTCATTAACTCTTTATGGACTAACAAATTGTGCATTGTATGTTACTCATGCATAAAAGTAGAGTAACAAGGGATACATATATTACATTAAGCATTAATGCTCATCCATAAATGAGACTGAGGTTTGTAATCGTTAGGGGAGCTAATTACTGTTATTAGCAGGATTTTACACATATTACCACAAACCGGAAAATAGGAGCTCATGAACATAAAGGATTAAAGGAATAAACATATAGCAATAGCATGGTGAAAAGTGATCCAACATCATATGCTTATTCTATCTCAGTGTGCCCAAAGGGAAACAGGTGTTAAACATAAGAGGACAGAATCTGAGAAATATCGTTAGGCAATTCACAGAGTAATTTTATCCTTACTACAGAGCATGATTCAACATGAAATTCAGGTTTATTGTTATTTATTATTATAATCTTTAAAGAGATATTAATGTTTCAAAATAAAAGCAGCTCCAAATAATCTTCATAGTATTTGGGCCATGGAGAGTGTTCTTTCAATCCTGCCAGAATTGTAGTTCAAGAGTAATTGAATGATCCCCCTCTCGCCCCTTTTACTGATCTAACACTGCTCACCTCCAAGAAGCAAGACTGTCCGGATGGATCATAGAGAGGGACAATCTTCAGTTATCAAAAGGAAACCTGAAAAACCTGTCAAGGGGGCAGGGTTTTCCTTATAGTCACAGTAAGAAGATTATCCCTTGCTGTGATCTGTCCAGTCAAGAGATCAGATTCCACATCTAAGGGGAGGTGGCTTACTCTAGGCAAAAGGGGCGGGAGGGGGATACTTTATCATTCAACTACTCTTGAAGTACAAGTCTGACAGCATTAAAATAACACTCTCCATGGCCCAAATACTATGAAGATTAATTGGATCTGCTTTTATTTTGAAACATTACTATCTCTTTAACTTCTAAAACTCCAACATATTCCATAGCCTTGTACCATTAGGGAACTTATTACAAACTTCGTACAAACACAAGAAACACTTAACAAATGGGTCCAAAAGGTAGAGAGGGCACTGCTCACAAGAGATTACAGTCTAGAATTTAAAGATTACATTAATAAAACAGTGATAAAGCAATTTCTAGTTGGGGGGGATTTCTCATTCATCTCTGGTCAGAAAAGAAGGGAGAACAATATAAAATTAGGACCTCAGGACAACAGAATGAACTAATTTTATCCTTATTCAAATATCTTCACCAAACAATCTCTTCACAATCTATGGTTCTTGCTTAGATCAAGATTAGATTAGTTTGTTGTGTTAAACACTTAGGTCATTTCCTTCTGAGTTTTCCCCAGAAATGGTCACATTGGCAAAATATTTTAATTCATAACCTATTATGTTTTTCCCTAGCTCAATTAACAAATCTTAGATTTTACATTGTGCATTTGGCCCATGGAGATCTTTCATAGAACATACATCTGCTTAATAATGCTTTTATAAATGTGGAACATAAATCAAAGTTGGGAATACTTTCTAAAGCAAAATCTAAATTTCTGTATAATATTTCTCATTGTTTAGTCTTTTTATTGCCTCTGGGAAGGAATTTAATTTACAACCATTTTTACTTTATCTTCATATTAAATTAATTCTGGTTTAGGAAACAGAATATTGTATTTAACACTGCAAATGCTAATTCAGAAGAGGTCCTGTGACGCAGTCAAGGATAGGCCCATAAAAATGATCTGTCTCTATTTACTTTAAGTAGGCTGAATTCTGTTGGACATAGGGCCTAATTCAGGATGCTTAAGGTGTATATGCCCTACTTACCTTCTTTCCTAAGCCACACATACAACTAAAAACACTGCTCAACCATAGGTGGGTGGACTTTGACGTAAAGAATCAGACAAATTTCAGAGGTTGGCAAAAAAGAGGTAACAGGTTATTTAAGTATTAACCTATTTCATATCTATGGATGTCCACCCCCTTTCTTATTTAGTCTGAAGAAGAGACCTAGATGTCTTGAAAGCTTGCATCCAACTTCACTCAGTTGGCCAATAATGGTATCATTTTTACTCTACTAGTCTCCTGCATTTTCTGTGGATAACATGGTTTCACAATTTACCCAAAATAATAAGGCATCCCAGTGGCCATGATGTCTTGCCATGGGCTAGCACTCCACTCCCAGCCGAAGTGACCATCTCAGGTGATGGCTTACTCCTAGGCAGGCCTTGCCCAGCACCACAAAGTAAGTGTCCACCCTGTGGTCTATCATAGTCAACTGACATGGCACACCCAGACCACCCAGAATCTTCACATTACCATGAACCTATTAAAGGTTACTTCTGGAACTTCCTCTGTTGACCCAGTTGACCTATTTCTGCTTTATACTCAACTGGGGGATTATAGAGGGAAGAAGGAAAGAAAGAAGAACCGTTACTGATCAGATAAACACAGGGCTGCAGTTTTAAACCCTTAACACTTTCCCTTATTTTCCAACCATTGAAGGGGACACACCTTCTCCCCTCCCTGCCTCTTGTGAAGAGCATGCCCCCTTTTCTATCCTCTCATGGAGCCTCTCCACCAGCAGGAGACAGAAGGCAGGAGGGCCCTAAACCTTATTACTTTCTAAAGAGGAGTATTACTGCAGTACTGTATACCAATTTCACCACAGAGGACAAATCCCTACTGATTAGAATCGGGTATTAAAAACCCTCAGGTATTAAAAGGCAAAGGGTTAAAAGGTTTAAAACACTTGAATGCTGGGTTGGTCTCCGATGCTTTGCTTTCTAAACGCATTGGAGACTTTCTAACATCCAAGTATTTAAAAGGATAGTAATGTTTAATGTTTCACAATAAAAGCAGCTCCAATTAATCTTCATAGTATTTGGGCCATGGAGAGCGTTATTTCTATACTGTTAGAGTTGTAGTTCAAGAGTAATTGATTGATAACGTTTCCCCCTCCCTCCCCTTTTACTGATGTAACACTGCTCAGCTCGGAGCAGCAAGACTGTCCGGATGGATCGCAGACAGGGACAATCTTCAGTCAGTATAAGGAAACATCTGATTTTCCTTATGTTCACAGTAAGAAGATTGTCCCTTGCTTGATCTGTCCAGTCAAGAGACCAGATTCCACATCTGAGGGGAGGCAGCTTACACTAGGTAAAAGTGGTGGGAGAGGGATACTTTATCATTCAATTACTCTTGAACCACATCTCTGACAGTATTGATATAACACTCTCCATGGCCAGAATACTATGAAGATTAATATAGCTGCTGTTTTTGTGAAACATTACTATCCTTTTAAAACCACAATTAGATAAATGGGAATTCTCTTTTCCACATTATGGTGCAGTTGGTTTGCTCCAACATTGTTACAAATTAGCATATTGAATAAGTTTTTCATCCCTTTTTTTTCTTCACCAAAAAATAAAGTTCTGAATATCAGCTTCCGTGGCTGCACCAAATAAAAGCTCCTCAAACTCCCATTCATTTAAATGGGCTTTTAGCCCATTGATTTCTTGGGGTCTCCAATACCCCTAGCATTCAACAGGTTAAAACTTAAAAGTCCATTTCAATCAATCAGAATTTGCATTTGCGTCTGACGTGCAATGTTTCCCTAGGGCTGGTCCAGTTCTTTGTAGTCCATCAGCCTCACAAAGGCTAAGGTTTTTGACTCTGTCTGGATTTTAATATAGTCTGTTCACTAAATCTAATGAGATTCTTATAAATATTAATAATAGCTTTGGCTCTCTAGTGCATAATTACATTTTGTTTAAGATTTAAACCATACCATAACTTGTTATTTTTTTTAATACTGGATTCTGTAGCTGACACAAGCAGTCTATAGCAGCCAGCTGACACAGGAATCTGAGAACCTTTTTTTAAATGATTGCCCTGACAGCTGTGCATACAGAGTTATTTTTCTGCTCCTTAATTTTTACTTAAACAGTTTTTATTTAAAATTGAATTCAATATGAATGTCAAATCGTGTTACAGTCTAGTGAAAATTTAGGGTCTTTGGTCCTCATTCTATAGGATAAAAAATCAAATATGTATTTCTCTTGTTAGTTGCCATTGACAGCAGCAGAAATGAAAGGGAACCATATACCCTGAATCATGAAAAGATTATTTAGCCACTATTATTAAATATTCTCAGAAAATTCCATTTTTTTTTTTCCAGGAGCTGGCTTTTCTTTATTTATGAGTTGATACATTTATGAAGGCTACAGTGCTGGAAGCATAGATTTGTCTTTGTAGTTTTTCTTAGATGAGGTAGGTGTGTGAGTCTGACTAGATGCTGGTTCCTATAAGTCTCTGTGATCCAAGGACAGTCTCAGTTTTTTTGGAACCTGTCCCATTGTTCTGAATAAAGCTAATCTGGATGAATAAAGATTTAAAGTTTCTGCCTTGTGAGCACACAGTTCAATGATTGGCTACCTGTTAGCCAATCAAAGTGCTTAGAAAAAGTGTGTAGGAACAGGCTCAATTCTCACTGTACAGATATGAAACAGAGAATGTTGTATGCAGCTACCACCCTGCACAACCATGTACTTAGGCCCTAGGTATTGCCCAAGGGAGGGATGCACTCAGGCCTACTAAGGCGATGGATAAATATTTTACTTGCATTGTACTTAAGAAGAAGAAAACTGCCTTGATACTGTACAGAGAGATCATAAACAAGTGGTTATATTTCAAAACAATGCAAGTTTGACACTTACATCAAGTACGAGGACATCCTGACCTATGCTTGGGACTTTATTTATATTAAAGAGTATAATAACCCCTCATCCATGCCTGTCAAAATCACACCCCATGGTAGACCAATGGGACAGGCAGTATGGAGGAGATTTGCATAACTCCTCTATACTGCCTCTCCTGGGTGTGTGAGTGTGTCCATGGAAGCAGATTCTATATTTTTCTATTTTTTTATATTCTTCTCTTCCATTATGGAGGATTGCATCCACAGTTTTTTCTCCTTTGTTTTTTGACCAATGTTTGTCCCAGTCCTTACGTATGGCTGTGAAACACAGACACTGAATGCCAAAACCACACAAAAGCTTAAAGGGGTAGTAATACTTCGTTTTATCTTCATTTTATTTTGTAGGCATTAAAAAAACATGAAGAACGATATAAGTCTTATCTCTCAAACCTTTATGGTTTAAGAGATATTCACAAGCAAAGTATCCCCCCCCGTTCAGCCAGATCAGAAGGGAGGTGCCCAGGTAGACTGCAGAGAGGGACAATCTTCAGTTAAGATAAGGGAAAAAGCTGAAAAACTTGTCAAGGGGGGAAGGGCTTTCATTGTTTTCATACTAAGAAGATTGTCCCCTTCTGTTATCTGTCTGGTCTTACAACCAGATTCACATCTGAGAAGAGATGGCTTACACTAGGTAAAAGGGGCGGGAGGGGAAACTTTGCTTGCAAATATCTCTTAAACCATAAAGGTTTGAGAGATAAGACTTATATTGTTCTTCATGTTTTTTTAATGCCTACAAAATAAAATAAAGATAAAATGAAGTATTACTATCCCTTTAAGGTTAAAGGGATAGTAACACTTCGTTTTAACTTTATTTTATTTTGTAGGCATTAAAAAAACATGAAGAATGATATAAGTCTTATCTCTCAAACCTTTATGGTTTATGAGATATTCACAAGCAAAGTTCCCCTCCCCGCCCCTTTTACCTAGTGTAAGCCATCACTTCTCAGATGTGAGTCTGGTTGTATGACAGTACAGATAACAGAAGGGGACAAATTTCTTTGTATGAAAACAATGAAAGCCCTTCCCCCCTTGACAAGTTTTTCAGCTTTTTCCATTATCTTAATTGAAGATTGTCCCTCTCTGCAGTCTACCTGGGCATCTCCCTTCTGATCTGGTTGAACAGGGGGGGGGGATACTTTGTTTGTGAATATCTCTTAAACCATAAAGGTTTCAGAGATAAGACTTATATCATTCTTCATGTTTTTTTAATGCCTACAAAATAAAATAAAGTTAAAATGAAGTATTACTATCCCTTTAAGCAGAGAAGTATGGAGCATCTGTGACATAAATGAAAGAGTAAAGCACCTGAAATAGAAATGGGCAGGCCACATAGCATGAAGACTTGATGGTAGATGGACCACACTAATTTAGGAATGGATTCCACTGGATACTAAAAAAGAAAAAGACCAAAAACAAGATGAGTAGATGAAATTACCAAGTTTATTTGTACACATTGGCAACATAAGGCACAGGATTGAAGTTCTTGGATGCCTTCATGGATTGATAACTGAATTGCTGGACTAGTGGGATATATGTAATCCTCTGGTGTGACATATAACTGTAGTGTTCTTCTGGTTGCATACATTTATTGCTGTTGTGGTGGTATATAACTGTATTACTGGGCTGGTGACAATATAGTTATATGCCACCAGCAGAGCAATACATTTATATGACACCACCAGAGTAATACAGAGTTATATGCCACCAGCACAACAATACATATGTTACCACCAGAGCAACATATATGTGCCACCAGCCCAGCAATACAGAGGTATAGGCCACAACCAGAGAAATAAATATATGCAACCAGAACAGCAATACAGTTATATGTCACACCAGAGGATTACATAACTGCCAACAGCTCAGCAATACAGAGGTATATGTCACCACCAGAGCAATAGAGAGTTTTATGCCACCAGAGAAATACAAAGTTTTATACCACCAGAGAAATACACCATTATATGCCACCGGCAGAGCAATACAGTATGATATGCCACCACAGTGCCTCACTACCTCCCACAAAAGCATTCTAATTCACAATATATCTCAAAGTTGGACATTTTATACACATGCTGGTTGGCAACAGCAGTGGGTTACTTGTGTAACTGATTTGCCACTCCATTTAAATGTGTGCACATTTGGTACCCAGATTTGTACTATTTGTGGATGATGATATTTTGAATAATTTGGCCCACATTATTCTAAATATCAACATCCATGCCACACTATTAATCTGGACTGGGCACACAACATGCAAATATAGCAGCAAATTAGTTATGCAGTGTGACCACATTTGAACCATACCACCCAACATTTCAAATGAACAAAGAAGGACACTTGAGGTTTAGGGGTGTGGCTGGGGGTATGGCTGGTAGGCAGGGTATTACCAATCATTTTTAGATTATTTCATTATCTACTGACACCTCTATGTGTACCTGAATAAATAATTTAGAACAAGACCAAGGTATTTTGTTTACACAGACTAATATATAAACACATATACTGAACTTTATACAAACATAAATGTGAGTTTTATTGCTGTGGAACGATGTGATAAACTTCTTTATACACCACACAATCTGATCTCCTAAAAAGAGGGACACCAGGGTGGGAAAGAAGGACAGAGGGATTTGGGTCTCAAAGAGGGACTGTCCCTCATAAAGAGGAAAACTTGGGAGGTATGGTTAAACTTATGAACTTAAAATGCTTTAAGAATGTGTGTGTGTGTGTGTGGGGGGGGAGGGAGAGAGTTAGCCGCTTCACATTAATTGTAATGCCATTTTCAAACAGCATTTTACAGACAGAAAACAGTAAAATTACTTTTTAAAACAAATTCAAAACTGTATTTTTCAAGTTAACTTCTGTTTAAAATAGAACCACATTTTCTCAGTGAAGAAATCTTAGAAAATGCTCTTGCCATTGTATTCAAAGGGTTAATATATGATATCCGCTATATCATTAACCCTTTGGGTGCCAGAGGAGAATGTAACATATTGCAGAACAATGCGTTGTGTAGCTCTCCAGCACTCAAACCTTGGAGTGCAATGACAAGAGCAGGATGATTTATGAATTTATTCAATGAGAATGTGGTTCTGTTTTAAACTGAAGTTAATATTAACCCTTATGTCAATGACAACATCATGTTTCATCAATTTTTAAGTTAATTTAACCACACTGAGTACATATTTTAAACATAAATATTAATTAACCCTTAATGTCAATGACAGAAGCAAGTTTTATGAATCTCTTCTTCACTCGGATAACTACCGATTTGTCAGATTAACTAAAATACATAAAACATGCTTTTGTTATTGATTGACAACATTAAGGGTTAATATCAACTTCTGTTTCAAATATAACAATATGTGCTCATTGAACTTAGAAATTCAAAAATTATGAAATTCAAAGTTCAGTGAGCACATATGGCTCTATTTGAAATAGAAGTTGTTACCTTTTTGCTTATTTTTTTCTTATTTACACCATGAGGATTCAATTATTAACTGTCCACACCCTATCCTCCTCACTTCTGTCCACCCTATCCTCCTCCTCCTCCACACACTTTCCACCCTATCCTCCTCCTCCCCACACTGCCCACCCTATCCTCCTCCTCCACACACTGTCCACCCTATCCCCCTCCTCCATACACTGTCCACCCTATCCTCCTCCTCCTCCACACAATGTCCACCCTATCCTCCTCCTCCTCCTCCACGCACTGTCCACCCTATCCTCCTCCTCCACACACTGTCCACCCTATCCTCCTCCTCCACGCACTGTCCACCCTATCCTCCTCCTCCACACACTGTCCACCCTATCCTCCTCCTCCACACACTGTCCACCCTATCCCCCTCCTCCATACACTGTCCACCCTATCCTCCTCCTCCTCCACACAATGTCCACCCTATCCTCCTCCTCCTCCTCCACGCACTGTCCACCCTATCCTCCTCCTCCACACACTGTCCACCCTATCCTCCTCCTCCACGCACTGTCCACCCTATCCTCCTCCTCCACACACTGTCCACCCTATCCTCCTCCTCCTCCACACACTTTCCACCCTGTCCTCCTCCTCCACACACTGCCCACCCTATCCTCCTCCTCCATGCACTGTCCAGCCTATCCTCCTCCTCCTCCACACAATGTCCACCCTATCCTGCTCCTCCTCCTCCTCCACGCACTGTCCACCCTATCCTCCTCCTCCACGCACTGTCCACCCTATCCTCCTCCTCCACACACACACAATGTCCATCTCCAAACTTCTCACGTTGTCCACCTCCACAATGGCCCCCCACTGTCCATCTCCACAATGACCCTCGTTGTCCATCTCCACACAGTCCCCACACTGTCCATCTCCCACAATGGCCCCCACTCTGTCCATGTCCCACAATGGCACCCACACTGTCCATCTCCCACAATGGCACCTACACTGTGTATCTCCCACAATGGGGCCCACACTGTCCATCTCCACAATTGTCCACCTTATCATTGGCCCCACACTGTCTATCTCCACCATGGTCCTCACACTGTACATCTCCACACTGTCCATCTCCCATACTGTCCATCTCCCACAATGGTTGCTACACTGTCCATCTCCCATACTGTCCGTCTCCCACAATGGCCCCTACATTGTCCATCTCCACACTGTCCATGTCCCACAATGGCCCCCACACTGTCCATGTCCCACAATGGCCCCCACACTGTCCATCTACCACAATGGTCCCCACACTGTCCATCTCCCACAATGGTACCCACACTGTCCATCTCCACAATTGTCCACCTTGACATTGGCCCCCACACTGTGCATCTCCACCATGGAACTCACACTGTACATCTCCACACTGTCCATCTCCCACAATGGCCTCCACAATGTCCATCTCCCACAATGGCACCCACACTGTCCATCTCACACAATGGTGCCCACACTGTCCATCTCCCACAATGGGGCCCACATTGTCCCTCTCCACAATTGTCCACCTTGATGTTGGCCCCACACTGTCCATCTCCACCATGGCCCTCATACTGTGCATCTCCACACTGTCCATCTCCCACAATGGTTGCCACACTGTCCATCTCCACACTGTCCATCTCCCACAATGGGGCCCACACTGTCCATCTCCACAATTGTCCATCTTGATGTTGGCCCCATACTGTCCATCTCCACCATGGCCCTCATACTGTACATCTCCACACTGTCCATCTCCCATACTGTCCTTCTCCCACAATGGCCCCCACACTGTCCATCTCCCACAATGGTCCCCACTCTGTCCATCTCCACACTGTCCACCTGGACATCTCCCATACTGTCCATCTCCCACAATGGTTGCCACACTGTCCATCTCCCATACTGTCTGTCTCCCACAATGGCCCCCACACTGTCCATCTCCCACAATGGCCTCCACAATGTCCATCTCCACACTGTCCATCTCCCACAATGGGGCCCACACTGTCCCTCTCCACAATTGTTCACCTTGATGTTGGCCCCACACTGTCCATCTCCACCATGGCCCTCATACTGTACATCTCCACACTGTCCATCTCCCACAATGGTTGCCACACTGTCCATCTCCACACTGTCCATCTCCCACAATGGGGCCCATACTGTCCATCTCCACAATTGTCCACCTTGATGTTGGCCCCACACTGTCCATCTCCACCATGGCCCTCATACTGTGCATCTCCACACTGTCCATCTCCCACAATGGTTGCCACACTGTCCATCTCCACACTGTCCATCTCCCACAATGGGGCCCACACTGTCCATCTCCACAATTGTCCATCTTGATGTTGGCCCCATACTGTCCATCTCCACCATGGCCCTCATACTGTACATCTCCACACTGTCCATCTCCCATACTGTCCTTCTCCCACAATGGCCCCCACACTGTCCATCTCCCACAATGGTCCCCACTCTGTCCATCTCCACACTGTCCACCTGGACATCTCCCATACTGTCCATCTCCCACAATGGTTGCCACACTGTCCATCTCCCATACTGTCTGTCTCCCACAATGGCCCCCACACTGTCCATCTCCCACAATGGCCTCCACAATGTCCATCTCCACACTGTCCATCTCCCACAATGGGGCCCACACTGTCCCTCTCCACAATTGTCCACCTTGATGTTGGCCCCACACTGTCTATCTCCACCATGGCCCTCATACTGTACATCTCCACACTGTCCATCTCCCACAATGGTTGCCACACTGTCCATCTCCACACTGTCCATCTCCCACAATGGGGCCCACACTGTCCATCTCCACAATTGTCCACCTTGATGTTGGCCCCATACTGTCCATCTCCACCATGGCCCTCATACTGTACATCTCCACACTGTCCATCTCCCATACTGTCCTTCTCCCACAATGGCCCCCACACTGTCCATCTCCCACAATGGTCCCCACTCTGTCCATCTCCACACTGTCCACCTGTACATCTCCCATACTGTCCATCTCCCACAATGGTTGCCACACTGTCCATCTCCCATACTGTCTGTCTCCCACAATGGCCCCCACACTGTCCATCTCCCACAATGGCCTCCACAATGTCCATCTCCACACTGTCCATCTCCCACAATAGTCCCCACACTGTCCATCACCACACTGTCCATCTCACACAATGGGCCCCACACTGTCCATCTCCACGCTGTCCATCTCCCACACTGACCCCCACACTTTCCATCTCCACACTGTCCACCTCACACAATGGGCACCACACTGTCCATCTTCCACAGTGGCCCCCACACTGTCCATCTCCCACAATGGTCTCCACACTGTCCATCTCCAAACTGTCCACCTCCCACACTGGCCCCCACACTGTCCATCTCCACACTGTCCACCTCCCACAATGGCCCCCACACTGTCCGTCTCCAACAATGGCCTCCACACTGTTCATGTCCATCTCCCACAGTGGCCCCCACACAGTCCATGTCCATCTCCCACAATGGCCCCCACACTGTCCATGTCCATCTCCCACAATAGCCCCCACAGTGTCCATGTCCATCTCTCACAATGGTCCCCACACTGTCCATCTCCACGTTGTGCTTGCTGTCTACCTCCAGCTCCACATTATCCAACACTACACATTATCCCTATTGTTCTCTACCACAGGGTCCTGGAATTGATTATTTACCTCCACATCGCAATCGCTTACATGGCATAGACATAGGACTATAGCTGCTTTTATTAATCTGGCGCCGCGCAATGCTTCTGGCATGCTTTGCTGTCCCCATATATTCTGTCATCACGCAGGGCCATGAAGACAGTCTGCGCATGGAGCGCAGACCACAAGGTTGCACACGCGTGCACAGTTAGGTGAAAGGAAGCTTACTGTCTGTAAGTGCCAGGCGCTGGTGGGGGGGAACATGGGGGGGCAGGTATTCTAGCAGGGGGGCCTGGACCCCTCTGGCCCCCCCTGGCGATGCCACTGAGTTACACCACTGGATCTACTCTAGTTACACTGCCCCTCTCACTCACCTCTTACTATTTTACGTCAACAGATCTGACACATTGTTAGAGACAAGCAACATTTGGGAGTATTCTCTATTTGGACACTTTTACATGTTTATTTTATTTATATATTTATTTATTTAATATACAAAATGATTTGCCAGGGAAATACATTGAGATTTTTCAAATTTTCAAAGCTAGATAGCTTTTACAGTGAGAAGTTACATATTTACACAAATAGAGAAATAATATATACATTCACACTTACATACAAAAATGTACTTTAGAGAGGGATATTGAGTCATCTCTTTGGATACTGTGGGGGTTATGCACTAAGGAGTGATAAAGAGGTGATAAAGTAGAGATGACTTCTCCAGTGATATCACTTCTCCAGTTCCTATGTTATTTTATAGAGTCTATGCACTAAGATTTCTCCAGCTTTTGATATCTTAGTGCATAGGCTCCATAGAATAACACGGGAAGTGGAGAAATGATATCACTGTAGAAGTCATCTCCACTTAATCACCAATTTGTCACGTGTCCCCCATATGTATTAGATTGAGTATATACATTGGGGGAGATACAGTAAGCTGTGATAAAGAGGTGATGATGACGAGATTACTTCTCCAGCGTATCATTCTTCAGTTTCTATGTTATTCTGTGGAGCCTGTGCACTAAGATCTCCAAATCTTAAGAAATGTTAGTGAATTGGCTCCATAGAATAACATAGGAATTGGAGAAGTGATATCACTTGAGAAGTCATCTCCACTTTATCACCTATTTATCACACCTTAATGAACCTCCCGCACTGTGTTTTTATATATTTTTGTCTGTGTCTCTCAGTTCCCTGGACATTTCTTTCCATTGAGCCTTGGATTTAGGTGGCATAGTGATATAGGTGACGGTATACATTAGCTTAACCCTTAACACAGCACTGCTTATTATATATTCTATTTAGGGCCATATGTTCAAAGTCAAATGTAGAGAAATTCTGGGGAAAACCAAGTACACCCCTGTAAATGGCAGACTGGTCTCCATTACAATTCATTGGAGACCCTTAGGGCCTTATTCATCAGGTGCTATTCTGGAGCAAATCAAATGCACCACAGGTGAAAAATCAAAATACCCCAAATCCCCATTGATTTAAATAGAACTATTTAACCCCCTGAATTCTTGAGAGGTCACCAACACATTGCTTTAGACTCATGCGATTCGGTTCGGCTAATTTCGGAATTTGGACGAATAAGGCATATTCGGCATCATTCGGACCTTCCGAAAGCCAAGGTCCGCCCACACAAAAAAATCAGAATCTGAAACGGATCTAGTCCAAAATTTCGGTGTAAATTTCGGAAATTCGGATGACGCTTTCCAGCCTGAAACTATTACAATGTTGCTTCATGCTGATAAAAATAGATCTGGTAAAACAGGTGCTTTACAGATCATGCAAAGTGCAGATATTAACCACATAAGGACACAAGCAATTTTGGCATTTTTGCTATGTGTGTGTGTGTGTTCAACCATAATTCCTATCTTTCTCATTTATTGCACAAACACATATTATATCCCATTTTTTAAAGGCCAGAAAGGGCTTTAATTTGATGTGACATATACATATATAAGTGTGTAGGGGTTTATAAAATACCCCTTCCTGTCTCATTAGAGATTTAATATTATTATTAATGTAGTGTAATGTATTTTTTTTATTTTTATTTAATTTTAATTTTTTGATTGAATATTTTACATTTTTTTTTAAAATTCGACCAAATAATTTGGACTATTGGCTAATTTCGTCCGAGTCGAACAGGTCCGGTCCAAATTCAGATCCTCGGAATTAAAAAAAAAAAAAAAAAATGTCCGAAATCGAATTTTACCGAAAATATTTGCCGTGCACAAGTCTACATTGCTTCACAATGAATTGGTGACTTCTCTAACATTCACAGGGTTACAAGTCCCATTTAAACCATGGGCACTGTTTATTCATCCCCTATTGTGCAGTTGCTTAGCTCCAGAATTACAAAACTTCAGACCCTTAAGGGGTGATGTATAAAAAGTCTTCTTAGCGTATTGTTACGAATTCCTGCTAAAATTCACAATGCCTGGTCAAATTTATAAAGAAGTAAAGTCACATTTATAGAAATGTCTATCAGAATATTCTGGGAATAATCGTAGCTGCTAATATATTTTTGCAGCTTCAAATCTATTTTTGCACACATAGCGGTATTATATACTTCCAATAACAACAGGTTATACCTGCCGTTATGATTTAATCCCTAAAATTTGGCTTTATTTTTGGCGCAGTTAGCGAATTTCTTTATAAATACACTGGGACACAATTCTTATTTGGCCAAGGGCATTTCTATTCCACTTTTCAAAAAAAGTCAACCAACTGGAGTTAGCCCTTAGCAAAATCTCGCTAAATATTTACACATATACTTGTGTCGCTTCAATATACTTTTATAGACACTTTCTTTCTATAACTCCACTTTTATACATCTCCCCCTTAGTTTCATGTGCCATATTACTCATCCTCCACTAAACCATTCCCATTAATATACAGACCCTACATTTTATTTGTTTTTCGTGTGTGCGATTACTAAAGGCAGATTAACCCTTTGAGTGCCAGAGGGGTACGCAACGCATTGCAAAGCAATGCGTTGCGTACCCCCTCTGGCACTCAAAGGTTAAGCCAGTTTGACTTTACACTTCTAACTGTCTGCACAGATCAATAATAATATCGAAAACCATAAAACAAAGCTGGCTCCACCTGTTCTAGAACCATGGAATGGAGGGGGCGGTAGATGTAGCCAGATGGAGATGCTAACGTAACTCCCACAGTGATTAGTAGCTTTGACTGCATTTCTAAGTGATTTATGCATTGAAATGAAGAGGGGTTAACTGTCTTGTAACTGCAAAGAAACCTGTCTTTCTGCCTAAGGCTATTGCCCTTTGCGTGTGGTTTACAAACTACATATGGGATTTTAAAGGAGAACTTTGACCGTGGAATAAGTGACCCTTCATTTGTTTAACAGATGTACTTGCCTAGGTGGAACTCCTCATACATTAGTACAGTATATGTGTATACTGTTTGCTGAATTTGTCTGTAGCTGGACAGACCTATTTAACATCTTGACAATGTTTTCATGATTGTAAGGTACTATGGGTGAGTCTTTCTCCATATTGTTAATCTCATTCAGAGTGATATAAACAATGTTTTATTGTGAAATAAATACAGACCTAGAGTGGGGATCATAAAATGAAGGTATGTGCAGATACAATACAAAAAAATGCATAAATTGCAAGGATGAGCAAAATGCTTATATTCTATTAGTATTTGTATGAATCTGGCTGTTTTGCAATGCTGAAACACTTCTTGCAAAAAAAGTCTTTCACTTCTAATTTTGTTTGCCATTTTAACCATCCATTGATAATAATTTTGTGTCAGGGTCACTACTCATCTGAACATGGCTGGGAAATTGCAGCAGGGTTACTGCAACTTATTCTGCAAGCAAAGCAGGACTGCTGGAGGTCTCTCTTTCTCTCTACCCGGCAGATGTGCAAATGAATTGTGGAGGTTTCGCTCATTTGTCATTAGGCAGAGTAGGAAATGACTTACAGCTCCAAGTTTTCAGGGACATCTCTGCTGTGTTGGCACCACCCACATTTCTCATTGTAGATGTGGCCAGAACAATTCTAAAGCCCATGGTACATGGTAATCAATTATTTGTGATTGTACATACTGTTTACTGACCATTATTTAACCCTTGGCTGCTCATATTGCTTTGGAGGCATCTCTAACAACCAAGGGATTAAGAGCTTTTGTGCTTCCTTCTGTGGCTCCTTCTCCAATTCTGCTATTATGCTTGTTAACTATACATTATCTGTACTTTTTGTTCCTACTTGAGAGTTTTACAATGCCTAATTTATAATACTGTACTTATACATTTTGTATCTGCTTTCATTATACAATAAAGCTTCTCTGAAATTGATAAAAAAGAGCTTTTGTGCTTCTATGCTATAGGCTAAGATAATAGTCTGTGCCAAGCAGTGGAGGATGGGGCAGTGGGTTGGGTCACATAATGCATAATAATCATAGATATACAAATAAAAAAAACACATTCAAAAGAACATTAACCTCTTAATGACCAACCGATCAAGGGTGGGTGGAGTTTATGGACCACAAAAATTTTCTCAATGAATTCCATGATGTGCTAGGACCGTCAATGGAACGTAAAGGGATTAAAAACATTTAAACCTGATGTAATAAAATGTTAGTTTATTTACTATATAATTATAGTCCCTTTTTCTACTTTTAATGCTCCTTATGCTGATTGATCATGTGACTGGAGTCTAAAATCCCCCCTCCTCATAAAAAAACAGTAAAAGAAACCTGCAGTCTTTTGATGTTTGGCAGAGCTTTGTAAACAGTGAGTCATTAAATGGACCTGTCACCTTGAGTCTAATTTGCATATTGGAGAACATTAACCCTTTGCGTGCCAGAGGAGTAGACAACGCATTGCTTTGCAATACGTTGCGTACCCCTCTGGCATTCAGAGGGGTAAAAACTGACTATGTGTTATTTTAGTCAAAAGACCAGCAAAAATTACAATTAAGGAAATATTCATATTTGGTGCTGTATGCCAGTGCATACTAATTGTGATCTCATGTGCTTTCATATGCTAATTAAGCTTTTCAGTGAGGTTTAATTTGCTAGTAAAAGTTTTCCATGGCATCTGATATGCTAATTACGCACTCAGTGATTATTCGTATGGTAATTAAGGTTTTCAGTGATGCTTCATATGATAATGAAGCACTGTGCTGCACCAGGAGACTTTCACTTTTCCTAAAAATAAAAGTGTGACTATTTCATTAACTATAAATTTGATGTTCTTTTGGTTAACAGGGCACATAGGCAGTTTTGAATTAAGTTTTCAAATATGTAAAAAAAAAACAACTCAAGGTGACAGATCCCCTTTAGGAGGCATATATTAATACAATTCTGTGTTAAAGGGATAGTAATACTTTGTTTTATCTTTTTTTATCTATTTTATTTTGTAGGCATTAAAAAAACATGAAGAATGATATAAGTCTTATCTCTCAAACCTTTATGGTTTGAGAGATATTCACAAGCAAAATTTCCCCTCCCGCCCCTTTTACCTACTGTAAGCCATCTCTTCTCAGATGTGGAATGCAGTCCATAGACCAGACAGATAATAGAAGGGGACAATCTTCTTCCTATGAGAACAATGAAAGCCCTGCCCCCCTTGACAAGTTTTTCAGGTTTTTCCCTTATCTTAATTGAAGATTGTCCCTCTCTGCAGTCTACCTGGGCACCTCCCTTCTGATCTGGCTGAGCAGTGTTACATCAGTAAAAGGGGCGGGAGGGGGATACTTTGTCATTGAATTACTCTTGAACTACAACTCTGACAGAATTGAAATAACACTCTCCAAAGTCCAAATACTATGATGATTAATTAGAGCTGCTTTTATTATGAAACATTACTATCCCTTTAAAACAGGCACTATGGAACATTTTTGTATGCTGCACCTGCCTAATGATATTTTATCAAATTCTGTATGCAGAAAATGTTCCCATTTGTAACCCTTTCACAGGGTTAAGTGGTGTCTAACGGCAAGATGTTCAAGAAGTCGTGGTAAGTGAAATTGTCTGCAATTAGTCTGAAAAAGTTCTTATTCCATGATCAGTACTCAGACATATTAACCTAATTTTTTGCATTCAAAAAGGGAAAAAAGAAGTCTAAAATGGTCTAAACCTGGAGAAGACAGAGCTGAGCTAAGAATGAGAGGTCATCCATTAAGACTAGAGAAATGGCGTTTTCAACTAAAACAAAGGAAGGGATATTTTAAAGTTATGGAACTCTTTACCTTGGGATGTTGTGATTGCAGATACTGTAACTGCTTTCAAAAAAGCAATGGATACCTATCTATCACAGAACAATATTGAGAATTACGACAGTTGGCTTCATTGCAGATAGGTTGTTGATCCAGGGGACTATCTGACTGCCATTTGGAGTCAGGAAGGAATTTTTGTTGCCCTCTTGGGGCTTAATTGGAAATGGCTTCAATGTTTTTTTGCTTTGTGTTTTTTTTTTCTGGATCAACAGGGGTGACTTGGCATGGGCTGGATTTGATTGACACATGTCTTTTTTCAGCCTCATCAGCAACCGGTGGAGTAACTATAGGGGTCTCAGGGATCGCACCTGTGACCAGGCCCGTGCACTCCAGGGGCCCAGCCTCCCCCTGCGACTCCTCCACCTAGTGCCTGCAATCTCCCGCCGGCGCTCTAGTAATGCAGAGCGCTGGGAGATGACATCATTTCCCACCGCTTTGCATTACTAAGAGGACTGCGCGGGAGCTCCAGGTAGGAGATGGGGGCATTGTGGAGGGGGTCAATGTGGTAAGTTGGGGCCAATGTGGTGGTGGTGGGGCCCGTGGCCCTTCTTGTACCAGGGCCCGGAGGCTTCTAGTTACTCCTCTGTCAGCAACATTACTATGGTACTATGTTGCAGTCTAATGTACCATTAGCAGATAGGAGTGGAAGCTGTAGTACGGCATAACTGGAGAAAATATATTTTTGGTTCAAAAATGTGTCTTTTTTAAAAAGACGAATGAAATACATTTTTAATGTTCAAATTTTTAACGGTATAATTCATCAAGCTCATTTTATTGCCAGTTGACAATTAGCATCTGAAAAATTTACTTTATTTACACAGATTAATTTATAAACAAATATACTGAAGATTAAACCAAAGGCTAATGTTAGTTTTATTGCTGTGGAGCAATGATTTGCACTTATACACACACACACACACACACACACACACACACACACACACACACACACACCTAACAAGACGGACACCATGGTGGGAAACAGGTACAGAGGGATTTGGGGCTCAAAGATAGACTGTCCCTCCTAAAGAAGGACATCTGGGAGGTATGTGGGTCTGAGTGCCAATTTAAGGATCCACTTTCTTGTCCCTTCTTTTTCCTTTCCCTATTTTTTGATATTATGATATTTGAGATCCTTGGCACCTTATGTGTGTTACATATGGTTATGACCAAATTATGTAGTTATTATTTATATGTGCTCATTTGATTTATATATATATTGGTTGAGAGGAGGAGTTTGCCATGAAGTAGGTGGGAAAGTAGTAGCAGAATAGTGAGGGAGGGAGGAAGAGGGCCGAACAGACTGAATAATGGGTGGGTTTATAGCTGAACTCACTACGTCAGAGAAGCAGCCCCTGTCCCTGGTGAATACAGCAAGGCTTTAATTCCTTCAAACCCCTTACTCAGCCTCCTAGCATGCACAGGAAAATGGTCTAAAATGACTCAGTTTCCTTATTCCTCATTTAGTATATGTGCATACCTGGGAACTTTTCATTGTGAACTACCCGGAGGGCAGTCCTCTGGTGCTGCTGGGGGAGATGAATGACACGATTTGTGTAAAAAGGGGTGGGGCTTTATCACAAGTGGGGGCGGGGCTTCAAAAACCACAAAAAAACATGAAAAATAGCCTGGGAAGGAGGGGAATTTGGCTGGAGTGCAAGGAGCATACACAGAAGTGGGTAGAGTTTTATTTAAAACTTCCCACACCCGGAGAATCAGCCTCTGCCCCGGAGACCTGGTAATTAGAAGACAAAATCGGAGTCTCCGGGGCAAATCCAGAGAGTTCCCAGCTACGTATATGTGCTCATAAAAGGACTAGTGGAAAGGAATTTCATGAAACACCCATAGACTGCCCATTACCCTTCCCTTTGTGCCAGCATAGTTAAAGGGATAGTAATACTTCATTTTATCTTTATTTTATTTTGTAGGCATTAAAAAAACATGAAGAACGATATAAGTCTTATCTCTCAAACCTTTACGGTTTAAGAGATATTCACAAGCAAAGTATCCCCCCCCGTTTAGCTAGATCAGAAGGGAGGTGCCCAGGTAGACTGCAGAGAGGGACAATCTTCAATTAAGATAAGGGAAAAAGCTGAAAAACTTGTCAAGGGGGGAAGGGCTTTCATTGTTTTCATACAAATAAGATTGTCCCCTTCTGTTATCTGTCCTGTCATACAACCTGATCCACATCTGAGAAGAGATGGCTTACAGTAGGAAAAAGGGGCGGGAGGGGAAATTTTGCTTGTGAATATCTCTTAAACCATAAAGATTTGAGAGATAAGACTCATATCATTCTTCATGTTTTTTTAATGCCTACAAAATAAAATAAAGTTAAAACGAAGTATTACTATCCCTTTAAAGGGATAGTAATAGATGAATAAAAGTGCAGCTTCATTTGATTCTCCTATAATGTGGGTTATATAGCGCTGAATTTTAATGCTGTCTCTCTTAGCTGGCTGGAAGGAGCACAGCGAGGGACAATCTTCATTGAGCACAAGGAAAGTCCTGCCCTCCTTCGTCAAGGGTGGGGGGCAGGATTTTCCTTTTACTCAGTGAATGAAGATTGTTCCTTGCTGTGAGCTGTCCAGTCCCAGGACCGGATTCCACATCTGAAGGGAAGCAGCTAAGAATAGGTGAAAGGGACAGGAGTGGGATCCTTTAGAATTGAATTGAATTACTCTTGAACTACATTACATAAAATATTGAAATACAGTGCTTCATGACCGACGTTATGGGAGTATAAATTGAAGCTGCAGTTTTATTCATCTATTACTATCCCTTTAAGGAGATAATTTTTGGTGTAAATAGCTTAGTAAATTGGTGTTATGCAGGAGTAGGGACAGAAAATATATTCCAGCTCCTGTTTCTGCATTGAATCGTGTTTTGTAAATTCAATCCATAGTATTTGGAGATTTATTTAATAGAATGACAGAGAAAATGACATATATCAAACAAAATCAATTCAAGAATAGAGTAGAAAAACATTGAACATTTGTGTGAAACCACCTCAGATATTAGTTAACTAGTGTAAAAGCCCGTGTACACGGGCCAAAGTCTGGGTATTGTTAACCCTTTGCGTGCCAGAGGGGTACGCAATGCATTAGTTTGTAATGCGTTGCATACCCCTTTGGCACTCAGAGGGTTAAGAGGCCGCTACCTCACTGCTCCACATGATGCAGTCTTGCGTCGCCTCACTCACACGATGCCATCATGAGCAGTAGAGACTGGCCCAACGCAAGCAGTCTCTATTGCGTATGACTGCATCGTGACAAACATCCTAGTGAATTATTATTATAGTATATGATAGAATTTAACCCTTTGAATGCCAGAGGGATAAGCAACACATTGCTTTGCAATGCATTGCGTCCCCCTCTGGCATTCAAAGGTAAAGTTCCTGGATGCTAGAGAGGTTGCCATATCATTGCCTTGCTATAGCTGATTGGTGTTACATACCACAGCTCAGTATATACCTTTTAATAACAAATATCCAATCGCAGTATCACTGGCCTGAAGCCACTGAACTGTCTAAAACTCACTCCCGCTTGCTGTTATTTTTCTCCTCTGTGCTTTGAGATCTCACTCCATATCACATCACTTCTCGGGGCAGCTCCAGTACACACTTGACTGCGAGTGAAATTGGATTTTCTTAACTTCAGGGGGAGAGTAGTCTGTAATGTACTTTCTCCTTTATCTTCTTCACAATCTATCCCTCTCTTTATAAGATGCTGATGGGCAGCTGGTGCTCAGTGCAGACCCACTCACTGACGGCTACAGATTGCTGAATCCCATATGTCAGACTTCAGTATATTCCTCTCGTGTAGATAGAAACAGATTAAACTTCCTCCAGATTTCACTTTCTACTTCTTTCTCTTTCTTTCTGTCATGAATCATACTGAAAATGGACAGATGTGTTATATATATATATATATATATATAAATATATAAATATCTCGCAAAAATATTACTATACTACAAACACCGGCTAATTCTATAGGCTTTATGCATAAAGGGGCAATTCTAACCATATGAATTTGTTGTAGACCGCTTTAAAATTCTAGTATTTAAAGGGATAGTAATGTTTCATATTAAAAGCAGCTCTAATTAATCATCATAGTATTTGGGCCTTGGAGAGCGTTATATCAATTCTGTCAGAGTTGTAGTTTAGGAGTAATTCAATGACAAAGGGTCCCCCTCCCGCCCCTTTTACTGATGTCACACTGTTCAGCCAGAGCAGAAGGGAGGTGCCCAGGTAGACTGCAGAGAGGGACAATCTTCAATTAAGATAAGGGAAAAACCTGAAAAGCTTGTCAAGGGGGACAGGGCTTTCATTGTTTTCATAGGAATAAGAGTGTCCCCTTCTGTTATCTGTCTGGTCTATGGACTGCATTCCACACCTGAGAAGAGATGGCTTACAGTAGGTAAAAGGGGTGGGAGGGGAAACTTTGCTTGTGAATATCTCTCAAACCATAAAGGTTTGAGAGATAAGACTTATATCGTTCTTCATGTTTTTTTAATGCCTGCAAAATAAAATAAAGATAAAATGAAGTATTACTATCCCTTTAAAGAGACCTATCGCCTAAAAACATCATCTAGGATTCTGAAAGAACTTTCAAAATCACCTATATGTTATATTAGCCATTTTGTATTTAAAAAAATTTGTGCTTGAGTAATTTAAATGTATAGATTATACTAATTAAGGCATGCCTTACAGATGCCTTCTTTTTTAGGCCTACATTATCAACCCTGCCCATTAACACTGCTCAGAGACAGCAATGCATTGTCCACCTCTCATAGCACTGAAGGCTTAGATGTCAATGATTGGGGGTGGTAATGTAGGGATAGGACAGGAAGTGGCTGCATGACATGACTTAATTAGCATAACTTATTATGTGTTGATACCTCTCTTGCACTTAGTGATATACTGATTTTATATACTCTTCAAATACACATAAAAAGTAAAGCCAAATTGCCTTAATTTTTTATTTATTTATGTAATTTTTCACTTACACTTTTATGTACGATACGTTGTAAGAAAAATAGATTAGAGTGCACAGATCGCTCAGTACAGCAGGGATAGTGTTACATTGTTTCCCTATTCTGCTTTGATTGTGAAATGACCACAAATCCCTCAAAACTTACTGTCAGGAACATATGAGGCATGCCCCCTACCTTCATTTCATATTCACCCCGCGACAACCCAACAATGCAGCACCAACATACACACCTGCCTGACAAACTTATTAACAATAAATAAATTAACAACACAACACAGTAATTTGTGACGCTCCTGGGCCATGGTGTTCTGGCATGGGAATGGCACTACCCGCACCCCCAACCTAGGTAGGGAGGCCTATTACTATTAGCCCAATCTCCCTACCCTCTGTGGTAGCTCACCACTTTGCGCCTTTGGTGTTTTTACCTGGCAAAACCTTTCCCCCTCAGGCCACACCTGCCGCACAACTAGTGTCCTGATTTAACTGGAACCTTCAGGTATGCCACACCAACACAGTGCCCAGGAGAGCCACATTACTGGACCTTTCTAAATTACATCTCCGGGTATGCTTCTTATGCCCTATCTGCAACCTCCGCCTGACAATGGATTTTTCTTGCCATTTAATCTGATTGGGTGGGAGGAAAAGAAAAAACATTACTGATGCTCCAGTAACTTTGGACCCTTTTTGTCCACCCCCCTACACCTTTACCTGGGGGAGGTGAGGGAGACCACCCCTCCCAGATTTTTCCCTTCGGACAGGAGTGGCCAGCCCCCCATTGTCCAAGGGCTGACCACTCCAGCCCAGCAAGGGGAGGGGGCAACACACATTCCCATTCAGGAAAGGGGGAGGGCAGCCGCCTCATTGGGCTATGGGCAGACCAGCCTCCCTCCACCTTTAATAAAGTGTAAAAAAAAAAAAAAAAAAAAAAAAAGGATGGGTATTTGACTTTAAATATTATTCACTTGCATAAAATGTAAAGTCAAAATGAAAGGCTATGATCCTTTAAGGGACTGGAAATATTTCTCCAGAATTGCAAATCTTTGGCGTTTAGTATATAGCTCTTTAGGTTTTTGTTTTTTTTTTTTGTTTTTTTTTTAGTATTTCATCTCTGTTATAGTCTCCTTCTAATCATTTCAATTTGCAATCTGATAAAGCCAGTTGATCTCTATGATCCATTCAGGAATATTGAAGTTTGCTCTAAGGATGGGAGTTGTGAACTGCTGGCTGAAGGAATCCTAACTAGTTAACCCTTTGAGTGCCAGAGGGGTATGCAATGCTTTGCGTACCCCTCTGGCACTCAAAGGGTTAAGCCTTTTTATTAAATAAATTAAGAGCAGCTTACTCCTAGGTTATCTTTCTCCTTTAAGCAGGGGTGGGTAGCATGAAGCCTTCCTTCTACTACTGGATTACAACTCACATCATCTTCCGACAGCCCACAATTGGAGTTGTACGTGGGGGCTTCACTTCATACACCCCTGCCTCTAATGCTCAAGGTGTTTACAATGCAAAGCAAATCAAAATCAATTCATCTCTAGCATTCAAGGGGTTAACAGTGTCAAAAGCAATATTGACTTTCAAGGGAATTAGAAGGGAAAATTGACTTTTCGATTTGGAAGACATTAGGTCAATAGATAATTTTGTCTGTGTTGTTTTAATACAGTGAAGCTGTCAAGAATTGGAATCTATAACCAAAACATCAAATTTACTATCAATTTTGACTCAATTAGGGCCCGATATTCAAAAGAAAACTAGAGTAATTCAGGGGCAAACTGGTTACTGGTTATTTTAATGTGCTTTATACAGTTATTTGGATTTGACCCAAGAGGGAATTACACATATCTCAATATGGATAAGGAAAATTAGCATAAGTAAGACTGTTGCATCAGCCCCACTCCTTGCCACCCATCTTGATTGGTTGGATTGCTATAGAGATCTCCAACGCATTTCAAAGCAATGTGTTAGAGATCTCTCTAGCATCCAAGGAGTTAAAGAATAGCTTGTAAAGGGGTATATATGAATGACTTTGACCCAAAAAAGACAAACAAACAAAAAAGGGGAGCCAATAGTGCTTAAAGGGATAGTAATACTTGCAAATTACTAATCCCCATATTGTAGCTTTGTTAAAAAGAAACTTAAAAAGAAACTTATTGCCCCCAGTGTCATCTCTCAAACCCTTATGGTTTGAGAGATGATGGCGCTCAAAGTTCCCCCCTCCCTCCCCCTTCCCTGACTGAACGCTGACTGCAGGGATATCCGGTATTACTTGCATCAGGCGGCTCTGCAGCATTGCAGAGATCGCGTTTATAAAAAAGAAATTTTTCACACAAATGGTCTTCTACTTATGCTTGCAAACCATGTAGAAGACCGTTTCAGTGAAATAATTCTTTTTTATAAACGCGATCTCGGCTCAGCTGCAGAGCCGCCTGATGCACATAAGACTGTCGTATGACAGCTTCCCCTGCAGTCAGCATTCAGCGTTCAATCAGGGAAGGGGGAGGGAGGGGGGAACTTTGAGCTCTATTTAATATGCTGCTCTTCCCGCATTTTGATGAATACCAGCCTAAATCAATGGAAGTTGCTGAATTTTTATTTCAACCCTATGGTGCAGCTGGTTTGCTCCAGAACTGCACCTCTTTAAGTTGATTAATAATATTGTTATAGCCAAATGCAGCTAAATCACCTTGTTCTTGCAGTAGGTAGGCTTATGCCACTTTAGTATGCACATTGAAATCATCATATAATATTTGATCCCAAATATCTCCTTTTTATCTGTTTCGCATAAAGAGTCATATATATGGTGTTGGAGGAAGTGAATTAAATAGCTATGCACAAACCACTCAAGTAGCTTCCAGTCATTGGAAAAAAGAGAGATAAGAAGACTGCTAGAGAGCTTGATGGGGTCATGGGAGGGTCATTTATGAATGAGAATGATGTATATATTGCCTAAAAAATGGAAATATGACCATTACACCTTAAAGGGGTAGCAAACACTAATTGCGAAAATACAGGTGTTGTAGGGCTTTTTCATTTTAAAAGTACACTCAGTGGTGGGAGAGGCTTCTTTCAAAAGTTATTATAGAGCAAACTTGCATCTTTTTTAGACTTTAAATTCAAACTTTTTTGTAGGCAGATGGTGTTAGACTTATGCACGGGCAAAATTTTCGGTAAAATTCGAATTCGGACACATTTTTTTTTTCTAATTCGGATGATCCTAATTTCGGACCGGGCCTATTCGATTCGGACGAAATTCTGATCCATTCCGAATTATTCGGCCAAATTTAACATGGGTTAAATTATAGCAGTTCGCCTCCGTGCACGCTGCTATCATTATTTGCAGACAGGGTGTGCATTTAGAAAAAGATCCATCCCAAAAACGGACATTGTCATACATTGAAAGTCTGTGCATGCCTCTACTCTAGCATGGGATGCCAGTCACAATGCAAACGTCGAACATCGAAAACCCATGCCTGTCATTCAATTTAGCATGTTCGAACATCGAAACCCCATGCCTGTCATTCAATTTATCATGTTCGAACATCGAAACCCCATGCCTGTCCTTCAATCTAGCATATGTTCGAACATCGAAACCTCATGCCTGTCATTCAATTTAGCATATGCTCGACATCGAAAACCCATGCCTGTCACATCCTACTCAACATAAGTGGTCGACTCGAATATGGACAAACTACATGTCACATTCTATGTTAGTACATGGGTAAAGATTAAGGTTTCATTTTCTGGTACCAGCCTCCTACCCTACTGTCCCTCTTTAGTACCCAAATTCCTCTCTCTCGTTTTCCTATCCTGATTTCCCCTCATATGAGATAACTCTATGTGTATATACATTGTAGAGTTTCATACTACATCAAGAATAAACATCAATGATTGTAATGTGATAGATGTAATGTGTTAACCCTTTGAGTGCCAGAGTGGTACGCAATGCATTGCAAAGCAATACGTTGCATACCACTCTGGCATTCAAAGGGTTAAAAAGAAAAATTGAGACATTCTGTTGTGAACAAACTGCAACACAGGAGAGAAATAAAAAAAATGCTTGACATCTATACTGAAGAGGGGTCCACAGCATTGTCTTAGTATAGCAATATCACCGTTTTCCGTGAGTGTGCAATACAGGGCTCTACGGTAATTGCTGGGCATTTCCCAATGTCATAATCAGGGGATGATGGGAGTTGTATTCTAACTACTGTTAGGAAACACATAAGTGATGCACATTCATCTCCCACCTAGAAATTATTTACACACGAGGCAACTCCCCCAAGTAATACCTAGCCCCTTTCCAAGTGAAAGGACTTCCAGAAAGGCTTCAGATCTCTTAGTGACTCACCTGTTATTGCCAGTCAGTGGGACCCGGAGAGTAGGAGGGGGTGATGCTATGGCTGCACGGCACGTTGCTCTTAGTTGGTCACTTGTCGCAATGTTGAAGCTCAGCCCGGCCAGCACCTTCTGGGTGGAGACACCTCACAGCAATCCTGTTCAGGACACATCATGCACTGTTGTGCACTCATACTAGGGATCCCAAATGTTTAGACTCATTTTGTACAGGGGGCACCCTCCTGTATTTGTAAAACCTCTCTAGCAAATCTGGGATGGTAGACCTATTTACTCAAGTCTTGACTTTAGGTGGGCGATAAACAATACAAAATAGGCATAATGTTTCACTATCACATAACTCACGTCACTGAAGCAGCCAGCAGGCATCACCACTGAGTGAGCATAGGGCTGCCCGGCTGCTGACAGTCACACTGATGGGACACCCTGCAACACAGAAATGGCGGAAGAGCACAAAATAAACATGCTATGGGACGGCAAATTGCCGCCCCTGTCAAAGTGCCGCCTGGGTCCATGGACCCACTGGGACCCATGTAAGGGCCGGCCCTGTAATCGAACAAATACCTAATATTTTTTTATATTTTGCACAGGAACAAATATTACTTGTTCTTGCAGTGGCAATAACTGGAACTAATGCTGGCTGCCTACCTATGCCTAGCCTAATGCTACCTGCCTGCCTACACAACAACTGTACACTCTCTAATCTCTTCTCTCTCTGAGCTCCAACAACCCAATGAGGAAATGCAGGCAGTCTGTCTGTGTGACTGTGTCATTAGTCCAACCCCCATCATGAAACGAAGAAGGCTATTCGAATACAGACAAAAGAGGGAAGTAGTGCATGAAACGGAGAGTGGAATTGGACTAGAGACATGGAGGGAAAATTATGGAGGGAATGTAATTGAGCGCGCACAGGAAGTACCAAATGTCCTGGTCAAAAGTAGTCAAAACTTTTGGAAATGTGTCGATTGCCGAAACTTCCGAAAGTTTAGACGAATTTCGGACCTGGGCTGTTCGGAGTCGGATCATTTTTTCCGAATGACCCTTGAGTTTCGGATTGGCCGAATGTCTCCGAATGACCCCATTTTCGACGAAATCCGAATGTCTCCGAATGAATTCGCACATGTCTAGATGGTGTTTCTGTTTCCCCAGTGGAACTGAATTAATTGTAAAATAATATGTATATGTATGTCTGCAAATACTTGTTTATATGTATGTTAATGTGCACAAATGTCTGTATGTGAATACATATGTGTGCAAATGTACATAGTGTATGTATGTATGTATACGCTTGTGTGTTTGTATGTATGTGTATGAGTGTGCATATGCACACACGAATGTGTTTACGTGCTTTGTTATGTAATTATTTGTGTGCCTGTATCAGGGCAGTCTTAAGAATTTCTGAGGCCCCAGTCAAAACTGTGAGTGGAGGTCCCCAAATACAGGGAAAATATAAAGATTTTTTCTTCCCATACTTTTGTGATAAAAGCAACACTATTTATCCATTGTGCTCCCAGAACAACCTCATTTCTAACAATCTGAATAGGCTCCTTTCTGTAAAACTGGCACAGCCGGGAGCCCAAGATTATGCTACAGTATGCCCATGCATTAACATTTCCCTAATGTGGGTTTGTGTATGTGTGTGTGTGACTATGTATATATGTGTGTGTGTGGTATGGGTATATATGTTTGTGTGTGCATCAGTGTATGCGTATATGTATATGCATTTAAATGTGTGTATGATTGTATAAATGTGTATGTGTGTGTGAAAATATGTCTGTGTTTGTATATTTGTGTGTGTATGTGAGTCAATGTGTGTGTCCATATGTTTGTGCGTATATACGTGTGTGTATATATGTGTTTGTGTGTGTGTATGTGTGTCCATATGCATGTCTGTGTGTGTATCCATATGTGTGTCTGTGTGCTACTATGTGTGAGTGTCCATATGTGTGTGTGTGTATATATATATATATATATATATATATATATATATATATATATATATATATATAATATGTGTGTGTGTGTGTATCCATATGCATGTCTGTGTGTGTTTATGTGTGTCTGTGTGTGACTGTGTGTGTGTGTATATGTCCATGTGTGTATATGTGTCTGTATGTGTGTATGTATTTCTGTGTGTGTGTGTAAGTTTCTGCCTGTGTGTGTGTGTATGTGTGTATATGTGTCTGTATTTCTGTGTGTGTATAAGTGTCTGTCTGGTTGTGTGTGTGTCTGTGTGTATACATGTGTATATGTGTCTGTATGTATGTATTTCTGTGTGTGTAAGTTTCTGCCTGTGTGTGTATGTGTGTGTATATGTGTCTGCATGTGTGAATGTATTTCTGTGTGTGTGTATAAGTGTCTGCCTGGGTGTGTCTGTGTGTATACATGTGTATATGTGTCTGTCTGTGTGTCATCCCTAACTATATAAGCTGATTTTCTATAAACAGGCTGATGTAATAAGAAGAACTGGGGCAAACGAAATGCACATAGGAGACAAATAACATTTCCACATTCCTACTGGACGTAATGTGTGGGATGAAATGTCCTATTTAAATCAATTAATCATTTTATTTCTCCCCTGTGGTGCAGTTGCCCCAGAATTGCAGCAGTTCTTCTTAGCACATTAACCTCACAGAGGGACTGTGTTTGTACTGTCACTAACACCAAGGGTATGTACTACACTGTATGGTTGCTGTAGAGAATTGCCCCTTTTTATAAGTGTAATATTGTCCTTATATTCACTATCATTTTTATGTCATTCAATTTAATTTGTTTTAATATTCAAGATTGTCCATATTAGTCCTATTATTCCCTTTATTACCCATATCTGCACATTGACTATTCCCTGTATAGATCTCTTACTAATTTACTAAGGACTAAGGAGAAAAAACGGTGATCCGAATCAGGGAAGAAAAAAAGGTATTTATCCATCCTGTGAGGAGAAATTCCAAAAAAAAAGGTATTTATCCATCCTGTGAGGAGAAATTCCAAAAAAAAAAGGTATTTATCCATCCTGTGAGGAGAGGATCCAAAAAAAGGTATTTATCCATGATGTGAGGAGAGGTTCCAAAAAAAAAAGGTATTTATCCATCCTGTGAGGAGAGGTTCCAAAAAAAGGTATTTATCCATCCTGTGAGGAGAGGTTCCAAAAAAAAAGGTATTTATCCATCTTGTGAGGAGAGGTTCCAAAAAAAGGTATTTATCCATCCTATGAGGAGAGGTTCCAAAAAAGGTATTTATCCATCCTGTGAGGAGAGATTCCAAAAAAAGGTATTTATCCATGATGTGACGAAAGATTCCAAAAAAAAGGTATTTATTCATCCTGTGAGGAGAGATTCCAAAAAAAAAGGTATTTATCCATCCTGTGAGGAGAGATTCCAAAAAAAGGTATTTATCCATGATGTGACGAAAGATTCCAAAAAAAAGGTATTTATCCATCCTGTGAGGAGAGGTTCCAAAAAAAGGTATTTATCCATCCTATGAGGAGAGGTTCCAAAAAAAGGTATTTATCCATGCTGTGAGGAGAGATTCCAAAAAAAGGTATTTATCCATGATGTGACGAAAGATTCCAAAAAAAAGGAATTTATCCATCCTGTGAGGAGAGGATCCAAAAAAAGGTATTTATCCATCCTGTGAGGAGAGATTCCAAAAAAAAAGGTATTTATCCATCCTGTGAGGAGAGATTCCAAAAAAAAGGTATTTATCCATGATGTGAGGAGAGATTCCAAAAAAAGGTATTTATCCATGATGTGACGAAAGATTCCAAAAAAAAGGTATTTATCCATCCTGTGAGGAGAGGATCCAAAAAAAGGTATTTATCCATCCTATGAGGAGAGGTTCCAAAAAAAAAGGTATTTATCCATGATGTGAGGAGAGATTCCAAAAAAAGGTATTTATCCATGATGTGACGAAAGATTCCAAAAAAAAGGTATTTATCCATCCTGTGAGGAGAGATTAAAAAAAAAAAAAGGTATTTATCCATCCTGTGAGGAGAGATTAAAAAAAAAAGGTATTTATCCATCCTGTGAGGAGAGATTCCAAAAAAAAGGTATTTTTCCATCCTGTGAGGAGAGATTCTGGGTTGAGTGCTGTGGAGAAGAGGTAAGAATATAAGAAGGGAAGACGTGGAGAAGACAAGAAGACAACCAACCCAGGTTGGGGGTCAGATCCAGCCAAGGCCTATAACCTTGAGGTAGAAGAAGCTTATTAGTGAGTACCCAATTCAGAGGGTAGAGGGTAAAAGTTGTTATTATAACCAAGAGATAATCTGGTACAGACTTAGAGAAGTATTTTCCCTGTTCTTTTCTTGTTTTGCAACCTCACAGAGGGACTGTCTCTGCACAACCAGTCACTAACACCAAGTGTATGCACTACACTGTATACCTGCTCCAGCATTACACTTTAATGCTAGCAAGCCTTGCACACTACCCCCATAGCATGCTTAGGAAATGGCATACACTATACCATTTACTCTGTCTTGCTAAGTACATTGTCCTAAGTCAAGAGTATAAAGGACAACCCAGAAAATCACACAGACTGTTCCCTTATCATTCCCTTGGAACAAGCAGCATTAAAGGGATAGTAATGTTTCACAAAAAAGCAGCTCCAATTAATCTTCAAAGTATTTGGGCCATTGAGAGTGTTATTTCAATACCGTCAGTGCTGTAGTTCAGGAGTAACTGAATAATAAAGTATCCCCCTCCCGTCCCTTTTACCTAGTGCAAGCCACCTCCCCTCAGTGTGGAATCTGGTCACCACAAGGGACAATCTTCTTACTGTGAGCAAAATCAAAACCCTGCTCCCTTTCAGGTTTTTCCTTATGCCCACTGAAGATTGTCCCTCTCTGAGATCTATCCAGACAGTCTTGCTGCTCTGAGGGAAGCAGTGTTACACTAGGTAAAATGGGCGAGAGGGGGATACTTTATCATTCAACTACACTTGAACTACAACTCTGACAGTAATGAAATAACAATCTCCATGGCCCAAATACTATGAAGATTAATTGGAACTGCTGTTTTTGTGAAACATTACTATCCCTTTAAGGGAGGATTTTATGCTCCTCTTGGTACATTGACTTTAGGCAGACATAGGGATTCACAATCAATTCCTGTGCTTTAATTTTAATTTGTGAAAGTATGCAATTACTTAGCATTTATGTATGTATGTGTTAAATCCTTTGTAACCATTCCTAATTTATGCAAAAATATCATTACAGATTTACAACATGTAATTTCATACCATTTACATAATAGAGAAGTATACAATATACATATACAGCTTGTGTAGGTAGATATGTAAAAAAATCTTATTTGTATGTAGGTATCTGTATCACCCTCAGTATTGTTCAACCACTTTGAAATAAATGAATACCTTATCTAGTTGACAGAAAACTTCTTTCTCGTTATGTATTTATCATTGATCACTATATCTGTGTTTCCTTTGTTGCTTCTCCTAAATGTCCTTGTACATATCCTGATTGTATCAACTATTAACAGTTCAGTCCTTCCTGGTTCTGATCACTGCAACTTGGGAATTGCTGATGTAACAACATGGCCAGGAGTTTTATAGCTAAAGCTATGACCACAGCGCCACCTGGCTTCAGGGATATTGCAGTAGGGGTCCAACACACGCCTGTTTAAACAATAGGGCAAAATGAGTTCCTTGGTGGAAGGGACCACTCACTGACAAACTCTTGTCATACAATGAAGTTTGGAACCCTTTGGATCTCCCTTTATATGGTTCTCTGGGGCACATGATACACACAGCTCAAAGTGTGAAGCCAGTATTTTGTCAAGCTAGAGGACTGCAGGTGTAAGCGTTTAGCATTATGTGGCCTTAGGTGTGAGCATGAAATTCTGTAATTTAAATGTAAGGTCGAGATTGCGTGAAGCTACTATAAGCATGAATACCTTTTTGCACACGGGGAAAGGGGCACAGTTATTTAACTCTTGAATGCTATCAGGTGAGTTTATATCATCTAGATTCTGTGTTATCAGTGCACTGTGCAGCCTAACTGCACCGTCATTATTAGGGAGGCTTCACCATGACCCATGGCTTTAGAAATTAGACCTGGGGCTTTAACCCCATGAGTCAATATCTAGCAATGCAGCTGGATGCTACAGAGGTCTCCAGAGCATTAGTTTGCAACATTTTTGAAGACCTTGCCAGCATCCAACAGGTTAAAGGAACACACTTCTTTATATTTTGACCAGGGCCTAGCAAAGGCTTAATAGATCCCACAGAAGGATCAATACAGAACTGATGGGGACTACCAACTCTGATTATCACCAACCAACCAATGGAAAGTAGTATCCAAAAGCTGGAGAGCTAAAGGCTGTCCAGCACTGTGTTACAGTATAGAATGTGTTTGGGTAATGTGGCTCTCCACCAGTTTTTTGGCCTTCTATAGCTCACGTGATAATGGGGATAATGTATAAACCCATTGAGCGCTGGAGGGATCGTAATGCATTGCTTCTTTGTGTGTATATCCCACTGGCACTAAAAGGTTTTTAAGGGCCCAACAGTATAATGTGCAGGCAGATAGCCAATGGATATCCAGGTGTTGTTGGACCACAGCTTCCCTTTTGACAAATATCACAGATTGTTATTGATGTCAGTCACAATCCTTAATACTTAAAGGGGATGTATCCCCCTACTACAAGTTTGCCTTATTATCTTTCTTTTATCTACTCTAACAGCGCTCTGTTTTTTTTTTAAACGCTATAGAAATGGAGATTGACAGCTTACTTTTTCTCCATAACTTTGTCTCCTCATTCTGATCGGCACCACGCGTGCTGACAAGAATACAGGAGAGATCCTACTCCCCGCTGATCTGTCTGTAAGCTGCGGCACTCTCATTGGCTAGATATCAATCTCTGTGTGAGCAGTTTTAAAGGGATAGTAATACTTCGTTTTAATTTTATTTTATTTTGTAGGCATTAAGAAAACATGAAGAATGATATAAGTCTTATCTCTCAAACCTTTGTGGTTTATGAGATGTTCACAAGCAAAGTTTCCCCCTCCCACCCCTTTTACCTAGTGTAAACAATCTCTTCTCAGATGTGGAATACAGTCCATAGACTGGACAGATAACAGAAGGGGACACTCTTATTCCTATGAAAACAATGAAATCCCTGCCCCCTTTGACAAGCTTTTCAGGTTTTTCCCTTATCTTAATTGAAGATTGTCCCTCTCTGCAATCTACCTGGGCACCTCTCTTCTGCTCTGGCTGAATAGTGTGACATCAGTAAAAGGGGCGGGAGGGGGGCACTTTGTCATTGAATTACTCTTGAACTACAACTCTGACAGAATTGAAATAACACTCTCCAAATACTATGATGATTAATTAGAGCTGCTTTTATTATGAAACATTACTATCCCTTTAATGCTTCATGTGCTCTGAATTAACTTTAGTCAGTCCTTACGATGCATTAAAAGTACTCACACAAAGACAAATGTCTCATTGTGAATGAGCGCTCATTGACCTGACTTGACAACTAATAGACCAACTAATTGACCTCTTCAGTTGGGAATGTTCTGACATCAGGGAAATGGGTGGAAGGTGGCTCAGGGGGAATGTTAAATACTGAATAACTTTTAAACTATTGAGTATTGAGCATATGACTGACATCAGCCATAAACTTTAATATATTAAAAAATAACTATTTCTATCCCTTTAATCAGGTGAAGGAGCACAGTGCGTATGAAGAGTTATTTGCCCTTATTTTTGCACTCAAACTCATTTTTTCATTTATTAATTGAATCTGAACATTTGTTTTCTCTATTTACCAATGAAGAAGCAACAAATATGCACATCCTTGTTAGCAAAAGTAACTTTGAATATTCCTGGTCTCTGATCAAAGGACAACTACAAGATAATCTGCATTAAATTTCTCCTTTCCCCCTTATAAAATTATTTACTAGCTACTTTTATCCTCATTTTTCTAGTGTATTCTTGTTTTGCATTCTCACTTTTGTAACTCTGTAAACATGTTTTGACGTACGTGCAGTATTATTATTATATAAATAAAATCATGTACTTCTCCAACATAGACAGCCAATAAAACACTTGGGACCAGAAAAGCAAAGGATTCTGGGAGATGTAATAACAAGCGGAGACTTCTTTTCATAGCACCAATTTTAACAGCTAACACTTTATAAATCAAAAGATTTTGAGATTTGGAAACAATCTAATGTAGCACTTGTAAATGGCCACAATTCCATGTGATGGTGTTTAGCTATAAATCTTCAAATACCGGAATGAAACTTACTGGCTTCAATCACATTTATAGCACATTCTTCTGGAATAAATATTTGGCATTTTGGGATATTGCTTAAGGGAGAACTAATACCACCTGATAATAGTCCCTCACTATCCTTATTACGTTCAGAAAATCCTAATGGCCGCTATTAATGTTCCCTTGCTCCATGATTCAAGAGAAAAACTGATATCATGTCCATGGAGGCAGAACAGCAGGACCTCAGACTCTACTTAAGCAGAACTTTCATCAGATGAACACAGAGGATTAAATCATCATTACATTAGCGATATGCCTAGACATAGTTGTCTTTTCAAGAATAATCGCTGCATTCAAGAAAATTATAACCTTTTATACAGGCAGGCACTGGCTGGGATCATGCCGTAGGCGCTCTCTTTGCCTGCACTGTCAGTCCCTTCCTGTGCCTTTTGGCACAAAGGTGTTCAACTCACCAATGGTGGATTTGAGGGGGATGGACAGCGCAGATGCATAAATGCCGACTATGCAAGATGTCTGCGCCGTTCTCTGATGCTTGGCTGACGAAAAGGTTCTACTTTTCTTTAATGCAGAGATTATGCTTGAAAAGGCATATCATTAATGTAATGATTTAACCCTCTATGTTCATCTGATGAAAGTTCTGCTTTAATGCACATGGTAATGCTAACCCCTAAGGAACAGATGGGTGTGCAATGCATTGTTTTGCAATGCATTGCACACCATTCTGGTCCTTAAAGGGTTACATAGGCTCCTACACTTTGCCTACCTCAGTTTGAGAAAAACAGCCATCAAATGTTATGTGCATGGTCTTGAAAGTGAGTATCTTCAAAAAGACCTATTCTAGGGACTGAAACAGAAAGGACATGAGTCTTTTCAATACTAGATCAAGGTCACAAGGAGCAAGAGAAACAGAAATCCTTGAGATAGCCCTTACAAACCTCCTCACGAGAGAATGGTTTGTCAATTTTTGACTGATGGCAATAAGTGCACTTTCAAGGTAGATAGTTTCATAAGTCTGATAAATCCTTTTTGAATGAAGCCAAGAATAGCTGTGGTGTTAGCTGCAATTTTTAGTATGAAACCTATTGAGAATACCTAGCAAGTGTAGGAGTACCTCCTGGAAGGAACAGACTTTCTGCTGCACAGTATGATGTTGGCCATTGAATATTACAGATTTTTCAGGTTACTTTTTCAACTTCCATGCAGTCAGATCTAGTCTTAAGACATTGTTGTGAAGAATAGACCCTTCATGTAAGAGACCAGTATCTGTGGAAGCTTCCAAACTGGCATTACTGATAGATTCATCAATTCTCTAAACCTGGGCCAAAATGGGGCTATCAGGAATTAAGGTGGTCTGTTCCCTTTACAGCTTCAGGATTTTGGAGATCATCGGGATGGGAGGAAATACATAAACCTTATTGAAATTCTGTGTCTGAGTCATCTCGACAATGGTGATAATGTTGTCCCTGTACTGTAGGGAAAACAACTTTGTTAGCTGGAATGTTTTCTAAGATCTGTCTCTGTGAATCCCCAAGCTGAACCTATCCGATAAAAGATATGATGCAGGCTGAGGAAGTCTGCCTGGAGATTAAAGGCTCCTAGTACATAAGAGGCTGTTAGAGTTAATAGACCCATCTGTTCCCAGACCTACTGTATCAGGTGATTCAAGGCATTGTTCTTGATTCCACCTTGCTTATTGCGATAAGGCATGGTTGTTATGTTGTCTGTCTGAATTGGAACAGCCATGTCCTGCAGAATGTCCTCCTGATGCTTGAGAGTCCTCCAAACAGCTAGATGCTATAGCTATTTGGAAGGTCTTTTGCTTTACAGATCTGAGCAAGTTCGCTGAGTCAAGAAGGTCTTCCTGGCCTCTGTCGTGACAAATTTCCAGGCTGGAAAAAACATGGAAGGCCTACTAGGCACTTCCCTCCACCACCACCTTAGGGATGTTTTGATCCTTGACAAAAACCCTATGAATGTGTCCATTGAGAATTGAGGCTTGTCACAGCCCTTTAGGACCAGATTTTGAAAATTCCTTTGACGTAGTAGAACCAATGGAACAATGCTGAAGATGGAAAGATGACCAAACTAACTCATGGCTTCTTTTATGGATATATTGCTGATCTCATCCGGTATTTTCTGATCCTTTTCCTTATAAAGGGTCACAACAGAGTCCCAGAAGCCTGATCCTTTAGATACGCATCATATCTGATGTTTCTGTATTGATCAACCAGCTATGGTCTGGAAGGCAGTGATAACCAGATCTAGATGTTGATAAATAAGATGAGAAGATGCTTTTATTAGCCAGGCATACAGACAAGGGACTAGAAAAACTCCTTTCCTGTGAATCGCAGCAACTACCACTGCCAGGTTCATCATAAAAATTCTGGGCTGAATAAAGTCCATACAGGAGGGTGACAAATAATTGTCTGTCTCCCAAAGAAACAACAATCCTGAGAAATATCTGACATTATGAATAGAAGGGAACTTGAATAAATGCTTTCTTGAGATCTAAAGTCCCCATGAAGTGTCCTAGAAATAAGGTGAACTTCAATGATTCCATTATGAAATGAACATGTGGCATGATTCCATTGATAAAATGCAAATCTGGGATAGGTCTGACCTCCACTTTAGATTTTGTAATGGCAAACAATTAAGATTAAGTTCTTTCTTTCATCTTTGCTTTGTAATTTCAGAATTGTTGAATAAATGAGAGAAGTGCATTCCTTTGAAGAGAAGCAGGGATACTTGTGAGAAGCAACACTTGAAGGAATGTCAAGAAAACATCATTCTGCTACCCTAGGAGATTGTGTTGAGTACCGCTCTGTCTGAAGTGATCTTCTGCAATTCTTGAAGGAACACCAAGAGTCTGACTCCCAATAAAACAAGTTCCTTATTTCTTCTGGCTTCATAAAAGTGTAGAATGGTGCGCCCTCAGCCTCTGCTGGTTCTTTTCTTCTCTGATTTATGTCTTTTAGGCCATAACTGGCTTGAGAATAGAAGTTCACGAATACTGGTATCACAGGCAGAGAAGCTCTGGTGCTCTGGCTTGAACACTTTCCAGGCACTGAATCTTACAACAGGACTACCAAAGAATCTTCAGAAAAGGATATCCTAAAAAATAGGAAGACCAAGAAAAAAGAGATTAAGAGATAGAAGAAATACAATGCAAGATAAAGAAGAAACAAGTGTGTGTAGATATAAAGTATAAATATATAAAATATATATAGACACAAAATCAGAGCACCAATAACAGATAGGCAGTCCCACAAACAGACCCAGTGTCCTATTAAAAAATAGTTCAATAGATGAGAAATATCAAAATTCCACCTAAAGTCAAAAGATGTTCATTCTTCATTCATACAGATGAGAATGGGATATAGGTTAGTGGAAATAAAAAAATGAATGGACCATCCAACTGTTCCAAATTTCATCGACGACAATAGCATCTCAACATCAGATTCCTTGAGCTGCGATCATATGATCCTCTATCACTCCAAACAAGTATTCTGAAAGAAAGGCGCAAAGCAAAAGAGAAATCTAAAAGTGGTGCTTTATTAGAAACTTGCCTACATTGAAAGGACTGCACCCTCTCAGGAATACCCTCCTAGCGTTAGTGTCAGCGTACTTAATGTATATTGATTTAACTCTCCGTATACCGGTAAATCAGGGGGATTGACTCAGACACTATTCGGTACCACAATGACACGTGAGAAGTGTATTACTGAGAGCACGATATGCAGTTTCATGATTGTCTAGCTTGTAAGTGCATTTCTTTCAAGTTGGGGATGTGTCTAATAACGCATCACTTTTAGATTTCTCTTTTGTTTTGTGCCTTTCTTGCAGAATACAAGATGAAGAAAGATTGGCAGCAAATGGCTTGTTAGAACCTACATGGAAAGCAGAAGGCACCCATAAAAATAAATGGCAAAAAAATGGGCCCATGAATTCTGAAGAAAGAGAGGCAGAACGATTCTTGGTTCCTCAGCATGGTTGAAAGCCCACCAAGGGGAACACAACACCATGCAGGACATCTCTGTAGGATTACCTTTTTGACATTCCTTCCCCTAGAGGGCTGCTTCAGTCCGGTGGAAGAAGGAAAGGGCCACAGAAATAGGAAACTGCAGAGTCAGGCTAGAAGCACTCCTGGGTGCTTGAAACCCAAGGACGTTACAGATGGTGGTGGACAAAGAACCACTATGAGAAGAAGAGGATACCCTCCAGTAAAAGGGAACTGCAGGTACTATATTCCTGGATTCCCAGGTAATTAACTCACCCTAGGGCTAATGGGGATACACAATCCTGTCAGGAGGATAGGAAAGAACACTGTCTCTCTGGAGGTTACATTTTTTTTTTTTTTTTATAGTTTTGGGATACCTGCTCTGGAGTAAAAGGGGTATTAAAGCTCCATTGAAATACTTGGGAATTTGAGGAATTTTAATATTAACCCTATGGCACATTTTTATTGAAATTTTCATAACTTTATATAACATAACACAGTAATATAGTCGATGAGGCCGAAAAAAGACATGCTTCCATCAAGTTCAGTCCATGCCTTATCACTGCTACTGAGGAAGGCAAAGAAACCCAAAAATAAACAAACATTAAAGCCATTTCCAATTAATCCTTTGAGTGCAATACATTGCATAGCCCTCTGGCTCTCAAAGGGTTACGATCCAAGTGTGTTAAAAAATTCCTTCCTGACTCGAAATGGCAGTTGGATAGTTCCCTGGATCAACATCCTATCTGCTTTGAAGCCAACCTTTACCTGTTTACCTTGCTGAATTAAACCCTTTCAGTGCCAAAAGGGTGTCCAATGCATTGGCATTCAATGGGATAAACCCAATGTGCATTAACAAAGCTTTGCAGAAATAGTAGATAACAGCAGATAAGAAATCTCGTGTTCACTAAAAAGTAAAGATTTTATACTCTTATATCCATGCAGAAAAAAATTAATAGAAAAGACTCTTCAAAGGTAAGATCAGTAGCTTACTGTGTATTGACTCCATTGAAGCTGTATTGCTGCCAGGTTTTTCCCATAGGCCAGTGGTTCTCACCCAGGATGCCATGACATTTTGGTGTGCCCTGGGCACCAGGCTAGTGTGCCATGTCTCTCTATGAAGACTTTGAGAAGAATGTAAATGTTTGAGTATCAGATGTATAATTATGAAAATTGTTTGCCCAATATATTCTGTCACTATTATGGTGGGGTATAAGAATAACTATATACTATACATTTGTACCCATCACTACATCCATGGAAATGACCTTTAAAATAATGTGTGTCCTGAAAATTACAGATTGCATGTTTGGGATGCCTTGACCATAGTGACGTCCATGCGCCTGCGCTGTCAGTCCCTTTTGGAGCCGGCCGTGCTTCCTGCTACTGTCAGCCTCCAAATAAGTAGAAAATCTTTTAAACCAGGTAATATTTCTGGCAAAAAAAAAAGACTGTGAACCACAGTCAGATTATGCATGAGGAGGGTGGGGATAAATGAGTGTGAAGATGCTCCCAGTTTAACTCTCGTAAACATACAGTTCTCCTACCTTGTAGCAGTCATCTCAACAGGAAACTATTTCCTTTTCTTTTCTTTTTTTTTTTTTAAATTAAAAATACTTTATTAGTGAAAGTCAAAAGCATCTACAAAACAAGACGGTAAGTAACAATAAAAAATAACAATAAAATTACAGTCACATTGCCTTAACATGTTAGAAACATAAGATTGTATCAGTAATACAGATCAATTTTTATATACTATATCAATTTTCCACAACATTGCATGAAGACTTCTAATCCTGTGATATCAATATATGAACTTGGAATGTGGACAATCTCCAAATGTATCTAAGCCTACAGGATTCTTAAGGGCCAGAACGAGAGTATTTTGGTAACTGTATGTCAGGAAGTGCTCAGAGAGAGATAAAGAGAGAAAGACGACAAGAAGAGAGAAAGCAGGTAAGTAAGAATAGGATAACGGAGACGGAAAGTTTAAAAATACTTTATTAGTGAAAGTTAAGAGCATCTACAAAACAAGATGGTAAGTAGCAATAAAAAATAACAATAAAATTACAGTCACATTGCCTGAACATGTTAGAAACATAAGATTGTATCGGTAATACCGATCAATTTTTATATACTATATCAATTTTCCACAACATTGCATGAAGACTTCTTATCCTGTGATATCAATATATGAACTTGGAATGTGGACAATCTCCAAATGTATCTAAGCCTATAGGATTCTTAAAGGGGAACTACCACCCCGCAAAAACTTCATCTTAATTAAGTCTTCATCTGGCGACTAGCTGCTTAGTAGCGCTAGTCGCCAGAAATATTACCTGGTTTAAAAGATTTTCTACTTATTCGGAGGCTGACAGTAGCAGGAAGCACGGCCGGCTCCAAAAGGGACTGACAGCGCAGGCGCATGGACGTCACTATGGCAAGATGTCCGTGCTTCCTGCTACTGTCAGCCTCCGAATAAGTAGAAAATCTTTGGAACCAGGTAATATTTCTGGCGACTAGCGCTACTAAGCAGCTAGTCGCCAGATGAAGACTTAATTAAGATGAAGTTTTTGCGGGGTGGTAGTTCCCCTTTAAGGGCCAGAACAAGAGTATTTTGATAACTGTATATCATGTAGTGTTCCGAGAGAAATATAGAAAGAAAAAGGAAAAGAAGAAAGAAAGAAGGTAAGTAAGAATAGGATAAGGGAGATGGAAAGAATGAGGGAAGAAGAGAGGGGAACAGGAAACTAGTTCTAATCTTTTGTAAAGCATGCTGCTTTCCTTGCTAATTGATTGGATAAAATGAAATGCTATTAGCACCATTTTTGCTACTTTTTTTTATACTGATCCCTATTATACCTTCAAATGTGTTGTGTACCCATCCGGCACTCAGAAAATTAAGTAACAGCCATTGCTTTGATGGGGGAGAGAAAGCTTATTACAGAGAAAGTGAAAAAAATCACCAAAGAAATTCTGGGATACATGTAAGACTCACCATCAAAGCTCCACTGGCAATAATTCCCAATCCCCTCCACAGGAATGCCTACCAGACCATGGGGGAGATGAACTAAGATGTGATAAAGCAGTGATAAAGAGGAGATAACTTCTCCCACTCTATTACTTCTCCAATTCCTATGTTATTCTATTGAACCTATGCATTAAGATTTCTCAAGTTGGAGAGATCTTTGTGCCTATGTTCCTCAGAATAACACAGGAACTGGAGAAGTGATATAACTGGAGAAGTTATCTCCTCTTTATCATCGCTTTATCACATCTTAATGCATAACCTCCAATGCCTTTAGGATTTCTCTGCTTGTGTACAGGTGAATTAATTAGAGGCACAATCATTTAATTAACTCATCTGTGCACAAGCAGGCAAAACTTAAAGGAGCAGAAACATTTTTTTAATGAAAATCTATGTTATAAAGCTTTTCCTGCTGAGTAAAACAAGGTCACTCCCACTGCTGTCAGTTGTTTCATTCAAACTTTATAATAGTTAAAATAATCAGGAAGTGAATTTACTGTGCATTTACTTATTGTTCTAACAGGAAGTGACTTGGCAGTTTCTATCACATTCTTTGAAGAACTGTAAGTCACTGACTTTCTTCTCCATTTGAATGTAAGAGAATAACTAATTGGAATTTGACCACTAGAGGGCACTGCTAATGTATAAAAACACAGGTTTAAACAGTAATAACGCTGGAAATATGCATCCATCAGCAGTGGGAGTACACTTATATTACTCAACAGGAAACACCCTCCAATATATATTTTTTCTTAAAGTTTACTGCTCCTTTAAAGACATGGTGTGTTAGATTTCCCATAGGATGGGGTTGGAAACCACTGCACTGGGGCATATCATCAAACTCTGCCAGAGTTAGGTCAGCGAGACCCTTACACCTGCCACGTAATGTACTGGAAAACTCTGTAAAACTACACCATTTCCTCTGTGTCTTGTTTAACCCATAGAGTACCAGAGTCGATGCGCCCCAATGCAATTCTTTTTGCACCACTCTGGTCTTTAAGGGGTTACTGCATGTGTCAAACAAGGTATAGAAGAAAGGAATGTATAGAATGTCTCATAGCCTTCTACACTGGACTCCTTTTTCCGGTGTAAGTAGCTTAGTATGGCGCGGACAGGCTTACCGCTGTAGAATGGATTCCAGCACCTGTTATATCTGTCCCCCAGAGGCTGTTGTACTAAGAAGAACTCGAGGGATTCTGGAACAAAACAGCTTCCCCATAGGAAAAAAAAACCCCTATTGATTTAACCCTTTGAGTGCCGGAGGGGTATCCAAAGCATTGCTTTGCAATGCATTGGATACCCCTTCGGCACTCAAAGGGTTAAATGGCTGTTTCAATCACTTGAATAGTGGAGACGTCTCTAAAGCATCAAAAACTATTGAGAAACCTCTCTAGCACTGGACGCAAGCTCTCTAGTGTTCAAGGGGTTAACTGCAATGGAAAGCTCTTTAGCACTCAAGGGGTTAAATGGATCATTTAAATTGATGAATTTATATATGTTCCCTTCTGTGCAGTCGGTTTAATCCAGGAAAAACTATGGTTCTACCTAGTACACTTGCCTCACTGAAAAATAACAATTTCAAGACATGTAAAAGAACCTTTATTCCTTTTTTAATTATGTTGTTCTGCCATTATTGTTTGTCATGAGTACAATGCATGCTTAAATGGAAAAATAACAATATTAAGCATGTTAAATGATGAAATACGCCCGGATATCTGAGTCATTATGAATTGCTGAAGGCACTAAGCCTATGCCAAATCTGCTTATGTCTAAAACCACTAATGCTTCTCCAGCATAGAAAGAGTTAGCTTGCAGCATCCGTCTTAAGATAACATGGAAAACGAGTTATTTCCATATAGGTCAAATGAGCCAGAAGCTACTGGACCCCCCCCGAATCCTTCATCCCCCCTCCTTCTCTCCCACAGCCATTAGTTATTTATAAATGTAATCAAATCTATTATTCTTAAACAAATTAGCGTTTGAGGCAGCCAGATTCTGAGAGGCGGTATTGATCTCTCCCTGTTTGATTATGATTGATTAGTTTTCTGCTCTGTTTATTATAGAAATAATAAGTGTATTAATAACTGGCAGCAGAATTCATATCCTGTGTTAGGTATTACCAGGGAGATTGCTGCAAAGACCAGGGCACTGCCTCTGCCTGCTCGCCACGGCCTCACGTACTCCATGTTTCTTTGCTTGTCTTGTATTCGATTTTATGACTTCCAGGTTGCTGCTTTGCAAGATGATGCTTTAGGCCAGTGATTTGGTTATAGCAGAAATCCTGCCAATCACTATATAATTTTTTTCTTAAAGGGCAATTATCTTGTTTTACTAAGTCTGTTCCTGAGTGAACACTCTTAGTAAAAGGCAGGGGAAAGGATGGCTCCTATCAGCTACCTGGGGTACACATAGCCAACTCCCTAGGCTCTCAGCCTCAAACTCCTGTGTTGCATCCGTAGTCACATAGACCCACTGTGTCAGGCTTTTAAGCCCGATACAGAGCACCTATGGGGGCCCATGATCACGCGGGACAAGAAACTGAACTGAAAGACTTCAGTCTTTCCGTTCAGATTCTCTCCATGGGACCAATGGGGGTGAACCAGGGGACCATTTTCAGACTCCTTTGGTCAACTTGGGCTCACAATGCTGTCCATGCTTCATCGACAGGGGATCAGAAGTGCAGATGAGGCATTCTCTATATGATAGCTGTCCTTTAACTCTTCTGCAATAAGTTATAGATGTCTCCAGCACCAAGGGGTTAACAGGAAAACTTAACTGAAATGTATTATTCTCAGCTTTGGAGATGCAGGGTCTTCATGATACAGGTTACCAGAATGGATTCAAAGAACTTAATATGTACTCCTTGGAAGAAAGGGGGGTGAGGGAAAGGGGTGATACAACAGAAACGTTTATGTTAAGGGGTTTAATGTAGCACAAAGAAACATTTTTCAGAAACAGACGAATACTAGAACAACACAACATCAGGTCATGATCTCAAGCAGGGCTGTCCAAGTTCAGTCCTCTAGGGCCACCAACAAGCCAGAATGTAAGCATTTCTCTGATTGAGCACAGGTGAGTTAATCAGGGGCTCTTTCATTTTGATTAATTCACCTGTGCTTAATCAGGGAAATCCTTACATCCTGGCCTGTTGGTGGCCCATGACGACTGAACATGGACAGCTCTGATCTAAGCTTAGAGGGTGGAAAATTTAAAAGAAATGTGTGTATGTGTAAGGACCACTTTAGGAAAAGGTGCCAAACTCAAGGAACAGTGTCTCAGCAGAGATGGTAGGGACAAATTAAAAAAATGGTGAAATAGATATGTCTGTTGTGCAAAATATGTACATTTTTGCATTTTACTCAGCTAGTGAACAGACTGCATTGGCCAAGGGCAGTCAAAATCTATGTTTCTATGTATTGATGCTAACAGCTCATTTTCTTATACTACTTTATAGGAAAAATCAACATTGCTATCATATATCCACCCAACCTGATAGGGTTAAGGGGAAGATACTAGGATGAGTGCTTGGACGTGGTATTTGTAATAAAGTATTTTAAAAAAAATGACTATTGTCATGATTACTGCCAGTTGTGCAGTAAATACTGAAACACCTTTTCCTGAGGATCAGTTTGGAAAAGTGCCAAAAAAGTTCCACCAATTGTGGTGCTAAGCTTTTTAATATTAGAGATGACGAGTCCTATTCTTCTATTGTTGCCATAGAAGAGAAGGATTTATCATTAGTGAGACCAACTGATGTATCAGACAGTGGCAATGAAACCCTGCCAAAAACTAGTGGTCTGTAATCTGCAAATTATTCTGAGGGGAAAAGTAAAAAAAAAAAAAGTATAATCTTTAAAAAAACCTACATTAATATGAAAGTATTGGTTTAGAATATGTCTCTCCATGCACTTCTCCTTATTCTGATATGGGTCAAGTACAAAGCGATGATGATACAACCAAAAAATAGGTGTATCTGAAAGGAAATGGCTCAGTCTTCTGCCGTTGGAAAGCAGCGATATGTCTCTTTATAAACTCTTTGTGAAATCAATAGGAAAATCAGGACAAGTAAACATGCTTAAAAATACACATTCATTCTGGTCATCATCATCACTACTTCCAAGCCCAACACCCCACTACATTCAGTATTATTCACTAAGCAGCAACAAACTGACAACATCAACAAACATTACCCTAGCTATGAGTGCTTCTGCTACTGTTTGAGGTGCAGTGCCATTGCCACTGCCACCTTGTACTACTACTAGTACTACTGCAACATTTACCCCCTGTAGTATTGATGAGGTAATAAGCAGTAATTCCATAGGGATCCCTCAAACTATGAAGTCTACAGTAGGCAGTTAATTCATTTACAGTGCAATAGCTAAACATGTTGCTATCTGTTGTCTGTAAAAAATATGTTAACAGGGTGAAAGCAGGATAACATCTAGGCACATTCTCAGTGAGAACCCACCTGAACTACAACCACAAGTCTGACTGAGGACAATCATGTAGCACTTCAGAGTTCAACACCTCTCTTGCTTAGTACACAACCACTTCTCTGGAAAACTACCACACTACCTGAGCAGTTTGCTCACTCCTGCTCTCCATACTAAGTATAACCTCCGCTCCACTGCTAACAACTTGCTACTTATACCACAATACAAGAAAGAAGCAGGAAGATCTGCCTTCTCCTTCAGAGATCCAAAGGCCTGGAACAATCTGTCTGAAATAATCAAATCTGCTCCCAGTCTAAAATCCTTAAAAGTAAATGTTTCTTTATATCTAAAAACAGAGTGCAACTGTATATAATTTTAAAATTTCCATATGTATGTATATTCATATGTGTATGTATATTTAATAACATGTAATATATATATGTAAGTAATATATAATGTTTGTCAATTTGTGTAAATATGCAACACTCTACTGAAAACTGTCCAGGACATACTCAGTAACAATATCTTCCAGGCTGAAACAACGACCCAGCTGAGTAGTAGCAAACAAGATGGCGTGTCTGGCTAGCATTTGTGTGTAATGGAAACCATTAGTTATCCACAAACAAGAGTGCAGTTATAGTTGTTTTTAGTACCATACCATACAAGTAAGTAGCAAAAATGGGGAAAAACACAGAGAAGCATATAGCACATGTAGTGATAATAACAGCACCAAGGAGGAAGATGGATTTGCACAGTTGCCACCATTAATTGACAGCTAATATAATATATTGGAATTATACATTATTAGCTTCATGTTGTTATCACGGTGCCCGTATTCTTGGCTGCAGGCGACGACATTATGATTTCCTAATTACACTACCTTGCTCTGATTGGCCAAGTATCTTTGTCGCCGCCCAGTGATAGCCTTTATAACCTCTGTCATGTCTACACTATGGTGACCTTTCGTGGTGTACTAGTTCCTGACATTTGTTCTGTATATCGCTGATCGTGTATGACACGGCCTGCCTGGTGACGTTCCTTAGTTTCCTGTATTGCTGCTGCTCCGTGGCTGACCGTGTCTGGCTGAGAACCCGCTCCATTGCTTACCGTATCTGGCTGAGATCCTGCTCTGTTGTTGACTGTATCTGGCTGAGAACCTGCTCCGTTGCTGATCGTATCTGGCTGAGATCCCGCTCCGTTGCTGACTGTATCTAGCTGAGAGCCTGCCCGGTTGCTGATCGTATCTGACTGAGAACCCATTCCGTTGCTGACTGGATCTGACTGAGAACCCGCTCCGTTGTGCGCCGGTGTGCGCTGTGAGGCGTTATTATTTTGTCGACCGTAGGCTGAGCATTTGTGCTTTAGCTGCTCCCTTTACTGCCTCAGGCGGTGTGCACACACAAAGTACTGGTACAGTGTTCATAGCACTGACTGTGTTACTCTGATCACTCTCTGTATCCACCTCCCTTTGGGAGTTGCAGTATCTCTCTGGGCATTACCTATTGACCCTTTGTGTGCCTGGATATTCCAGGTAGGGTTCGTGCTTATTCCTCACTGCAGTAGCCTTGGGCTAAAGAGCCAGCATTGCGTTATACCATCCTTCAGTGTGAGGGGACACTGGTTGCCTTCCAGATATATATCTATATTACTATCCACCCCTAGCGTTCTAGGGTTTGCTTACTGAGAGTTGCCTTGGTCTCCCTGTGACCCTAACCCTAGGGTCAGTGCTTCCTACTAAGTGGTTGACTTGGTCTATCTGTGATCCTAGTGCCAGGGTCAGTGTTGCCTCTCTCCTCTTGGGTTCTGTGCCTCCCAGGCGTCTGGGTTTGTGCCAGTCATCTACTCCTGGACTACCTGTCACCAAAGTCCTGTTGTCAGTTCCTGGACTGCGTTGCCTTCAGCCTTTCCGGTTCAAGCCAGAACCTTCGTTGCCAGTGATTGTTTCCATTCCATCATATATTTCTAATACTGGCTTGCTATTGCTGTACATATCTGTATATATTTATGTTCTGTTTGTGTGGGTCTAAGGGCCTAACTACGTGTATGTACTTTATCTTAGTAAAGTCATTTTAACCTTACCAATCTGGTCTGAGTGTTCATCAAAAACCGTGACAGTTATTGAATGCTTATTATAATTTAAAGTCATCACTATACATGTCATTTATTAGCATGATTAAATTGTTAGCTTAGCCAACAAGTTAAGCCAGACTTGAAAAAATTCCCGTGGCCATAGAAAACATAGTGGGAAATTGCCACAGGAATTTAATTGGCAATAGCGAATAGGTGGGAATTTCAAAGAATTTTCTCTCTGTGGGAGTTTCCATAAAAAAATCCTTGTTTTTTTTCATGAAAAAGACAGGGAAAAGAAAACAGTACTTTTTACCCATCCCTATATGCAAGTATATTGCTATAACACCGACAAATTCACCTTCTATTTTTCATCCTTGAAAAAGTGACTAGAGGGTCATGAAATGCGTAGGATCGTATATTATTGCTTTTATGTCCAATAAATAGAGTTTTTATCATTATTTTGCCTGCTGGAGTTTTTACTGATATACTGGTTGAACTGGAAGTGAAGATACAGTCCAGGGGCAAGTTTGGGTCAAAGTCAGGACATGTTGTTATACGTAGAGGCAAGATAAAGCTTCTCCCTCTAGTAAGTACCACATTAACAGTGGGGGAGTTTCCAGTTATCTATTATATTACACTTAGAGACGTCTTTGCTCTCTGTTGTTTTATATTTGTATTGCTATAACCCCCCATTTCTTTTTGGTCTATTTCAAATAAAAATAGTATTTTGTTTTTGGTCCTTGTTATGCAATTGCCCGAAAATTACTCCTCTTTTCTTTTGTGCAGATAAGATGTTAGATGTTTCTCTTTTTTTTGTTTTGGTGAATCTCTTTATTTCAAAAGAAGTCTCTTTAGGATCTTAAAGGGAAAGTAATGTTTCACAAAAACAGCAGCTCCGATTAATCTTCATAGTATTTGAGCCATAGAGAGTATTATTTCAATACTGTCAGAGTTGCGGTTCAAGAGTAATTGGATGATAAAATGTACCCCTCCCGCCTCTTTTACCTAGTGTAACACTGTTCACCTCAGATGTGGAATCTGGTTGTAAGACCAGATAGATACAGCAAGGGACAATCTTCTTAATGTGAGAACAATGAAAGCCCTGCCCCCCTTGAAAGGTTTTTCAGCTTTTTCCCTTATCTTAATTGAAGATTGTCCCTCTCTGCAATCTACCTGGGCACCTCCCTTCTGATCTGAGGTGAGCAGTGTTACATCAGTAAAAGGGGCGGGAGGGGGATACATTATCATTCAATTACTCTGAACTACAACTCTGACAGAATTGAAATAACACTCTCCAAGGCCCAAATACTATGAAGATTAATTAGAGCTGCTTTTATTATGAAACATTACTATCCCTTTAATAATCAAACCCTTTAAAACATTCCCAATGGACAAAATAGTATCAATATAAATGTATTTACATGCCAGATATGAAGCACCTAAGAGGTTAAAGGTTTTGGTTTTATGGTTTCTTAGAAATGTCTTGTTAAACCAAAGGGGTTCAACTACTGCAAATTTGTACGATTTGAAACATTTCAGTCTTCCACATTGTCCCTGTTAGTCACAGAATCACATATACACTGTCTGACAGTCTAGCCTTGCTCCTCTGTCTGTCATTACACACGTTCAGTGGAATCCCTAACACATATTAATAGTACCCAGGCAGGGCCGAATTTGCCATAAGGCAAAGTAGGCACCTGCCTACAGGCGCACGCCACTGAGGGGCACCTGCCAATTGGATTTTTTTGTTAATTCTTTAAAAAAATAAAAATAAAAAAAATTGCCACCTCGCTGGCTGCGCCAGCGCCCACTCCATGTTGCCCTCACACTGCACCCCCCTCCGTTGTCTATTTCCTACCTCCCTGGCAGATCTGTTGTCTGTGCCTCCTTTGGTACAGTCCTGTAAGTGCTGAGCTCCCTCATTGGCTCTGTAAGAATGCAGAGCGCTGGGAGATGACATCATCTCCCAGCGCTCTGCATTCCTGAATAGGAGACCGCGCGGGATCTCCAGCACTTACAGGACTGACTGTGCCAAAGGAGGCACAGAAGACAGATCTGCCAGGGAGGTAGGAAATGGACAATGGGAGGGAGGCAATGTGAGGGCAACATGGAGATGGTGGGGACAAGTTGGAGCCAAAGGGGGGTATTGTGAGGGCAATGTGGAGCTGATGGGGTCAAGGTGGAGCTGATGAGGGGCAAAATGAGGGCAATATGGAGCTGAATGGGGCAATGTTTAGATGATGGGGAAATATGAGGGCAATGTGGAGCTGATGGGGGGGTAATGTGAGGGCAATGTTAAGATGGGGCAATATGAGGGCAATGTGGAGCTGATGGGGTCAATGTGCAGCTGATGGGGGGCAATGTGAGAGCAATATGGAGTTGAATGGGGCAATGTTGAGATGATGGGGCAATATGAGGGCAATGTGGAGCTGATGGGGTGCAATGTGGAGCTGATGGGGTGCAATGTGAAGGTGTTGGGGGGCAATGTGAGGGCAATATGGAGATTTGGAGCATTGTGGAGATGACCGGGGGGGGGGGGGGTTGCTTCAGATATCTGTGCCTACAGGCTCCTGAGATGTAAATCCGGTCCTGTACCCAGGGGTTCCAAAGAATCCAGTTTGAAATAAAATAGTTTAGAGAAAAGATGACTGCTGACGTTTACTACGAAAGCGCAGGGAATAATAAGAAAGGGAATCTTACATGATTAATAAATAAATAAAAGGAAAAAGTCCAGTACTGCATACAGAAATAACTCGAAAAGTGATTAAATAAATTGTAAATTTAAAGTTTAAATGACAAATAATTAATCTTTGTCCAAAAAACAGATGAGGAAATCATCTTAAGAAGCCCAAATGTAGAATGAACAGTGGGGAGGAAGTCAATGCATATGATGAAAGAGAATCAGTGTAGACGATGATGATGTTTAATGATGAATAATGAATGATGACTCAAAGAGGTGGATTGGATGATGGTAGAGATGAAAGATTATGTCTCGTCTCACTTAAAGCAGGAATAATCAAAGAACCTATCTCAGCCATGATGATGTATTAGGTACTCAGGCTCCCAGAATGCAGTCTATGTAAAGTAGTGGAGTAGCCCATTGGCATACAAATCTATACAAGACAAAAACATGACTCTATGCACAAAGCAGAAAGGACATTTTTAGGGAAAACCAGCTGCACGTAGGTGACCATTCAAAAGCTCTCATTCATTTAAATGGGGCTTTCAACTCCTTGAATACTAGAGAAACAAAGCATTAGAGACCTCTCTAGCATTTAAGGAGTTAACCCCTTGAGGACAATTGACCTGCCAGGACCATCAAGGAGGTCCGGCACTTAAGGACCAATGACGGACCTGGCACGGCATAGAGTTCAGGGCTCCCGCGGCGGATGCCAGTCCTTAAGGGGTTAAAAGACACAATTAAGTAAAATATGTGTAATTGTTTCCTATAGAGTAGATGCTTCACTGCAGAAGTGATTCAGTTCTTACTTCAGCCTCTTTATGTTTTTGACTGTTTAAGTGCCAAAGAATGTGCCAAGATTTCCTTCATTTGCTCTAACATTTATGGCTGCTGCTATTGTCCTTCAAATGCAAAATACAGTGGAGTATGACATCACTTCCTCTATGTCTCTCCAACTCACAATTACTGAGTTTGTGGGAATGTGTCAAAACTGTCACACAAAGTATCCCAAAGTAGGCCTGTGCAATTGTAAAGTTGCCAAAATGTCGGTGGTTCATATGCTGCCTTATTCTTTTGTAGAAAACAGAGGTTTTAACCCTTTGAGTGCCAATTTGGTATGTTGCGTACCCCCAGGCATTCAAAAGGTTAAAAAACTGATGTATTGTGATGCACCCCACTGGCATATCCCAAGCCACAGTTATTTTTCAAGGACAGTTGTACCAGAATTGTACAAGCAGGTGATTAGTGTAGTAGACACAAAAAAAGTCACCTGGAAACTGATACGTGGAAAAGTGGCCAGAGTACAGGCTATATGACTATCACTGCTTGCTAGGTTTCCCTCCTACCATTGGGCAACAATAGCATGCAACACCAGGTCACAGCCAGTAATCTTGCCTCCGGTTCTGAAAGTATTGTTAAGGGCAGCAGCATACCATGGGAATGCCACTTTGTCCATGCAGAGTTTTGAGAAATGATACCACAAAGCCACATATGTGTTAAACAAACTAGAGCAGCTGCTAGAGGAAGGGTTTGTACCCTTCTGAGCGAAAGCTGGTTTGTGTTTGCTGATAATGATTCCAACATAAAAGCTGCCTTGAGAATAGGTAATATCGTGCATGTACCCTGTTTTGCCCATGTCCTCAATTTAGTTGTGACTAGATTCCTTGCATAATCTGAAACCCTCAGAGAGATGATAAACATCTGTGCCATTTAAACCACTCATACAGTGGTCACATTACATTATATTACATACAAGTGAGTAACAGCCTACCCCATTACCAGTGGAAAATGGAGGTCCTTACCAGGTGAAATTCCAGATTGTATATGCTAGAGCATTTCTAAGAGCAGAATAAGGCCATTAGCGAGTACAGAATGTAAAATTGGAAGTCTTTGTCATCTGGTCTGTGGTAACTAATGTTTGACCTATGTAAGCTGCTGAAACCATTTGAATAGGCCACCTTGCTGGTTATTTGTGTTGGGGCAATATTTAGTGAGAGTCTCTCGCTGGGGAACATGGCTGATGAATCTTACAGTAATCACAAGTTGACAACACAGACATGAACTAACTAGTAAGTGACATGTTAGCATGTTTGAGCAGGATCTTTTCATAGTATTCATTAAAAGCATTGAGGAATACATTATTGTTACTTTGCTGGATCTGTGCTTGAAACATAAAATTTTGGAATTTGCCCAAAGCCAGATCAATTTGGACCAAGGCGTGATCGGCAGCATCTCTCTGAGCAGATTCTGTGAAAGAATATAAATATATGGTGGTTGCATTGTGGAGGATACGAGAGAAAGAGAGAAAAGTAACCTAGTAGAAAGCATAATGAAAAAGAAGTCAGCAAAGGATTATACCATCAGCAGTAGCAGCATCAGCAATAACATCAACAAGAATGTTCCAACATTTGCCTGTACACATCATCATCATTACAGAAACCAATTAATGTGTCTCTGGGGTGGCAATCTAACATTTGTGGTGGTGGTGGGGGTGGCACATCTCTATGGATATAGCTATACAGGAAAACTGTATAGGTCCTAGCAGTGGTCCCACCGCATTTAAGATGGTGACTTGCAGGACAGCTATGTGCTAGGCTGAAATGATGACTACATTACTACTGGCAAACATAACAGTGTGTGTGTTTGTGGCCAGAACTGTGGAAACCCTTAGTTGCTTACTAGCATGCAGTCTGAGTGGGTTTTCAGTGCAGCTGGTTATATTGTTAATGTCTGTAGGACTCTGCTATCAAGCAGCAGTGTTTGTAGAGTTTCATTACTAAAATGAGCTGGCATCTAATGCCATCTGTTCATCAGATAGCAGAAGGGAACAAAACCACACAAGACAGGGAAGTCCATGGTACATATACTATTAACAGCAGCGTGGTGGATGATGTGGAGGGATTTGAAGGGTTGCTACTATCTACCACAGTTGGCACAGTTGCCAAAACCATTGATTAATGTTTGACAATAATTTAATTACAATGCAAGGTTAAAATGGATTCAAACATGAAAAGATAAATAATTTGTCTTGCATTTATTCCTATGAATCATGATGATATCTATACAATAATCACACCGCCAACACTATATACATCTTCCACATTATGTGGAATTTTTTTTAAATGTATTTTAATGATCACTTTTAAAAATAATATCTAACATATCAGCAGAAAGAAAAACCTGAAAAATAACCCACTAAATATTACAGGAAGGTGGAAGGAGGTTATAGATAGTAAAAATGGGGTATATAGTGTAGATAAGAACTGGGTCCAAGAAAAGGATCATGATGGTGGAGAATGGGTGGGGATAAATGTGGCCAATAGGAAGTAACTCCTATTAAAAGAAGATATAGAAAAAAGGCAAGTAGTGGGTAAAATATGTAAATACATCAAAATTAATGTTATGTTGGCGAATGCAAAAAGTACGATAGGTAAAATGGGAGAAGTAGAAATGCTCGTGGTTAATGAGCATTTGGACATAATTGGAATAATTGAAACATGGTAAGATGATACACATGATTGGGCTGTAAATATAGAGGGTTATGCCCTGTTTAAGAGACACAGGATTGATAGAAAAGGGGGAAGTGTGTGCTTATATTTGAAACCAGCTCTAAACCCAATTTTAAGGGGTGATATTAGTGCGGAAACTGGCCATTCTGAGTCATTTGGGTAGAAATTGAGGCTAACGGTGGCATACAAGTTTAAAAAAAGGTGTTGGTGGGTATATGAATGTTGAGGCCCAACTGTTATTGCAAATGAGGAAAGCTGCACGTCTTAGGCATACTATAATTATGTCCAGTGTTAACCATCCTGATATCAACTGGAAACATGAGACCTGTCAGGGTGCTAAGGAAAGCAGGTCTGTGAGCATAAAAGAAAAAAGTGCACACACTAAGTCTAGATGTATCATAAGAAGACATATAAAGTGACACCTTCACCAAATACCCTATAGGTGACTGCTCAGTTCAACGAGAGGCTATAATGGCCTCCCGTGTAGTATATTCTTCTGATATGGACCTCAGCATGGTCAACAACTCTCAAGAATAATTATCAACATCCAAATGATCTCAAAGAAAACAAATCACAAGAAATTTCTTGATGTGCAATATGTTAATAAACAATATGAAACCACCACCAAAAGTCATCCTGGAATAGAAGAAGAGGGTACTCACATGTTATAGAGACAAAGCATTAAACAGCAAGTCCTGGATTTAGCCACCAGGAAAGGCAAACTCCACAGGAAGAGCTATCTATCTGTAAAAGACTTAATTTACTTTATCCTGAGAGCTGAATCTTTGTCAGCTTTACTCATGAATGGGTGCTTGGTGAAGGTGTCACTTTATTTGTCTTTTTTTTGATACATCTACATTTAATGTCTGCATTTTTTCTTTTTTGTTTTTATCACTGCAGACATTTTGATGGAAGACAAGATCCACTGGACTAGAGCAGCACCACTATTTTTCATCTGGGAAGATAATTATTTTAATTGGGATTTTCATGGACATATATATACTGTTTTTCTTTCAGTTTTTTGAGCGTTTATAGTTTTTCTGTTTTTTAGGATTGTGAGAATGCTTATGGATAGGTACATGTCACAAATGATGGAAGTGCCGATAAGAATAACAATGTATTGGACTTTGGGATAATAAATGACATAAACATGGTGTCCAATACTGAGGTAGGTGAACATTTAGGAAACAGTGATCACAACATGGTCACATTTAAGATCAGTTTGGCAAAGCAAAACTGTATAGGTTCAATCAAAACTCTTAATTTTAAACTAACTTCAAAATGTTAAGAACAGCAATGCACATAGACTGGGATAAATAATTTAAAGGCAACAAAATAGTAACAATTTAAATTTGCCCTGCAGAAATGTATTCAACAGTATATACCAGTGGGGAACAAATGCAAAAGAAGTAGATCACAGCCAATGGTAAATGCAAGATTAATCCCCACAGGTTTTTTCATATATATGTAAATAGTAAAAAAACTTAAGAGGAAGTGCATTGGACCTTTCAAAAATGAGATAGGTGAGTTGATTAGAGAGGATAAGAAAAAAGCTGATGTTCTAAACACTTTCTTTGCATCGGAACAAGAGATGATAGAAGAACCTAAATAAATAACAAAATCTTACCATTATCAGATATTGGGTTAACACAAGAAAATGTCAAGGGAAGACTGAATAAAATTTAGAAGGATAAAGCACCAGGCCCTGATGCTATACATCCAAGGGTTCTTCAGGAACTCAGTGCAGTGTTAGCAAGACCCCTGTTTTTGGTTATTAATCCTTTTATTGATATTCGAATAACAGTACAGGAAGAAATTGTTCAAGACAATTAAGTACTCGAATTTGAAGAAAAAAAAAATAATCTGAGCAAAGAACATAGCTCATAGGAAGTAGCTTGATTAGACATATGCAAATATGGAGAGAACAATATACAGGTAATATATAAGTCCAGAAATGACAAATATAAAGAAAAATTGTAGTCCGTCTGTAAAAAGTTAAATGGATTCATTTTTCAGTTTACTGTCTGTGCAGTATCTGAAAGATGAATGTAGAAGACCCCTCTTTTTACTCATTAAAGATTCTCTCACCTCCGGCTCACTGCCACAAGATTGGCGTAAAGGCAATGTAGTGCTTTTATTTAAGAAGGCAACTAAAATAGAACCAGGGAATTATAGACCTGTGAGTTTGTCCTCTGTAGTGATAAAACTACCAGAAGGAAAAATAAGGGATTAAAGTCAGGATTACAACCCAGAAAATAAGATTATTAGCAGGAATCAACATGGTTTTATGAGGAACAGGTTATGTCAAACTACTCTTTTGAGCTTCTTTGAAGAAATAAGTAGCAACCTAGATAAGGGTAAAGCAGTAGATGTAGTATGTATAGATTTACACAGTGTGCTGGGGTATAAAATAAGGAAATTGGGGCTAGGGGATAACCTTTTGCAATTCAATAGAAAACTGGTTGAAGGAGAGGGATCAGTGTGTTGTTGTAAATGGACAGTTCTCCAATACAATTAAAGTTGAGAGTGGAGTACCTCATGGTTCAATACTTGGTCCACTGCATTTTAGCATGTTTATAAATGACCTGGAAATAGATATAGAAAGCAACATACCAATATTTGCAGATGATACTAAATTATGCAGGGTAATAAATTCAGAACAGGATGTTTGTTCACTACAGAGGGATTTAAGTAAAATGGCAGACTAGACAAACAAATGGGACATGAAGTTTAATGTGGGGAAGTGTAGTGATGCATCTGGGAAGAAAAACATCCCAATGCTACTTATGAACTTAATGGAATAAATTTAGAGGAATCGTTGCTAGAGAAAGACCTGGAAATCCTTGCAAACTACAAACTTGAAAGCAGTGACCAGTGTCAAATAACAGTAGCAAAAGCAAACAAAGTTCTGTCTTGCATAAAAAGAGGTATTGAAGCACGACTGGATAACATAGTTTTGCCACTGTACAAATAATTGAAAAAAGGATATTCTAGAACTTGAGAGATTACAGTTAAGAGCAACAAAATTAATTAAAGGAATATTAATGTTTCATAATAATAGCAGCTCTAATTATTCATCATAGTATTTGGGCCTTGGAGAGTGTTATTTCAATTCTGTCAGAGTTGTAGTTCAGGAGTAATTGAATGATAAAGTATCTCCCTCCCACCCCTTTTACTGATATAACACTACTCATCTCAGAGCAACAGGGTGTGTCCATGTAGATTGCAGAGAGGGACAATCTTCAATTAAGATAAGGGAAAAAGCTGAAAAACCTGTCAAGGGAGCAGGGTTTTCATTGTTCTCACAGTAAGAAGATTGTTCCTTGCTGTGTGCATGTCTGGTCTATAGACCAGATTCCACATCTGAGGAGAGGGGGCTTACACTAGGAAAAAGAGGCAGGAGGGAAAAACTTTATCATTCAATTACTCTTGAACTACAACTCTGACAGTATTGAAAGAACACTCTCTGTGGCTCAAATACTATGAAGATTAATTTGAGCTGCTGTTTTTGTGAAACATTACTTTTAAGGGAATAGAAGTCTTGACATATGAAGAACATCTACAACAGTTTGTTTACTCTAGAGAAAAGATGACTAAGAGAAGGTCTTATCACAATGTACAAGTATATGAGAAGTTAATACATGCATCTCTCTGGTGAGATTTTCATTTCAAGGCCTGATCAAATAACCAGGGGCCATCCCTTGAGACTGAAGGAAAGGAGGTTTCAACTTCAGCAGAGGAAGGGTTTTTTTTACAGTAAGGTGTGTTAAATTGTGTGATTCCTTGCCCAAGGATGTGGTAATGGCATATGCAAAGTATACATTTAAGAGAAGATTAGATACATTTCTTTCAAGAGTGAGCATATGGGGGTTATACTGTATATTAAGAGGCAAAAGGGAAGTTCAAATATAAAGTAACTTATCTGGCAGCAGGAAAGCTTATATAATTCTCATTTCTCTGAGTTATGGGGCAAAGGTTGAACTTGATGGACTGGTGTCTTTTTTTAGCCTAATTTACCATGTTACTATGTTACAGCAAAGCTAGCCTTACTGTGGGCTTCAAACAAGGCAAAGCCTGAAAAAATAGTTTGTAGCCTCATTCTTGTAAAAAAAACAATCCCTGAAAAAATTGTATGTATTAATGGCCTAGTGCCAGCAGTGCTAGATGGTGGTGGCAAACCACTCCACAAACATTACCCTCCACTAACGATATTCTGATGCTTGCTACTAATTTAATTGCTGATGATGAGTCATCTAAGGATTAGGCTGCTGCTTGGGACTGGGATCATCAGCAGTGACATGAGAAAGCTGGAGGTTCAGTGATATTTTAACTTGACACTAGCCCTAGTGGTGCTGCTGAGGCAACAGCAACACCACAACCACTTCAGGTGCACGTGGTTAGAAGAAATGGGTCATTTATGCTTCTCCTACTGCACTGAATCTAAACTCATGGAATATTGTTATTTCTTTTGAGAGCAGGAAATGGGCGGGGACAGTGGGTACATTTTCCAGCACATAGGGACTCTAGCACAAGAAGATGATAACAATGCAGGCGTTTCTGTCATCATCAAACTTTGAGACCGTGGGATGTTTCTCTTGTTTTCCTCTGATATTTTTCCCCCATTGTTTCCTCCCGTGGGGAGGGTCAAGGGGCACCGTGACAATGGCACTCGAGTTTATTTTTTTTGTGGTTTGGGTTTAACATGCTTAATATAAACATCATGGTATTGCATGTGCTTTATTAGGGCAGATGTGCCAAGGTGTGTCCTTTCCTTTCCCCTTTTCACAATCTTATCACACATGGTGCAGTCATATTGGAGACCTCTATAGTATTCAAGGGGTTGAAAGCCCAATTTAATTTAAAGGGAGTTTTTATTTGTCCCCTATAGTGCAGTTGGTTTACTCCAGAATAACCCCAGTTCTTACAAATTTACAAATATGGTCCAAAACTCTTAATCACTTGGAGGCTAGATAGGTCTTTAAACCGTTGCACCATTTTATATCTCCCCTGATAGTGCAGTTTGTTTGCTCCAGAATTACTCCAATTTTATTTAGTGTATCAGCCTCAGAATAAATGATACAGTCATACTGATCTCCTGCCAGTCTGAAGTTTCCCCATGTGAACTTTTCTTTCTATTCTTTATTTGTGCAAATGCTGCGTGCCCAATGACAAAAACATTAATGTATTCTAGATTTGCACATTTTGATAAAGGGGACTTTATTTTTTAGATGAACCACCAGAAATCTTTATATGTTGTAGTGCTTACCATGAATGACTCAAAAAGGGTATTTATTTTAAATTGGGCTTGTGTGCATTAGCTAAATGTCGTCTAGAGCTTCGATGGGAAGAAACATTAACTACATTTTCAGAGTATCACCAGCTTATTTGCTATTCATTGTAGTCATCAGATTAATAGATCTCCATTAAAGTGTTAGTAATGTCTAAAAAAATCCTTTTTTGCATTTAGAAGAGCTTAAAAAGCTGATCTAAATGCAAAAAAGCGTATATCTCAAACCGTTATGGTTTAAGAGATGCGGGCGTTTAAAGTTTGATTTCTCCTACTGACAGCTGTAAAGCTGTCAGCAGGAGATCCGTGTCGGTCGACACGGAGGCGCTTGAGAAGTGCCGAGATCTCGTTACTTACACGGAATCCGTTCATTGGAATGGTCTAAAACGTGTGCGTGAACACTAGGCACACGTTTTAGCTTTACAGCTGTCAGTAGGAGAAATCAAACTTCTCTTAAACCATAGCGGTTTGAGAGATATGGTTTTTTGCATTTAGATCAGCTTTTTAAGCTCTTCTAAATGCAAAAAAGTTTTTTTAGACATTACTAACACTTTAAACCTTTGGATACAAGTGAAGGCTTCTTTGCAATGCACTGAAGACCTATCTAGCATCCAATGATTAACAGAAATTAAACTAGATCTAATTGCTCACAGTGAGAATCTAGATGGATATCAGTTATAAGACAAGAACATCCCAAGTGAAATACCAGGGACATAGCAACATACTTGGGAAGTGTAGTGGATTAATGCCATGCATTACTGAAACCCCACAGTGGTGAATCTGTATTATGCAAATGAGTTCACGTATGGGTGTGGTTTTATCAGAACGAGCAGGGAATGGCCTGGACAGGGGAGGATAGCAGCTGGGGTTGTCTGGAAAGTAGCTGAAATGGTGTGGGAAGTTGAAGGAATGGTAGTATAAAAAGTAGGTGGAGTCAAGGGCAGCTCTAATCCAGATAAGGAGGCTCACAAGGGCCATATGCTCAAAAGAAAAGTGGAGGAAATTTTGGGTAAACCATTCACACTATGGGGGAGAACTTAAAATTTCAAAAATTCCCATTGATTTAAATGGAGATTTTTAACCCCTTGAATGCTAGAGACATCTCCAATGCATTGCTAAGCAATGCATTGGAGGACCCTCTAGCATTCAAATAATTAAAATCCCCCATTTAAATCAATGGGAAATGTACGTTCTCCCCTAAAGTTCAACCGGTTTGCCCCAGAATTCCTCCGCTTTTCTTTTGAACATACAGCCCTAATAGTCCCTAGAACTAAAAAGATACTAATGTTTCACAAAAACAGCAGCTCCAATAAATCTTCATAGTATTTGAGCCATAGGGAGTGTTATTTCAATTCTGTCAGAGTTGTAGTTCAAGAGTAATTGAATGATAAAGTATCCCCCTCCTGCCCCTTTTACCTAGTGTAAGCCACCTCCCCTCAGATGTGGAATGCAGTCCATAGACCAGACAGATCTCAGCAAGAGACAATCTTCTTACTGTGAGTATAAGGAAAACCCTGCTGCCCTTCACAGGTTTTTCCTTATGCTCAATGAAGATTGTCCCTCTCTGCGATCCATCAGGACAGTCTTGCTGCTCTGAGGTGAGCAGTGTTACATCAGTAAAAGGGATGGGAGGGGGATATTTTATCATTCAATTATTCTTGAACTACAACTCTGACAGTACTGAAATAAAACTCTCTATGGCCCAAAGACTGTGAAGATTAATTGGAGCTGCTTTTATTGTGAAACATTACTATCCCTTTAAAGTGAAACTATGCTCTAATAATAACTACGTGGCTCTTAATTTGATCAATAGAAGACCTTACCTTAAAACAGTAATTAGTTATTCATATGCTCTATTGTTTTGCATTTTATCTCTGTTGTAGATTACTCATTAGTTGTTTCAGTTTACAGTGCTGTAAAAACAATTGATTAGTATGAACCATTCATAAGAGGGAGGGGTATGGTGGTTATAATGATGTAGATGTTGGTGGTAAAGATGTCAGTGGGGGAGAGAGGATGATGATGGAAGGATTGGAGGACTAAGACAATAAGGGGTGTGGGAGGGGAGGGGCTATGCTAATATAGATGGTGGGAGGGGTGGGCTGAGACAGTGAGAGATGAGGAAAGGTACGTTTTGCACAATGCAGAGGAAGGCCTGAGATGAAGTGGATGGAGGAATGTGGGTGAGAGGAACTGGGCAGGATGGGGGCATAGCATTCAAGGGCAATCTGGAACTGTCCCACACAATCATGGACATCTGGCCACTTTAAAGAGGATTTAGTTAGGGAGCACCATTTAGAAGGAGTTTGTATGTTCTTAGAACTAGCTGTTAGCTGGCCAGACTAGAGTATCTTGGCAGAGGCTCACATGGCAAGAGGTACTTACCAGGGACATGCACAGACATTTTGGGGGGCAGGGGCTCAAATGAAAAAAGGGCACGTCTCATAATTTTTTATTCAAAATATATATTTAAAAAAAAGAAAACAATTTACATCTCAGGAGCCTGTAGGCACAGAAATCTGAAGCGCCCCCCCCATTGGCCATCTCCACTGGACACCTCCATAATTTTCCTAATCTCCACATTGCCCCCCATCATCTCCATGTTGCCCTTACATTGTCCCCTGTCAGCTCAATATTGTCCCCATCAGCTCCACATTGCACCCATCATCTCCATATTGCCCCCATCAGCTCCAATTTACCCTCACATTGCCCCCATCAGCTCCGACTTACCCTCCCATTGCCCCTTCATCTCCACATTGCCCCCCATCGGCTCCATATTGCCATCAGCTCCAACTTACACTCACATACATTGCCCCATCATCTCTACATTGCCATCATTTCCATCTTGCCCCCCATGAGATCTATGTTGCCCCATCATTTCCACATTGCCCCCAAGTGTCCATTTCCTACCTCTTCCCTGGTGGTCCATCTCCCAGAGCTCTGTAATACTAAAGAGACAACGAGGGAGCGCAGCATCTACATGTCTGTCCTGAAGGAGGCACAGACCTGACCGGGCAGTGTGGGGGGTTAGTGTGGGCGGCGAGGCAACTTTTTTTTTGTTAAAAGGGCACGAGGGCACTTTGGAGAAAAAGGGCAGGTGACTCAAGCCCCCCTTGGTGTCTGTGTGCACGTGCTTGGTACTTACACCCCATAGCAGCTACACCTTGCGTGCCAATCTACCTTTTTCTAGACTCTTAACTCTCATGAACAGGGCCCTCAGGTCCTTCATTTTTCTATGTTCCATTTATATTGTTTTAACTTATCTGTGTGTCTATTTCCTGTTGACAGTGCTGCAGGATAAATTGTCATCGTTTAAATAAAGTATAATAATGATAGTTATAATGGCTGGCTGGGGATTGTGGGAGATGCAGTCCCAAATTGTTGGAGAGACAAAGGTTATCTGCCCCTGGCACTGTGCTAATTTGCCCATGTAATGAAGACCTTACACTGGCATAATGCAAATGAATGTCTTTAAATTTGCCTTTTTGAATTGATATATTCTACAGATTTCTAGAATGTGAGGAAAAACCACGGAAATATTTATTTTTAAGAACAAGAGTAGTCTGCTTTAAGCATTAACCTATAATCTATCAAAAAGACAATGCACATTAGAGGTTATTGTAGCAGTGCCGATGCTAAGTGTGTTTTCAGATTGAAAACACAAAATATTATGAGTCTTTTTTGTTATTGTTTTTTCTTTTACTATTGAACAGTCTGTCTGCAAAGTGGTGTCAGATGCAACATTAAGCCTGCGATAAATCAGGGTGGGTCCAGCCGCTCACATCTCTACAGGAAAAGCTTTTATCGTCTTTTAACTCAGCTGGATCTGCAATGGAAATGATGAGTCTTGTTCACTAGCTGCTTATTATTTCTATAAAATGGTAGCACAGGGGTGCCAGCGCCACCCTCTGCACAGGTGTTTGTTGGGTGGAGGGGCCTCCCATTCGTGACTATATATTTGTCATCTGTTCTTACTGTGCAGCCTACTAAACACTGATCTATTATACTTTTTATGTGTAATCTGAGTGACAGACAGGAGATAATGGCCATTTTCACAGGATATACATTTCAGATTATCTATCTGTCTGTCGGTCTGTCGGCTTGTCGATCTGCCTGTCTGCCTGTCTATCTATCTACCCCTCCCCACCATGTATATAACAAAAATATAGCTTATATTGAGGCAAATAACATAGGATTAAATTAAAAAATGGATAACAGTTTTGTGCACTTGCTCAGTGGAGACTTGTGTTAGCTCATAACTGTGTTAAATAAACTGTTTATTTGATAGGTCAAGCTTGTGAGGTCAGTGTGGCTGATGCTGATGTGGGCTGACCCATCCATATACAGCCTCCTCCAACATTACAGGTTATTAAGTACTAGTTGAAAAGCCCATTACACGGGCCACAGTGCCACTGCCACCCAGCTCTGTATCAGCTGTGGCGCAGGCAGTCTCTACTGCACATGACTGCAGCACACGCAGCAGTGTCTACTGCGCATGTCACGGCGTTACACACGATTTTGCAAATTATTATATAGGATGGGCAGCTTGAATGTCACAAGTCTGAAGTTAATACAAGCCACCTTTGTGAGCATAGACTAATAACAACTTAGTCTTAGAGCAATGTATCAAAATGTTGCATTAATAAAAACATAAAAATATACTTTGTAAGTGTAGTAGAACAGCATTTGTTTTAAATCTATAGGCTTCCCTCAAAAGCACTGATCGTTTTTATGGATGTTAAGTCCCCTAGCATTGATGGAGATAAAGGATAAGCTTGTAGTACTCATGGGGAGACAAATGTTAGCATGAGCTACAGGCAGTGTATCTTTATGTGGGTGAGAACAAGGGGTTACCCCAGGGATGCACAACATTATGCTAGTGTCCTAGGTTGATCCACCATGCCCAAAAGGAAATGGGAAACATGAGGAAAGGATGACAGGGGAAGAGAGAGAAGTAGTAGAAAGAGAAAGATTTAACCTAACAATCAACCAAAACAGTTATAATTGCTCTGGTAGCATGACGCTTCCCAGAGATAGACAGAACCAGGAACCCCCTGTGGGTCAAAGTGGGGGGGGATACATGGTGAACTCTGAAACACATGGTGAGGAATATCATAATGGCAACTGGGCTAGGGATTCAAAAGTAGCTATTCAGAAATATTCGACTAAGTAAGCCAATAATATGTATAGGGAAAAGAGAGGGGGTCGGAGGGTTAGGAGAATGAGAGGGAGCCGGGGGAGGATCTATATATCACATATATGTGGGTACTAATCCATAGACAGAATTCTGCCAGAGTAGTTGTAGCGGGTCTCCGCTGTTTGTTCAGGGGACATTAGTGAGTCAGGAGTGTGGACAATATCAGGATGAACATAACAACAAGGTCTGCACATTAAGGCTGGAATATGGGTGCTAATTAAGATGTCACTAAAAGAAGAAAGTAGAGAGGGGGGCTCCATCCACTACAGTAACAACAAATATATCAGCAGTAGTGATGGTGGGACATCAACGTAAAGTGAGTACCAGCTGAAGGCAGATACAAAGTTGTCTTCAACATTGTATGAGGTGAGTGTGCGGTGTTCGGCAAGGCCGAGCACAGCAAGAGTAGAATGAAAGGGAAACATCCATCCCCCACCGACCAGAAATAGCAGGCAGGATATGAATGCTTGGGGAAAAATCTTGGTGACCCATCCAGCAGAACCCCGCATGCTCATACTTGCATGTAGCTTTTAAAGAGAACTAAAGAGAACTAACACCTCCCAATATCAATTATCAACATACTTTTCTTTGGCCAGATAATCCCAATGTCCTCTATGAATCTTGCTCATGCGTCTTTGTTCAAGTAACTTCTTCAATCATTGATTATGCTCATGGAGGTGAACATGACAATAGATAGCAGAACCAAACAACCTCAAATTCCAATGCACATGGTAATCATAACCCTTTAAGAAACAGAATGGTGTACAATGCATTCGTTCATAATATGTTGCTCACTAGTGATGAGCGAGCATGCTCGGCCGAAGCTCGGTTCGGCTCGAGCATCGCTCTGCTCGGCACATGGCGGTACTCGTACGAGTACCGCATGTGCTCGCCCGCCATGTTCGGGTCTCCTCCCCGCACGTTTCGCAGCTGCTGCGCAGCCAATAAACGTGCGGGGAGGCTCTGACATCAGTGTAATGCCAGCAGCCATGTTGGCTGCTGGCATTACACTGATTGGCTGGCCAGAACCCGTGATCGGGTGCTGTATAGCACCCGACGCGCGAGTTCGGCTCATTCTTAGCCAGGGAGAGATGCGCTTAGGCAGGGAAAGTCAGTGTAGGGAGAATAAAATTGTTGAAACTCTTTCAAGACCCAAAAGTCCTTTTTAGGACTGTTGTGTGTGGGGGCAGCATTTATATTTTGTTTGGGGGGGCACAATTTCCTTTTTTTTGTGGGGGGGATATTTGTAAGGTGACATATAATACTAGATGCACAGGAAGTCAGTGTAGGGAGAATAAAATTGTTGAAACTCTTTCAAGACCCAAAAGTCCTTTTTAGGACTCTTGTGCGTGGGGGCAGCATTTAATTTTTTTTGGGGGTGGCAGAATTTCATTTTTTTGTGGGGGGGGACATGTTCTAAGGTGACATTGTACTAGGTGCACAGGGACAAATATTTCACAGTGCAGTGACAAGCTGACATATTCTGTTAGGTGCACAGGGCCAATGATTTTACAACGCAGCGACAAAAAGGGCCATTTTAAACGTGTGCCTAGCCATAGATTATTGTCACATTCTGTTTAGTGTGCAAATTCACAAATTAACGTCACATATTCCGTTCACTGTGCCTAGCCGCAGATTAGCGTCACATTCTGTTTCGTGTGCCTAGCCGCAGATTAGCGTCACATTCTGTTTCGTGTGCCTAGCCGCAGATTAGCGTCACATATTGTTTAGTGTGCCTAGCCGCAGATTAACGTCACATATTGTTTAGTGTGCCTAGCCGCAGATTAGCGTCACATATTGTTTAGTGTGCCTAGCCGCAGATTAGCGTCACATTCTGTTTCGTGTGCCTAGCCGCAGATTACCGGCATATATTCCGTTTAATATGAAGAAGGCGGGTAAAAAGGGACGGGGAAGTGGACGTGATCCTGATAGTTCATGGCGCGGGTCAGGACGCGTAGAAACTGTGCCTGGTGCCAGAGCACAAGAAAGAAAGACATCCACCATACCTAGCTTCATGTCTCAGTTTACAGGGCGTCGCAGGACATCACTCTCGAGGTCAGACCACTGCGAACAGGTGGTCGGTTGGATTTCAGCTGATACTGCTTCCAGTCGGTTAAGCACCACCCTGTCTTCCACCAAGTCCACTCTCACTAGCCAAGAGTCTGGTCAACATAATCCTCACCCTGATCATCCTTCCTCCCACCATAGAGGGTCTGGCCAAAGAAGTGATCCCACACTGGGATATAGTGAGGAGCTCTTCTCATCACCAATCCTTGATTTGAACCTCTCTCCAAGCACGCTTGCAGAGGAACATGAGATCTTGTGCCTTGATTCACAACCTCTAGAGGGTACCCAATCACAAGAAGATGACAGAGGGGAACGGCATTTAAGGTCAAAGGAAGTGGATGATGATGATGATGAGACACAGTTGCCATCAAATCAACCACAATTACTGTCTCAAGACCTTGATGAGGAGGATGATACACAGTTGTCAATGACTGAGGATGTGGTGGGATCAAGAAATGAGGAGGATGATCAGAGTGAGGAAGTGGAGGAGGACTTGGTGGACGATGAGGTCACTGACCCCACCTGGGAAGGTGGAAAGCCGAGCGATGACAGCAGTCCTGAGGGTGAGCCATCTGCAGCACCGCAACAGGCTGGAAGAGGCAGTGGTGTGGCTAAAGAAAGAAGGCGGACCGCACCAAACCGGCCCGCAAATGTTCCACGGAGCACCCCCTTGCGTAAATCTCCCTTGCCAAGGGCTAGGTGTTCCGCGGTATGGCGTTTTTTTAAGGAAAGTGCGGACGACAAAAGAATTGTAGTTTGCAACCTGTGCCACACCAGAATGAGCCGAGGCATGAACACTAGCAACCTCACCACCACCAGCATGATCCGACACATGGCATCCAAGCACCGTAATAAGTGGGAGAAACGCCCGGATCGCCAATCTGTGTCTGCAGGCCACACCACTGCCTCCTCTTCCCCTGTTTTCGGTGCCGGCCAATCGCCTGTCGAAGGCGCAGGCCCGCATACCTCCCGCCCTGCACCTGTACCATCTGAAGCACCATCAGCGACCACATCCACTTCCCTGTCCCAGCGCAGCGTCCAAATGTCGTTACCCCAGGCATTTGAGCGCAAGCGAAAATACCCAGCCACCCACCCACAGGCCATAGCACTAACCTCACACCTTTCCAAATTACTGGCCATCGAAATGCTGCCATTTAGGCTTGTGGAGACTGAGTCCTTCCGCAGCCTGATGGCAGCAGCTGTCCCTCGGTACGCAGTCCCCAGCCGCCACTACTTTTCCCGGTGTGCCGTCCCCGCCTTACACCACCATGTATCCCTTAACATCACCCGTGCCCTGACCAACGCAGTTACTGGGAAGGTCCACTTAACGACTGACACATGGACAAGTGCTTGTGGCCAGGGACGCTACATTTCCCTGACGGCACACTGGGTGAATGTCGTGGAGGCTGGGAGCGACTCGGACCCTGGGATGGCACAGGTGCTACCCACGCAGAGGATTGCGGGCCCTACCTCCATCAGGGTTTCCGCCAGCACCTACGTTATTGGCTCCTCCTCCTCCTCCTCCTCCTCCGTTTCCACCTCCGAATTCTCTGCGCACAGCGCCACTCACCCATCAGCCGGTAGCTGGAAGCAGTGTAGCACTGCAGTGGGGAAGCGTCAACAGGCTGTGCTGAAGCTGATCTGCCTTGAGGACAAACAGCACACGGCCTCAGAGCTGTTGCAGGGGATTAGTCACCAGACCGAGCAGTGGCTCTTGCCACTCAACCTGCAACCAGGCATGGTTGTGTGTGATAATGGGCGTAACTTGGTGGCAGCTTTGGAGCTCGGCAAGCTCACACACGTACCATGCCTAGCGCATGTATTTAATTTAGTGGTTCAGCGATTTCTAAAAACCTACCCCAATTTGCATGATCTCTTGACGAAGGTGCGCCGCGTGTGTGCACATTTCCGTAAGTCATCTACAGCTTCAGCCGGCCTGTTGACGCTGCAGCAGCGCTTACAATTGCCAGCTCACCGGCTGCTGTGTGACGTGAGCACGCGCTGGAACTCCACCTTCCACATGTTGGCCCGGCTTTGTGAGCAGCAGAGGGCAGTAGTGGAGTACCAGCTGTTACACGGTCGTCGCCTCTCCGTTCAACTTCCTCTAATCAGAAGTGAGGAGTGGGAATGGATGTCAGACCTCTGTGAGGTTTTACGCAATTTTGAGGAATCGACACAGATGGTGAGCGGCGATAACGCTATTATCAGTGTAACCATCCCACTTCTGTGTCTACTGAAACGCTCGCTGCTCACAATTAAAACCGACGCTTTGCATGTGGAAGAGGTGGAAATGGGGGAGGAAGAGCTTACACAAGGTGATAGCCAGAGCACCCTCACTTCGTCTTCTCAGCGACAATTGGAGGAGGCGGAGGAGGAGGAGGAGGAGGAAGACACGGTTGCCTCCGCTACAGAGGGTAGCCATGGAACTTTATTTCCATCTCTTCAGCGTGGGTGGGCAGAAGAGGAGGAAGAGGATGAGGAGATTGAGAGTCATCCTCCTGGTGAGGACAGCGAAATCTTGCCTGTTGGTACTCTGGCACACATGACTGACTTTATGTTAGGCTGCCTTTCCCGTGACCCACGCGTTATACGCATTTTAGACAACACGGATTACTGGGTGTTCACCCTTCTGGACCCCCGCTACAAAGAGAATTTCTCATCTCTCATTCCTCCGGTGGAGAGGACAAGCAAAATGGTGCAATACCAGAAGGTTCTTGTCGAAAAATTGCTCCAAAATTTTCCATCTGACAACGCTGGCGGCAGAGTACGTGCTACCTTGGCCAACCGAGAAGGGGAGAAAAGGGGAGCACACAGCAGTTCCGACAAAGGCAGGGCAACACTCTCCAAGGCGTGGGACACCTTCATGACACCCCGCCAGCACCCTCACCCTGATGCGCGGCCTAGTGTCACAAGGAGGGAAAAGTTTTGGAAGATGGTGAAGGAGTACGTAGCAGACCGTGTCAGCGTCCTCACTGATCCCTCTGTGCCTTACAACTACTGGGTGTCCAAGCTGGACACGTGGTATGAACTGGCACTCTAAGCCTTGGAGGTGCTGGCCTGCCCTGCCGCCAGCGTTCTGTCTGAGCGGGTATTTAGTGCTGCTGGTGGCATCATAACAGATAAGCCTTTCCACCGAAAATGCTGATAGGTTGACACTTATAAAAATGAACAAGGCCTGGATTTCCCCTGACTTCTCCACTCCACTGGAGGAAAGCCCCGGGTGAACATAAAGTCACTTTAGATATGTTATTTACAATGATGGGAATACTCTGTATTCCCATTCACCCCTTCCACCCAAAAAACGGGTATATGGTTGACTCTTAATCTTCTCATCCTCCTCCTCCTCTTCCATATGCCCTGTGATATAATTTTTATATAGGGCCAGCTCACCAGCGGGCCCTGTGATATAATTTTTATATAGGGCCAGCTCACCAGCGGGCCCTGTTTGACAATTTTTGTATAGGTCAGCTCACCAGCGGGCCTTCTCATATAATGTTTTATTGGGTCAGCTCTCTAGCGGGCCCTCTCATATAATGTTTTATAGCGTCAGCTCACTAGCGGGCCTTCGCATATAATGTTTAGGATGGTCAGCTCCGCAGCAGACCCTCACCCATAATGTTTTAGATGGTCGGCTCAGCAGCAGACCCTCATTCCTAATGTTTTAGATGGTCAGCTTAGCGGCATGCCCTCGCCCCTAATGTTTTAGAGGGTCACCAGCAGGCCATTAATCCTAATTTTTCAAGGGTGTGTATGATTCCCTCCTTTATGTGTAATAAAGGGTGTATTGGAGTGACATTTCAGTGTAATTTTTGGCAGCCCTTTCACTTAGTGCATAGGCTTTATGAGTGTTGGACCACTACCTGAACTATTGTACCACAATGTGAATGAGGCCCTCCATTTTGTGATATTCAGGTTGTATCGGAGTGCCTCAGGTCCTCCCATTGAATTAAATAGGGCTGGGGTGTTCGACAGAGCAGAAGGTAGTTCTTGGCTTCATCCACTAAGTCACTTCGTCACTTTTACTCAATGGATCAGAACCCACTGTTCCGACTATAAATTTTGGACTTAACAAGGGCAAACGGACATGTTGTAAAACCTGTGGTAGCTGCGGCCTCCGTTCCTGAATGCTGTACCTTACCCGGGCCATAACCACGTTGAACACCTGCTTTACGCTGCGCACGTTTCCCTCTTAATCATGGCCCCAGTTCCGAAAAATCGATGAAATTTTTTGCAGAATTTGCAGATGATATACAAGTAAATATACAGCAAATACTGTTTGGTAACAATTTTTCGCCTAAAATCGTTTTTATCTTCCTTTTTGTGTGTTTTACGGTCAGTCTGTAAAAATGGCATACTACGGGCGAAACATCGTTCCCAGCAGCGACGTTGGAGTCCAAGATGCATCCAGACATCCTCCCTATGCTGTCCCTGAACCATTTCTGTGGTGTTTCCATCATTTTCTGACCTTTTCCTATGAACCAGGCACCCTCCCCTCATCAGAGCAGGGGGTGCCTGGTGTAATGCTCGAGTCCTCCTATTGACTTCAATGGGGCTCGGGTGCTCGGCCGAGCACTCGAGCCTCCGGGGGCGCTCGGCCAGAGCACCCGAACACCCGAGCATCGGGGTGCTCGATCATCACTATTGCTCACCTTTATGATCTTTAAAGAGTTAATCAAGCTAATGTACACTGCCTGCTTCAGTTTTAAGAAGCTGCCAGCAACTTTCAAGTCTGCTCCCATCCACATGACATCCAGGATTGAGTAAAGATATTATCTCTTGACCAAAGGAATAAGGGAAAAATTCATTGGGGCTATTATCCATATTAAGATAAGTAAGGAATTTTTCTTAGCCATGAGAGAGGAGACAAATTAGTTGTCCTGAAGCAGCTGATCATTTAACTTCTGACATGGGGAGCCCTTAGAAATAGAGGAGAAGGATAATAATGATCTAACAGGGGAATGATCCAACAGGAACATAAGTTCTATACTAGTACTTGAAACGTTATGCAACTGCGACTTGGTAAATAACAAGATAGTCTATTCTGGAATATGAGCTATGACTGGCCAAGTAAAAGGTATAGTCTGTAGTGGTAGGATGAATGAGGCACCAGGCATCTAGAAGGTGCGCTCTCTGAAATAGGGATTTGATTCTTCATATGTCAAGGACTGAGTACTGTGATTTGTTGTGAAAATTCATTGGGGCTATTATACATAGTGTGATAGGAGTAAGCTTGAAGGAATGTGACAGGAAGTGGGAGGAGCTTAACAGAGCTGGGCTTTTGAGTTGGGATTGATGCACTGATGGAGCCACCACCACCTTACAGAGTGTTCCTCTATTCTTTGGTAATAAAACAACTGCTACTTTACCCACTGGTGTGCCTCATTTGTGACATGGTGTCAGAAGTACTTACCTACGGATCCTGTCAGCAAGTTTGTCATTATGGCCAAATTCCAGCAGCCTGAACCCTTTAATATCTCACAGCCTGCAGGCTTGGCGTCAGAGATTCTCCCATTTTTGCATTGCTTCCAAGCTGGATAAGGAGAGTGGTGAGGTACAGGTTAACTCCCTCCTGTATTCCATGGGGAAGGATGTAGATCCCATCTATAATACATTCATGTTCAGGGATGGGGAAGAGCATGACTTTGATGCAGTTAAGGACACAAGCTGAGCACCCAATTTGTCCCACAGAGGACTGTAATACATGAAAGGGCCTGCTTTCATAAGCACAGCCAGCGGGCCGGGGAATCTGTGTAGTCCTTCATATGCCGCTTATATGAGCTCGCATAGTTCTGTAAATTTGGGTCTGCCAAGGAAGAGCATATTTGAGGCCTCATAGTGATAGGGGTACCTGATGCTGATGTATCCTAGAACATACAGCTAGAGCTGGAATTGACACTGGACGTGGCGATCAGAATGGCATGCCAAAGTGAGCTGATGAAGGTACAAAATGACAGTAGTAAATATGAATGTATGGTGAATGAAATGCAAAACACTAGACGTTCGACTTGAGAGAGATGAGGTATGAGCAGTAGGCCACAGGCTGCTAATGGGCCTAGCAGTGGTGCAGTAACAAAATCACGTTGCCTGTGCTGTGACCATTGTCATGGGCCAAAAACATCATGTCCTGCTACAAATAAGAGATGAAGGAAGTGCAATCACTTGGACCATTTTGAGGTTGTGTGCAAAACAGAAATGGTTAAGGAGATACAAGCAGACTGTGGATCGGAATGCAATGACAAACTCTTCCTTGGATCAGTATCACAATGGCCAGACTCAAATGAGAGCTGGAAAGTGGAACTCCCTGTGATGGGGGTGCACATTAAATTTAAGATTGACACTGGATCAGATATCTCCGTTATGTATGAAAGGACATTTAAGAGACTACCGCATTGCCTCATCTTGGAATCCAAAAGAATTTGCATCTGCAGCCCAAGAGGATGGGTGGACTGCATTGGTAGGTTCCTTGCCCGCAGCATCTACAAGACAAAGTATTTCACCTTTTGGATCTATGTGATATGAGGGTAGCGCACCAACAACCTCTTAGGCCATGCTGCGGCCTGTAGATTAGGCTTTGTCTCCAGAATTAATGAGATGCAGAACATGTTTGGGGAGATATGCCTCCTGAACTGTGAACCAATCTGAATTCAGCTGAGACCTGAAGCTTTACCATACAGTCTATCTGCACCTCGCAGAGTACCATTTCCTATCCTGCACAAAGTGGAAGCGGAACTGAAGTGCATGAAGAGTCTGGGCATAATTAAGGAGGTGACAGAAGCCACTAATTGGTGCACACCCATGGTGCCAGTGACTAAAAAATTTAGAAAATATGTATCTGTGTGGACTTAAAGTGCCAAAAGAAGCTATGAAATGGGAATGCTGCATTCTGCCTATACTTGAGGATTTTGCCCCAAGCTGGCAGGAGAGCAGTTCTTTTCTACATGGTTGCCTCCAGTGGATTTTGGCAGATCATGTTATATCCAGGCATCTTCACCTTCATCACTCCTGTTCGGCTTCTGCCACCTTCCTTTTGCCATTTCCTCTGCTCCTGAGATTTTTCAGCAGGAGATGAGCGTACTGTTAAAGGATCATGAGGGCACAGTTGTATCTGGTCTATGGGTCTACAGTGGAAGAACACGAACACCGTTTACAGGCTGTGCTCCATTCTGTCAGACAGTGAGGACTTAAGCTGAACAAGGATAAACGTTGCTTAAAATGCTCTGATTTGCAGTAGTTTGGACAAATCATCAGCAGCTGGGGGATAAGTCCCAACACTGGTAAAGTGCAAGCAATTATTGAGATGAAAAGCCCTACAGATGTACAGGAGCTCAGACAAATTCTGGTACTTATCAATGTCTTGAGCAAGTTCCTGCCAGACCTATCCACCATATTGTACCCAGTGGCCTGTTCGTGAACACTTACGGATACCAAAAAAGCGATGCGCCCAAATTGAGAATCATTGTCTGGCAGTGATGTGGACCTGCAAGTATTTTGAGCGATACTTACTGGGCCTGGATTGTTTCTGTCTGATTAACTCCGCCAAATTGGATAAAGCCCTGCTACAGTGCCAACAACTGCTGATGCAGCTTCTGAAATTCAACGTCAAGACCCTGCATGTGCCTGTGAAGAAACCCGTAGTGGCTGACACTCTCACAAGACTCCCCCTGGAGACGGGTACTTCCTCATGTTCTTGTCCTCGATCCCAGTCTCTGAATCCAGGTTAGAGACGATAAAGCAAGAGACTTTACTGCACACTGTTCTTCAGGACTGTATCCAGCTCATATGGACGGCTGGCTCTCATGCCCTTCCATGTGTGTATCCCTGAGTAGATACTACATGGAACGGTCCCATCTTTCCGAAGTGGATTGTCATCCCTACCAGTTTGAGGCAGGAGGTGTTGCAGCAGCTACATGACAGTCACCAAGGTATTACCAAGTGCCGTGAAAGAGCTGCCCTGTCTGTCTGGTAGCCTTGTATCAATGATGGTATCAAGTGTGCTGTTTGCCAGGGGGTCCTTGGCAATGGATTGCTCAGGACCTATGTGAGTTTGGCAGATGGAGATTCCTGGTAGTGGTGGACTAGTACTTGAGGTATATTGAAATAGCACTCCTCACTTTCATGACGAGTTTGTGTGTTATCTCTCACCTGAAAAGCATATTTGCTAGGTGGGGCATTCTCGTAAGAGATAATGCCTTGCAATTTGCTTCTGAGGAGTTTAAAAAGTTCAATAAGGAGTATGACTTCATATACACTACACCCAGCCCCCACTACCAGCAGTCTAATGGAGCAGTTGAGAGGACAGTGCAGACAACTAAGTTTATTATGAAGTAGCAGGATCCGTACCGTGCTCTGATAGCTTTCAGGGCCACCCCGCTACAGGCTACAAGTACAAGCCCGGTCCACCTGATGTTGGGCCATCAAATCCACCCCACTGTCCCTCAAAGGAGTCTTCAGGTACCTGCTAGTGATGATCTTTCCCATTAGGTCTGGGAAAGGGATGCAGTGGTAAAGAAGTCTTATCATTCCTCTACAACCAACGACATCTGACACATCCTCTGCCAGAATTATCCCCTGGCCAGAGCATCAGGGTGAAGCTGGATGGTGAAAGGGATGGAAAACTGTATTACATCACTCTCCAGACCCATGTTCATATGTGGCCCAAAAGGAAACAGGAACTGTAACTCGCAGGAACAGCAGACATCTTCAAGCTACCCTGGACTTAGGCTGTGGAAAACCGGATAGGAAACAGGGGACTGATACCCCAATGGCGGATAGTACGATGCCTCCTGTTTCGCAAGTGGAGAGTTGTGTTGCACATTCTGGAGGTTCCCCGGTCTCTGCTGCTCGGAATGGTATTCGAATGACTTCCAGTGGCAGAGTGGTGAAACCTTCAGTCTGATAAATATACACTGACTGCCTGTTACTAGTTAGTGCAGTGACATGAAGAATGGGCAGAATAATCCTAATGTCACTGCGGGCTAGAGTAGTCTGACACGATGCTCAAGTCAGGAATGCTTTGCTGTTTGACACTGCTATTTGTTTTTTATTGTTCCTATTTTTATACCGTTATTTAGTCTTTGCAGGGACGTGCACAGACATTTTGGGGGGCAGGGGCTCAAATGAAAAAAAGAGCACTTCTCATAATTATTTATTCAAAATATATATTTAAAAAAAAGGGCACGAGGGCACTTTGGACAAAAAGGGCAGGTGCTCAAGCCCCCCTTGGTGTCTCTGTGTGCACGTGTCTGAGTCTTTGTTCTTTTTTAACTCTGTGGGGAAAAGATGTCATAGGAGTAGGCTGGCAAGCATGTGACAGGAAGTGGGAGGAGTCTAACAAAGCTGGACATTTGGGATTGATGAACTGGTGGAGATACCACCACCTCACAGAGTGTTCCTGTATAAAAGTAGAAAAGAAAGAGGGGAAAAAGCAACAAGGGGCGCCCCTGTGCATACCAATCTTTTTTCAGCTGATGGAACCACCACCACACCCAATTGTGTTGACTCCGATATCAGAGTTCTGACCACCAACAAATGTGAGTGCAATTTATATTCATCTAATCACTATGTTCCAGTTACTGTACTTCACTATTGGCGCCCCTTGTTTGTTCTTGTCTCTTCTTGTATAAAACAACTGCTACTTTACCCACTGGTGTGTCTCATTCTTGACACATAGTAAGATAAGTAAGGGATTTTTCTTAGGAGGTGTTAGTTCTCCTTTAATGATATGTTGCTCTTGGTGACATAATTCACAATTAAAATATTTTTATGCAATAGCAATATTGCATTGACTTTCCAAATGTAATTTTTTTCTTACTTTACATCAAATTAGTTTGGGCCCTGAACTTTGCATTAACATTTTAGTTTTCATAATTTTATTATATCAGGACTTTCAGGAGCCTTAATCATTCTACATAGTGTTAGAGAATTTTTGCTACTCTGTTATATTTCGAGAGTAAAGAAGAATTGAATTAGTTCATGGATATTGGACTGTGTTCAATTGCAGGCAATGAGCAATGAGAAGGGTTTTTTTAGGTCTATAATTCTATGATGCCCGCTTTGCTGTTCTATTGAAGTCAATTCCTCCCCTTACTTATAGGGGAAAATCACTGATCAATGGTAGGGGAAGATTACTTTTCCACGTGTTTTGGTCCCCATTGGAGACACAGAATATTGTAATAAAATAGTTTCTTTGCAAGCAGTGAAACTAATGTATTAAAGGGACTGTAATGTCCCATAAAAACTTTTTATAGTTTTATAGAGCCTTAGAAAATAAGCAGAATGGTGCAAACCCTATCTCTCTAACCGCTATGATTTGAGAGATATAGGCATTGAAAGTTCGCCCCTCTCTCTCCTTCTATTCTATTCTCCTTTATTCTTTGGGGCACTACATGGAGGTATATCATATGGGTATATTTATGGTGCACTACTATTGAACCTTTTGAGTGCCAGTGAGGTACGTAATGCATTGCTGTGCAATGTGATACATATCCCTCTGCCACTTAAAGGGTTCAGGAATGTCTTCATTCATGCTTGGTGTTAATTCATTTCTTTTATTTTATAGAGACAAGACAGAAGATTGAAGAGAAGGCGGAACATAGGAGAAAGAAGAGAAGACAGAAGGACAGTGGATGACAGGTAAGTGTAACACGGATCAGTTAACGAGCGGTACTTGGCAGTATGTCAAGCACCGATAGTTAATTGTTTTTTACTGTTCAGTTTCCAATATCGCTGCTTATAGCGGCATTTTAGAAACTAAACACACGAAACGGACATTCGGTCAAAAGACTGCTTTTGTAGCTTAATGTCCTTTGGGGTTTTAGCTGGTAGGGCCTTTAAATACCACGTTAAACATGTTAGTTTAACAGCCAGTATTCACTTTGGCCCTACTGGCTATGTTAACTCCTACCTTTAAATCTATCCCATAGCGTCCCCTCAAAGCAAAATAAACTGTCAAAAAATATTATTTTTAAAAATATTACTTTACAAAGTATACTTTTGATTTTAAGACAGCGCTGTTGTGTTTGATAGATGATTGCCATTCACAGAAGGTAGAATATTGATTGCCGTATAAACATACTGGATGTACTTCTCTGTATAGATTTATTACTATTTTATGCAAAACACTTATTCTTTTTCCAGGATTTGCTTTTGCTCACATTAAAAATGGTTGCCGCTATGGTGCATGCCCAACATCTGAAGAAAGACACTTGGGGCGTTATGCAGAAAGCTAAATGTATACAATTTTGGAGCAAATAATCTGTGTCATAAGGGAGATGAAAAATCCTCATTGATTAAATGGGGCTTTTAACCTCTTGAAGGCTAGAGAAGTTGAAGACTCCTCTAGTATTAAATGACCATTTAAATCAATTTGGATTTTTATCACCCCCCCATTTTGTGCTCCAGAATTGCACGTTTTACATATGTCTGTCTAAAAATGTGTTCTGTTTCCACCACTTTCCTTTTGTCAATTAACCCCTTAGCGTCCGGTGACGTACCCGGACCATCACGCTGGTCCGGCACTTAAGGACCAGTGACGGTCCTGGTACGTCACGTATTATTACTCACTGTGCTCCTGCAGGAGCATGGTGAGTAATACCGGAGACTGAATTTGATCGCTCCAAGACCGGAGCGATCTCTTTCAGACCCTCCGTTCGGCATGCCGCCCCACGTGATCAGTCACGTGGGGTGGCACGCCGAAATTCTCTAACGGGTCCTTAAAGGACCACACACCCCGCGACCGCTGGTCATTAAGGGGTTAAAGATGGTTGGCCTTATGTTGTTTATCCAACATTTGCAGTAAGACATTGACAACATGTGAGGCAGGGGAGTCCAATGTGCTCCCGATGGCCAAAAGCGGCCCTCCTGACTCCAGGGTGTGGCCCGTCTGAGATTAAAAAAACCCAAAAAACTATTTATATACCTAATTTACTACAACACGTGAACGAGTAAGACATAATCCTGTGCTTGCCAGTACTGTACAGCTCAAGAATATCTTTTACATATCTGTATTGTCATTGACTTGATCAGTAAATAAATAAATCAATATTTTTGAATAGCTGACAGGATAAAATTTACCATGATCGATTAAAAAAAAATGTGACCCTCGCGCTTAATGATTTCTGATCATTTGGCCCATGACTGAAAAAACTTGGATCACCCCTGATGTGAGGACTTATGCAGAAATCATAAAAGGTGCAATTGGAAGCATACCAATCCTATATAATAAAAGGCCAGAAAGTTTGTCACGATGCAGTCATGTGCAGTAGAGACTGCCCGCATTGGGCTCTACTGCGCATGATTGCGTAGCGTGAGTGAGGCGGCTCAATTGCGTGGAGCAGTGAGGTAACGGCAGTACACAGAGCAGGTCCGGGCAATGTTAACCCTTTGAGTGCCAGAGGGGTACGCAACGCATTGCAAAGCACACAAAGGGTTAAGAGGCCGGTCCTGCTCTGTGTACTGCCATTGCCTCACTGCCCTACAGCCCGTGCACATGGGCTTTGACACTAGTTGTACCATAAGGGATGAGCAAGCATTTCCATTTATGTATTTGGTGTTTTAACCCCTTGTATGCTATAGATGTCAACAATTAATTGCTTTCTAATTTGAATGAGACCAATTTAGTATTAAAGGTGTAACCCCCCCCCCCATTAAAGCAGAACTACCACCCCTTACAAACATGGCCCCAAATAATTACCCATCTGGCGACAAGCTTCTCAGTAGCGCTAGTCGCCAGAATTATTACTGCATTAATGAGAATTATACACTGCTCCCAGACTGACAGGAAGGAAACCGCGCAGACATCTTTCCACAGTGACACCTGCGCACCTGTGCTGTCAGTCCCAGTCTGCTCTAGGAGGCGTTGCTAGGAGCCACATGGTACCAGAAGGGACTGACAGTGCAGGTGCACAGACGTCACTATGGAAAGATGTCTGCGCTGTTTCCTGCCTGCCAATCTGGGAGCAGTTTATAATTCTCATTAATAATAATTCTGGCGACTAGCGCTACTGAGCCTCTAGTCGCCAGATGGTTAATTATTTGGGGCCATGATTGTAAGGGGTGATAGTTCCGCTTTAATATCATTCAGAATAGTACCTCTTTAACCCTTTGAGTGCCAGAGGGGTACGCAACACATTGCAAAGTAATGCATTGCGTACCCCTCTGGCAATCAAAGGGTTAACCTTCAGCATAAAAGCCATGGACTGAATGAGGTCCTCCATTGCTGTGGAGTACAACTCCATTTATCACTGGCAAGCCAAAGGCAGGCTGGAATAATGCAAATTGTAGTCCACAACAGCTTGTTGACCAGACTTGGTCTGAATTCTAAAGCTGCCAAGCTTCACAGGAAGTCACAGTCACCAAACTTCAGAGGAAGGCAGAGGATATTATGGGAAGTGTTTGAAGTAACCATTGCAATATCTTGAATAGGACTTCAGAGACCACTTTTTACGCTTTAAGTGACTTTGTAGACATTTAAGGTAGCAAAATAAAGATTAAACACATCCCAAGCATTCTCTTCCTTTGCAGTAAGTTATCAGTGTTTCTCTGACAGAAAACTGCAAGTTACAGACTTTATAGAGGGAACTCGTGGATCTACCAGAGTGGCTAATTTTATGTGTTTTTACTTAGGACCAGATTTTTCATTAGACTGAAAATATGAAAATAAATCCGTAGTAGGGCAAGGGGTATTGAAATGCACTGGAGATCTCTTTGGCATTCAAGGGGTTAAAAAGCTATATTCAAGTACCTGGGAAATTAAGATTTTTTTATATTGTTGGTATACTTCAGAATAACTCCAGTTTGCTTTTATAAATATGGGCCTTGGTGCCTTGCCTAGATATGCTAATGAGTATTCATTGTTCATAAGAATAAAAGTCATGCACATGCACTTCCAGGTGTTTACATTTTAGTGCATAGCAGTGCAAACACTCTGCCAGTGTTGAGTATATCATTAGTAGGAATCAGCATGGTTTCATGAAGAACAGATCATGTCAGACTAATTTACTTGCATTTTATGAAAGAGTGAGTAGTAATTTGGACAGGGGAATTGCTGTTGATGTAGTATACTTGGATTTTGCAAAAGCCTTTGACACAGTGCCTCACAACAGGTTACTGCATAAATTAAAAGGCTTCGGTTTGGGTGGTGTTATCTGTACATGGATTGAGAACTGGTTAAAAGATAGATGGCAGAGAGTTGTTGTAAATGGAACTTTTTCTAATTGGTCTAGGGTTATAAGTGGGGTGCCGCAGGGTTCAGTCCTGGGCCCAATGCTTTTTAATTTGTTTATTAATGATCTAGAAGTGGGAATTGAAAGTAGCATCTCAGTATTTGCTGATGACACTAAGCTATGTAAGGAAATACATACAGAGCTGGATGTTTTTTCCCTACAGAAGGATTTAGATAAACTAAGTGAATGGGCAGAAAAGTGGCAGATGTCATTTAATGTAGATAAATGTAAGGTTATGCATTTGGGTTGCAGAAACAAACTTGCTACATACACTCTAAATGGGAAACAACTTGGGAAATCCTCATTAGAGAAAGATTTAGGAGTACTGATAGACAATAGACTTCACAGCAGTGTGCAGAGTCACTCAGCTGCTGCAAGAGCAAATAGAGTACTAGCCTGCATAAAAAGAGGTGTAGAAGCAAGGGATGCTAATATTATCCTACCTCTGTATAAATCCTTGGTTAGGCCTCATCTAGAATATGGAGTACAATTTTGGGCACCTGTTCTAAAAAAAGACATTACTGAACTGGAAAAGGTGCAGAGACGTGCAACAAAACTGATAAAGGGATTGGAGGATCTGAGTTACAAAGAGAGACTAGCCAAACTGGGTTTGTTTACATTAGAAAAGAGACGTCTAAGGGGTGATATGATTACCATTTACAAATACATTCAAAGTCAATACAAAGAACTATCCAATGAATTATTTATGCAAAGAGCTGAGCTAAGAACAAGAGGTCATCCATTAAGACTTGAGGAAAGGCACTTTCGACTAAAACACAGGCAGGGATTCTTTACAGTAAGGGTGGTAAGGCTATGGAATTCTTTGCCTCGGGATGTTGGGCTTGCAGATAATGTAACTGCATTCAAAAAAGCAATGGATGCCTATCTAGCACAGAACAATATTGACAGTTATGACAGATGGCTTCAAAGCAAATAGGATATTGATCCGGGGAACTATTTGTCACACACACACCTACACACCTACATTGGAAACTGCTCCAGAGGGCTTTTTTGTTGCCTTCCTCTGGATCAACAGGGGTGTTATTGGCATGGGCTGGACTTGATGGACGCATGTCTTTTTTCAGCCTTATCTACTATGTTACTATGTGTGCATGACGTCCCAGAAGTCTCTTCTAAAGTACACGCAAGAATCGGCTCAATTAACATTGACCTCTTCTGTGCTTTGTTAGTTCATAGTGGAAAAACAAGGATAATGTGGAAAGGGACCCTTCCTTGTATGTTAAGGGAGAGGGAGGGCATGACTGCTGGGGGTTCTGACCCCTCTTTTAATACATATTTTGAGTCTTCTGGGGCCTGGGTGGCCAGCGCGGTTTGGTGGGCTGGATGCTGAGGCATTTGTTTATAAACAGTTCTAGCTGCCCGCTGTGAACTTGACTTTCGGCATTTGAGCAGAGCAGCCGGGTCTGTTTTTTGTACCTGTTTTTTCTCTGCCCTTTCTACTTAGTCACATTTGTCATAGGTAGGTTGGCAGGGGTGTGTTCTCGCCAGGAAACTTGGCTGTTAAGTTGCCTTTATGGTTTGGGGAGTTAGTCTCCTACTCTCAGGCTAAAGGAGCGAGTGGGAGGAGAAACTCTTATGTTATTGTGCCTCATATTGTTATTACTATGTTAAATGTGTTAATAAATGCTGTGGTCTTTTTCATTCCCATTTGGTTGTTCACCTGTTTTATTTGTAGGGGAAGGGCTGGTTTGATGGGGTCTTTTGGGTATGGGGTCTGTGCCCCCCCTTTATCAATCATGAAACTTATCGAAACCCCTATAAAAGTCCACATTGTCCTCAGAGGCGTAACTAGAAGCCTCCAGGCCATGGTACAAGAAGTGCCATGGGCCCCCCTCCCACCACATTGACCCCCTCCACAATGCCCCCATCTCCTACCTGGAGCTCCCGCGCAGCCTTCTTAGTAATGTAGAGCACTGGGAGATTATGTCATCTCCCAGCACTCTGCATTACTAGAGCACTGGCGGGAGATTGTGGGCGTCAGGCGGAGGGGTTGCAGGGGGAGGCCGGGCCCCTGGAGTGCACGGGCCCGGTCGCAGGTGCGACCCCTATAGTTACGGCACTGATTGCCCTCCCCTTACCACAAATGATGAAAAGATGGAATTTTCTGTTTATACAGATTAGTAAATAGGCAATACACAGGTGCAGCACAAAAAATTGTGTCCAGAGACTATTTTGGAAGGAACCTTATTATTACATCGAACTTCTGGGCCTTATAGAGCAATTCTGAGGCAAATTTAGGGCAAACTAACTGCACCACAGAGGACTATTAAAATATTGCAAGATTCTAATTGATTTAAATGGAGCTTTTAACCCCTTCAATGATAGATATATTCAAAGCATTGCTTTGCAATACATTGGAGACCACCATTAAATTAAAACCCTATTAAAGCCAATTGTAATTTTCATTTGTCTCTTATGATACAGTTGGTTTTGCCCAATAATTTGTAAATATGTATTTGAAGATTAAAAAAAAAACAAAAAAATGTGTGAAATGCTTTAATTTTATATGCATTGCATAGCCTTGATACTCAAAGGGTTAACCTTTTGATGTCAGGAAGTAATGTACAAATGAAAAATGACATTTTTTTCTGTTGATTGTACATAATAGATTTACTACCAAAAGTACACTGCACTCTTTCTGTCACTCTAGGTAAAGGTCACTGGATAATGTACTTTTGGCTGTCTATTAGAAAGCCATTAAAGAGAGTCAGTGTTAGTGCAAGCTCTAAGCAAGCAGTAAAGGATGGCAAAATCCAGGGAGTGTTCATATGTTAGCATACAAGTCATATGCCTCTGGGGTATGTGCTAGCAGGTGTGATTGCTTTAGTGCATATCAGTGAACACACTCTTCCATCATACCTGGGAACCTTCTTACCCCAAGTCCTCAGAAAATACTGTAGAGCTGAGGATAGGAGTGTCCAAATTATGTGTTTTACATCATATTTCATCATATTATGGGTGGGCTAAAACAAGTGGGTTTGGTGGTTGAAAGGAGGAGTTTACTATGAAGTGGGTGAAAGTAGGTGGAATGGACTAGAAAGTGGGAGGAGTTATAGCTGTATTTACCAAGTTGGAGACTCAACTTCTGCTGCCAGAGACCCGGTAATTCAGTCTGAAAACCAAAGTCTCCAGGGCAGATCTGGAGAGATTTCTGGTATGTCCACCACTAATGCAGTAATGCCCCCCCCCAATGGCTCCCCTATGACATTCAGAAGAAATGGACTCCAGGGGGAGTGTACAGTTCTGCACCAGAGCATATAATCAATGCTGTGCATGCAGGTGGACACTCTACAACCACCCCACCACCTTTATCTCATACTCCTTTTTCACCATATCCTACTTTTTCCATATAAAATAAGTGTAATTGCTATTGTATTGTTTCCATGACATTTATTAATGAGTCTTCTATGAGGGACAGTGTCAGATGCTTTACTGAAATCTTGATAAGCTATATCTACTGCTCCCCTGGTCTATCATTTTAGTAACTTAGTCAAAAAAATGTATGACTTTAGGTTGACAAGACCTCCCTGCAGTAAACAAATAATGTTTAGGATTTTGTGAGCCATTTAAATTCTGAACAATTTTTTCCTTTAACATGGCTTCCATTAATTTTCCCACTACTGACTAAAACTTTCTGGTCTATAGTTGGCAGACTCTTCCGCAATACCTTTTATTGGGAAGTAATACTAAATTGCTAACTTCCAGTCTCCTGGAACTACTGTCAACAGTGACTGATTGAATGAACCTGTTAAAGGTTTTTCCAAGATACTCTTAAGCTCTCTTAATAGATTTTAATATCTCTTCTGGCCCCATTGATTTATATATTTTTTTTACCTCTCGCTATTTATTTTTTCCAACAGAGGTCCCTTCCCTAAAAGCTGAACAGAAATGTTTATTGAGGCAGTCCTCAGTTATATATATCCCATATTTTGTCTTCAGTATAACTATTCCTTTTTTCTCCTTTCACTTTTATATCTGAAAAATATTTTGTATTCCATTTTATTGACTGGTCAGTATTTTCCTCTGTGTGTGCTTTGGCGCATCTAATAATTAATTTAGCTTCAATGCCTCCCAAGTGTCCCTGTTTAGGAGGGACGGTTCCAATTTGTGAGCCAAATCACTCTGTCCCTCTTTCTCACCCTGGTATGCCTCTTTTTTAGGAGCTCAGACTGTATGAAGTGTATATAAGTGCATAACATTGCTCCACAGCAATAAAATTTACATTAATGTTTGCTTAACCTTCATAGTATGTGTATATACATTAGTATGTGTAAATAAAACACTTTAGTCTTTCTCTAAATAATTTATTCAGTTACACAAACAGGTGTCAGTAGATCATGAAATAATCTAAAAACTATCAGCATTTCCCCACACACAAGCCTTTCCCCAGAAACACCACCTAAAACAAGTGTCCTTCTTTGGCCATTTAAAATATTGTTAGATATACTTTAGCCTAGCCTTGTATAGATACATATCTCCCTCCTTCTGAGTCTGCTTATATGTCCTAAATGCTACTTCTGATTCCTTTACTATATTTGCCACTTCTACAGAGTACCACAGTGGATTCCTTTTTCTTTTACCTTTACCTCTGACAAGTTTAAGCCCTTAGTGACAGACCGTGTGCGCACGCGGCCGTCACTTAACGCCTGGCTAACATTTTTTTTCGCCATATGATTCCGGAGTCCTCGAACGGCGTGCAGCCGCACGGTAGGGTGACCACATTTCCTTTCTGCCAATCAGGGACACTGCCGACATGAAAGCTACAGAGTACTTCTCAGCTCTACTGTGACTTTGTGCATGAGGTCACATAACATCATGTGACCCCTCCCCGACGTCACGACAATAGACTGCAAGTTGTGCTTTTCTGGGAGCACCACTAAGACTGCAACCTCATCCTTTTAAAGCTGAAAACATAAGAAAAATACCCTCTGCAGGGCTGCAATGATTACCTTAGTCATGCAATGGTCTAGTTGCAGCCCTGCGTAGTGCATTCTTCATATTTGTTCAGTTTTAAAGGGATGAGGTAGCCCTAAACCCTTTGAGTGCCAGTGGGGTAAGCAACCCATCGCAGAGCAATGCATTGCCTACCCCTCTGGCACTCAAAGGGTTAAGCAACACAGCGTTATAAACCTTAGAGGGATGCACTGTTATAGACTGTATTCTGAGCACAGTATTACACTCCTTGTCAGGGGAATAACTAAAAGGGGTGCAGTTCCACTTAGGCCCAGCATCCAAGGGCCCCCATCTGTCCCAGGGTCTAGTAGGTTCTAGTTATGGCTCTGTAATAAGGGGCTCAAAAATGTTTGCACTGTGACCTCCAGTGATTAGTTTCCACACTGAATAGACTGTATACTACACAGTGGTTCTCTACGCAGTCATTTCAGACTCATTGGCTGTGCAAGTTTCCAGGATTCCCTCACATGAACACAGGTGGATTAATGAATGAATGAGTCACTGTGACTGATCCACCTCTGTCAGCACTGTGCTCATGAAGAGATCCTGAAAACCTGCACCGTTGATGGAGTTGGGAACCACTGAACTCTATAGTGGACCACCAGAACAAAGACTAAACCAGGGCATTTTTGAGGCAAATCAACTGCACAATAGATAACAATCAAAACTCCTGCTGATTTAACCCCCTGAATTCTAGAGACATCTTCACCTCATTGTGGAGTAATGCAGGGCTGACTGATCACAGTAAGACTGAGTTTATATATAAACACACAATAAAGAAATTAGACATTTAGAGAAATAGTGTTATTACTGCTTGGTGTAGTGTACTCTGGTATTTTTAATTATTTTTTTCACTTATAAGAAGTACAATGTATTTTAAGCATGCTCATTAAAAGGTATGTCTTAATGAATGAGATACAGTCCTACATTGATAGTGCCAAACTTGTGTCTTCTTTGGAGAAAAGTGAGGTTTAGATGTGTAAGACAAAACACCCAGCAGTAATAACAATATTTCTCCTTTCTTTATAGAGTGTTTAGCACTCTGACAGCATAATCAACTTATAATACAAGAATATAAAATTGCCCTGCTCTGTAAATATGTATCAGCTCTGGCTCTACACTGTACTACCACTGTTTAACCCCTTGGATGCCAGAGTGATCAACAATGCATTGCAAAGCAGAGCATTGGAAACCTCTCTGGCATCCAAGGGGTTAAATAAAAAGTGCAAGAACAAACTATTGCATTGTGAGGACTGATCACAGCACATACAGGGGAGATACAAGCAATACAACTATAGCTCTTACTGGCATCTCAAATGAATCCCCATTCACAATGTGTCTGTAAGCACCTCCTTTTGCAAGATTAAACTTCAATTTCTTAGTAATTGTTTGTGGGTTCAATGTGTGCACTAGGATGTACTTGTATTTCTAGTGTTATTTTACCTTGCTGGCTTAGTTAAGTGAGCCTGGTTCGTGTAACCTCTTCTCACTGCTACTCGCATGCATAGACATGTAAGTGCTACAGAGCTCCAGTCCCTGCCATCTCACTCTGCACAACAGCCAGCCAATGAGAAAGGAGCATCAAGACAATAATCTCCTCTCTCATTGGCTGGTGGTTCCTGTCAGTAAGACACACAGGAGTGAGTCCTGACAGCTTCAGAGTCCGATTCTAGGGTGACAGGCAAGTGCAGCTCTCTGCTGTCAGTGCCTCTAAAAGTGGGGCAGCAGCAGAGAACTACTTACATTACCTGCCATATTAGTACCAGCACAGTTATAGAGCAGGGGCTGGCTGACCTATTGTGTGGGTGGCACTGCTGGCAGACTGGCTTCATTCCGGGACTGTTTATTGTCCCGGCTGGGGGTGAGGCGGGACGCGGGACCCTGACTCAAAATAAGGGACTGTCCCGGATATTCCGGGACATGTGGTCACCCTACCGCACGGGGACCTGGATTTCCGGGACATACATATAAGTCATCTGTCACTAAGTGATATTTTCTTGGAACGTACATGTATGTCTATTGTCGGGAAGGGGTTAAAGCAATGCTCTGTTGCCTTCAATAAAACACCTTTCCATCTAATGATCTCCAGGCTGTTAAAGACAGCCCATTTTAGAAAAATCTGCTTTTCTAAAATCTAGATCTTTTGTTTTAATGTGGTACAACTCAGCCTTTGTCCTTATATCCATACTGATTGATGATCACTGGAGCCAAAACTCTCTGCTACAGTTACATCCGAAACCATGTCTCCGTATGTAAATAATAAATCTAGTATAGCTTACTTCCTAGTTGGCTCTTGTACTATTTGCCTAAGAGATAATCCCTGTAAAGAATTTGGGATATCTCTACTCCTGGCTGAACCTGCTGCTTGCTTTTTCCAGTCCACGAAAAAAAACAAGCATTTTGAAAACAAATAAGGAATATGATTGTTTTTGTCATATTTAATAATGAAAGAAAGTAATTTTGCATCTAAAAAAATTTGCAAATGAGCAAAACCTTCACAATTTGTTTTGCTGATCGATTCAGAGGACCTGCAGACAATTTTGGATCTGTCTGAATCGATTAAAAATGTATCACGGAGGTGCTAGGGGGAGAAAGGAACAGCAGGAGGGAGAAGGAGATGAAGTGAACCACAGGGGACAGGAGTAAGGACCTGATGTGAGAGAGGGGGTAGGAAAAGGTGAGGATGTAAGAAAGAGGAGGCAGGAACAGAGAAGAGAGTAGAAGTCAACAGAGAGCACCTGGAAGTCTGTGGCTGCAGGGAGCATGAGGAGTACAGGGAGAGTCTGGGAGTTATCATGCAGTCCTGCCACACAGCAAAAGTAGTTCACTGCCTTGTCCAGACAATTGACCCAGAAAGGAATCTTTCTGCTTGACCTACTATTTTATTTTGTTTTATTGAAGGGGTGTCCAAGTTTTTTAGTCGTGGGCCACATAATCAGAAAGCCATGTGAGTGAGGGCTGTCTTCATTTTTTTTGTAGCAATGGTGAATTGTACCCTTTCAGCTATCTCAAAACATGAATATGTTTACAGATATATAATTATGTTACTGCCAGATGGTTCACTATGAAAATGTCACCCTGTATTGGGAGACATAGAGACAACAGCGCATTCAACATGTCTCCTTGTACATGTCTCCAACATCAAAAGGGCAACATGAGAATCTCGCCTGCATCAAAAGGGAGAGATTCTCATGTTGTGGGCTAAAGGTTTGCATTCAAACTAATTGAGACTCACGGTTCCATATTTACTTGTGGCTTTAGGTGGAGTGATTCAGGTTGCAGATGATAACAGCATAGAAGCTGTGAGGATGGCAATCAAATAGGACACAAAAAAACATCTTGCTGGGGATTTGGGAGTCTCAATTAGTTTAAATGCGACACTTTAGCCCGCAACGTGATAATCTCTCCCTTTTCATAATGGCGAGATTCTCATGTCTCCCTTTTGATGCAGACGACATATACAAGGCAACTTGTTTAATGCACTGTTGTGAATGGCGACGTTTCAAATGGATACCCAGGCAGACAGGTGGTTAGGCCTTAATGGCCTACTAGTTCATGTTTGCTAGTTGATACTACTAATACATATCACACCAGGCAGAGTGTAACTAATGACCGAATACCAAATCCCAGTATATTCATGCTTGTCAAAAAAATGTATATATGGTTGTAATATTTCTCATAAAACAGTTTGGATAAATATTTCTATATTTAAGTAACAACTTTTGGTGCCATTCTCTATTTCAGTGACCTTTGAATGGCATATTAAAGGCAAATTTAAAGGCAGGGCTGACCAAGTTCGGTCCTCAAGGGCTACCAACAGTGCATGATTTAAGGATTTCTCTGGTTGAGCACAGGTGGGCCAATGCCTTGCTTACCCATCTGGCACTCAAAGTGTTAAATCCTGGCTTGTTGTTGGCCCTTGAGGACTGAACATGGACAGCCCTGAACTAAGGTATAGATTCCCTTGAAGTAAATTGTATGTCTATTTTATGCAGGAAAAGGAAGCAATATTTGGTTTCGCAAGACATAAAGTGTATAAAAACACTTATGCTTGACCTAACTATGAGTACATTTCTACTGAAAGTTTATTTTACAAGTGCTTTCTGTTATTTCAAATAAACAGACCCCACCTAAAATTTGGCAGTGGGATATGGTTATAACAAACTTAATACCAGAAAATAACTCAAGCATCCCACCTATATTTATTGAACTAAATGAGGTTGTGACAACTTGGATAGTAATTGTAAAAACTACAGAAGTCTCACAGAATTGGACATGTCTCTAGAAAGCGAGGGCTTAAACATAAACTATAAAATAAATAAGATGTTTTATAATTCTTTATACTAGGGTTGGGAGAAAATATTGCTACAAAAGCAAAACATGAGAAAACAGCACTTTTTGCCTTGCGTGGGATTTCCAATGACAAGTGCTATTTTTACACTTTTTTTTCATTGCATTGAATTCACACACATAGAAAGTTTCCCTCGTGTTCCCACCATGCTACAGTATAAAAGGTGGTGTTAGTCTACTGGATGTTGTCAGTGAGTGCTTGGGAAAGCAGATGAATTTTGGTACAAGCTAATCTAGGCTAATAGGTAAAGAGAGGGAACTGGAGTTGCTTGTTAGTAATATTGGTGGTACTAGTCAATGTCAGTTTTTCTCTGATTGTGGATATGAAAGGATAAAGGAACATTAAAATAACAAAATAAAACACAAACAAAACCTTTTCACAGAGATTGGAAGGAGGTCCTTCACCTGATCTGTGACTGAGATCAAAAGTGACAGATACTAGGAATAGAGATATGCTGTACATTAAACTTTATTTTCAAAACATCATTCTCCATATTAAAAACTCTGTTGTGCAGTAAACGTCAACATTACTACTATTATGCCTCCATATCAGTTGGCTGTGGCAGTAAAGTCCTGATACAAAAACTCACTGAGGTCATGGTTGCTACAGCTTGTACAATACATAATGATGATCCTGCTCCTCCTGGGACTCTGTTTGTAAAAGAGACATGAAAGGTTCCACCACTACCAGTAGCAGTAAACCCTTTAATAACATATGATGATAAGTTACAGTTTAGTTTTATTGCCAAAGTGGAGGAGGATTTAGCAATGATGCCAAATGCGGCATCATTAAGTGACAATAACACTCCTCCACCAATGATGGTCAATGTTGTATATATCCCCCTAATTGGAAAAGTTAAAATACTTTTAAAAGGCTTCCAAAAACGTAGAAGAATATGAAAGTAGTGGAAAGGAAGTAGATAATGCTGTTGATGCTGCTGGTGATCCCCTAATTATTGATGATGATTTGATCCAGCATATGTCATGCCACCGTCATTCCCTTCTTCTGATAGAGATGACATAGAGGGTAAGAGTGGTGATGATGTGGCAAAAAAATTAGCTGAAAAGAAAAGGCTTTATCTTCCACCATGGGCAGCTCTAGGTTTTTGGGGACCCTAAGAAAAACATTCATATGGGGCCCCTCTTTATTCCCATGCCAGTATTTCTAATAAGGCATTGTAATCAGATTTTCTTTACATGAAGTGGTACTACTGTGTAAGGGCTGTGGGGCCTTCTGACCAAATGAGGCCCTAAGCAACTGTGTATTCTGCCTATATTGCAGCACCACCACTGTCTTCCACCACTGAAAAGGACCAATATGCTTATTTGTGGGATCAGTTGGAGAGTCCAAAAATGGATGACAAAGCATGTGTCTAAAGATACACAATCATTTTCTCAGTCATCATAATCATCAGCGTTACTGCTTCTAAATCCAATCCACACTCATTCACACTCACTGTTGCTGACTAAGTAGCAACAAAGGTAATCAAGCACAACCACAGGTCTGATTGGGAGACATACCAGCAGCATGTCAGATGTGCTATGACTAGTAACAATAAAATAATTCCTGAAGTACACAGGGCCAAGGGGCACATAGTCGTAGCGTTGTAGATGTGTCAGGAAGTGGGGCAACATTTTCCACAGTAACAATCCATATCTCCTACTGCTGCTTCTGTGCAAATGCAAAGCAAGGAGAAGGATGACTCTGAGTTAGTTGGAGAAGACAAGAGGCACAGAGTTTCCACATCCACTGCCAGGGCTGCCACCATCATCACTAGTTATGTTGTTCTTTTTCTATGTTCTGCAAACCCACACCTTCTTAGGTCTTAAAAAGAAATAAAACAATTCAAAAAATAATGCAACATTTTGGCAGCTGACATGCTACTCTATTCTTTTGTTGAAGACAGAGATTTTAAAGAACTAGTGTTGCACCCTACTGGCATATCCCAATACACAGTTATTTTTCAAGAACTTCTGTGTTAGAGTTGTTACACAAGCATAAGCGACACATTTTTGAAGACACCTAACTAAGTCAGTCCTTTTGTTAAAGGGACACTAAAAGACCCTTTTAAACCATTGGCAGTGCCCTCAGAGCTATGGGAACAGAGTTCCTATAGCTTCTAGCCCAAAGGTTCTCTGCCAGTTTTCTGTACATATCACCAATATCTACACAGTTGAGTGATGTTTTCTCCTGACTTGGTTCTCCTGGGAGCTTTCTACACTCTTCATGCAAGAGCATTAAAGGTGGATATGTCAACATGGGGCTTTTATATGGAAGGGAGAAAGTTCTATGAGCAATGAGTAAGGAGCTGATGTCACTCAACTGAGCAGATATGATATTCTGAACAGCAAAGTGGGAAACAACCACTGAGTTACAAGCTAATTGACTTACAAGCTATGAGAAGTCTGTTCTAAGAACAGAAGAATAGAACATTTCTGTTCTTCTCTGTGTTTAAGTCCACTGGATTAAAATGATCACTTAATGACCCTATACTAGCCCTTTACAAAATTAAGCCCTTGGATTGTAGAGACAACTTCAGTGCATTGTAGGCATCTTGAAAATTCAAGGTATTGTGGACCTATAATATGTTCTGTTTTAAAGGCTGTTGAAATAATTGTGTGACTGGAAATGGTGATGATTGAACTCTGGCACGGGTACAAAAATGGACTAATGCTAGACTTTGCTGGGAGCACAGGACAAAAATAATGAAGGGTTGAGGAGGCTTGGCCTCCCCAAAAGCAGCTACTTCAGCAACATAGTTTATTTGTAGCAGAGGTCCTGTTTACTTTGTTTATTACTAGTAGCCTTCCCAAACCCAAAAGTCACCCTACTGCTATACCTGGTAGCAAGCCCACCCACTAAGACCTGGATTCATCAAGGTGTGAATGGATTAATACGCAGGAAAATCAGAGTATTTCTCTACGTATTAACCATTCGCACATTCAACAACTTTCTGACTGTATCTGGCCATTGCTTATTCTATAAGTGATGGCCAGATAGATCTGCAAAAGTGATCTGCTAGCTTCAAGCTGGCGTATCCCATTTGAATGTATGGGGCGGACACACTCATACACATTTTCATTTATGCGTATACATGTGTTTTTCCCCATGACTGACCAATTTACGCAAGTTTCCCTGCTTCACATATGCAAAGCAGGGAAACACGCAAAATCAGTGATGAATCCCCGAAGGTATCCATCAATGATCGCAGCAAAGAGCAGCGTGTTTGATACCCTGCTCTTCCTGCAGTTTGGTGAATCCGGGCCTTAGTGTTGTTTTAAGCTTTTGAGTGCAAAAAGGGTAACCCTCTGGCACTCAAAGGGTTAATGGTAAGTTAAAGTGTTTCTGTCACCCGAAGGTAAATCTATTTAATTGTTAAGTAAATTAAAAACTGCATATATGTTGTAGTAGTCATGTTTGTAAATAACTGATTTTAACCTTTATTTGTTGGTGAAAGTTTGGTACTTTGTGCTAATTCATTGCTGTGCTTGGCCACACTGATGTTGAAGTACTAAGAGCAATGTGAGACATTCTGGAGCAATATAGGGGGCAAACAATTCTAATTTATTGAAATGGGGCTTTTAACCTCTTGAATGATATATACCTAGGAATCTTCTTGAGCAATGTCCTTGCAGAAACAATGTGGAGCTGAGGATTGGATTGTCCAGATGATGTATGTTGTGTCATATTCTGGGTGGTGCTTTATGTGTTTGTGTGAGAATGGTTGGTTTAAAGAAGGAATTTGTCATGAAATGGGTGGAAACACAGGCGGAATGGGAGGGGAGAAGGGCTGAATGGACTTGAAAGTGGGCAGGGTTATAGCTGAACTAACAAGCCAGAAAATCAGCCACTTCCTCAGAGACCTGGGGGTTACGCACTAAGACGTAATAAAGAGGTGATAAAGTAGAGATGACTTCTTGAGTTTTATCACCTCAAATTCCTGTCTTATTCTATGGAGTCAACATGCTTAGATTTTTTCAGCTTTTGAGATCTTGGTGCATAGGCCCTATAGAATAACATAGGAAATGGACAAATTATTTCACTGGATAAGTTAACTCTGCATTATCACCTCTGTATCACGCCTTACTACATAACCCATCTTCTAATTCAATGTGAAAACTGGGGCAAAATGTACTAAGGCATGATACAGAGGTGATAAAGAGGAGAGAAGTTCTCCACTGATATCAGTTCTCCAGGTTTTATGTTATTTTGTGGAGACAATGCACTTAGATTGATTTTTCCATCACTGGAGATCTTAGTGCATAGGCTCTATAGAATAACATTCAATCTGGAGAAGTGATATCACTGGAGAAGTCATATCCACTTTATCACCTGTTTATAATGCCTTAGTGCATAACCCCTCTGTAATCTCCAGCCTGGAGAGTTCCCGGTACGATGACGGAAAGGTGTTCAGTTGATGACCTCTCTATGATTCAAGGGATCTAAAAGCAGCATTTAAATCAAGGGAGTATTTGTCCAGTGTGTTGCATTTTACTTGTATCATGTAGTGTCCCGGTATTGCTTGACTTCCTTCTAGTACATCCACCTCAGTGTGTGATGACTGATTCTAGAAATAGCCCACACCCTGGGTGCATCTCTCATAGCACAATGAGTGATACATTTGGCCTTAAACAGAACTTATTAGCATACTGTGAAGAAATTTAGCATAGAGTGCCATAGGGTGCCAAAACTGGATTATTCAAAACCTATATATTTTTCTTGAATGGCATATATGCATATTACATTTTATGTAAAACACACTAAAATGTCTTAGAGTGACAGGTCTACATTAAATGACAGAAGATGACCTAAGATATGATAAAGTGCAAGTATGAATCATGATGTCACTAAAAGGTAAGGAACAATCACAGTTGTCTTTAGCCCTAGTCAGGGGACATAATTACAAGGGGGGTAGAGTGGGTGCAATTGTGCTGGAGGCCCAGCATCCAAGGGGGGCCCCATGGCCTGATAGGTTCTACTTATTCATCTGTGAAATTAATTTTGTGTTAGTGGGCCCAAAAAATGTGTGCACCAGAACCTACCAATGACTAGTTACTCCACTTGCCCTGGGATATCACCCATAACACTACCTCATAGAGCAAGTGAAACAGATGGGTTTGTGCTCTTGTATGTGAACTATAGCACATGTTCCACAAACTGGTACTATTTCATGATGATGCTCCCTGCATAAAGAAATAAGGATAATGCTTGCTAAAGATATAAAAGAATTATAGACTGTACATAAAAGAATATTGGGGCCTATGTATAAAGCAGGAGCTGTGTTAGCGCAGCAGGGCATTAATGTGTTCATGAATCTCTTTTTACTGTACATGGATAAAGTATTTATGTCTTCAATATAAATGCAGCTAAAGTCTTTAAAGCATAGTGGGACATATGTACTAGGAAAAGTAGAACAATTCTGCATCAAGTCAGCTACACCATATGTGACAAATAAAAAGTATCATTCATGTAAATTGGTCTTTTAACTCTTTGAGTGCTTGATAGGTTTTCAGTGCATAGAGAAGCAATGAGTTAGCGATGGCCACCTCTAGTAGTGAAACATTTAAGGGAACATTGAACTTTTCTATGGAAAAAATATGTGTAACATGACATATCCTGCCGAGTAAAATAAAAGTATGTTTACTGATGGGTGATTTGTCATTCAAAAGTTATTACTAGTGTTGAGCGAGCATGCTCGGCCGATGCTCGGATCGGCTCGAGCATCGCTCTGCTCGGCACATGTCGGTACTCGTACGAGTACCGCATGTGCTCGCCCGCCATGTTCGGGTCTCCTCCCCGCACGTTTTGCGGCTGCTGCGCAGCCAATAAACGTGCAGGGAGGCTCTGACATCGGTGTAATGCCAGCAGCCATGTTGGCTGCTGGCATTACACTGATTGGCTGGCCAGAACCCGTGGTCAGGTGCTGTATAGCACCTGACCAGCGAGTTCGGCTCAGTCTGAGCCAGGGAGAGCTGAGGATAGGAAGGGAAAGGCAGTGTAGGGAGGAAAAAAACAAAAATTGTGAAAAAAAAAGAACCAAAAGTCCTTTTTAGGACTACTGTGTGTGGGGGCAGCAGGTTATTTGGTGTGGGGGGAAAAAAACAAACAAAAAAAAAAAAAAATATATATATTCTGTTTAGTGTGCAAAGTTGCAGATTAGAGCACATTCTGTTTAGTGTGCACAGTTGCAGATTAGAGCACATTCTGTTTAGTGTGCAAAGTTGCAGATTAGAGCACATTCTGTTTAGTGTGCAAAGTTGCAGATTAGAGCACATTCTGTTTAGTGTGCAAAGTTGCAGATTAGAGCACATTCTGTTTAGTCTTCAAACTAAAATATCAAAGTCACGTATTCCATTCAGTGTGCGTCGCCGCAGTTTAGCAGCACATTCTGAGTACTGTGCAGAGTTGCAGAATAGGAAGAAATACTGTTAAGTCTTCAAACTAAAATATCAAAGTCACATATTCCATTCAGTGTGCTTCGCCGCAGTGTAGCAGCACATTCTGTGTACTGTGCAGAGTTGCAGAATAGGAAGAAATACTGTTAAGTCTTCAAACTAAAATTTCAAAGTCACATATTCCATTCAGTGTGCTTCGCCGCAGTTTAGCAGCACATTCTGTGTACTGTGCAGAGTTGCAGAATAGGAAGAAATACTGTTAAGTCTTCAAACTAAAATATCAAAGTCACATATTCCATTCAGTGTGCTTCGCCGCAGTGTAGCAGCACATTCTGTGTACTGTGCAGAGTTGCAGAATAGGAAGAAATACTGTTAAGTCTTCAAACTAAAATATCAAAGTCACATATTCCATTCAGTGTGCTTCGCCGCAGTGTAGCAGCACATTCTGTGTACTGTGCAGAGTTGCAGAATAGGAAGAAATACTGTTAAGTCTTCAAACTAAAATATCAAAGTCACATATTCCATTCAGTGTGCTTCGCCGCAGTGTAGCAGCACATTCTGTGTACTGTGCAGAGTTGCAGAATAGGAAGAAATACTGTTAAGTCTTCAAACTCAAATATCAAAGTCACATATTCCATTCAGTGTCTTTCACCGCCGTTTAACAGCCTATTCTGTGTACTCTGCAGAGTTGCAAAATTATAAGAAATACTGTTAAGTTTTCAAACTCAAATATTAAAGTCACATATTCCTTTCAGTGTCTTTCACCGCCGTTTAACAGCCTATTCTGTGTACGCTGTACAGTTGCAGAATTATAAGAAATACTGTTAAGTTTTCAAACTCAAATATTAAAGTCACATATTCCATTCAGTGTCTTTCACCGCCGTTTAACAGCCTATTCTGTGTACTCTGCAGAGTTGCAGAATTATAAGAAATAAAGAAATACTGTTAAGTTTTCAAACTCAAATATTAAAGTCACATATTCCATTCAGTGTCTTTCACCGCCGTTTAACAGCCTATTCTGTGTACTCTGCAGAGTTGCAGAATTATAAGAAATACTGTTAAGTTTTCAAACTCAAATATTAAAGTCACATATTCCATTCAGTGTGTTTCAACGCCGTTTAACAGCCTATTCTGTGTACTCTGTACAGTTGCAGAATTATAAGAAATACTGTTAAGTTTTCAAACTCAAATATTAAAGTCACATATTCCATTCAGTGTGTTTCAACGCCGTTTAACAGCCTATTCTGTGTACTCTGTACAGTTGCAGAATTATAAGAAATACTGTTAAGTTTTCAAACTCAAATATTAAAGTCACATATTCCATTCAGTGTGTTTCAACGCCGTTTAACAGCCTATTCTGTGTACTCTGTACAGTTGCAGAATTATAAGAAATACTGTTAAGTTTTCAAACTCAAATATTAAAGTCACATATTCCATTCAGTGTCTTTCACCGCCGTTTAACAGCCTATTCTGTGTACTCTGCAGAGTTGCAGAATTATAAGAAATAAAGAAATACTGTTAAGTTTTCAAACTCAAATATTAAAGTCACATATTCCATTCAGTGTGTTTCAACGCCGTTTAACAGCCTATTCTGTGTACTCTGTAGAGTTGCAGAATTATAAGAAATACTGTTAAGTTTTCAAACTCAAATATTAAAGTCACATATTCCATTCAGTGTGTTTCAACGCCGTTTAACAGCCTATTCTGTGTACTCTGTACAGTTGCAGAATTATAAGAAATACTGTTAAGTTTTCAAACTCAAATATTAAAGTCACATATTCCATTCAGTGTCTTTCACCGCCGTTTAACAGCCTATTCTGTGTACTCTGTACAGTTGCAGAATTATAAGAAATACTGTTAAGTTTTCAAACTCAAATATTAAAGTCACATATTCCATTCAGTGTCTTTCACCGCCGTTTAACAGCCTATTCTGTGTACTCTGCAGAGTTGCAGAATTATAAGAAATAAAGAAATACTGTTAAGTTTTCAAACTCAAATATTAAAGTCACATATTCCATTCAGTGTGTTTCAACGCCGTTTAACAGCCTATTCTGTGTACTGTGCAGAGTTGCAGAATAGGAAGAAATACTGTTAAGTCTTCAAACTAAAATATCAAAGTCACATATTCCATTCAGTGTGTTTCAACGCCGTTTAACAGCCTATTCTGTGTACTCTGTACAGTTGCAGAATTATAAGAAATACTGTTAAGTTTTCAAACTCAAATATTAAAGTCACATATTCTGTGTAAGATGAAGAAGGCGGGTAAAAAGGGACGGGGAAGTGGACGTGATCCTGAAAGTTCAGGGCGCGGGTCAGGACGCGGAGAAACTGTGCCTGGTGCCAGAGCACAAGAAAGAAAGACATCCACCATACCTAGCTTCATGTCTGAATTCACAGGGCGTCGCAGGACATCACTCTCGAGGTCCGACCAGTGCGAACAGGTGGTCGGTTGGATGACAGCTGATACTGCTTCCAGTCGGTTAAGCACCACCCTGTCTTCCACCAAGTCCACTCTCAGTAGCCAAGAGTCTGGTCAACATAATCCTCACTCTGATCATCCTTCCTCCCACCATACACGGTCTGGTCAAAGAAGTGATCCCACACTGGGATATAGTGATGAGCTCGTCTCATCACCAATCCTTCATTTGACCCTCTCTCCAAGCACGCTTGCAGAGGAACATGACATCTTGTGCCCTGATTCACAACCTCTAGAGGCTACCCAATCACAAGAAGATGACAGATGTGAACGGCATTTAAGGTCAAAGGAAGTAGTGGATGATGATGATGATGATGATGAGACACAGTTGCCATTAAATCAACCACTATTTCCGTCTCAAGACCTTGTTGAGGAGAATGTTATACAGTTGTCAATGACTGAGTATGTGGTGGGATCAAGACTTGAGGAGGATGATCAGAGTGAGGAAGTGGAGGAGGACTTGGTGGACGATGAGGTGACTGACCCCACCTGGGAAGGTGTAGAGCCGAGCGATGACAGCAGTCCTGAGGGTGAGCCATCTGCAGCACCGCAACAGGCTGGAAGAGGCAGTGGTGTGGCTACAGAAAGAAGGCGGACCGCACCAAACCGGCCCGCAAATGTTCCACGGAGCACCCCCTTGCGTAAATCTACCTTGCCAAAGGGTAGGTGTTCCGCGGTATGGCGTTTTTTTAAGGAAAGTGCGGACGACAAAAGAATTGTAGTTTGCAACCTGTGCCACACCAGAATGAGCCGAGGCATGAACACTAGAAACCTCACCACCACCAGCATGATCCGACACATGGCATCCAAGCACCGTAGTAAGTGGGAGGAACGCCTGGATCGCCCACCTGTGTCTGCAGGCCACACCACTGCCTCCTCTTCCCCTGTTTTCGGTGCCGGCCAATCGCCTGTCGAAGGCGCAGGCCCGCATACCTCCCGCCCTGCACCTGTACCATCTGAAGCACCATCAGCGACCACATCCACTTCCCTGTCCCAGCACAGCGTCCAAATGTCGTTACCCCAGGCATTTGAGCGCAAGAGAAAGTACCCAGCCACCCACCCACAGGCCATAGCACTAACCTCACACCTTTCAAAATTACTGGCCATCGAAATGCTGCCATTTAGGCTTGTGGACACTGAGTCCTTCCGCAGCCTGATGGCAGCAGCTGTCCCTCGGTACGCGGTCCCCAGCCGCCACTACTTTTCCCGGTGTGCCATCCCCGCATTACACCACCATGTGTCCCGTAACATCACCCGTGCCCTGACCAACGCAGTTACTGGGAAGGTCCACTTAACGACTGACACATGGACAAGTGCTTGTGGCCAGGGACGCTACATTTCCCTGACGGCACACTGGGTGAATGTCGTGGAGGCTGGGAGCGACTCGGACCCTGGGATGGCACGGGTGCTACCCACGCCGAGGATTGCGGGCCCTACCTCCATCAGGGTTTCAACCAGCACCTACGTTATTGGCTCCTCCTCCTCCGTTTCCACCTCCGAATTCTCTACACACACCGCCACTCCCCCATCAGCCAGTAGCTGGAAGCAGTGTAGCACTGCAGTGGGGAAGCGTCAACAGGCCGTGCTGAAGCTGATCTGCCTTGGGGACAAACAGCACACGGCCTCAGAGCTGTTGCAGGGGATTAGTCACCAGACCGAGCAGTGGCTCTCGCCACTCAACCTGCAAGCAGGCATGGTTGTGTGTGATAATGGGCGTAACTTGGTGGCGGCTTTGGAGCTCGGCAAGCTCACACACGTACCATGCCTAGCGCATGTATTTAATTTAGTGGTGCAGCGATTTCTAAAAACCTACCCCAATGTGCATGATCTCTTGACCAAGGTGCGCCGCGTGTGTGCACATTTCCGTAAGTCATCAACAGCTTCGGCCGGCCTGTTGAAGCTGCAGCAGCGCTTACAATTGCCAGCTCACCGGCTGCTGTGTGACGTGAGCACGCGCTGGAACTCCACCTTCCACATGTTGGCCCGGCTTTGTGAGCAGCAGAGGGCAGTAGTGGAGTACCAGCTGTTACACGGTCGTCGCCTCTCCGTTCAACTTCCTGTAATCAGAAGTGAGGAGTGGGAATGGATGTCAGACCTCTGCGAGGTTTTACGCAATTTTGAGGAATCGACACAGATGGTGAGCGGCGATAACGCTATTATCAGTGTAACCATCCCACTTCTGTGTCTACTGAAACGCTCGCTGCTCACAATTAAAACCGACGCTTTGCATGTGGAAGAGGTGGAAATGGGGGAGGAAGAGCTTACACAAGGTGATAGCCAGAGCACCCTCACTTCGTCTTCTCAGCGACAATTGGAGGAGGCGGAGGAGGAGGAGGAGGAGGAAGACACGGTTGCCTCCGCTACAGAGGGTAGCCATGGAACTTTAGTTCCATCTCTTCAGCGTGGGTGGGCAGAAGAGGAGGAAGAGTATGAGGAGATTGAGAGTCAGCCTCCTGGTGAGGACAGCGAAATCTTGACTGTTGGTACTCTGGCACACATGGCTGACTTTATGTTAGGCTGCCTTTCCCGTGACCCACGCGTTGTACGCATTTTAGACAACACGGATTACTGGGTGTTCACCCTTCTGGACCCCCGCTACAAAGAGAATTTCTCATCTCTCATTCCTCCGGTGGAGAGGACAAGCAAAATGGTGCAATACCAGAAGGTTCTTGTTGAAAAATTGCTCCAAAATTTTCCATCTGACAACGCTGGCGGCAGAGTACGTGCTACCTTGGCCAACCGAGAAGGGGAGAAAAGGGGAGCACACAGCAGTTCCGAGAAAGGCAGGGCAACACTCTCCAAGGCGTGGGACACCTTCATGACACCCCGCCAGCACCCTCACCCTGATGCGCAGCCTAGTGTCACAAGGAGGGAAAAGTTTTGGAAGATGGTGAAGGAGTACGTAGCAGACCGTGTCAGCGTCCTCAATGATCCCTCTGTGCCTTACAACTACTGGGTGTCCAAGCTGGACACGTGGTATGAACTGGCACTCTACGCCTTGGAGGTGCTGGCCTGCCCTGCCGCCAGCGTTCTGTCTGAGCGGGTATTTAGTGCTGCTGGTGGCATCATAACAGATAAGCGTATCCGCCTTTCCACCGACAATGCTGATAGGTTGACACTTATAAAAATGAACAAGGCCTGGATTTCCCCTGACTTCTCCACTCCACTGGAGGAAAGCCCCGGGGGAACATAAACTCACTTTATATATGTTATTTACAATGATGGGAATACTCTGTATTCCCATTCACCCCTTCCACCCAAAAAACGGGTATATGGTTGACTCTTAATCTTCTCATCCTCCTCCTCCTCTTCCATATGCCCTGGGATATAATTTTTATATAGGGCCAGCTCACCAGCGTGCCCTGGGATATAATTTTTATATAGGGCCAGCTCACCAGCGGGCCCTGTGATATAATTTTTATATAGGGCCAGCTCACCAGCGGGCCCTGTTTGCCAATTTTTATATAGGTCAGCTCACCAGCGGGCCTTCTCATATAATGTTTTATTGGGTCAGCTCTCTAGCGGGCCCTCTCATATAATGTTTTATAGCGTCAGCTCACTAGCGGGCCTTCGCATATAATGTTTAGGATGGTCAGCTCTGCAGCAGACCCTCACCCATAATGTTTTAGATGGTCAGCTCAGCGCACGTTTCCCTCTTAATCATGGCCTCAGTTCTGAAAATCAAGGAAATTTTTGGGAGAATTTGCCTCTGCGCACGTTTCCCTCTTAATCATGGCCTCAGTTCTGAAAATCAAGGAAATTTTTGGGAGAATTTGCAGATGATATACAAGTAAATATACAGCAAATATTGTTTGGTAACAATTTTTCGCCTAAAGTCGTTTTTATTTTCCTTTTTGTGTGTTTTATGGTCAGTCTGTAAAAATGGCGTACTACGGGCGAAAGATCGTTCCCAGCAGCGATGTTGGAGTCCAAGGTGCATCCAGACATCCTCCCTATGCTGTCCCTGAACCATTTCTGTAGTGTTTCCATCTTTTTCTGCCCTTTTCCTATGGACCAGGCACCCTCCCCTCATCAGAGCAGGGGGTGCCTGGTGTAATGCTCGAGTCCTCCCATTGACTTCAATGGGGCTCGGATGCTCGGCCGAGCACTCGAGCCTCAGGGGGTGCTCGGTCAGAGCACCCGAACATCCGAGCATTGGGGTGCTCGCTCATCACTAGTTATTACACCTGAAAGGTGTTCTTTTTCAAATCAACCTGCTGGCAACAGCACCAATGGGTGTCCAAAAGGCACCTGCATAAACTGCAGTTCTCTAAATAGTAACAGCACTGCCTAGTGGCCAGAACAGAAACTGCAGTTTAATGAAAAAGTGATAAAAACATGTTTGAGCTGTAAAAAATGTATTTAGTAGTTGGGTTCTCCCAGACTTGTCTCACTTTTCTTTTCGTACAAATGGGTTACTACTTCACTAAAATTCAGTCTTTAACGCAGTAGTTCTCAAGCATGTTTTCCCTCAAGGCTCTCCAAACACTTATTTTGTTTCAAGGGATCCCCGAAAAAGTCAAGGGCTTAATGAAGTGAAAATCCATAAATAGGTTTCACAATTGGAATGACAAAAGCAAACATATTCTGTAAAATAATTTCAATACATATACATCTAACAGTCAACACTGAGATTCTTATAAAAGTTTTTCCAGAAATTAAGAGGATGTCTATGGCACGCCTGATTGAGAACCACTGCTTTAACGCCTTAGATGATAGGAATAAGTCTAATGCACTGGTAGATCCTGACATATATGATCTAGCCACTGACTAAGGGAAGTAGATTGCCTGTCTCTTTGGGGGTATTTTAGGTTATGCATACATACCTGGCGCGATGGGTGTACAAATCCATAAGCAGAACTCATATTCTACACTGTGTCCCAGTGTGTGTGTAGGTGTCCCAGTGGGTGTGTATTAATATCCCAGTGTGTAAGTATCCCAATGTTTGTGTGTGTTTTTGTATGTCTTTTTGTGTATAAGTGTTCCAGCATGTCTATGTACAAATGCAAATATTCTAGAGTGTATGTACAACTTCCATTGTGTGTAAACTTCCCTGATTGTGTTTGTATGTGCACTTGTCCCCTCTGTATGTGTGTCCCAATGTATTTGTGTGTGTGTGCGCAAGTGCCCTATTGTGTGCATGTGTAAGTGCCCCAGTTTGTGTTTTGTAAAAGAGTGTGCGTGTTTGTGTTCAGGGGGGTGGTATGTGCTGGAAGTGCTTGTGTTTAATCCTCGGTTTGTCTGTAATGTGTGTTAAATCTTTGCGCACTGTAATTTTTGAATGAAACTCTGCAAGCTCAGACTATCTTTCCTGTATACACGGTTGGCTTGTTCCTCTGAAAGTTCCTCTAACCTCCTCCAAACCACCCTAAAGCTCACTAGCTATGCTTGTCAGCTTTAATGTGTAGTGAGAAGTTTTCCTTAAAATAGGCCCTGCAGGGCTGCATAAAGAGAAACTGTCATGCAGAATAAACTTCATTTGAATGGAAAGAACATTATATTTGCATGTACATTGCCCAGTTGATTTTTTTGACTAATTTGTAGTTTGAGATATGTGTATGTTAACAGATATTACATTATTTTATTAACAAATTTTCATCTTTCAGATGACACTAGCCCTTCATTTCACTGCTATGCTTTAGACATATCTTCTTCCTAGCTGATTAAATGCTGAGTGTTAAAATTTATTTTTTGTATACACACAAGTGTATGGGGAGAGAGAGAGGCCCACAAAAAATGGAGTATAAGGTAGTAAAAATATTTACAGTTTGTGTGTTTTAACAAAGGGTCCTAGCAGGAAAACAACTTTCCAGATATGGCCTGTGAATAACTTCCTATAGGTCAATGGTGATGTCAGTAGTGACAGTGTAAAGCCACAGGATGCTCTCTAACCTGAGCTGCCCACACCTGGGCTGTCTGAAAGAAAAAAAAAACTTTGGGTGTAGTGACAAGGAGTGGTGAGCAGGTATAGGCAAATTATTTCACCTGAAAAGTGAAACTGGCAAAAAATGGCACTAACCACCATGTGAAAAATTTCCCCATGAATTCAGCATTTTCCCCTCCTTTGTCATTGTGTTTAAAGGGATAGTAATACTTAAAATGTAAAAAAAAATATGTTGTAGGGTTTATCCCCCTGAGTAAAACAAGAGTACTCCCACTGCTGAGAGGTGTTTTATTCAAAAGTTATTAATTTTCAAAGTTGAATTTTTTAGGTGCAATATCACAGTGGCCTGAAATTGTACAGTGGCGCTTTTGCTACACCATCCTATGGAGATTTATGGTCAACTGACCAGAGTTGTCCATAGGATCGTGTAGCAACAGCGCCACTGTACAATTTCAGGCCACTGTGATATTGCACCTAAAAAATTCAACTTTGAAAATTAATAACTTTTGAATAAAACACCTCTCAGCAGTGGGAGTACTCTTGTTTTACTCAGGGGGATAAACCCTACAACATATTTTTTTTTACATTTTAAGTATTACTATCCCTTTAAATCAGTGATAAGAATTAATTTTTTCCCAATGTGTAGATTTTTTCTTGTACTCCAACCATGATAGTATAACATATATATTTTGTAGACTGATACACCAGACATCCAAGAGACAAGAACAGTTTCCTTAATGCTCACTCTTACATGAGCCAAAAGAAGAGTGACAAGATATAGTTAAATGTGGTGCTACTGCACCCAGGTAGCAGCTGCTGTGCAGTACAATTTATCCCTTATTTCCAGCTGCTGATTATGAAATTAACAGGTTTATTTTCATTCTGTATTGTAAATAACATTGGAAGAGAGAAAGTAGCTGCTGAGATTTTGACACTACCCACAGGTAGATAGACAAGTAAAAAGAGGAAGAAGCAGTTGCAGCTGCAAGGAGTAGGTGTGGTACAGTAGACAGTGACAGAGAGGGGCAGTTTATGGAAATAAACTTTAGACTCATGATAGGTGACAGAGACAGGCAAAAACTTATACATGAACTGTGACTAAGGCCAATAGTGACAGATACTAGAGAAAGAAACATACACGATACGATATTTTGACATCACTCCGTACACAAACAGTTCTGCTGTGTATTTTACTGTAAAAATCAACACTACTTTGTCTATGTCCTATGTCTAGGGGCAGGGGTATGGGGAAAAGAGTATGAGGCGTGCAGGGAAATGTTAATAAATTGGTAGTCCAAAAACTGACTGTGGCTATTGTTGCTGCAGTGTGTACAATAAATGAGAATGATGCTCCTCCCCCTCAGGAGGCTGTTTGTACAAGTGACTTGAAAAGTTCCACCACCAGCGGTATTAGTAATAAACTATTCAAAACCTTCCATCACCCAATCACAAACAGTATGGTTGAGTAAGCAGCAACACAGCTCATCATTAACATACACACACCTAGATATGATGAGTGTTTCTAATGCTTTGGAAGTGCAGCACCATTGACTCTTACTGCTATTACAGGTTCTAGCTCCTGTATTAGAGGAACTCTTCAGTCTTTGAAACCTACAGTATAGAGATACCCCACTGACAATCCAAAAGCTAAAGATGCTGCAATCTGTTATCTGGGTATAAGACGTGTGCATGGGGAAGCATGATCCCATTCCATCCTCATTAAGATTCCCCCTGAAGCACGACCACGGGTCTGATTGGGAGAGAAACTAGCAGCAACATGTCAAAAGAGGAACATCTAGCAGCAGTAGAAGCACTTCTAAACGTTCACTGGGCTTAGGGGCACATAATAGTAGTGTTGTAGATATATCAGAGAGTTGGCCAAAATGTTCTTAATTTACAATAATACCCATGGCTCCTGCTGCTGATCTGCAAATACAAAACATGGAGGAGTGTGACTCTGAGTTTTTTGGAAGAGTCATAGAGGACCCACACCTGCTGCTGTCATCATCTCCACTGCCACAAGTCATGTTGTTAAAGCAATAAAGTTACATAAGTCGTCTGCTATGTATTGCCAAACCACACTTACTGAGTTCTTAGAAAGGAGTCAAAACCTCAAGAAAAATAATCCAAATGTGGAAAGCTTGCTAAAAATTTTTTTTTTTAAATTTAAACAGAGGTTTTAACCCCTTAAGTACCAGCGGCGCACACACGCGGCGGTCACTTAAGGACCACGGAGCATTTTTTTTTTTTAGCTCAGCCAATTCCGGACTCCCCGAATGGCTTGCAGCAGCGCGGGGAGGCCGGAATTCCATGACATACAGTACATGTACATCCTTGGTCCTTTAGGGACGTCAACTTCATGATGTACATGTACGGCATGGTTCATTAAGGGGTTAAAGAACGAATATCATGTGTTGTACCCTGCTGGCTTCTGCAGTTTTTCAAGGAAGTCTGTGCCAGAGTTGTACAAGCAGCTGGTTAGTGTCATGGGAAAACAACAAAGACAACTTTCTAACAATATTTTAAAGGCATATGTTGCTGTATGAAAAATGGCAAAGTTCTCATGATAAATATATTGGCAGTGGAGAAAAGGCAGACATTTTGTATATTTTTTAAGGCCAGGAATTTTTTGCCCATACCTAAAGACAAATTAAAAAGGAGAAGAAAAGTGATATTTACATGCTCTGCAATAAAAATAACAACTCATGTTTTCTATACCACCCCTGTAAAATTAGCCCATTGTATTAGGCATGAAAGCTTAAAAAGGAGTGAGTCCTTGCACATTTTTTTGAGGTGGGACTGCATAACTAGGCCTTACGCTGCAGTAAATCAACTGTACCATAGGGGGAACTACTAATTCACATTCATGTAACCCTTTGAATGCCAATGCATTGCAACGTGTTGCAAACCCCTCTGGCACTCAAAGGGTTCAAATTTTTTAACCTGTTTGTTGATTCCAGCATTCAAGCAGGGCCAGCTTTTCCAATAGGTAGAGCTGACCCTCAGTTGTACTGCCATACCCTCATTGTGATTTGTGGGTGTGACCAGAGCCTTTTCAAGTTCCCTGCACCAGTCTTTCAGCCCTTGCCAGTCTATTATTTAACCCCTTAGATCAGTGGATCTCAACTCCTGTCCTCAGGACCCACTAACAGGCCAGGATTTCATGATTTCCTTGTTAGGACACAGGTGAGTTAATCAATGTGAATGAGCCTCTGATCACCACACCTGTGCTCTAGCAGAGAAATCCCTAAGTCCTGGCCTGTTAGTGGGTCCTGAGGACAGGATCTGAGAACCACTGCAATAGAGATCACCAACACACTGCAATGCAGTGAAGATCCCTGTAGCAACCAAGGGGTTAAAGCCTCTCTCTTTCTTGCTTGTTATAGGCCAGGGTATTTTCTGTGCCAGAAAACAGTGGATCAGACTGTGGGTGGGGTCATGTGAGCAGTGGGGTTGTGGCCATGGGTGGAGCAGAGGGCACTGAGATGCCAATCCAGCACTGCATTCAAGGCATTAAAAAGCACCTTTTAAATCAATGGGATTTTTGAAAATATTTGGAAATATTTATTTCTTCCCTATGTTGTAGTTGGTTGGCTCCAGAATTGCTCATCTTTAGGTTCCTGTTTTCTTATGTATATAAAGCCCAGTGCGTTTACAGATAGGACTTAGGAAACTGGGAGCATGAGTTAGACATGGAACTGCTCTCTCGACTGTTTAGTTTTATAAGCTAATGCCTCTTTTCCTTAAACTACACATTTTATTACTTACATCTGTACCATTTCTCAAAGAATTTATCCAATTTCATCTCAAATTCCTCTAATGAATGGACCGTCACTGCTTCTTGTGAAAACAAATTGAAAAATCTTATTGCCTGCTTGGATTGTCAATGTGAAGCATTCTTTGGCCAGTTTTGCTTGACTTCGTGTGCACACATTTCAGTTCTGCTGACAAGCCTTCATACGTTTCTGATAATATTCCATTTATATATCTGTAGATTGTAATCATATCCCTTTTCATTTTCTCCATGGAAAATATAAGCCAACTTTTCACCAAATAAAACAATGAAATTCCTTCTCAACGTACTTCGGAGACCTGTTCCAAACCTCAGGCTAAAGAGTTTGCTTATTGACATTTTTTCAGGTCTTCTAAAATTGATTAAACCCTTTGGATGCTAGAGATCTCTGCAATGCAATGCTGGTTGTAAACCAAGAGGAAGCGTTTGTTGGATCCTCAGCTTTTGGGGATTACAACTAACTTGGTAGGGAATTATGGGAATTGTAGTTTCCAAAAGCTGGTGAACATGATGTTGTCTACCCCAGTTGAAAACCTTTAATTTAACCCCTGTAACCTTTTGCAGATTGGATAAAATGAAAAAAGTTGCTCTATTATCCGCTCAGAACCTGGCACATAAGCTACTTAAATATTCTACTCTTGTCCACTAATACCCTGATGTGCAGTCATACGTCTTGTCTTACTCTTTTAACCTCAGACTCTTACACTCAAGAAGCTTGGTTTACTTATACACTGAAACACAATCAGCTTGGTTCACTCAGACCTTGACACACAGTCAGCTTGGTTCACACATATCCCTTCAACAAAATCAGCTGGGTTTACTCAGAATCTGACATACAAGCATTTGATTCACTTAGATTCTCACACTCAATCAAGTTGGTTCTCTCAGACCATGACACAGAAGAAGCTTGGTTCACTCAGACCCTGATATACAAGTAGTTGGGGTTCACTCAGACTTCTTTACAAAATCAGCTTAATTCACTCAGACTCTGACATACAAGCAGTTTGGCTCATTTACTCAGAGGCAACTTCGTTCACTTAAATCCTGTTCCACATTTGTCTGCTCAGAACATGACACAGAAGCAATCAAGCAACGTAGTCATTATAGTCTTGATATGTCAGATCCTGGCAGACAGGCGGCCTGATTCTCTCAGTCTTTCTCACTCACACCATTACAAACAGGCAGCAGATTCCTCTACTTGTCCTCTCAGGCTTGTCCATTCATCTCCTGGCACAGAGGCAACCTGAATGTCTGTGTTGCCCACTCATATACTGGCACACATGCAGGCTAATTTTTTGCTCACTTGTAAACTGGATAACAAGTAGTGTGACTGTGACAGTCTTACCAGTTCATACACTGGCACATGACCTGCCTTATTGTCATAGTCTTTTACACTCATATCCTGGCAAACAAGCAAGACCCTTGTCTCTGACCATAATGCAAAGCCTATGCAAAGTGCTAGTCAGAGATGCTCAACTAGGAACTAGCCTACCCTCAAATTAATGATGCTCTAAAGAATAAGTATCCTACCCAGGGTGCATTCTCTTTTAGCTCACTAGTGCATTTCACAGAGAGGAAATATCCTAAAGCACATCATACTGATCCCACCAAAAGGCAGTCCAGCCATGAAGTGCCAGGCAATTCCTCTTTGAACAAGGGAAGCAGCCACCCCCAGATGCATAGTTTGGTCTTGTTGGGTCTCATCAGTGAGGTGCAGCTGATCACTCTAGGCACTGTGAGCAAGGGGTCCACGTCTGGATTACCCTGTTACCGTTAGGGTGACTAATCCCAAGGGTAATTTGCATATGCAAAGTGCTAGTCAGAAATGCTCAACTAGGAACAAGCCTGCCCTCAAATTGATAAGGCTCTATAGGATAAGTATCCTACCCAGGGTGCAATCTCTTTTAGCTCACTAGTGCTTTTCATAGAGAGGAAATATCCTAAAGCACATCATACTGATCCTATCAAAAGGCAGTCCAGCTATGAAGTGTCAGGCAATTCCTCTCTGAACAAGAGAAGCAGTCAGGCATCTCACTGTCGAGGCACAACAAGGCCAAAACGTACGTCTGGGGTTGGCTGCTTCTCTTGCTCAGAGAGGAATTGTCTGGCACTTCATGGCTGGACTGCCTTTTGGTTGGATCAGTATGATGTGCTTTAGAATATTTCCTCTCTGTGAAAGGCACTAGTGATCTAAAAGAGATTGCACCCTGGGTAGGATACTTATCCTATACAGCCTCATCAATTTGAGGGCAGGATCGCTCATAGTGGAGCATCTCTGACTAGCTCTTTGCATAATGCAAAGCCTGCCTTGTCTATTCAAATCCAGGCAAGCACAGTTTGGTTGTCTGAGACTTGTGTATTCAAACCTTGACATGCAGCAGCCTAATTGTTTAAAGGAGAACTAACACCACTGAATAATACCCCCCACTTACCTTTCAATGGCCAAAAAATCATAAAGTTCCCTATAGATTTTGCCCTTGCACATTTATTCAAGCGGTAACACTTTCAATGAGTTGTGGATGTCAGGTCCATGGAGGCGGACATGACAATTGCTGGCAGTTTTCTAGAATTGAGATAGGCAGAGCATTTGAACCTATTTAACCCTTTAAGGACCAGAGGGGAGTACCAAGTTTTGAGAAGCGATACACTGCATACCCTTCTGATTAAGAAGGGTAAGATTATGATGTGCAGTAAGCACAGTATGATATCCTCTTAGCAACAGACATGTCCCCCTCGATTCACATGACATCCATGTCTGATCGAAGATGATACCTCTTCATCCATTGATCAAGGGAAAAAATTCATAGCTGCCATTAGGATTTTCTGGTCATAGTAAGATAAGTTGGAGGACAATTATTAGCAGGTGTCAGTTCTCAGTTATGCCTATACCACCAATACATTGACTGTCCGTGTCCCTGCTCAGATAGACCTCGATGCACAGGCATCCTGGTTACCTCACTCTTGTCCTCACAGATCCTGACACACAAACAAACTGATTGGCCCATATTTATAAAAGCTAACTGGGGTTATTCAGGACTAAACCAACTGCAATTAAAAATCCCTATTAAATTAAACTGGGCTTTTAACCATTTAAGTGCCATTGAGACCTCACTGGCATTCAAAGGATTAAAAATATTTATTCAAGAGAATGGGAATCTAGGAATTTTTACCTGTCCCTATGGTGCAGTTGGTTTACTCCAAAATAACTCCATTTTGTTTTTATAATATGGGCTATTAGGGGAGATTTATAAATAGCATTCTTAGTGTACAGTTAAGAACTGTCACGAACGTTCACAACTTCAGGTCATATTTATAAAGAAATAACATCACGTTTATAAATATGTCTGAGGATTTTCTGAGAAAATTCACAACTGAGAATAGTATTTTCACAAACATAGCTGTCATTATATACTTTCATTAAGGACAGGTTACAACTGGCATTAAGATTTAATAATTAAAACTGCCTTTATTTTTGGCACAATTAGCAAATTTCATTATAAATACAATGTGACATGATTCTTACGGTATTTGAACAAAACCATTTCGACTCCATTTTTCAAGAAAGTTGACTGACTTTAATTAACACTTAGCGAATGTTTATAAATATCCTTGGGTCTCTTTATGCCAATTTTACAGACATTTTCTTTATAAATCCAGTGTTATATTTCTCCCCCCACTGAGGGAGATTTATAAAAAACATTCTCACTACTTTTTAAGGAACTGTCCTTGAAGCATGGCAAGTGGAGATAACGTCAGGTCTGATTTATAAATGATTAAAGGCATTTTTATAAACGTGGCATTAGTATAATGATTTTAACTCCTGGAATAGGAGAAGGAGCTAGATGGTAATTCGTTCTGCAATTTCCTTTGTCGTAGAAATTTTAATTACTGGAGATCCAGGTCTATATTGAGTAATTTCAAAGAGATACACTGGCTCTTTCAACTCTCAGGGTGTAGCAACCACCAAAACACTGCACCCCACAAACGAAGAAATAGAGATTATCACTTTTAAATTTGAGTTTGGCGCTTGTGGACTGCACAACCAGGTAATCCTGATGTCAAGAGGGATCGCTGCTGTCTTGGAAGTTGAGGATATTGGGAGCTGCAGTCCAACAACAGCTGGGGAGACATGTTGCCCGCCTATACCTTTTAAGAATGTTAATTTGACATGTATGTAGGTGGGGTTTTCATGTCAACATTCACAGCTGCGTTCTGATTGTCTCCTGAAGCCCATAGCACATCACTGTGACTGCAGAGCAGTGTCAGTTGCAGAGAAAAGGCAGCAGAAAACAGACATCACCAGCTTCTCCTTGGGGCAATAAATAGAAAGAAGTGAGAAGACTGAAGAGAAGAAGAAAGAAAAGAAGAAGAAAACAGCAGCGATCCCTCTGGACATCAGGATTACCTGGCCATGTGGAGTCCACAAGCGCCAAACTTGAATTTAACAGTGATTCATTCATGAAATGCTTAAAAGGATAGTAATACTTAAGATGTAAAAATATGCTGTAGAGTTTAATCCCCTGAGTAAAACAAGGGTACTCCCACTGCTGAAAGTTGTTTTATTCAAAAGTTATTACAGCTCAAACATTAATTTTTTAGGTATAGTATCACACTGGTCTGAAATTTGTAAAGTTGTGAGGTTGCTACACCATTCAATGGAGATTTATGGTCAACTGACCAGAGCTTTTCATAGGCTGGTGTAGCAACAGCGCCACTGTACAATTTCAGGCCACTGTAGTATTGCACCTAAAGAAATAAAGTTTGAGCTGTAATAACTTTTGAAAAAAACACCTTTCAGCAATGGGAGTACCATTGTATTTCTCATTGGGATAAACCCTACAACACTGGTTTTTATAAAATTTTAAGTATTACTATCCCTTTAAGGACAGGGTATATCTGGCGAAAATTGTGGCGCAAAATTGTCTCAAGTACTGACATTTCTTTATAAATTATTTACAAAACTCCTTACAAATGTCGCTACTCCATTTTACACAAAAATACTTCAAGGCGTTCAGTGCTCTTAAACTGGCGTTATTATGGTTATAACTATCGGGCATTCTGTTACTACCATTTTAACACTTATTTTTGCTTAGCTCCACTTTTATAAATCTCCACCATTGTTCCTTGTCAAGTTCTAAGGATATCCCTAATTATGCACAGTTAGATTAATCAGAATAACTGAGTCATTGATTATTCAGCTGAAGTCAAGCAGGGGCATCAGGAAATCCTCCTGACCTGTGGGTTTGCCCTGAGGACTAATGTTGGGAAACACTGCCTTAGGGGAACAAATCAATCTGAGTTATACAGTAGGCAGTGAAACCCTTGCCTGTCTCAGATATGCTGAATATAGTGCAAAGCTTTATGTAACCTAAGAATCATATAATGGGTTATTATGCCAAGTCATTTAAAGGGACAGTAAATATTTATAACATGACTTTTTTAATATGCATATACAATATTTTACTGGACTTTTAGCTCTTCTTATTTTTTAACACTTAACTAAGTTTTCCTTCAAAATGCTAATTTTAACATTATTGTCCCTTTAACCCTTTGGATAATAGAGACATCTACACTCAATCAATAGCAATGCTGTGGATATATCGCTTACCTCCAAGGGATTAATACATAGAGGCTTGTGCACTTAGATATTGGAGCAGTTCTAGGGAATATCAATTGCCTACAGAAGAAAATAAAATGTCCTCAAATCCCCATTTAATTAAGTAGGGTTATAAAAGGAACACTAGCACAAAAAAAAAAAAAAAAATGAAATAAGGTGATATATCTTTAAATATCATGCACTTTTGCTAGCATATGTAAAAAAATATCAATATGCTACAGCCTTAACCCTCTGAGTGCCAGAGGAGTACACAATATATTGCCTTGCAATGTGTTGCGTACACCTCTGACACTCAAAGGGTTAAAATAAACCGTGCTGTTCAGAAAGCATTTATGTAATGTTGTTGGTGCTGCTTTGTATTGAGACAAATAGAAATGGAAACAATAGAAAACAAAGACTGTTCTTTTAAACGTTCTAATTTAAACTGTTGCTGTCAACCTAAGGCATGTCCAGTCTGTTTTACAGATTATTAAAATCTTCCTATATGTATGTTGCACTAGCTATTTTACTGTAAAATACATTGTTTTGAGAAACTAACCCTTATGTTTTAGTAGAGCAGTGTGACACTTTATGCTAATTCCCTGCACAGTATGCTAATTAATTCTGTTCTAGACCAGACTCACCATTCACTGTACTATTAGAAACATAAAACTTTCAGGATTAAACCCTGTCACTCAGGGTTTGACCCATATCTCATAGTATCAAATTGAAGGGCCAGAATCACAGGGTGAGAGTCCTGTGTTACATACTACATGATCTGCACCAATGAACTGCTTATTTTGTTTGGGAATTAAAGCCATTTGTAAAAGAGATAAAAGCTCTGCTTGTCTAGTGTATGTTTAAGCTCTGAAATCTTTAAGGTGTAGCATGTTCAGGGTTCCTTGTCCATGCCAGGACAGTCACCGGTCCTTTACGTCTGAACAGGCGTGATGGTCTTGGCACGTCACCGGTCATTAAGGGGTGAGATCCAATCACTGTAAGGAACATTTGTTGTGTCCTCGATCGGGGTGAAGCACTGGACCAGTATGGCAGATTATGGTGCATGGCATCCTATTAAAAAAAAAAATGAAATAAGGTGATATATCTTTAAATATCATGCACTTTTGCTAGCATATGTAAAAAAATATCAATATGCTACAGCCTTAACCCTCTGAGTGCCAGAGGAGTACACAATATATTGCCTTGCAATGTGTTGCGTACACCTCTGACTCTCAAAGGGTTAAAATAAACCGTGCTGTTCAGAAAGCATTTATGTAATGTTGTTGGTGCTGCTTTGTATTGAGAGTTAATGTGAAAGACGGGTAATAGACTGTGATTAGTGTCCACTGTTTTTGTAGTCAGAAAGGCTGTTGTCTTATCTCATCCCAATAGCACATAATCCTGGATAACCAATGTAAGCCATAAAAACCAGGGAAAGGCAGGAATGGATGCTCCCTGAGACCATATATAAGACTAGATTTTTAGGTCTCAGAAAATAAGGACATTTACAAACACTAAAGACATACAATGTATTTAAATGTATATAACCAGAATTTATTTTAGGTGTTAAGTTTCCTTTAACTCCTTGAATGCTAGAGAGGTCTCTAAGCAAATAAATGCATTCGGTACCTTTCAGGCTCTCAAAGGGTTAAGGCCCCATTTTAATCAATGGTGATTGCTTATTTGTTCCCTGTAGTGCAATTGGTTTGCCCCACAAATTAGTTTATTACCCTCCTGAACAGTCGATTTTGTGTATCAAGGGTTAGAAAATGAGGCATTACATTTTATGCACAATTGTTTTCTTTAAGACATATTCTTTTTTTTTTTGAAATGTTACAATAAAATTTGCTAGGCCACATAATCTGTAAGTAGAATATTCATTTGCATAAGAATTAATTTCGTTTTATTGACTATACCAATGCAGTCCTGTTCCCTGTGGCAATGAAGTGGCTGCTTTCGTTATAGGATTAATAGAGCATAAACCTTTTGAAAAAGATGGTGTCCATAGAGCATTGGTATTTTGTTTAACAGAATTGCGTTCTCTGGCTATAAAGATGGGACCTTTATTTTTTAAATAGCATTATCCCATACTAACTTAATATGCTTAGATGCTTCCAGCTGCACAAGTAAAAGCATAGCAGGTGTCTGAATGAGTGGATTCACTCATTACCCAGAATCCTTGTCCACAGAATAACATACATGACATGTAGAAATAGGATATATTAAACACATTTAGAGATGTGGGATAGACAGACATTTGAACTCTTGAAGGGTTAGGCACTAAGGAGTAATAAAGAGGTAATAATGTGGAGGACTTCTTCGGTGATATCTATTCTCAATGTCTTATGTTATTATATGGAACCAATGCACTAAAATCTATAAAGGTGGAGACATTTTAGTGCATTGGCTCCATAGAAAAACATAAAACTGGAAAACCCATCCTCACTTTATCACCTACTTATGATACCATAGTGCATCTCTCCATTGGGCTTCCTATGTTTGCTGTGTACTGTAATGCATGGAAGTTTCCATAATTTAATATTTCTGTTTCTGATACATCTCTCCAACCAGGGAAGTTAGGGGCATAACTAGCCTTTCACCTTAAAGCGACAATAGTGACCATGTTATTCAAATTAAAAATACAAAACAAAGAATGTTCTTTTAAACTTTCTAATTTAAAGTGTGCCTGTCAGCCTAAGACATGTACAGTCTGTTTTACAGATTATTAAAATCTTCCTATATGTATGTTGCACTAGCTATTTTACTGTAAAGTCCATTGTTTTGAGAAACTAATCCTTATGTTTTGGTAGAGCAGTGTGACACTTTATGCTAATTCCCTGAACAGTATGCTAATTAATTCTGTTCTAGACCAAACTCACCATTCACTGTACTATTAGAAACATAAAACTTTCAGGATTAGACCCTGTCACTCAGGGTTTGACCCATATCTCATAGTCTCAAATTGAAAGGCCAGAATCACAGGGTGAGAGTCCTATGTTACATACTACATGATCTACACCAATGAATTGATTATTTAGTTTGGGAATTAAAGCCATTTCTAAAAGAGATAAAAGCTCTGCTTGTCTAGTGTATGTTTAAGCTGTGAGATCTTTAAGGTGTAGCATGTTAAGGGTTCCTTGTTCATGCCAGGACAGGTACAGGTCCTTTACGTCTGAACAGGCGTGATGGTAATGGCACGTCACCGGTCATTAAGGGGTGAGATCCAATCACTGTATGGAACATTTGTTGTATACTCGATCGGGGTGAAGCACTGGACTAGTATGGCAGATTATGCGATCGGGGTGAAGCACTGGACCAGTATGGCAGAATATGGTGCATGGCATCCTATTAAAATGTCACCTTCTATCTGATGACCCTCAAAAGGGTGACACCAGAATGTCGCCTGAGTCAAAAGGGCAACGTCAGAATGTCGCCTGCATAAAAGGAGAGTTATCTACGGTAAATGTCACCCCAAAATCATTTGCCCGATTGACACACATTATTAATTATTTCTTCTTTCTAGTTTCATCCTGCGGGGTGTGCTGCGTGTGGCTGCAGGCAACCCAGACAGACAGAGGCAATTACTTTTATTGGGGGAATACTGCACCGGCATTGCTGTGAATTGCTCTGGCATGTCACTGCAGCTTCTCTGGTCGAACTAGGGGCGACATTTAGATGACTTTCTTTTTCTGTAGGTGACATTCTGATGTTGCCCTTTTGAGGGTCACCAGGTAGAAGGCGCCATTCTAATAGTAAACCATGGTGCATACCCTCAGCTTGCTTAGAAGGCCTACATCCTATAGTGGATTGAAATGGCTGAAGCTATATATAAATATAGTCTATATAACTGAAGTTCCCCCAATTTATTTTGTATTTCTGGCTGTGGTGCTCTTTTTCTTTGATGTGATTGATCTACCAGCTCAGGGGAGCAGCAGAACATCTCATTCAGAATAATCTGTGTTGAGACAGTTTCAGTATTCACAATATATGTGAATGCTGTGGTTTATTAAATTAGTAACCTATCCAAAATATGAATATGACCAGTATACAAATTGTGGCATGGTCATTTACCTGAACGTTGCTACCCTATGAAGAGTTTTTTTTTTTTTGTTTTTTTTATTAAATAATTGGGAATTAATTACGCCTGGTTTGCTTGAGAATTGCACTTTGGTAGCTTTCTGTGTAAGGCCCTTAGTTGTTATACTTGCCATGTGTTCATCTGGTTTCTAATACAGAGTGGGCAAGTTGTGGCTCATTAGCTGTCATTGGATTACAGTCCAAAAACAGCTGTAGATCATCTTCTTATCCACCTTTATTCTGGTAGCGACAGTCCCTAGAAATAAATGTGCCAATCACTGAATGTATATTTTTCATGCCAGCACAGCTGTTACACTGCCCTGCTCCCTGCTTCTCGCTGTAAAGTCCCAGTGCAGATACCGCTTACTGCTCATGCTTAACCGGTCTAGACAGCTGTTGAACAGGGCCATGGGGTCTTGCGATGTGTAAACATTAAGTGTTTGTTTTCTGTTCATTTTCCACTGCTGCAGTCACCTTAATATACTCTGCTTTTCTAGCAATCACTTCCAGCAGTAGTGTCTCTTAGGGAGGTATATGAAAGAGTAAAGTAAAAGCATTAAACAATGCAACATGCCTTTTTAACGTGCTTTCTAATGATTTGATACAATGTACAATTGCTGAATTGGTCCTAGCAACTCATGCAGAGCCAGATTTACATCTTTGGTAAAGCGCCCTGGGCAAGGCATTCTAGGCAAGACACCCAAGATTTCCTTAGCCCCACCCATGGCCCATGGCTTAAACCTGGTGGCTGAACTGCTATTGGTGCTGCAGGTGTAAAAGACTGGGACCCATTCAGCATTAACCGTCTGAGTGCCTGAGAGATATCCATCACATAGCAGTTCAATGCACTGGATACCTTGCAGACATTCAATGACTAAAGGGCCTGCTGAATGCTGAAATTAGAACATATTTATTACTTGATTAGTTACAGTAAATTCTGGGCCCCAAAAATGATTGGTGCACCAGGGCCCTCATTCACTAGAACCGCCACTGCCTAGTAGAGAAAATACACGTTGTCCTTATGCAGAAAGAAAATGTAAAGTAAGTCTGTAGCAAAATAATTCCTCCATAGGAGAAAAATAGAAGCTCCTCAAATCCCCATCTGCTTAATCCTTTGTGTGTCAGGGGGGTGCTCATTGCATTGATTTGTAATGCAGTTAATACTTCCTTAGCACTCAAAAGGCTTTTGACCACTTGAATGCCACAGAAGCCTTTCTAGCATTCATGAGGTTAAAAGTAACTTTTAAATCAATGTTTTTTTTCTCTTTTCCATTAAATGCAATTGTTTTGTTCCAGAATCACTCCACTTTTTCTTTGTGTATACAGACCTCATTCTAGAAACAGTGGTTCCTAGCACTGACCACAGAGGTGCCTAACAGGCCATGTCATTGGGGTTTCTCTACTTGTACGTAGGTGATTAATTCACTGACTAAGCCTCTGATTAATTCACCTGTACTCGGGCAGGGAAAAAGTAAGGACATACCCTGAGGGCAGGGTTGGAAACGTTAGTCTACAACATGCAAGCACAAAAAAACACTCTTAACCCCTTAGATGACAGAGTGGTCTCCAAGGCAAGGAGTTAAAGGGGCCTTTAGTCTGCAGAAAGCTAGGCTAGAGTCATAGGAGTTGTCACATTCCCCCACAACACACACACAGATATACACTGAACATGATAAATTCCCACCGACTCAACATATTGAGCCATGGTGATGAGCCCATAGACCTTACGGAAGTAGCAGTGAAGTAATAAAAACAAAATAACTTTATTAATGGAAGAACATTTAAAGGAACCTCTGGAATGATCCTTCTGTGAGTCACACCAATGCAAAAATAAAACCAGTAAGAGAAAGGCAGGCTGGTTATGAACCCTCAAGGATATTGTCACTACTGTATAATAATGAGATTATAATTCACATATTATTTCCATAAGGATCCTCTAGGGGAATAACAAAGCTTTGATCCCCAGAGATCTTATCAATGTAGATAACACACAAAAACACATGTAGCGTAACTGAATAAATCATCTTTACAGATATGCAAAGATTAGTAATTGGGATGAGACTTCCAAGCAAACTGTCCTTTGTAATCAAACACACAGGAAAGATATTTTTTTGTTGCCTGTTAGAAAACAGGTAGAGAACACAGTGAAGTGGAAATGTTAACCATGGGCACATTTGGGAACTCCTCGGATTTACCATTTCGATTTATTAATTGGTTACCAGGAATTAAGCATCTTTTTCTGGCTTTCAGAGTTCCTGCCCTGTCCTCTTGTACCTACTTTGCAAGCAAACCGCCCTTTCCTCGCCCTCACCCTTGCCCTTCCCATACTGATTAAGCCAAACCTATTTTACAAGAAGATTCTCTTCATTTGAACTCTCCCATATCTGTTCTTATTTGGTGTCTGGAAGTATGAGGCAACAATGATCTCATGTATGAGCACTGACACAGCAAATATTGAGGCTGATGCACTAAAACAACTGGAACAATTCTGGAGTAAACAACAACTCTCAGCATCCCCTAATGACCAGTCTCCAGCTGGAACTGGTGGGCTTCATCAGCCTGCGAACCCAAGGTTGAATTCACTCATTATCCAATACAAAGTGTCTGCAGCTGCAGGCACCCCAGCATCCTGACATACAGCTCCTAGCTTCCCCTAATGGCTAATGAGTAGCTGTGAGTTGTGGGCACCTCCAGCTCTGAAAACCGAGATTGATTGAAGCCTGACTCAGGAATAGGCCATATCATATATGCCAAGAGCCCAAGTCAGGGTGTATTCAACAGTGGGCTCTTCTGCTGTTGGGAGACATGACTCCCAGCTAGCCAGTGCCTAGCAAGGGTTGCTGTGACACAACAACTGAAGAGCCCACAAATGACAACACAAAGTATTACGCCCTTAGTACATTTCCTTTATTCTTAAGTCAGAGGAAATCAGGCTTGTGCTCAGGGACGGATTTACATCCTAGGTGCCCCCTAAGCAAGGCACCCTAAGCTCCCTTAGCTCCCCCCCATAGCCACAACCCATTCCTCACATGACCCCTACTCACAATCCCATAAATTGTCTATCAATCAAGGTGTTCAATAATAGTCAGTACAGTAACAAGTAAATAGCCAATATAGTAAATTGGCTCAAGGACACTGAGATTGCATAGGACATACTCACAATTCATAAAGTGTGTGTGACCAACACAGATGAGGCACTTCTCAATATTTGCCTTTCTAAGCAGATGCTTTCTTTGCCTAATGGGAAATCTGGCCCTGCTTGTGTTCTCTGGCTGCTGGGGCCTAAAGCTCACAATGCCCCCAACTAGCCAATGGCTGACTTGGATTGTTTTGTGTTGTAGGGCCCAGCAGTATGTGAGGCCACAGCTGACTGTCCCCTGACTTGTATGGAATGTTATACATGTGCTAAGGGCCAAAACTAACACTTTTGGTGAACAGTACAGCAACTCAGTGCTTTAATTCTGTAAAAATGTTTTCAAGGGTACGACAACATTGGCTGTTTTACTTAAGAATGTAAACTAAGGAAATATTTATCAATTCCACTTAAAAAAGTTTTCTTTCTGTAGTTATAAATGATAATTCATTTGGATGTCAAAAAATTAACATTTTAGCATGAATGTTTTACTATGTAGGGCCCATGTATAGAGTAATTTTCATGCAGCTGGCAAAATAAAGGTGCAAATCAGTAAGGGAAAGAGTTATAAAACTGGAGTTATAAAGAAAGTGTCTGTAAAATTGCTGCAAAGATATGTATAAACACCTTGCTCTTTCGAGTTTTTGAAAAGTGGAGTAGAAATGGTCTCTTTTAAATAAGGATTGTCCTTCAACACAAAAGGAAATGCAGTTTTAGTGATTCGAGCTCAAAGGGATAGTAATACTTTGTTTTATCTTTATTTTATTTTTTAGGCATTAAAAAAACCATGAAGAACGATATGTCTTATCTCTCAAACCTTTATAGTTTGAGAGATATTCACAAGCAAAGTTTCCCCTCCCTCCCCTTTTACCTAGTGTAAGCCATCTCTTCTCAGATGTGGAATGCAGTCCATAGACCAGACAGATAACAGCAGGGGACAACCTTATTCCTATGAGAACAATGAAAGCACTGACCCCCTTGACAAGTTTTTCAGGTTTTTCCCTTATCTTAATTGAAGACTGTCCTTCTCTGCAATCTACCTGGACACCTTCCTTCTGCTCTGGCTGAGCAGTGTTACATAAAGGGAATGGGAGGGGTATACTTTATCATTCAATTACTCTTGTACTACAATTCTGACAGCATTGAAATAACACACTCCAAAGTCCAAATAATATGAAGATTAATTAGAGCTGCTTTTATTATGAAACATTACTATCCCTTTAAGGAGGTATAACCTGTATGAGAAAAAATATTCTCTGGTGCAAATTTTCTCAGAATATTCTCAGATAGACATACTTATAAACATGATCTTACTTCTTTATAAATATATCGTTTTGAATTTTAGTGACAATTCTTAAAGGGATAATAATGCATGGAAATACATGCCCCTTCCATTATTCTTCATAATTTTTTTGGTAATGTAGAACTGTATTACATAGTAACATAGTAAATTAGGTTGAAAAAAGACACAAGTCCATCAAGTTCAACCCTTTCCTCATAACCCAGAGAAATGAGAATTATATAGCTTTCCTGCTACCAAATAAGTTAGTCTTGATCAGAGCTTCCTGATTTGCCTACTAATACACAGTATAACCCTGTATGTTTCCTTTTGAAAGAAATGTATCTAATCTTCTCTTAAATGTATCCATTGTAGCCACCATAACCATATCTTTGGGCAAGGAATTCTATAATTTAACAGACCTTACTGTAAAAAAAACCCTTCTTCTGCTGAAGTCTAAACCTCTAATCTCAAGGGGAGTCCCCTGGTCATTTGATCAGTCCTTGGAATGAATAGCTCACCACAGAGAGCCTTGTATTGACCTCTCATATATTTGTACATTGTAATAAGATCTTCTCTTAGTTGTCTTTTTTGTAGAGTAAATAAACCAAGTTTATCTAGTTGCTCCTCATACATCAAGTCCTCCATTCCCCTGATTAATTTTGTTGTTCTTCGCTGTACCTTCTCCAGTTCTAGAATATCTTTTTTCAGAACTGGTGCCCGAAACTGCACTGCATAAAATGAGGTCTTACCAATGATTTGTACAGGGGCAAAGTTATGCTAAAATGACAATACTTTTCGATGTGTAAAGAGTAATTAAATTATAAATAGTCCCCCTCCTGCCATTTTTACCTACGCAGTACTGCTGTCCAAGCTGGCCCAGATGGAGTGTAGCGAGGGACAATCTTCAGTGAGCATAAGGAAAAACCTGCTCTCCTTCGTCAAAAGGGGCAGGGTTATCCTTATGCTCAGAGCAAGAAGATTGTCCCTCACTGCGAGAGTTCTGGTCAAGCGACTGGATTCCACATGTGAGGGGAGGCGGTTTACCATAGGTAAAAGGAGCGGGAGGGAGACTCTATAATTTAATTACTCTTTAACTACACATTGGAAAGTACTGTAATACAGCTCTACGTGACCTAAAAACTATGAAGAATAATTGAAGGGGCATTTATTTTCATGCGTTACTATCCCTTTAAACATACTCATATGTTCAAAGGAAAAGGGGAGACGTTATGGGGCAAACCATTTGCATTATAGAGAGAACTAAAAATTCCCATTAATTTAAATGGGGATTTTGACTCTTTAAATGCTAGAGAGAGGTCTCCAATGCATTATGTTCAAAAGAAAAGTGATGGAGTCAAGCCATTTGCACTATAGGGGAGAACTAAAATGTCCCATTGATTTAAATGGGGATTTTAACCCTTTGACTGCTAGAGTGGTCTCCTGATAAATTAAATGGGGCAAAGCAATAAAATGGAGACCTCTCTAGCATTACGGGGTAAAACAATTTCTATCAAGTGCATGGGTTTGCTCCAAAATAACTCCAGTTATAAAGGACCAAAGGTCCATATTCAGGAAGCTAAAGATGTGCAAACCAACTGCACAATAAGACAATGAGAAATCATAATAATTTAAATGGATCTTTTAATCTCTTGAATGCTAGAATGACCTACACACAGGTTGATGACCTCTAGCATCTAGGGTTAAAATCCCATCTTAAAGGAGCAGTAAACTTTTTTTTCTGAAAACCTGAATGTTATAGAGCTTTTCCTGCAGAGTAAAACAAGGGTCTGACTGCTGTCCATTGTTTTATTCAAAAGTTATAACAGTCCAAATAATCAATAATTGAATTTACTGTGTGTTTACGTCCTGAAAGTTCTGACAGGAAGTTACTTGGCAGTTTCTATCATACTCTATGGAGAATTGTGTCACTGACTTACCTCGCCATTAGAATGTAACAGAATAACTAACTGGAATTTAACCACTAGAGGGCACTGCTAATGTAAAAGAACATGGGTTTAAACTGTAATAACTCCTGAAATATACTTCTCTCTGCAGTGAATGTCCACTTATTTTCCTCAACAGGAAATTCCCTGCAATATATCTTTTTTTTAATACAAAAAGTTTACTTCTCCTTTAATGAGAATTTGGGGATTTTCTAATTGTTCCTAATCCCTATGGTGCATTTGGCTAGCTCTAGAATTGCTCCATTTCTTCTTATTACAAAATGGAACTAACACCTTAAAACATGGGTCTCCAATGTGCTGCCAGTGGCCCAAATGAGGCCCGCCTGTCCCCAGGATGTGGCCCACCTGAGATTTTTATTTTTTAATATTATTTTACCTAATTAACTAGCATACATGGACTAGTCGGCCAGTAAGATCTAACCTCCTGCCTGCCGGTACCATATAGTTCAAGAATATATTTCTGTTAAATATCAGTATTGTCATTGACTGATTAATAAAAAAATCCAAAAAAAAAATCCATATTATTGATTAACTGATGGGCTATTATTCACCATTGTTATCAATAAAAAACAAAAAATAATGCTGCCCTCACACTTATGGGTTTCTGATCATGTTGCCCATGACTGAAAAAATTAGAAGATCCTGCCTTAAAACTACTTAGTTGATTCTGAAAGATTTTTCAATGTTATTTTAGCAACTTTTATTTAAAACAACAGTATTTACCATTTTTATGTTAATTTATTAGCTAGTAGTGGCTGGCATGTCACACAGATACAAACATTGCATACTTCTCTTACTCCCACATACCACTCCCAGCCAGCCAGTACTAGCTACTGTGCATTAAATGACAAATAAGAGAAATATCTACTGAACTATTGCTTTAAATAAAATATGTCCCTTGCTCCCACTCCTAGAGAGTTACGGACATCTTTCCCATTTCAAAGTTAACTTCAGCAAATCTGAAATCCTGAACCTTAATTTACCCTCAGATGAAGATGCAAGACTCGCCGCTCCTTCTCTTTTAGATGGCCCTCTCAGGGCATCAAATATCTGGGTATTATCTTGACGCTGAACCTCTAGGACCTTGTTAAAACAAATCTCACTCCACTTATAACATCCCTCACATCTGATACCTAAGACTGGAATACCCTTTTTATCTCATGGTTCGGGACGGTTAACATATCGAAAATGATTATATTACCGAAAATACTATAGTTTTCAATACGATCCTGGTACATATTCCCCTGTATTTTATCACACAGCTTCAGTGTACAGTAAGCAATTTTATTTATAGATTCTAGAAACCAAGATTGTCTCTTTCTTACCTCCATCTTATCCAAGATGTTGGGGGCTTGAGGGTCGTGGACTTACTGTTTTATTATAATGACTCTACCCTTATCAAGATAACTGACCTTATGTGTATGCCCCCTATGGAATGGGTTGTTTGCTCCTGTTTGCCCTGGGAATCGCTCTCAGCAATCTCTGCTGGTTTGACCCAAAGTCCAATCTGGACAGGTGTTCACAACATGTCATCTTAGGTCATCTCCTCTCCTCCTGGTCAAAACTTAATTCACGCTAATCCTTACTACCCTAACCATCCCCGCACACACCTTTGCCTCACAACCCTGCATTCCCACCTGGCCAGGGATTAGAATCCTTTCTGGTGTGTCATGACTTACAGCTGGGGACTATGGGGGATTTGAGAGGGACTATAAGCCAGTGGCAAAACGTGTTAGGCAATAATATCAAGCTGTTTAAGGGAAAATCTTACCTGAAAGACTACAACATATGATGCCCCTCTCAGTCTGGTGCAATGGATGTTCAATAGTACAGGTTTAGAATATGGAATGTTCATAAGGGATAGAACCAGCACAACTATTGAACTGTTCCAGAATGTGTGTGCAATGACTACTCTGTCACAAAAGGTATATGTAAATGCTATGTTATGAGGATAGTACACCAGCTAGGATAAAGAAGATTTATCCCGATAAAGTGGTACTAGATTCAATCCTCATAATTGAATGAAAACAATGCCAAAATGTCCCATATTTATTAGCACTAGACTGCAATAATGATGACAAATAGAGTAGATGAGCATTGTGGAATACTCTGAACAGAAAGCCAAGAGGGCCAACGTGAGTGCACAAATATTCAACTGCCTTAAAAGGTCTAAAAGATTGGTAACACTGATAAATAAGTCCGGGTTATGCAATGTAATCAAACATTTCTAATAAAGATACAAGAATGCTGTGTGTGGCGACTGACTGAATCCCCAAGTTTGAATGGAAAACATATTATTAGGCCTCAACAGAACATTTAATATCGAAATTAGCTATAATTGCCAGAGATTGTTCTCCATGCTCCAAAAGAAAATCGGGCATCCTAACAATATAGGAGTGCATCATATTGGGTTTATCATTACTGAAGCGTGACATTGAGTTATCATAATAATTAACTATTCTGAAGGGAAATTACCCTAAGTGAGGATAATCAGTACACTAAAGGACTTGTTTACGTGTACTCAAAACAGGGCAAATGTGAAAACAATATCTTATTTTTTTCCCCTCTAAACACGGAATAGAATGCAGAAACAAATACATACCATGAATAAAACTATAGGTTTTCTCAGAGTATACTTAGTGTATAAGTTACAAACAAAGATTGTGAAATATTTCAGCCACTGTTAACGATACTTCTGTTTGTAGAAGCTACAAGTCTTTTGGGGTTAACCCCATATATTGAAACAGCAGCAGTATTTTCTTTTAATAATCTAGCAGTCATGGTATATGACATGCTAAGGGTTGTTTTTATTGTTATTCCTATTGATAGGGTTTAACTTTGTCGTTTTTAATGATTTATAAGGTGGAGTATTAACCCCATCCCGACAATGGACGTACATGTACATCCCACAGAAACTGTCACTTAGTGACAGAGGACGTACATGTACATCCAGGAGGTCATTGAAGGTAATGGGGGAAAAAAGTTCGGCGGGTGTCAAATACTGTCTGCGTGCGTGTGCAGCCGGTCACTAAGGTGTTAATGAGAGCAGTCCAGGCTGTGCTAACAAGGACTTCAGTCTTCTCTCTCTTTTACTTGACTAAAGGTGGAACAAGTAATAAAAGATGCTTTTACAATTTGTCATATCTTCTTTCCAAATCAGTGTTCATTCATGAGACTTGCAAAGTCCAACTGATAGTTAATGTCACAAAGGTCTACCCCTAGCCATAGTCAACACAGCTTAGTTCTGTTTTGATACTCACATATTGTATTCTTATAACTCTGTACAATTTGAGCTTGTCTCGCATATTATACTTTTTGTATTGTATCTCTTTATACCCTCAATAAAGGTGATTTAAAAAAAATGAATAAACAAAATAAAATAAAATATGGCCAATAACATATAGGTGATTCTGAAATATCTTCCAATATCACATCAGGGCTGGATTTACATCTCAGGAGCCCGTAGGCACAGAAATTTGAAGCAACCTCCCCCCCCCGTGGACCATTTGCACTGGATACCTCCACAATGCTCCTAATCTCCATGTTGCCCCCCCATCATCTCCATATTGCCCTCACATTGCCCCCCTTCAGCTCCATATTGCCCTCACAATGCCCCCATCAGCTCCATATTGCCCCATCAGCTCCACATTGCCCCCCATCAGCTCCATATTCCCCTCACAATGCCCCCATCAGCTCCATATTGCCCCCATCAGCTACACATTGCCCTCACAATGCCCCCCATCAGCTCCACATTGCCATCACATTGCCCCCCACCCCATCAGCTCCAACTTGCCCCTACTATCTCCACATTGCCCTCCATCGGCTCCACATTGCCCCCCATTGGCTCCACATTGCCCTCTATCAGCTCCAACTTGCCCCCCATTAACCCCACATTGCCCTCATATTGCCTCCCCCCGTTGTCCGTTTCCTACCTCCGTGGTAGGAGATCTGTATGTGCCTCCTTTGACACAGTCTTGCACCTGATGGAGCTCCCGCTCGGTCTCATATTCAGGAATGCAGAGTGCTGGGAGATGATGTCATCTCCCAGCGCTCTGCATTCCTACAGTGCCGATGAGGGAGCTCCATCAGGTACATACTCTATTATAAGGACTAGGAGCTCTTTCCTCTTTAACCCCTTAAGGACTGGTGCACGCACGCACGGCCGGCACTTGCGGACCATGGGGAATTTTTTTTTTATTTGTGCTTCTGTTTCAGGACTTCCGGAGTGGCGTGCAGCCACGACGGGAGCCCTGAACTCCATGCCGTGCCAGGACCGTCATTGGTCCTTAAGTGCCGGACCGCCGTGACAGTCCTGGCTTGGCAATGGTCCTTAAGGGGTTAAATCAATGCACCTTAGCTAAAAGCAGCAAAGAATTAAAAGTGCTGTTTTAAAGCAGTTGTGCTGGAACCAGTGAATGATTCCGTGCATCTGAAATCACAACTGCAGTCTGTGTTTTAACAAACTTCCTGTCTGTGTGAATATACTGCGTTAAAACTCCAAAAATGAACAACTTTTCCTTATTGGCTGACATGAATCTCTAACCAACGATGGGAGAAATATGTGTAAGCTTTTCTAACTAAAACACTTCCCTTTAAATATTTCATGTCCAACTTCATGAAAAATTAACCAATTAAAAGTACTTTTCCTTTGTATAATTAAGCAGTGTAAAAACAGCAGGTCAATTGAGGATGAAGATTCCTTTCAAAATTATGAACAGGCTACCTAATTCTTACATCAAGGTGTGTGAATTTAAGACCACTTTCATGTTAGCCCTAATAAGTTAATAAAAATGAGAAGAAATACAACTCTTTATGTAGGGCAGGGGAAATGTCCCATATTCCTGCTCATTGTTAATTTTTTTCAGGTCTGCAACAGTGGTAGACAGCATAAACGTACTGTGTTGCAATTTTTCAGATATGCTGGCAGATCTCTAGCAGGGAGAGAAATGAGAAATTATACTGAAGAGATGTGTAAAAGTGCCTGTAAAATTGTCGCAAAGTAACATAAGGATGTATATAAACATTTAGCAACATTTTCACTAAGTGTTACTATAGTCAGTAAACTTTTTTGAAAAGTGGAGTAGAAATTGGTCTTGTTCAAATAAGAATTGTGTTGCAGCATTTTTATAAAGAAATTCATTAACCCCTTAAGGACCAGTGGTCCTGGGGTGTGTGGTCCTTTAAGGATCAGATAGGGAAGTTCGACGTGCCGCCCCATGTGACTGATCATGTGTGCCGGCACGCCGAACGTGGGACTGAAAGAGATCGCTCCGGTCTTGAAGCGATCAACTTCAGTCCCCGGTATTACTCATCGCGCTCCTGCAGGAGCGCTGTGAGTAAAAGTATGCGACGTACCTTGACCGTCACTGGTCCTTAAGTGCCGGAGCAGCGTGACAGTCCGGGTACATCAATGGTCCTTAAGGGGTTAAAGGCATAGTAATGGATGCGAATAATTATATATCTGATTAATGTTCATATATCATGGTTCATGTAGTGCTGTATATAAATTATGTCTGACTTGTAGTTAAAAAATAAATCAGTTTTAAAGTACCCCCCTCCATCCCCTTTTACTCATGCAATGAGCCCCCACAGCCAGTCCAGACAGCAGGCAGTGTGGGACAATCTTCAATGAGCAAAATGAAAATCCTGCCCTCCTCAGTCAAGTGAGGCAGGGTTTTCATTATGTTCACAGCGAGAAGATTGTCCTTCTCTGTGAGCTGCCTGGTCAAGCAACCAGATTCCACATCTGTGGTGAGGTACACCCAAAAGTTAAAAGGGGCAGAGGGAGATACTTTAAAATTGATTTACTTTTGAACTGCAAGTCAGACATAGTTTATATAAAGCACTACATGAACCATAATATATGTGCATTAATTAGAGCTACATTTATTCTCATTCATTACTATCCCTTTAATTGTGCTAAAAATAAAGGCAGTTTAAGTGATTAAATCTTAACGCCAGGTATAACCTGTTCTTAATGGAAATATATAGTGACATCTATGTGTGCCAAAAAATATTCTCATTTGCGAATTATCTGCAAATGTTTTCAGAACATTCTCAGAATGACATATTTATAAACTTTACTTCCTTATAAATATGACAAGAAGTTGTGAACGTTAGTAACAGTTCGTAAATGTTAAATAAGAATGCTATTTGTAAATCTCCCAACATTGTTCCTCAGAAACAGGAAGCTGAAGTTTGTTCAATCTGGGAAAGTTCAAGGAAGGTCAAAAACAAAATGGAGACCCAAGAAGAGAAGAAGGGAAGTGTTGTAGCTGAAGATACATATGTGATAGAGAGAGTAGGTTTACTACATCTGGGGGGGAGTATGCATAAAGGCGTGATGAAGAGATGATAAAGTGATGATGATGTTTCTCTGATTTTGGAGATGATAATGAATAGACTCCATAGAAGAATAACATACGAAATGGAGAAGTGATATCACTGGAGGACATATCTCTACTTTATCACCTCTTTATCACACCTTAGTGAATAACCCTCCCTGGTGGGAGATTTACTAAACGGTTATAAAGAGGTTATAAAATTGTGATGACTTCTCCAGTTTATCATTTCTCCAATTTCCATGTAATTCTATGGAGCCTACGCACTAAGATTTCTTCAACTTTGGAGATGTTAGTGAATAGGCTCTATAGAATAACATAGGAACTGGAGAAGTGATATCACTGGGGAAGTCATCTCCACGTGATCATCTCATTGTTACCACTTAGTGAATCTCCCCCTGAAGTCCCAATAGATCACAAGAAGGTGAAGGAAGAAAAAAATAACCTTTGCTCTTATTGAAAAAACTTTGCTGCTGATGACAACAGCAGACAGGAAAGACTTCAAAGTTATTACTTAACCCTTTAAATACCAGAGGGGTCTACAACACACTATGTTACCCAATTTAAGAGCAACTTATGGTAAAGTCCCCTTTACTGTGTGCAAGGCTTGAATGCCAACCCTATAGCATGCATTGGAATATTGAGCCATTTGTTCTGTGCCTTGTTAGCACTTAGAGATAGTCAAGGAGCAAATGACGGGAATACCCTGAAACACCGATAAACCCCATGCTCTTCCCTTGTCACAATCAGCATACACTGGAAAATTTTCATTGTAGCTAGTTTAGTCCATAAGTGACAGAAAGACATATCACACAGTAGTAACAATTTTAGCATGAAATTATATTAGTATGTCTTCCCTATAGTCTCCAGAATGACACATAGTACTTTAGAAAAGATCTTACCAATCATCTATAGAATTACATTGATACTTAACTGTACTTATTGCTAACACGTCTTCCAGTACAACAGTTTTCTAATAGCTATACCCACTGTTTTACTGCATTACTTTCCTGATAATGTATTGTGCACCCCTTTGGCACTCAAAGGATTAAGAAACAGAAGTCGTCTCTGAACATTATGTAATTTTGTGTTTAACAAATGGGAAATGTGCAGACTGAATGGGCGAATTGGTTCTCATTAGCCAGCAAAATGTATATCTCTGTTTTAATCAGTTAAGGTGTTGACTCCTGTTGTACTGAGTGAATGTTAATAAAACTGCAGCAAATCTTTTTAGAATACCCTGTCACCCAAGGCAATTTACACATTAGGGAAAAGTGGGTAGATTTTCAGGGTCCACTAGTGGAAGTTCACCCACTTCAGTCAAGGAAAAACTTTATCAGACAACAAGGTTTGGACCTCTGTCTCCCTGTTGGCTTGGGGCACACTATAATTCCAGTCCAGGTTTTGGTAAGCACATCCAAAGAAAAAAACACATTTAAACTTGCTGGAGTGCAACCAATTTTGACCAAAATAGCTAAAAGCAAATACACAAAATATTGGTACACATCCAAATTTTTATCACTATTAACCCTTTACTCTGCGGCATTGTGCCTGCATAGCACTACTATATTAAATATGAGGCTTTAGTCACATCAAATGGCCATAGAATGCTAAGCTTGCCACCAACGCCAAGGTACCTCATTTTTGGCAAGTACCTAACCTTAATATGCTTTGTCTATGAGCTGACTCCCTCCCACTTTAGGCATTTACTAACCCTAATTTACTTTATCCTGAGAGCTGAATCTTTACTCATTAATGGAGAGAGACTCTCTGACAGGCATTATATAGTGACCTAAAGACAACCAGCATTGCACCTGGGGTGGGAGGGGTGCTTAAACCAATAGAAGCTGGTCAAAGCTTCCAAAAGTACAATTCCTGTACAGGTTTTGGTAAGCACACTATAGTATCTGATTAACCCTTTAGACACTCAAAGGGTTAATGTGTGAAGTCAGTTATAAAAACTCAGCATTAAGGGAAGATGAGTGTGAAAACTCCATGGAGGGAGATGTTTTTGAATCCACCAGCTTACCCCAATTTCTGCACTGAACATCTCCCCTATAGTATGCTTCTGAAAATGAAGTAGTTTTGCTAATTTCCTGTGTAATTTATTTAGTACATGGTGTTAAAGGCCAAAAATGCCTGTACACTGCCTTCCCCTTTGTGGAAAATGGAGTAAGGAGAAATATTGGCATAAATAGATTAAAACATAGGCACTAGGCAGGTCCAGCACCCAACAATCCATTCCATTGCCCATTTTTGTGCTGAATCATATTTAATCACACTGCTAGTAGTTTGTCAAGCTGTTGTAGGTGTAAGTGCATAGCAGTGTGTGAACATTCAACTTTCTATGAGAGTGATTTATTGTAAGAGCAGCATTGTCTGAAGCTGCAATAAGCTTGAATACTAACTTTAATATGTAGTTACTATTTAACCCCTCAGGTGTTAGAGAAGTCTACAGCACATTGTGAAGCAATGTGTTGGGGGGACCTCTCTGGCATCTAAGGGTGAAGAGATCTGCCCATTATACTTTTCTAAGCAGTAGCTTAACGGAGTAGTATACTTTTTTATGAAATATATGTAATAGAGCTTTCCCTGCTGAGTAAAACAAGGGCACTTGCACCACTGTCAGTTGTTTTATTAAAAAACTAGTGTAAAAGCTGTGTAGGCGGGCCAAGGTCTGGGTGATGTTAACCCTATGAGTGGCAGAGGGTTACAAGGCCGGTCCTGCTCTGTGTCCTGCTGCCGACGCAGTCATGCACTGTAGAGACTGCCCGAAAGCACAGAATGCTCCCAGCACAGAACTGCCAGCATTGTGTGTGTTCGGGCAGTCTCTACTGCACATGACAGCTTCTGACAAACATCTTAGCGAATTATTATGTAGGATTATAACATTTCAAATAATCAGGACAATGTATTGTGCATTTAATTTCTGAAAGTTCTGACAGGAAGTGACTCAGCAGTTTCTATCACATTCTGTGGAGAACTGTATGTCACTGACTTTTATCTCCATTAGAATGTAACAGAAAAACAAATTGAAATTTGACCACTAGAGAGCACTGCCAATGTAAAAAAAATGGGTTTAAAATTGAATAACTCTGGAAATATGCATCTCTTGGCAGTGGGAGTACTCTTATTTTACTCAACAGGAAAATACCTACAATATATATTTTTCATTAAAAAGTTTATTGCTCTTTTAAAACAACCCTGCTGACATTTATTGATAAGCCAAGGAATTTTACAAAAGTGGGAGAATGAAGAACACCAGTCACATAAGTAAAGAAGAGATTAATTCATCCTGATCTGTTCTGTAATTGCCCAAACTGAAGGACCATCTTGGCATGAGTGTCTGCCATTATGTTCCCTGATCTCTTTCCTTATGTTCTACCATTGGTTTGTGTTCCAGCACAGTAGTTGGTGGTATATTTGTAAGGGCAACATTTCTGAGGCAAAACAAATGTTCTATGTTGATTTATTAATACGAAATTTAGCAATTCTGGAGCAAATCAACTACACAACCAAAGGGAACAAATTAAAATGTACAAAGTCCTAACTATATAATTAGGGTTTCTAAGTCCTTGAATGAGAGAGGCAGTGGCATAACAATAGGGGTCACAGGGGTCACACCTGCGCCCGGGCCCCTGGACTCCTCAGTCCAGGGGCCCGGCCTCCCCCTGTGACCCCCCGCCCAGCACCTGTAACATGCTGAGGTCTGTACCTTCTTCGGCACAGACCTCTAGCAGCTGAGCTCCCTCTTTGGCTGTTTAGTAATGCAGAGCACTGGAAGAAGACATCATCTCCCAGTGCTCCAAAATACTGAAGAGAAGACTGCGTGGGAGCTCCAGCTCTTAATAGAGGTCTGTCCTGAAGGAGGCACAGACCTCTTCTGCCATGCCTCTGGACCACCAGGGAGGTAGGAAACAGAAACTGGGGGGTGGGGCAATGCGAGGGCAATGTGGAGGGAATGTGAAGATGTGGGGCAATATGGAGACAATGGGGGTCAATGTGAAGATGATGGGAGCAATATGGAGATGATGGGGGGCAATGTGGATATTGGGAATATTGTGGAGGTGTCCAGTGGAGATTGCCAATGGGGGGGCCAATGACATTGGGGGGAGCCCAATATGGTCAGGAGGGGCCCATGGCAACTTTTGCACCAGGGCACAGTGGCTTCTAGTTACTCCTCTGGAGAGAGCGGTCTCCAACGCATTTCAAATTTTTATTGTCCCGTAGCCCCAATTGTGCAGTTGGTTTGTGCCAGAAATGCTATAGTTTTGCTTATTAAATCAGCCTCTGCATTTATAAACCCAACCCATCGGATGCAGTACAAAGAAGTATCTGATGCATTGTGAAGTTTGCAATGCGTTGGCTGCCTCTCTATCAATCATGGGGTAAGATTCCCATTTGAATAAACTGGAATGTTTATAACTGACAAATGGTGACATTGTTTTGTCCCAATTTTGACCTTGTACCTATGCCCCATTTGTGTAATAACTACTGTACTGGAAACACATTACTTTCATAGTAAAGCTTAATGTGCTCATTTACATTTCAGTACCCATAATGCATGATGCACTTCAACAAATTATTTATGAATGACTATACTGCATAGCAATAGAATTTGAGGGCCTGTAGAAAAAAATTCAGTGAGTGCACAAATTAATTGCTGAATCTTGTTAGTTTAGAATGTTTCCATAAATCGTTCTTCTGTCATAAAACAAAACATCTCTGTCATTCAAAGAAGAGACTTAAAAAGAATACAGACCGAGATTTTTTTAACCCTTTGAGTGCCGGAGGGGTACACAGCTGACAGCAGGAAAGTCAAACTTTGAATGCAAATATCTCTCAAACCATAGCGGTTCGAGAGATAGGGTTTTTTGCATTCAAGTCAACTTTTTAATCCCTACACAATGCAAAAACATTTTTCTGGGACATTACTATTCCTTTAAGGACCGGAAGGATGCAAACGTGGCCGGCATTTATGAACCATGGACTTTTTTTTTTTTTTTTTTCACAATCCTGGTTCAGGACTCCCCGAATGGTGTGCAGTCATGCAGGGAGCCCTAAAATTCATGATGGTCCTGGTACATCATGGGTCCTTATGGCTCGCCAACCCATGATGTACCAGGACCGTCATAAGTCTTTAAGAGGTTAAGGACCATATTTGTGTGTACAAGCAATGTTTTACACACTTCTCTGGCCTTTAACCCCTTAACGACGGGCCGCACACGCACCTTGCGGTCCGTTAAGGACCACGGAGCATTTTTTTTTTTTTGCGGCCGAGTTCCGGACTCCCCGAATGGCGTGCAGCCACGAGGGGAGCCCAGAATTCTATGACGGTCCAGTTCCGTCATGGGTAGTTAAGTGTATAACAACCCATGACGGAACAGGACCGTCATGGGTCCTTAAGGTGTTAAATAGTGATGAGCGAGCATGCTCGGCCGAAGCTCGGTTCGGCTCGAGCATCGCTCTGCTCGGCACATGGCGGTACTCGTACGAGTCCCGCATGTGCTCGCCCGCCATGTTCGGGTCTCCTCCCCGCACGTTTCGCGGCTGCTGCACAGCCAATAAACGTGCGGGGAGGCTCTGACATCAGTGTAATGCCAGCAGCCATGTTGGCTGCTGGCATTACACTGATTGGCTGGCCAGAACCCGTGATCGGGTGCTGTATAGCACCTGACCAGCGAGTTCGGCTCAGTCTTAGCCAGGGAGAGATGAGGATAGGAAGGGAAAGTCAGTGTAGGCAGAAAAAAAGCGCGTTTGAACAAAAAAAAGACCCAAAAGTCCTTTTTAGCACTACTGTGTGTGGGGGCAGCAGATATATTTTGTTTTGGGGGGCAGAGTTTAAAAAAAAAGTCACATATTCCGTTCACTGTGCCTAGCCGCAGATTAGCAGCACATTCTGTTTAGTGTGCAAAGTTGGAGATTAGCAGCACATTCTGTTTAGTGTGCAAAGTTGGAGATTAGCAGCACATTCTTTTTAGTGTGCAAAGTTGCAGATTATCAGCACATTCAGTTTAGTGTGCAAAGTTGCAGATTAGCAGCACATTCTGTTTAGTGTGCAAAGTTGCAGATTAGCAGCACATTCTGTTCAGTGTGCAAAGTTGCAGATTAGCAGCACATTCTTTTTAGTGTGCAAAGTTGCAGATTAGCAGCACATTCTGTTCAGTGTGCAAAGTTGCAGATTAGCAGCACATTCTTTTTAGTGTGCAAAGTTGCAGATTATCAGCACATTCTGTTTAGTGTGCAAAGTGTAAAAAATAAAAGTCACTTATTCCGTTCACTGTGCCTAGCCGCAGATAAGCAGCACATTCTGTTTAGTGTGCAAAGTTGCAGATTAGCAGAACATTCTGTTTAGTGTGCAAAGTGTAAAAAATAAAAGTCACATATTCCATTCACTGTGCCTAGCCGCAGATAAGCAGCATATTCTGTTTAGTGTGCAAAGTTGCAGATTATCAGCACATTCTGTTTAGTGTGCAAAGTGTAAAAAATAAAAGTCACATATTCCATTCACTGTGCCTAGCCGCAGATAAGCAGCATATTCTGTTTAGTGTGCAAAGTTGCAGATTATCAGCACATTCTGTTTAGTGTGCAAAGTGTAAAAAATAAAAGTCACTTATTCCGTTCACTGTGCCTAGCCGCAGATAAGCAGCACATTCTGTTTAGTGTGCAAAGTTGCAGATTAGCAGAACATTCTGTTTAGTGTGCAAAGTGTAAAAAATAAAAGTCACTTATTCCATTCACTGTGCCTAGCCGCAGATAAGCAGCATATTCTGTTTAGTGTGCAAAGTTGCAGATTTGCAGCACATTCTGTTTAGTGTGCAAAGTGTTAAAAATAAAAGTCACATATTCTGTTCACTGTGCCTAGCCGCAGATAAGCAGCACATTCTGTTTAGTGTGCAAAGTTGCAGATTTGCAGCACATATTCCGTGTAATATGAAGAAGGCGGGTAAAAAGGGACGGGGAAGTGGACGTGATCCTGATAGTTCAGGGCGCGGGTCAGGACGCGTAGAAACTGTGCCTGGTGCCAGAGCACAAGAAAGAAAGACATCCACCATACCTAGCTTCATGTCTCAGTTTACAGGGCGTCGCAGGACATCACTCTCGAGGTCAGACCACTGCGAACAGGTGGTCGGTTGGATTTCAGGTGATACTGCTTCCAGTCGGTTAAGCACCACCCTGTCTTCCACCAAGTCCACTCTCACTAGCCAAGAGTCTGGTCAACATAATCCTCACCCTGATCATCCTTCCTCCCACCATAGAGGGTCTGGTCAAAGAAGTGATCCCACACTGGGATATAGTGAGGAGCTCGTCTCATCACCAATCCTTAATTTGAACCTCTCTCCAAGCACGCTTGCAGAGGAACATGAAATCTTGTGCCCTGATTCACAACCTCTAGAGGGTACCCAATCACAAGAAGATGACAGAGGTGAACGGCATTTAAGGTCAAAGGAAGTGGATGATGATGATGATGAGACACAGTTGCCATCAAATCAACCACTATTACTGTCTCAAGACCTTGATGAGGAGGATGATATACAGTTGTCAATGACTGAGTATGTGGTGGGATCAAGAAATGAGGAGGATGATCAGAGTGAGGAAGTGGAGGAGGACTTGGTGGACGATGAGGTGACTGACCCCACCTGGGAAGGTGGAGAGCCAAGCGATGACAGCAGTCCTGAGGGTGAGCCATCTGCAGCACCGCAACAGGCTGGAAGAGGCAGTGGTGTGGCTATAGAAAGAAGGCGGACCGCACCAAACCGGCCCGCAAATGTTCCACGGAGCACCCCCTTGCGTAAATCTCCCTTGCCAAGGGCTAGGTGTTCCGTGGTATGGCGTTTTTTTAAGGAAAGTGCGGACGACAAAAAAATTGTAGTTTGCAACCTGTGCCACACCAGAATGAGCTGAGGCATGAACACTAGAAACCTCACCACCACCAGCATGATCCGACACATGGCATCCAAGCACCGTAATAAGTGGGAGGAACGCCCGGATCGCCAATCTGTGTCTGCAGGCCACACCACTGCCTCCTCTTCCCCTGTTTTCGGTGCCGGCCAATCGCCTGTCGAAGGCGCAGGCCCGCATACCTCCCGCCCTGCACCTGTACCATCTGAAGCACCATCAGCGACCACATCCACTTCCCTGTCCCAGCGCAGCGTCCAAATGTCGTTACCCCAGGCATTTGAGCGCAAGCGAAAATACCCAGCCACCCACCCACAGGCCATAGCACTAACCTCACACCTTTCCAAATTACTGGCCATCGAAATGCTGTGGAGACTGAGTCCTTCCGCAGCCTGATGGCAGCAGCTGTCCCTCGGTACACAGTCCCCAGCCGCCACTACTTTTCCCGGTGTGCCGTCCCCGCCTTACACCACCATGTGTCCCGTAACATCACCCGTGCCCTGACCAACGCAGTTACTGGGAAGGTCCACTTAACGACTGACACATGGACAAGTGCTTGTGGCCAGGGACGCTACATTTCCCTGACGGCACACTGGGTGAATGTCGTGGAGGCTGGGAGCGACTCGGACCCTGGGATGGAACAGGTGCTACCCACGCCGAGGATTGCGGGCCCTACCTCCATCATGGTTTCTGCCAGCACCTACGTTATTGGCTCCTCCTCCTCCGTTTCCACCTCCGAATTCTCTGCGCGCAGCGCCACTCACCCATCAGCCGGTAGCTGGAAGCAGTGTAGCACTGCAGTGGGGAAGCGTCAACAGGCCGTGCTGAAGCTGATCTGCCTTGGGGACAAACAGCACACGGCCTCAGAGCTGTTGCAGGGGATTAGTCACCAGACCGAGCAGTGGCTCTCGCCACTCAACCTGCAACCAGGCATGGTTGTGTGTGATAATGGGCGTAACTTGGTGGCGGCTTTGGAGCTCGGCAAGCTCACACACGTACCATGCCTAGCGCATGTATTTAATTTAGTGGTTCAGCGATTTCTAAAAACCTACCCCAATTTGCATGATCTCTTGACCAAGGTGCGCCGCGTGTGTGCACATTTCCGTAAGTCATGAACAGCTTCAGCCGGCCTGTTGAAGCTGCAGCAGCGCTTACAATTGCCAGCTCACCGGCTGCTGTGTGACGTGAGCACGCGCTGGAACTCCACCTTCCACATGTTGGCCCGGCTTTGTGAGCAGCAGAGGGCAGTAGTGGAGTACCAGCTGTTACACGGTCGTCGCCTCTCCGTTCAACTTCCTCTAATCAGAAGTGAGGAGTGGGAATGGATGTCAGACCTCTGTGAGGTTTTACGCAATTTTGAGGAATCGACACAGATGGTGAGCGGCGATAACGCTATTATCAGTGTAACCATCCCACTTCTGTGTCTACTGAAACGCTCGCTGCTCACAATTAAAACCGACGCTTTGCATGTGGAAGAGGTGGAAATGCGGGAGGAAGAGCTTACACAAGGTGATAGCCAGAGCACCCTCACTTCGTCTTCTCAGCGACAATTGGAGGAGGCGGAGGAGGAGGAGGAGGAGGAGGAAGACACGGTTGCCTCCGCTACAGAGGGTAGCCATGGAACTTTAGTTCCATCTCTTCAGCGTGGGTGGGCAGAAGAGGAGGAAGAGGATGAGGAGATTGAGAGTCATCCTCCTGGTGAGGACAGCGAAATCTTGCCTGTTGGTACTCTGGCACACATGGCTGACTTTACGTTAGGCTGCCTTTCCCGTGACCCACGCGTTATACGCATTTTAGACAACACGGATTACTGGGTGTTCACCCTTCTGGACCCCCGCTACAAAGAGAATTTCTCATCTCTCATTCCTCCGGTGGAGAGGACAAGAAAAATGGTGCAATACCAGAAGGTTCTTGTCGAAAAATTGCTCCAAAATTTTCCATCTGACAACGCTGGCGGCAGAGTACGTGCTACCTTGGCCAACCGAGAAGGGGAGAAAAGGGGAGCACACAGCAGTTCCGACAAAGGCAGGGCAACACTCTCCAAGGCGTGGGACACCTTCATGACACCCCGCCAGCACCCTCACCCTGATGCGCAGCCTAGTGTCACAAGGAGGGAAAAGTTTTGGAAGATGGTGAAGGAGTACGTAGCAGACCGTGTCAGCGTCCTCAATGATCCCTCTGTGCCTTACAACTACTGGGTGTCCAAGCTGAACACGTGGTATGAACTGGCACTCTACGCCTTGGAGGTGCTGGCCTGCCCTGCCGCCAGCGTTCTGTCTGAGCGGGTATTTAGTGCTGCTGGTGGCATCATAACAGATAAGCGTATCCGCCTTTCCACCAAAAATGCTGATAGGTTGACACTTATAAAAATGAACAAGGCCTGGATTTCCCCTGACTTCTCCACTCCACTGGAGGAAAGCCCCGGGGGAACATAAAGTCACTTTAGATATGTTATTTACAATGATGGGAATACTCTGTATTCCCATTCACCCCTTCCACCCAAAAAATGGGTATATGGTTGACTCTCTTCCATATACCCTGGGATATAATTTTTATATAGGGCCAGCTCACCAGCGGGCCCTTTGATATAATTTTTATATAGGGCCAGCTCACCAGTGGGCGCTGTTTGACAATTTTTGTATAGGTCAGCTCACCAGCGGGCCTTCTCATATAATGTTTTATTGGGTCAGCTCTCTAGCGGGCCCTCTCATATAATGTTTTATAGCGTCAGCTCACTAGCGGGCCTTCACATATAATGTTTAGGATGGTCAGCTCCGCAGCAGACCCTCACCCATAATGTTTTAGATGGTCGGCTCAGCGCATGTTTCCCTCTTAATCATGGCCCCAGTTCAGAAAAATCGAGGAAATTTTTTTCAGAATTTGTCTCTGCGCACGTTTCCCTCTTAATCATGGCCCCAGTTCAGAAAAATCGAGGAAATTTTTTGCAGAATTTGCCTCTGCGCACGTTTCCCTCTTAATCATGGCCCCAGTTCCGAAAAATCGAGGACATTTTTTGCAGAATTTGCCTCTGCGCACGTTTCCCTCTTAATCATGGCCCCAGTTCCGAAAAATCGAGGAAATTTTTTGCAGAATTTGCAGATGATATACAAGTAAATATACAGCAAATACTGTTTGGTAACAATTTTTCGCCTAAAGTCGTTTTTATCTTCCTTTTTGTGTGTTTTACGGTCAGTCTGTAAAAATGGCGTACTACGGGCGAAAGATCGTTCCCAGCAGCGATGTTGGAGTCCAAGATGCATCCAGACATCCTCCCTATGCTGTCCCTGAACCATTTCTGTGGTGTTTCCATCATTTTCTGCCCTTTTCCTATGGACCAGGCACCCTCCCCTCATCAGAGCAGGGGGTGCCTGGTGTAATGCTCGAGTCCTCCCATTGACTTCAATGGGGCTCGGGTGCTCGGCCGAGCACTCGAGCCTACGGGGGCGCTCGGTCAGAGCACCCGAACACCCGAGCATTGGGGTGCTCGATCATCACTAGTGTTAAAGGTTTGAGGAGAAGCATGAACTGAGAGGGGTGGATAAGATTCCAGCAGCTGACATCACGACAAGAGGAGAAAAAGAAAACAATGATTCTACCGTATTGCCACAGCAACACAATAAGGTTGATAAATTGATTTTTAATATTTTATTATTTTACATGAATAAAATATATATTTATTTTATATCCTTTACTGGTTACTTTATGTATCTCTGTTTGGTCCCTACTCATAGGGGGCAGTGCAACATAATGCACAGAAATTTATATTATTATTTGTTGAACTAATAGTTCAGTAACATAAGTTAAAGCACTGCAATTGTGTGATTCATTTTAGATAATGTTTTCACTATAAGTAACCAATGGAAAACAGAATTACTCATTCCCATTACTCTTTCTACAAAACAGATAACATCAATCGATTCCAGAAGCCATTTTGTCTGTGTGGAGCTCCCTACTGTGGGATACGGCTTGGTTTCATATGCAGAAACATTAACATACTCTAGTGAAGATTAAAATTCTTTATTTTCTTTGATATGACATGCGATCTCCCCAAGCACTGAATCAACTCTATTTCCCCATCTCTTGGGCATTACAACGCTTTTAAGATGTCGCTAGCAGACTCAGGTACCCGCTCTACCGCGGGTAAAGTCATGCACTGTAGAGACTGCCCGAAAGTACAGAATGCTCCCAGCACAGAACTGCCAGCATTCTGTGTGTAAAGTGCACTTAGTACTTGGACACATACTATCCATTTGGGAAGAATGCTGCAGACTACCAGACATCACTCCGTTCCCCTCTCCTCTCAAATGGTTCTTTGTAAGCCCAGACTTCCCCTCAGGTAGGGAACATTTCTTCTTTCAATCTCTCTTACCACATGGAATCGACACCTTGAGTGGGTTATTCGATTCCACTTCTCCGCCATCTTTCTCACATATACAAAATAAATTGACCAACTCCCCTGGACCGTGGTGGTGCATACTTCAGATCCGCCACTGGATACACAATCTGTGGAAAACAGGTTATAAAACTAGGAGTCTAACTATTTTTGAGAAACACCTCCAAAAGATCCTAAGAAATTCCAATTATTATTGATCTGCTATAACATACTCAGCTCAGACCCAACTCCCCTTAAATTATATTTTTTTAAAAAATTGGGAAAAAGAACTGTCTATCTCTTTAAATACTTCACAATGGTCTGCTGTGTTCAGAAACAACGTCAAATACGCAAGAGATACAGCTACCAGAGAATTAAATTATAAACTTCTCACCAGATGGTATTTAACACCCCTACACATTTCTTACCTCTCTCCTCACGCGCCCTTAGATTGTTGGAGATATAACACTCCGGAAGGATCTCCATCCCGCATATGGTGATCCCGTCCAATTATTGTTACATACTGGGAATAAATACTCCAAGAGATCAACTCGACTCTTCACCTGAATTTACCCAAGGACCCTTTATTATGATTATTTTTCCACACTCAACACCACTTCATCTGTCTCCCTAATGAGCGTAAAAAGCTCATTTCAATGCTTTTAAACGTGGTGAAGTCCCTTATTCCGCTCTTCTGGAAACAGCAAGCTGCCCCCGTATCTCTCTTTGGTATGTCAAAGTTTCAAAAAATATGAAACATGGAGAAATGTCATACCATCTCGACATCAACACTAAATATCTTTGAAACAATATGGACTGATTGGCCTTGATCAGCTCTCAATCGCTGATCATCAATTTCATGTACACTGACTACTCTGATAATTCTTGACTGTGAGACTCTCCTCCTCTGGCTGAGACTGTTCAGAACTGTAACTTAAGCTTCTCATCCATGCTACAAACTAGATTATAGCATTGGTGGGTCACCTCCTCTCCCCTTCCTATCCCCCCTTCATCTCCCCTTCATTCTGCTCTTAGTCCCCTTCTACCTCTCTTCTTCTTCTTTTATCTCTTTCTTACTACTTATCTTTCTTCCTCAGAGCTCTTCTAAACAGATTGACCTCAGACAACTCTAAACTCACACTGGAACACATATCAACCCTGAACCAAAGAGTGACTGTTTATATAATCACATCCTTTATTTGATTATGAAACAGAAGTTGCAGAATAATGTGTACTGAAAAGTAGTTCTACTACACTTATGCTGACATATGCTGATCCAAGTTCCTTACTTGTATACATGTTTCTGTCATGCTGTTGTAACAAAATATGTTTCTAACCGCAATGTTTTGTAAATGCCTTTTACTATTTACAATAAAGCCTTTAAAAAAAATCTTTACTTTCATTATGTTGTGAATTAAAAAATAATCACAAAAAACACCAACAAGCAAAAAAACTCCATAGAGGTCCAAGAAAATATAAGCAGGATTGTGGGGGACTGAAAAAATATTTTTATAATGTGTGGAAGACCACGCTACAGCATTCAAAGGCTTAGATTCTCTAAAGGTCGATGCTGTGGAGATATGATCTTGTTCATGTGTTTGAAAAACTTTTTGATGTACACAGACATTGACATATTCACTAAAATGTTCGGATGCAAAGGGAGGGGTGGAGAAGGTCCCTAATAGCATGAAGGATTATCAAAGTGCTGTTGATATGGAATGGATGTTCTTCCTTCACACCTCACCAACACTATGTTACTTCTGAAGTGTAACATCGCTCTCTCTGCTTCCCTACTTGGCCAGTATGGGAGTAGAGAGGATACTTTCAGCACCATGGACAGCACTGAGTACCATAAGCCCAACAAAAGTATCCCCTTAGCTATGTATCATATATTATACATTTTGTGCAGTCCCAAGGGAACAGGACTGGAGGTCACACAGCATCTATGGGGATTGTGGCTACCACTTGGCATCCAGCCTTGTTCCTGTGCCCAGTGGTAGTCATAGAACCCCATATACACTGCTTGTCCCTGACACTTGTTCCCATAACTACTGGTAACCACAGATCCCCATGCACACTGTCTGACCCTCTTCAGCCTTTTACCTTCCCCTTGGCCACTACCCTTAGAAAGCCATTTATAAATCCCACTCAAAGTTCCCAGATATGTTTGTAATTGTCATACAATGTATGAGATACAAATTACAACAAAGTGGAGCAATTCTGCTGCACACCAACAGAACTATAGTGGACAATAACATTTCCCCAAAAGTCCATTGATTAAATGGTTCTTTCTAATCTCTTCAATGCTTAGGAGGTCTACAATGCATTGATTTGATCTGTGATATCTTTTCAATAAGCGCAAGTTCCTTGTAATATACAGGTTTGCCTAAAAGTACACTTCTCCTTTAACCCTTTGAGTACCAGAGGGGTACACAACGCATTGCTTTGCAATGCTTTGCGTACCCCTCTGGCACTCAAAGGGTTAAGTGTTAACCATATTCTTTCCAGAGGGGTTTGCAATGCATTGTTAACCCCCCTGGCATTAAAAAGGGTTAAACAAAATACAGAGAAAAGTATGGCCAGAAAGGCACATACACTTCCACTCTCCCCTCCCCTTGGTGCAAGAGGTGTTAAGAAGATAAATGTAGCCTTTAATTCCTTGAACACCAGAGAGGTATCCAATGCATCGTACTTCTCTGGCACTTAAATGGTTAGACAGTTAGGAAATATGTGCTGGGCAGCAGAAAAACTAGCAAATAGACTCCAGTGCACAAATCAAATGACTAGACCCCGCTAACGTTTTAACCCCTAATGGACAAGAGGGGAGAGCAACATATTGTAATGTAATGTGCTGCACACTCCTCTGGTTTTTAAGGGGTTAATTAAAGGAAAGCTAACACCTAAAATGAAAGAGGTTTGTATACATTTGAATATCATGAACTTACAACCAGGAAAGGTAAAAGTTAATGGGGGTTATGCACTGATGAAGGATAAAGAGGTGATAAGGTGGAGAGCAAACAAAATGAAAACAGTTTGATCTTTGGGAATCCCAACCCATTATTCAGCAGCATTGGACTTGGAGAGCCATCATTGGAAGAATTAAGCTATATCCTCTTGACAGACTATTTGTGAGAATTATCACATCTATATATATTTTTTTCTTTTGTTTATTTTTGGCGCTTCCTAGTATACCCCAGAGCTGGAACTTGTGGTAGCTCCAAACTTTGGGGATATACTAATATTGTGTGGATAAGGTGGAGAGGACTTATCCAGTGATATCACTTCTCCAATTCCTATGTTATTCTATACAGGCTATAAACTAAGATCCCCTACATTGGCAAGATCTTAGTGCATAGGCTCCATAGAATAACATAGGAATTGGAGAAGTGATATCTCTGGAGAAGTCATCTCTGTTTTATCACCTCTTTATCACACCTTGGTGCATCTTCCCCAACCTCTTATGTTGCATACCTCCCTAGTGTTCCTCTTTAGGCAGGACAGACCCTTTTTGAGGCCCAAATCCCTCTCTCTCCCTCTTTCCTACCCTGGTGTTCCTCTTTTTAGGAGATCAGGATGTGTGGTGTGTACACCACATTGTTCCACAGCAATAAAACATACAATAATGTTTTTTTTTTAAACTTTAGTATATATGGTTATAAATGAGTCTGTGTAAATAAAGGACGTTGGTCCTGTTGCATAAAGAGCTGTCAATATGTCTCGATCACGAAGCAACCTAAAATCTCTCACCCCTAGCAACACCAACTAAAATTAAACTTTGGCAATCTAAAATGTTTGGAAGTATGTATTCTGTATCCCTAAAAGATAATCCTAAAATGTCCTTTTTGATATGTTTAAACTGTCCTACATGCCAAAAAAATGAGTATGAAATAATACCTTTTTTATTGGCCTAACATGCAATTTTTAGATTAAGCTTTCCAGAGCAATGAAAGAGAACTTGTTGTTCTTGAAACATTGTCCTAAAAATTGCATTAGTTCAATAAAAAAGATCTTATTACATACTGTGAAACTCGTTCATTTGACATCTACATCGCTGGAGTAACACGGCTATCCCAAATTAAGTAAACTGTTCTGTTCAGAGCGTATTTATTTACATTGACCGTAAACCGCCTTTTTGATTTTACATGCAGGCACATCATATTTAAAGTAAAATTTCCCATACCTTTTTATTTTTTTTTAATCTTCAACTATTTTTTATACTTTTATGTAACTGACAGGGAGTAAAGTAAAAATGTCAAGCCTTAAAGTCAGAATTTTGAATTTTAAAGTCAAAATTTTGACTTTTAAAGTTGCAGAATTCCTATAGAGAAAAAAGCCTGCCTCCACTACAATATGCATAGTGCTCAGTGCTGCAGGAATAGTGCATTGTACTAGTATTCCTGCTTTCACAGTCCTTGATAGAAATCTCTCTGGAAGCACAAATTCAGGGAGTTGCATCCAAAATTAGGGTCAAATGAAAATAAATATTTAAATAAATAAAAAGCATTGGCAATCTGACATATTACACAGTTGAATGTGTAAAGTCAAAAAGGAGGTTGTGACTTTAATTTTTGTGCCATTTGTAATCAGAGATAAGAACTAAAAACAGTTATGTTATTTATATTCTTGAACACTGTTCTTGTATTCAGGGAGGCTGTTATCTCATCCCAATTACAGACAATCCAGGACAATGACCTCAATACCTCTGTTGTACTTGAAGCTCTGGAAAAGACAGGCATTTTAGCCCTAAGAAAGCAAACAGACGTTTTACAGATGCTACCATAAAATTCAGGGTTTTAAGTGAAAATAACCCCAGCTCATATTATGATATTAGTTTTCCTTTAACTCTTTGAGTGCCAGGGAGGATGGGTCTCTGGCATTCACAGGGATAAAAAACAAACAAAAAAAACAACAAAAAAAACACATCTAAACTTTCTTTAAAGCCTAATTCTACCAGGAATTTCTGGCACTCATTTGAGTGGCTTGTCTTATGTATGGTACATATAAGTATACATTTGCAGTACAGACTGTGCATTCACTCCTATACAAGGTTACTGTAAATGAAAACATAATAAACTACTACATAATACTATGAAAACAGGAAAACGATATATAACAACAGGCGTCGGAAGAAGAAAATCTATTGACTTAAAACAGAATAGAAATACTGTATATGAATATGCCCTTATTTGCTTATCTAGGACGTTTGGGAATAAATGTAGTTTGACTTTTTTTGCTGTGAATCATGTGCAAGCTGACCCCAGGTCATATTTACTTATACAATGATAAAAATATGCTAACAAACCATAATATTCTATTACAAGGTTAGATATACTGCTAGCGGCTTATCTGCAGTCAAAAGGAAGGTATGGTACATGATAAACAACACGTAATAATACAGAAAGACATCTTTAGGAAATGAAACAGTAGTTTCTATGTCAGGTGCAGACAACAGCTTAACTAAGACACCATAAGGAATACTGAAGTTCAGTGCCGCATTCCAAGGCCTCGCAAGTTAAATCCTGCAATTGTTTTTGTTACCAATGACAATGGCTATCACAAATCCCGTGCGTCTTCCTTCCGTCCTTCCTCTCCTCAAAGAGACCGGACTGCATCCTTCCCAGCTGCATATATATTTTCATCTGTTTCCTCAGAGGGCTCCACTGTGATGAGAAAAGAAAATAAAGCAAACAATAGCTCCAATAATAACAATTATAATTTGGAGATTTCTATTGTCTAGAGTGAATGGATTTTTGCTGCAGGTACTGCATGCACTGATATCGGCAAACATGAGCCTTAAAGGTAGCTTTTTAGCATTCCCAATCCTTAAGTGCAATAACTGAGCTACTAAACAGCACTTTTATTGACATTTTAAAGTGACATTAAACCTCCTTTTTGACTTGACATACTTAGCAAGTATATAATAAGTAAAGTCAAATTCCCTGTTACCATTTGTTATTGATATTATTTTTTATCTTCACCTAGTGTTTTGCATGACAGTAAACTAGATATTTCCAGAAAAAACGGACAGCACAATCTGTCTCTAAGGGTGAAATGCAAGAAATGTGCGAATGCGCTGAAGGTATTTTTCCTGCACAGATAGATATCGCGTATGTTCTGATCCAGGAGGCCAAATATTGAACTCTTCCTGACTTGCACATATGAAAATTGCTTTTATGACAACAGTACACAGACGTATAAAATCATTTAAAATAGCACTTCCTGCATTAAATGCATTCTCTATTCTACTCAGACAGATTCATTAATCCTGACCACTCCCACAAAAAACAAATATATGCAGCTGTTTGCTAATCTTGTTTTTTATGCACAGTTCAACAAAATCATGTGCATACCTATTCCCTAGGGGTTTTCACACTGGAAATAGCGCATGAGAACATTTCTTGCATTCCACCTGAAGTGTATCAATTAGTGAAAATGTGTAATGTCTTCCTTTGACAGAAACTCACACTTTATTGAAGCTCCCCTAGCCTTGAGGACTCTTAACATGCACTGCAATTTGCGCCCATTTGCTAATCTCCAGAGCCCCCACTAAGCAGCTCCAACCCACTATTTCTGAGGTTTGCAGGTGGTTGTTGTATGCATGCAATCTTCTACCTCTGCTCAACAGCACAACTTCTAATAAGGGGCCAAATCATGAAGGACAGCAGGGGGATGTGGGGGAGAATGGGCTAATAAGGAATCTAGATCATGTCTGAGGGTATATAGAGGCACAAAATATAGCTAGAAGACTAAAATTTAATCGTAAGCTAAAATACAAAAAAAAAAAAAAAAAAGATAAAAATAGAGTACTTTTCACTCCAAAGGAAGTGGCATACAAAAGCACCACCTACAGACCTCTGAAAAGGTGGGCTGAAGCCACTGACTGAAAGTTCTGGAGATCAGCAAACATAAGAGAGACTGCCAGCCTTGGTGCTCTAGAGAGAACCTCAAGAAAGTGTGAGTATCTATCGAAGGATGAAGGTTTTTCACTAGAGAGCATTTCTACTGTCATAAGAAAACTTCCTAGAACAAGAAATTCAGGGAAATCACTTTCATTGGCGTATACGTTTATAAAATGGATGAAGATGAAATAAAGGAGTAGGCCATTTGACTCTACATGTTTTGGAACCTAGGTGCACAGCAGATTACCAGTTAGGGAGCCCCCTTTTTTCTATGAAGATGTTGACAAATATGAGAATGTTTAGGTTCCGATGTGTGTTTATGGAAATTGTTTTGTATAATATGTTTATTTTTTCATTCTGATTGTGAACCCTTCTGAAAACTATATAATTATATACTGGCATCCTCCATTATTTCCTAGCCAAATTACATATAAAGGGGTACCACGAAAATCCCAGGCTGTGAGATGGGGTACCTTGAGCAAAAAAATATTGAGAACCACATATTTAGTTCAATAGGAATCTTTGTTTGTTCTCTTCCACTTTATTCTTTGTTTTCATACAACTATATATACATACATATATACATTTGCATTTGGGCTGGAATGTATGCAATGTAGAGAGAACAAATCGACCTGGGTGCACATCAAAAAAAGGAGATGATACATACAGTTCGTAGATAGAGATGGCACTCACAGGATTTCTTTAAATGTTCAAATTAAGTTACATTTTATAGAATCAACGTTCCGGCTGCCAATGCAGTCTTTCTCAGTCTTCAGAAAGGCTGAATTGACAGCCGAAATGTTGATTCAATAAAATGTAGCTTAATTTGAACATTTAAAGAAATCCTGTGAGTGCCATCTCTATCTTTGAACTATATATATATATATATATATATATATATATATATATATACAGGGCTCAAAATTTCCACTCGCCACTAGCCAATGGCGAGTGAAAATTCAGCCCTGGTGAGTAGAAATTCAGCCCTGGTGGGTATGTTACGGCTTGCAGTCTTTCAGGTCTGGCTAGCAGCAAAGGACTTCAAATTTTAAGCCCTGTATATATATATATATATATATATATATATATATATATATATTAAATACTGTCAGATTCTGTGTTCCAGAAAAAGAAAAGTTCTTGATTGTTAGATTACCAGATACCTCCAAAAGTGCAAATTCAGTCCCTGACCCACCAGACAGCAGAGCGGTAAGGGTGTTTATAATTACAGGCTGAAAAGGTAAGAACAAGCTTTGAAATAATGCAAGGTCAGTATCCAGATTGTATAGTTGTGGAAGAGCCCCCAGTGCCGAGATGTAGAGAAATGAGAAGGTCACGTGATACTGCTGCCAAGGTGGCTGCCTATGTTCTTTGGTGTTAGCATGGCTTAGAGCAAAAGCCACAGAGTGTGAACTGGGACAACTCATGCTTGTCTATAGTAGTATATTCTATTCCAAGGTCTAATGTATGATGTGATGTAATTTTGGACCAGGCAGCATTCCCCTTGAGAAGTAGCACAATCACTGTGTCATAGAGACCATAATGGAGAACCTGTCTGATAGCATCCCACCTCTCCAAAGCTGTTGGCTACTTGTAGGTGGTGGTGGGGGAGGGGTAAGGTGCTGGTTCTATGGTGAGCTCAAGCTCAAAGACCACACAATTGTTGTAAGGTAAGTGATTCAGCTGATGGCTGACCATGTAGTGGTTCTCCAATTCTGTGTCACATGTCTCAGAGTGATGGGGAAAACCCATTCAAGTGGTTAGCAGCTCTTGGAAGCAGATGGGATCAATCTCAACTGCTGCTTCATATGCTGAAGTATTCCTGGAATTCAGAGCCCAGAATAGCAGACAAGGCACCCATGGTGAAAGAAGCATAATGAACAGTACTGTGTCATACAGGGAGACTGCATTTTTTCCAGATGTCAAGATGAAGCAAATAGCTGGCTGCAGTGTGGATGATGGTATTGGATTCTGTTAGTCTCATCTAAAGCTTCAATACACTGCAGCCATTTTGGCATCCTACCTGCTTGATTTACGTGGAAGTTAATCAGAGGTTCAGTCATTTAGTTAACTCACCTATGCACAAAAAAGGGAAATCCTAAAGACAAGGCCTGTTAGGGGCACGAAGGGTGGATTGGAAACCACTGTCCTGGGATAGAAGCCACCCATATTCATACACATAGATAGTGTTGCATTCACAGTTACCTACTGTACACATTATACACATTAGGGCTGCACTTCAGGGTATGCACTACAGTGTATGATTGCTGTAGTGCATTCCGGGGGATAGTCTTCACCATTGTTAGGACGTTAAAACCAGCAAGCCCCAGAGACCAGCCCCATACCATGTACAGGATGTTAGCATATATTCACTCCATTTCCTCTAAGACTTATTTAGTGTGCAGCTGTAAAAAAGTAGTAGAGAAAAGTAATGTCCCAAAACATCCACAGACTGCTCTATTGTGTTCCTCTTGGTCCATGGTATGGCAGAAAAATGTGGGAAAGGTTAGGGAGTGAGTAGGGAGGGTCTTGCTGTGAGCTGTACCTAGAAAATGTGTATGTCACTGGATGGATTGTAAGGAGGAATGCCCTAAACATAGGCTGCCAGGTAGAGAGATAAACTATAAGAAAAAATAAAAACTAGGTAAATTCTATCTATCTATCTATCTATCTATCTATCTATCACAAAACAATTGCTGCTCCTTTAAGATCCACTTATTCCTGTTGTGCAACAGCTACGGTGGGATATGAGTAATCTAATTCTCATTCCTTATCAACATATGTTCACATCAGGGATTTAAAATATACTGTATGGAACACACCATTTGTCTGCTGTAGAATCTTTATAAATATTCACAGGAGTAAATCAAAAGAAAATACTATAAAATCAAAACCGCAACACTAATATAAGCTTTGAAGTCATAGAAATAGTGTTCAAATACTAAAACTAAATGCAGTTCTTTATAAAAGACTATACAATAGACTGTCAAAATGTTTTAGCCATTCATGGGTAAAATGAAAAATAGGGTAATATTTTTCAGCTCCCATAATTACTGCCTACTCTGATTCCAGTCTGTCTCTAGTGACTATAGATCACAATAGATGTGGTTGCCTACTCATTTCCTGGTGTGTTTTATACATAAATATTAGCAACACAAGTTCACTCTGGCATCTAATCTACCAGTCTTTTCTGTAAAGCATCACATTTCAATTTGTATATTATATGTTATCTGACTTGCAGACCTGATGAAGGACCTGATGAATGATTATGTACTACAAGCAATTGCTGGTGCAAAAAAGAAATATATATATATATTTCTTCACATCTGTCTTAGGCAAGGGGAGAACAACCTTTGACTCTACAGCTGCTGTAGTTGAACTGGGACTTTCATTATCCTCAGCTAGTGAATGTAGTCCAACAACAGATGGAGGCCTTAAACATTGCCCATTCCTGGATAGAACAGAGTAAAACATCCACAATTCATTTTGAGGATTGAGTATTGAGGATCTGTCCAAATTAAAATGGCATGAATAATATATGACATGGGAGGGTTAGTGAGGTACAAGTGGAGCAGGAGAAAAGCGCAAAAGGGGAGCAGAACTGTTTCAAGGCTGGACAGAAAGGATCAATGGAAAGTGCAGGAAGAAAAATGAGTAAGATTGTGGGAAAGAAGGATGGGACTATGGGCCGTATGTTCAAAGGGATAACGACAAAAAATTGCCGTATTAAAGACAAAAATAAGTCATTGAATGCATGAACGCCATATTTTCTATACAGAATACAACAAAAAACTAGTAATGTCCGTTGTGTACGACACAACTCCAGAACTGACGGGCAAAGGGGCGGGGCAAGGGCGGGGCTAAACTGTTCTCCAGTGTCGTATAGAGGAAAAGAAAATTTGTCGTAACTAACGACAAAAAAATGTCTTACAAAAGACAAAATTTGTACGTTAAGAAAAAAGTGGAGGTAATGTGCTCTGAATGTGAGAATTTTTGTCTTTAGTTAAGACATTTTTGTCGTTAGTTAAGACATTTTTAAAGACATTTTTGTTGTGAAGACATTTTTTAAGACATTTTTGTCTTTATTTTTTTGTCGTTCCATACGACAATTTCAGTCAGGACAAACGACATATTTCCAATCACAACCGACACTCTCTGAAAATATTAATTATCCTAACGACACTGTACTTTGAAAGGTTGTTACAAACGACAAAAGCTATTTCACTACTTCTTTGAACATATGGCCCTATGGGAAAATGAGAGCAAGCAAAAGAGACATTGTTGCAGAAGAGGAGAGATTGGGAGCAGGAATGGTAGAGACAGAGAAGGGGAGGTGCAGAGAATGAGCATGTGAGAGAATGGGGAGAGACACACAGCAGTCCTGACTGCCTTCTTCCTAGCCCCCAGACTAAGATCCCTTACATCGACACAAACAGGAACCTGTTTGACTGACTTCTGAAGGATAGCAAACTTGTTTTTTTTCTGGACACCATACCATTGTTTTTCCTGTAATCTGATTGGTTAAAATGGTAAATAAACCACAAGACAAAACACATTTTGCAACACATGGTTTGTGTCTTGTGAAATAGCATGTCTTTAATGAATACTGAACTCAACCCTTTAAGGATTAGAGGGTGTGTGCTTCAAAATGCATTGCATCCCCCTTTATTCCTTAATGGGCTAAGGAATCATTTTACTTATCTCTATTTTGGTCTGTGTAGATCATTGCGAGCAAAAAAAAAGAATAATTAATTTCCCAAAATACAAAAGAAAGACAAATTATCACTTAAATGCTGATTGAATTCTTCTAAGGTAGGAAGTCAGTTACACTGAATATTTCTTGTTTTTATGCATGCTGTGGGATTTATCTGGTTCATGTTCTAGACAATTTTGTTGGTTCATTTGTGATAAGTGAGTTTTACTCTACATATTTTAGCATCAATTTATAAAAATGCTTCATGCTTATTTTTCATCATGCTTCTCACTTAGGTAACTTCAAACTGCAGATAAACAGAAGCACGTTAAAATTATAATTGTAAACGAGAAAGTTTTACCCATTATTGAATAATGAGTTGAACAACCTTGCTTTTGCATTCTGCTACAAATATTCAGGTTTGCTTTTCCGTAGATATTAATATCTATTAGATTCAATAAATCCGTCTGTCTTTTGTGTATACACTTAAATATACTCTGCCCACTTGTACAACAGGGATGACCAGTGGAAATGTCCAGTGTGCCCATGCATGATGGAGTGGGAATTTAATTCCTTAAAGGGATAGAAATGTTTTACAAAAAAGCAGCTCCAATTAATCTTCATAGTATTTGGGCCATGGAGAGTGTTATTTCAATACTGTAGTTCAAGAGTAACTGAATGATAAAGTATCCTCCTCCCGCCCCTTTTACCCAGTGCAAACCATCTCCCCTCAGATGTGGAATCTGATCTTGAGACCAGACAGCTCACAGCAAAGGACAATCTTCTTATTGTGAGAATAAGGAAAACCCTGCCCCACCTTGACATGTTTTGCTGCTCTGAGATGACCAGTGTTACATCAGTAAAAGGGGAGGGAGGGGGATACTTTATCATTCAATTACGTTTGAACTACAACTCTGACAGTATTGAAATAACACTCTCCATGGCCCAAATACTATGAAGATTAATCATAGCTGCAGTTTTTATGAAACATTACTGTCCCTTTAAGGTGCCACATTAATTATTTTATGTGTTTAAGCATAAGTTCACTTACTACATTCCTCCTTAAATGTCCCTTTTTGCACCTAAAATGTGATAATAACACCAATGTTTACTAATCTATATATATAAAAGAAGACTTTGTGCCTGCCAAAACACACCCAGGGGAGGCATAAAGCAGGAGTTACTATTCCTATTGGGTGATTCAGTCATGCAGGGAGTTGGCCCGCCCCCACTATGCAGCCCGCCCACCACTATCAAAGTCAGAAAAAAACAATATGGCCGCCACTTGCTCCTACACCACAGACAAACACACATGCCCCTCTCACACACACACACACATGCCTCACTCACACAGCACCACACAAACACACACACATGCCCCACTCACACACACAGACCACCACACACAATGCCCCACTCACACAGCACCAAACACACATGCCCCCACTCACACACACAGCACCACATACACACACACAAAGCCAGAAATAAATATGGCTGACACACACACACACTCACTCACCCTGACTCCCAGTGGCCTCAGCAGGACCTGTAGTGCAGCACCAGGGGAACAAAATGGCACTCAAAGGGTTAAGGTAGGCCCTCATTGCTCAATTATTTCTTCACTGTCATCATTTGCCATGCAAGACACAGAACAGACAGCCATCAGGTACACACTTAACTCACTGACTGCCACAGGGTTGTATATCAAGTTTTAGCCCTCAGGGAGTGTGTTCAAACCCCTCACATTGTAAACTTGCATTTCCCTCCCACTTCTCCTCCTTCCCCAGCCTATTACTAACACTTTTCCACATTTATGTTAAGCCCCGCCCCCTACTCGCGATTAAGCCCCGCCCCCTTTTAACCCAGATTGCCCCATTTGTCTCTCCACATCAGCACCACATCAGTCCCCACTAGGGACTACACAAGTCAAAGTTCCCAGGTATGAACACACTTCCCACTGCTATTTAACTCTGACATGCCTCTGTATATCTTAACCCTTTGACTGCCAGAGGGGTGCACAACTCATGAGTGCATGTGTTTCTGCTCATATATGTTGCATGTGTGTTTGTGTCCATCTCTGTTACATATATGTGTCCATGTGTGCATCTCCAGTGTGTCTGTGTGTGTACATCTGTTACATATGTGTGCATCTCCAGTGAGTCTGTGTGTGTGCGTGTCTTTTGCATGTTTCTGCCGCTCACTGTGTGTATGTGCATACCTCCCAACATTTCACATGGCCAAAGAGGGACACTGTAGTTTTAGGTGATATTGTTGGGGCGTGGCTGGTGGGCAGGGCATTAGTAAGAATTTTTAGGTTATTTCATGACCTATTACTGGCTATTTATGTAACTGAATAAATGATTTAGTGCAAGACCAAAGTATTTTATTTGCACAGACTAATGTATACGCACATATACTGAAGTTTATTGCTTTATTGCTGGAGAGCAAAGTAAAACACGCCACACAGTCAGGGCTGGTGCAAGGATTTTTGCCACCCTAGGCAAAACCTAATTTTGCTGCCCATTTCGCTCCGCCCCTTGTGTCCCACCCCTTTATACCCTGCCTACTTATACCCCAACTCTTTTCATGATTGTCCTCTCTCTGCCCCCTGGGCCAGTCTGCCCCTGGTCTGGAGATGCCTGTAAGAGATGCCCCCTACCAGCTCCAACTTGCCCCTTATCAGCTTCACTTTGGCCCACCAGCTCCACTTTGCCACCATCAGCTCCAACTTGCCACCATCAGCTCCACTTTGCCCCCCATCCACTCCAACTTGCCCCCATCAGCTCCACTTTGCCCCCCCATCCGCTCCAACGTGCCACCACCAGCTCCACTTTGCCCCCCATCTGCTCTAACGTGCCCCCACCAGCTCCACTTTGGCCCCTCAGCTCCACTTTGCCCCCATCAGCTCCACTTTGACCCCCATCCTCTCCAACTTACCCCCATCAGCTCCACTTTGCCCCCCATCTGCTCCAACTTGCCCCCCATCCGCTCCAACTTGCCCCTACCAGCTCCAACTTGCCCCCACCAGCTCCACTATGCCCCCATCCGCTCCAACTTGCCCCCCATCTGCTCCATTTTGCCCCCCATCCGCTCCAACTTGCCCCCCATCCGCTCCACTTTGCCCCCCCTGAGCTCCAACTTGCCCCCCCTCAGCTCCACTTTGACCCTCATCCGCTCCACTTTGCCCCCATCAGCTCCAACTTGCCCCCACCAGCTCCACTATGCCCCCTCAGCTCCAGCTTTCCCCTAACAGCTCCAACTTGCCCCCATCATCTCCACTTTGCCCCACATCCGCTTCAACTTGCCCCCAGCAGCTCCACTTTGCCCCCCATCTGCTCCAACTTGCCCCCCATCCGCTCCAACTTGCCCCCACCAGCTCCAACTTGCCCCCACCAGCTCCACTATGCCCCCATCCGCTCCAACTTGCCCCCCATCTGCTCCACTTTGCCCCCATCCGCTCCAACTTGCCCCCCATCCGCTCCACTTTGCCCCCCCTCAGCTCCACTTTGACCCTCATCCGCTCCACTTTGCCCCCATCAGCTCCAACTTGCCCCCACCAGCTCCACTATGCCCCCTCAGCTCCAGCGTTCCCCTAACAGCTCCAACTTGCCCCCATCATCTCCACTCTGCCCCACATCCGCTTCAACTTGCCCCCTCAGCTCCACTATGCCCCCTCAGCTCCAACTTGCCCCCCATCACATACCTGTAGCTCCCGCGCAGTCTTCTCTTCAGTAATGCAGAGCGCGGCGGGAGATCATGACTCCCAGCGCGCTCTGCATTACTAAAGATCCGACCAGATGAGGGAGCGCTGTAGCGACACAGACCTGACTGTGTTGTGGTTCCCGGAGTGGTGTGTGCGGGCGCAGCTCTTCTCCGCTGCATGCCCGCGCCCCCAGTACGTGTGCACCCTGGGCCGGCGCCTACGTCGCCTATAGGTGGAGCTGCCCTGCACACAGTCTGACCTCCTAAAAAGAGGGACAACAGGGTGGGAAAGAGGGACAGAGGGATTTTGCCCTCAAAGAGGGACTGTCCCTCCTAAAGAGGGACACTTGGGATGTATGGTACGTGTCTGCCTGTGTGTTGTATATGTCTGTGTTTATCAGTGTGTCTGCATTTCACACACGTGCGCCCAACGGTCATAACATGACGGGCAACGCCGTCCCACATTGCTAGTATACATATAAGATCCTAAAAAATTGCATAGATGTTGTCTAAAAAGTGTATTTCATGACTAGGGACATGCAAATAGTTTATTTTCATCCTCATGGGAATTTTTGTAGAAAGGAAGCAAAGTATTTATTATTTGCATAAATTCCCGCGGGAAGGAAAAGCAGATGAAACAAATCTTCTAAATGTTAATCCAGTTGGTTTTCACTGACAAAGCTTTCCAACTGTATGTTTCTGTGATGTATTCCAAACTTCCGGCAGTGAGTTCCAAACATTTCTGAACAAGCACCATCATCTATGCATGCATCATCACAGATGCATATGTAATTATGCACACTTTGAGCACATACTCACATAAATCCATCACACAGAAGATGTCAGAAGAAAGGGCCTTCAAGGGATAGTAATGTCAGAAAAAAGTATTAACTATATGGTAGATACAATTAAAAGAGAGTACTTGCACTTATTTGTATCTCTCAAACCATTCTGGTTTGAGAGAAAAAGGAAATTAAAGTTCTCTGGTTACATCCCTTTCTGTTTGACGAGCTGTAAAGCTGTCAGAAGCAGATTCTGGTCACTTGACCAGATGTGGCTCTTCAGCAGCGCTGATATAACAATATCTAAAGATAAATACTTAATTTGGAATGGTCTACAAAGTGTGCCTGGCTTGCAAGCATACTTTGTAGACCGTTTCAATGAAGTATTTATTTCTAAATAGTGTGATTTCAGCTCTGCTGAAGAGCCTCTGTCTGTTCAAATGACTGGAATCTGCAGCTGTCAGCTAGATGGCAGACTTGAGTAAACCAGTCAGGAAAAGGTAACTTTAGTAAGTTATATCTCTCAAACAATAAAGGTTTGAGAGATAAGACTTACATTGATGTTAATCTTTTTTTAATGTCTACAATATTAAATCAACTTAAAATTAACCATTACTATCCCTTTCATGCACAAATCCAAATGCATGGACCGAATTTCTGACGAAACTCTAGTTATGACATCATAATCTAACGTAAGATAACACTTGGCAGAAAACCTACAGTTTGATACATACTTGTTGCAGACCATTAATACATATTGGTAGTTATTAATGCTAATAATTATGTCAAAAATATCAATAACACTGCCCTACCAGCACCTGATAATATGATTAATGCCTTTGCATTTATGATACAGAGGTAGGGGGCTTAAGTCCTGGGGGTATATTAATGCTTGCAACTCAATACATGGTGGTGAGGTGGACCCGTGGCACCCATGCATGTTTGTTAAGGTGGGAGATCAATAATTAACATGACCTAATTAACATGAAAGACATGACAGATAGGAAGGTACAATGCTGATTCCAACAACAAATAGCCCTTCAAACTTTTAACATCTTTTAACTCTTTATGTTACCTAACAAGACCACTAATTTGCTACCTTGAGAAAGGAGATCATAGGAATTGAATGCTGATGTAGAACAAAGATGTTTTACCACAGCCACAGGATCTCCTGTCCAGATTTCCCATTAGGCTGTATAGGCAATTACCACAGAAACATAATTGTAAGAAGCATATTAGCCTTGTGGGCCAATACCCACTGCTCTAAACGTAAGCAATGTCAGAGCAATCCCAATCTCCCATTTGCTGTAAAATCTAGTATATTTACTAATATGCCAAATGTATTTACCAGTTGTATTGGTCCCTGTGCTGCCCAGAGTATATAAGACATTTTAGTGCTTTCATGTTGTAGGCTACTGATAGTTTATGTGCAATAATGATTTGGTATCATATGAGAATCAGAAGGGGGGGGGATAACAGTGCTGGGGAAGCTTAAAGTACTATATATATATATATATATAGCATTCCTCCCAAGTGTCCATCTTTAGGAAGGACAGTCCCTCTTTCAAACCCAAATCCCTCTGTCCCTCTTTCCTACCCTGGTGTCCCTCTGTTTAGGAGATCAGACTGTGTGTGTGTGTGTGTGTGTGTGTGTGTGTGTGTGTGTGTGTGTGTGTGTGTGTGTGTGTGTGTGTGTGTGTGTGTGTGTGTGTGTGTGTGTGTGTGTGTGTGTGTGTGTGTGTGTGTGTGTGTGTGTGTGTGTGTGTGTATATATATATGCACATCACATTACTCTAAAGCAATAAAACTTCCATTAACCCTTGAATGCCAGAGTTCTATGCAAAGCATTGCAAAGCAATGATTTGCACAATGCTCTGACACTCAAAGGGTTAATGTTTGTTTAAACTTCAATATATATGTTTATAAATTAATCTTCTGTATAAATAAAATACTTTGGCCTTACACAAAATCATGTATTCATTTATTCAACAAGGTGTCAATGGAATAACCTAAAAATTCTCAGTAATGTCCCACCAGCCATGTACCTAGCAGCACAACACAAGTGTTCCTCTCTGGCCATTTAAAATGTTGGGAGGTATGAAATAATCCTGTAAACATCATCTCTACTGGGTCCAGGAACCATACAATACACAATTCAGACAGTAAGAAGTTCCAGTGTCTACAAGACTTTTTTTACTGTTACATATTGTCCCAATAAATAAGTTAATACAAGTTAGAGAAACAGAACCCATTTTTGAGCAGGAAGGCAACACAATAATTCTCATGATTCAGAGACTGAAGTACAAAGATGAACTGGAGCATTTCTGGAGCAAATACATGATTTTCCAGATTCCCATTGATTAAATGCGACTTTCAACCTTTTGAAAGCTAGTGGGGTCTCCAATGCATTGTGAAGCAATGCACTGGAGACCTGTCTAGCATCTTAATACTTATTTACCCTCTACTGAGCAGCTGGTGTGTCCCAGCTTCATTGTATGTATCAAGCCCATTTATAACTTGCTTACTGACATTTCCTTAAAGGGATAGTAATGTTTCACAGAAACAGCAGCTACAATTAAGCTTTATAGTATTCGGGCCATGGAGAGTGTTATTTCAATACTGTCAGAGTTGTAGTTCAAGAGTAATTGAATGATGTGCCCTGGATCTACCCCTGGCTGCTGAGATCACTGGAGACATTCAAAGCAGCGTATCAAATGCACTGTTCTGTAATCGATTGCGAGTGCCTGGAGCAGAAACCCTTTATTTATTGCCCGTGTGTCTGGGGAAAGCTGGCTGCTGGATCCATTTATCTGCATTTGACCAGCTGTCCTGGTCTAACCTCTGCCCTGCTCTGCTGTAGATGGAGGAAGTACAATCTGGATTACCCTTAGCTACAGCAGATCTGCTGTAGCAGGGACAGCCGCACAGAGGGATAGAAATGTGGTACCGCAATGCTGCATTCACTACTAAGGTAAAGAGCCCTGCTGCGCTGTGCCGGGCTCATGGTGGGGCCTAGGGGACAAAGTTGTTGTTCTGTATCCCAGTGTCTGTGAGCTGTAGACTTGTTTCAATCGGGGTGGAGAGGGAGTAGGAGCTGTCAGGAGTGGGATTTGTCACTGCTGACTGTGGGGTTCATCTTCCCTGACAGAATGACAGTACAATTACTCTACCTCTATTATACTCCTCTACTTATCTTTGTTTATGACTTTACTTACATCCCACTTGCCTGTCATCCCTGTCTCCATATATATCCCACTCTACCAGTCATTGTTCCTTCTCACCTGTATCCTGCTCTTCCTGTCATCGTTTATCCCTCCACCTGTATACTGCTCTATCTTTTCTTGTGCATTCATCCATTCATATCCCGCTCTGCCTGTCCTTGTTCATCCCTCCATCTGTATCCCCTCTACCTGTCATTGTTCGTCCCCCACCTGTATCCTGCTGTCGTTGTCATTGTTCACACCTGCCTGTATGCCTCTCTACCTGTCATTGTTCGTCCCCCACCTGTATCCTACTATATCTGTTATTGTTCAATGTCCCACATGTATCCTACTATAGCTGTCACTGTTCATCCCCCACCTGTATCCCTCTCTACCTGTCATTGTTTATCCCCCACCTGTATCCTACTGTTGTTGTCATTGTTCACACAAACCTGTATGCCTCCCTACCTGTCACTGTTCATCCCCCACCTGTATCCTACTCTACCTGCCATTGTTTATCCCCCACCTGTATCCTACTGTTGTTGTCATTGTTCACACAAACCTGTATGCCTCTCTACCTGTCATTGTTCATCCCCCACCTGTATCCTACTCTACCTGTTATTGTTCATCACCCAGTTGTATCCTACTATATCTTTCATTGTTCATCCCCTACCGGTATCCTGCTCTACCTGTTATTGTTCTTCCCCAACGTGCATCCTACTCTACCTGTTATTGTTCATCACCCACTTGTATCCTACTATATCTTTCATTGTTCATCCCCCACCTGTATCCTGCTGTACCTGTTATTGTTCATCCCCCACCTGTATCCTACTCCACCTGTCATTGTACATCCCCCACCTGTATCCTACTCCACCTGTCATTGTTCATCCCCCACCTGTATCCTACTCCGCCTGTCATTGTTTATCCCCCACCTGTATCCTACTCTACCTGTCATTGTTCATCCCCCAACTGTATCCTACTCTACCTGTCATTGTTCATCCCTCCCCCACCTGTATCCTACTCTACCTGTCATTGTTCATCCCTCCCCCACCTGTATCCTACTCTACCTGTCATTGACCATACCCCCTGTATCCCACCCTGTCAGTCATCTCCATGCCTCCTTCTATATCCCACTCTGCCTGCCATTGTTCATTCTCCTGCTGTACCTACTCTGCTTGTCATCGCCGTATCTCTTCCTGTGTCCTGCCCTACCTCCACCTGAATGAAGCTCAATTTTGTAGTGGTTCTGCCCCTTTTGTGGCTCCTTCCTTTTGTGGCTCACCCTCCCCGACACACAACTATGGCCGGTATTTTTCTGAGGAAAAGTTGGCAACCCTAAGTGTAAGCCACCTCCCCTCAGATGTGTAATCTGGTCCACATACCAGACAGCTCACGGCAAGGGTCAATCTTCTTTCTGTGAGCATAAAGAAACCCCTGCCCCTGCTCACTGAAGACTGTCCCTCTCTGCGATCCTTCTGGACAGTCTTGCTGCTCTGAGGTGGGCAGTGTTACAGCAGTAAAAGGGGCGGGAGGGGATACTTTATCATTCAATTACTCTTGAACTACAACTCTGACAGTGTTGAAATAACACTCTCCAATGGCCCAAATACTATGAAGATTAAATGGAGCTGCTTTTATTGTGAAAAATGACTATCCCTAAATTGTATCACAAGGCACTTGAGGCCTCTCTACCATTCAAGGGGTTAAAAACTATGGTTTGTGATTACCAGAGAGGAAGGGAATACTATGGAAAGCTTCTTCATTAAATCTGTATTTTACATCAATCTTTCCAATTTCAAAACCTGTCCTAAATATGAACATCAGGGTGATCAGAAGCCAGAGGCCAAAGCTATTCCAGACAGTAGGTACATTGCCTGCTAACTTTACTTGTTCTGTTCTTATGCCTTGCAGGGAGATCAGGGGAAGCCCTCTAGCTCCTAGACTCACCACCTGATACACCTCTATGGACCATTAAATTCTTCATTTAAAAAGCAGATAATGCAATTCTGCAGGGAGCCAAACCTGCACTATAAGGATAGCAGCAGTTTAGGCTTCTAATCTTTACACTTGCCTAGTTGACTTAACCCTTTCACAGTAAGCTCTGCTTGATTGTATTTCAGTAGAAAAGAAGTGAGGATTTTACTCATAGGTTTTGTTTTACTAGGGCTGAATTTACATAGGCTCCCTTTGCCCCATCCATGGTCACACCCCTGGGGGTTATTCACTAAGAAGTGATAAAGAGGTGATAACATGGAGATGACTTGTACAGTGATATCACTTCTCCAGGTCCTATGTTATTCTATAGAGCCTATGCACTAAGATCTCCAGAGCTGAGGAAATCTTACTGCATTGGCTGCACAGAATAACATAGGATCTGGAGAAGTGATGTCACTGTACAAGTTATCTCTATGTTATCACCTCTTTATCACGCCTTAGTGTATCCCCCTCTTGTGCTCACAATACCATTTACCCAATCCCACCCACTGCTGCCTTGAAAATACACTTACGTTATAACATTACAGTGCAAACAAACAAAAAAGCTGAAAACCCCTTGGATGCCAGAGTGATGCTTTGCAATGCTTTGAAGAAATCTATAGCATCCAAGGGAATAAATAACAGCTAATAAAAGCATGTGTACACTTTTACAAAACCTGGCAAAAATAGACTATAAACTGTATAAAAAAGAGAAAAAAACAAAGTGCAAAATTTAAAGGGATAGTAATGTTTCATAATAAAAGCAGCTCCAATTAATCATCATAGTATTTGGACCTTGGAGAGTGTCATTTCAATTCTGTCAGACTTGTAGTTCAAGAGTAATTCAATGACAAAGTGTCCCCTTCCCGCCCCTTTTACTGATGTCACACTGTTCAGCCAGAGCAGAAGGGAGTGTCCAGGTAGACTGCAGAGATGGACAATCTTCAATTAAGATAAGGGAAAAAACTGAAAAGCTTGTCAAGGGGGGCAGGGCCTTCATTGTTCTCATAGGAAGAAGATTGTCCCCTGCTGTTATCTTTCTGGTCTATGGACTGCATTCCACATCTGAGAAGAGATGGCTTACACTAGGTAAAAGGGGCGGGAGGGGGAAACTTTACTTGTGAATATCTCTTAAACCATAAAGGTTTGAGAGATAAGACATATCGTTCTTCATGTTTTTTTAATGCCTACAAAATAAAATAAAGATAAAATGAAGTATTACTATCCCTTTAACAGCAAACTATGTAAACAGATAAGTATCCCCGCATACTCCAAATGCACTTACTACACTGGAGACGCTGTTTGAACACACGTTGGACAGACTTGGGTAACACCAGGATCTGCTGCAAGAGATTCCTCTTCATATATCTAATTTCGGGCTATACAACAAGAATTTATGTAGTAAGTGCATTTGGAGTATGCTGGGATATTTATCCGTTTATATAGTTTGCTCTTAGATTTTGCTCTTTCTCTTTTTCTCTTTTTCATACATTTGCATTGGACTGCTGTGGTGGCGCTGAGGACATCATGACAGTAGCTGGAATCCTAAGAGCATAAGAACTCTAATTATTTTATTAAATTCTGACAGATTTATCAAAGAGGAGTGTGGTAGGATAGCTTATATATACCAAGTTTGTTGTCTAGAATATAAACTGGCCACCATAAACTAGGAGCAGGTATCCGATTCAGGGGTATTGAGATTTCCTGGCCACACCCCAACTCAGTATGTGGGTGTGGCCAACACAGCTGAGACACTCTTCTAAATGTGAAGCTCTAAGCAGTTGCGTGCCTACTCTGTCTAATGTGTCATCTAGCCATGCATCTCATGACAAATATAAATGGAAAAAGAATGAGGCACAGGAATGAGTGAGTTATGAGTTATTATTCCTTATAATAATGTCCAGAGCACTAATGATTTCTAAAGCAGAAAGGTCGCTGACTCTGCTATAAGCAAATCTGTCCTATAATTTTACTTATACAATAACAATGTAGCTTCTTTATAGAGAAATTTCTGACTATTACATTACAGGGAACAAAACCTATAGTAATACATGGATCTCAGTTTCTAACAGAAGTACTTAAATAGGTAAATTCAATTCCTGTTAAATTAAAGCAGAACTTTCACCCGCTATAAAGCCGCCCTGCAATAATTAAGCAGGTAGCAACTAGCTTTATAATATATATGTTACCTCTGAAATGTAGCCCATTATAAAAAATCCTTTATTGTAGGAGATTGGAAGCCAGGCATCAGTGTAGACATCTTGCCTGCGCGTCTGCGCTGTTGGTCCCGGTGTCCATTGAGAAGCACTGCAGTGTGCCACATGGTAACCGGAAGGGACTGACAGCGCAGGCACGCAGACTGCACTAACCTGCCAATCAGTCAGGATTTCTTTATAATGGGCTACATTTCAGAGGTAACATATCTATCATAAAGCTAGTCGCTACCTGCTTAATTTTTGCAGGGCGACTTTATAGCGGGTGGAAGTTCCGCTTTAAATTTGACTTTTAACCCTTTGAGTGCTGAAGGGGTACACCACGCAAAGCAATGCATGGCGTACCCCTCTGGAACTCAGAGGGTAACCCCTTGAAAGAGGGAGAGATCTCAATGCATTGGGGACCTCTTCAGCATTCAAGGAGTTAAAAATCTCTATTCAAGTGCATGGGAATTTAGCAATTTTCAATTGTCCCCCTCCCCTGTGGTGCCACTGTATTATGTTTCAAATGCAACTATTTGGAGGAATTAGCAAGTAAAGGACAGATACAGTTCCACACACATAAATGAAAGCCGATGCATGTGAGCTGTAAAAATAGACATGTTAATTATATAATAATATCCAGTAGATATGTAAACACATTGAAACAATAACTTTAGCCCCTTTTTATGTGCTAAAGAAATCCAATAAGTTTAGAGAGACCTTTGTGTTTGCAGAGTCTAACAATAATAATGTTTTCATATAAGATTAAAGTCTCCGTTATAATCTATCATTGTTGTTGTTTCTTTTGCGGGAGTCTACCCTCCCAGTCCATCATTATTTTCCTCCTATGTAGAAATCCCTTAAATCAGGACTAAGTGCTATACCGTGCTGTATGGGAATAGAGTGATCACTTTCTGGGTCACATCTTAGAATGAATGTAAACAGTTTCACACATGAACACTTAAATAATATACCCAATATATGGGGAACATACCTTGTATTTTAGCTGGCTCTTCCATGTTCCCAGACTTTAGAGCCTAGTTCAGAGTTCCTTCCTCACTTCTAGCCATTTCACCTAGTTGCTCTGCTAATACGTTTTACAGCTCCGGTTCATACTCTTATATTGAGTTTTCTGGGTCTTCCTGCTTAGCAGTATGCATATACTATGCATACATTATATACTTTCACATTCAATAGATTGCTTTATTTATTTCATCTTTAATTATAGCATGTGTTATCAATGAGCCCGTCACATGTGGTGGTGACATCATCCTCTGCAGTCGGGTCTCAGACTGCATGGGAGTGATGTCATCCTGTCTCCATTTTGTTCACTGTCTTGATAAAGGTCCAGAATAGACCAAAACATTGACCTAAAATAAAGTGGTCTCATGGGTGTTGCCCCATCTTTTCTTGTCTGTCTTTGATTTCTTGGCATGTGCACCAGGGCAATATTAATTGGTTGTAGTGCAAGTGCTTTTACCTTTCCCCCTACTAGCGGTGTTCTCTCTCTCTCTGGCCAAAAAAGCTTGCCCCTGAAGTAAATCGGAACTTTCTCTCTTTGTCATTCACACTAGCGGTTTTACTGCGTTTACTGTAAGCACTGTAAGACTTGAGAATCTTAGACAGTTATGAGTCACTCGAGTCATAAGACTCTATGGTAATCAATGTGTACAGTAAAACCACAGTAAAACCACTAGTGTGACTAACGTTCCGATTTACTTTATCATATGAGAAAAAAACAAGCCACATTCAGTTTTTTACGAAAAATTAAAAACTATATATAAGTTATATTAAAAAACGGGACAAAATTGACATTTATATTAAAAAGACAGGACGGTCTGGAAATATGAAAAAAAAACGGTACTGTCCCGTTTAAAACGGTACGTATGGTCAGCCTATATATATATATATATATATATATATATATAGTGTTAGGATTGTTCAAAATACTGGTTAGTTGAAATAACCGTCACATTGCCACCTCAGACCTGCCTGCTTTCCCTTTGACAACTTACATACATATTTGGGGTACATGACATACTTAACCTCTGATAATAAAGATATCTAAAGATGAAAAAAAATATAAATCTGTAGAAGATAACGCAACAAAAATCAAGGAACAGATGGTTGCAGTAACGTCATTAGATAATGTATATAAGATTGTCCTGGATATCATATTAAAAAATTCAATTAAATTACACAAATGCAGAAGTTTAAACAACACAAAGTAGATTTTGATAAACATGAGATATTACGTTGAAAAAACAAAACAAAACAAAACATGCTACTCTTAAGAGGAGGAGGCAAAGGAAATGATCTGCTTACTCGATAGACTCAGACTCGGATGCCAGGTATAAAAATGATTTGGAGAATTCCAAACAGGATAATAGCTAAATTACTCAAAGAAGGTCATCCCTGAAGCATTCAAATGCTAGAAGTAACCTAAAATAATCAGAGGAATTATATATTTTAGATCTAGGAATGGGCAAACAGTCTTGATTTCCTTGTCCAGGAATTATAGCATTAAAAACACAATTTTGCTTTTTTCTTGGAAACTTACATGGATAGAAAGTCCATAAAAATGTTCAGAATTTTTTCTGCTGGCAATAAAATTCCCATAAGAAGTTGGCAATTTCCATCTACACTTTCTATGGCCATGAAAGTTCCTGCAGCAATACTATTAGAACCCAGAACTTCCCTCCTTACTGTGAGGTTTTAGTTTTGGAAAGAAAACCGGAGAGAGAGAGAGAAACAGATTGGGGGGAGTAGTAGTCATTATCACCTGTGTTACTGCTGTTGCTTGCTGGACTTTGTTTAAAATGAGATAGAGTAATTGTCAGGCTGCTGCTGTTGAAATGGAGAAGACCACAGTAAAATGTAGCAGGACAAGCATTAGTAGTAGTAGTAACAGAAGTAGTAGTAGTAGAAGTAGTAAAAAGAGGAACCTTTTGTTCCCCAGTTGGCTGTGTGGAGTAGAGGCACAGAAATGCAGCTGCCTGAGCCTGCTGTGTCTCAGTGTGACACTAGGTGTACCACATATGTTACCACCAAAAGAGGAGGAAGAGTCTGTTGGTGCTGCTTCTGCTGATGATGATGAGTGTGGTGATAATGATGGAGATGATGATGATGATGATGATGAAAGTTAAATAATAACGTGTTTAGCTTAGGAAGAGTAGAAGAGAGAACTTCAGATGGGGATGAGTGACAGTAAGGTGTTTGCTTTTTAATTCCTGTCATCTGAGCATGACATGTCACAGGATCAGTCTCAAATTGCTGTAGGCTTTAGCTTGCTAACAATTATTTCAAGGCTGAGGAACATCATGGTGTAAGCCTTGAAGAAATTTGACAGCACTTAGAACAGGTCTACATCAGGGTTAGAATGGAAAAAAATGTTGTTTCTGGTGGTGGGCTGGTGGACTGGCAACTGACAGTAAGTGACTGATGGTGCTGCTGGGTAACTGAATTACCATGGGTCATTAAGACTCATTACCATTCAAGTAATTAAAAACAATTGATCCTCCATGCAATGAGCTATGCATATTATACAAGATGGACAGTCTGTAACGGTTATCATATACCTTACATCCTTCTTGTCTGCACTACATTGCCATGTGTGGTCACTACAACACACAATGTTCAGTCTGTAGAAAGATATTGCCATAGTCTCACATATGCACAAACACTGTCTATTGGTGGTACTGGTAATGGCACTATCAGTGCCAGTGAGGACCTTGACAGCTAGAGGGGAATTTGAATTATTACTATGAGCCAGACTCCAAACCCTATGAGGGAAATCAGATTATGATGTTGTTTTCATTCTGGACCAGTGGTGGAAGTTGCCTGAACTTTCATTTCAGTGTTGAATTTTGGGGCATATTGTTGTTATCATTGTTGTGGATGATCAAGAGACAAAGCAACCTTTCCTGATTTCTTGGGGGTTTAACATAGTCAAAATAAACCTCAACATGTTTATTTTGGAGATGTTTAATTAGAGCAGATGTGCCAAGGTGTGATCATTCCTTCTCTCTCTCTTCCTAACCTTTTCACAACATACTCTGGATATAGAAAAACAGAAGCGCAAAGGGGACAATCTAAAAGTAGGGTATTTATTAGCACATACACATGCGCAAGAACACTGAATGCATGTACAAGATAATAATAAAAAAGATAGGCTTATCTCTCTCTGTGATTCCAGGACCGGTCCTCCCTCAATAATCTACTTCGGTGCGAATCCACCTGATCTGACTTAATGCCTTCAGTCCTCCATGTGGAAACTTGGTAACAGCATTTCCCTTCCCTGGATAACGCTCCAAAGCTTATTTGTATTGAATCCGGGCTTCACTGAGAGAGACCTCGCTACTTCTAAAATCACTGTAATCTTAATAACAAATAAAAGCTGACGCGTATTGCGGGCTGACACCTGCTTCCTCAGTGCTTACAGACAGTCCCGCTTCACAGGACTAAATACTCTCACATCATATCCAGTCCTGGCGAAATGAGACTGTTCTTATTCTAACTTTTAATCTTTAACCCATTGTAGCCCACAATATATAATACCATCCATACTAAAAACAAGTACCTATAACCTTATATAAGTACTATTACATACCAATACATAAATTCACTTGATATTGTAAGATTTATCACGATTTCAATCACCAAAATATAAAATATTCCATGAAGTTAAATTCTTAATACACTCCCAGAGCCAAATCAACACTATACCCTAACCCTATCTCGTTAATACATAAACACAGCTTATCATTAAAATACTTACATCACTTCCCCTAGTTCCACTTCAATCTATATGTGACTTAAACCATACACTATAGGAAGCATAAAATCTCCTAAACATACAATACCCCTTCTATCCTCCCTCCTATTATCCCTGCTATTACAAATAAGCAGTGTCATAACATGTCACTGATCTCCCACCTGAGATTCTACGCCCCCATAGTCAAATAAACGCTGCCAAGTCTAAATCAACGTTTAGGCCTTCTGGTTGAAGTGTTCTTAACTGATGTATCCAGAAAGTCTCCCTATGTCTTAATTTCAGTAACCTGTCACCTCCTTTTCTATCTGGGATGACCTGTTCTATTGTCATTATAGTCATTTCATCACTCTTACATTCTGGAAATTCCAAGAAGTGTCTAGGAACACTATGTGTTTCAATCTTATTATTAATATTTCTAAGATGTTCTCCCACTCTGACCCTGAGTCTGCGATTAGTCCTCCCAATGTATTGTCTGCCACAATACATGAGGAGATATACCACAATCTCAGAGTCACAGTTAAGAAATTGTCTGATCTAATACTTCTTCTTAGTGACTGTGGACTCAAATGACTTTTGCTCCTCTTTCCTAAATGGGTAATATACACGTGTGGAACAACCTTTCCTCCCACATCTATACATACCCTTGACCTTCATTAGGAAATATTCCTTATTAGTACTGGCTTCAACTTTGTTAATGTTGTTCTTATATTTTTTATATATATCACTTGGCGCTATTTTTTGTTTGATATTCTTACTGCGCCTAAATTAAATCTTTGGTGTCTCTTCCAATATAGGACCCAAAACCAGGGCTTCTTTCAATATATGCCAGTGTCTCTTAAAGATTCTCCCCATTTGATGGGCTTTTTCCCCTCCTGCCCCTTTTACCTAGTGTAAGCCCCCAATCTTCAGATGTGGAATCCAGTCCATAGACCAGACAGCTCACATCAAGGATCAATATTCTTACTGTGAGAACAATGAAAACTCTGCCCCCCTTGACAGGTTTTTCAGCTTTTTCCCTTATCTTAATTGAAGATTGTCTCTCTCTGCAGTCTACCTGGACACTCCTTGCTGCTCTCAGGTGAGCAGTTTTACATCAGTAAAAGGGGCGGGAGGGGGATAATTTATCATTCAATTACTCTTGAACTGCAACTCTGAGAGAAATGTAAATAACACTGTCCAAGGCCCAAATTCTATGAAGATTAATTTAAGCTGTTTTTATTATGAAAGATTACTATCCCTTTAAAGTGATAATAATACTTAACATTCAATAGATTTAGTTTTGTAGATTCATCACGGTCTACAACGTGTGCCTGGTTTGCAAGCACACGTTGTAGACCGTTCAAATGAAGTATTTCTTTGTAACTACCACGATCGTGGCTCTGCTGAAGAGCTGCAGGACAGTCTATGGACTGCGATCTCCATCTGTAAGTTTGAAAGATGATATCAGCACAAGGGGAGGGAAGGGGGGACTTTGCAGACTGATATCTCCCAAACCATAAAGGTTTGGAAGATCAGAAATGGCCCAATTAATTTATTTTTAAGTATCTACAGAACTAAATCTATTGAATGTTAAGTATTACTATCACTTTAACGAACAGGAGTCTCATAAATATACTAAACATGTGGCCAAATCATGAAAATACCAAGTGAGAAAAAAAAATGTATACATCAATGTGATAAAGGTGAAATACTTATCCTCCAATAGTGTATAGAGAAAGCCTGAACATGACATAGAGATGGGACTGCAGACGATGGAAGCTCTAACTGAACAATTGACCGACCCAACGCGTATCGCCCTATGGGCTTTGTCAGGGGATAACGGTCCGTTTCAATTGTCACATGCCCAGTTCACATGACTCGGGCCCAGCGTGGTACAGGATGTAAACAAATAGCGATATTGCAAGTCGCTGCCTGTATAAAGACACCCAGCCCAGTTCCCTCCCAGCATATGACACAACCAAATCTGACGACTAGAGTGGTGACGTCAGTGAGGGGAAAACTTTGCTTGTTAATATCTCTCAAACCATAAAGGTTTGAGAGATAAGACTGATATCGTTCTTAATGATTTTTTAATGGCTTCAACATAAAATACAATTTTTTTGAAGTATTATTATCACTTTAAACTATGATACAGCTTACAACAGAACCCAAACAACCACTGCCTAGTGTCTTTTTTGGAATACTTTTCACCTGTTTATGATATATGCTACAGTGTCCTGCTTTGCTTTTACACGTACACTACTTTAGTCTGTTTTATTTGTATTATAATTTGGATCCTGTATCAGTTAAATATTACAGTTATTATTTATTTACATAGCACAAACATATTCTCCGGCCTTTTACTGCACATTAATAAAACAACACACATAAAATATTATGACAGTGTAATTTTAAACACACTTGAACAAAATGTGATGTGCTCTCCACTAGCCACAGCGTACATACAGTACAGAAAGACAATATATACAACTTCAGTAAGGTTTTAAAAAGTGAAAGAAGAGGTTAAGGGAGTAATAGAAAAATCAGATCTGAATTCGTCAAGCTTAACAGTTGGCATCTACTGACATCACTCAAGTCGCCAGACACTATCTAAAGAGGTGAACAGATCTGAGCTAATGCCAGCAGGCTGCATTTTGCTAAAGCTGTATGTATTGTATCTCTGGGCGGAATGCAGGAAACACATGCAATCTCTTTTTCCAGTGTGGAAAACAACAAGGGAATAGGTTTGCACATGATTTAATTGAATTATGCATGAAAAATCAAGATTAGCAAACAGATGTGCATATTTTTTGTGTGGGCGTGGTTAGAATTAACAAATCTGTCTGAGTGGAATTGCGAATGCGCCTAATGCAGGGAGTGCTTTTAAGAACAATTTTATATATCTGTGTAGTTTTTTCATAAAAGCTAATTTTTCATGTTCAATTGAAGCATTCGATATATGGCTTCCTGCATTAGAACATGCGCAGTATTTATCTGTGCATGAAAGATGCCAACAGCGCATGTGCACATTTCTTGCATTCCGCTCTCTGTTCTGTATGTAAGCCATGGCTAGAGAAGAATGTGTTATATAATATCCAAAAGTTAAAACAAGGCACATCCTATATAATAATTCGCTAAAATGTGTGTAACGCCACAGTCCTGCTTAGTAGAGACTGCCCGCACCGCGGCTGATACAGAGCTGGACGCTCCGAAGGAGCATCCAGCTCTGTATCAGCCTCGGAGCGGGCAGTATCTACTGCGCATGACTGCCCCACGACCAACTGTCAGTAGCACTGTGACCCGTGTAATGGGCTTTTCAACTAGTATGTTATAAGCAGGTGAAAGGTAATCAGAGAAAGATACTTTGCAGTGGTTGTTTGGATTTGTTTCGGTGCTCTGCCATAGGTCTGGTCCTGGTCCTTTTACTGCAATGTACATCCTATGGCACTGAAAGTTTTAACCCTTCGAGTACCATTGCAATGCAATGCATTGGATACCTTTCTGGCACTCAAAGGTTTAAGGGTGGGCAGCTGCTGTCTCTGCTCTTCTGAGTACAGACAACAATGGAGAGCTACAGGGAGATCCCAATATTGACAAGCTCAGGTTGGTGATGTTGGGACTGAGAACTCCCACAGCAGATGCAGCTATCAGAGCTTAGTACATGTGAGAAACAGCCACATTAACATATAAACACACCAACATGAATATGACAATGGCTCATTAACCTGTATTTCCAGATGTGAATGAGCCATTGTCAAATTACTTAGTGCAAAATCGTAAACATGTCGAAGGTGGATTCATGGCAGTGTTGACCAATTATGGCCGATAGGTGGTGGATTCACAGGGATATGTTGATAAAGGCATTTTAGTAAATGGTGTTGATGTACCATTGATACCATTTCCCACTGTATCGCCATCCTTGACCTTTAGTCATGGACATTTATTCCTTTTGTGTAGAATTCATTAAGCCCCAAAACACTTCAGTGTATGCACTGTTAGGAAAATCTTGCCAAACAACATTTTAATTTGTGTTGCCATGGTTACCTAAAAAATAGTCATTGAGTAAAACCTTGGGTTTTCACTTGTGTTCATAAGCAATGTGACATTTCATATGCTCAATCACTGCTATCACTTGAAATACATCACGTTCAAAGCTGTTTTTATTTGCCTATGGCAAAGATTGCTTCACATGCAGCAGAATAACATATAAGTTTGACATAGATTTCCAGTGAAAGGAACATCAACTAAAATATCACCTGCCCTGATTCTCCAAGGTAGTGGGTTTGTGCTGTTGTGGAATCCTAACAAGCAAGCCCTTTAACCCTCATACAGGCTATACACTGGAGACTTTATATTTAAGGTGTAATCAGAAGAAATAACAATTGTATCTGAATTCCAATTGTTACTGGTAATTTATGATAAGGCCTGTATAATATTACAGCCAAATCGCTCAACTGGAAGAAAATTCCCACAAAAAAGAGCTCTTCAGGAGCTCTTTTTTATTTGATTCATTAAATTCTGGCACTTCGGAGTTCACTTAGGGACTGGGTAGGAAAACCCCCCAGAGAATATCATACAAAACAGCCAGTTCGGATATTTCACTGCAGCCTTACAGGATTTCTAATGTTACATAACTGTGGCTGTGTCTACGTGTATGTTCAGTGCAGATCTGAGGCAGATAGGGACTTGCAAGCATAACTAAAACTCTGTTTATTATCTCTAGTAAGGTTATGTATTGGTAAAAGTTAGGATTTGCTGTTCAGACTTTTTATTTTGTTTACTTATTTATATGTATCTAAAATAAAGTTTTTGTAGTTCTCCTAACTATTCACATAAATGTAACTTGTTGAATACTATTGATAAGTCGGGTAGAGTTTACAATGCTTTTATATATGTATTTATATGTCTCTTCGAGGTTTTGGCCCCTCACCCCTTTTTGGTTAGCAGCCTACCTGGGAACTTTCTTTTCTGGAGGGGATGCCTCTGGTGCTGCTATGGGGGTATAATTGCTTCAAATTGCTGCAAAAGGGGGTGGGGTTTATCTGCAACTGGGGGCAGGGCTTTCTGGAGGCATCACAGATGTGGGCAGGAAGTGGATGGAACTGGGTGGGGAAGGAGGAAAAGTGGGAGGAACTGGGTGGGAAGGAGCAGAAATGGTTAGAAATTTAAAGGAAACTCCCAACATCTGGAGAATCAGCCTATGCCCCAGAGACTAAGTAAGGCACTGTCAAAACCAGAGTCTCCGGGGCATATCTGGAGAGTTCCCAAGTATGGTTAGCAGCTCTTTGTACAAAGGTATTTTTGCAATGAGGAAAGGTTTAACCCTTTGAGTGCCAGAGGGGTACAGAACACATTGCTTTGCAATGAGTTCCGTACCTTTGGCACTCAAAGGGTTAAATCCCTCCCTTATTTCAATCTCTAGGTCTTTTTGCTCACTGCAGCAAGAAGACAGTGTCACTGATTTATAATTGCATCATACTTAATACAATTTCACTTCAGATTTAAAGGGATAGTAACACTTCGTTTTAACTTTATTTTATTTTGTAGGCATTAAAAAAACATGAATAATGATATGTCTTATCTCTCAAACCTTTATGGTTTAATAGATATTCACAAGCAAAGTGTCCCACTCCCGCCCCTTTTTCCTAGTGTAAGCCATCTCTTCTCAGATGTGAATCTGGTTGTATGACCAGACAGATAACAGCAGGGGACAATCTTCTTTGTATGAAAACAATGAAAGCCCTTCCCCCCCTTGACAAGTTTTTCAGCTTTTTCCCTTAGCTTAATTGAAGATTGTCCCTCTCTGCAGTCTACCTGGGCACCTCCCTTCTTATGTGGCTGAACAGGGGGGGGATACTTTGCTTGTGAATATCTCTTAAACCATAAAGGTTTGAGAGATAAGACTTATATCGTTCTTCATGTTTTTTTCAATGCCTACAAAATAAAATAAAGATAAAACGAAGTATTACTATCTCTTTAAGGCAGGTGAGGACTTTCTACATATGAGGTGACTTGACATTGGTGGGCAAGCTACAAATACTTTGGGCCACAAACATTTAACTACATTTCTGTTTATTATCAGTAGTAAGTTAGACGTAATTTATTTGGTAAAAGCTGGGAGCTGATGTATGAATGTTAGATAGGTCATGAAATAGACTAAAATTTCTCAGTAATGCCCTGCCCACCAGCCACGCCCCCTGCAACACTCCCTAAAATACAAGTGTCCCTCTTTGGCATTTTGAAGTGTTGGGAGGTATGTCTCTGTAATGCACAGCAGACAACACACTCCACTGTTGTTAGGGCTTTAACTCTTCTAGCACCAGATGGGTATCCAATCGATTGCTTAGCAATGCATTGGATACCCCCTGGAACTCAGTGGGTTAATGCCAGCAAGTCCCTTATGCCCACAATAGAATTTGCGCAAAACAGTGTAAAGTGACACTATTTCCTGTTACACAAACTATAGAGAAAGGAATCACTAAATGCCCATAGACTGCCTGACCCACAGTCCTCCCAGTGGCACAGCAGCATTAAAGGGTAGTAATGTTTCATAATAAAAGCAGCTCTAATTAATCATCATGGTATTTGGACTTTGAAGAGTGTTATTTCAATTCTGTCAGAGTTGTAGTTCAAGAGTAATTAAATGACAAAGTATCCCCCTCCCGCCCCTTTTACTGATGTAACACTGTTCAGCCAGATCAGAAGGAAGGTGGCCAGGTAGACTGCAGAGAGGGACAGTCTTCAAATAAGATAAGGGAAAAACATGAAAAACTTGTCAAGGGGGGCAGGGCTTTCATTGTTCTCATAGGAAGAAGATTGTCCCCTACTGTTATCTGTCTGGTCTGTGGACTGGATTCCACATCTGAGAAGAGATGGCTTACACTAGGTAAAAGGGGCGGGAGGGGAAACTTTGCTTGTGAATATCTCTCAAACCATAAAGGTTTGAGAGATAAGACTTATATTGTTCTTCATGTTTTTTTAATGCTTACAAAATAAAATAAAGATAAAATGAAGTATTACTATCCCTTTAAGAGCAGAATTTGTGACATTCGTGGTTTAGTAAATTGCCTTCATGTAGACATAGGAACAGAAAATTGATTCCCTTGCCAGATTTAGCACAGAATAGTATTAGGGCATTAACCCCATTCTGCCACGTATTAATGCATATAGTGGGAGGAACTGACATAAACTGTGCTATACATTAAAAAAAACTACGTTTCACATGTATTGTCTACATTCATACTGAGATTCTTACATACATTTCCTTATTAATCAATATATTTGTATGCACCATGTCGAAATGCAAGCAGAAATCCTGGCAATTGCGTCTTACCAGGAGAGTACACTTTTACAATTTACATGAAATATGAAAAATTGACAAACCACTATTTTGTATGTAAAGGGTCTACATACACTTTATCAAATCAAAGCCAATATCAATATTTACTAAGAGGAGAGACGCCCATAATACAGGAAGTAATTGACATATTTCTCGCTTATTTCCTGTTGTGCTGGGTTGTTTTCACACAAGACAGAGGCAATTTTGGCGGGAAGGTATACATCTGCCAGCACTGCATGTTTGGCATTGGTCTCCTTTGTCTATGGACTAGAGCAGTGGCTCTCAAAAAACAAGCAAAAGAATGTGAGAAGCTCTGAGGATGAATAAAAGCAATGGTTACCCCCCAACCACACCTCTCCGGAGTACCAGAATTTCCATCCAAGAGTGAAAACTTTAGTCAACAAGAGTAGGGTGCAAACTGACCTAGGTTCTGCCAAGGTGCCAACTATTAGTAAGTAAGAAATTTGCTCATTGCTGTTTTTTACTCATAGGGCCATGTATTCAAATGAAAAGTGGAGATGTTCTGGGGCAAACCATTTGCACTATAGGGTATCACTATAAAATCCAATTCATAAAAGGGGATTTTAACATCAATGCATTGGAAACCTCTCCCGTAGTCAAGGGGTCAAAATCCCCAATTACATCAATGTGACTTTTTGGAATTGTTAGCTCTCCCCTGTAATGCAAATGGTTTGCCCCAGAACTCCTTCTCTTTTCTTTTGAACACATGGCCCTTAGTATATGCAGGGGCACTATTTAGTTCCAAAATGACAAGTAAGTGCATAGGGACACGTTCACAAGATAAAAGTGGAACAATTCTAGGGCAAACCAACTGCACCAAAAAAATCCTTCAAGGTTTCATTAATTTAAAAGGAGCTTTTAGCCATTTGAGTGCCATAGGGGTACGCAACACATGTACACCTCTGGCACTCAAAGGGGTTAACCAGCTGAATGCTAGAGACGACTCAAATGAAAAATGCTAGATAGGCCTTCAACTCATCATTTTGCAATGCATCGGAGGACTCTCTGGAATTCAAGGGGTTAAATTCCCCTTTTAGAACAATAGGGATTGTTATTTGTTCCCTGTGGTGCAGTTGGTTTGCACCAAAAAGGGGCATATACCTGGGGTCATATGTACAATGAAAACATGAAGCGAACTGGGGCACACCAACTGTACCACAGAAATCAAATACAAATTCGCCAAATTCCCATAGATTTAATCCTTTGAGTGCCAGAGGGGTATGCAATGCATTGCAGAGCAAAGCTTTGCGTACCCTTCCGGCACTCAAAGGGTTAAAATGAGTCTTTTAACCCCTTAAGGACTGGCGGTCATGGGACATTTCCGTCCCATAATGACCGCATAGGCGCACTTGGACGCGCCGGTACACGTGACCTGTCGCGTGTATCGGCGCGTCATTATGGGGCCTGATAGAGATCGCTCCGATCTTGGAGCAGTCAATTTCAGGCCCTATTTTTACTTACAGCGCTCCCGGTAGAGCGCTGTAAGTAAAAAGTATGTGACGTACTATGACTATGTCATCAGTCCTTGAGTATTTCAAGGACCGTGACGGTCCTGGTACGTCAAGGGTCCTTAAGGGGTTAAACCCTTGAAGGATAGAAAGGTCTCCAGTGCTTTGTGAAGCAATGTGTTGGAGGCCTCTCTAATATTCAAATGGTTAAAAACCCTATTAAAATCCAAAGGAATTTTTATTTGTTCCCCACCACTGGATTGCTCCACAAATGCACCACTATACTTTAGAGTTTTTAGCCTATAGCCTACAATTTGCTGTAGATACTATACTATCTAATTGCTTCTCTCGTTACCTTGATAACTCCTGATAGACACGCTACTGTATTTTTCTCTTTGATGCATTTGTCATGACAGTAGTCCGGAATCAGGGGCAGAAATGTCAGGTTATATATTGGCACATAGTCAAATAAAAAGTAAATAGGAATTTACTTGATTATCCTAGATATTTTCAATGAAATCAGCCATGCAGAATCAAGAACTTGAAAACATAGAGAATGTGAGCAATTGCAAAGAAATGTTTTTATATTTCGCACGTTTACATACTTGCTAACATTTGAAAAATATTTCCAAGGACACTTTTTCATTTGGGCAGTTACATGAGAGAGAGTTATAAATGGTCTATAGAACTGTTTTAAATTACACGAACAGAAAGTCTTGTACAACAGATGTACTGCTGCAACTTAAAATTGTTTATTTAATATTTTTATTGTGTATATATTATTTTAGTAGGGTAAACATGGTCACACGGTTTTGTGATGCTTGTTTTTTTTTTTTTTGGCTGGTTCTACAATCATCAATGCTGTATAAGGAGCGGAGATTCACTAAAGCGTGATAAAGAGGTGATAAAGAGGTGATGACTTCGCCAGTGACATCACTTCTCCAGTTTCTGTTATTCTATAGAGCATATGCACTAAGATTTCTCCAGCGTTGGAGATCTTAGTGGATAGGCTCTATAGAATAACATAGGAACTGGTGAAGTGATATCGCTCAAGATGTTATCTCCGCATTATCACCTCTTTACCACGCCTTAGTGCATAATACCCCTGTAAGTCTATAGGTGTATTGCCCATAGTCAAATAAATATGAGTTTACTTGATTATCCAGGGTATTTTGGATTAAGGCAGCCATGGATATTTAGAAACTTGAAAATGTAGAGCAGAGCTTTCCAAACTTTTCATGTTGGTGACACACTTTTTAGATATGCATCATTTCGTGACACAGTAATTCAGTTTTGCTAGCAAACTGGAGGTTAAACTAATAATCATCTTTAAGAGATACGGACACATACATAAATTGTAATAACGAGATGTATGGGTACACAACATATCTCATGAAAACCTTTCATTCATATTGTGGAAGGCATTAAGCATGTTGTGTGGTTTTTAAAAGGGCGACATGAGAATTTCGTGCTACATATAAGCGCAATATTCTCATGTCGCGTTATTAAATAGATAGCACATAACTGATTTTAGAAGTACTGTCCATCTTTCCTGTCTCATCGACGCCACAAGCACAATTAGCAGCCATGTGACAAGACACTCCAGCCTGGCAGCCCAAAGAGAGGGCAGGGGTATAGAGGAGGTGGCATCTCAAAGGGTTTTAACAGCTGAAGCACCAAAAGATTTGTAACAGCTGGAGTGCCTCTGTGTGCTGCATACATATTATGTATGAAGCACACAGAGGCCCTCCAGCTGTTACAAATCTTTTGTGGTGCTCCAGCTGTATGCAGCACACGGAGGCAATCTTGCACTGTTTAAATGGGACCATTAAGTAGTAGCGTTTTATCTCGGCTCCCAGTGTAGCTCGTGCTTGGGTTGAATGACAATCTTGCGCTGTGTAAACGGCACCTTTGCCTGTGACACACCTATACACTGCAGCCGACACACTAATGTGTCACAACACAATTTGGAAAGCACTGATGTAGAGAATGTGAAATTTCAAATAAATAATTTTATATTGCATGCATGTTTACATACTTGCCAATATTAAAACAAAAATCCAAAAAAAATGTAAAAATTCAAGCAACGCTTTTCTTTGGGAAGTCACATGACAGAGCATGATTAGTGTTTCATAAAACTATACAGCGCTACATCAGCATAAGAGCCTCTCTAGCAGTCAAGGGTTAACATTCTCATTTGAATCCAGTGAAATTATTATGTGTTACATATTGTACAGTTGTTTTGGCCCCAGAATTGTGCCACTTTTGTTTAATACATATGCCTCATTATGCTTTGGAAAACTCACTAGAGTTAATATCTTCCAGGAACTGCTAGTTACGTGACTCACGTTGTTATAACTACCAGAATGTTATGCATACAGGAAAAATGAGGAGAAATGCCCATGCATAAATAATATATATATTGGACATCACTTGCACCACATGTAATACTCCACACTACTATATAATATGCAGTACTTCATAGCTCTGTGCACTGATGTGTAATAATCTGCATTTCTTTGGATTGATGGGCAATCCTCTGAACTGATATAGGTTCTTTTGCAATGCTCCAAATTGCTGTGGACTGATGTGTAATGCGCTTCAGTTTGCTAAGACTCTGCAGTGCAATGGACTGGCCTGAAATGTTCTACACTGCTATGCACTGACACATAACTCTCTACCATGAGATACATGATGTAATATCTGCAGTTTTATGCGCTTATATGCTCTTACATGTATCCACAGGAATTCTATTTATTATTATTCTATTCTATTACAGGACTAATTTGCAATGTTAATAAGTGCTATATATTAATCTGCAATGCTTAGAAGTGTTACTCTCTGATTTGTAATGTTCTGTATTGCTCTGGACTGAAGTGTAATGCTCTGCAATACTATGTAGAGATATATAATGGTCTTCATTGCTGTGCAATGCTTTCTAGCTCTTTATTGTGATCAGGACTGATGCTTGCATGCAATAATACACATTTTTGGTGGGTAATGTTCCATGGTGCTACCATCTAATGCTCTACATTGCTATATCCTGCTGTGTATTGCTCTACAATTTGATGTACTGTCAAGGTGTTGTGCTGATAGATGGTGTGCACTGGAGGAATTGTGAGCCAAGGGGTTTATGCACTATGGCATGATGAAGAGGTGATAAAGTGGAGATGATTTCTCCAGTGATATCCCTTCTCCAGTTCCCATGTTATTCTATGGAGCCAATGCACCAATAATTAATCTGTGGAAATCTTAGTGCATAGGCTCTGTAGAATAACATAGGACCTGGAGAAGTGATAACAATGGAGAAGTCATCTCCACTTTATCACCTCTTTTTCACACCTTAGTGCATATCCCCCAATACGTACTACGAAATCTGTGCATAAACTCAGCTACAGGTTTAGCTAAGTTATATATAGACAGTGGTATTGTGCTACTGCCACATTTAGTGCATTCATCTCACTGTCTTTCAGCTATTAAATGAGATTACCACCTCAGAATAATAACTACCCTCTTACATTACCATGGCCAGAAAACCCTTATGATCTCTATGAATTTTGGCCTTTTGCCTGTGCTCAACTTTAATTAGTCCTTCTTGTCATGTCCTTGGAGACTGACATGACAGCTGCAAGTGGACCATAGGACCTCAGATTCTGCTTACTATACATGATAATCGTAACCCTTGGGGGCATGCAATGCATTAATTTACAATGCTTTGAGCACCTCCTTGTCTTTAAAGCAGGGGTAGCCAATATGGTTGGCTAATTTGTGGTGCAGCCATTTTAATTGGTCAGCCTGTACTCATTCTGGGATATCATGGCACTGTTGGTTGCCCTTGAGAACCAAGGTTGGCTACCCTTGCCTTAAAGGGTTAAATAGCCAGAGCCATGCACCCTGGCTGCTTGTTTTCAACAAAACATCCTGCAATAGTGCTGTACACCTCCATGGACATGACAGCCAGGACTGACAGAAGTCTTTATTCTTGAAGAAGGGGACAAGGGCAAATTTCACAGGGGCCATAAGGATTTTCTGACTACACTAAGGTAAGCGGGGGTTATTTATCCTTTAACCCTCTGAGTATCAGAGATGTGCTTAGCTCATTGCTTTGTAATGTGTTGTGAACCTCCTCTGGCACTTGAAGGGTTAAAGTTATCATCTTACAAGGTACATTCGTCACAATAAGGCCATTTCCCTCTATCAAATCACTGTAGTCAGTTAATTTTGTCTACTGACACATTACAGAAGGTATGGGCAACATGAGGCCCTCCAGCTGTGGAGGACTACAATTTCCACCATCCCTAGCCAGCCATTGGAAGGGAACTGTAGTTTACCACAGCTGGAGGGCCCCTGCATTACAGTGTTTTAACTATCCTTATATAATGAAGCACGGAGGAGAACAGGAGAAAGATGCAGATCTAGCATGGCAGATATGCTGAGTAAGCTGGAGAAAATCCCATGGTGGACAATAGATAGTCTGATCCCTGAATTGCTAAAGCCATGCCTGACAGATTGTAGCACCAATCTCATTATTCAAATACATACCTACAGAAAATTTACATGTGGGCAATGTACATATTTAATGAATGTACAGAGTTAAGATTTCCGAAGAAAGCATTTGATTGTATACATTAACTGAAATAAAAATAGCATGTATAATTTACAAACTGAAGAACATATGCACTGAAATGAGCAGAGTGAGAGCAATTTATAAATACATCTGTCTTGCTGTCATTATACAGACACATGCACATCCAGAAGACTCTTCTGTTGCTGTTCATGATTGCCATGGTAACTCCAAGGCCCAACCTTACTTCTGGATATGGGGGAAAAAAAGAAAAAGAAAAGATAATTGAAGTACCGTAATGCTCCTCATAAAAGGTCTCTCACACCCGTCATTCTGAGCTCTGATGAAGGGTAACCTTGCATGGCTGATGAGGCTGGGTTCTGTTTACTGTAGCTGGGCAGAAGGTCAGCAGGAGTAGTCATAAACAAATGCTGATTTGTGGGATTGGAAAATATATATTTGGTTCAATAATAGGTTTGTGGGTGGAATTAAATGTTTTGATTAAATGTGGATCCGTTAGATCACGAGCAGACAATCTTTGAAAGGTATTGGGGAATTCAGATCAACCTTAGTCAGCCAGTTTACGTCCACTGATCAGGGGAATATTGTACTTAAAGCAGAACTATCACCATCATAATATTCACAATCAATTATTAATATAGCGATAGGTAAAGCCATACTTCTATTATGTTGAATAAATAAGCTTTATTGAAGAAAATCAACTTATTCTGTAGGCATCCAGGGCACAAAGCTTACAAGAAAAGCCCTGTGTGACTGCACCTTCAGCAATTTCCGTTACCTTAAGGTAACCAGCGAATGTCACCACCAATCCGGGCAGTGCACGGGACAGACAGCACAGACTCAGAGGTAATTTTCCTCTAACATGTCTGTGCTGTTGTCTTCTGGACGCCTGCAGAAGAAGCTGGTTTACTTAAAGGGATGGTAATGTTTCATAATAAAAGCATATCTAATTAATCATCATAGTATTTGGACTTTGGAGAGTGTTATTTCAATTCTGTCAGAGTTGTAGTTCAAGAGTAATTGAATGATAAAGTATCCCCCTCCCGCCCCTTTTACTGATGTAACACTGTTCAGCCAGAGCAGAAGGGAGGTACCCAGGTAGATTGCAGAGAGGGGCAATCTTCAATTAAGATAAGGGAAAAACCTGAAAAACTTGTCAAGGGGGGCAGGGCTTTCATTGTTCTAATAGGAAGAAGATTGTCCCCTGCTGTTATCTGTCTGGTCTATGGACTGGATTCCACATCTGAGAAGAGATGGCTTACACTAGGTAAAAGGGGCGGGAAGGGAAACTTTGCTTGTGAATATCTCATAAACCATAAAGGTTTGAGAGATAAGACTTATATCGTTCTTCATGTTTTTTTAATGCCTACAAAATAAAATAAAGATAAAATGAAGTATTACTATCCCTTTAATAAAGGAGACTTTTTCAGCATAATAAAATTATAGCTTTACCTATCACTACATTAGCAATGGATTTGGGGCCAATATTATGCTTGTAATAGTTCTGCTTTAGTAATGGCTAATACAGTTATAGTTTAATTGGTTGGAAGGGCAAGGCTTTATTGTGGGGACTATGCGATGCATCGTAGTACTGGTGCTTTTTTTTTCTTTTTTTTTTTGTAAATAAAAATAATACATTTTCCTATATTGTAGATTTCTCCAAAATGGAATTGTTGCCTAGGACTGTATTCAATAAGCTATAGAGGTAAAATGTTGACACAAACCAACTATACCATGGGGAAAAATAATTGAACTGAAAAACATTCCCTTCTGATCCATAAAGTTTAAAATTTCCAATTATTTAAATGGGGCTTTTAACCCCATTGTTATCTCCAATGCATTGTTTCGCATTTAAGTACTATGCCACATCAATCTGAGTCCCACATTTCAGCTCGTATTGATGTTGGTGTGCTGCTCGCTGCAGAGCGATATGCTGCGGTGCTGTGCTGCCTAGCTACCTACATACAGTGAGCAGTGATCCATCTTAACACTAGTGCCTGAGCTACATCCAGGGTGCACTAAGGTAACCTCAATGCCACCCAGGAAGTGCCAGAGATGGAAGTGTGGAGTTGACAGGTTGCTCCACATTGGATGTGATGGAGCACAGTGCAGGGAGAGGCTCACCACTACCTACAGGTAGAGGTGTCAGGAAGTGTATATATGGTTCTATGGCTACCCTGGAACAGTGGAACAAGGCTTGGGAAGTACACATATATACCATTGCCAATCATGGGTGAAGTGGACTACAGTTCTTTTGTTCATAAGTCAACACTAACCATGTATTAACCTTTCATTTACTGTGACACATGGCACATTTATTTTGTAATGAAACTGGAGAAATGATAGTCTTCCACTCCAATTCCCTTGGTGTCATTACAAAATAAATGTGACACAGTGTGTCACAGTAAAACATTGGTGAAGGCATTGCTTGCACAAAGGGGTATATGTGAACCTCCTGCTTGGTGTCCCCCTAATTTTGCTATCAACGTAACAGGGATTTTTGTAATATTCCCTGGTGCTGAGGTCATCTCCCCACACTTCCCTGGTCTGTGTGCATTGATCAGCCTCTCTGATGAGCTCCAGAGGGGCAGATCAATCTAACCTGGCCAGGCTCTGTCAGACTAATCTGCTGCTCTGCAGAGCAACATAGCAGCAAGATATGTACGAATAAGTACTGGGAAAGTGTAAGAAAACCTCCCCTGCATTAGGGCACCACAGGATAAGGGCACATCACAGATATCCCAATAATTTATTAGCGAAGTTAGGGAGACACCAAGGCTGTAGTATCAGGCAGTGTATGGGCAGTTATGTGAATACCAATGGGACAAGACTGGGGTATCAGGCAGTATATGTGTGCTTCTGTGACTACCAGTGGACAGTGGAACAAGGCTGGAGTGTCGGGTGTCAGACAGTATTTGTGTGGTTCCATGGCTACCAGTGGACAGTGAAGCAAGACTGGGGCATTAGATAATGCATGTGGGGTTCTGTGGCTGCCAGTGGGTCATTAACCCTTTGAGTGCTAGAGGTTTATCCAATACCTTTTTTGGCACTCAAAGGCTTACAACAAGGCTGTGGTGTCTGAACGTGTATGTGGGGTTCCATGGTTACCAGTCAACTATAGCACAAGGCTGTGGTGTTAAACAGTGTATTTGTAATGTGTGATTACCCGTGGAACACGGCTGGTGTCTCAGACAGTGTTTTTGGGGTTCTTTGGCTACAAGTGGACAAAGGAACAAGGTCAGAGTGTCATACAGTATATATACATATTTATGGTTCAGTGGCACAAGGCTGGAGTATAAAAACAGTGTATGTTTGCATATCTGTCATGTCTGTGTCTACCACTGACAGTGAAACAAGGCTGAGAAAGCAGACCATGTATGTGTGTTTCTGTGGCTACCAGTGTATCAGACTGCAGTGTCAGACAATAGATGAGGAACAAGACTGAGGTGTTGTGTATGTGACATTATAGGATTCCTAGTCGACAGTGACAAGGCTGGGGAGTCAGACAGTATATGTGTGGTTCTGTTACTAAAAGGAGACACTGAAACACAACTGGGGAAGCAGGCACTGTATGTGAGGTTCTGTGACTACCAGTAAGACAAGGCTGGGAAAGCAGACAGTTTACGTGTTGTTCAAGGCTACCTGTGGAATAAGGCTGGGGATGCAGACAGTCTATGGGCCGTATGTTCAAAGAAGTACCAAAATAACTTTTGTCATTTGTAATGACTTTTCAAAGTACAGTGTCGTTGGGATCATTAATATTTTCAGAGAGTGTTGGTTGTGATCGGAAATATGTCGTTTGTCCTGACTGAAAGTGTCATATGTAAAGACAAAAATGTCGTAAAAAATGTCTTAACTAAGGACAAAAATGTCTTAACTAAAGACAAAAGTTCTCACATTCAGAACTTCACATTCCCTACACTTTTTTCTTAACGTACAAATTTTGTCTTTTGCAAGACTTTTTTTGTCGTTAGTTATGGCACATTTTCTTTCCTCTATATGACTCTGGAGAGTTAGCCACACCCTTGCCCCACCCCTTTGCCCGGCAATTCTGGAGTTATGTCTAACACAGTGGACATTACTAGTTTTTTGTTATATACTCTATAGAAAATCTGTAGTTCATGCATACAGTTACTTATTTTTGTCGTTCATACAACATTTTTTGTCGTTATCCCTTTGAACATACAACCCTATATGTAGTTCTGTGGCTACAATTCGAAGAAGACTGAGGAAGCAGACAGTGTATGTGGGTTTCTGTGGCTACCAGTGGACAGTTTCAGTGTTTTAAGTTACACCTCCAAGGAGTATAAATTAACATTTTGGTAAAATGTGTCTTCCATTGGCTCTCATTATATCTGGTCACTTAAAGCTCTAACATGATTGATGCTAGATACAACTCCAATGTATTGTAAAGCAATGCTTTGGAGACATTTCTAATAGGGATGGATGATACAGTTATGTACATTGGTTTTCATACACAATGTGCTGTTACATAAGACATGATCATGTGATATCCATAATCCATATCTCATCAATCATAGCATATTCCTATCAGATGCACTGATCTGATGCAGTAGAACTTCATGTACATCCTTCTTCCTCCTACTTTCTTCTTCCCATCTTCTCCCTTCCTCCATCTCTCCCCTCTTCTTCCAGTCCTATTCTAAGTTACTGCCTCCTTTCTTCTCCTTCTTGGCCCATTTTACTCACCCAGTCGTCCACTACCCTGCCATCTCTTTATTCTGACCCCATCTTCCACCAACCCTTTGGCTTACTGTCGCTCCTGCCCCCCGGCACTGTCCACTGCCACTCCCATTTGCTTTCTTAGGTTCCATTTTCCAAACTCCTCAGTCCCTCTATCACCCTGTTCACCCTTCCCTCTACCCCTCCGCTTTTCATTCTGGATTGATTCAGACAGACCCAACATTTTCTCCAGGTTCTCTGAACTGATTCAGGAAATGAATCATGGAAGTTTGCTTCATCTCTGTTTTCTAAAATTCAAGGGGTTACAGGAGAGCCAACACCTCCAACTACTACGGTCAGAAAATCCTAATGTCTACAATCATTGCTGGATATCGTGTCCATGGAGACAGATAAGACATTTGCTAGCAGGACCACATAACTTCAAACTCTGCTCACTGGACATGGTAATCTTAAATAATTAAGGACTAGAGTGGTGTGCAATGCATTGCTTAAAGACTGGCCGGCACTTAATGACCACAGAGCATTTTTTTTAAAATCCTTTCTGATTCAGGGTTCCCCCGAAAGAGGTGCAGCCGTGCTGTGTGCCCTAAAATCCATGACGTGCCAGGACTGTCACTTGTCTTTTAGGGAAATTTAGGGAAGTTTTCCCATGACGGTCCTGGCATGTCATGAGTGCTTAAGGGGTTAAAAGGTTAAGTGTACTCATGCCTGTTTTAATTTAAGAAACACTGCCACCAGTTGTTATGACCGCCACCATAGACATGATATCAGGCTGATTGAAGGATGTTATCTCTTAAACAAAGGCACTTGAGAGGCCATAAGGATTATCTGGCCATAGCAAGGTAAGTGTGTTGTTATTATTGGGATACATTATTTAAGGAATATTTTTAATGTTATACATTGGATAGCATAGGGATTAAAAATCTTCACGAATAATATTAGTTGTCAAACAAGTAGGAAGAATAATGAAACGTATCATTCAGCTCCACCTTTGGGCATCTGTTAACTGCCATTCCTGAGTTTGCATAAATGTCCTTTCAGTGTGGAACACATCTCAAGTGTCTAATGTTAATGAACAAGCTTATGCCAATTAAGGCAGATGCTACAGGGTAGTATAGGGAATAGCTGGTAGATGATATGGTCTTAATAGTGTGTGCTTTACAAACATACCCAATTTAGATAATTCACTATTGCTCGCCATTATCAGGCATTTACTTGGGTTGATAATCATGTCATAATGGAAAAACCCCCTTGGGGCCAGATGCAGAAAGCCAGAGTAGCAATTGTAGAACAAACCAACTCCATCATAGGTGACAAAATCTCCCAATATTCCCATCAACTTGAAGAGGGGCCTTAAATACTTTCCACTGCATTGATGTCCTCCCTAGCACAGTAGGGGTTAAATCAATGATAATTTTAATTTCTCTCCAACGGTGCAATTGGATTTCCACAGAATTGCTCCTTATTGCATGTATGGTCTTTATGGCCTTTTGCAGAAAGCAAAGCATGAGCAATTTAACCCTTTGAGTGTAAGAGGGGTACGCAATGCATTGCTTCGCAATGCGTTGCGTACGCCTCTGGTACTCAAAGGGTTAAGAGCAAACCACCTGTACCATAGGGAAAATTACAATTACAATTGATTAAAATGAGGCCTTTAACCATCTGAATGCTGGAGCGATCTCCAATGCATCGCAAAGCAATTTGTTGGAGAGCTCTAGCATTGAAGGGGTTATAAGTCTCATTTTGATCAAAGAATTTGGGGATTTTTCTTTATTCGCTGCTAAGGTGCAGTTGGTTTACTTTAGAAACCCACGTCTTTTGATTTCTAATTAAGGCCTTAACGGGATAATAATGTTTCATAATAAAAGCAGATCTGATTAATCTTCATATTATTTGGGCCATGGACAGTGTTATTTCATTACTGTCAGACTTGTAGTTCAAGAGTAATTGAATGATAAAGTATCCCCCTCCCGCCCCTTTTACTGATGTAACACTTCTCACCTCAGAGCAGCAAGACTGTTCAGGCGAATCGCAGAGAGGGACAATCTTCATTTAGCATAAGGAAAAATCTGAAACACCTGTCACTGAGGGCAGGGTCAGTGGCGTAACTAGCAGCCACCGGGCCCTGGTGCAGAAATTGCCGCCGGGCCCAACCCCCCCCCCAATCTTCACGTTGCCCCACGTGAATCTCTTACCTCCATCTCTCGCGCGGTTCTCAGTTATGCAGAGCGCTGGGAGATGATGTCATCTCCCAGCGCTCTGCATTACTAGAGCGCCGGGAGGTTACCTGAACTGCTGCGGGCAGGGCTGTGGGCGAGTGGCGATGGGCACTCCTGCGGGAGCTCTGTGAGTAGTAGCAGGGACTGAAATTGACTGGTCCAAGACCGGAGTAATCACTATCAGTCCCCAGTTCAGCGTGCCGGCACACGTGATCAGTAACGTGGGCTTGTATGTCAGACCTCACTATCTGGTCCTTAAAGGACCACACACCCTGGGATCACTGCTCCTTAAGGGGTTAAAAAATGATCATGTGTTGCCGTGTATGTATAAAGAAATTAGGTTATTGCTCCAAAAATGAAGGCAGTTTTAGTGATTTAAGTTTAATGCCAGGTACAACCTGTTTTTAATGGAAGAATATAGTGATAGTTATGTGTCTAAAAAAATAAAAAAATCTCATTAGTGAATTTTCTGTGATTTTTGAAAGACATATTTAGAAACTTGACTTTTAGCTACAAATCTTAAACATACATAGGGTTGCCACCAAGCCGGTATTTTATCGGCACAGCCGGTAATTAGCTCACTGGAGCCGGTGCCGGTATGACTATTATACCCGCAGTTGAAAAGCTGGTATTTGTGTGTGTCCAGGGTGCACATGATGCTGTAAACAAGCAGCCATCCGTCTGAGTGGGAGCGGGGCTGCTGGTCCCGGGGATCCTGTGTTCTGGATCTACCCCTGGCTGCTGAGATCACTGGAGACATTCAAAGCAGCGGATCAAGTGCACTGTTCTGTAATCGATTGTGAGTGCCTGGAGCAGAAAGCCTTTATTTATTGCCCGTGTGTCTGGGGAAAGCTGGATGGCTGCTGGATCCATTTTTCTGCATTTGACCAGCTGTCCTGATCTAACCTCTGCTCGACTCTGCTGTAGATGGAGGAAGTACAAGCTGGATTACCCTTAGCTACAGCACAGCTGCTGTAGCAGGGGACAGATGCACAGAGGGATAGAATCCTGCAGTCACTAAGGTAAAGAGCCCTGCTGCGCTGTGCCGGGCTCATGGTGGGGCCTAGGGGACAAAGTTGTTGTTCTGTATCCCAGTGTCTGTGAGCTGTAGACTTGTTGCTATCGGGGTGGAGAGGGAGTAGGCGTTGTCAGAAGTGGGATTTGTCACTGCTGACTGTGGTGTTCATCTTCCCTGACAGTGACAGCACAATTACTTCACCTATATATACTCCTCTACTTGTCTTTGTTCATGCCTCTACCTGTTATTGTTCATCCCCCACCTGTCTCCTACTAAACCTGTCATTGTTCATCACCCACCTGTATCCTGCTATACCTCTCATTGTACATCCCCCACCTGTACCTGCTATACCTCTCATTGTACATCCCCCACCTGTATCCTGCTATACCTCTCATTGTACATCCCCCACCTGTATCCTGCTATACCTCTCATTGTACATCCCTCACTTGTATCCTGCTATACCTCTCATTGTACATCCCTCACTTGTATCCTGCTATACCTCTCATTGTACATCCCTCACCTGTATCCTACTATACCTGTAATTGTTCATCCCCCACCTGTATCCTACTATACATGTCATTGTTCATACCCCACCTGTATCCTACTAAACCTGTTATTGTTCATCCCCCACCTGTATCCTACTCTACCTCTCATTGGCCATACCCCCTGTATCCCACCCTGTCAGTCATCTCCATGCCTTCTATATCCCACTCTGCCTGCCATTGTTCATCCTCCTGCTGTACCCACCCTACCTGTCATCGCCATATCTCTTCCTATGTCCTGCCCTGTCTCCTCCTGAATGAAGCTCAGTTTTGCAGGGGTTCTATCCCTTTTGTGGCTCCGCCCTCCCAGACCCACAACTATGGCCGGTATTTTTTTGAGGAAAAGGTGGCAACCCTATACATTATTAATGTTTTTTAAACTCTCCCTTGGGGCTTATGGGGCAAACCAACTACACCACAGGGAAAACACAAACTCCACGAATTCCAGCTGATTTAACCATTTGTGTGCCAGAGAGGTATACAACACATTGTTTTGCAATGCACTGGAAAACCCTGCCCCTTTTCGGATGAAATTGACCTTTTATACTATTTGTTCAAAACCCTCACCCTGCCCTCCCTCCCGTTATGCAGATTTTTAATGACTTTCAGATGGTAGTGGGCTTTAATATAAACTTTGGTAAATAGGAGGCGTTGTGGCTCTCTCCACACACTCCATCCCCACTTGACTTTCCCTGTCATTTGAAACAGACCACTCAACATATTAGGTTTTTAGGTATTTTTCTTCCTCGTGACATCTCCCTCCTTCACCAAGCCAACATGGGCCCTCTGCTTGCCAACCTTTCATTAGATTTTCAGTCATGGTGGTCTTTCCTCTTCTCTTGTACATGCTCCATATGCTTCCACTTTACCTTTCTGCATCTGACATTCAACTTTTCAATAGATGATTCCAAGAGTTTATCTGGAAAGGTAGGCGCCCACAGTTGGGTCAAGCTAAATTAATCCAGCCCAAGAGATGTGGAGGGTTCAACTTTCCCCACCTGCGACTTTACAATGTTGCTTGTTTGCTCCACTTTGCTAAAGACTGGCTGTATGGTACCTTGGTGTACACAGACGCTTGCAGAGATCAACAGTTCTGTACGACACTTAGTCTCCAATATATTCTACATGTCCCCTTGGCTGCTCTCCCACCTCATAGTGCCACTAACCCTCTTTTACTATCTACAGTGAAGGCTTGGCAATATGTGATGCAACTGCTCTTTAAAAATTGACCAATCTCAGTGTTTTTACCTTTCACTAAGAACATATGATTTGTGTACTGTGAGCCAGACTAATGTTTCTTCTACTAGGCCTCGCATGGTGTTAAGTTTGTCAGCCATCTTTTAGTCTCTCTAACAAACAAGGTATATTCCTTTGCTGTCCTACAGGCCAAATTTCGACTGCCAACTAGCCATCTATTTGCTTTCTTGCAGGCCAATCACTTTGTTCAGAATCTCCTGCCAACCTTGTCCCCCCAACTCAAAAATAATCCTATAGATTGCCTGGTCAAAAAACTTCCGGCGAAATTGTTCAAAATGTCCCACACATACAGAACACTTTTTCCAAAGGCACATGTGGGCCGCAGCCCGCTGGAGTCCCAGGGTTGGTTGGTGGACATGCCTACTTTAATGGTGGGCACTGCTGAATGTTGTTTCGCAAATTGTTTAAGTTGCTCTCCTTATGCATATTTTCATGAGATCTCTTACAGGTTACTGCACAGAACAAACAGTATGTTACCCCCCTGGTTGCTCATTACATTGGCCTCGCTTCTTCTTCATTATGTCCTAAATACAATGACCCCAGAGCCACAATACTCTACATTTTATACTCCTGCACTCACAATTATTCCTACTGGTCTAAGATTTTCTCATACATGACAGACAAAATTCAGATTCCAGTAACATCTATGATGCTGACATTCCTCTTACGGATCTACGACTCTTCTAATATCCCGACAGCACACCAACTTAAACTGGTTGACTTTGCAGTCATGGTGGCATTGAAGTGCATTCTTAAGCACTGGCTATCTCCACACCCCCCCCCAAACAATGGACACTTAAATTGTTTCACTATAATTGACTGCACTGGACACTAGCCCTTTCTGATAAAGAGGTGCTTGCTGCCCATTTTATTGCCCTATGGAAACATTTCATTGTCCTCCTACCTGCCTCTTATCAGGTAGAATTTTCCGTTGTTTTCTATATACCTCATGGTTGGGAAAGAGGATGCTGACTGATGATAACTTCGCTAAGAGTTTGGGGCATGGCATGGTGATGGATGGCACCTTACTTCCACATTCACCCACCTTAAGTGGAGTGGGAGAGCCCAGACGTGACTCACACACCACATTAGACTGATCTTATTTGGTGTGGCCTTGAGACTTCCACACCAATATAACAGTATGTGTAGCCTTGCACTAAATGCCTACTAGGCCTCTTTCTTATTCTCATCCACACAGACTGTGAGTGGCTTATTGGCTCAAGTGCTAGAGGGCATGTTCTATTGTTGAGTGAGGTCACACTGGTGCTGGGCTCTCCATCCTTATACATATCCAATGAAAGTGATAGGTTATTATTCTTGCATGTTACTCTTTCATCTATATATGTTCTATTTAATGTGTTGCATACCCCTCTGACACTCAAATGGTTAATATGCCCTTCATGGTGCAGTTGATTTACTCCAGAACTGTACTTCTGTAGCTTACTTAAAGTGATAGTAATGATTCATAATAAAGCAGCTACCTTTAATCTTCATAGTATTTGGGCCATGGAGAGTGTTTTTTCAACACTGTCAGAGTTGTAGTTCAAGAGTAATTGAATGATAAAGTATCCCTTCCTGCCCATTTTACTGAGGTAACACTGTTCACCTCAAAGCAGCAAGACTGTCCAGATGGATCACAGAGAGGGACAACCTTCAGTGAGCATAAGGAAAAACCTGAAAAACCTGTCAAGGGGGCAGGGTTTTCCTCATACTCACAGTAAGAAGATTGTCCCTTGCTGTGACGTGTCGGTCAAGAGACCAGATTCCACATATGAAGGGAGGTGGCTTACTCTAGGTAAAAGGGGCAGGAGGGGGATACTTTATCATTCAATTACTCTTGAACTACAACTCTGACAGTATTGAAATAACACTCTCCATGGCCCAAATACTATGAAGATTAATTGGAGCTGCTGTTTTTGTGAAATATTACTATGCCTTTAATATGGACCATAGGTTTTTTGTAACTTAAACAGTTCATCTACTTTTGTTATACAATATATTTCTTTTCTCTTCCATATTCCTATTTTTTAACATGTGTCATTTAGTGAGAGCAAATTCACACTCTGAACTGCAGAACGAATATGTTTATCTAACCAAGGTGTGTAAATATCAGAACATGAGCATGAACATACTATATAATAAAATGGCTTTTATTCTTTTGGAATGCACCAGAAAATAGTAAAACGTCATCTATATTCATGTTCTAACTAGCTAAATCCTTTGTAAGATTTTCCACTAAAATATCTCAGTTGTCAGTTTCTAATAGTCATGAGAGAAGATTGATGGTCGCATTAACAAACATTGCTAGGTATTAGCCGAGGGGTCCAAAATAGTTCATTTCAAACTACCTACATTTATATTAATGTTTATCTATTTAAAACAATAGTTTATGAAAACTTTAGTTGTATTTTTTTGTCAGGTTCTGCAAATTAAAGAGAATTAGTTTGCAAGCTCTTCGGGGCAGGCTCCCCTTCCCAATGTATGATTCCCTTTGGTACACTTCTATACCCGCTAATAAGTCAATGATCACACTTTAGCCTGGTGATCTCAACCCTGTCCTGTCTTTTTGTATTGTACTATTACTATTTCTGTAAAATGCTGTGTACATGTATGGTGCTATATAAAGATTCATACATACATACTTACACATGGCTGGCATGCCAAGCACATACTAACATTCAACACTGTTCCCCATCCCAAATTCTACTCCACGACAGCCAGTACTAACTCATATGGAATGTTAATATCTGGCAGGCATGGAGAGCAAATAAAGAGGGAGAGCAATGTGGAATGTAAATATCTGCTGGCAGGGAGAAGCAGGTGGGAGGGAGAGCAGAAAAAAAACATACAAATATTTTAATTATCTGAACAACAAACTAAAATTATTGACAGTTTTACTCATACTTACACGTCAGACATGCTCTGGGGCACAGTGAGGGGAACAAAACCCTACATTATATATTTTCCATTGCTCTCTAAACTTCTTCTCAAGGAACCTAAAACAAATTTTAATTTATCTACAAATGGTTAGAGATGGTGGTAGTGGGTCATGACTGGCCTTTGAGGGGAAAATGGGAGAGGAATGTTGGTCCCATGGAAGACTGTGTATGGGATATGGCTAGGGCAGGCCTGGCACAGGTCACAACATCAACCAGACATCAACTCGGTATACTACACAGAACTTATTATACGCCAGATAGATTAAGTTAAATGGGAAATCCTAGGAATGAAAAACATGCTGTGAAGGAATCAGGGGCACATACCTACATTTGGGACTGTCCTCATCTTTCTCATTACTGGAGGGAGGTAATGGAGACTAATATATCCTCAGTATTGGAAAGGTCTGTACTGGTACTACCCAAACTATGTCTATTGTCAATCCTACCAGATGAGATAGACAATGCGGCTGATAAAAACTTATTTAGAGATCTCCACGTGATGGTGAGAAAGGTGGTGACCATGAACTGAATGCCGGACAGAGCTCCTCTGCATAAAGTTTGGAGAAATCTAGCAACACAAAATACATCACAGTTCAGACACGTCTGTTTACATGGAGGCTCTCCAAAGTAATCCAACAACATATGGGGGAAATGGAAGGCCTGGTGGTCTGGGTTATCTGGAGTGGACATCTCCCCCAGTGGGTCTTTGAGCTGAGTGGTGATGAAATTGCTCTGAATTGGGGCTCGAGGATATTGATGAAGGATGCGGTACTTGAGTGGATGGCAGCGTGGAGGAGTGGCGTGCTGGGTGCAGGAGAGGAGAGAGATGGGATGGGACTATTTAGCTGTTAACTAGAGGATTAGTTAGGATTTTTTTTAATCAAAGTGGGTCTAACATGGGATTACTTGGTATTATACATGGTTGGCTACAGTCTTGAATACTGCCATGATAATTGCTAATGTCTATACATTGTATTATTGTTGGATCACCTTAACAATAAAAAGCATTAAAAAAAATTGGTGACAGGTCCTTTTTTTTTACAAGATACCAGGTAATTTTAGCTGATGATATTTTGCCTTAGAGGGGACTGTGTTATTGTGCTTATTACTAGGAAATGTGCTGACATAATTTCCAAAGAACGGAGAGAGATTTCTCTCTCAATTCCTTCAGGAATGAAAATCAGTCAAAACTTACTGGTGGAAGTTTAAGTCCATTGACTTTAGTTGGCAAAATCTTGCTGTGCCACATTCATGTTGCACAATTCCTCAGTTTCCTGGGCAGAAAATATTGTCAGAAAGAGCTATCTTGCCTGAATTCCTGTAGGAGGCAGAAGGCCCTGTTTTCTTCTAATTTCTACCACTGGGGAACAATCCCGCACATCCCTTATTATAATTATCTAAGAAACCTGTTTGAGATGTTTCACACTTGCACAAGCCCAGTGATAGTCACAGTAAACCACATACAATTTGTCTCCACAGCCTTGCCCTCTGTCTGTCATTACTTTATTTGTTCAGTGGAACATCTTGTACTATTTACTGTATTGTTTTTTTTCTGTTGTAAAAATGATAGAAACTCCCTAACTTTATTAAAAACAGTTTAGCTTTGTGTTCAACCTATTGATTTAAGGAAGAAATGTTGTCTTAGAATAGCCTTGTTATACCATTGATCTGTGGCACACATATATTAACACATATTGACATAGCTGTGCTAAAGAAATTGTTACTATGAAACTGATGAGAAGCCCTGATGCTTAACCCTTTTTTTGCCAGAGGGGTATCCAATGCATTGCCCTCTGGCACTCAAAGGGTTTAAAACAGGCTATCTGGGAAAGGAGGTCAAGTGAGCATAACAGAAGCAGGAGCCAGGCTGCCACAGACTCCTGCTGAACCAAGTGTTTCCAGCTTGAAAGCACAGTTTGTACAGCAGAAAGTCTCTAATTCAAGTCTAGGCAGAGACAGCTATGGCTGTGACCTGCAGCAGGCAGAGGGATAGATGCAACAATGCTCTCTTAATAGGGAAATACCCTGATGATGTCTTAATGAGAGAATACTAGCTCTGTAATACACTTATGGTCTCATGTAAAGAGGTAAAGTTTGTATAGTCTCCTGTATGAGGTAATGCTCTAAGAATGTATGATTTGTGTTAGAGTGGATATGGGTATGTAACTGCATGTCAGATTGTATATGTGTGTGTGTTTTTGGTGTCAGAGTATGTTTGCGGGTACATGTATCTTTGGGCTACTTGTCCTGCCTTATCTGGAGATCAACTGTGATTTCAAACTGGTTTTCACCTGCATATTTGTGCTGATCAACTCTTGACACATGTGTCTCTATATGGCAGTTTGTGTATCTGCATTTGTTGTAACTGCTTTCCAGTTTGTGTATGTGTGTCTCCTGCTACAGCCCTTGTGTGTCTCATGTCATTGCAATTCTTGCCTTGTTGAGTCTTATCTATAGAACTATGTGTAAAAATTCTTTTGTACTGAAAATAGAACTATATTTTACATATTTCCAAAATAACAATTATCTGAATTTAAAAAATGTATCCTTTATGTACCACTGCTTACCTCTTAATACATTCTGTATAGCTCTTTAGCAGCTTGTAGTTTAAAGGGATAGTAATACTTAATATGCAATAAAATGTATGTTGTAGGGTTTATGCCCCTGAGTAAAATAAGGGTATTCTCAATCTGGAAATTATTTTATTTAAACGTTATTACAGTTCAAACTTGAACCTTTGAGGTGCAGTATCACAGTAGCCTGAAATTGTACAGTGGCAATGTTGCTAAATTAGCCTATGGAGATTTATGGTCAACTGACGAGAGCTGTCCATAATCTACAGTAGTAAGGGCACAGAGGAAGACAGTATGGGGGGGGCAGACACCAAATTCACAACTCTCTTAGTTCATAAATGACCCAGGTGAGTAACTACTGGGTGCAGAGGGTGCATCTGTGCCAGGACCCAGTATCCACGAGGGCTCATTCATCCCTAGTGTCCAATTGGTTTTAATTGTGCATGTGTGAAAATATGTTTTTTGTTAGGCAGCCCAAAAAATAATTGCACCAGGGTTCTCCACTGAATAGTTATGCCATTCTAAGAACCCTTAGACAGACGTTGCATACACGGTGTCCTTTAAAAATGTTGCACACAAAAGAGCGTGCGACTACATGGCGCATTAACCATGTTGCCATGATTAAAAGGGTGACATGATAATCTCACACTAGAGGAAAGCATGAGATTCTCAAGTCATGGCATGAAACATTACCTTCAAGCCCAAATGAATTACTACAACTCCCATCATACTTAGCCATCTGGTGAAAATGTCGCTTCAAGTGCAGTTTTGCTATAGGCATTGCTGTCCTTTATCTAGTGATAACCTGGATGGCTATGTTTGAGTATTACTGGAATTGCTGCATATATTAAATTTTTTACCATATTCCCTTGCTTTAAAGGGGAACTACCACCCCACGCAATCTTTACCTTCACTTAGCGCTACTAAGCAGCTAGTCGCCAGAATAATTACCTTTTTTAATAGATTTCTGCTCTCTTCCCCAGCTAACAGGCAGGATGGAGTGCGGACATCTTGCCATTGTGACGTCCGTGCGCCTGCGCTGTCAGTCCCAGCCGGGTCTAGGAGGCGTTGCTAAGAGCCATTTGGCTCCGGCTGGGACTGACAGCGCAGGCGCGCAAACGTCACAATGGCAAGATGTCCGCACTCCGTATTGCCTGTCGCCCATGGAAGAGAGCAGAAATCTATTAAATAAAGTAATTATTCTGGCGACTAGCGCTGCTAAGCAGCTAGTCACCAGATGGGGACTTAGTGAAGGTAAAAATTGTGTCGGGTGGTAGTTCCGCTTTAACTATACAATGTTCATTGCAAAGAGCTGACAAATAGCTATATGCCTGTTATGTTGTTTTTTCCCCAGCTTGATGAATACCAGCCTACATGGTATAGAACCAGCAGCATAATATCATATAGGGAAACTTCCAGCATTTAGTGTAAAAAATAAATGCTCTTTCTACATCTGTAAATGTTTTACGTTTTGCTTTTTATACATATAATAATCAACAGATTATAAATCATAAGGAATACCACTACCCATTCAATTCTTCTATTGGATAAAGATGGATCAGTCTGCTGGTTAGGGGAAGTCTTTTTATTTCTAGCATTTCTGCATCTGAACATACTGTGCTTTTCTTTTCACCTTATCGGCAAAACCCCAGAAGCTAAACAGCTAGATAAACTTTAAATCCTGATAAATGATGTGTAGTACAGTGAATCGTTTGGGAAACCCAAAATATAAAAGGGGGACATTGGAATGATTTACAGCCAAGAAGCAGAGGAGAAAATATAGAGTGTATTTTATAATATGCACATTTATTAAACGTTGAGTCCAGCGGACCTGCCAGAGGCATATTCAGCATGCCACTTATTTCAGGAGTAATGCTCGTCTGTGGGAGAGGTGCGTGTTCCTTTATCTGCTATCTGTCTTTGCGTTGGCTGTACAGAGAGACAGCAAAGAGGAGAACTGGAGAACATTTCTCAAAGCACTTAATCAATACTTGATAGTGAGTGGCACCGGCAGTTCATATCATGTATACATATTTATACAGTGCTTCTAATTCATTATGAACAAATATGTGATCCTTCATACTGCACATCCCATTAATACATTTTCTTCTGACAGGACTGCATTTCAAATATTTCAACAAGATTGCAAAAAATGTGTGCGCACACACACATACACATATATACACACATATACATGCACACACACACACACAGATATACACACACGCATAAACACACACACACAAACACACACACACACAGACACGCAAACACACACATATACACACATATATATACACATATACACACACACATACACACACATATACACAAACACACACACATAGATTTAAACATAAAGACTCATATATTTACATGAAGACAAACACATAAACACATAGATATAAAAATAAAACACACATGTACATAAACCTAACACACATACTTAGAACAAATACACTCACATATACATAAATATGACACACACAAACACACACTTATATAAACATGACACATGTATGTACAAAACACAACTCACACATACATAAATATGAAACACACAAGCACACTTATATAAACATGACACCTGTACATACAAAACACACACACTCACACATACATAAATATGACACACACAAACACACACTTATATAAACATGACACCTGTACATACAAAACATACACACTCACACATACATAAATATCACACACACACACACACACACACACACACACACACACACACATAAAGATGACACACTCACACATACTTAAACACGAAACACAAACACACTCAAACATAAATAAACATGATATGTGCATAAACAAACACACACCTACATAAGCACAAAGGGATTTGGAGTTACATCTCGGGTGCACTCAGGCAATACAAACTGGCTCCCTATTCACAACTATGAGCAGATCCACAATCCTCACGTGATCCTGACCTATCCACTGCTGCCTAGAACAGAACATGCCTTTAGTCTATAATAGCAGTAGACCAAAACTGTTGGGTGGGTGGGGATTTTGAGAGCTGTAGTCCCCAACAGGTGGATAAAACAAATATAAAAAAAATTCTCTAGTATGAACCCATTGTATGCTAGAGAAGTCTCCAAGGCATTGTTTCATTATATGTTGACGAAGTCTCTAGCATCCAAGGTGTTAAATAAACAGGTAAAACAGCATATAAACTGGACACTTTAGCATTTCCCTTTACATGTAATAGTTTGACGTGTAATGGTTTTAGTTGGAGGACATCTTTTTTAATTTCATATATCTCCTGGTAACACATCAACTTTACTTGAGAGAGTAGCTTCTAGAAATCTCCTATAGTGGGATATTAGCGAGACGTGATTTCTGTTGCACCACAGAAGGTGAAAGGATAAGGGCTGAGTCATTTTCTCCTCCAGACAGATTCACTGCATTTTCAAGTGAGGGTGGTGGAGACTCCGTAGGGAAGGACAGATCCTGTACGATTGTAGAAGATGTGTCCTCAAAAAATTGGTCTCAAGTTGTACTGTGAAAGTGGTTTATTCTTCTGGTTGTTTTCAACTCCTTTCTAGAGCTCTTTTTGTTATGCTGCATGAGGTAAAAGTGGGAATATGAGTTACAATTCACAGAACGGGGTAGTTTAGTGTTATGCTGCTAGCTTGGTGCTGCACCCCCCCCCCCACACACTGGTATTCCGGCTCACCGAGTAACAAACACCTCTCAGGATTTCTCGTCTTCCACAGTGTGGCAACCTGCATCTACACATTTCTAACATCATCTTCCAAGGAGGAAAATTGTCCACATACACCACAGAGGTATGAGGGACAGTTGTTCTAAGTGTTCAAACATATGACAGCTGGTACATTGACTTACACTGACAATTACATGGACATGCTTTATCACAGTTACTGCAAGTTTGAACATCAGGCAAAAAAAAATAAACAAATCCTATATAATAATTTGCTAGGATGTTTGTCAGAAGCCGTCATGTTCAGTAGAGACTGCCCGAATGCACAGAATGCTGGGAGGTGTAGGAATGCTGGGAGTTCTGTGCTGTGAGCATTCTGTGCTTTCAGGCAGTCTCTACAGTGCATGACTGCATCGGCGGCAGGACGCAGAGCAAGACCAGCCTCTTAACTCTTTGAGTGCCAGAGGGGTACGCAATGCATTTCAAAGCAATGCCTTGCATACCCCTCTGGCATTCAAAGGGTTAACATCACCCAGACCTTGGACCGTGTACACGGGCTTTTACACTAGCAAATAAATAATGCTCAAGCATTAGTTTATCTATTATTGTTTATTACCTGCTTAATCTCTGTGTTTGAATTCTCTGCTGTTTAAGTTCCAGTTTACACAATTCTGGGAGATTTATACGCCCCAAGTATTTAATCTTCCTTTGCTTTATATAGCAGGAACCCACCAACTGTAACTCAACAATCAAAAGAAACACACCCATCTCAGACACCCACTGCAATCACCTGCACATAAAACACTTGCAAATTGAGTTTAAATGCCTCACTAGAAACCAGAGCAGAAAAATAGTAATTCTAATCAGTGAACAAAAAAATGTCCCCTAGTTTATCTCTTGCACATGTAGAAGCACAGTATGATATAAAGTTGTAATCTTGGCACCAAAAAATCCAAACATACACACGCACGCACGCATATGCACGTATGACACTCAAATACACAAGCTTTTTTATTTTTTAGTTTCAGAAAATAAGCTGATCCGGCAATATCAACAAAGATGGTTTTAATGAGGGTTTTTGGTACTATTGCTGACTTCACTAATGGTGGAAGACATGATTGGAGCAGATATTGTTAGTGAATAGTGATGAGCGAGCACCCCAATGCTCGGGTGTTCGGGTGCTCTGACCGAGCGCCCCCGGAGGCTCGAGTGCTCGGCCGAGCACCCGAGCCCCATTGAAGTCAATGGGAGGACTCGAGCATTACACCAGGCACCCCCTGCTCTGATGAGGGGAGGGTGCCTGGTCCATAGGAAAAGGGCAGAAAAGGATGGAAACACCACAGAAATGGTTCAGGGACAGCATAGGGAGGATGTCTGGATGCATCTTGGACTCCAACATCGCTGCTGGGAACGATCTTTCGCCCGTAGTACGCCATTTTTACAGACTGACCGTAAAACACACAAAAAGGAAAATAAAAACGACTTTAGGCGAAAAATTGTTACCAAACATTATTTGCTGTATATTTACTTGTATATTATCTGCAAATTATCCCAAAAATTTCCTTGATTTTCTGAAGTGAGGCCATGATTAAGAGGGAAACGTGCGCAGAGGCAAATTCTCCCAAAAATTTCCTTGATTTTCTGAAGTGAGGCCATGATTAAGAGGGAAACGTGCGCAGAGGAAAATTCTCCCAAAAATTTCCTTGATTTTCTGAAGTGAGGCCATGATTAAGAGGGAAACGTGCGCAGAGGCAAATTCTCCCAAAAATTTCCTTGATTTTATTGAACTGAGGCCATGATTAAGAGGGAAACGTGCGCTGAGCTGACCATCTAAAACATTATGGGTGAGGGTCTGCTGCAGAGCTGACCATCCTAAACATTATATGCGAAGGCCCGCTAGTGAGCTGACGCTATAAAACATTATATGAGAGGGCCCGTTAGAGAGCTGACCCAATAAAACATTATATGAGAAGGCCCGCTGGTGAGCTGACCTATATAAAAATTGTCAAACAGGGCCCGCTGGTGAGCTGGCCCTATATAAAAATTATATCACAGGGCCCGCTGGTTAGCTGGCCCTATATAAAAATTATAGCACAGGGCATATGGAAGAGGAGGAGGAGGATGAGAAGATTAAGAGTCAACCATATACCCGTTTTTTGGGTAGAAGGGGTGAATGGGAATACAGAGTATTCCCATCATTGTAAATAACATATATAAAGTGAGTTTATGTTCCCCCGGGGCTTTCCTCCAGTGGAGTGGAAAAGTCAGGGGAAATCCAGGCCTTGTTCATTTTTATAAGTGTCAACCTATCAGCATTGTCGGTGGAAAGGCGGATACGCTTATCTGTTATGATGCCACCAGCAGCACTAAATACCCGCTCAGACAGAACGCTGGCGGCAGGGCAGGCCAGCACCTCCAAGGCGTAGAGTGCCAGTTCATACCACGTGTCCAGCTTGGACACCCAGTAGTTGTAAGGCACAGAGGGATCATTGAGGACGCTGACACGGTCTGCTACGTACTCCTTCACCATCTTCCAAAACTTTTCCCTCCTTGTGACACTAGGCTGCGCATCAGGGTGAGGGTGCTGGCGGGGTGTCATGAAGGTGTCCCACGCCTTGGAGAGTGTTGCCCTGCCTTTGTCGGAACTGCTGTGTGCTCCCCTTTTCTCCCCTTCTCGGTTGGCCAAGGTAGCACGTACTCTGCCGCCAGCGTTGTCAGATGGAAAATTTTGGAGCAATTTTTCAACAAGAACCTTCTGGTATTGCACCATTTTGCTTGTCCTCTCCACCGGAGGAATGAGAGATGAGAAATTCTCTTTGTAGCGGGGGTCCAGAAGGGTGAACACCCAGTAATCCGTGTTGTCTAAAATGCGTACAACGCGTGGGTCACGGGAAAGGCAGCCTAACATAAAGTCAGCCATGTGTGCCAGAGTACCAACAGTCAAGATTTCGCTGTCCTCACCAGGAGGATGACTCTCAATCTCCTCATCCTCTTCCTCCTCTTCTGCCCACCCACGCTGAAGAGATGGAACTAAAGTTCCATGGCTACCCTCTGTAGCGGAGGCAACCGTGTCTTCCTCCTCCTCCTCCTCCTCCTCCTCCGCCTCCTCCAATTGTCGCTGAGAAGACGAAGTGAGGGTGCTCTGGCTATCACCTTGTGTAAGCTCTTCCTCCCCCATTTCCACCTCTTCCACATGCAAAGCGTCGGTTTTAATTGTGAGCAGCGAGCGTTTCAGTAGACACAGAAGTGGGATGGTTACACTGATAATAGCGTTATCGCCGCTCACCATCTGTGTCGATTCCTCAAAATTGCATAAAACCTCGCAGAGGTCTGACATCCATTCCCACTCCTCACTTCTGATTACAGGAAGTTGAACGGAGAGGCGACGACCGTGTAACAGCTGGTACTCCACTACTGCCCTCTGCTGCTCACAAAGCCGGGCCAACATGTGGAAGGTGGAGTTCCAGCGCGAGCTCACGTCACACAGCAGCCGGTGAGCTGGCAATTGTAAGCGCTGCTGCAGCTTCAACAGGCCGGCCGAAGCTGTAGATGACTTACGGAAATGTGCACACACGCGGCGCACCTTGGTCAAGAGATCATGCACATTGGGGTAGGTTTTTAGAAATCGCTGAACCACTAAATTAAATACATGCGCTAGGCATGGTACGTGTGTGAGCTTGCCGAGCTCCAAAGCCGCCACCAAGTTACGCCCATTATCACACACAACCATGCCTGGTTGCAGGTTGAGTGGCGAGAGCCACTGCTCGGTCTGGTGACTAATCCCCTGCAACAGCTCTGAGGCCGTGTGCTGTTTGTCCCCAAGGCAGATCAGCTTCAGCACGGCCTGTTGACGCTTCCCCACTGCAGTGCTACACTGCTTCCAGCTACTGGCTGATGGGGGAGTGGCGCTGCGTGTAGAGAATTCGGAGGTGGAAACGGAGGAGGAGGAGCCAATAACGTAGGTGCTGGCGGAAACCCTGATGGAGGTAGGGCCCGCAATCCTCGGCGTGGGTAGCACCCGTGCCATCCCAGGGTCCGAGTCGCTCCCAGCCTCCACGACATTCACCCAGTGTGCCGTCAGGGAAATGTAGCGTCCCTGGCCACAAGCACTTGTCCATGTGTCAGTCGTTAAGTGGACCTTCCCAGTAACTGCGTTGGTCAGGGCACGGGTGATGTTACGGGACTAGTGATGAGCGAGCACCCCAATGCTCGGGTGTTCGGGTGCTCTGACCGAGCACCCCCTGAGGCTCGAGTGCTCGGCCGAGCACCCGAGCCCCATTGAAGTCAATGGGAGGACTCGAGCATTACACCAGGCACCCCCTGCTCTGATGAGGGGAGGGTGCCTGGTCCATAGGAAAAGGGCAGAAAAAGATGGAAACACTACAGAAATGGTTCAGGGACAGCATAGGGAGGATGTCTGGATGCACCTTAGACTCCAACATCGCTGCTGGGATCGATCTTTCGCCCGTAGTACGCCATTTTTACAGACTGACCATAAAACACACAAAAAGGAAAATAAAAACGACTTTAGGCGAAAAATTGTTACCAAACAATATTTGCTGTATATTTACTTGTATATCATCTGCAAATTATCCCAAAAATTTCCTTGATTTTCAGAACTGAGGCCATGATTAAGAGGGAAACGTGCGCAGAGGCAAATTCTCCCAAAAATTTCCTTGATTTTCAGAACTGAGGCCATGATTAAGAGGGAAACGTGCGCAGAGACAAATTCTCCCAAAAATTTCCTTGATTTTCAGAACTGAGGCCATGATTAAGAGGGAAACGTGCGCAGAGGAAAATTCTCCCAAAAATTTCCTTGATTTTCAGAACTGAGGCCATGATTAAGATGGAAACGTGCGCTGAGCTGACCATCTAAAACATTATGGGTGAGGGTCTGCTGCAGAGCTGACCATCCTAAACATTATATGCGAAGGCCCGCTAGTGAGCTGACGCTATAAAACATTATATGAGAGGGCCCGCTAGAGAGCTGACCCAATAAAACATTATATGAGAAGGCCCGCTGGTGAGCTGACCTATATAAAAATTGTCAAACAGGGCCCGCTGGTGAGCTGACCCTATATAAAAATTATATCACAGGGCCCGCTGGTGAGCTGGCCCTATATAAAAATTATATCCCAGGGCATATGGAAGAGGAGGAGGAGGATGAGAAGATTAAGAGTCAACCATATACCCGTTTTTTGGGTGGAAGGGGTGAATGGGAATACAGAGTATTCCCATCATTGTAAATAACATATATAAAGTGAGTTTATGTTCCCCCGGGGCTTTCCTCCAGTGGAGTGGAGAAGTCAGGGGAAATCCAGGCCTTGTTCATTTTTATAAGTGTCAACCTATCAGCATTGTCGGTGGAAAGGCGGATACGCTTATCTGTTATGATGCCACCAGCAGCACTAAATACCCGCTCAGACAGAACGCTGGCGGCAGGGCAGGCCAGCACCTCCAAGGCGTAGAGTGCCAGTTCATACCACGTGTCCAGCTTGGACACCCAGTAGTTGTAAGGCACAGAGGGATCATTGAGGACGCTGACACGGTCTGCTACGTACTCCTTCACCATCTTCCAAAACTTTTCCCTCCTTGTGACACTAGGCTGCGCATCAGGGTGAGGGTGCTGGCAGGGTGTCATGAAGGTGTCCCACGCCTTGGAGAGTGTTGCCCTGCCTTTCTCGGAACTGCTGTGTGCTCCCCTTTTCTCCCCTTCTCGGTTGGCCAAGGTAGCACGTACTCTGCCGCCAGCGTTGTCAGATGGAAAATTTTGGAGCAATTTTTCGACAAGAACCTTCTGGTATTGCAACATTTTGCTTGTCCTCTCCACCGGAGGAATGAGAGATGAGAAATTCTCTTTGTAGCGGGGGTCCAGAAGGGTGAACACCCAGTAATCCGTGTTGTCTAAAATGCGTACAACGCGTGGGTCACGGGAAAGGCAGCCTAACATAAAGTCAGCCATGTGTGCCAGAGTACCAACAGTCAAGATTTCGCTGTCCTCACCAGGAGGATGACTCTCAATATCCTCATCCTCTTCCTCCTCTTCTGCCCACCCACGCTGAAGAGATGGAACTAAAGTTCCATGGCTACCCTCTGTAGCGGAGGCAACCGTGTCTTCCTCCTCCTCCTCCTCCTCCTCCGCCTCCTCCAATTGTCACTGAGAAGACGAAGTGAGGGTGCTCTGGCTATCACCTTGTGTAAGCTCTTCCTCCCCCATTTCCACCTCTTCCACATGCAAAGCGTCGGTTTTAATTGTGAGCAGCGAGCGTTTCAGTAGACACAGAAGTGGGATGGTTACACTGATAATAGCGTTATCGCCGCTCACCATCTGTGTCGATTCCTCAAAATTGCGTAAAACCTCGCAGAGGTCTGACATCCATTCCCACTCCTCACTTCTGATTACAGGAAGTTGAACGCAGAGGCGACGACCGTGTAACAGCTGGTACTCCACTACTGCCCTCTGCTGCTCACAAAGCCGGGCCAACATGTGGAAGGTGGAGTTCCAGCGCGTGCTCACGTCACACAGCAGCCGGTGAGCTGGCAATTGTAAGCGCTGCTGCAGCTTCAACAGGCCGGCTGAAGCTGTTGATGACTTACGGAAATGTGCACACACGCGGCGCACCTTGGTCAAGAGATCATGCACATTGGGGTAGGTTTTTAGAAATCGCTGCACAACTAAATTAAATACATGCGCTAGGCATGGTACGTGTGTGAGCTTGCCGAGCTCCAAAGCCGCCACCAAGTTACGCCCATTATCACACACAACCATGCCTGCTTGCAGGTTGAGTGGCGAGAGCCACTGCTCGGTCTGGTGACTAATCCCCTGCAACAGCTCTGAGGCCGTGTGCTGTTTGTCCCCAAGGCAGATCAGCTTCAGCACGGCCTGTTGACGCTTCCCCACTGCAGTGCTACACTGCTTCCAGCTACTGGCTGATGGGGGAGTGGCGCTGTGTGTAGAGAATTCGGAGGTGGAAACGGAGGAGGAGGAGCCAATAACGTAGGTGCTGGTGGAAACCCTGATGGAGGTAGGGCCCGCAATCCTCGGCGTGGGTAGCACCCGTGCCATCCCAGGGTCCGAGTCGCTCCCAGCCTCCACGACATTCACCCAGTGTGCCGTCAGGGAAATGTAGCGTCCCTGGCCACAAGCACTTGTCCATGTGTCAGTCGTTAAGTGGACCTTCCCAGTAACTGCGTTGGTCAGGGCACGGGTGATGTTACGGGACACATGGTGGTGTAATGCGGGGATGGCACACCGGGAAAAGTAGTGGCGGCTGGGGACCGCGTACCGAGGGACAGCTGCTGCCATCAGGCTGCGGAAGGACTCAGTGTCCACAAGCCTAAATGGCAGCATTTCGATGGCCAGTAATTTGGAAAGGTGTGAGGTTAGTGCTATGGCCTGTGGGTGGGTGGCTGGGTACTTTCTCTTGCGCTCAAATGCCTGGGGTAACGACATTTGGACGCTGTGCTGGGACAGGGAAGTGGATGTGGTCGCTGATGGTGCTTCAGATGGTACAGGTGCAGGGCGGGAGGTATGCGGGCCTGCGCCTTCGACAGGCGATTGGCCGGCACCGAAAACAGGGGAAGAGGAGGCAGTGGTGTGGCCTGCAGACACAGATGGGCGATCCAGGCGTTCCTCCCACTTACTACGGTGCTTGGATGCCATGTGTCGGATCATGCTGGTGGTGGTGAGGTTTCTAGTGTTCATGCCTCTGCTCATTCTGGTGTGGCACAGGTTGCAAACTACAATTCTTTTGTCGTCCGCACTTTCCTTAAAAAAACGCCATACCGCGGAACACCTACCCTTTGGCAAGGGAGATTTACGCAAGGGGGTGCTCCGTGGAACATTTGCGGGCCGGTTTGGTGCGGTCCGCCTTCTTTCTGTAGCCACACCACTGCCTCTTCCAGCCTGTTGCGGTGCTGCAGATGGCTCACCCTCAGGACTGCTGTCATCGCTCGGCTCTACACCTTCCCAGGTGGGGTCAGTCACCTCATCGTCCACCAAGTCCTCCTCCACTTCCTCACTCTGATCATCCTCCTCAAGTCTTGATCCCACCACATACTCAGTCATTGACAACTGTATAACATTCTCCTCAACAAGGTCTTGAGACGGAAATAGTGGTTGATTTAATGGCAACTGTGTCTCATCATCATCATCATCATCCACTACTTCCTTTGACCTTAAATGCCGTTCACATCTGTCATCTTCTTGTGATTGGGTAGCCTCTAGAGGTTGTGAATCAGGGCACAAGATGTCATGTTCCTCTGCAAGCGTGCTTGGAGAGAGGGTCAAATGAAGGATTGGTGATGAGACGAGCTCCTCACTATATCCCAGTGTGGGATCACTTCTTTGACCAGACCGTGTATGGTGGGAGGAAGGATGATCAGAGTGAGGATTATGTTGACCAGACTCTTGGCTACTGAGAGTGGACTTGGTGGAAGACAGGGTGGTGCTTAACCGACTGGAAGCAGTATCAGCTGTCATCCAACCGACCACCTGTTCGCAGTGGTCGGACCTCGAGAGTGATGTCCTGCGACGCCCTGTAAAATTACACATGAAGCTAGGTATGGTGGATGTCTTTCTTTCTTGTGCTCTGGCACCAGGCACAGTTTCTCCGCGTCCTGACCCGCGCCCTGAACTTTCAGGATCACGTCCACTTCCCCGTCCCTTTTTACCCGCCTTCTTCATCTTACACAGAATATGTGACTTTAATATTTGAGTTTGAAAACTTAACAGTATTTCTTATTATTCTGCAACTCTGCACAGTACACAGAATAGGCTGCTAAACGGCGGTGAAACACACTGAATGGAATATGTGACTTTAATATTTGAGTTTGAAAACTTAACAGTATTTCTTATTATTCTGCAACTGTACAGAGTACACAGAATAGGCTGCTAAACGGCGGTGAAACACACTGAATGGAATATGTGACTTTAATATTTGAGTTTGAAAACTTAACAGTATTTCTTATTATTCTGCAACTGTACAGAGTACACAGAATAGGCTGCTAAACGGCGGTGAAACACACTGAATGGAATATGTGACTTTAATATTTGAGTTTGAAAACTTAACAGTATTTCTTATTATTCTGCAACTGTACAGAGTACACAGAATAGGCTGCTAAACGGCGGTGAAACACACTGAATGGAATATGTGACTTTAATATTTGAGTTTGAAAACTTAACAGTATTTCTTATTATTCTGCAACTGTACAGAGTACACAGAATAGGCTGCTAAACGGCGGTGAAACACACTGAATGGAATATGTGACTTTAATATTTGAGTTTGAAAACTTAACAGTATTTCTTATTATTCTGCAACTGTACAGAGTACACAGAATAGGCTGCTAAACGGCGGTGAAACACACTGAATGGAATATGTGACTTTAATATTTGAGTTTGAAAACTTAACAGTATTTCTTATTATTCTGCAACTCTGCACAGTACACAGAATAGGCTGCTAAACGGCGGTGAAACACACTGAATGGAATATGTGACTTTAATATTTGAGTTTGAAAACTTAACAGTATTTCTTATTATTCTGCAACTCTGCACAGTACACAGAATAGGCTGCTAAACGGCGGTGAAACACACTGAATGGAATATGTGACTTTGATATTTTAGTTTGAAAACTTAACAGTATTTCTTATTATTCTGCAACTCTGCACAGTACACAGAATAGGCTGCTAAACGGCGGTGAAACACACTGAATGGAATATGTGACTTTGATATTTTAGTTTGAAAACTTAACAGTATTTCTTCCTATTCTGCAACTCTGCACAGTACACAGAATAGGCTGCTAAACTGCGGCGAAGCACACTGAATGGAATATGTGACTTTGATATTTTAGTTTGAAGACTTAACAGTATTTCTTCCTATTCTGCAACTCTGCACAGTACACAGAATGTGCTGCTAAACTGCGGCGACGCACACTGAATGGAATATGTGACTTTGATATTTTAGTTTGAAGACTTAACAGTATTTCTTCCTATTCTGCAACTCTGCACAGTACACAGAATGTGCTGCTAAACTGCGGCGACGCACACTGAATGGAATATGTGACTTTGATATTTTAGTTTGAAGACTTAACAGAATGTGCTCTAATCTGCAACTTTGCACACTAAACAGAATGTGCTCTAATCTGCAACTTTGCACACTAAACAGAATGTGCTCTAATCTGCAACTTTGCACACTAAACAGAATGTGCTCTAATCTGCAACTGTGCACACTAAACAGAATGTGCTCTAATCTGCAACTTTTCACACTAAACAGAATATTTTTTTTTTTTTTTTTTTGTTTTTTTCCCCCCACACAAAATAACCTGCTGCCCCCACACACAGTAGTCCTAAAAAGGACTTTTGGTTCTTTTTTTTCACAATTTTTTTTTTTCCTCCCTACACTGCCTTTCCCTTCCTATCCTCAGCTCTCCCTGGCTCAGACTGAGCCGAACTCGATGGTCAGGTGCTATACAGCACCCGACCACGGGTTCTGGCCAGCCAATCAGTGTAATGCCAGCAGCCAACATGGCTGCTGGCATTACACCGATGTCAGAGCCTCCCTGCACGTTTATTGGCTGCGCAGCAGCCGCAAAACGTGCGGGGAGGAGACCCGAACATGGCGGGCGAGCACATGCGGTACTCGTACGAGTACCGCCATGTGCCGAGCAGAGCGATGCTCGAGCCGATCCGAGCATCGGCCGAGCATGCTCGCTCAACACTATACGGGACACATGGTGGTGTAATGCGGGGATGGCACACCGGGAAAAGTAGTGGCGGCTGGGGACCGCGTACCGAGGGACAGCTGCTGCCATCAGGCTGCGGAAGGACTCAGTGTCCACAAGCCTAAATGGCAGCATTTCGATGGCCAGTAATTTGGAAAGGTGTGAGGTTAGTGCTATGGCCTGTGGGTGGGTGGCTGGGTATTTTCGCTTGCGCTCAAATGCCTGGGGTAACGACATTTGGACGCTGTGCTGGGACAGGGAAGTGGATGTGGTCGCTGATGGTGCTTCAGATGCTACAGGTGCAGGGCGGGAGGTATGCGGGCCTGCGCCTTCGACAGGCGATTGGCCGGCACCGAAAACAGGGGAAGAGGAGGCAGTGGTGTGGCCTGCAGACACAGATGGGCGATCCAGGCGTTCCTCCCACTTATTAAGGTGCTTGGATGCCATGTGTCGGATCATGCTGGTGGTGGTGAGGTTTCTAGTGTTCATGCCTCGGCTCATTCTGGTGTGGCACAGGTTGCAAACTACAATTCTTTTGTCGTCCGCACTTTCCTTAAAAAAACGCCATACCGCGGAACACCTACCCTTTGGCAAGGTAGATTTACGCAAGGGGGTGCTCCGTGGAACATTTGCGGGCCGGTTTGGTGCGGTCCGCCTTCTTTCTGTAGCCACACCACTGCCTCTTCCAGCCTGTTGCGGTGCTGCAGATGGCTCACCCTCAGGACTGCTGTCATCGCTCGGCTCTACACCTTCCCAGGTGGGGTCAGTCACCTCATCGTCCACCAAGTCCTCCTCCACTTCCTCACTCTGATCATCCTCCTCATGTCTTGATCCCACCACATACTCAGTCATTGACAACTGTATAACATTCTCCTCAACAAGGTCTTGAGACGGAAATAGTGGTTGATTTAATGGCAACTGTGTCTCATCATCATCATCATCATCCACTACTTCCTTTGACCTTAAATGCCGTTCACATCTGTCATCTTCTTGTGATTGGGTACCCTCTAGAGGTTGTGAATCAGGGCACAAGATGTCATGTTCCTCTGCAAGCGTGCTTGGAGAGAGGGTCAAATGAAGGATTGGTGATGAGACGAGCTCCTCACTATATCCCAGTGTGGGATCACTTCTTTGACCAGACCGTGTATGGTGGGAGGAAGGATGATCAGAGTGAGGATTATGTTGACCAGACTCTTGGCTACTGAGAGTGGACTTGGTGGAAGACAGGGTGGTGGTTAACCGACTGGAAGCAGTATCAGCTGACATCCAACCGACCACCTGTTCGCAGTGGTCGGACCTCGAGAGTGATGTCCTGCGATGCCCTGTGAAATGAGACATGAAGCTAGGTATGGTGGATGTCTTTCTTTCTTGTGCTCTGGCACCAGGCACAGTTTCTCCGCGTCCTGACCCGCGCCCTGAACTATCAGGATCACGTCCACTTCCCCGTCCCTTTTTACCCGCCTTCTTCATCTTACACGGAATATGTGACTTTAATATTTGAGTTTGAAGACTTAACAGTATTTCTTCCTATTCTGCAACTGTGCAGAGTACACAGAATAGGCTGCTAAACTGCGGTGACACACACTGAATGGAATATGTGACTTTAATATTTGAGTTTGAAGACTTAACAGTATTTCTTCCTATTCTGCAACTGTGCAGAGTACACATAATAGGCTGCTAAACTGCGGTGACACACACTGAATGGAATATGTGACTTTAATATTTGAGTTTGAAAACTTAACAGTATTTCTTCCTATTCTGCAACTGTGCAGAGTACACAGAATAGGCTGCTAAACTGCGGTGACACACACTGAATGGAATATGTGACTTTAATATTTGAGTTTGAAAACTTAACAGTATTTCTTCCTATTCTGCAACTGTGCAGAGTACACAGAATAGGCTGCTGAACTGCGGTGACACACACTGAATGGAATATGTGACTTTAATATTTGAGTTTGAAGACTTAACAGTATTTCTTCCTATTCTGCAACTGTGCAGAGTACACAGAATAGGCTGCTAAACTGCGGTGACACACACTGAATGGAATATGTGACTTTAATATTTGAGTTTGAAAACTTAACAGTATTTCTTCCTATTCTGCAACTGTGCAGAGTACACAGAATAGGCTGCTAAACTGCGGTGACACACACTGAATGGAATATGTGACTTTAATATTTGAGTTTGAAGACTTAACAGTATTTCTTCCTATTCTGCAACTGTGCAGAGTACACAGAATAGGCTGCTAAACTGCGGTGACACACACTGAATGGAATATGTGACTTTAATATTTGAGTTTGAAAACTTAACAGTATTTCTTCCTATTCTGCAACTGTGCAGAGTACACAGAATAGGCTGCTAAACTGCGGTGACACACACTGAATGGAATATGTGACTTTAATATTTGAGTTTGAAGACTTAACAGTATTTCTTCCTATTCTGCAACTGTGCAGAGTACACAGAATAGGCTGCTAAACTGCGGTGACACACACTGAATGGAATATGTGACTTTAATATTTGAGTTTGAAAACTTAACAGTATTTCTTCCTATTCTGCAACTCTGCACAGTACACAGAATGTGCTGCTAAACTGCGGCGAAGCACACTGAATGGAATATGTGACTTTGATATTTTAGTTTGAAGACTTAACAGTATTTCTTCCTATTCTGCAACTCTGCACAGTACACAGAATGTGCTGCTAAACTGCGGCGAAGCACACTGAATGGAATATGTGACTTTGATATTTTAGTTTGAAGACTTAACAGTATTTCTTCCTATTCTGCAACTCTGCACAGTACACAGAATGTGCTGCTAAACTGCGGCGAAGCACACTGAATGGAATATGTGACTTTGATATTTTAGTTTGAAGACTTAACAGTATTTCTTCCTATTCTGCAACTCTGCACAGTACACAGAATGTGCTGCTAAACTGCGGCGACGCACACTGAATGGAATATGTGACTTTGATATTTTAGTTTGAAGACTTAACAGAATGTGCTCTAATCTGCAACTTTGCACACTAAACAGAATGTGCTCTAATCTGCAACTTTGCACACTAAACAGAATGTGCTCTAATCTGCAACTTTGCACACTAAACAGAATGTGCTCTAATCTGCAACTGTGCACACTAAACAGAATGTGCTCTAATCTGCAACTTTGCACACTAAACAGAATATATGTTTTTTTTTTTTTTTTCCCCCCACACAAAATAACCTGCTGCCCCCACACACAGTAGTCCTAAAAAGGACTTTTGGTTCTTTTTTTTTCACAATTTTGCTTTTTTTCCTCCCTACACTGACTTTCCCTTCCTATCCTCAGCTCTCCCTGGCTAAGACTGAGCCGAACTCGCTGGTCAGGTGCTATACAGCACCCGACCACGGGTTCTGGCCAGCCAATCAGTGTAATGCCAGCAGCCAACATGGCTGCTGGTATTACACTGATGTCAGAGCCTCCCTGCACGTTTATTGGCTGCGCAGCAGCTGCAAAACGTGCGGGGAGGAGACCCGAACATGGCGGGCGAGCACATGCGGTACTCGTACGAGTACCGCCATGTGCCGAGCAGAGCGATGCTCGAGCCGATCCGAGCATCGGCCGAGCATGCTCGCTCAACACTATTAGTGAATAATATAGCAGTTATTATACTTAATCACAAAATGACAATGTCTTTTCCAGTCCACTACAATGCACACAGAGACTGCGGGAAATGACATTAAACATGTATCACCATAGCATATGGAAACAAATATTTTACATATTACATGTCCTTCTATTTACAGTATACAAATAATTGAATCACATTAATGCGTATGTCCTTCCATGTGTGCAGGACTCTAAATTCTACTGTAATAGATTACATGGATTATATGTCTAAAGTCAAAAGTGGAGCAGTTCTGGATTAAACCAACTACACGGGGAACCAAATAAAATTTCCATTGAGTTATTTGTTTAGAGGATTAATTTTATGCAGCAGCAAAAGCCCTACAACTGATTTTTTATATACATAAAAAGTCTGTGTCCTTTAGCTTTAAACTAGAAGCAAATATATCATGTATAGGGTAAATCAGTGAAACTCTAACCTCTGGGAGCAGCAGCATTTAAAGGGATAGTATTGCCTGAAAATAATTTTATTTTATATTGTAGCCCTTAAAAATACATTAAAAATGAAATAAGTCTTATCCCCCAAACATTTATGGTTTGGGAGATATTAGAAAGTAAAGTTCCCTTTTCCTGGCTGTTTTAGCCAAGTCTGCCATCAAGTGGACAGATTTGGAATCCGGTCCACAGATCAGCGGGCAGCTCTTCAGCAGTGCCGAGATCACGATCTTTAAAAAGAAGTACTTCACTGGAACTGTCTACAAAGTGTACCTGGCTTGCAAGCAAACTTTGTAGACCATTCCAATGAAGAAATTCTTTTTAAAGATCGTGATCTCGGCACTTCTGGAGAGTCACGGCCGGTCAAGGGACCGGATTCCAAATCTGAGAGCTAGAACAGTAACTTCACTCCAGGGGAAACTTTACTTGTGAATATTTCCCAAACCATAAAAGTTTGGGAGATAAGACATATCATTTTTAATATTTTTTAAGGGCTACAATATAAAATAACATTATTTTCAAACAATACTATCCCTTTAAAGTTTAAAGACCTCTGAGAATACTCTGTAAGCCCACACTATGGAAACAATTCAGCAAAATTGCTATTGGTAAAGACAGATTGTTTTCCCCTAACTCTCCCTCGCTCTCTCTCTCTCTCCTTCTCTCTTCCATTTACCTTCCCCATCTTCTTCTCCCTCTCCTTCATTCTGTCTCCCCTACCTTATCTCTCCCTTTTTTTATTTATTTTTTTTTATTTTATAAACATACAAAATACAAAATCACTTGTCCAGCAATATTTTATATATTAGATTTACAATATTAGGATCATAAACTCATATATAAAACAGTCTTTTATGCAAACCTTGAACAATGTCATATCATGTGTCCTCTTCCAATAGAGAATGAGGATGATTTAGAAGCAGGTCTATGAAAATATTCATAAAATTATCAATTCAACCAATAAACACATATAAACTCACAGAGATGTATTGTCTAAATTTCCCCCACTACTGCTTTTCCCACCACCCTCTGCTCTCTGCCTTATTGTCTCTCTGTCTTCCACACTCCTATTTTCTCTGTCTTTCCAGCACTCCCAACACTACTCTCTTTACCACTGTCTCTATCCTCTGCTCCTGCCCCCTCTCACATTTACCCGTCAGCCACACCTCTGTCCCTCTCTCATCCTGACCCTCTTTCTCCATCACTTCCCAATTTGTTTCTTCTAACACTAATGGGAAATGCATTGTTCCAAAGGTATTATAATTTAAACAGTTTTTTTATGTTTAATGGTGTCATTTGGTTCTCAGACAGTTATTTGATACATTTCGTGGGAGAAGTAAGCCACAGGCTACAATTCTTAATAGACTGTGATGGTAAAAGCTCCATTACTTTGTTACAGTTTGGACTGTTAGAACTGTTGCATAAAATAACAGGCAGTAGTAAAAATACCCTGATTTTATGCAAGAAAACAAGCCCTATAACATTACATTTTTTTCACGTAACTGTTCCTTTAAGACACAGAAAATGAAAGTCAGGAAGCTACTCTTCAAGTTAATTATATATTTATCTTAGCGTTTATCACCATTAGCAATAAATATTCATGTATGAAATCAGGCAGTTCAGTCTTATTTGTATGCACATTGATTATATATTTATCTCCTAGCCAAAACATAAACCAATAAATACCATAGAGTAAATATATGGACACATATTAATTCAAAACACTTCTAGCATTTCAGAAAATGTTAGCTATATCAGATTTTAATGTAACAAACAGTGCATCAAAGCAACACTAATGCTAAAATAAGGGTTTATCTTACATGAAAGACTATCTTGTAACACAGGCTTATATATACAGTAATATTTCTGATACCGTTACAGAACTTAAGGTATATAAAACCTCATACTATTTTCAGTAGGCTGGGCTTGACAATTTCCATTGATTTTCCTGCTGTGTCTTCATTACAATAGCATAAGCTTTCTTGCTGTTCTTTGGTTGGCTCCACCCTCTATAATGTCACAAAGACAGTAAGAATACTGCACTTTCTTTGCATCAGTATATACAAGGGAACAAGGAATGGAAGAAGAGCCTCAACAAGTTACAAATAAAACCATTATCAGATATTCGGTTAACACAAGAAAAGGTCATCAGAACACTGAACCTAATTAAGGCTGACAAAGCACCGGGTCCTGATGGTATACATCCAAGGGTTTTTCAGGAATGCAGTGCAGTGTTAGCAACACCACTCTTTTTACTCTTGAAATATTCTCTCACCACAGGCACAGTGCCTCAAGATTGGTGTAAAACTGATGTAGTACCTCTATTTAAAGTGATAGTAATACTTGAAAACATGTACATTTAATTAAATAGATAATTTAAAAATACATTAATTGTGCTGTTTTCGATCTCCCAAGCCTTTATGGTTTGGGAGATATAAGTCTGCAAAGTTCCCCCCTCCCTCCCCTTGTGCTGACGTCAGCTTTCAAACTTAGAGACGGTGCCCACAGTCCATAGACCGTCCTGCGGCTCTTCAGCAGAGCCGTGATCGTGGCAGTTACAAATAAATACTTCATTTGAACGGTCTACAATGTGTGCTTGCAAACCAGGCACACATTGTAGACCGTTCAAATGAAGTATTTCTTTATAACTGCCTCAATCACGGCTCTGCTGAAGAGCCACAGGACAGTCTATGGACTGCGGGCTCCGTCTCTAAGTTTGAAAGCTGACGTCAGCACAAGGGGAGGGAAGGGGGGATTTTTCAAACTTAGAGACGGAGCCCACAGTCCATAGACTGTCCTGTGGCTCTTCAGCAGAGCCGTGATTGAGGCAGTTATAAAGAAATACTTCATTTGAACGGTCTACAATATGTGCCTGGTTTGCAAGCACACATTGTAGACCATTCAAATGAAGTATTTATTTGTAACTGACACGATCACGGCTCTGCTGAAGAGCCGCAGGACGGTCTATGGACTGTGGGCACCGTCTCTAAGTTTGAAAGCTGACGTCAGCACAAGGGGAGGGAGGGGGGAACTTTGCAGACTTATATCTCCCAAACCATAAAGGCTTGGGAGATCGAAAACAGCACAATTAATGTATTTTTAAATTATCTATTTAATTAAATGTACATGTTTTCAAGTATTACTATCACTTTAAGAAGGGAATTAAAACAGAACCTGGGAATTATAGACTGTGAGTTTTACTTATGTAGTGGGAAACCTGCTAGAAGAGATAATACGGGATTATATTCAAGATTACATCTCAAAAAATAAGATTATTAGTGGGAATCAACATGGTTTTATGAGGAATAGATCATGCCAAACTAATATTTTCATCTTCTATGAAGAAGTAGTAACTTAGATACAGAGCCGGATTAAGACTGTATGGGGCCCTAGGCAGGAACCCAAATTGGGGCCCCCCTCCCCCGGACCATACTAATACTATACTGGCTTCTTTTATTTATACACTATCTAAATAAGGTCTCCCTAGTAATTCCACTTAGAAAAATAATGCACTGCAAGTCTCAAAATTATACACTAGACTAGAAGAAGAAGACTTACAGTATAACTAGGGGTACTATCATAATCCACCTCTACACCCTGTGTCCACACCCTGTGTCCACCTCTACACCCTATGTCCACACCCTGTGTCCACCTCTACACCCTGTGTCCACCTTCACACACTTCAAGTGTCCACCTCTACACCCTGTGTCCACTTCAAGTGTCCACCTCCACACCCTGTGTCCACAGGCGCACTCAAACCTTTCATCAAGCCGCCAAACAGTGCATGTTTTGGGGCTGCTCAGATTTTCTATTAAAGTATTGCTGTTAACCCTTTGAGTACCAGAAGGTTAACAACACATTGATTTGCAATGAGTTGTGTACCGCTATGGCTCACAAAGGGTTAAATAAAGACAAGATAGTGAAGCTAGCAATATGATCTATATGTTTACAGAATTCCTTATGGTACACAGCGTTACAGACAGATGGGAAGCAGACTGAATGTATGGTCCCTAAGTTGCATAATTAGGGTGACTGAGCAGAGTTGTTTTCTGCATGGGAGTGAATGACCTGCAGCACTCGGCTGGTTTTAGACTACAACTTCCATCATCTTCAGTTGCCTCCTTCCTGATGTTGTTTGACTACAGCTCTTTCATTCTCATTCGTGCAAATCCCACTATTGCGGTACTAGACCTCTCATCATCCTCCGTTGTCCACCCAGACGCAACCTCACTGCACACACGCAGTCAACAGACTCCATGAAAGGAGCTGTAGGTGCCAGGATCCAGAGCGGACTGCAGGGCACTTAGGGCAGCAGTACAGGGGCCCCTGGTGATGCTATTGATTGGCAAAAAAAAAAGTAAAATTAAAAAAATAGGGCTGCAACTAACAATTATTTTGATAATCGATTAGTTGGCCGATTATTTTTTCGATTAATCGGATAAAAAAAATATATGCTAATTTTTCATTATTTAAACTGATTTAATGAACAGTGTTAAAAACAAACAGCAGAATAAAAAACTTTACACATTAACATGTGTCATTGTTATTATTTTACTATGGGGTCTATGCACCTCTTTCTCCCCCCCTTGTACTTCTCTCTCTCCCCCTTGTTCCTCTATTTCTCCCCCCTTGTACTTCTCTCTCTCCCCCTTGTGCCTCTATTCTCTCCCCTTGTACTTCTCCCCCCCCCCTTGTGCCTCTTTCTCCCCCATGTACTTCTCTCTCTCTCTCCCCCTTTTGCCTCTTTCTCCCCCATGTACTTCTCTCTCTCTCTCTCCCCCTTTTGCCTCTTTCTCCCCCATGTACTTCTCTCTCCCCCTTTTGCCTCTTTCTCCCCCATGTACTTCTCTCTCTCTCCCCCCCTTTTGCCTCTTTCTCCCCCATGTACTTCTCTCTCTCTCCCCCCCTTTTGCCTCTTTCTCCCCCATGTACTTCTCTCTCTCCCCCTTTTGCCTCTTTCTCCCCCATGTACTTCTCTCTCTCCCCCTTTTGCCTCTTTCTCCCCCATGTACTTCTCTCTCTCCCCCTTTTGCCTCTTTCTCCCCCATGTACTTCTCTCTCTCCCCCTTTTGCCTCTTTCTCCCCCATGTACTTCTCTCTCTCCCCCCCATGTACTTCTCTCTTTCTCCCCCATGTACTTCTCTCTCTCTCCCCCTTTTGCCTCTTTCTCCCCATGTACTTCTCTCTCTCTCCCCCTTTTGCCTCTTTCACCCCCATGTACTTCACTCTCGCTCCCCCTTGTGCCTCTTTCACCCCCATGTACTTCACTCTCGCTCCCCCTTGTGCCTCTTTCACCCCCATGTACTTCACTCTACCCCTTGTGCCTCTTTCACCCCCATGTACTTCACTCTCTCCCCTTGTGCCTCTCTCCCCCATGTACTTCTCTCTTTCTCTCCCCCTTGTGCCTCTCTCTCTCTCCCCCGTACCTCTTTTTCACTTTCCTGCACTGCCGACATCCGGAGCGCAACCACTCCAAACGCGGAGACGCTGCATGGAGTGTGCAGGGGTTTTCTTCCTCTGTCTGGGCGCCAGTTTTAAACTGGCCTCAGAACAGAGGAAGAAAATACCTGCACGCTCCACGCGGCGTCTCCGCGTTTGGAGTGGTTGCGCTCCGGATGTCGGCAGTGCAGGAAGTAAGACAGCAGTATCCGGCGGCTGTGGGGCTGCACAACTAATCGGTGCTCAACGAATCGATAATGAGAATCGTTGACAACGATTCTCATTATCGATTAGTTTTTGCAGCCCTAAAAAAAAAAAAATCTTGCAGTTTCACCAGGTCTGGCTCTGCTTTCCCGAAGCAGGGCTAAATGTGATAAAAATGTATCTGCCCAGCGCCCCGGAACTACATGTCCCGGGCGTCGGGCGATATAAATTCCACAACCCTGGCTTAGCAGAGTCCAGGATGAGGTTTCCGGGCCCCCCTCATTTGGCCGGGCCCTAGGCAGGCGCCTTGTGCGCCTTGCCTGTGATCCGGCTCTGCTTAGATAATGGTAAGACAGTTGATGTGGTATATCTACATTTTGCAAAGGCATTTGATACAGTGCCACACAGGAGGCTGAGTTATAAAACGAGGAAACTCTGGCTAGAGGAAAACCTTTTCACTTGGACAGAAACCTGGTTGAAGGATAGAGAATAGTGTGTGGTTGTAAATGGACAATTCTCCAGTACAGTTAAAGTTGAGAGTGGAGGACCTCAGTGTTCAGTACTTGGTCTACTGCTTTTTAACATGTTTATTAGTGTTGAGCGAGCACCACGATGCTCGGGTGCTCTGACCGAGCACCCCCTGAGGCTCGAGTGCTCGGCCGAGCACCCGAGCCCCATTGGAATGAATGGGGCAACACCAGGCACCCCCTGCTCTGATGAGGGGAGGGTGCCTGGTCAATGCCCCCTTCATCTCCGCTATGCCCCCTTCATCTCAGAATGCCCCCTTCAGCTCCGCAATGTCCCCCTTCAGCTCCGCTATGCCCCTCTTCCACAATGTGCCCCTTCATCTCCGCTATGCCCCTCTTCCACAATGTGCCCCTTCATCTCCGCTATGCCCCTCTTCCACAATGTCCCCCTTCATCTCCTCTATGCCATAGAGGAGATGAAGGGGGACATTGTGGAAGAGGGGCATAGCGGAGATGAAGGGGCACATTGTGGAAGAGGGGCATAGCGGAGATGAAGGGGCACATTGTGGAAGATGGGCATAGCGGAGATGAAGGGGGACATTGTGGAAGAGGGGCATAGAGTCTATGCCCCTCTTCCACAATGTCCCCCTTCATCTCCGCAATGCCCCCTTCATCTCCGCAATGCCCCCGTACCTCCAGTCCCTGGTGGTCCAGCGGAGCTTCTTTGGATCTGTGCCTCTTCCGGCACAGATCCCCGCCACCCGAACATGTCGGGCGAGCACATGGCGGTACTCGACGAGTACCGCCATGTGCCGAGCAGAGCGATGCTCGAGCCGATCCGAGCATCGGCCGAGCACGCTCGCTCATCACTAATGTTTATAAATGACCTGGAGATAAATAGAGAACGCAAAATATCAATATTTGCAGATGACACTAAGTTATGCAGGCAATGCATTCAGAACAGGATATATATTATCTACAGAGAGATTTACATAAAATGGCAGATTGGGCAGATACATGGAATATGAAGTTTGGTGTGAGAAAGTGTAAGTCTTGCATTTGGAAAGAAAAAATCCAAATGCTAATTATGCATTTAATGGAATCATTTTTGGGAACTCTTTGCTAGAGAAAGACTTCGGTATCCATGTAAACTACAAACTTGGAAACAGTGACCAGTGTCAAATAGCAGTAGCAAAAGCAAACAAAGTTCTGCCTTGCACGAAAAGGGGTATTGAAGCAAGAGTGGATTATATAATTTTGCCATTGTACAAATCGTTGATAAGACTAAGTGTGGGCGAAAGGTCCCGTTGTGTTGCCACAAAAAACTCATTGAAAACCACATTGTTGTCTGCTTTTTCATGGGAAAATCCACTTTAAAAACAACAATTAAAATCCTTTCAATTTTCACCCATTGGCAAAAATTCTTTGCCATTTTTTCAATGGCTAGATAGTTTACGCCCATTGATTTACATGTGTTTTGCATTTTCTCTATAAAAACGTGGAGTATTCCAAGAAGTGGAACACAATAGAAGCAGCTACAGTGAGGTAGACGTGCTGTGCTGTTCTGCTGTGATCTTGAGGCAAAATTGAGGCAGAGAGAGGTTCATAGTGACTGCTATCACTATGAGCAAGTTTAAAACTTATAAAAAGAGGAACTGGAATTACCCTTATATGTGCACTGAGTCTGAGGAGGAGGAAGTGACCACTACAGAAGCAATGCTGGCCAGTCCCCCTAAATCACTCCTAGGGGTCTCTGTGTAAATTAATCTCAAGGGAGGAAGAAGAGGGTATTAGTGAGAGCAGGACAGGTCAGCTGCCTGTGACTGCTGCCAGACGTGTTGCCCCTGCTGCCACCAGTGTTGTTCCGGCTGTCAGATTTGCTGCCCCTGCTGTCAGTGCTGCCCTTGCTGTCATCACTATTATGCTGCCCCTGCTGCCACTAGTGCTGTACCTGCTGTCACCAGTGCTGCCAACCGTGTTATGCCTGCTGCCAGTGCTGAACCTGCTGCCGCCAGTACTGAACCTGCTGCCAGTGTGTCTTGTAATACTCAGGAGTGGGGGAGGGAGGAGAAGCTGATGCCAAGTGTGAAAGCAGAGGACCCTAAGTGACACTTGCCACCCCCAAGCAGTCCCGCCACTGCCAATACTACTACTAAGAAGGTCCAGCAGCTTGTTAGTGTTAGAGTGAAGGAGGGTGAAATCATCATATTACTAGTGACTGTTAGGAGGAAGTACTAGTATCAGTGATGGTGAAGCAGCTGGTGGGACTAACGTTAGGAAAGTGGTAGGGGAAACAATTGAGAGCATTCAGACTAGCAGGCAAGGTAGCCCACACCATTCCCATGAATGTGGGAGTCCTGTTCCCCCACACCATTGTCGAGATGGAACATGACCCTGAAGAAGGCAGAATTGTTATCTAGCAGCAATAATACCACCACCTCCAGGAGCACAGATGAGCTGCCGGTGCCTGCTGCTACTGCAGCCAGTCTGCCTTCTTCAGGTCCACAAGAAATGGCAAGTGTGACATTAGGGGACCCTCTGTCACATTTCTCATCACCTTTTCCAAGTAACAGTGAGATGTCTGTAATAGAACAGCAGCAGCAGCAGCAGCATGGAGGGGCTAGTGGTGGTGATGATGATGATGGTGATGATGGTAGAGAAGCTGGGGTGCAAGAGACATTGATGGTCTTTTTAGCCAAACTGAGAAGGAGTGTGAGACAGTGATGGGGATGGGCATCACCACCACCAGCAGAAGTAAGCTTTTGGAATTTGTGGAATTTGCAGCTGCTCTAATTTCTGCTGCTGCTGAGATGCAAGGGCAGCAGGATGCTTAGGAGCAGGCTAGTGTGCCACAGACCACTGTGGACACAGCGAGAATTGGGTCAACAAGTGATGTGTGATGAGGACAGGTTTCACTTGCCAGCAGCAGCAATACTCCTGGTCCTAGCTGCAGTGCTGATTCTTCGGCAGTAGCAGCAACAGCAGCAACATCATCCTCTGCCCCAGACAGTGAAAAAGAATGTGGAAGAGAATAAGAAAGAGGTCATTCTTCTCCACCGTTTCCCACCCCCTTGAAGTCATTGGTGTGGAACTATTTTTCTCTTGGGGCAGGAATAGTGCAGTCATCAACAACGGCACTGTGCACAATTTGCGACAAGTCAGTTAGATGGGAAAAGGAGGGAACATGCCTTGGCACAAGTGCCCTGATAACACACATGAAACCCAGACAACATGACATTTATGTCAAACATGTTAAAGCCAAACAACCACCACAGAATCAAGCACAGCTGTTGCTGTACCCCCTGACTCTCCCAAAAGGCAACAAGAGGTGAGGCGAAGATCAAAGAGGAGGAAGAATAGAGCAACCAAAGCAGTGACTAGAAGTTCAGTGACGAGTGAAACAACTAGCTCGCCATCACCTTCTTGCGTTAGGGTAATTACAGCTTATACCAATCCACCTCATTCATCGTTACCTCCCCTGCCAATTGATAGCCACTCTGTAAATTCTAGGCTGTGGCAGTTTGTGTCCACCCATTGCACACTGTGTGGTGCACTGACCACACATGGCAGTGTGTTGGAGGAGAATTGCAAGCAGGGCATAAAGTGTCATCTGAGGAGATTCCATCCCACAGAATATGCTAAGCTGGTGGCAGGGAGGGTTCATCATTACTATTAAACTGTCGGCAAGTTGTCATGTGTTCTTAACAGGTTGTCGACCTAGGGCATAGTGACAACAGCACTACTTGGTTTACAGCATCATGGTGTTTGGGTACAGTTGTGCCAGGTGTTGTTTACTACACACACACACTGTACACATTGCAGTTGCTGATGAGAGGCACAGTTCCTGCTCTCAAGGGAAACATTTATATTCTAAAAACAACAGACCCATGAATTTGGGGGAGTGGCAGAAGCAGAAAAATTATTGGCAAACTTCTTCTTTTTTCCACAAATACCTGAAGTGGTGGGGGCTAGTTTTGGTGCTGCTACTGCCTCAGGCATATTACTGGAGCTAGTCATGGCAAATGGAACATTCATCATCCATTATTCATGTTATTGCTGTTGTTGATCCCATTCCCTTTGAGCTGCCTAATCATCCTGCTGCTTAAACAACTCAGCAGCAGCAAGAACAGCAGTCTCAAATTCAGCATCTATATCAGGCCATTTGACAATGGCCACTGGCCAACACAACATGACCTGCTGGCACTAGGCCAATAAGGCATTTTTTTCCCTCAGGGCTTGTGCTTTAAAAAAACAAACAGTAAAAAAGCCAAAAAATAAAAAAATAAACAATTTTGTGGACTTGTTTCTAACAAGCCTAAGTCCTACAAATCAATGTTTCCTCAGGGCATGGGACTCTAATAAGTCTAAGTCCTACAAACCAATGTTTCCTCAGGGCTTGGGCCTCTAACTCTAACATCAAATCTTACAAATCATCCTCTACTACATATTCTGCCATGTCAAGTATCAGTCTACCCCAGTGGCAGCTTATGTCAGGGGGTACCTGTTTCTATCACATTACATTCAAATTTCTTATTTTATTTTATTTTTTTTATTAACTTTACCATCAATACTAGTCAAGAAACAAATTACATGTTCAACTGATTCTTTCCCCAGACTCCACCCACCAACACAGGCACCCTCCTCAGACCCCTTTTATACTATGTCTTATGTTTTTTTTTTAATTGTATTTAGGATTTATTTTTTATTAATTGCCTCCAAACCCAGGAAACAACCCCCCCCCCAAAAAAAAATTTGCTGTTCAACAGATTCTTTCCCATAGTCCACCAACACAGGTGCCCTCATGCACATTTTATGCAATGCTTTTGGGAAATAAAATATAATTTACTATGTGTTGTGTGTACATTCAATGTTCCCATTGATTTCAATGGAATGAGCTTGCGAAAAAAGCAGAAAAATGGCACTTTTCGTGGGAAATGTTCTGCCAAACGGGAAGTGACAATATTAGCCAATTTTGGTTTGAAGTGAAAATTTTAACCCATCCCTAGGTAAGACCTCATCTTGAGTATGCAGTGGAGTTTTGGGCACCAGTTCTGTAAAAGGATATTCTAGAAATGGAGAAAGTACAGTAAAGAGCAACAAAATTAATTAAGGGAATGGAGGAATTGATGGATGAGGAACGACTAGACAAACTTGGTTTATTTACTCTAGGGAAAAAAGATGATTAAGGGAGATCTTATCACAATGTAAAAGTATATGGGAGGTCAATACAGGGATCTCTCTGGTGAGCTATTCTTTCCAAGGTCTGATCAAATAATCAGGGGCCACCCCTTGGGATTAGAGGAAAGGAGGTTCAGTTGCAGCAGAGGAAATGGTGTTTTTACAGTAAGGTCTGTTAAATTATGGAATTCCTTCCCAAAGGATGTAGTTATGGCAGGTACAATGGATGCTTTTAAGAGAAGATTAGAAACAATTCTTTCAAAAGGGAACATACAAGGTTATACTCTGTACTAGTAGGCAAACAGGAAGGTCTGATAACTCATTTGGCAGCAGGGAAGATATATAATCCTCATGTCTCTGGGTTATGAGGCAAAGGTTGAACTTGATGGCCTTTCTATGTTACTGTGCAACTCAGTGATTCTCAACTGCAAGTTGGGAAGCACTAAAAAGTCAGTGTGTAAGAGTATCCTGCATAAAGCACATGCAGATGAATCACAATGATCCACTGACCCACATGGCCTTTTAAAAGCATGTTTGATATTGGCACTAGTGTGCTTTCAGTTTATATTATAAGTTTGATAATCACATATAGTTCACTTAAATAAATGACACTTAACTAATTGGATGCATTAAAGGTCTCTGGTGTATTGCTTACTTTGCAATGCATTGGTGTTTTCTGGGACATCCTAGGGGTTACACATAACAGAAATGCAGCCAGCTACAGTATCGCCAACTGTGTATACAATTTTTTAGCTTTAGAATAAGCCCTGATCCATATTGTGGCTTTAGAGCTGCTGTATATGAGCTCCATTTGGGATTCATAATCTAGTATTTATTTAACATCTCAGGAATTCTTCATTGTTTGCCTTTAGTGTCTGTTCATGATCATCAATCAAATATAACCACTCTTTCTTTGTTGTTGGTCATTTATATCTATTCTTTTTATGACAGGCAGGCAAAAACACAATCAGAATCCACAGAGTGCACTGATTTTTGCAATTACCCTTTATTCAGAATATGATATCAAACCATTTACTGGAATGCACTTACCATTTTCCGGTCCCTGCTATTTGAAAACTCATAAGAACTTATAGCATTTTCTTTCAATCCCTGCACTTTGCCCTTTCCTGGGTTAGATGACAGGTGACTTTGGGTAGACTATGGCTCAAACAATAGACAAGAAAGTAACACAATGTGATAAAAACAAAATGCTTATTTCAGCAGTTTAGAAAACATGTAAATGTGGGGGAAAACAAACAGGGCAAGAGTCTGATTTTCATGAGTGATGCTTTTCTCTTAGGTCCTCTTAGGGGTGGAAATTATAATAAAAATGTAGGGGTTGATTAAAATGTCAGAAAAACAAGTTGTGCACTCCAAACTATTTAGAAAAAGACAAATATATATATATTTATCTGTAAATGGAAGTGCACTAGCTAGACCAACCATCCAAGGTCATGTGAATCCTGCAGATGCACAAAAACTCAGGCATACTCAGTAGTGATGAGTGAGCATGCTAGGCCGAAGCTCGGTTCGGCTCGAGCATCGCTCTGCTCGGCACATGGCGGTACTCGTACGAGTACCGCATGTGCTCGGCCGCCATGTTCGGGTCTCCTCCCTGCACGTTTCGCGGCTGCTGCGCAGCCAATAAACTTGCGGAGAGGCTCTGACATCAGTGTAATGCCAGCAGCCATGTTGGCTGCTGGCATTACACTGATTGGCTGGCCAGAACCCGTGATCGGGTGCTGTATAGCACCTGACCAGCGAGTTCGGCTCAGTCTTAGCCAGGGAGAGATGAGGATAGGAAGGGAAAGTCAGTGTAGGGAGAAGAAAAGTGTTGGAACACCATATAAAGACCCAAAAGTCCTTTTTAGGACTGTTGTGTGTGGGGGCAGCAGTTATTTTTTGTTTGGGGGGGCACAAATTTAAAAAAAAAACGTCACATATTCCGTTCACTGTGCCTAGCCGCAGATTAGCAGCACATTCTGTTTAGTGTGCAAAGTTGCAGATTACCAGCACATTCTGTTTAGTGTGCAAAGTTGCAGATTAGCAGCACATTCTGTGTAGTGTGCAAAGTTGCAGAATAGCAGCACATTCTGTTTAGTGTGCAAAGTTGCAGATTAGCAGCACATTCTGTTTAGTGTGCAAAGTTGCAGATTAGCAGCACATTCTGTTTAGTGTGCAAAGTGTAAAAAATAAACGTCACATATTCCGTTCACTGTGCCTAGCCGCAGATTAGCAGCACATTCTGTTTAGTGTGCAAAGTTGCAGATTAGCAGCACATTCTGTTTAGTGTGCAAAGTGTAAAAAATAAACGTCACATATTCCTTTCACTGTGCCTAGCCGCAGATTAGCAGCACATTCTGTTTAATGTGCAAAGTTGCAGATTAGCAGCACATTCTGTTTAGTGTGGAAAGTGTAAAAAATAAACGTCACATATTCCTTTCACTGTGCCTAGCCGCAGATTAGCAGCACATTCTGTTTAGTGTGCAAAGTTGCAGATTAGCAGCACATTCTGTTTAGTGTGGAAAGTGTAAAAAATAAACGTCACATATTCCTTTCACTGTGCCTAGCCGCAGATTAGCAGCACATTCTGTTTAGTGTGCAAAGTTGCAGATTAGCAGCACATTCTGTTTAGTGTGGAAAGTGTAATAAATAAACGTCACATATTCCTTTCACTGTGCCTAGCCGCAGATTAGCAGCACATTCTGTTTAGTGTGCAAAGTTGCAGATTAGCAGCACATTCTGTTTAGTGTGGAAAGTGTAAAAAAATAAACGTCACATATTCCGTTCACTGTGCCTAGCCGCAGATTAGCAGCACATTCTGTTTAGTGTGCAAAGTTGCAGATTAGCAGCACATTCTGTTTAGTGTGCAAAGTGTAAAAAATAAACGTCACATATTCCGTTCACTGTGCCTAGCCGCTGATTAGCAGCACATTCTGTTTAGTGTGCAAAGTTGCAGATTAGCAGCACATTCTGTTTAGTGTGGAAAGTGTAAAAAATAAACGTCACATATTCCTTTCACTGTGCCTAGCCGCAGATTAGCAGCACATTCTGTTTAGTGTGCAAAGTTGCAGATTAGCAGCACATTCTGTTTAGTGTGGAAAGTGTAAAAAATAAACGTCACATATTCCGTTCACTGTGCCTAGCCGCAGATTAGCAGCACATTCTGTTTAGTGTGCAAAGTTGCAGATTAGCACCACATTCTGTTTAGTGTGCAAAGTGTAAAAAATAAACGTCACATATTCCGTTCACTGTGCCTAGCCGCAGATTAGCAGCACATTCTGTTTAGTGTGCAAAGTTGCAGATTAGCAGCACATTCTGTTTAGTGTGCAAAGTGTAAAAAATAAACGTCACATATTCCTTTCACTGTGCCTAGCCGCAGATTAGCAGCACATTCTGTTTAGTGTGCAAAGTTGCAGATTAGCAGCACATTCTGTTTAGTGTGGAAAGTGTAAAAAATAAACGTCACATATTCCGTTCACTGTGCCTAGCCGCAGATTAGCAGCACATTCTGTTTAGTGTGCAAAGTTGCAGATTACCAGCACATTCTGTTTAGTGTGCAAAGTTGCAGATTAGCAGCACATTCTGTGTAGTGTGCAAAGTTGCAGATTAGCAGCACATTCTGTTTAGTGTGCAAAGTTGCAGATTAGCAGCACATTCTGTTTAGTGTGCAAAGTTGCAGATTAGCAGCACATTCTGTTTAGTGTGCAAAGTGTAAAAAATAAACGTAACATATTCCGTTCACTGTGCCTAGCCGCAGATTAGCAGCACATTCTGTTTAGTGTGCAAAGTTGCAGATTAGCAGCACATTCTGTTTAGTGTGCAAAGTGTAAAAAATAAACGTCACATATTCCTTTCACTGTGCCTAGCCGCAGATTAGCAGCACATTCTGTTTAGTGTGCAAAGTTGCAGATTAGCAGCACATTCTGTTTAGTGTGGAAAGTGTAAAAAATAAACATCTCATATTCCTTTCACTGTGCCTAGCCGCAGATTAGCAGCACATTCTGTTTAGTGTGCAAAGTTGCAGATTAGCAGCACATTCTGTTTAGTGTGGAAAGTGTAAAAAATAAACGTCACATATTCCTTTCACTGTGCCTAGCCGCAGATTAGCAGCACATTCTGTTTAGTGTGCAAAGTTGCAGATTAGCAGCACATTCTGTTTAGTGTGGAAAGTGTAAAAAATAAACGTCACATATTCCTTTCACTGTGCCTAGCCGCAGATTAGCAGCACATTCTGTTTAGTGTGCAAAGTTGCAGATTAGCAGCACATTCTGTTTAGTGTGGAAAGTGTAAAAAAATAAACGTCACATATTCCGTTCACTGTGCCTAGCCGCAGATTAGCAGCACATTCTGTTTAGTGTGCAAAGTTGCAGATTAGCAGCACATTCTGTTTAGTGTGCAAAGTGTAAAAAATAAACGTCACATATTCCGTTCACTGTGCCTAGCCGCAGATTAGCAGCACATTCTGTTTAGTGTGCAAAGTTGCAGATTAGCAGCACATTCTGTTTAGTGTGGAAAGTGTAAAAAATAAACGTCACATATTCCTTTCACTGTGCCTAGCCGCAGATTAGCAGCACATTCTGTTTAGTGTGCAAAGTTGCAGATTAGCAGCACATTCTGTTTAGTGTGGAAAGTGTAAAAAATAAACGTCACATATTCCGTTCACTGTGCCTAGCCGCAGATTAGCAGCACATTCTGTTTAGTGTGCAAAGTTGCAGATTAGCACCACATTCTGTTTAGTGTGCAAAGTGTAAAAAATAAACGTCACATATTCCGTTCACTGTGCCTAGCCGCAGATTAGCAGCACATTCTGTTTAGTGTGCAAAGTTGCAGATTAGCAGCACATTCTGTTTAGTGTGCAAAGTGTAAAAAATAAACGTCACATATTCCTTTCACTGTGCCTAGCCGCAGATTAGCAGCACATTCTGTTTAGTGTGCAAAGTTGCAGATTAGCAGCACATTCTGTTTAGTGTGGAAAGTGTAAAAAATAAACGTCACATATTCCGTTCACTGTGCCTAGCCGCAGATTAGCAGCACATTCTGTTTAGTGTGCAAAGTTGCAGATTAGCAGCACATTCTGTTTAGTGTGGAAAGTGTAAAAAATAAACGTCACATATTCCGTTCACTGTGCCTAGCCGCAGATTAGCAGCACATTCTGTTTAGTGTGCAAAGTTGCAGATTAGCAGCACATTCTGTTTAGGGTGGAAAGTGTAAAAAATAAACGTCACATATTCCGTTCACTGTGCCTAGCCGCAGATTAGCAGCACATTCTGTTTAGTGTGCAAAGTTGCAGATTAGCAGCACATTCTGTTTAGTGTGCAAAGTGTAAAAAATAAACGTCACATATTCCGTTCACTGTGCCTAGCCGCAGATTAGCAGCACATTCTGTTTAGTGTGCAAAGTTGCAGATTAGCAGCACATTCTGTTTAGTGTGCAAAGTGTAAAAAATAAACGTCACATATTCCTTTCACTGTGCCTAGCCGCAGATTAGCAGCACATTCTGTTTAGTGTGCAAAGTTGCAGATTAGCAGCACATTCTGTTTAGTGTGGAAAGTGTAAAAAATAAACGTCACATATTCCGTTCACTGTGCCTAGCCGCAGATTAGCAGCACATTCTGTTTAGTGTGCAAAGTTGCAGATTAGCAGCACATTCTGTTTAGTGTGGAAAGTGTAAAAAATAAACGTCACATATTCCGTTCACTGTGCCTAGCCGCAGATTAGCAGCACATTCTGTTTAGTGTGCAAAGTTGCAGATTAGCAGCACATTCTGTTTAGTGTGGAAAGTGTAAAAAATAAACGTCACATATTCCGTTCACTGTGCCTAGCCGCAGATTAGCAGCACATTCTGTTTAGTGTGCAAAGTTGCAGATTAGCAGCACATTCTGTTTAGTGTGCAAAGTGTAAAAAATAAACGTCACATATTCCTTTCACTGTGCCTAGCCGCAGATTAGCAGCACATTCTGTTTAGTGTGCAAAGTTGCAGATTAGCAGCACATTCTGTTTAGTGTGGAAAGTGTAAAAAATAAACGTCACATATTCCGTTCACTGTGCCTAGCCGCAGATTAGCAGCACATTCTGTTTAGTGTGCAAAGTTGCAGATTAGCAGCACATTCTGATTAGTGTGGAAAGTGTAAAAAATAAACGTCACATATTCCGTTCACTGTGCCTAGCCGCAGATTAGCAGCACATTCTGTTTAGTGTGCAAAGTTGCAGATTAGCAGCACATTCTGTTTAGTGTGCAAAGTGTAAAAAATAAACGTCACATATTCCTTTCACTGTGCCTAGCCGCAGATTAGCAGCACATTCTGTTTAGTGTGCAAAGTTGCAGATTAGCAGCACATTCTGTTTAGTGTGGAAAGTGTAAAAAATAAACGTCACATATTCCTTTCACTGTGCCTAGCCGCAGATTAGCAGCACATTCTGTTTAGTGTGCAAAGTTGCAGATTAGCAGCACATTCTGTTTAGTGTGCAAAGTTGCAGATTAGCAGCACATATTCCGTGTAATATGAAGAAGGCGGGTAAAAAGGGACGGGGAAGTGGACGTGATCCTGATAGTTCAGGGCGCGGGTCAGGACGCGTAGAAACTGTGCCTGGTGCCAGAGCACAAGAAAGAAAGACATCCACCATACCTAGGTTCATGTCTTAGTTTACAGGGCGTCGCAGGACATCACTCTCGAGGTCAGACCACTGCGAACAGGTGGTCGGTTGGATTTCAGCTGATACTGCTTCCAGTCGGTTAAGCACCACCCTGTCTTCCACCAAGTCCACTCTCAGTAGCCAAGAGTCTGGTCAACATAATCCTCACCCTGATCATCCTTCCTCCTACCATAGAGGGTCTGGCCAAAGAAGTGATCCCACACTGGGATATAGTGAGGAGCTCGTCTCATCACCAATCCTTCATTTGAACCTCTCTCCAAGCACGCTTGCAGAGGAACATGAGATCTTGTGCCCTGATTCACAACCTCTAGAGGGTACCCAATCACAAGAAGATGACAGAGGGGAACGGCATTTAAGGTCAAAGGAAGTGGATGATGATGATGATGAGACACAGTTGCCATGAAATCAACCACTATTACTGTCTCAAGACCTTGATGAGGAGGATGATACACAGTTGTCAATGACTGAGTATGTGGTGGGATCAAGAAATGAGGAGGATGATCAGAGTGAGGAAGTGGAGGAGGACTTGGTGGACGATGAGGTCACTGACCCCACCTGGGAAGGTGGAGAGCCGAGCGATGACAGCAGTCCTGAGGGTGAGCCATCTGCAGCACCGCAACAGGCTGGAAGAGGCAGTGGTGTGGCTAAAGAAAGAAGGCGGACCGCACCAAACCGGCCCGCAAATGTTCCACGGAGCACCCCCTTGCGTAAATCACCCTTGCCAAGGGCTAGGTGTTCCGCGGTATGGCGTTTTTTTAAGGAAAGTGCGGACGACAAAAGAATTGTAGTTTGCAACCTGTGCCACACCAGAATGAGCCGAGGCATGAACACTAGCAACCTCACCACCACCAACATGATCCGACACATGGCATCCAAGCACCGTAATAAGTGGGAGGAACGCCCGGATCGCCAATCTGTGTCTGCAGGCCACACCACTGCTTCCTCTTCCCCTGTTTTCGGTGCCGGCCAATCGCCTGTCGAAGGCGAAGGCCCGCATACCTCCCGCCCTGCACCTGTACCATCTGAAGCACCATCAGCGACCACATCCACTTCCCTGTCCCAGCGCAGTGTCCAAATGTCGTTACCCCAGGCATTTGAGCGCAAGCGAAAATACCCAGCCACCCACCCACAGGCCATAGCACTAACCTCACACCTTTCCAAATTACTGGCCATCGAAATGCTGCCATTTAGGCTTGTGGAGACTGAGTCCTTCCGCAGCCTGATGGCAGCAGCTGTCCCTCGGTACGCAGCCCCCAGCCGCCACTACTTTTCCCGGTGTGCCGTCCCCGCATTACACCACCATGTGTCCCGTAACATCACCCGTGCCCTGACCAACGCAGTTACTTAGAAGGTCCACTTAACGACTGACACATGGACAAGTGCTTGTGGCCAGGGACGCTACATTTCCCTGACGGCACACTGGGTGAATGTCGTGGAGGCTGGGAGCGACTCGGACCCTGGGATGGCACAGGTGCTACCCACGCCGAGGATTGCGGGCCCTACCTCCATCAGGGTTTCCGCCAGCACCTACGTTATTGGCTCCTCCTCCTCCATTTCCACCTCCGAATTCTCTGCGTGCAGCGCCACTCACCCATCAGCCGGTAGCTGGAAGCAGTTTAGCACTGCAGTGGGGAAGCGTCAACAGGCCGTGCTGAAGCTGATCTGCCTTGGGGACAAACAGCACACGGCCTCAGAGCTGTTGCAGGGGATTAGTCACCAGACCGAGCAGTGGCTCTCGCCACTCAACCTGCAACCAGGCATGGTTGTGTGTGATAATGGGCGTAACTTGGTGGCGGCTTTGGAGCTCGGCAAGCTCACACACGTACCATGCCTAGCGCATGTATTTAATTTAGTGGTTCAGCGATTTCTAAAAACCTACCCCTATTTGCATGATCTCTTGACCAAGGTGCGCCGCGTGTGTGCACATTTCCGTAAGTCATCAACAGCTTCAGCCGGCCTGTTGAAGCTGCAGCAGCGCTTACAATTGCCAGCTCACCGGCTGCTGTGTGATGTGAGCACGCGCTGGAACTCCACCTTCCACATGTTGGTCCGGCTTTGTGAGCAGCAGAGGGCAGTAGTGGAGTACCAGCTGTTACACGGTCGTCGCCTCTCCGTTCAACTTCCTCTAATCAGAAGTGATGAGTGGGAATGGATGTCTGACCTCTGTGATGTTTTACGCAATTTTGAGGAATCGACACAGATGGTGAGCGGCGATAACGCTATTATCAGTGTAACCATCCCACTTCTGTGTCTACTGAAACGCTCGCTGCTCACAATTAAAACCGATGCTTTGCATGTGGAAGAGGTGGAAATGGGGGAGGAAGAGCTTACACAAGGTGATAGCCAGAGCACCCTCACTTCGTCTTCTCAGCGACAATTGGAGGAGGCGGAGGAGGAGGAGGAGGAAGACATGGTTGCCTCCGCTACAGAGGGTAGCCATGGAACTTTAGTTCCATCTCTTCAGCGTGGGTGGGCAGAAGAGGAGGAAGAGGATGAGGAGATTGAGAGTCATCCTCCTGGTGAGGACAGAGAAATCTTGCCTGTTGGTACTCTGGCACACATGACTGACTTTATGTTAGGCTGCCTTTCCCGTGACCCACGCGTTATACGCATTTTAGACAACACGGATTACTGGGTGTTCACCCTTCTGGACCCCCGCTACAAAGAGAATTTCTCATCTCTCATTCCTCCGGTGGAGAGGACAAGCAAAATGGTGCAATACCAGAAGGTTCTTGTTGAAAAATTGCTACAAAATTTTCCATCTGACAATGCTGGCGGCAGAGTACGTGCTACCTTGGCCAACCGAGAAGGGGAGAAAAGGGGAGCACACAGCAGTTCCGACAAAGGCAGGGCAACACTCTCCAAGGCGTGGGACACCTTCATGACACCCCGCCAGCACCCTCACCCTGATGCGCAGCCTAGTGTCACAAGGAGGGAAAAGTTTTGGAAGATGGTGAAGGAGTACGTAGCAGACCGTGTCAGCGTCCTCAATGATCCCTCTGTGCCTTACAACTACTGGGTGTCCAAGCTGGACACGTGGTATGAACTGGCACTCTACGCCTTGGAGGTGCTGGCCTGCCCTGCCGCCAGCGTTCTGTCTGAGCGGGTATTTAGTGCTGCTGGTGGCATCATAACAGATAAGCGTATCTGCCTTTCCACCGAAAATGCTGATAGGTTGACACTTATAAAAATGAGCAAGGCCTGGATTTCCCCTGACTTCTCCACTCCACTGGAGGAAAGCCCCGGGTGAACATAAAGTCACTTTATATATGTTATTTACAATGATGGGAATACTCTGTATTCCCATTCACCCCTTCCACCCAAAAAACGGGTATATGGTTGACTCTCTTCCATATACCCTGTGATATAATTTTTATATAGGGCCAGCTCACCAGCGGGCCCTGTGAAATAATTTTTATATAGGGCCAGCTCACCAGCGGGCCCTGTGATATAATTTTTATATAGGGCCAGCTCACCAGCGGGCCCTGTTTGACAACTTTTTGTATAGGTCAGCTCACCAGCGGGCCTTCTTATATAATGTTTTATTGGGTCAGCTCTCTAGCGGGCCCTCTCATATAATGTTTTATAGCGTCAGCTCACTAGCGGGCCTTCGCATATAATGTTTAGGATGGTCAGCTCCGCAGCAGACCCTCACCCATAATGTTTTAGATGGTCAGCTTAGCGGCATGCCCTCGCCCCTAATGTTTTAGAGGGTCACCAGCAGGCTATTAATCCTAATTTTTCAAGGGTGTGTATGATGCCCTCCTTTATGTGTAATAAAGGGTGTATTGGAGTGACATTTCAGTCTAATTTTTGGCAGCCCTTTCACTTAGTGCATCGGCTTTATGAGTGTTGGACCACTACCTGAACTATTGTACCACAATGTGAATGAGGCCCTCCATTTTGTGATATACAGGTTGTATCGGAGTGCCTCAGGTCCTCCCATTGAATTAAATAGGGCTGGGGTGTTCGACAGAGCAGAAGGTAGTTTTTGGCTTCATCCACTAAGTCACTTCGTCACTTTTACTGAATGGATCAGACCCCACTGTTCCGACTATAAATTTTGGACTTAACAAGGGCAAACGGACATGTTGTAAAACCTGTGGTAGCTGCGGCCTCCGTTCCCGAATGCTGTACCTTACCCGGGCCATAACCACGTTGAACACCTGCTTTACTCTGCGCACGTTTCCCTCTTAATCTTGGCCCCAGTTCCGAAAAATCGATGACATTTTTTGCAGAATTTGCCTCTGCGCACGTTTCCCTCTTAATCATGGCCCCAGTTCCGAAAAATCGATGAAATTTTTTGCAGAATTTGCCTCTGCGCACGTTTCCCTCTTAATCATGGCCCCAGTTCCGAAAAATCGATGAAATTTTTTGCAGAATTTGCCTCTGCGCACGTTTCCCTCTTAATCATGGCCCCAGTTCCGAAAAATCGATGACATTTTTTGCAGAATTTGCAGATGATATACAAGTAAATATACAGCAAATACTGTTTGGTAAAAATTTTTCGCCTAAAGTCGTTTTTATCTTCCTTTTTGTGTGTTTTACGGTCAGTCTGTAAAAATGGCGTACTACGGGCGAAACATCGTTCCCAGCAGCGACGTTGGAGTCCAAGATGCATCCAGACATCCTCCCTATGCTGTCCCTGAACCATTTCTGTGGTGTTTCCATCATTTTCTGCCCTTTTCCTATGGACCAGGCACCCTCCCCTCATCAGAGCAGGGGGTGCCTGGTGTAATACTCGAGTCCTCCCATTGACTTCAATGGGGCTCGGGTGCTCGGCCGAGCACTCGAGCCTCCGGGGGTGCTCGGCCAGAGCACCCGAACACCCGAGCATTGGGGTGCTCGATCATCACTAATACTCAGTCTCAGGTTCAGTTCTGGATTGAATGTCTGATTCACAGCCCCTTCAAAGTATGAAAGTTTCATAAAAATGCACTGTGTTGTTTCTGAGTTACTCAGAGTTACTTATCATTACATTTTTCTCAGTTGGCTGTATGAAAAACTTTAGCTGAATACTCCAAAATAACTGGATTCTCACCTAAATGGTCAGTGAGAATGGGCACAAGAAGAAGAACATGATTCTTGCCACAAGAAGAAGAACATGATTTATCTCCTGGTGACTATGTCCTGTTCTCTCATTTAAACTTTTGATCAGGGTCAGATTGCCTGTTACTCAGAGTATGCAACCATTTAGTGTACTCCATTTTGAGAGACACCTATTCTACACTGACCACACTCTCACCCTGAATTGTGGGTGTGGCCAGAGCATTCCCAGTGACCCTTCTACTGGCAAATACCTATTTTCTGGCCTTTATGTAACCCATTGAATGATAAAGGGGTCTCCAACACACTGCATAATAACTTATTTGCATTCATATGTGCCAAGCAATAGTGGATGGGGTTGAGGAGGTGATGATATGAGGGAGATGGTGTGACACTGGGTGAAATTAAGGGAGCCTATGACTTACCTGAGGGTTGCTTGAAATGTAAATCCAGATCTTCCTTGTAGTGCCAGAAGGGTGCTTCTCATCAGGAACATTTAAGGTTAAAAATGAGACTACCAGGTCGACAGAAGGAAGATTCCTATTTCCTGCACTGCTGCAGTTTAAATGCAGTTTTACAGCCTGGCTGTGCTATAGCAAATGATAAAATAATTACGTTGAAAATTAATCATAGAAGAAGCATATAATCCTTGTTACAAACTTGGTGGCTGCTGTCATCTTAACCCCCTTTACAGGCTGAATTTTCTCCCTAGGGAATTACTACCTAATTTTTGGTCATATGTATTTTATAGCTGAACTGCTACTTCATCCGGGTCATTAACCTATATATTGATAAAGAGAAATAAATATCATTTTTGGAGCCATCCCACCAAAAATCTGTTAAAAAAACATTACATCATCCTGTGTTGAATGGGAACCATCAAGGGACACATATGGGCTCCACAATGCTGTATTATGTCCAATATACCATTTCTACCCAGAAGTACATGCCTGCAATGGTGAAATTAATTTGTGCTCTATGAATGAGCTGTTCTGGCTGATGTGCCTTGTCCTCTGCTAGCCAGGAAGTCCCTCGGCAAAATCACCCTTTTTATTTACCATTGCATTCCATACATGCTTTCAAAGAGTCAAAACATTGGAATCACTGTCATCCAAAAGGGGTGAGATATGCAGTACAGTGCAAAAAGAGTGGGCATAGAGGTAGTTTTCAAGTCCATATTTATGTAGTCTTCATAGTAAACAGCAGAGGGCCAAGGACTGAGCCTTGTGATACCTCAACAGAAAGTGGTAGGAGAGAGGGGGTGGAGGGGGAGAAGGTGAAAGAGTTGTTTGTGTGGTTGGTTGACAACCAGGACAGAGGTGTCTTGGAAGCCAATGGAGTGGTTGGTTGGTAAGAAAAGTGGGTGATTAACTATGTGAAATGGTGCTGAGGTCAAGAACATAGGTATAGATAAATGTTTCTTTGATTTAGTGGTGAAAAGGTTGTTTGTTTTGTTAGTCCAGTCTTAGTGTAGTGTTGTAAGTGGAATCCAGATTGTAAGGGGTCAAGAAGACTGTTAGAGGAATGAAACTGGGTCAGATAATTTTATGCAATGTTTTGAGGAGCTTGGAGGCAAACAGAAGTAAGGTGGCGGTGATATATTTTGATAGACAGATTGGGCCAAGAAAAGATTTCTTTAAAGTTGAATGGATAGGTAAGATTGGAAAAAAATGAGCGGAAGAAGTATCAATGAAATGTAGACAGAATTGTTTGAGTGGGCAGGTAGTGAAGGGAAAGGATGAGAGGAGCTTGGTAACTCATCTGATATGGAACTGATGTGCAGTATGCTTACGAGGTCATTTGGATTATATCAATCTTGTCTTTGAAGTAGCTAGAAGGTTTTTGGAAAATGAAGGTAGTGGTTGGCGGCATAGGGGTAAGGACCAGTGAGGAATTAAAATGATAGAAGAGCTGTACTGAGCCAGATGATTGAGAGAATGAGAGAAGTGGAATATGAGAGACTATTTGAATAGCCCGTGTACACAGTGCCAGGCAGCAATGGCCATGGTGCAGTAATGTGCAGTTGAGACTGCCCGCTCTGCGGCTGATAACTGAGTGAGGCGCTCTGAATTCAGACCGTAGTCCTCTTTGCACACTGAAATCGGAGCACCCCGCTCCGTTATCACCCGCAGCATGAGCAGTCTCTACTGCACATGACTGCAACTCGTGCAGCCGTCTGTACTGAACATGACAGCTTCTGACAAACATACATTAGCAAATCATTATATAGGACTGGCCATCTGAGGCAGAACCATAAGAACAGAGGATTAATTTATATTGCAGAAAGTAAGGTTCTGAGCATAATTTCCTCCAGTGGCACAGCGCTTCTACTTAGACAGTACTTTATAGCAGGAGAGGGAATACACTATTCTAGCAGTAAACAAAAAATAGCAAATATAACAAATGTAGTAGGTGCACAGAACACTAGAACCTAGCTGCCCTTACAGGAGTGAGTCCCTGTGGGCATTCTTCCTACCTCCCTTGTAGTTTGTCACCAGAAATATGCAAAAAATGCTCCACTAATGGACCATAGCATTCATGCAAAAAAACAAAAAACATAAAAAACCCAAGAAAATATAGGATAAGGGTAGATAGCTCAAGAATCTCCTCTAAGTATAGTATTAGATCAAAAGCAAATATGTATTATAATGAATCACAAATACATCAATGGTTTGGGATAAATAACAAAATGATTGTAATTGTGTAATGGAAATGTGTAGGAGTATTGGAAGTAAGAAGACTGGTTTCTGTGCTGGAAGGCAGTGCCAAAAGGTGTAGAGTCTGTGGGGACCGGCTAACTAAGAGTATAGGTGAACAGAAATACAAATACAAAGAGCCTTAGAGGAGCTGTCTGTGGGAAGACTCTAAAGTGAGAAATGGCCACTTACACAGGTATTCTCCCATTATGAACACATCAAATGGGCACTCAGCTTATCGAGTTAATATGAACAATCTGTAACTGTTATAGGTGTATGTTTACTTTCATAAAAAAACATTTCATGTTATGGCATTAAGCTCATTCACACATGGCCTGCACCATCTCATTGAACACCTCTGTCAAGCTCTACTCTCCTCAACACGTGTTACCAGCCAGACTACAATAATTTACATGCATACATTTTGTTACTGCCATTTTGAAGAATAGCATTCTTTGTAATATTTATTTGTTTTTTTATAAGGTTTTTACTAGGTGAACCAGCTCACCTCCCCTCTACCACCTCATGCCCATTCTCTAAACCCATTTCCTCATTTACACTGCCTACACCATCCAGTGTTGTATCACTCTTCAACCCTTTCCTAATTTAAAGTCTCCACCAACCCTCTAACCATCAAAAACCCTAGAACGGTAGCCTCCTTCCACTGAAGTGCAATCTATCTCTACTATAAAGATTGCCCACAAGTGAAAAGACAGCTCAGTTAAGTGTAAGAAGGTATAGTGAAACAATGGAAAAAGACTTGGCATAGAAACTGAAGATGAAAATAAAAGTATAGGCAATTGGACTTTACATTTGGACCCTTTGCTGTCTGGATTCCAGTGTGGACATCAACTGAGACAGACCTCTGTAGAGTGGATAATGATCTCCAGACTGCAAAATCCAGTGGCCAGTTCTCTATACTCATACTACTAGGGCTTAACACAAAGTGAGAAAAAATTCCCACATATCTTTTTGTGAAAAAATTTTTTTTTTCTCATTTTTACTAATTCCAACAAATGTTTGCCTATGTTTCCTACAGTTCCCACCCCTAAATTACTTCTTCTGAGTGCTGCAGAGGAGAAATAAGTAGCTGAATGCCAAAGTTGTGAGTCATACAGCAACATATGCCTTAAAAAATGTGTTACCATGCAAAGTGCTTTTGTCCTTTGCTTATAACACATAACATTTCTCAGTTTTCTACAAAAGAATATGGCAACATGTCCACTGGCAACATCTTGGCAGTCTTGTCATTCCACGGGCATACTTTGGGATTGTTTTTGACTCCTTCCCAGGAACTCAATCAGTATAGGTTGGCAGGATAGCAGAAGAACCTTGTCACTGCATTGCTTTAACAACATGATTAGAGGAGGTAGCGGAGGTAGAGACAAAATGTGTGAGCAGCCACTGACTCTTGTCATTTCCTACATCAAACTCAGAGTCATCATACTCCTCTGCAGCAAGAGCCATAGGTGTCATTTGGAATGAACTAACTGTTGATAGTGGCACACTCTCTGACACATAAATAACATCACTACTTCCCTTATCTGTCCCAGAGCCCTGGGAACTTTTTGGAGTGCTTTGCTGCTGCTAGTTGTGACACCCCTGACCTTCTAATAGTGTGTATCCCAGTCAGACCTGTGTTTGTGATTCAGGGGGGATCTCATAGAGGAGGTGCAAGCCTGCTTCACCCCCCATGTGCATTTTTCATAGAGAATATGCTTAGCATTTGGATACTGAGCGAATTATTTCCATCCTGTGAACTTAATGGACTGCAAGATTCCTGAGGGGCTACTATTATTACTTGGGCTAGATGTTGATGCAATTCTACTGCTGCTGCTACTATCCCCCTCCCGCCCCCTTTTACCTAGTGTAAGCCACGTTCCCTCTTATGTGGAATATGGTCTCTTGACCGGACAGGTCACAGCAAGGGACAATCTTCTTAAGGGAAAACCCTGCCCCCTTTGACAGGTTTTTCAGGTTTTTCCTTATTCTCATTGAAGATTATCCTTCTCTGCGTTCCATCTGGACAGTCTTGGTGCTCTGAGGTGAGTAGTGTTACATCAGTAAAAGGGCCAGGAGAGGGATAATTTATCATTCATTTACTCTTGAACTACAACTCTGACAGTATTGAAATAACACTCTCCATGGCCCAAACAATATGAAGATTAATTTAAGCTGCTTTTTTTGTGAAACATTACTATCCCTTTAAAGCACTCTAGATGCGCTTAGTTCTACTCATGGCCACACCCCATTCCTCAAATGAGACCCCCTCGAATCCCATCCACAGTTTCCTGGCACAGAAAATACCACTTGCCTAAAACAAGCAAAAAAAAAAACAAACAAACAAACAACTTTAACCCCTTAACAACAAAAAAGTTAAGGTTGATATTGGTCCTCTTAGGACTGAAACAGGTGAATTGATTAGTGAGGATGAAGCTATGGCTGACACCCTAAATACGTTCTTTGCTTCAGTATATACAAAGGAAGCAGAAATGACAAGCTGTGGGCAAACAGACAAAACCATGGAATTTCCTCCAACATCTACATGGCTTACTGAGGACAAGGTCCAAAAGAGACTGGAAAGGGTTATAGTGAATAAAGCGCCTGGACTGAACGGTATACACCCAAGGGTACTTAAGGAACGTAGTTCAGTAATAGCAAAACCATTATACTTAATATTTATTGATTCACTTTCATCAGGCATAGTGCCCTGTGATTGGAGGAAAGCTGATGTAGTTCCATTGTTTAAAAAGGGAGCAAGATCCAAACCAGGAAATTATAGACCTGTGGGTGGGTAAGATACTAGAAGGGTTATTAACTGACAGTATTCAGAACTATGTGAAGACAAACAATATCATTAGTAGAAATCAGCATGGTTACATGAAGAACAGATCATGTCAGACTAATTTACTTGCATTTTATGAAAGAGTGAGTAGTAATTTGGACAGGGGAATTGCTGTTGATGTAGTATACTTGGATTTTGCAAAAGCCTTTGACACAGTGCCTCACAACAGGTTACTGCATAAATTAAAAGGCTTCGGTTTGGGTGGTGTTATCTGTACATGGATTGAGAACTGGTTAAATGATAGATGGCAGAGAGTTGTTGTAAATGGAACTTTTTAAAATTGGTCTAGGTTTATAAGTGTGGTGCCGCAGGGTTCAGTCCTGGGCCCAATGCTTTTTAATTTGTTTATTAATGATCTAGAAGTGGGAATTGAAAGTAGCATCTCAATCTTTGCTGATGACACTAAGCTATGTAAGGAAATACATACAGAGCTCGATGTTTTTTCCCTACAGAAGGATTTAGATAAACTAAGTGAATGGGCAGAAAAGTGGCAGATGTCATTTAATGTAGATAAATGTAAGGTTATGCATTTGGGTTGTAGAAACAAACTTGCTACATATACTCTAAATGTAGCAAGTATATATATAGCAACTCTAAATGGGAAACAACTTGGGAAATCCTCATTAGAGAAAGATTTAGGTGTACTGATAGACAATAGACTTCACAGCAGTGTGCAAGAGCAAATAGAGCACTAGCCTGCATAAAAAGAGGTGTAGAAGCAAGGGATGCTAATATTATCCTACCTCTGTATAAATCCTTGGTTAGGCCTCATCTAGAATATGGAGTACAATTTTGGGCGCCTGTTCTAAAAAAAGACATTACTGAACTGGAAAAGGTGCAGAGACGTGCAACAAAACTGATAAAGGGATTGGAGGATCTGAGTTACAAAGAGAGACAAGCCAAACTGGGTTTGTTTACATTAGAAAAGAGACGTCTAAGGGGTGATATGATTACCATTTACAAATACATTCAAGGTCAATACAAAGAACTATCCAATGAATTATTTATGCAAAGAGCTGAGCTAAGAACAAGAGGTCATCCATTAAGACTTGAGGAAAGGTGCTTTCGACTAAAACACAGGCAGGGATTCTTTACAGTAAGGGCGGTAAGGCTATGGAATTCTTTGCCTCGGGATGTTGTGCTTGCAGATAATGTAACTGCATTCAAAAAAGCAATGGATGCCTATCTATCACAGAACAATATTGACAGTTATGACAGATGGCTTCAAAGCAAATAGGATATTGATCCGGGGAACTATTTCACACACACACACACACACACACACACCTACACACCTACATTGGAAATTGCTCCAGAGGGCTTTTTTGTTGCCTTCCTCTGGATCAACAGGGGTGTTATTGGCATGGGCTGGACTTGATGGACGCATGTCTTTTTTCAGCCTTATCTACTATGTTACTATGTTACTATGCTATAGAGAGCTCTAATATGGTGCAATGAATTGTAAAATGTTCTAGCATCTGAGGGGTTAAATGGATATAAAATAGTGCATGGCGAATGAGAATTAGATTTCTCTGGTCACACCCACAATTTAGAATGTGTATGGCCAGCACTGAGGTGCCACTCAAAATGTTGAGTTCTAGGCATTTGCCTACTCTGCCTATTGGGAAATGAATAATGTAGAGGGGTTTTTATAAAGCAATAGCTGGGAACCTCAGTGGAAATATCAGTCTCTAGCAAATGTTACACGCATCTCTACCTACATGTAGGGGATTACATTCAAAGAACTTGATTTTCATATTAAATGGTGGCTTTTAGCTTTTTCCTGAATTAATTATTATTACAGAGATTTTTTTTACATTTATCAAAGCCTCAAAACCACAGTATTTTGCTTAAGAACAGAAAGTACAGATTACCTTCATGCTTCATGTTCGGTTTCATTTACAAATGCAAATATGTACACTATTGTCAAAAATATACCGGACCATTATATTTTCTTGCTTTTTTTTCTAGCTGCTCTTCTGCCCTTAGATTGTGGACATGTTCTGGGAACTCTGCAAGATCAAGGGTAGGAACATGCTCACATGGTACATACAAAAGGATTCTGGTGATAGGAGGGATCAGATGCAGAGTCAGGTGTAAGCTGATCCTAGAGCAACATTTGGCTCTCTAGCTATTGGACACTAAAACTCCCATAATCCCTAAACAGCCATTGCTTGATGTAGTTTCCAACAGCAATAGACCCAGAGGTTACCTAGTCATGTCCAAGAGGTGCTACAGTGACCAAAAATTCATAATTAGGGAATAATGACTAGTGATAGGCGAAATGTCAAAAAAATTTCCCATGTGAAATTTAGCGAAAAACGATTTTTCACTTTTTTGCAAAGTTTTCTCTTTTTTCACCACTGCAAAAGTTTTCCAATTAATTTATTGCTTATGTTTTCTATGACTGCAACATTTCCCACCATAATATTACTCCTTCTGAGGGCTCAAGTAGAGAAATAAATAGCTGAAAGTCAAAGTTATGAGTCCTACACAACATATGTCTTGAAAAGGTTGTTAGCAGATTAGTGCCTTTGTCCTTTGCCCACAACAATAGCTTCCTGTTTATGTTTCATTGGCACAACCATTCTTGAAAAATAACTGCGGCTTGGGATACTCCAGCAGTGCGACATCAGTTCTTCTAAGTCTCTGTTTCCAACAAAAGAAAAGGGCAGCATCCACCACCAACATTCTGGCAAGTTTACTTTTCCATAGGAATACATTTTTTGACTTCTTTCTAAGAAGCTAATAAGAGTGGGATGGCAGTACATAGTAGAAGAACTATGTAACTTTATTGATTTAATGACATGACTTGTGGAGGTGGTGGGGGTGGTGACAGTATGTGTAGGCACTCTATGACTCTTGTCATCACCAAAAACAAACTCAGAGTCATAATCCTCTGCAGCAGGAGCAGAAAATTTTGACACACTCTCTAACCCATCAACAGCACTTCTATTACGTACTCCATGTCTCAGGGAACATTTAGGAGTACATCTACTGCTGCTTGTTGTGACATCTCTGACCTGTTGATGGTGTGTCTCCCAGCTAGACCTATGGTTGCCCTTCAGGTGGGAACTCATTGAGGATATGTCTAGGTGTAAGTCTGCTTTCCCACGCCCACATGCTTCTTACATAGACAACAGGAAGCAACATATAGCTTTTGGATCCTGAGTGAAGTGTCTCCATAATGTGGACTTCATAGTCTGTGGGGTTCCTAAGAGCCTGCTGCTGCTGCTACTACTACTACTACTACTACTACTACTACTACTACTAGGGCTAGATGTTGCTGAAATTGTACTACTGCTAGGTGTCACAGGTGCTGCACTTTCAAGAGCAGCAGAGACACTCATCAAAGTTGTGGATGCTGATAACTTATGTTGTTGCTGGTTACTGAACAAGCATTCTGTACCGCATGGTAGTACTCCAATTCTGTTGGGCGCCTGATACATATCCTGGGAGAGACAACTATAGGCTGGTTCTGTTCTCCTCTCTGAATAGTACAGGCCTCTGCTCAGTGTCAGTCTGGGTAGTGGACTAGGCTTGTCCGTTGTATATTCTGTGGCATCGCTGGGGTATTACTATTATTGTATATCTTTAATAAAGGTGGTTTTACTATATATACCTGTGTCTGACCTTCATTTTGTACTGGTTACCTTGATAATTTGACAATGGCCAGTGGCCAGTGGCCAACACAACATGACCTGCTGGCACTAGGCCAGTAGGGCATTTTTTCCTTCTCTTGTGCTTTAAAAATAAATAAATAAATAAATAATAATAAAAAAAATAAACAATATTTTTGGGGGTTGTTTCTAATAAGCCTAAGTCCTAAAATCAATGTTTCTTTAGGGCTTGTGCCAAACAAGCTTAAGTCCTACAAATCAATGTTTCTTCAAGGCTTGTGCCTCTAATAAGTCTGAGTCCTACAAATCAATGTTTCCTCGGGGCTTGGTCCTCTAACAAGTCTAACAAATCATCCTCTACAAAATACTCTATCAAGTCAAGTATCAGTCCACTCCAGTGGCAACTTATATCAGGACATTCCTATCTCTATCACTTTGCATACAAATTTCTTATTTTTCTATTTATTTTTTTTTTTTACTAACTGTTCTCCCAATACCAGTTAAGAAACCCCCCAAGACAAATTCCCTGTTGAACTGATCCATTCCCCAGATTCCACTCACCAACACAGGCACCCTCCTCAGACCCCTTTTATACCACGTCCTATGTTTTTTTTTAATTGTATTTAGGAAAGCGGTAACTCCCAATTCTGGAAGAAACTTTGAACACGGCCACCTGTGTCTTCCCAGGTGGGAATTTTGGGGTCAAACTCTTTTTCCCCTTCCTGTCCCCTAGAGCCTCTCAGACTAACCTAATGCAGAGAACAGTTTTCCTGCCTACAAGATTCCCCAAACTAAACTTCAACTCCACTTTATTAGCCTGTCTTCTCTGGCCCAAAAATGTGCTGCCTCTCACCCTTTTATATGCCTGTGGGGAAAGAAGAGAAAATTGCCATTTGTTGGGAAAAAAATCTGTCTTCTATTAATTTAAGTGCAAAGGGTTAGGGGAAAAAAGACGAAAACTTCACATTTTGTAGAAGATTTCCCACTAGACATGAAGTGCCATTTTTTGCCTGTTTCTGAAACAAAAATTCTGAAATTTAGGGACATAGTGCTATTCACTGGACAAAACTTTAACCCTTTGAGTGCTAGAGGGTTTCATAAAGGGTTAATGAATGATTAAAACACAAAGTACACAGAGATGAGTAGCATGCTGGCCTTACATATTTTGCTTGTGTTCATGATTAATCACACTGTAGGCCCAATTTTCAATGAACCCAAACCTTTTCTATGAACATCTAACAACCAATAACTAAACAATGTGACTCCATATTTCAGCTGCTGGCGGGCTGAGAATGGGAAGTCCAACAACAGCCAAGAGATGCATTGTACTTACAATAACTTACAGGCAGTAATGGATTTCCCATTAGTCAGATTAGTCAACACTGAACCAGATGACTTCTCCGTTTTTTTTCCTCAAGTTTATATACCCCTTTACTGTCCATTACTTAAACCCTTGAATATCATTGAGGTCTCCATTGATTATGAAGTAATGCTCTGGAGATTCCTCTACCATCTAAGGGGATAAAATGGACCTTCACTGAATTAAAAAAACTTCATTATTATGACCTCTGTATCATGTTAGCTAAAAGGTCAGAAGATGCATTGACTTTTAGGAGATTATAATTTTATTAGTGCATGATGAGCTGTCTGAGTGTTCTCTGTCTGTATACATGTATAGTGGCAAAGAGAGGAAGAAACCCTGTATTAGGTAGTTGTACTGTTTAACTCATCCCTTGCACTGGGCAATAGCCATCACATAAAATGCAATGCAAAAATGTCCATGGAAACCCCAGTGTCCTGTTAATCCACATCTGTAAGACTCATAACCCTGTACAAAGATGAAAAGGGATCTGGCTAGTCATTTTCAGTTTAGAATAAACTTACATTTGCCTCAATGCACGTTTTAGAGGCCCATTCAAGAAATGTGTTACTATGCCCTACATACTTATTGAGAGAGTGAGTATCTCAGAACATATGTGTGTAATATACATGCACACACACTTATAAATGCACATGCATGTATATCCACATATACACACACGCGCGCATACTCAAACACATGCACACATCTACAAAAGTGTTTGTGAATAGTGGGGAATAGCCATGGATTGGACTAAGAAAACCTGGAATGCCTTGGAGAATCTGAGGTATGTAGTATATATTTGACTCTACTTATAGGGAGAATAGGGAATACTGAGTTTCAGTGAGTCATGCAGTTACTGGCTCCATTCCCCTGGTAGCCCAGTCTATCTTACCCCCTTAGGGTCTGGGCCTGTTTTGTACAGTAAATACCACAGTTTTACATTTTATGTGTTTGTCAGATGAGGTTTCATGAGCTTATTTAGTGTACCCATGCAAACTAGATATTGTTTTTTTTTGGAATAAAATAAGCTTTCCCTTAGTACCATACTAAAAAAGAATATGAATCCATTTCAAAATGAATTTGCTCCATCTACCATCAGGTCTTCTTGCTTTACTCATGCTTCATTGCTTTACTCTTTCAGTGATGTCATAGACCTTTTGCTGACGAATCCACGCACATGTTTTTTGGTGTATTTGTGTTATGTTTAGAATGTGCAGCTCCATATGTCTCTGTGTAACCTTATGTTTTTGTATGGCTGTGGCATTCAGTGTCCATGTTTCACAGCCATACAAAAGGACTGGGAGGACTCATTTACATCATGGTGTTTCCATCTTTTGACATTTTCTGTCCAAGGTAAACACACTTGTCAGCTTTCTCGAATCCATCTACAGTGATTTTCCTCGGTATGGTAAATTTGTTAAACATGACATGCGTTTTGTTGATACTCAGACCAAAATTTTTGCTTTCCTGTTTTAGCTCTTCAATGTGTTCTTGCAGTTGTTCAGGACTACTATGAAAGTGATATATGTGATCTCCATTCATCTTATGTCCTTTTTTGTCCCAATTTAGTTTGCAGAAAATTACTTCTAAACAAGCAGAGGAGATTGTGTCTCCTTGTTGCATTCATTTTCTTATGTTGATCTGGACACTATCTTTTTGATCTGCAGTGATGTCATTGCATTTTCATATATTGATCAGAGGATATTGATGTAAGATCTATATTAATAAAATTCTTCCACTTGTTTTACTATTTGTTGAGTTTTTCTGTCGTACCATCTTCAAGATTTAATGATGAGCTAAACATTGTTCTTTCATGCTCTTCCTTGTGGTCTTGCACATTTATACATATTGTACCCTGTTTCTAATATTATTGTTTTGCTTCACTTCCCAATTCTTTTTCATTATTGAAATTGATTCTTTTAATATTTGGTTTCGTTTTTCTTGTTTTACAGTAGGTTCAAGGGCATGGGCAGTGTCTACAATTGTCTCAATAACTTTCATTGGGGGTTGAAATGTCTGTGTCTGGAAGATCTTGCAGCACACTAAAGCAATTAGAGAGTGCTAACTAAAAATTCATATGGGTTTTCAATAGCTGGCTAGTATTGATCTTTAGGTTTGTTGACTTGATTCTTTCTTTCTTTCTTTCTTTCTTTCTTTCTTTCTTTCTTTCTTATTTAGATTTTTGCTCTGACTAGACGATGGCCACTTCCAGTGTTAAAATGATTTAAGACTGTACAGTCAGTGAATATCGCTTTATTATTCTCAAGTATGAAGTTGATTTCACTTCCGTCATCCCCTTACTAGAAGCTGATTGGCACACATTCCATCCAATAGATGGGAGACATTTTGAACAGAAACTGACCATATAAAAAGGCAGTCTCTGTTCAAAATTTACTCACACTGTTACGAGCATCTGCCCATAAGGTACCAATGTAGAGGAGTCCTGTATTTTCCTCATCCTGCCGCCACCACTGTCGACTGTGGCCGAGACTTCATATAGGGCTTTTTGCATAGAAATAGAAGAAGTCAGAGATGCTCAACTAGACTCATGAGCTTGCAAGGGCATGCAAAAGCTTACTGGGACTGTGTCCACGTGCCCAGGGTGCAATCTCTTTTAGCATACAAATGCCATACACAGAGAAGAAATATTCTGAAGCATATCATACAGGTCCTGCCAAAATGACAGTCCAGTCACAAAACGCCAGACAATTCCTCTCTGAACAAGGGAAGCAGCTGTAACAGTTTGTTTGACACACAGACACAGTGGTTTAGGATAAAACACAGTTTTATTGAAATCACAGTAAAATAATAACCCTCAAAGGTCCTGTAGTATTTAAGCAGAATAATACAGACACACGACAGGTTACATATACATATGCCTACACAGGTCCATTATAACCATAAAGTCCATAATAGCATATACTGACACAGGTCAGGCAGAATACAATGAATTCCCAGGAGAAAGGTACTGCATGGGTTAATGGTCTTCAGTGAGTGTAAACAGTCCCATGTGAAGAGAGGTCTGTGATGGAGCTCACTCCATATAGAGAGCTTAAGGATATGTAACGCCCAGAAATAGGTTAGCAGAACAAACGTGAACTGCCAGAGTAATATCAGGAATTGAGCAACATATGACACTGCCGTAGCAGTAACGGAGACCAGGCCACTTGCACTCTGCTGGAGCAGTAACGGAGACAAGACCAATGGCACACTGCCGTAGCCATAATGGAGACAGGTTATTTGCACTCTGCAGGAGCAGTAACGGAGAGAAGGCCAATGGCACACTGCCGTAGCAATAACGGACACAGACACTTGCACTCTGCAGGAGCAGTAACGGCGTGAAGGCCAATGGCACACTGCCGTAGCAGTAACGGAGACAGACCACTTGCACTCTGCAGGAGCAGTAACGGAGACAAGGCCAATAGCACACTGCCGTAGCAGTAACGGAGACAAGGCCAATGGCACACTGCCGTAGCAGTAACGGAGACTAGGCCACTTGCACTCTGCAGGAGCGGTAACGGAGACAAGGCCAATAGCACACTGCCGTAGCAGTAACAGAGACTAGGCCACTTGCGCTCTGCAGGAGCGGTAACGGAGACAAGGCCAATAGCACACTGCCGTAGTAGTAACGGAGACAAAGCCTATGGCACGCTGCCGTAGCAGTAATGGAGACTAGGCCACTTGCGCTCTGCAGGAGCAGTAATGGAGACAAGGCCAATAGCACACTGCCGTAGCAGTAACAGAGACTAGGCCACTTGCGCTCTGCATGAGCGGTAATGGAGACAAGGCCAATAGCACACTGCCGTAGCAGTAACGAAGACAAGGCCAATGGCATGCTGCAGTAGCAGTAACAGAGACTAGGCCACTTGCGCTCTGCAGGAGCGGTAACGGAGATAAGGCCAATAGCACACTGCCATAGCAGTAACGGAGACTCAATTGAACACTGCCATGACCGGACTGACTGGGCAACCGAGCAACTCACCCTGAGGTCGTAATCAACCGGAAGTGACACAAAATGCCTGATAGATAGGAATGTCGCCAAGGCGACACAGAGGCAGCCAGAGCAGGAACGTCAACCAAGCCGGGTCGAATCACGGAGCAGGAACGTCAGCCAAGCCGGGTCGGTACACAGAAGCAGGAATGTCAGCAAAGCCGGGTCGGTACACAGGAGCAGGAGCAGAAGAATGGTCAGGCAATCCAGGTCAGTACACAGACAGGAGACGAGATGCAGAGTAGTCAGGCAGTCCAAGTCGGTACACTGGGAATCACTGAGCAGAAATAAGCACTGGTACAGGAACACCACGAAAGGGCCATGACCTCAGACAGTAAAGGTGAGGGAAATACACACAACATCCATTGGAGAATGGATGTAAATGAGCAGCGTTTGGACCAGTTGGCACTGGCCATACAAAGTATTCTTGAGCGCACTGTGCATCTCGATAAACCAGTTCAGAATCCGGGGATCTCCCCAGTTTCGACACTGGAGAGTCAATCCTTGACAGCTGTTGCCTCAGTTAAAGGGTTAACTGCTTCTGCTCCGCTACCACTCAGATACGATGGCGAACCCACCCTGTGCAGAGGGTTTATTAATCAATTGGAGATATTTCTGGAACTAACCCCTCACGCCTTTCCGAAGGACCGCAGTAAGGTCGGGTTCATAATCAATTGGACATATTTCTGGAACTAACCCCTCACGCTTTTCCGAATGACCGCAGTAAGGTCGGGTTCATGATATCACTAATGAAGGGCAGAGCCCTGGCGTGGGCCAATCCCTTGTGGGAGAATGCTAAGCCTTGCACCAGGAACTTCAGAGAGTTTATACGGATTTTTTGGAGAGTATTTGAAGTTCCTGGTAGAGCCGCCTCTGCTGCCAAACAATTGATGGAGATACAAACCGTTACAACAGCTAACCGCAGACGTACGTTTCTGCCTTCTTGGGCCTCGTTGGTCAGGTGCAGCTGATCCCTCTAGGCACCTGTGAGCAAGGGGTCCACGTCTGGATTCCCCCATTACCCTTGGGGTGACTAACCCTAAGAGCAATTTGCACAGAAGTACCACAGGTACCAATGTAGAGGAGTCCTATTTTCCTCATCCTGCCGCCACCACTGTCGACTGTGGCCGAGACTTCATATAGGGCTTTTTGCATAGAAATAGAAGAAGTCAGAGATGCTCAACTAGACTCATGAGCTTGCAAGGGTATGCAAAAGCTCACTGGGACTGTGTCCTCGCACCCAGGGTGCAATCTCTTTTAGCTCACAAATGCCACACACAGAGAAGAAATATTCTGAAGCATATCATATAGGTGCTGCCAAAATGACAGTGCAGCCAGGAAATGCCAGACAATTAATCTCTGAACAAGGGAAGCAGCTAACCCCAGACGTATGTTTCAGCCTTCTTGGGCCTTGCCAGTGAGGTGCAGATGATCCCTCTAGGCACCTGTGAGCAAGGGGTCCACGTCCAGATTCCCCCATTACCCTTAGGGTGACTAACCCTAAGAACAAATTGCGTAGAAGAAGTCAGAGATGCTCAACTAAACTCATCAGCTTGCATGGGCATGCAAAAGCTCACTGGTACAGTGTCCTCGCGCCCAGGGTGCAATCTCTTTTAGCTCACAGGTGCTTAGAGGGATCAGCTGCACCTCACCGACGAGGCCCAAGAAGGCCGAAACGTATGTCTGGGGTTAGCTGCTTCCTTTATTCAGAGAGGAATGGTCTGGCATTTTGTGGCTGGGCTGTCATTTTGGCAGGACCTGTATGATATGCTTCAGAATATTTCTTCTCTGTGTATGGCATTTGTGAGCTAAAAGACATTGCACCATGGGCACGAGGACACAGTCCCAGTAAGCTTTTGCATGCCCTTGCACGCTCGTGATTCTAGTTGAGCATCTCTGACTTCTTCTACACAAATTGCTCTTAGGATTAGTCACCCTAAGGGTAATGGGGGAATCCAGACGTGGACCCCTTGCTCACAGGTGCCTAGAGGGACCAGCTACACCTAATGGATGAGGCCCAAGAATGCCAAAACATACGTGGGGGTTAGCTGCTTCCCTTGTTCAGAGCGAAATTGTCTGGCATTTCATGACTGGACTGGCTTTTTGGCAGGACCTGTATGATATGCTTCAGAAAATTTATTCTCTATGTATGGCATTTGTGAGCTAAAAGAGATTGCATTCTGGGTGTGAGGACACAGTCCCAGTGAGCTTCTTGCATGTATTTGCTAGTTCATGAGCCTAGTTGAGCACCTCTGACTCTTCTTTCTACATATGCAAATTGCTCTTGGGGTTAGTCACCCTAAGAGTAATGAGGGGAATCCAGGGGATTTCAGGGGAATTCATAGTGCCTAGAGGGATCAGCTGCACCTCACCGACGAGGCCCAAGAAGGCCGAAACGTACGTCTGGGGTTAGCTGTTTCCCTTGTTCAGGGAGGACTTGTCTGGCGTTTCGTGGCTGGACTGTCATTTGGCAGGATCAGTATGATGTGCTTCAGAAGATTTTATCTGTGTGTATTTCACTGGTGAGCTAAAAGAGATTGCACCCTGGGCATGAGGACACAGTCCCAGTGAGCTTCTTGCATGTATTTGCTAGCTCATGAGCCTAGTTGAGCATCTCTGACTCTTCTTTCTACATATAGGGCTTTTTGTCAACAGAAGTAATATTTCATTATCATTTTTCTCTTGAAATCAGAAATTTCCTTTTGTAGTGAAAACTATTGTACATCTGTTTTTTCATTTTGGGGGAATCGACTATTTCAACTTGGACATACATGCATTATTTAACCCTTTGTGTTCCAGAGAGGTACACAATGAGTTGCCTACCCCTCTGCCACTCAATGTGTTAAACTATGCACATATGTCCAATTTTTGTTTGTGGCACAAATTTAATGTTTCTTTTTTTCTTTTTACAGAAAGTGTAAGGAAGAGTAGAAGACAGAAGATGGAGACAGATGAAAAAAAAGAAGACAGAGGATAGAAGATGACAGAAGAAGATGGACAGTGGGTGACAGGTACGTGTTATAGAGATCTGGACGTTAGGCTAGTGATGGGATAGTGTTGTTGCACTTTACTGTTAGAGATAGTGTAGGGTTAGTGTTTGGGCGGGTGACTGTGTGTTTAGTGATGGTTAGCCCTTTTCCTTTGATGTTCCCATTACTCACACTATTTATCATGAGTTTTGGGAACCAAAAATACACATAAGTCCGTTTCTTTGGCCCAACATCTGTTGTGGTTTAAGTTGGTAGGGAAATTGAATATTTTTTGGGTCGGTCAGTAGCCATTTTGCTCTACTGCATTTTTTACCAGACAAAATTGAATCAAGCCCTAAAACTGGAGAGAAAACAACCTCACGCACAGGATTTGATTGAAAATCAAAGATGCGAAAATTTGTTGGTCAATGTTTTGGCCCACTCTCGGGCCTTTACCAATATTTACTAAAATTCAAAATAACATAAGCGTATTTTTCAGGATTCCACTATAAATATTCTTTGCAAATAATTAATACAGTTGTTGCAAAATACCCTACACAAATATTTTACTGTTTTGCCCTATTTTTACAAGCTGTCTAAAATGTATTGCACACTATCTCTGGCATTCGAAGAATTAATATTCACTTGTCTAACCATGAAATATTTATTTTAATAATTAATTTAAGCTTTGAAAAAACAAACTAGCTTTTCAGCAATTGTAATATTTTTCATGGAATGTACATGAAAGGTCCTCTTAGAAGTCATCATTGCGGCTCTCAAAGTTACAAGAACTCTGATATTTCCTTGTGTTTCACTTCTGATGTTAGGCATTTAGAAATAAACTTTTTCTAGCTCTGAAAAGTTCATATTCAGCATCTACTTTATACTTTCATGTTGAGTCAATAACAAAGAAAATCGAATCTCCCTGCCTAAACAGCCAAGATAACAAATAACATATTTATGATATCCATAGGTCCACAAAAGATGTTTTTATATATTTTCATTCCATTTTCCATTTTTTGGGCCTGTATCAAAGTTTATTGTTTTATTTATTTCCTTATGTGTTTATTGAAGTTTATGCTTCACTCTACAAATAGATATGCCAACCTGCTGAACTAACATTTGTTCTGTTGTGGATGTATGCCAAAGAACATGTCCAAGGGCACTTGCTAGTACAAGCATTCCAACATAATGGTATTATCTGGACAATCAATGGAGAAGTTGAGTCCTTGTTAGGTTATATTCACATGGCAAGTAATTTGTGTTGCTTAACCATGTTGTCCTGTACTCTACTGGTAACTGGGCCCCCCAGGGGGGGTTGACAGACAACAGCTCACATTTTTCCAGATTTAACATAGGGCAAATAAGGCAAAAGCCTAGGATGTTGCACAGAGGAAATAATAAGTTTGCAAACAATAAGGGCTTGGGTCAACCAAATGTATTATTAGTGCACTGTTCTGCCCAACGGTACCTTTACTAGTAGTGGGAGTCACACTATTATATATATATACTGGGGTATGAGGAGAAGGTTGAACTTGATGGACTTGTGTCTTTATTCAACCTAATTTACTATGTTACTATGTTACCACAGGCTGGCAATAAAGCTGGGGTTTTATGCATGAGACCTGGGACTTTAGACTCCTCAACAAGTACCAAAAGCAATGCCACTGTTTCTAAGGGACATATTCACAAACAATTCTATGTATAAAAAACTGCATTGGGGAGCAACCAAAAAGCCTAACTTAACTAGGGAGAAGAAGCCTCCACATCTGGCAAGTGGGTTTATGGGAGTATAAGCTCAAACAGATCCAGTGCACTTGCGCAGAGCTGAAATTCAGCCCACCCCATTCTAGAAGCAAAGTGAACTCATGATATATGTATGGTATTTGGAGTTAAGCTGTTATTGGCCAACTGAAAATTACTGTAGTTGTAGTCTAACAACGGTTTGCAACCCTGAACAATTTTGAGTTTTTTTCTAGCAAAACTCTTTTACAATATTTACACTGTTGGATAATAAAAATGCAGAGACAGATAAAAGCAAGTCTCATCAGTTTTGAACAGAGGTCAAGGAATATTTTTTGTATTGGATATATCTTATACATCCAGGGGGTTGATTTTATTCCTTCTTACATACATTTCTAGCATAATATCTATAGAATATATGATTATATTACATGGAACTAGCATAACATAAGTTTACATTTATTTAAAAAATATTTTTGAGATATATAGCTTTATTTAAATCAGTTTATGTACATTAAACAGAATCAACGTTCCACACTACTCTTCCACACACCTGCCATTCTTTCCAGTAATATACTAACATTCCACACCGATCTCCCTCACAGCTACCACTTCCTGACAGTCAATTCTAGTTAATTTTCATGAACTGACAAAATCCTGTCAAGACAGATACTCCAACTAAGGTGGATATATTTCAGCAATCATCCACTGGCTTACAGCAGGGGTGACTGATCTGCAGCAATGCAATTATTGTTGGACTCTCATCATTTTCAGATTACCAACATAATTGTAGTACAGGAACAGCTGGAGGTGGGTAGTTTTCCAGTTCTGACTTAGGCTTAGTTCACACTGTTAATGGGAACAAAGCATCCCTGTAGTTCTATTGAAGCTACCCATACTAAAATGAGGATATCCAGAAAACACGTACTATTGGGGAGGTTTGGAAACCTTTGCTTTAAATCAAAGAGCATTTTTAATTATTCCCTATGGTGCAGTTGGGTTGCCTCCGACTTGCTCCACTTTCTATTTGCACTAAAGGCACACATCTAAAACATTAATACAAGGCTTGGGATGTTGTTCCTTATATACAATAACACATAATATGTTGATACATTAAAATATCCTACAACCAACAAGCAAATTAACACAAAGTAGCTTTGAAGCAATCTTTCATACTGATTGCCCTGGTACTAATTTGATGTTTAAAACATTCAATCTGAATATTCATTTGTAAATGCCAATTACATTGCACAAGTTTTACCACACTGGCATTAATTAAAGATAGAGAGAGATGTACGTCTGTAGGGAGCAATAGGGGGAGTGACTTAATAGAATATGCATTAGAGTTAGTGAATGTCCCTACCGTCTTTTCCATCACTCCTTACTCTTACATCTGGCCAGCCATTTGCAGAGAGAACGCATGCAATTTAAAGTACATAAATATTTATACAAGACAGGGATAAGAGTGTCAAGCTTGAAAGTACACGCGAGAAAGGACTTAAAAATAATGGCTTACAGGAGCATTAATGCTGAAATACGACGGCTGTAATACGAAAGAGCATGTGACAACAGATACAGTACTAAGATGAACTGGTTCAATTCTGGGGCAAACCACATTCACAATAAGGGGGGAAATAAAAATGTCCATTGATTTACATAAGGCTTTTAAGTCCTTGAATGCTAGAGCAGTCTCTAACATATTGCTTGGCAATGAGTGGGAGACTATTCTACCAATCAGGGTGTTAAAAGTCCTATTTACATGAATGATTATATTGGAAATGTTTATTTGCCCGTTCTTCTTAGTTCATCAGACTCAACATTTCCATATCTTGATAGAGATTAAAGCGATAGTAATACTTCCTTTATGGGGGCTACAATATTGTAGGTATATATAAAAATAAACCAAAGTATATATGTCTTTTTGCAATAACTTTCCTAGTTTCAAGGTATAGTAATACATCGTTTTCTCTTTATTTTATTTTGTAGGCATTAAAAAATATGAAGAATGATATAAGTCTTATCTCTCAAACCTTTATGGTTTGAGAGATATTCACAAGCAAAGTTTCCCCTCCCACCCCTTTTACCTAGTGTAAGCCATCTCTTCTCAGATGTGGAATGCAGTCCATAGACCAGAGCGATAACAGAAGGGGACAATCTTCTTCCTATGAGAACAATGAAAACCCTGCCCCCCTTGACAAGTTTTTCAGGTTTTTCCCTTATCTTACTTGAAGATTGTCCCTCTCTGCAGTCTACCTGGGCACCTCCCTTCTGATCTGGCTGAACAGTGTTACATCAGTAAAAGGGACGGGAGGGGGATACTTTGTCATTGAATTACTCTTGAAATACAACTCTGACAGAATTGAAATAACACTCTCCAAAGTCCAAATACTATGATGATTAATTAGAGCTGCTTTTATTATGAAATATTACTATCCCTTTAACAGTAATCTAATCCCCCCCCCTCGCCCCTTTTAGATACATCACCACTCTATCAGTCAGACTTGGATTCTGTTCTGTGGACTGGATGGCTCGTCAGGAGAGCCGAAATAGCAGTGGGTACAAAGGAAAACTTCTTGGCAACTGTCAACAAAGTGGGCATTGTTTGAGGCAGTAACTCCATTGTCATGAAGTTTACATCAGGATTACTGTTAAACCAGGAAAGTTATTGCAAAAATAAATATATGCTTTGGTTTATTTATTTAATATGTACAATATTCTAGTCTCCATAAAGGAAGTATTACTATCCCTATAAGGGCCCTGTGTTAAAAATCGGCTATCTGGAAATTCTCACACTAAGGGGGGAGATGCACTAAGGTGTGATAATGTGGAGATGAATTCTCTAGTGATATCACTTCTCCCATTCCTTTGTTATTCTTTGGAGCCAACTTTGGAGAACTTAATACACAGACTCTATAGAATAACATAGGAACTATAAGGGATATTACTTGACAAATCATCTCCACTTTTTCATCTCTTTATCACACCTTAGTGCATATCCCCCTAAATTTGAAGTCACTTTGCACATTATTTTATTGTAGACTTGAATGTTCAAAGCAAAACATCCCTTTTGAAAAACCGATAGTATTAGCAGCATTTTTATGACTGTTCCTAGGGGTATGGAAACATTATTCGGGCCCCATATTCAAAATAAAAAGCAGTGTTAAAATGTGGTTTTAGCACCAGAATAGGATACTGTCACATTTTCAAAAATATAAAGTCACTTTTTTTACATTTTATTAAAGTGGAATTGTCACATTGTAACATCTAGGTGATTCTGAAAGAGCTTTTTATTTATGTTACGCATTTTGTATTTAAAACAATGGTTTACAAAATATTTAGCTTTATTAATTCATCAGTTAGTGCAAGTCCTCCAGGCATGCCTGGAGGACTCAAACATTCTACACAGCTCTGCAATACCAACTGTCACTTCCTAACAACTGCTTAAACTGACACATAAATAAAGCTAAATATCTCAGACACTATATTTTTTTATTAAAAACTAGTGTAAAAGTACGTGTACACAGGCCAAGGTCCAGGTAAGCCTTTGAGTGCCAGAGGGGTACGCAACGCATTGCGTAGCGAGAGTAAGAGTAACGGAGCACAGGGTAGGCACCCAGACGGGTCAGAAGCCAGAATGCCAGATCGGTACATACAGAGGTAGTAGCCAGTCTTAGTCAGCAATGGAATCGGATACTCAGCCAAAGCCAGGTAGGTACACACGGAGGTAGTCAGCCAGTCCTAGTCAGCAATGGAATGGTTTCTCAGCCAACGCCAGATCGGTACACACGGAGGTAGTCAGCCAGTCCTAGTCAGCAACGGAGCGAGTTCTCAGCCAAAGCCAGATCGGTACACACGGAGGTAGTCAGCCAGTCCTAGACAGCAACGGAGCGGGTTCTCAGCCAAAGCCAGATCGGTACACACAGAGGTAGTCAGCCAGTCCTAATCAGTAATGGAAAACAAAAACACTGGAGTGACAGGAGCGAAGTCAGGTGAGCTGGGTCATACACGGAACAGTATCAAGCAGAAACTCAAACGTTAGGTACAGGTACACCACGAAAGGGCGCTGAAAAGATGACAGGAGAAAGTTTAAAAAGGCTAGCCCTGAGCGGCGCCAGAGCCCAATAACCAATAAGAACCATGCAAGGAGAAACCCGGAAGTAACAATGTCACCCTGCTGCTAGGATCACGGGCACCGTGATAGTTGGCCAAGTCTTGGAGAGGCATATTTTAAACTATGTAAAAGATGCTTCAACACAGCGTGCATTGTTTAAGTTTGTGTATTCCAGCCCTTCTTGACCATTGTATTCAGCCCCACTCTTTTGTTACATTGTCTTCCCTTCACCCTTGCCCATTGTATAGTTAATTTGATCATGTCTGCCCATTGTATCATGTCTCATTTTTTCATCACCGTATGTCTACTTCCATTTTAACCCTTTGTTTGGTATTTTGTGATTTAAAACTGTTAAAGGTATATTAAAGAACTGTTCTCTCAAAAATAAAGTGTGTTAGCTCTGGAACAAAAAGGCGTCCTGTCTCTCTTTGCAAGAACGGTCTAAAGAGGCTTCTTTTGACCCCCATTCTAGGAGGAAGCTCTGGAGAACTACCGGCATGGCTACCCCTTCATAGCCAACCTCAGGAGGGAGAAACTCGCATGATGGCCTATGTCAACCCAAGGACTTAGGATTCCATTACACTATATTTAACACTACTTTTCTTTTGAAAATAGAGCCCAAAGACAGTGGTTTCTATCATATTTTAAACTGAAACGCATGTAGCTACAAAATGACAATCTCTATGCCATGCATATAGGAGCAGCAATATAACATAATGCATGAATTTGGGAATGTGTGATACTCTAATAAACTCAGTGCCTTGACACATAAATGTATAGTAACACTCCTACTGCCCTTTCAGTAGTCTGTGTCCACGATCATACTAGAGATCACACAGAGATAGTGTCTTAACCCTTTGAGTTCCAGGATGGTTGGCAATGCTTTTTCAATGTATAGCCTAGACCTCTGGCATCCAAAGGGTTAAAGTGTAACTGTCACTTTGTAACAAATAGGTAATTTTAAAGAGCTTTCTAAATCACCTATGTTTATGTTAGATGTATTTAACTCCTTAAGGACCATTGACAAGGCAGGACCATCAAGATGATCCGGCACTTAAGGACCAGTGACGGTCCTGGCACGTCACGTACTTTTACTTACCGCGCTCCTGTAGGAGTGCGGTGAGTAATAGCGGGGACTGAAGTTGATTGCTCCAACAGTCACGTAGGACGGCACATGAAAGTTTCCTGTGTGGTCCATAAAGGACCGCACACCCCGGGACCACTGGTCCTTAAGGGGTTAAAACACATTTTTAAAGACACGTCTCTACATGACCAACTGCTACCTCCTGCTGTCTAGTATTAGTTGTTTAAACTGACCAATAAATAATGCTTAATATCTTAGAAGCTATTTTTTTTAAATAAAGTATGGTTAATATAAATATGTGATTATGAAAGACCTTTCAAAATCACGTTTTACAAAGTGATAGTTCCACTTTAAGAACAGCAATCAGTTTATCCCTTTGAGTGCCAAAGAGGTAGCCAACACATTGCTTTGAAATGTATTGGATACCACTGCAGCAGTCAAAGGGTAGAATTCCCAGACACCAAGAACATAACCTTTTTGAATTGTGTCAGTCTAATGGAAGAGAGATTAATCCGATCTATACTGTGTATAAGTGGAGATACCTTGCAGGTTGGGGATAGCAATCTGCACTACTAATTCCAGCATCTTCAGCTGGCTGTTGACTGTCTGAGGGTGATGGGAGCTGTCCATCAACAGCAACTGGGTAAGGTTTGGAATTCTAGATCAAACCAATTTCACCATACTGGAAAATAAAAAATCCAAAAATACCAGTTTATTTTAATGGATCTTTTTAAACACTTGAATGCTATAATGGCCTCCAATGTATTGCTTTGTACATTTGGCTCACCTCATAATTTCTTTTCAACATATGGCCAATGGTGTGATAGTGTCATCATACATAATTTGTTAGACTGTGTCGCTCCCTCAGTGCGTAACACGCACGTGCGCAGTAGAGACTGCCAGAACGATGCAGTCATTCGAAGTAGACACTGGCTGAACGTGCCAGCCTCCAGTCAGAATGGCAGCACGGCTGATCTGGAGCAGGGAGCTCTGAACTGCCCACCGCCTGTCTTCAATCCCGGCTCCGGGGCAGCAGCCGAGGCCACTGAGTGGCACTTTGGCCAGTGCTCACAGGCCTTCAATACTAGTTATAACATAATCACATACATTTATAATACAAGAACACTAATCAATAAATAAAGGAGTATTAACAGTTTAGTTCTTCCTAAACAATCTGTTTCTGAAGACCTGAAACCCATCTTGGGATCAGCTGTTTCAGTTCTAAGTTTCATTAGAAAATGTCTTTCACAACATGTTCCAGTCCAGGGAAGATTCCCAGTAACTCCCAGAAGTGCCTGCCTCCTGTCCTCTCACCTGTTCCTCTTCCCTCTCTCTTCTATCTCCTTTCCTGTTTCTACCCCTTCCATCTCCTCCAGTCCATTTCCTTTTATATCATCTGCTCTGGCCTACTTCTCTCCCCTCCAAATCTTCTATCTCTCTCCCCTCCACTCTATTTCATCTGCTCCAGCCTTCTGCCCTCCCTTCAGTGTCACAGGCATGATTTCCTGTTGCTCGAAATTTGCCCACACTCCAATGTCCCACCCACACCATGCCCTTCATTCACTCTATCCCTCTACTATTTTCCTTAATCTATTACAGAACTTTTCCTAGATACTCCAAATCGATCCGCAAAACTAATGTTGGACATTTCACTACCTAATGACCTTATGCACAAATGAAATGAGGAACAATTCTGGGACGGACAAATGAACCACAGGAGACAAATAAAAGTTGCCATTCATTTAAAAGGGGCTTTTTTCATTCTTTGGATGCTAGAGAAATTAGTAGGCAAACGTCTTGTATTTAGAAACAAATTTTCAGGCAATTTAGAGACAATCCTGCACTTCCACATCTAACACATCTTATCATGACTGTCATGTATTAAAGGGATAGTAATACTTAAAATGTAAAAAAATATATGTTGTAGGGTTTATCCCCCTGAGTAAAACAACTACTCCCACTGCTGAAAGGTGTTTCATTCAAAAGTTATTAATTTTCGAAGTTGAATTTTTCTAGGTGCAATATCACAATGGCCTGAAATTGTACAGTGGCGCTGTTGCTACACCATCCTATGGACAGCTCTGGTCCTGGGACCATAAATCTCCATAGGATGGTGTAGCAACAGCGCCACTGTACAATTTCAGGCCACTGTGATACTGCACCTAAAAAATTCAACTTTGAAAATTAATAACTTTTGAATGAAACACCTTTCAGCAGTGGGAGTACTCTTGTTTTACTCAGGGGGATAAACTCTACAACATATATTTTTTTAAATTTTAAGTATTACTATCCCTTTAAGGTCTGGGAGTCAAATGGAGAATGTTTGCAGATACTAGTATTAAGAACAAGTTATTTAAATGTATGTAAATCCATTTCAGCTTTAAAGGGATAGTAATGTTTCATAATAAAAGCAGCTCTAATTAATCATCATAGTATTTGGACTTTGGAGAGTGTTATTTCAATTCTGTCAGAGTTCTAGTTCAAGAGTAATTCAATGCCAAAGTATCCCCCTTCCACCCCTATTACTGATGTAACACTGTTCAGCCATATCAGAAGGGAGGTGCCCAGGTAGATTGCAGAGAGGGACAATCTTCAATTAAGATAAGGGAAAAACCTGAAAAACTTGTCAAGGGGGCAGGGCTTTCATTGTTCTCATAGGAAGAAGATTGTCCCCTTCTGTTATCTGTCTGGTCTATGGACTGGATTCCACATCTGAGAAGAGATGGCTTACACTAGTTAAAAGGGGCGGGAGGGGAAATTTTGCTTGTGAATATCTCTCAAACCATAAAGGTTTGAGAGATAAGACTTATATAGTTCTTCATGTTTCTCTAATGCTCTACAAAATAAAATAAAGATAAAATGAAGTATTACTATACCTTTAAAATGACTAGAAAAAAATAAACAAATAGGAGAACTCTCCTCTCTAATGAAGAATATTTAATAAAAGTATACATATATAATAAATAAATGCATAAATAAAGCAGAAAACAAAAACAAAGTTAAAAAATGATTTGTCCATATAGGACAATGGATGAAAGCATTAATAAAAAAAACGAAACAGTCTAATTGATCAGGTGAGATATGATGTATAGTCCTCTTCCATCTTCTGCATGTGCGGTGAAATGAAAATTGGACCAACACCATGTAAAAGGAAGGTTGAAGTGGGCAGGGATCTTACATCTTGACAAATATAGAATCCTCTCCCATCCTGAATATGTAGTTCCTTCTTTAAAGTGATGGTAATGACAGCAGGTAGAGAGATATCCCTCTCGGAAGTCTCGAAGATGTAACAAACTTTTTGGGACCATCTCTCCCAACTCCTTAATACATCAGGGAATTTAATATATATGTGTGTATATATCCACAACATATATATGTATATATATATATATGTGTGTGTATATATATCATCTTCAGTCATTGTTGATCCACTGCGGGATGATGGCCACCTTAACAAGTCTCCAACAAATTACGTCTTGCGTTTTTTGTTTCCACTGTGTACCATGAAATCAGGTAATTTCATCTACTCATTTTGTCTTTGGTGTTCTTCTTGGGCATTTAGTATCAAGGGGGATCAATTCCAAAATTCACTTGGTTCATCTACCATTAAGTCTACTTCTATATGTGGGTATGAACAGCAGGCTTAATATCCAATGCGTTTCATATCTGTCAAAGATACTTCTTCGGGAACGTAAATGTGTCCAGTTTTAGGGGGTGACCTGGCTACCTTATTTTACAAAGCATTAGAAACATCTGTAACATTCATGAGCTTAAAAAACTCATTTAAATCAATGAGGGAGTCTGGAATTTTTTTTCTTTCCTATAGTGCAGTAGATTTGCTCCAGAATCGCCCTTTGTTCACAGACACATGGAGAATCAATACATAAATATCATCTCACATTTTAGCATATGGTACAGTGTGAGAGCTTTAGCTGGGTAGATGTTGTAAATATTGTGACATTATGCCATTAAAATGCCATTAAACTGTTGGAAGAAGCTTATGAACTTTTATGGCAGGAGATTTGCAGCAGTCGAGTGCAGTAAAGTGTTAAAAAGGGGATAAAAATGCAGCAACTAATGAGCTTCATCCTTGTGCGCCTGAAAAACATCCAATAATTGTAAAATACAAGATGCAGCCGTTGTTTGATTTAGTCTCTCACGGTTAGATTATTAATTAACTGAGTGGCTAAAAGGCATTCACACCATCCAAAAATACTCGTCAGATGCTGCACATCTTATATTCAAATAAGGCTCTTTGTAATGTAAACATGATCACAGTATCTTCTCTGTACTCTTTGTCACATTGTTATCTTCAGAAACCACATTGTCTTGTACAGTGATATATTGTTTTTATATAAACTAAAATAAATAAATGTATTTGTTATTACATTTTTTGGCACCAACTTTAAAAGAATGGTAATAATAAAAATACAAGTTGTTATAGGAAAGAGTGAGGCTGATGTACTAAGATAACTGTAGCCATTCTGGGGCGAACCAACTACACTGTGTGGGGGCAATTAAATGTTCCCATATATTTAAACGGAATTTTTAATCCTTTCAATGCTAGAAATCTTCAATGCTTCTCAAGCACTGAAGGGGTTAAAATCCACAATTAAATAAGTAGGAACTGATGTAATTCTCCCATACTGTGCGAGTATTTTGGTGCAGAATTGCACCGATTTCTTAGTACATTAGCCTTAGTATATTTGCAATTATAAATAAGTAATGTCATTTTATCTTTATCTATCTATCTATCTATCTATCTATCTATCTATCTATCTATCTATCTATCTATCTATCATCCATCCATTGACCTCTCTAGCATTCAGGTGTTTAAAAGCTCAGTTTGTGTCTCTTTAAAAAAAAAAATAGTGGCATCCATGCTAAATTTCAGTTTCACATGTTTTATGTACTTTGGTCCCCCAGAAATCCCATCACTGTAGGAAAAATGGCTGATGGTTTGCCCATGTGAGCGTTACTCAGATATGATTGGCTGACAGCCATGTAGGTCATCAATTCATTGGAGGTTGTGATATAGTATGTAGCTTGTGTTATAGGCATACCTGGGAACTTTTTATTGTTGTCTCCCCAGAGGGGAGTCCTCTGCTGCCATGGGTGGTGTGAAGAATGACGCACATTGTGTCAAAAGGGGTGGGGCTTAATGCAAGTGCTGGGTGGAGGGCTTAAAAGAAGGCTGGGGGAAGTAGCAACACAGGGAGAAAGAATGGAAGTGTGTAGAGGACTAAGCCTCTGCCCCGGAGACCCAGTAAAGCAGTGTCAAAACCGGAGTCGCCGGTTTTGAATCCGGAGAGTTCCCAGGTATAGTTATAGGCTATAGTGCAAATATACATGCTGCATTTTTACTGCATTCCTGCACAAATACAGCATTCTGGAACTTGGTGCATTCATGCAAAGTGATAGTCATCTGTTTGATAGGCCGCAGCATACTTTTCTGCACAGGTAAAATGCCCACTGCTATGATTTCATCTTTGTTAAAGGGGCTTTAAAGGGAAATGTATGTGTACCTTATGGTGCAGCTGGTTTACACTATAATTTCCCCAGTTCTTCTCAATATATCAACATATTTCTGTTTTCTCAGTAGACAGCAGTATTTCTTTTAAAAAAAGCTAAAGACCCATCTCTTTTATCAGGCATTCAGTCAACTCATGTGACCATAAGGAACCCTTAAATTTTATGTCTGTTTATAGATTTGTAAAGCACTTTGAGTCTCACAGGGAGAAAAGTGCTATAAAAATCACAAATTATTATTATTATTATTCACGTTCTGGGTTTCCAGTAAACAACATTATTGAAAATTTTCAACCATAACACAGGTACTGCAGGTACTGAACAACAATATTGCTAATTATGTATCTATGTAAATGATTCCATTATTTAATAAAATATAAAGCAGGGCTGAGATTTTCTAGGGATTTTATCATGAGATAATGTACTCATTTTCACAGGATTGTACAAATGAACCTAGGCTAAAGTTTATTATCTATTTAAAGCAAAGGTGGGCAAAATATTTCCTGCAATCTGATCTTACCCATGAACTGATTTGGTATGGTTCACAGGTCTGGCTGGCTGTACACATTGATGATTCAGCAAAGAAAGAGTGCTGCTTGATTCCTCTGCAGAGGAAGAGTGACACATTTTACAATAGGCAAATATAGTTTTTGATACCTTTTATTGGCTAGCTAAGCAGATTTAGAATGCAAGTTTTCAAGACCTTAGGTCTCTTCCTCAGGCATGTTATACAGATAAATATGAAAACATTTCTCTTAAATACAAGTACATATTGCATTGTTTAGCATGGAAATCAGACAAGAGAACTCAATCCAGATCCAGATACTTTGATCAGTCAAAAGGTATCAAAAACGATATTTGCCTCCTGTATTTCTACGGCTAACATGGTACCAGCTCTCATCTGTTTTCAACATTTTACAATGACAGCTGTGATACTGAACAGAAAAAGCATCGGTTCTGGGTCTCTCTTCCCTGGACAAGTGATACATTATACTAGTGTTGTTCTTTCTGCTAAATTAGCACAAAGTACAACACAAGGACAATGTATCAGTTTTTCAGGGCTGCGATAGACAGAACTAATGCTTTCTCCGTGCAGCAGCACTGCTCTTAATATAGTGTATGATCAAAGTACAAACGTGTAACTGTCATTTTCACTCACAGGTCTCTCTCTCTGTCTTTTTCCCTCTCATACACCAATTTCACTCCCTATCACTAGTCAGGAAGCAGTATAACTAGAATCAGTGGTGAAATGGGATATTGAAGGGCCCCAAGCCAACATTTTTTTGGCCCCCATCACAAAAGTACATCAGAGATATAACTAGAACCTATTGGACGATGGGGCAGATCGGGCCCCCATTCATGCTGAGCCCTGGCACAACTGTGCCCTCTGCCTTGTAGTCATGCCTCTGACTGAGACTTCTCTATCCTAGAGAAACCTGGCACCACACTGTACTTTTGCATTTAAAAAGCTTGTGCATACATTTACTTAAAGGAGCAGTAAACGTTTATTTATAAAAACACATATTTTATAGAGCATTTCCTGCTGAATAAAACAAGGTCACTCCCATCACTGTCAGATGTTTTATTAAAAATGTACAACAGTTCAAATAATCAGGAAGTGAATTTACTGTGTTTACTTCCTGGAAGTTCTAACTGACAGGAAGTGACAGGCAGTTTCTATCACACTCTATGGAGAACTGTATGTGTCTGACTTTTCTGACTTTCCTTTCCATTAGAATCTAACAGGAAATCTAATTAGAATTTGACCACTAGAGGGCACTGCTAATGTAAAAAAACACGGGTTTAAACTGTAATAACTCTGGAAATTTAAATCTCTCAGCAGTGGGAGTACCCTTATTTTACTCAATAGGAAAATCCCTACAATATATATTTTTTCATAAAAAAAGTTTACTGCTCCTTTAATCTCCTCTGTTCCTTTTTGAATACAAGGAACTAAACTGAGTGTAGAGGAAAGGAATGTATTGCGCCCCCCCCCCTTGGTTCAGGTGGTGTGAAATTTCAGAGTAAACTGTTTAGTAAATTGGCGTTAGGAAGGTATGGGGCTAGAAAATAGTTTCCGGCATCAATTTTGCATGTAGTCATATTTGTACAACCCCCCCCTCCACCAGTGATCTGGAAATGTTTCTATGTTTCACATTATATAGTGCTGACTGTACCATATTGTTTTTGTTGTTAAGAAAAGGCATGTTATCTCATTGTTCTGTTCAGATATCATTGTCCTTGGTAGAACTGTTGCTTTCCTAGGCAAGAGGTCTTAGGGAGAGTCAATGATTTCATCATCTGGCAGGATGCAAGACACATCAGCCCGGAAATGGGCTATTGTCTCAAGGATAGCTTTACACCACTGTGCGCGTCTCTAGGGCTTGCTGTAAATGCACTCAGCATTACAAGTTCCTCACAACTTAATTATAGAAAATCATGAATGGTTCTTAAACAGTACAAACATATTAGGTCATCGTACTTTAATGGAGAATAAATGTTGTTTATTTTATCTTCGAATTTGTTCAGTGACATACAATAACTCTGTTCCTTATTTCAAACTCCTGCTGCAGCAACTTACTTACTATTACATTAATGCTATAAAATCCAGGGTTTTAACCACAGCAAAAACAGTGAAGCTGATTTAGGCCTAGGTGACATTACAGTTGATAAGTGTTCTAAACTGTTTTTATTTAACAGATTCCTATTTAAGTCTATGGATATATTTGTGGATAAAACCCTTGATAATGTTACCAGCTGCAATGAAATCCAAGCATTAATATGAAAAATTGGTGGGTTATACATTATGGTATGCTAAAGAAGTGTTACACTGGATGTATATTCTAAAGCTAGATAAATTCTCCAACTCCTATGTCTCTGGAGCCCATGTACTAGACATCTTAGTGCATGTGCTCAATAAACTAACATATGAATTAGAGAGTTTAACACACTGTGGAAGTTATCTCCTCTTTATCAGCTCTTTATTACATCTTCATGCAGTGAAATCAATTTTCAGATCACCAGCTGTTATAGACTACAAATCCCATCATCTTCAACCAGCCATTGGCTGGCTAGGGATTATTGTAGTTGTAGTCTCCAACAGCTGTATGTCAGACAATTGCCTAACTCTGCCTTAATGCCTATCCCCTATGGAGAAATTATAACAAGCTGCACCAGTGCTCCCTGGCAGCAAAACATCTTTAACACAGGATATTAGAAAAATGAGCATTATCTCTGTAATTACTTATAAATGAAGTATCTTCCAGTATTGGGTTTACCTTTATTTAATTCAACAAGAAAAGCCCTACAACATATATTTTCATAATTATGGTTTATTGACCCTAATAATAGTAACCCCTAATCCAGTCTTACCTATCTTAACCATGCCTGTAAGAAGAGATCTGTCATGTTTGGGAACCTTCCTGTCTGGATGTACCTGCAAGGACCAAGTTCTATGAAAAAGGCTGGCAAGCAATGCTTGAGAAAGGGAGAGAGTTATCAGTAATCAATTATCAGTGCAGTCTTGATGTGGCCATAGACCAGAATAAAGTTAAGAAGGTTAAGTAGGTCTAGAGATAGACCCACAGTGCAGAGGAAAGAGACAGGATCTGTGGTTTGGCACACAAATCTCAGGAACAGAACAGTAGTCTGGAAGAGCTGATTGTCTGATGCATGGAATTGCAGCAACAATGGCGAGTGTGGGAAAGCCGGTTATCTGGACACAGAATCACAGGAACAAAGGCACAGACTGGGAAAGCTGATTGTCTGGTACATGGAATCACAGGAACAGAAAACTGGAAGTGCTCAAAGTGGAAGTCCTCAAACAAAGACTCTTTCATGAGCAAGGAACTGGTTTCACTGACTGGCTTATATACCTGCTAATCAGGAATCCGCTGACATGCCTGGTCATTCAGGAAAAATGGTATGTTCCAGAAGGCCTTGTGTATGCAGCTGAAGTAGGAACCAGACTGCCACAGAATCCTGCTGACAGAGGCGCCTCAGGCTGGAAAACACTGGTCTTACAGCAAGAAGGCCCTTGGTTAATTTTCAAGGTGAAAACTGGTATGGCTGTGACCTAAGGCAGACAGAGGGACAGGCATGAGGATATATCTGTCTTATCTATATCTGTAAGAAAAATGAATTGTTTGACTGCCAGAGGCGTGAGCAACATATTGAAGTGCCCAGTTCTCAGCCCTCTGGAGCTGAAAGGGTTAACAAGAGGACTCACTTAGGTATATCTATTATCTACAAACCTGCTTGCCATTATCAACATCCTTCTCCCTCCCCCACTTCTCCCTCTTAACTCCTTCATTGCATGAGAGACTTGCAAAGTGTAGTTATTGCCTCAGAGAGAGAGAGAGAGGGATTAAGCCTCCCAAAAAATAAAAAAGAGAGGAGAGTGAAGGGACATATTCATACATGGGAACTTCCAATTGAGGTCTACACGGAGGGGAGTCTTCTGGTGCAGCAGGGGGTGACAATAATAACGTGAATTGTGTCAAAAAGGGGCGGGGCTTAAAGGTGTCCAACAGAAGGCTGGGGAAGGAGGAACACTGGGAGAAACAGCAGAAGTGGGCAGTGTTTCAATAGAAACTCCCCAAATCCAGAGGAATCAGCTTCTGCCCCGGAGACCCAGTAAATCTCTGTCAAAACCGGAGTCTCCGGGGCAAATCCAGAGAGTTCCCAGGTATGGACATATTCTATTTCAACATACTACATAATAATTTGCTAAAACATGTGTAACGACGCAGTCATGCGCAGTAGAGACTGCCCCGCGACCGGCTGACAGTGGCACTGTGGCCCTTGTAACGAGATCTTCAATTAGTCATCAATAATTCGGAAAGCATCATCATCTGACTCTCTTCTTCCCCACTACTTTCATATTTTCGTAGGTTTTTTAAAGTTTGAAAAGCTAATTTTTACTTGTCCCTTCAGAAGATACATAAAACAATCGCATTGCCCACTAGCTAGGCCAGGCTGTCACTGTCACTGCTGTTAATTCTCCCCCACCATTTGTACTTTTTCCCACCTTCCCCCATTCCCATTATGAGTTCCCTGCTAGAACGTTACATTTATTGCAGTGGCTTTGTACTGAAATAAATATATGGGCAGCAGCCCGTTCGAATGACAATAGTTAATATATCCTTTGACAGGCAGTCTGAAGATTGCTGACACTAAAACCACTTACTTTTATTGTTCTGTATCATCGTGCACATCCCTCAATCACCATCATTACCGACAGACAAGGAAGAGAGGAAGATTTAACCCCTTGGACCTCAACATAAGTCTTCACAGTAGGTAAAAGACTCCTCTGGCAGTACAGGAGAGTTTTTATGTTATTTTTTTACATTTAGAAACAGCCTTAACTGCTTGGACTTTAGAGACATCTCCAACGTATTTCTTTGCAATGCAGTGGAGACACATCTCACATCCAGTGGGATAACTAAAGGGTTAAATAGTGTAGTGTTTTTAGTTTCATAACCGTGTTACTTCACAAAAAGAGTATCTGTTAACTGTTGTATTCCGAGTTGCAGTGATTTGCATACAGCAACATGTTTTAAAGGGAAATTACCATGTTTTTCAGAGTCTGTTCCAATGAGCACAGACTTACAAAAAATATCCAGGGCTGCTCTGCACAGTGCAAAATGGCTCCTCTAAGCTGTTTGGAAGGCTCAGAAAAAGGCCCCCTCGGCTGGATCGCAACATGGAAGTTCTGTATTGGACTCCTAGCCTCAAACTCCTGGGATGATGCACAGTCCCCATAGACCTGCTGTGTTGGTCTTTAAAACCTGATACAGCAGGTCTGTAAGTAATTTCTTTGTGCAAGGCAGCAACGATGCAGCAGGGGGAGCATTGAGGGAAGTGTTTTCCCTAAGGTGAGCAGCAGTAAGCAACTCAGTAATTAAAACTGAGCAGGCCTGCATGGTGCATCTGTTATTCCAATGCAGCCCTCCTATTTAACTATTTCAGTACTGGGCTACACACCTGCACTTACCTTATAGAGAACACTGATTGAGGATCTCCTTTCAGAGATGTATTCTGCTCTACTGTTGGCATGTTTGGACTCACAATGCAGTCCTGGCTTAATTAGCAGGTCTGCCAATTTACTTTTTAAAGATATCCCCAATTAAGCAAAGGTATAATAATAATAATGGCTGATACAATTATTCTACACCTGTGATCAAGTAGGGATATCCTAAAAACTGAACTGTTGGCATATCCCAAAAACTACCACTGAGAATCACTGCTATTAAAGCTTTATCACACTACTCTGTTGTAAGCAATGAAATGCCAAGAGTAGGGTGTGATGCTCTGGTACTTGGGCAGCCACTGGTAAATCCTTCCTGCAGCTGAGGTCATGAGTAATAATGCTAGCTGTGAAGTTCGATGACATTTTGGAAATACCAGTGAACAGCAGAGAGCTACTCAAGGTCAGAAACCTAACCAGGTCATAGCCAGGGAGTCCATAGTAGGGGGCATGGAGATAAAAAGCTGTAGTCAATAATTAAAGCCTGGTCAAGCCAGAAATACAAGAAATGGTACCATGGATCCAGCATGAAGTAAGTCAAGCAGACAGGCTGAGGTAAGTAAATGGAGAACACGGGCAACAGGCAGGAACACAACTACAGGAAGGGATTTAAGAATGGGCACTGTCTATGACAAAAAAGCCAGTATTAACCCTTTGAGTGCCATAGGGGTATGGAATGCATTGCTTTGCAATGCATTCTGTACCCCTCTGGCACTCAAAGGGTTAAAACCATGGACAATCATTAAGAAATGATCAGGGGAGGAGATGAAAAAAAATGTACACATGTAAGTGGCCTAACAGGGGCATATCATGACACTACACCCCCTCTCAAAGAGTGGCCTCCAGATGGTCACGTCACCCAGGATGGGCACAATGGAAAGCATGAACAAGTGCTGGTGTGTGAACATTTGAGGCCAGAATCCAAGGTTGTTCTTCTGGATCATAGCCCTTCTAATTGATCAAGTACTGAAAAGCTCCCAGATAAAATGGGAACACAAATGTTTGCGGACTTCGTACTGAGGATGTCCAACAACAAGAATCAAAGTCAGAGGGCAAGCAGTGTGACCAGAGGCATAACTAGAAGCCACCGGGCCCTGGTGCAAGAATTGCCATGGGCCCCCCCGACCACATTGGCCCCCACAACCACATTGGCCACCTCCACATTGCCCCCCAATCTCCAAATTGCCCCTTCCACATTGCCCCACAATCTCCACATTGCCCCTTCATCTCCACATTGCCCCGTCATCTACACAATGCCCCCATCTCCATAATGCCCCCCAATCTCCAAATTGCCCCTTCCACAATGCCCCCTTCATCTCCACATTGCCCCTTCCACAATGCACTTTCATCTCCACAATATCCCTCCCACAATGCCCCCATCTCCACATTGTCCCTTCCACAATACCCCTACCTCCAGTCCCTGGTGGTCTAGCGTCGTGGCTTGACAGATCTGTGCCTCCTTCGGCACAGATCTCTATAACTGGAGCTCCTGCGCGCCGCTCTAGTAATGCAGAGGCAACAGGAGATGTAAATTCCAGGTAGACAGCAAGACCTCTTCCACAGGCTGAATTTCTGACACAGAAAAATAGTATAATAGAAGACATAAGCAGCTGCTTTAAGCTGAGTAGTAGATTGCTTGATGTGCCGGTGAACCATAGAACAATGTTTTAGGAGTTTGTCAAATTTAACGTCAGCAAAAGGAACTCTCATAGCATTGGTAGGAGGTAGCATTCAAGAATGGAACCCAGGGAAAAATGGGGAGCACTTATCCATTAAGCCAGTCTCTGGGCAGAAGGCAAACAATGGAAAGGTACGAAGTGGGTATGTTTGGAGAATCTGTTAACCATCAATAGGTCCACAATAAAATCCATTACCAAGTGAGTCCATGGAAGTTGAGGTACAGGTAAGAACTGTAGCAGACAAGATGGCTTTTCTAAGGAAGACTTATTCCTGGAGCACGTTGTGTAGGTACAAGCATATGCAATAATGTCTGTTCTAATAAAAGGCTACCAGTGATAGTTGCTCTAGGGTCGAATTCCCAGGTCGTAAAATCACCACAATGAAATGAGTGAGTATGAACAAGCAACCGCCCGGTCTCTTATTATAATCCTTTTTGTAGCCCTGTAGGACGATGACCTACCGTGGTGTGGATAGTGCCACCAGAAAGCGAGTTGCAAGAAGTAGGGGTTCTGGTGACTGGTTAGGAGATTCTGTAAAGAGATTATCTGCCTCATAGTTTTTTGAACTTGGCATATAGGTGATCACAAAATGAAAGCAGGTAAAGTACATGGTCCATCTGTCTTGTCTTGGATTCAAATGATGTGTGTTCTGTAGAAATTATGGTTTTTATGTGTCTATAATAGCTTGAAAAGCCAAGGATCAATGGACAGCTTGCAGGGTTATGGGGAGGTTCCTTCCAGGAGGTGACTACTGATACATTGTCAGGATTCATATGACGTTCGGTAGGGAGAATATGTAGCCCAGAAAGGCCTGGTGATATTTCTCAAAGTCACATTTCTTGGCTTTTACTTATAATTTTCTTCCTGTAGGTGATGCAGGACAGAGAATACATAGGTTCAATGTTCTGGAGGCAATTAATACATTTTGATGTCACCCAAGTAAATCAGGGTATGGTACATGATTATATCCCTGAAAATATAATTGACAACATTTTGAAAAATTGCGGGAGCATTACAAAGTATGAAAAGCATTACTTAATATTCATAATGGGCAAATCTAGTATTGAAGTCCAACTTCTATTCATCTCTTTGACAGATTCAAACCCCTCAGATCCAACCTGATGAAAATAGTGGCCCCTTACAAATTTCAAACAGTTCCAGAATGAGATGAAAGATGCATCTATTTCTGATAGTAATTTTATTCAGACGCCTGTCATCCACACAAGATCTCATGGTACCATCCTTCTTGGTGATAAAAAAGCAATGGAGAATGAAGGTCAGATTAATTAATTGTAATCAGTTAAAGCTTGCCTCTGGTTTGGACAGGAGAAAGCTTTTTTCTTTAGGAAGCATAGTGCCAGGAACTAAATAAATGGAACAATAATAAGCGTGCTGAGGTTGCAGTTTATTTTTTTAGAGAATATATAGAGAAAGTCCCAGTAAACTTCAGGTACTTTGGATTTGAGAGAAATATTGGTCTGGATAGCAGCCATGAGTGTCACTCCTTTGGACGTGCAATCAATAAGACAGGTAGAATTCAAAATGACTGTCCAGATTTCCAATCAATGGTTGGGGTATGCAGGCGAAGTCAGGGTAACCACAAAATCACAGGCGCCTTGGATGATTCCATGTTATTAATTTGAATGTCTTCAGAGTGAAGCACATCAGTGAGGAGCTTGAAGCTGTGTTTCTCATATGAAAGTAATCCTATACCTAAGAGTTTACCATCCATGGTAGACACCAAGAGGGGAGTAGCCTTACCCCTCATATGAATACCCTGGATAGAAGCAATGGCTACATCCAAAAGAGTCCAGCTGAACCAGAATCTAGGAATACTTGAGACTGATCTAGCTTACAGGATAACTGAAATGGCTTGGAGAGTCAAATAGGAATGGTAGAGAGGGTAGGAATTTGGCTCAAGGAGGTGTCTCCCTTACTCCTCAAGCTTTGGTGTTTCCCAGTTTTATCTGGCATTGCCACAATAGATGTCCTTTCTGTCTACAGGCAGACCCAAAGTATGGCACCTTCCCTTTTTTACATCTGAGAGCTGAGTAACCTTTCTATGGTTTCCCACTGAGGATGCCATTGATGGAAAACAGTAGCTGGTGCACCTTTGTGTTATCTCTGATACCTATCTTTTTCTTGCTGATGCTCCTGCATCCAATGATGTAAGACTAGGCAGATGGTGATAAAGGCTTCCAGATCCCCTGGGATCCCCTGGCATGTAAAAGGCCCCTATGGAACATGATGGTTAGTGCTCCCATGTTCCAGTCAGTTTTATGATAATGTATGAAATGCTTACATATTGGACCAAGCTCCAATTCCCTTAGTGGAGTGCCCTCAAGGCAGCCTCTGCAGCAGCTCCTCTCCCGGGAATGTCAAAGACTGAACAGAAAGCAGCAGTAAATGCATCTGAGTTTTCTAGAAGTGGTGAACCTTTCTCCACCAAGGGAGATGTCCAAGTCAAAACTTCTTTTTCTTAGAAACAAGAAAAGATTGAGGCAAAGTCTGGAAGTGCAATAAACACTGATTTTGGAACCCCCTATATTTGGTGGATGTCCAGAATACTATGGAATATTGGGTGGTTTATACAAACATGAAATAGTAGATTCTGACTTCCTGAGGAAGGGGAAACTGGGTTAGGCTTGGGAGAGGTTGGTAATCCTGATGAGGATTGTAGCATATTGAACACCCTGTTCTGCTTATGATCAAGACTTTGTAAATGTGAAGCATGCAAAGTCAACACATTTTCTTGCTGTTCTTGTCAGGACAACAATGGGACAGGCCTACTGGATTCATACTGGCCTATTCTTACTGTCGGGAACAGGTAGTCAGTACATCAAATGAGGCTTGAGAGTGGAGAATAGGATTTGATGCTCGGGTACTTGGGCAGCTACTGGTATATCCTTGGTATAGCCTAGGCTTTGAGTAAAGGTGCTGTCCACAAAGACTGAGGACATGATGGAAATACCAGTGATCCATGTAATGGTAGAAATGACTATCCCCTGAGTGAACTTATTGGATCTTAAGTAGAGATTCTGAGAATGAAAGACATCTGAAACAACAGGAGATGGAGACGATGAAGATGCATCTCACTATCAGGTAAGAAAACAATAAGATAGCACAGGTAAGCAGGATATCAGATAGCAGGAACAGCAGTCTAGGGTAGACCAAATTGAGGCAGAACTGGATCCCAGGCTGTCTCTACGCAGGATCTGCTGGTGGGGTAGACTATGCAAAGGTTGAACTGGAGTACATAGGCTGTCTCTTTAACCCATTGAGTGCTGGAGAGGTATCCAACCCATTGCAACACAATGTTTTGGATACCGCCCTGACACTAAAAGGTTTAAGCAAGAATTTCTGGCTGGAGTAGACCACACTGAGGCAAAACAGGAGTACAGAGGCTGTCTTTGTAATACAGAACCTCTTGCTGGGATAGACCATGCAGAGGCAGAACAGGAACAACTGTCTGGGGTAGACCCCTGAAGCAGATTGGAGGACAGAAACTGTCTCTTTAAACTGCTGGCTGGGGTAGACCATGTTGAGACATCATTAGATTAGAGAGGCAGGAACAGCAGGCTGGGGTACATCATGCCTAGGCAGAACTGGAGTACCAAGGCTGTCTCTAAGCAGGAACTGCTGGCTATAGTAGACCATGCCGAGACAGAACTGGAGTACAGAGGCAGAACAGAAGTACAGAGGCTGTCTTTTTAAGCAGGAACTATTGGTTGTGGTGGACCATGCTTAGGCAGAAAAGGAGTACAGAGGCATTCTCAAAAAATCAGGTAGCACAATTGCAGCTGCAGATGAGGGATATGCAAAGAACAACTAAGTTGCTGAGGTTGTGTTACAGCTGGCAAGCAAAGCCAGGAGTCAGACGGTATAGTTAATAGAACCTTTATTATGAGAATAATGACAGTAATGCAATATATAAATACACAGTGGGTGATTGAAATGGCAAGAACTGTATCAGAAATAGCAGTCTCCCAATCTCTGCACCACACTGTCTGAGACTAGGCATCAGCCCACTGGAGTCACATGGTAAGGTAACGCCCATGAGATACTGACTCAGCCTGCAGTCAGTAGGTAGGAGTCTGCTAGAGCCCCAGGTCAGTACTAGGAAGGATGTCTGAATAACGAACCAACAAACTGGGCGAAAAGACAGAGACTTCTAGTAAGCACCAAAATCATACACGGAGCAGGTAGTCAGCCAGAGCCACAGGTTTGCACCAGAAAGGATATCCACTGAAGTGATGGAATGCTGGATACGCAGTGGATAGAGCCCCAGGTCAACATCAGAGAAGGTAGTCGGACAAGCCTACGTCATACACACAGCGGGTAGTCAGCCAGAGCCATAGGTTTGCACCAGGTAGGATATCCACTGGAGCATATGTATGCTGGATGCGCAGTGGATAGAGGCACAGTTCAACACCAGAGTGGGTAGTCAGACAAGCATAGGTCATACACGGAGCTGGTAGTCAGCCAGAGCCACAGGTTTGCACCAGAAAGGATATCTGAGCCAAATCGGAACACCAGGTAGAATAGTCAGACACAGCCACAGGTCAACACCAGAATGGATGGACAGACAAGGCAGATCATACACAGGAATCAGAAATACCAGAAAATGAACTGCTCAGAACAACAACGTAAGGGTGACTGAGTCAGGACTCAGTCTGCCCTTTAAACCCCTTAACAGGAAGTAGGTAGGAGGAGCGGCTAGAGGGAGGAAGTAGGTAGGTGGAGACTACAGGAAACAAACACACATAAAACAGAGGCCTGCAGCATGCTTGAAGCCTCTTGCCTGCAGATGATGGGTGGAAAGACGCCGAGCGTCGCTGAAGCTGCGGTGCTGTAAACAAACTGGAAGACAGTAAAGTGATACTTGAGGTAAGAAAATTAGCCGGGTCATAGATAGGAAGTCCATGGCAGAGTGAAGTGAGATAGAGAGCCATAGTCAATAAAGAAAGCTGGATGAAGCCCGAGACACAAGAAGTGGAACCAGGTAACCGATGAGAAGGAAAGTCAGGCAGGCAGGTTGAGATCAGAAAACAGAGAACACTAGCAACCGACAGGTACACTACTACTACTACTACTACTACTGGAAGGGCTTGAAGAATGGACACCTTCTACAAGAAAAAAACAGTATAAAAACCATGGACAACCAATGATGAATGAGTGGTGTGGAGGTAAGAAATAGGCAGACATGGAAGCAGCCCAACAGGTGCACATCATGATAGCCAATTATTACACAGATTCATTAAAGGGATAGTAACGCAATATGTAAAAGATATATATTTCAGAGTATAACAGGGGTATTCCCACTGCTGAGATTTGGTTTCTTCAAATGTTATTGCAGCTCAGATTTGAAGTTTTTTAGGTGCAGCATCTCAATGACCAGAAATGTAACAGTTGTGCTGTTGCTACACAATCCTATGGAGATTTATGGTTAGCTGACCAGAGCTATGCATAGGGTGATGTAGCAACGGGTCTGGTCTAGTCTGAGCTGCAATAACTTTTAATAAAACACCTTTTAGCAGCAGGAGTACCCTTGTTTTACTTGGGAGGATATATATATATATATATATATATATATATATATATATATATATATATTTTATATGCAGTGGTGTAACTATAGGAGTCATACCTGCTACTGGGCCCGTCAGTCCAGGAGCCCGGCCGGGAGGTAGGAAATGGGGGCATTGTGGAAATTGAGGAGCATTGTGGAGCAATGTGGAGGGGGCCAATGTGGTTGAAGGGGGGCCCATGGCACTTCTTGCATCAGGGCCCGGAGGCTTCTAGTTATGCCTCTGTTTACATGTTATGTGTTACTAGCCCTTTAATTAAATCACTGAGCCTCTGATTAAGTTACTTGTACACAGGCATGGAAATCCTAAAAATATGGCCTGTTAAGCCACCCAGAGGAGAAGGTTAGGAATGTAGAATATCAGGATAAAATTTACTTATGTTTAATTGACGAGATCCTGAAAATGTGTAGTGCTGGGGGAGAGGTTGATGACAGGTCTGGGAGCCGCAGCTCTAGTGCATACACCAAATTGTAGGGGCAGGTATTGGAGGATAACACCAGCTGTGCTGCTCTAAATGATTCATTACTATGATTCATGTACATTACTCCCATTAACTCTAATATTTTTAATATTGCTGTCACATACACTTCTATGAAAAGCTCACAAATAAAAGCCATCACTTTTCCATTCAGATGACAATTTTGGCTCAAAGATTGCCATTCCATTGTATGTACAATAGCATCTCTATTGACATGTTGAGAACATCATTAGGGCTTAAGGGTGTCAGCTGTTTTTTATGTTGTAGGGTTGTTATAAGGTTAGGCAAAGGGTTATAAGCCAGCAATGACAACTGGCTGACTGTGCACCAAATTGTCTTTATATGCTGTCACTTTTCATTCCCATCTACCTTACTGGCTGTAAACAGAAAGCAATGTAGAGCTGTCAAGTCATCTGAGCAAAGGATTGGTGTAAGGGGTTAATGTATTTATTTCAGCTGCTAATTTCTATGTGGTGCATTACCTATAAGGAGATACTTAGGAACAAAAGCACAAATAAAAAGATGAGCAATTCTGGGGCAAGACAAGTGAACCATAGGACAGAAATTAAAAAAAAATAATTCTATTAAAAGGGATTAAAAGTTATAATCAATTGCGCACAGTCCTCCATGTTTATGCACAAAACATAAAATTCTATGATACATAGGGGAGTTGCTAGTTCTGAAAAGACCCAGGGCTTGGTTCCATCTATTGCATTATTAATGAGCTTTGCAATCCTGCAGTGATCAGTTGCAAATGGAGCCTGGCTGGTGGCTGGTTCAGCCAAATATTATTGGCTGATGTCCAAGTGGTTTGACCATACATTGGGGTTGCAAAGAGCATCACAACATTCAATATTTCTCATGTGAAAGATCTCTTGTTGGTTACAAAGGCTGCCATTCAGGTAAGCCATGTTGCATCTTTGTTGCATTGCTGCAATATTTGCCAGTGTGAAAAACACTATATTCCAGCAGCATACCTTTAACCATGAACGATATAACCAAAGAAACATCTCTATATTGGTGTTACCTCTGTGAAAAGGGCCTAATTTCATATTTATATGGGAGATCATTAATGCATGCTCCTGCCAGAAAACACTAATTATTTATATGGATTTTGCCCATGCATCATGGTCCAATCAGTCTTGGATGTCCTGTCCACAGTGATGGACATGACTGTTGCTGGCAGGACTCCTGGACCCCAAATTCTGCCCATGCAGTACTAACATCTTCCATGGACTCATGCATTCTGGCTGCGTCCGTTAAAAAAAAAAAAAAAAAAAAAAAAAAAAAAAAAAAAGAATATACTTCCAATGGGCAGCATTTGACACCCAGGAAAAAAAGAAGTCCAACTCTGTGGTCATGGCTTCTTGTATACTTAAACCAAGACTCCAAGGCAAAATTCATAGTGGCAATTAGATGTTTCTGGCCGTAGCAGAGCAAGTGGTGAGTTCTTATTAGTATATGTTAGTGTTCCATTAAAGACTCTGTCACCAATAGCAACCTGCATGATGATACATTTGTTAGTATGCATCATTGTATAAGACTAGGTTTGATTACATAGCCTCTTTTGTATGCCACATGCACATTTCTCTTCTCTCTTGCCTCTCTCATTTTCTCTCTATTTCCCCCAAGGTGAGAGGAAACATTATCTTCATTATACACAACTGTTACGCTTCCCAGATCAAATTATACTTTTGCTTTACAGACGATGTATTGATAGTGTGGGACGCTGGTGACGTTACTACTTTTGAAAGGTTTATGGGTTATCTTATCTCAAACAGTGCCATTATGAAACACAGACGAGAAACAGCGAATCTGTGCTACTTCATAGTGAAGATAAATTGGTTCCCATAGCTTAACCTTTTGAATGCCAGACGGGTATGCAATACATTGCTTTGCAATCTGTTGAGTACCCTTCTGGCAATCAAAGGGTTAATTATCCATAATATTGTCCCCATCAATGTGAACTGCATGGACAGATGACATCAGAACTTCACTGATTTCTGTCCTCTCCATTGAAGCCCATTGTTTGTGGATTTGTCAATAGTTATATCACTTAATTTCTCAGAAGTGCTTGGTGGCCCTTATTCATAAAAGATATGCAGTTCTGGAGCAAACTAGCTGTACCATAGGTTTGAAATGAAAATTCACAAATTCCCAGTAATTTAAATAGGTATTTAAGCCCTTGCGTGTTAGAGAGGTGTCTGGTTAATTCAAGTTGTTAAAGCGGAACTACCACCCGACACAATCTTTACCTTCACTAAGTCCCCATCTGGCGACTAGTTGCTTAGTAGCGCTAGTCACCAGAATAATTACCTTATTTAATAGATTTCTGCTCTCTTCCCCAGCTGACAGGCAGGGCGGAGCGCGGACATCTTGCCATTGTGACGTCCGTGCGCCTGCGCTGTCAGTCCCAGCTGGGTCTAGGAGGCGTTGCTAGGAGCCATTTGGCTCCGACTGGGACTGACAGAGCAGGCGCGCAGACGTCACAATGGCAAGATGTCCTCACTCTGTCCTGCCTGTCAGCCGGGAAAGAGAGCAGAAATCTATTAAATAAAGTAATTATTCTGGCGACTAGCGCTGCTAAGCAGCTAGTCACCAGATGGGGACTTAGTGAAGGTAAAGATTGTGTCGGGTGGTAGTTCTGCTTTAAAAATCCAGTTTAAAGGAGCAGTCAACATTTTTATGAAAACCTATATGTTTAGATCTTTTCCTGCTGAGTAAAACAAGGACACTCTCACCGCTGTCAGTTGTTTTATTCAAAACTAGCGCAAAAGCCTGTGTACATGGTCCAAAGTGCGCAGGTTTACTACCGCAGAACTACACCTCCCAGCATTCTGTCCATGACTGCAATGGACGTCTACGTTCAGGCAGTCTCTACTGCACATGGCCTGCATTTGGGCAGTTTCTACTGCACATGACTGCATCGGACAAACATACATCTGGCCTTTTATATTATAGGATGTATATCTGTTCAAATAACCAGGAAGTGAATTTACTGTACATTTACTTCCTGATATTTCTGAAGGGAAGTGACTCAGCAGTTTCTAACACATTCTGTGGACAACTGTATGTCACTGACCTTCCTCTACATTGCATGCAGTCAGGGCTGGATTTCCCAATAGGCAGAGTAAGTAGGAAACTGAATATAGCTCCACATTTTGAAGGGCATCTCAGCTGTCCTTGCCACATCCACCTTCTGAGTTGTTGGTGTGGACAGATCAATATCGGTGTCCCTGCACCAGTTTTTAACCCCTTCAGGCTATTATTTAACTCCATGGATGCTAGGGAGATCTCCAATCCAATTTTATCATTATTGCTTATTACAGGTTTAAGGTATTTTTTATGCCGGGAAACAGTGGATGGGACTAGGGATGGGGTCATGTGTGGTTATAGGTGGAGCTAAAGGCAGCTAGAGTGCCTTGCCTAGGATTTCCTGGGATAATTCTGGCCCTGAATGAAGTTGCACTGAGGCCCAGATTCAAGTGGTCTCCATCTATCCTAGTGTCCAATATGTTGTAGTTATGCCTCTGTGACATTATCTTTCTGGTAGAGGGCCCAAAAATATTTGTACTGGGACAATTTCATGACTAGTTACACCACCTGTTTATTCTAAATTTAGATACATTGTGCTGGTAAAATAAATGTTTTTGGGGGTAGTAGCAATTATTTTAGGTTCTAAGTTTAGTGGACATGCATTTTAAATAGGTATTACTTCTCACATAATTATGACATGAAACGTCCATTTTTTAAAAGGATACATTTGCCCTTGAGATTTGGATAAAATAATTTTTAGAATATCAATACCTTATCTGTGTATATATTTTGCTGGTTTCCATGTGTTCCATCATGTAAATAAAATAATTGGAACAGCAGAAATGCTATCTCCTATTCTATTCATCTGTGTGCAACCAGTTGTACAGGTATTATGGGTTGGAAGTCGTTCTACGCCTATGGTTGCTATGTCTATTGTTCTGTATTCTTAGAATAATACAATTATTTCATTGTCGGCAAAATAGTTTCATGGTAAAGTATATAAAATGATTTGCATGCCAGAGAGGCCAATGACGCATTTGTATAGACGTACTAACTGGAGGTGCAGGGTGTATGAGCACTTATCTTGTAGCACGCAAAGAGGCTGATGCACTAAGGTGAAATGGAGTAATTCTAAGGCAAACCAAGGGCACCATTGGGGGGTTTGCATTGATTTGGGACACTGAAACTATTGAATGGAAATTAGATCTCCAACGCACTGGAAACCCAATTTAGAGCCATGAGAGTTTCGAGAATTTTTGTTACTCCCCTATGGTGTAATTGGTTTGCTCCACAATTGTTCAGTTTTCTTTTAAGGATAAATACCTAAGGGACTTTTGGGTAAAAGAAATTAGGAACAAATCTGAGGCAAACGAGCTGCAACAAATGAAGATTCCCATTAAGTTAAATGGGTTTTTAACCCTTTGAGTGCAATGTGTTGGATACTTTATATTATTATACACACCATTTGCTTGTGTAATATTTGCTTCTCACTGTACATTGTAATACTTGCAGTAGATTGGTGGAGTAGCTGAGTAGCTTTAGAATGCAAGCGTTCAAGTTCACTTAGGTCTCTTCATCAAGCATGTTATAGAATGAAAGCTCAGAGACCTAGGTTGTCTTAAAGGAGCAGTAACCTTTTTAATAAAAAAATATATTGTACGGACTTTCCTGTTGAGTAAAATAAGGGTACTCCCACTGCAGAGAGATGCATATTTCTAAAGATATTACAGTTAAACCCATGTTTTTTCCACATTAGCAGTGCCCTCTAATGGTCAAATTCCATTTAGTTATCCTGTTACATTCTAATGGAGAGGAAAGTCAGTGACATACAGTTCTCCATAGAATGTAATAGAAACTGCCTGTCACTTCCTGTCAGTTAGAACTATCAGGAATTAAACACAGTAAAATCACTTCTTGATTATTTGAACTGCTATAACCTTTGAATAAAACAACTGCTAGCAGTGAGAGTGACCTTGTTTTAGTCATCAGAAAAAGCTCTATAAGATATAGGTTTTCTTAAAAAAGTTTACTGCTCCTTGAAAAGCTTGTACTCTAAAGCTACTCAGTTAACTAATAAAGGTATCACTTTTACTGTCTCCTGCATTTTTTCCATTGCTATCACGGTACAACTTTTTAGCTGCATAATAATACTTGACATTGAATTGAATTCTGCTAGCTATTAACCTTTTGAGTGACAGAGGAGTGTCCAACACATTTTGCAAAGCACTCCCTTGGCACTCAGAGGGTTAAAGAATACGCCCTTGGAAACTTGAGAAGTCTCCATAGAGATATCTCTAGCATACAAGGAGTTAATAAAAATGAGAATGAAGACTTAGAACATTTGCATATATTTACTCTATTTTCCAAATCATTTTTACTGAAGCAAAATTTGGGAGATAGTGCCAACAACTGACTCTGCGGTAAAATGTTTTACTTGTTGGCATTTTCTGTTATATTTCCACTAAGCTCCTTGCTATTGTTGCAAAAGGCTTAAAGGAGAAGTAAAATTTTAAAGAAAAAAGAAATGTTATAATGCTTTTCTGGAGGAATAAAACAAGGGTTCTTGCACTGCTGGCAGATTTTTCATTCTAAACTTATTATGGCTCAAACTTTTTCCCTAGAGTGCATCATAAGGGAAAAAATGCCCTTTTGACAGCAGCTGGTAGTGACGTAACTATAGGAGTCGCACCTGCAAACGGGCCTGTCACTCCAGGGGCCCAGCCTCCCCCTGCGACCCCCTCGCCTGACGCCCGCAATTAAGAAATGCAGAGCGCTGGGGCTCTGCATTACGAGAGTGCCGGTCTGCCAGAGGGAGATCAGTATTCCCTCCGGCAGACCGGCACTCTCTTAATGCAGAGCACTGGGACATGACATAATCTCCCAGCGCTCTGCATTACTAAAGAGGACACTACAGAAATAGACACAGACCTGTCCTCTGCCACTGGACCCCCAGGGAGGTAGGAGATTTAGGGGCAATGTGGAAGTGGCATTGTGGAAATTGAGGGGAATTGTAGAAGGGGCAGTGTGGAGATGGGGGCAATGTGAAAGGGGCAATGTGGAGATGGGGGCATTATGGAAGGGGCAATGTGGAGATTGAGGGGCAATGTGGAGATTGAGGGGCATTGTGGAGATTGAGGGGCATTGTGGAAGGGGCAATGTGGAGATTGAGGGGCAATGAGGAGATAGGGGGCAATGTGGAGGTGGCCAATGTGGTCAGGGGGGCCCATGGCAATTCTTGCACCAGGGCCCCGTGGCTTCTAGTTACGCCTCTGGCAGCTGGACATGTTGCTAACAGCTTGATTTAAAAAAAATATATGTTTGAGTTATAATTCTGAATTAAAAAATCTCCCAGATTGGAAGCAGTTTTGCTTTACATAGTAGGGATTTCACTACAACACATTTCTCAAAAAGTGTACTGCCTCCTTATTTCTCAGAATGCAAAATATTGGATAAAAACACTGACAAATTGGAAGACTCGGGATAACTTTACAAATCTGAACTCTTTGAATGCTGGATATGTCTCTAATGCAACCTTGGGGGAGATGCAATAAGGTCTGATAAAGAGGTGATAAAGCGGATTACTTCACCAGTGATATCACTTCTCCAAGTCCTATGTTATTCTATGGAGTCAGAGATCTAAGTGCATAGGCTCCATAAAATAACTGAGGAGGAGATTTATAAAAGTGAAGTTAATGGAAAAGAGGCGTTAAAATGGCTATAAGAATGTAGCTGGTAGATATAAAAGTATTGAGGAGAGTTTAGGAGAACAAAATGCAGTGTAGTATGTTTTTTTTATAAAATGGAGTAAGAAAGTTTGTAAAAAGTGGCTTAGTGAATTTCTAAAGAAATGTTGCTAATTGCGACAATTTAGCGACAGAATTTTCCCCAAATATTTAAGGCCTGTCTGACCTGTTCTTATTCTTTACTGTCACCATATTTATAAATGTAACTAGAATACTTTATAAACACCAATACTCAACACTCATAATAAGGTATAAGGACATTTTAAGGATACGTTTACAAAAACGAACACAAACACTTTTTATAAATCTTCCCTATAGGAACTAAAGAAGTGATATCAATGTAGAAGTCATCTCCGCTTAATCATCTCTTTATCATGCCTTAGTGCAGTGTTTCTCAACTCCTGTCCTCAGGCCCCACTAACAGGCCAGGATTTTATGATTTCCTTGTTAGAGCACAGGAGAGTTAATCAATGTGAATGAGCCTCTGATCACCACACCTGTGCTCTAGCAGAGAAATCCCTAAGTCCTGGCCTGTTAGTGGGTCCTGAGAACAGGAGTTGAGAACCACTGCCTTAGTGCATAACCCCCTAATGCTATTCCAGTCTTAGTTAGGCAAATGAGGAACAGATTCCACACTGCAGCAAGGATTCTGTTGAGTGCAGCAAGCTGAGAAAGGCTCTGGCAACCATAAGATAGCCTGTGATTGGGTTGGGTATGGAAAGGATCAACAGCTGGAATGTGTGCATCAGCTAAAATGGACATACTGCTTCCACTCATGAGTAGCTGTGTGTAATAGACATAAAGCAGCCTTGTTGTCTGAGCTCATGTCACAGATTGTTTTAGTTTATCTTTTCTGTGTCCCCTGTCTGGGTGCATCCCTCTAACCCACCTCACATCCATAAACATGGAAACCCTGTTGGCATCAGTCTGTCAGGAGGTGCAAGCTAATGGGTGCAAATGACTTAACCCTTTGAGTGCCAGAGGGGTACGCAACACATTGCTTTGCAATGCATTACGTACCCCCGGCACTCAAAGAGTTAATGAAGTTCTGGCAAGGAGGCAGCAAGTTGGGTCACAAAGTAGGTGGAACAGTGGATGGCCCTTTGGGCTGTCTCAGGCCTGCCCTCTAGAGAGACTAAGCCTGTGTGCAAAAGGAGGAGGAGCTGTAGGCTAGCAATGAGGACCTCTTCTTCTTCAGAGTTGTAGCAGTGGCTGGTTAAGGAAGGATGTGGTAGAAGACAGAACAAAGGCCTTGGCACTTCCACCCTCAGCACGGGCAGCCAGATGGGTGTTCTACTGATGAACTGCCTGTGTTGCCAACCATGGGGGATGTTCCAGCTCACTCTTCTTCTACTTACAGCACCATAACTTTGGTTTTCCAGGTGAGGATTCCTGCCCCTGGATGGATGTGATTTTTGAGTCCTTCTTTTTATTCACCTAATGCAGCTTTGAGCGCTACTTACTGGGTATGGTGTGGCTGGAGTGGGATCTTCGCTTCCAACTTCTGCAGCTGTGGATTTGGGGAAACTTCTTGGAAGTGCTGGCCTTTGAGGTCAGCTCTCTACTTGGAGGGTCTTTGCTTCAGACTTATACTTCAGGGGCTCTGGGGGGGCTGTCCGTGGAATATCTGGCAGTCACACTACACATTCTTCACCGAAGGCAGGAAACACCTCTTTCTGTGATTGAGTGCCTCTGGGTGCTATGATTTCTGCTCACAGGTCCAGTGTAGAAGGTGGGTCATCTGGTTTGGTGGTCACATCACCTCATGCTTCAAGCATGGCTGTTATTACTCATACCACTTCACTTCTCTTTTGCAGGATCCATTCCTTACTGTAACCACTGCTGCTCCTTGGCAGTGAGTAGTGGTACTGAGCCAGTGGACCAGCAGGAAGCCAGCAGACCACTTAGTGCAGGAAATGGCATTCTTGCCTTCTGGACTTACAAGCAAAGGTCATCGCTTGGGTCTTTCTGGGGTTGGGGTTAGTCATGTGGTGGGGTCTTCACGCTTTACCAGTTGGGATGAAGTCTCTGTTGGATGCGTTGTGGGGTGGGTCTATTGAGGATGTTCCACTGGATGAGCAAGCTGCTAGGTCCTGGTGTGTTGGGCTGGGAGCTGTTGGGGTGGTCTCTGGAGTAGGTCTGGTGTTTTGCTCAGGAGGGGTGGGTTTTCTGATGATCACATGTTGCCTGTCAGGGGTGTTTCCTATCTGGTTTGGGGTTCTGTAGGTTTGTTGCTGGCCATTGCTTTGCTATTTTCCATGCTTCAGTGTAGCTTGTGGATGTGCAGAGTTGAGGAGGTTGCACATGGGGAGCATAACTTTTCCACAATTTTTCTTTTTCCTATGGCTTGGATTGGGGCTGGTGCAGCTTTGGAAGTTGCTGGTGGTGTTGGTGGATCAATGGTTTTGTTGGCTTTGCAACGTGTGGCTCCAGCAATGGATTTCTCCCTAGATGTTGGAATTGCCAGGGGTTCATGATGCAGCTTATGGGGCTGCCTACCTTTCCTGGGCTGGCCCTTTGGATTTTCATGTAATGGTTGTGGGTAAAAAAAGATTTGGAGTGTATAGACATAGAGTCACTCTTCACTCTGGATGAGAGTGCCCTTGAAAAGAAGAAGAATGGGAAGAAGGAGAAGAAGGAGCAAAAATGTTACTGGATGATTCCTAAAGTATTCTGGAATTGAATCAGGGCATTTTCTATTCATGCCGGTATAACTGGGGAGCATTTTCTGCAGTGGTGTTCATCTTTGTTTTGCTACCAGGACGTGATCTGGAATACCAGCCTGGTATATGGTGGTCTTTCCTAGATGCACTATGATGAGCAGTTCAGGCAACATATGGCAGTTCATCTTGGTCTTGGTCTTGGAACTAATGGATGTAGGGTTGTGTTTATCCATCATGACCCACCCAGATTCTTTTCAGACAGCCCTGGCTTCCTTTCAGGACAGCAACAGGGTGCTGGGGCTCAGAGCGGTGCATCCTTACGGTCAGAAGTGTGGCTGTTTCTGGCAATTTAATACCAGTTTCTGCATTTGGGGTGCCAAATGACATTTTCAGCATGAGTGTGCAGAATGCAGCAGATACCATTCCTTGTCTAAACTCCTTTTCTCAATGTCTACTGCTCGAGTCCATTTTTAATTAGTTTTTGTGTTCCATTTAGGAAGAGTCCTGTGGGGCAGTTGATGGGTAATCTTAAATCTGTTGCCAAATTCCTGGAGGTGTTGGCTGAGAAACTGGCCAAGATGTCGTCTTTGGTCAGGATGGCTGGTCATTTTGTGGAACCTCCTCTTTCAGGTTTGCTGGTCTCTACTTTGGGGGTAGTGCCCAAAAAAGAAACCTGGGAAGTTTCACCTCATTCATCTTTTATCCTAGTCCTTTGTGGGTTCAGTGAATGATGGTACTAATAGGGCCCTGTGTATGGTTCCCTAAGTGTCTTTTAACAGAGCTATTCATTTGGTATCTGAAGCGGGTCTGGGGGCTTAGATGGTGAAGGCTGATATTGAATTGTTTTTTTACCTGTTGCCTATTCATCTAGAATGCTGCCATCTGTTGGGTTGCAGTTTCAAGGAGCGCTACTACTAGATCTTGTGTTTACTTCAATGGGTCACTAGAGAATTCAGCGTGCCTCTCTCTCCAGAAAAAACACAGGGCCTGACTTTGTGTCTCAGTTTCCTAGGCATCGAGATTGTCTCAGTGACCATGGAGTGTTGTTTGCCTGCAGACAAGTTGGACGACCTGAAGCAGTGTATGAGCTCTTGTTGTGTGGCCAAGAAGGTATTGTTGCTTTAAATGCAGTCCCTCATTTGGAAGTTTAGTTTTGCAAATGATATCATGCCTATGAAGACTGTTTTCAGTTGATGCTTGGGAGTACATCTGGGCTGCAGATATCACAGTATTATGCAGTGTCAATAAACATCTGCAATAGCCAATTAGCATAGATGTACAAGATGAGACTATATCTCCTCCACTCTATACATTATTGGCAAAACCTCACCTAGAATATATAGAGACATTTTGGGCACCATTTCTTAAAATGTATTTTAATGAACAGGACAAAGGACAGAAATATATGTTTTGCTACACCCCTGAAGGTTAGAGGACAGGAGCGTTTGATTCTATCAGAGGTAAGGATTTCTTTAGATTAAGGCAGCAGGATGTGGAATTCATTGACTCAGAGACTGTCTGTAGACACTGTAGATATGTTTAAAAAGTACTGGATAAGAACAATATACTGTAGGAAATTATACTTTGTTTTCAATGCAGATAGAATGTAAGTTTGGAGAAAAATCTTACTGGTTCTTTGGCAACAAGCTGGATTTTTGTACCCACTCAAAGCAAACTTTGAAATATCATTTGATGCAATTGAACCTTTTCTTTGCAAAGAATATAGATGTTTTATGCCTGATTTGCTAAAAGGTTACCTTGATACATATGCCTGTTGTATCTATATATCTATATATGTCTGTTTGTATGTATTTTGCTCTACCAATACTCTTCAATTACTTTTTTTGTCAATGTATCTGAATTTCTATCCTGCATTTGTATACCTTCACCCTTGAGGTTTAGTTAAAACAACCTTGTTTTACAAATATCAATATCTTAAATGAAGATGTGATTGTTTCTTTTTTGTAATCTATCTTCATTCCATCATCAAAGTACATGAATAGAACACAGGAACATTGCCTCCCATTCTAATTTTTAGTGTAGAATAAGATGTACATGTACTATGGGTTGGAAGATGTTTTTACTCCTGTAGTATATGCTAAATAAGAAATGTCTTATGTTGTCAGAAAAATAATTTCAAAATAAAGAACATTGACCTCTAGTGGCAGGTCAATAATGTATTGCAATGTTGATCTCTGTTGCCTGCAAAAGGGTTAAAGAAAAATTATCACAAAAAATGAATAGTGGATTTAAATTACAGCCCATTACTATTAAGTGTTGTTCAATTCGTGATTGAAATAGCTGATTAGAAAAACTTTATATTGTAGGATGTTGAAAAACATCTACTTTACAATTGACAGGACGTAAGACCATCCACCTGTTGAGGACTACAACACCCCATCTTCTGTGGCCAGCTGGTGTGTCCAAAACGCAAATTTTTTTTTAATAATGCATTACATGTGAGAGTTTGAGTCCTTGACTATAACTCTCCATTGTAAGGGATAGGAATATCCCCACCTGGTGACAACAGTAAAGAATTGCAGTTTGATGAAAACATTTCAGATGTTCAGATATGTAATAACCTTTGCATTAATAATCTCCCAGCACTGGGAGTACCATTATTTTACTGAGCAGAAAAATAATAAATATATATTTTCATTTAAAAAATGTACTGTTCCTTTCAAGGCTACTCATAACACAAGTTAAGATTATGTGGGATTTCTGAGCAATATTCCTTTGTAATTCTCACCTGAGGCTGTTGACGCTTTAAAATGTGAATGCCTTTGTTAGTACAAGGCTTCAGATTTGGTCCGTTTCGAGTTATGAAGGTCGGCAACTGTTTAGGAGAACCGAACTGACCTACTTGTGAGAGGCGGAACCATTCATGGGCTGATGGGAGAATTAGCCAGAAAACCAGGCTTGTTTATTAACCCCTTAGATGCTAGATATGTTGCCAACACATTGGCATCCAAAGAGTTAAATGAAGCCTGAAAACCTTATTCACATATTTATATTGTTCATCTTATTTTTTTTCTGTTGAGAGATAATTGTGTGAAATGTTATTACAGCAATAATGTGCACTACTTTGAGAGTTTAACACTTTGAGTGCCAAAAAGGCATCCAGTGCATTGCAATGCACTAGATTCCTCTATGGCGCTCAAAGGGCTAAGTTTACTGCCAGAGAAGAGATTAATGTCACAGACATAAGCTTCCATAGATGGATGCCTCAACAGCGCCACCAAGTAGCATAACTCATGCTATAAGAATGTAAGTTAGCTTTGTAATAACTTTAAAAGGGAAATCTCTCAGTATTGGAAATATCCTTGCTTTAATCAGTGTGAACCCCACCCCCCCCCACAACAAACATAGGCCAGATTTAGGTTGCTTTGATAATATCAACTTTCTCCATAGACTTCTATGGGGATTTGTTAAATAAAAATAACTGATAACATGTATCAACTGCAATGTAAACTAGGTCAGATTTGCATAATTAACCTTTTAAGCAACAATGCCCTGCACAGACCTTTGGTCCTTATACGACTGAGATTTAGCACTTGGATGCAGATTATGGCTTTATTCATCAAGCTAAGGTGGTTCAATTCTGGAGCTAACTAACTACCTCATATGGGAAAAAAAAATAAAACTGTCTCTTATTTAACCCTTTGACTGCCCGAAGAGTATGCAACGCATTGCAACGCAATGCGTTGAGTACCTCCTCTGGCACTCAAAGGGTTAAAACTAGTGTTGAGCGAGCGTGCTCGGCCGATGCTCGGATCGGCTCGAGCATCGCTCTGCTCGGCACATGGCGGTACTCGTCGAGTACCGCCATGTGCTCGCCCGCCATGTTCGGGTGGCGGGGATCTGTGCCGGAAGAGGCACAGATCTGAAGACGCTCCGCTGGACCACCAGGGACTGGAGGTACGGGGGCATTGCGGAGATGAAGGGGGCATTGCGGAGATGAAGGGGGACATTGTGGAAGAGGGGCATAGCGGAGATGAAGGGGGACATTGTGGAAGAGGGGCATAGACTCTATGCCCCTCTTCCACAATGTCCCCCTTCATCTCCGCTATGCCCCTCTTCCACAATGTCCCCCTTCATCTCCTCTATGCCCCTCTTCCACAATGTCCCCCTTCATCTCCGCTATGCCCCTCTTCCACAATGTCCCCCTTCATCTCCTCTATGGCATAGAGGAGATGAAGGGGGACATTGTGGAAGAGGGGCATAGAGGAGATGAAGGGGGACATTGTGGAAGAGGGGCATAGCGGAGATGAAGGGGGCATAGCGGAGATGAAGGGGGACATTGCGGAGATGAAGGGGGCATTCGGGGATGAAGGGGGCATAGCGGAGATGAAGGGGGGCATTGACCAGGCACCCTCCCCTCATCAGAGCAGGGGGTGCCTGGTGTAATGCTCGTGTCGCCCCATTCATTTCAATGGGGCTCGGGTGCTCGGCCGAGCACTCGAGCCTCAGGGGGTGCTCGGTCAGAGCACCCGAGCACCCCAGCATCGGGGTGCTCGCTCAACACTAGTTAAAACATTTTTAACCTCTTGAATACTAGAGAGGTCTTCAAAGCATTAAACCCTTTGATGCTAGACAGGGCTCTATTGCATTGCAATGCATTGGAGACGTCACTAGCATTCAACTGGTTAAAAACCCATTTAAATTAATGGAGAATTGTGGGATTTCCATTTCAGCCCTATAATGTAGTTGGTTTGCTTTAAAAGTGCAGCATAAGGCTCTTAAGACTGGACTCAATTAATTAAAGAGGTATGGAGTAAACTAGCTACACTATAGGGGACATCAACATTTCCCAAATACCCACTGATTTTAATGAGACATTTAACCCCTTCAGTGCCAGAGAGGTCTCCCAAAGTTTTGTGAAGAAGCACACTGGAGACCTCTCTAGTGTTCACGGAGTTAAAAACATTAGGACTTTTCCTTTCTCATTTATAGTGCAGTTGGTTTTCCCCAGAATTGCGCCTCAATAACTTTGCTTTGCAATGCGTTCCATACCCCTCTGGCACTCAAAGGGTTGAATACGGCCTTTAGCACCCTACATAAAAATCATTGTAGTCTTAGAGACTTGGAATCACTGCATACCAAGGCTTTCCACAGACCCGATACAGTGAAGTGGTTAATTGATTTGTGTAAAACAGTAAATGCCCATCACTTAGAAGGTCGGCAGATATGCATAGAGACAGACGGCAGTATGAGCTGGCAGACTGGCAATCGCAACAGGTGCCAGCCGGAGGAATAATGTCCCCTCTACTACGCCTCTGTCTCCAGAGGACTGGGCCCGTGCAGTGAATACATGAAAGCGTTGTCCATGTAGGGGACAGGGGAAAAAAGGATGATGCTCGGAAAAGTATTGGCAGCAGAACGCAGGGAACGCTTCTTTTATTGCACATGATAGCACTAGCAATGTCATTTACTATTTGTGGGTGGCACTCCACTATCCATCACAGACGACAACTAATATTAATAAAACGCCTGCCAGTACAGCCAGGATCCCCAAGCAGGAACAGCGCTGCATAATCATTACCTTAAAGCAGATGCTCCTGTTATGTGTGCGTGTCTCTCTCTCTCTTTCTCTCCTATCTTTTAAACACATTCAGGCCCCTGAAGCTTCACTATGAAGAACAAAGTAGCCAAAATCAATAGCTCTCCTGTAATTCCAGCTGTGTATTCATAATGCAGTCCACATTAACCTCTTCTAAACACATAAATTACATTATTCTTTGTAAAAAAAAATTCACTACATTGTGGATGAATGTATTAAAACACTTTGAGTGCCAGAGAGTTATCAAATGCATTCCGCTGCCAATACATTCCGCTGCACTGCTTTGGCTATCTCTCAGACATGCAAAGGGTTAAAAAGAACTGGAACCATTTTTGGGCAATCCATCTGCACTATGTGGTGCAAATTAAACTCTTTATTGATATAATTGGGGTTTTAACCACTGAAGTGCTAGATAGGACTCTAATACACTACTTCTTTTATCATACATTTTATCATAAACTGTGTTATCGTATACAGATTTTTTTTTTATTGAAATTATTTTTGCTGCATTGAAGACAAATACAATTTCTTCTACAATTGATTTAAATGGGTATTTTTAACCACTATAATGCTAGATGGACCTTCAACACATGGTAAAACAATGCACTAGAGACTTCTCTTGCATTCAGGGGATTGACCTGCTCAGTACCAGCAATGCATTGCATGCCACATTGGCACGAAAGGGTTAAAAATTTCATTTAAATCAGATGAAGTTTCAGGAATTTTTATCTGCACCTCAAAGTGCTGTTCTTTTGCCCCAGAATTGCTCCAATTTGCCCGGATACATATTCGCTATATTAGATAATTCTGTTTAGATGCAACATGAGGCCCTTCAGCTGCTGCCAGACTGTAATTCGCATATTTTGTTGGATGGTGGTGAATGATGGGAGTTGGGCAGAAGCTGGAGGGCCTCATGTTGCCTACCACTGTTTTAGATGCTTCAGTACAGTTTTGGGGGATGATGGGAAATGTAATACCCAACAGCTGGATGTCTATCAAATGACTACCCTGATCTTGTGAATGAGGGCCCTAGTGCAAAAATAGAATTTGGACTCCCAGTTCAGTCCAAGCTACTGAAAAACACTAAATATTTTCTGTTTTAAGCATCTACCTAGACACCTAAAGCACTGGGAACTAGACACCTAAAACTGTCTAGGCCCCAGTGCTTTGTACCTACTATACCGATGGTAGTCCAGACCATTTTCCCACAGGCATACCTGGAAACTTTTATTTGTTGTCTCTGCAGAGGGGAGTCCTCTGCTGCCGTAGGGGGTGTGAAATATGCCGCAAATATTGTCAAAAAGGGGCGGGGTTTGATGAGAGTTGGGGGGGCAGGGCTTAAAAGGTGTGATTCAGTTGTTAAATAAAGCCAGGGGAAGGAGGAACACAGGGGGAAAGAGCAGAAGTGGGCAGAGTTTCAATAGAAACTCCCCACATCTGGAGGAATCAGCCTCTGCTCCAGTTTCAATAGAAACTCCCCACATCCAGAGGAATACGGATCTGCCCCAGAGACCCGGTAAAGCAGTGTCAAAAACTGAGTCTCCGTGGCAAATCTGGAGAGTTCACAGGTATGCCCAGGGGACCAATGAGGAAGCACCAGGGGTCTCTTTTCAGTCCTTCATTCAGCTTCCCCTCTGGTCTGCTGGAGCTCACAATGCGTTTCTTCATTAACATGTGTGGGATAGGCCACTAACCCTGTGATACTGTCCCTTTAAATGAGTAGTACACTCTGAAGCCTGATTATGAAAAAGTATGTATGTTGTAGTGCTTTTCCTATGGCAGAAAAAAGGGTACATGCAAATCTTGGTGATGTTTCTTTCAAAAGTTATTAAAAAGAAAAGATCGGCATTTTCCTGATAATTTGAGTTCAAGATTTTCTGCAATCAGGTAGTGCTTTTGCTACATCTATGAGAAGCTTGTGTCTGCAATACTTAGAGTTACACAGGATGTAATAGCAACAGCGCCACCTGGCTGCAAAATGTGTTGACCTAAAACCACAAGAAAATGGCAATCATCTTTTTAATACGTTTCAAAGGAAGCATGTCCAAGCATTGGGAGTATCCTTGTTTTACACTAAAGCAGTGGTTCTCCACCAGGGTGTCAAGGTAATTTAGTGTACCATGGGCACGAGTTCAAGGTGTCCCGTTTTTCTCCATGAAAAATTGACAAAAATGTTCAAGTTGAGTTTCTAATGTATATTTATGCTCCTAGTTTTCCAAGAATAACTATATATTTATATTTTCCTATTCATTAAGACGGGGGGGGATTCACTAAGCAGTGATAAAGAGGTGATAAAGTGATGATGACTTCTCCAGTTTATCACATCTCCAGTTCCTATGTTATTCTATAGACCCTATGCACTAAGATAGCCAAAACTTAAAGCTTAGTGAATAGGCTCCATAGAATAACACAGGAATTGGAGAAGTGATAAAATGGTGATGTCACTTCCACTTTATCACCTCTTTATCACTGCTTAGTGAATCTTTCCTTTCGGATCTCCTTGGTAGCACATCAAGAGAGAGCCCTTCCTCCCTAGTTAGGACAGGTTTTTTTTGCCTTCTTTTGGATCAGCGATGGTAGATGGACTCAAGTCTTTTTTCAACCTAAATTACTATAAAAACCTATAAAAGGGACCTCCCTCCCCCACCATTCCCAGTTTTTTTTCCTGTCCTCCCTAGGTAAGTGTTCTGCGCCCTGTTTGTTATTTTTCAGAGGACCCCGCTGGGCACCTCATTGGCTCCAGATGCAGTGCCATCGTGGACAATGCTGGAGGGAGAATGTTCTCCTGAGCCATCCCCCTTGTTCTTTCGGTGCCCTGCTGGGTAGCCGTTTTTTCTTGCTTAAAGCAGCAGCTGGCTGCTTTCTCTATGCGTGGCTGGCCTCTCTCGGCAGCGTTCCTCTGTGGAACGCATGTTTGCTTGATTTCTATGGCGCTTCTCGTCTATGCTTTTTACAGACTGGAAGTACTGCTTGGGGATGATTTCTCCATGATTTGAACACCATAGCGGGCTATATATATGGAGATAATGCTCTTGCTCTCTCCCCCCTTGCTCCAAGTGCGGCAAGCCAGGCCAGCCCCAGCATATCGATCCTCTACTACTGTGAGTACTCATAAAATTATTTGATCCCCTGCTGATTTTGTATGTTTGCCCACTGACAAAGAAATGATCAGTCTATAATTTTAATGGTAGGTTTATCTGAACAGTGAGAGACAGAATAACATAAAAAAAATCCAGAAAAACGCATTTCAAAAAAGTTATAAATTGATTTGCATTTTACTGAGTGAAATAAGTATTTGACCCTCTATCAATCAGCAATATTTCTGGTTCCCAGGTATCTTTTATACAGGTAACAAGCTGAGATTAGGAGCAGTCTCTTAAAGGGAGTGCTTCTAATCTCAGCTTGTTACCTGTATAAAAGACACCTGTCCACAGAAGCAATCAATCAATCAGATTCCAAACTCTCCACCATGGCCAAGACCAAAGAGCTGTGCAAGGATGTCAGGGACAAGATTGTAGACCTACACAAGGCTGGAATGGGCTATCGCCAAGCAGCTAGGTGAGAAGGTGACAACAGTTGGTGCGATTATTTGCAAATGGAAGAAACACAAAATAACTGTCAATCTCCTTCGGTCTAGGGCTCCATGCAAGATCTCACCTCGTGGAGTTTCTATGTTCATGAGAATGGTGAGGAATCAGCCCACAACTACACGGGAGGATCTTGTCAATGATCTCAAGGCAGCTGGGACCATATTCACCAAGGAAACAATTGGTAACACACTACGCCGTGAAGGATTGAAATTCTGCAGCGTCCGCAAGGTCCCCCTGCTCAAGAAAGCACATGTACAGGCCCGTCTGAAGTTTGCCAATGACCATCTGAATGATTCAGAGGAGAACTGGGTGAAAGTGTTGACCAAAATTGAGCTTTTGGCATCAACTCAACTCGCCGTGTTTGGAGGAGGAGCAATGCTGCCTATGACCCCAATAACACCATCCCCACCATCAAACATGGAGGTGGAAACATTATGCTTTGGGGGTTTTTTTCTGCTAAGGGGACAGGACAACTTCACCGCATCAAAGGGACGATGGACGGGGCCATGTACCATCAAATCTTGGGTGAGAACCTCCTTCCCTCAGCCAGGGCATTGAAAATGGGTCGTGGATGGGGATTCCAGCATGACAATGACCCAAAACACATGGCCAAGGCAACAAAGGAGTGGCTCAAGAAGCAAATTAAGGTCCTGGAGTGGCCTAGCCAGTCTCCAGACCCTAATCCCATAGAAAAATCTGTGAAGGGAGCTGAAGGTTCGAGTTGTCAAACGTCAGCCTCAAAACCTTAATGACTTGGAGAGGATCAGAAAAGAGGAGCGGGACAAAATCCCTCCTGAGATGTGTGCAAACCTGGTGGCCAACTACAAGAAACATCTGACCTCTGTGATTGCCAACAAGGGTTTTGCCAACAAGTACTAAGTCATGTTTTGCAAAGGGGTCAAATACTTATTTCACTCAGTAAAATGCAAATCAATGTATAACTTTTTTGAAATGTGTTTTTCTGGATTTGTTTGTTGTTATTCTGTCTCTCACTGTTCAAATAAACCTACCATTAAAATTATAGTCTGATAATTTCTTTGTCAGTGGGCAAATGTACAAAATCAGCAGGGGATCAAATAATTTTTTCCCTAACTGTAGGTACTGAAGCAGCATGTTCTTTACTTTTTCTTATGCTGTGTTGTAATTTTTTCTGTTGGTTATTCTGTCTTTCCAGATGGATTCACAGACCTGCCTCCTTTGTAAGACTGCTTTACAAAAAATTATGTCCCTCTTGTCTGGTGGAGATCAACTTACCTACAGTCCCTAAGTCACCTCAGCCTCCCCAGGCCACTATGCCTACGAACATGATGTCCTTGGTCTCTCTCTCTTCTCGTCTATCACCAAGAAAACTGGAAAAGTCTCAGGGCAGAGGAAGAGATGGCAGGTACGTCAGCCCCTTCTCTTCCCAGGGAAGGATCATCCTCTAAGAGGAGACCTCAGGAGGCGTTGGATACAAATTCTTCCTCAGAAGACTCTGACGAGGGGTGTAGGGAAGACTCTTATCTCTTCCCAGTAGAATGTGTTGATTCCTTAGTGAAGAGCATCCGGGCTTCCCTAAACATCAAGGAAGACAACCAGTCAAGGTCAGTGGCATAGTTTTTTCCCAGTTCATGAGGTTGTGTCTGGGCTTATTAGACAGAAGTGGGCAGTACCAGAGAAGCGTCTCTCCTTCCCTAGGAAGCTCAAGAGCTTGTTTCCCTTTAATCCCAAAGATTCAGTCCTCATGGATAAGGTACCTAAAGTGGACGTCCATGTGGCACGCCTATCCAAGAAAACCACTATCCAGTGGAGGATGGATCAGGATTTAAGGATCCTATGGATAGGAAGCTTGAGACTGCATTTCATAGAAATTATGAAACGTGTGCCACCTCTTTTCGCCCAAGTATTGCCTCCACTTGTGTGTCTAGAGCCCTGAGACTCAGGCTTTTACAGCTGGAAGAAGAGTTGGTTAATAAGGTACCCAGGCAGGATATCTTGAAGCCAACATCCATGCTCCGTCTGGCTGCAGATTTTCTCTGCAACGCTTCCATGGAAAATGTTAGGATGGCAGCCAGGGCCACAGCATTGCCTTCAGCTGGTCGCAGAGCCCTTTGGCTCAGGCAGTGGGCAGCAGATGCAGCTTCTAAGAGTAAGCTGTGTGCTATTCCTTTTGAGGGTGATTTCCTGTTTGGGAAGGAGTTAGATGCTCTTCTTCAGAGTCTTTCTGAAGAGAATATTCTTGCCTCAAGATAGATGATTTTCTTCCCAGAAGACGTTTTTTCGTGCCTACAGGGACCAAAAGAAATCACCCAAAGGGAAAAGACCAGCTTCTAGACCTTATGTTCCCAAAGAAAGCAAGCCCCAAAAGACTACACAGGTTGCCTTTCCCAAATCCCAGTTCTGAGACCAGGCCCCCAGTTCCCTTAGGAGGCAGGCTTCTTTATTTTCTGGATCAGTGGCAAAGCATTACCACAGATTCCTGGGTATTATGAATAATCGCGGGAGGATACAGACTCCATTTTCATACCTTTCCACCAAGACAGTTCCTGGCGACACCAGTCCATGGTCCTCTCTCCAAGATGGAAGCATTCTATCATGTCATTCGAGATTTGGTCCGGGAAAGAGTTCTGATTCCAGTCCCCAGGACATATCACAGGTTGGGAACTTAGTCTACGGTATTTTTGGTCCCAAAGACCTCGGGAGAGTTCGGTTTCGTGGTCAACCTCACTTTCCTGAACCAGTTCATCATTCATGAGCATTTCAAAATTGAAAACATCAGGTCCACGGTCAATATTCTTCATTTTGGGGACTGGATGGCAACTGTCAATCTCAAAGATGCCTATCTCCATGTCCCTGTTCATCCAGCTCACCAGAAGCATCTGAGAATTGCCATCAGGGACAGTGGTATAACCTCCCACTCCACTACCAGTTTGCAGCACTACCCTTTGGCCTAACATCGGCCCCCAGGGTGTTTACCAAGATTATGGTAGTAGTGGTTGCTTTTCTGAGAGAAAAAGACATAGCTCCCTACCTAGACTATTGGTTGATAAAGGCAATATCATCCTCATTGCTAGCAGAACATTTGACACTGGTCACATCAACATTGACCTCCCTGGTTGGAAGTTGAATGTGAAAAAATTGTTCCTCCGCCCAGAAAGAAGAAAACTTTTCCTGGGGATGATCTTGGATTCCTCACTAGAAAGGACATTCCACCAGTGAAAGTACAAAGCCTGCTGGACCAGAAGACAGTCCTCAAGACTTCCAATCATTTATCCCTCAGTCAGCTCATGTCTGTTCTGGGCATAATGTCCTCATCTATAGAGGTGGTACCTTGGGCGAAACTTCACATGTGGCCATTACAGCAGCTGATCCTGTCAGCATGGAACAGGGATCCTCAGTCTCTTCACCATCAAGTAACCATATCCCTGGTGGTCAAGAGCTCTCTGAAGTGCTGGTCCAGACTATCTCTTTCTTCAGGTCTGCCATGGAGGATTCAGGACTGGACAGTTATCATGATGGATGAAAGCAAAACGGGATGGGGAGCAGTCCTAGGAGCCCACTCCTTTTAGGGTCCTTGGTCACACTCAGAATCAAGCCTCCATTCAAACCACTTGGAGCTTCTGACAATCTGGATGGCATCAAAAGTAGCAGCTCCCTTCATAGTGGGAAAAGCAGTGAAAATCCGCTCAGACAATATGACAGTGGTGTGCTACCCATCCCGCCAAGGGGGAACTCGAAGCCCAGGCTTAGTAGCCTCTTAGATGCTGCTTAAGTTACATTTTTGTTCCCATGTGTGACTGTAGAGAGGAAATTTCCGTATCTGAATCAGACTTTAAATTATACACCTTTCCTTGTGTATACTTGAGTGAGATTGAGCACTGCCCCATCCTTTCCTTTGAGCAAAACCAGATTTACATCTAATGATCCCCTAGGTAAGGCAACCTTGGCACCCTTTACCCCACGTATGATCAACATTGATGTATTTAGGCATTTTGCTGACCTAGGCAAAATCAAGTGCATGCACCTTCCCCCAATACACACATTGCCATACCCTCACTTTAACTGGCCTATTTCTCAGGCCATGTCTATTGCTTTGAAGGCACAAAACAATGAATATCAAATTGGAGATAATCATTTTGTGAGGCTATATGGGTTACAAATATATAAATACATACAAGGGAAATGCAAATAACTAGTTTTCAAATAGCTAAAAGAGAATGGAAATTTTTATTTATGAAGAAAGGCCATATGATTTTGGTATGTTGACTTTGAGGAAAGAGGTGCTTATGACTATGCTGTAGCAAAGCAGCCCAATCAGCCAAGGTCTAAGCAAATTACTGCTCCTCACATGATTCTCTCCCTAGCCCATCAACTATTATGTGGCACAGAAAAGACTATAAAATATAAGCACAAAAAATGTTAACTCCTTGTTTGTTAGACAGGTCTCCAATGCATTGCTTTGCAATACACTGGAGTTTTTGCTAGTATCCAAGGAGTTAAATAATAGCCATTAAAAAGCAGACTGCAAATAAACTGACCCCAATAAAAATGGACCTGTTGTCCGACTGTGGATTTGGCTAGTACAGCTTAGCCGCCCCTCACAACCTGGAGATTTAGGCAGCTGGCAACTCTGCCTAATGGAAAATACAGCCCCACCTCTGAGTGCTCATTTCTAAGAATCCATGTGGGATACACACGGTGTACATATCTATGTGATAATATTTCTGGACATTTACTACTACAAGATTTGTTGAGTTTTTGTCACAATTCCCTTTTGGACCTTACTGGGTTCTATTTCTATATCAGGTTTGGATCCCATTGGCCAGAAGTCCCTATTTCTGGCACCGGTATCTATCTTCCAGTACTTGATTATCAAGTCTGTTTGGTGCTTACCTCCGGTACAGAGTTTTGTTCCTGATCTGATCCCTGCTTGCTCTCGATCATGCATCTGCCTCCAGTCCCAGCGTTGTGTTGTTCTCAACATCCATCTGTCTCTGGTCCTGACCTCCATTTCCCTTGACTTTCCTTCAAATCATACTCCAGCTCTGTCCTATAATAAGGTAGAGGCCAGTACGTTACCGCCACACAGGGCGTACGATTGTACTGTTGATCTGGTGCCAGGGGCCAGACCTCCTAAGGGCCGAGTATACCCCTTATCGGTGGAGGATAACAAGGCCATGGAGGATTAAGTGGCTGACGCTTTATCTAGGGGCATTATCCAGAAGTCCTTCTCACCTGCGGGCGCAGGTTTCTTTTTCATTAAGAAAAACAATGGGGAACTCAGACCATGCATTGATTTCAGGGGTCTGAACAAATGCTTGCCCGATATTCTCATCCATTCTACTACCTTGGAGGCACATGGTTATGGACCAGAGGATTGTTCCTGGGTAGCTAAGAGAGATCTACATGCTCCAGCCCTTCTCCGTGAATTCCACTCCTGCACCGCCTCTAGTGCTGGTCCTCTTGTGCGGGGGAGAGGTTATTAAGGGGGGACACTATCACAGTCTGGGTGGCCTAATTGGGTCCCACCTCCTTCTGCTCCTTTATAAACCTCCCTGGGCCGAGGAGTCAATGCCCTTACATGGTGTTTCTGCTATTGTGTTTTGTGCTCCGTTGTGACCCGTGCCTTATCTGAGAATCCACTCCGTGTATGACCCCGGCTTGTCTGACTACCCACATTGTTTCTGACCTGTGGCTCTGGCTGACTACTCGAACTGTGTATGACCCAGCTTGTCTCACAACTCACACAGGTTCTGACCTGTGGCTCTGGTTGACTACTCACTCTGTGCATGACCCTCGCTTGCCTGACCAGTGGCCCTAGCTACTATCCGTTCAGTGTAGCCTCCAGTTGCCTTCCTTGTGGGCCTGGTTACTTTCGCTCCTTGTAGTCCTTGGTTTGCCTAACCAGTGGCCCTGGCTCCTACTCACTCAGCATAGTCTCCAGTTGTCTGACCAGTGGCCTGGTTACTCTCGCTAGTCCCCGGCTTGTCTGACCCATGACTCTGGCTGCCTACTCGCTCCCTACAGTACCTGCTTGCCTGACCTGTAGTCTCTGTGTCTCCTGGCTCTGGTCTACTTTCACCCTCTGTTGCCTCCTTTCGCAGACTAAGTGGTAACTTACACATATTCTAACATTCACTGTTGTCCCACTTGAGTAGTGCTGTGCACAGCACATTGTGCAGCTCTGGAGGGACCTTGGGTCCTATTTGCTTGTCTGGGGTTGTGTGAGCTATACTATTATTGCTGTACATTATAAATAAAGTTGGTTATATTTCATATGATTGTGTCTGTCCTTCTTTTGCCTGCACACCGTGACAGTTATGCAACTCAACACTTAGATAAAATAGAGGTGTTTTGGAACCATGTGCTGTGGCGTGATGAAGTTAAAATTGAACTATTGGGCTACAATCACCAAGTGTACATTTAGAAACAAATAGAAGAAGCATTTTGGGTTGTGTTGTAGCCAGTGGCACAGGAAATATTGTGCAGGGAGAAGAAAGAATGGATTCTACTAATTATCAACTAATTATCAATCATGGAAGCTAATGATCCAGTCAGTAAAGAAACTGAAACTGAAAAAAGGTTGGATGTTATCATAAGGAAATGATCCAAAATCTACCTCAATTCAACCATGAACTACTTCAAGAAACAAACTCTTAAGCTTTGGAATGGCCTTCACAGTCCCCAGACTTGATTATTATTAACACTTTGAGTGCAAGAGGGGTACGCAATGCATTTCAAAGCAAAGCGTTGCGTACCCCTCTGGAACTCAAAGGGTTAAAAACCTCTGGGTAGATCTTAAACATTCAGTGCATGCAAGATGACCTAAGAATATTTCTGAACTAGAAGCAAGAAAAAGAGAAAATCATATGTTTTTGTCAGCTACCTGCAAGAAATGTTTGGAGGCTGTGATTTCTGCCAAAAGAGGTGTTACTAAATACTGTCTGACAGGGTGTCCCAACTTTTGCACATCATATTTTCGGTTTTTGTATTTTTATTCAATCTGATAAATATAGCAAATAAATTGTAACTGTGCAGAATAATTTGCAGAAGTATGTCAACTCTATGTTTGTTCACTGCAGAGTCTGTGTTAACTTCTTATAACTGTGCATATACAGTACTGTACAAAAGTTTTAGGCAGGTGTGAAAATTCAGTAAAGTAAGAATACTTTCAAAAATAGACATATTAGTAGTTTAGTTTTAACATTTAACAAAATGCACAGTGAGTGGATAGAAGACAAATTTAAATCAAATCAACATTTGGTGTGACCACCCTTTGCCTTCAAAACAGCATCAGTTCTTCTAGGTACAAAGTCAGGGAGATTGTAGGCATATAGACAGATGTATGACTAAACATTTATACCAAACGTGCCAATGATCATCAATTTAATTTATAGGTTGAAACACAATCATTAATTGAAACAGAAACAGCTGGTAGGAGGAATAAAACTGGGTGAGGAACAGACAAACTCAAGTAACAAGGTGAGGTTGCTAAAGACAGTTTGATATCAAAAGTCATACACCATGCAAGACTAAGCACAGCAAAAAGACACAAGGTAGTTATACTGCACCAGCAAGATCTCTCAGACATAAATTCCAAGGCAGACAGGGGCTTCCAGGTGTGCTGTCCAAGCTCTTTTGAAGAAGCAGAAAGAAATGGGCAACGTTGAGGACCATAGACACGTTAGTCAGCTAAGGAAACTAAGTGCAGCAAATGAAAGACACATCAAGCTTACTTCCCTTCACAACTGGAAGACGTCCAGCCGTGCCATCATCTCAGAATTGGCAGAAAAAAGTGGTACCCTGGTATACTCACCTACTGTTCTGAGAAGTCTGGTCAGAAGTCGTGGAAAAATGTGGAAAAAAAGCAAAGGGATTCAACTATGCACGAAAACACAGGCACTGGGGTGCAGAAAAATGGCAGCTCTGGACTCATGAAGGCAGTTTGTTCACTGAAAGGCTAGACAGTGGAACAAGAATGAATGTCTGCAGGCAACAGTGAAGCATGGTGAAGGTTCCTTGCATGTTTGAGGCTGCATTTTTACAAATTGAGTTGGGAATTTGATTAGAATGAATGGTCTCCTCAATGCTGAGAAGTACAAGCAGATACATACCCATCATGCAATATCATCAGAAAGACATCTGATTAGCATTGTCAACAACCCCAAACATACAGCCAAAGTCATTAGAAACTATCTTCAGTGTAAGGAAGAACAAGGAGTCCTGGAAGTGATGGCATGGCCCCCACAGAGCCCTGATCTCAACATCATTGAGTCTGTCTGGGATTACATGAAGACAGAGAAGCAACTGAGGCTGCCTAAATCCAAAGAAGAACTGTGGTTAGTCCTCCAAGATGTTTTGAACAACCTACCTCCTGAGTTCCTTAACAAACTGTCTGCAAGTGTACTTAGTGAATTGATGCTGTATTGAAGGCAAAGGGTGGTCACACCAAATGTTGTTTTGATTTAGATTTTTCTTCTGTTCCTCCACTATGCATTTTGTTAATTGATAAAAATAAGCTATTAACTAGGGATGGGCAAAGCTTTCAGCCTCAAACTGAAATCTGCGAAAAATGGCACTTTCCACTTGGCGAAAAATTTCCTGCAAAAAGTGCAGTTTTTTCGCTTTCTTCAGCTTTTTTGCCCATTGAAATCAATGGGAACATAGAAGTTACACACAACACATTACAAGTAATATTTTATTTCCCAGAGGCACAGTATAAAAAGGGCATGAGGGTGCCTGTGTTGGTGGGGTGTGGGGAAAGAATCAGTTGAACAGGGGATGAATTTGGGGGGTTGTTTACTGGGTTTGGGGGGCACTTAATAAAAAAGAAATCCATAGAAAAAAAATAAAAATGCCCTACTGGCCTAATGCCAGCAGGTCATCTTGGCCAGTGGCCACTGTCAAATGTCCTCCTGAGTTGCAACTGCTGTTCGTACTGCTGCTGCGGACTTGTTTAAGCAGCAGGATGATTAGGCAGCTGAAAGGGAATGGGATCAACAATAGCAGTAACATGTAAGATGGATGATGAAGGTTCCATTTGCCACAACTGGCTCCAGTGATGCGCCTGAGGTAGTAACAGCACAATAAGTAGCCTCCAGTCTATGTGGAGAAAAGAACAAGTTGGCCATTACATATTTTCCACCTGCCCCTCCACCAAAATCATGGGTGTGTTGTTATTATTGTTCTTGCAATGTGCTCAGTGTGTGTATGTGGTAAATAACATCTGGTGGCACAACTGTATCCAAGCACCATGACATCTGAAAACAAGTACTGCCACTGTCACTATACCCCTTGTCCAGACCCACTAAGGGCACATGACAACTTGCTGACAGTTTAACAGTTTAATAATAATGATGAACCCTCCCTGCCACCATCTTAGCATATTCTGCAGGATGGAATCTCCTCAGATGTCTCTTGATGCACGGATTGCGATTCTCCTCCACCACACTGGCATGTGTGGTCAGTGCACGACACAGTGTGCAATGGGTAGAGACGAACTGCCACATCCTAACATCAACAGAATGGCTATCATTTGGCAGGGGAAGTAATGAATAAGGAAGATTGGCAGAAGATGTCGTTACCCTAGTAGGTGATGGATAGCTAGTTGTTTCACTTGTCCTGGAACTTCCAGTCTCTGCCTGAGTTGTTCTATTCCTCCTCCTCTTTGATCTCTGCCTCGCCTCTTGTTGCCTTTCTGGAGAGTTAAGGACAGCAAAAGCGGTGCTTGATTTCTATGGTGGGTGTTTGTCTTTAACATGTTTGGAGTAAATGTCAAGGTGTCTGTCTTTCATGTGTGATATCAGGGCGCTTGTGCCAAAGTGTGTTCCCTCGTTTCCTCTTCTCACTGACTTGTCACAAATTGTGCACAGTGCTGTTGCTGATGACTGTACTGTGCCTGCCCCAACAGAAAAATAGTCCCACACCCATGATGACTTCAGGGGGAAGGGAAAAGCTGGAGAAGAATGGCCTCTTTCTTCTTGTCCTCCACATTGCCCTTCATTGTCTGTGGCAGCAGATAACGTTGCTGCTGTTGCTGCTACTGCCTCAGATTCAGCACTGCAACTAGGATCAGGAGTATTGCTACTGCTGGCAAGTGGAACCTGTCCTAGTCCCGCATCACTTGTGGACCCCATTCCCACTGTGTCCATGGTGGTCTGTGGCACACTAGCCTGCTCCTCAGCATCCTGCTGCCCTTGCATCTCTGCATCAGAAGTAATTAGATCAGTTGCAAATTCCTCTAATTCCAAAATGTCATTGCTAGTGGTGATGGTGGTGATGCCCAGCCGCATCCCTGTCTCCCATTCCTTCTCAGATTCTGCTAAAAAGGCCATCAATATATCTTCTACCCCAGCTTCTCTAGTATCATCACCACCACAACTAGTCCCTATATGCTGTTGTTGCTGCTGCTCTATTCCAAACATGTCACTGCTGCTTGGAGGAGGTGACGAGCAATGTGACAGAGGATCCCCTGCTGTCACACTTGGCATCATTTTCTCCTCCCCCTCTGAGTACTACAAGAAACACTAGCAGAAGGCAAAGTATTGGTGGCAGCAGGTTCAGCACTGGCAGCAGGTTCAGTACTAGCAACAGGTACAACAGTAGTGGCTGCAGTTACAGAAATGGTGGCACTGGCAGCAGGGGTAGCACGTCTGGCAACAGGTACAACATTCCCTTTTCTCCCTCCCTTGTCATTAAATTCCCCAAGATCCCTTGGGGTGATTTAGGGGGACTGCACAGCATTGTTTCAGTACTGCTAGTCACTTCCTCCTCCTCCTGCTCCTCAGACTCAGTGGACACATGATAAGGGCCCTTCCAGCTCCTATTTTTGCTGCTCATAGTAATAGGAGTCACTATGAGCCTCTCCTACCTCAATTTTTGCAACATATCACAAGAGAACAGCACATCACGTCTATCTCGCTCTGTAGCTGCTTCTAATGTCTGCTTTCAGTGAAAACGTCACATTTTTATAGCGGAAGTGCGAAAACAATGTAAATCAATGGGCAAAAACTTTTTAGCCATTGAAAAAATGGCAAAAGATTTTAGCCAGTGGGCAAAAGATGTGAAAATCTTAACCGCTAGTTTTAAAGAGGATTTTCTTGTGAAAAAGAGGATAAGAATGTGTTTTTCGCTAAATTTCCCACGGGAACATGGTGACAAGTTTCACCCACCCCTACTATTAACATGTCTATTTTTTTACAACATTCTTACTTAACAGCATTTTTTCACATCTGCCTAAAACTTTTTCACATTACTGTATCCTAAAGAAGGTATCATTCATAACCAAGCTGTCATATACCACCACATATGCTCTGATACCAAAGACTGCAATAATCATCTAAAAACATTGTCTGAATCATTCAAACATAAAAACTAAAAAACAAAGAAAATCACAAAGAAAATAACATCTGCACTGAGAACACTCCGTGAACATTTGTTTCAATACAAAGAGAAGGAAGGCAATACACGTATACCACTAGTGGCTACATACAACCCCACAATAGAAGAAATATGCAACAACATCAAAGAGCTACAGCCTCTGCTAATAGAGGATGTAATGTTAAGTGACATTTTCCCCCAGCCTCCTATTCTTGCATTTTGCAACCACCAAATCTGAAACAAAAAGTAGTTCACAGAAAACTGACCAATGAACGAACAAACACTGATAATGGGACCAAACCATGTAACAAATTTCTGCTTGAAATCATATCAACACATTTTTGATAACAATACTGCACAACACAACAAGATATACAACATTAACCGTTTAATGACTGACTGCGCGGCCAGAAGTTAAGCACCACGGAGCATTTTAATTTTTTTTTTCGCTCCGATTTATTCAGGGGTTCCCGAGTGGCGTGTATCCATGTGGGGAACCCTGAATTTCATGATGTACATAACCATCATGAGTCCTTAACGGAGGTTTTCCCATAATGGTTACAGCACGTCATGGGTCATTAAGGGGTTAAAGGTTTTTCTTCATGTACATCAGCAAATGTAAATTTGGGAAACTGGATGTTACATTGGTGAAACAGGCCTACAACTTAATCTAAGAATTAATAAACATAGGAAATATATTCTGAATTGTCATAAAACAAAGAACCATACCCCAGTAGGTCATCATTTCACCCAGAGAAATCACTCCATCCATAACCTTAAAATCAAAATACTCAGAAGTAACTTTGGAAATACACAAGAGAGAAAGACATTTGAACTAAATATGATCAGTTTTTTCAACACAAACACAATGGATTAAATAAGGATTTGGGATTCCTTTCACATTACCAGTATATATATTGTATATAATACATTTCTTTATACTTTTGCTTTGTATTTTAACTGCAGATTTTTGTTCATTTACACAGTCCATGGAGATTGCACCATAATTGCCCTAGCTTTGCAGCCAAGAAAATAAAAGACCAATCTGTGCTTTGATTTTATGAATCACCATAGAAAGATGAACCAAACAGTGAGAAAGCTCCCTGGAAAAGTTATTTAAATGAACACTAAACCTAAAACACAATTTGCAATTAAATGAAAGAGAATGTATTAACCACACACCTGCACGAACAATCACACACACATACACACACACACACAAACATGCATGCACACACACATGCACACACTTACACACACATCATGTTAACAGTAGGGTAAATTTGATAGTTGCCAGGGGTCACTAATGGAAGTCGCCCACCTCAAAAGAAACTCTTTAATGTAGCACAGATTAGAACACTATTAACACTGTTAATAAGACTATTAACACTGTTAACAAGAGACATGCAATACTACTAGTAACTGTGGGAATCTAAATGTGAATCTCAGCATTGTGTTTATTTTGTCTACAGTAGGTATAAAAGTTAATTATACTTAAACGGATAGTAATGTTTAGTTGCTAAAGTACAATCGAGTCTTCTTATACATTTTTATAACAAAGTGCAGCAGTATAACTTTCTAAACGGTTGCCATTTTATCTATATTCTATAATAAAGTTTCCCCACTCCCGCCTCTTTGTCTTCTCAAGCAGCCTCCTCTCAGATCTGGAATCTAGTCTCAGGACCAAACAGATCGCACAAAGGGACAAACTTCTTTTCTTCAGTATAAGGATAACACTGCCCCTTTGAGGAAGGAGGTCAGGTTTTTCCTTATGTTGAAAGAAGATTGTCCCTCGTCGCTATCCATCTGAACCAGATTAATGTGGCTGCTTGAGGTAAGTAAAAGGGGCAGGAGAGGGGAACTTTATTATAGAATAAAGGTAAAACAGCAAAGTTTTAGAAGGTTATACTGCTACACATCTGGATTGTACTTTAGTAACTAAACATTACTATCCCTTTAAGATCTAAACTATCCTATATAATAATTCGCTAAATCGTGTGTAACGCTGTGACATGCGCAGTACACACTGCTGTGCGTGCTGCAGTCATGCGCAGTAGAGGCTGCCCTCGCCGAAGGAGCGTCCAGCTCTGTATCAGCCGTGGCGCAGGCAGTCTCCACTGTGTGTGACTGCCCTGCGACCGGGTGGCAGTGGCACTGTGGCCCGCGTAACGGGCTGTTCAACTAGTATTTTTGATAAGGGGAAAACGTGCAGTTATTATTAATCCTTTGAGTGCCACAGCAATGCGTTGCATAGTCCCCCAGCACACAAAGAGTGTGCTATAGAGATCTCCAATGCATTGTGAAGCAATGTATCGGGACCTCTCTAGTATCTAAGGTATTAAGAAGACCTACTACTTAATAGTTTGACCACTAACTCTAGCAGCAGGTAATTGTATCTATAAGCATATGTTTCTGCCCTGGTTCTAATGCTTTTCTGAAGCGCTATGGCTCCCTGTTCCAACTGTGTGCATTTTCATTTGGAGTGCAGATGCCTTGTAGCCTTAAGCATATGAGCAGCATGACTGTAGATATGAATAACCTGTTGCCAGGCCTAATATATTATATTTCATGACTTATAAATGCAAGATTAACTGTGCAAGGAATTTAGAATGCATAGAGTTAAAGCGGACCTATTAATCTTAAATTCAAGTTTGCATATTTTGCATATTTAAAAACTTCAATAAAAACTGACTATGTATCATGCTATCCAAAAGACCGGCAGATGAATAGTTTGGGAGTTAATCATACATTTATTTCTGTAATGGGAGCTCTACGAGTGCAGCATTGTATGCTAATTTATGTTGTTGCTTCTCACAGTGAAGTATGGAGGTTTTTTAGCATAGGAAAGCTCAGTCAAAGAGACTTTCACTTTCCAGAATTAAAATGATAGTTCTCTTAAACTATGCATCTGTTTGCCTTTTGGCTAACATAAAACACAGTCAGTTTTTAATAAAATAGGCAAAACTACATTGAAAGTGACAGGTTCACTTTAAATCAGTAGAATACTGGTTGGAAAAGAAGACTGAAAGTGGTAAAAATGTTATGGGTCATGTGATCACCATCACCAACCTAACTTAAAGGAATAGTAAAACTTAAAATGTAAAAAAATATATGTTGCAGGGTTTATGCCCCTGAGTAAAACAAGGGTACTGCCACCGCTGAGAGATATTTTATTAAAAAATTATAACGGCTGAATCTTAAATTTTTTAGGTGCAATATCACAGTGTCCTGAAAATTTACAGTGACGCTGTTTCTACACCATCCTATAGACTCTTCTGGTCCATAGACCATAAATCTCCATAGGATGGTGTAGCAACAGCGCCACTGTAAATTTTCAGGCCACTGTGATATTGCACCTAAAAAAATCATGTTTGAGCGGTTATAATTTTTTAATAAAATATCTCTCAGCAGTGGGAGTACTCTTGTTTTATTTGGGGGACATAAACCCTACAACATATATTTCTTTTACATCTTAAGTATTACTATCCCTTCAGCTAGGTGTAATATTTGTGAAACGGTTGGAAAGAACGCACATGGTAAATAAGCATTTGTGTGATAGGCTTTTTGTGTTAACCCTTTCATGAACAGAGGGGTCCCCAACCCATTGCTTTTCACCTTCAAAAGCTTAACCCTTTGAGTGCCAGATGGATATGCAATGCATTGCTTTGCAATGAGTTGCATACCCTTCTGACACTCAGAGGGTTAAAAGGGGATTATACCATGAAATTGGAATATGTGGTTTTTAATTTGTTTAACAGAAGAGCATATTTACCAACTGGACAGTCTCTCTTCGAAACCCAAATCCCTCTGTCCCTCTTTCCCACACTGGTGTCCCTCTTTTTTAGGAGATCAGACTGTGTGGTGTGTGTATATAAGTGTATCACATTGCTCCACAGCAATAAAACACACATTAATGTTTGCGTAAACTTCAGTATATTTGATATAAATTAGTCTGTGTAAATAAAATACTCTGGTCTTGTTCTAAATAACTTATTCAGTTACACAAAGAGCTGTCAATAGTTCATGAAATAACCTACAAATTCTCAGAAATACCCCACCCCCAGCAACACCACCTAAAATAAATGTGTCTCTCTTTGGTCATTTGAAATGTTGGACGGTATGGAAGAACTTCACTACGTTTGTGTCCTTCAAAAAGCATTCAGGTATATCTAAATCCTTTTTTTCTTTTACACAAACTAAACTTCTTTAGCGTTAATTCAAAAGGTGTATAGAACCAAGTTCTACAATATAATAGAGAAAAAATAGGAATGATCGAAGAGAGTCTCTGAAATTCTCCATCTGTATTGGCTGGCGTTCTCTCTTGAACCTCTGCAAAAAGTTCTCCAAAAACATGCAAGCAAACACAAAAGGAGAGAAGACGCACTGTCCATCTCTCTCTTTCTTTTTTGCAATTGTTCTTTGTTGGAGTCTACTTCTAGTTAGTATGAGTTTATAATCTAATAAAGACAATCGACACCTTTTATCTGTTCAGGACTATTAAATCCTTTTATTTGCTGTGAAGAGATATGAATTAAAAGCAAACCCTATTGTCGTTCATAATACAAAAGGTAACTAAAAGCAAGGTAAAAATAAATAAATAGCTATATCTAACTGCTGTATGAAGGACACCTACCTATGCAAGTCCTTCACTTATTCATTAATGTTCCATCAAATATGCTGCTTTTGTTGCATGTTTTGACTTAATAGGCTAAGGTATTCCTCAGAGATTAAATGGGTGGGGTATAGACTATGACCTATGGCATGGGTGTCAAATGTGTGGCCAGTGGGTCAGATATGGTCTATCTGACATCAGGGTGTGTCCCACCCAAGATTTTTTTAAAACTATTTTTACCTAATTAAGTAGCACACATGAACTAGTAAGCCAATAAGACCAAACCCCATGCCTGCCAGTACAGTACAGTTCAAGAATAGAAATCTGCTAAATATTAGTATTGTCATTGACTTAATCAATACATAAACAAGTCCATATTTTTTAATAACTGACGTAGCTCAAGACTGAAAAAACTTGTATGCCCCTGGCTTATGGGATCCTTGTAACATCCTTATACCCGGCAATAAAATTAAATGAAGAAGATGGGAGGTAATGTTTTGCTTGATGTGGGGTGGGTTGATTTAACCTCTCACACTTATTCTTTTCTTACAATGAATGAGAGCAGCGTCTTGTTCCCACCAACTCATAATTAGGTATTGTAAGTTTATAATATTTCAGTCTGGATAATTTTGTTTTTAAATGTTACTATTTATATATCCAACTGTCACGGATGATGTCCAGTGGAAATGACAGTTCATTAAACCATGGTACCCAGAAGCATGACGTTTGTTAGTTGATAGGAAGAGCATATCTTAAATATACACATGAAAGCATGGAGTACACGGTATATAAATTATTATAATTCCATTTAATTGTTAGGTGTTTATTTATACCAAGGGCTAGTCAGTTTTGGACCCCCAGGTGCTGAGGACTGGTATCCTTTTGAAATGTGTCACGAATAAGAGCGTGCAACATTTAAGCATTATAAGTAGGTACTTCATGATGTGCTTTAACCCACTGAGTGCCAGAGTGGTGCGCAACTCATTGCAAAGCAAAGCATTGTGTACCCCTCTGACACTAAAAGGGTTAAAAAATGTAATTGCACAGGAGACACAGCCGGAGTGCGGGTTGGACTCCATAAGCAAGCTATGTAAGTTATACGGCAGAGCGGAAGCTGACACTATTAATTAATGAAGGTATGGAGGCATTAATTATTGAAGGCAGTGGCAACATTTTACGAGGCGCCATAAAAATCTCACCCATTTGATTCTTGCGAGATTATGATATGGCGCTCTGGAACCCGGCGACCTACTTATAGTGCTTAAATGTCACACGCTCTTATTTGTGCAACATTTCAACAGCAAACCCTGGGGACTATAGCTCCCATCATCACCAATCAGCCTTCAGCTGATTGGGCAAGATGGTATTTCTAGTGGCTGGAGGTCCAAAGATTGATTCCTCCTACTTTATGCATTTGATACCCCTCTAGTAGTTAAACAGTTAACACAGATTTTACTTTTAGTTTTCCCAATCTCCCCCAACCCTGTCTCTACCTAATCAAAGACATCTTTCAAAATAATTACACAAAAGTGGTAGTGAGAGCTACAAGGCCTGATAAGGCAAATAATCAGCTTACTGAAAGTCCTGACATCAACCACAGCTGAAGCTCTATGCAATCAGGCAGAGAAAAAAGGATGAGAGAATCTAAAAAGTAAAATAATATCAGGAAGGTAAAGTTATGGGAAACTCTCCAATCTGTAATTTAACAAAATGGACAGTTCAGAATCTCTCTCTTGCAGTGAAGTGAATAAAATGGCTTCAGAAAATTAACCAGATTACCAGCTGTAGTGTCACAGATGGAGTAATCGAATTGTAGAATTATTTAGAGATGGAACAGATTTTTGCGGCTGTAATAATATATTACTTTTTTTTTTAGAGAGCACAAAGTACTCTGTACAAATTTTTAGGCACTTGACCTACAGAGATTATAATGTTGCTGGTATTTACAACGTCTATGGATATGTTCACATGACTGACTTGAGAGTACTGCATTGTAGTGTCAATCAAGACACCTGTGATTACTCCTCAATGTACCAGTGTTCCTTTAGCAATACAGTCACAGAGGAATGTTTAAGAGATGTGACTAATGGAGGATGACACATCAGCATTAGCCAATCATATTTGTCACAAGCTCATGTGGGCTTTCCTCAACATGATCATTGTGGTAAGTATCATAATGATACAATCACCCACGATGATGATGTGCAGTGCAGCCCAAAATGGTTCTACTGCATCATAATTCCATACTGTGAAGAACTCAATAAAGATGCAGTAACAAGCTGCACTGAGGCTCAGACACATGATTCAGTAGTCACCCATGTTAAGACCCCATAAGCAGCAGGCTGCACTGAGGCTCATATACATGATTCAATAGTCATCTTTGTTAAGACCCCATAAGCAGCAGGCTGCTCTGAGGCTCAGACACATGATTTAATAGCCATCCATGTTAAGATTCCCATAAGCAGCAAGCTGCACTGAGGCTCAGACACATGATTCAATAGCCATCCATGTTAAGATCCCCATAAGCAGCAAGCTGCACTGAGGCTCAGACACATGATTCAATAGCCATCCATGTTAAGATCCCCATAAGCAGCAAGCTGCACTGAGGCTCAGACACATGATTCAATAGCCATCCATGTTAAGATCCCCATAAGCAGCAAGCTGCACTGAGGCTCAGACACATGATTCAATAGCCATCCATGTTAAGATCCCCATAAGCAGCAAGCTGCACTGAGGCTCAGACACATGATTCAATAGCCATCCATGTTAAGATCCCAATAAGCAGCAAGCTGCACTGAGGCTCAGACACATGATTCAATAGCCATCCATGTTAAGATCCCCATAAGCAGCAAGCTGCCCTGTTTTGGGGCATTTATTGCAGTGTTAGAAACACTTTGCTAATGTCACTGATGTGAAAGTAGCCTAAAGCTATTCACACTAGCAACATTTTTGTATCAGTAAAATCCTGTGAAAAAAATAGATTTGTTTTAGCCATGTGTTAAATATGATTTTGCAACAAGTTTTTCTTTATATTCCAGCATCCCTTACTCTCCATGAACAATGGTATTTATGCAATGCCACTGAAACATATTAGCAGGAATTTTCAGTTAGGAAACGAATTGCTGGACCTGAGTTGCAGTATGTTACATTGACGTGCGACATGTGCTGCACAGATCACAAGTGTGAGCAGCCTTGTATGACATAAATGAGAGCTGACACCTTCTAATAATACCCACAACTTGCCTTACTATGCTCAGAATAACCTAATGGCCCATACTCAGTTTCTATGGAGGAACACATGACATTTGCTAGTAGTTCTTTCAAGCTGATGCAGGCAGAGAGCATAAATCTATTTAACCCTTTAAAATAGAAGTAATAGCCTTAATAATAAATCCCCACTTGCTTTACTATAGACAAAAAATTCTACTGGCCACAATTAATTTTTTCTTTGCTTCTTTGTTCAGTAGATAACTTCAATCTGTCCTGGATGTCAGATCCATACAAGTAGTCATGACAGTTGCTGACAGTTTTTAAAATGAAGCAGGTAGAGTACATCAGCCTAGTGAACCCATTATGAACCAAAGGGTGTGATCAAAACATTATGAAGCTGGGATAATTTACATCCATATGTTATTATGGCTCTAATTGCTTTTCTTTCACTTGCTATGAAAAGCCACACTCTATGACCCAAGGCAGATATGCGCTAAATGTTAATGTTATGGCAATGTGTTTCTGGCTATGTGTGGCAAGCACTTCTCCTTCGTGATGTAGACACACATTGCCATATGCACTAAACATGGTGATGTACTAGGGGGAGTGGTCCACTTGGCGAATTCATGTTGGTGATTGCCTTGTCAATTTTATTAATTAACATGAGATTTGGCAAAGTCATGTCATATTCCGCAAAAGCAGAGGTTGGTGGACATTGCCTACCAATGCTTGTTTGTTTGACCACAGCATAGATTGGCGATAGCCTCCGTCAACCTAGGCTTGTCATATTCAACTAGAGCATAAGTTGGCAAACATCTCCAACTCATGCCTATCTCATTCTACTCAGCTTAAGTCACCTCCTACCTCAGCATAGGTTGTGGATATTGCCAACCCATGCTTGACACATGTTATGCCAGCAAATGGATAAAGGTTTCCTTTTATCCTATCAGTCTCCTGCCCTAGCATAGGCATACCTTCTGTGTCCTTCTTTAGGTCTATGTCTTTCCTACCCTGATATCCCTCATATTAGATATATATATATATATTGGTCTGTGTAAAGAAATTATGCCTGGAGATTCTTATTGCTGATTGAATTGTGATCCGGGCCCGGCTCCTACGGTCAGCACTAATCTGGCCTTGCGGCCAGCATCTTTATTCCAGCCTAGGCCTGCAGCAAGGCAACCCAAGGGCAGCCACCACCTGATCTAGTCTGATCTGCACATTTTGATAGTGCCATGAAAACTGATCCAGAGCAGATCTCTTGAGTTGTGGTCCATAAAGGAGCCAGGCTTGAGCAGCACTCTGAGCACATCAAACAAATTGATTCCAATTTGGATTCCATTGCTACCATGTTACAACCTATGCAACAAGGTTTTAAGGCATCTGTACCATCTCAGAGTAGCCCTACTGAGCTTCCAGTCACTATGTCCGTTGCCGTTCTAGGCTAGCTTTGCCAGATCCTTATGATGGTTCTCATTCAGAACCAATGTTGTCTTTATTTCTGGAGCCAGCTGGAGGCTTCTGCCTCTCAACAGGCCTGTGCTACCTTTATCATATCCTTGTTACTTGGTTCTGCTTTGGCCTGGGTATCACTGCTTTTGAACTGTCAAGTTCCTGTTCTGGCTAATTTTGATGATTTTATCTCACTTTTTGTTCCATTTCTGAAACACCTGGATGACAGGCTATTGCTATGAGTTTGCTAGTTCGGACTATAAACAGAATTTCAGAATGCTTCTTCAGTATACGATACAGTTCTAGCACCTCAAAGACTAATTAACTACTCAATATATTCCCAATACGCTGAACGATCTTATCACCCTGTGTGCTACTTTTGATCATTGTATTCAAGAGCGGCAGGCTGAACGCAATAGAGATTGGAATCACTGGCCAGTCACTAAGCATCCTGTACATCATGCCCCTAATTTCCAGACTCCTGTGTCTACCCCTGAAAACACTGGAGAACCTATGGAGGTAGGATGGGTTCTCCAGTTGTCTGATGAGGAGATTGCTTGAAGATGTTCTCTAGGCTCATGCCTGTATTGTGCCCTAACCGAACATTTTGTCTACCTATGTCCAAATAAGCCGGGTTATGCCCGAACGTAGGGTCTAGTGAGGGACTTACTCTAAGTCTGTATTTTATTCCTTCAAAGGAAGACAACAAGGTTGTCATTTCCGTTTCCTTGAGCTTTAATCATGAAACCATCTTAACACTTGTTTTGTTGATTCTGGGTTCTCAGGTCTTTTTATGGACACTGTCTTTGCTGCCCAACATGGAATCCATTCCATAAAGAAAGAAGTGCCCTTTCATATTGTTGCCATTGATGGGTGTCCCATTAGGGGCTGGTCTAATTACTTGCTCTACTTTCCCCTTACTTCTTCCCATACCAAAATATTGTCCTTTGATTTAATATTTTGTTTAACTACTCCTGTGATTTTGGGTTACCTGTGGCTCCAGAGAAACAACCGTGGCATTAATTGGTTCACAGGGACCATTACCTTTCTTTGCACCTCTGTACATATTCCACAGATTTCTTTATAAACTGCTGTTGTTTTGGGCACTGATTCTCCTCCTGTTCCTGAACCCTGCCTGGCCTTTGTGGATATTTATAGTAAGGTCAAGGCATGATTCCCCATTGACCTTTTACCAGGTACTATACCACCTTGTGGTAGAGTTTACCTTTTATCCATCCCTGAAACCAAAGCTCTTGAGGAGTATACTCAGGATAGTCTTGCCAGGGAGGCTTATACATCCATCTGCTTCTCCTGCTGATGCTAGTATATTCTTTGTAAAGAAGAAAGTCTTCGTCCTTGTGTGGATTACAGGGGCTTAAATGAAATCACACAGAGAAGTTGTTACCCATTGCCTCTTATTCCCAGGTTTCTGGACAGACACATGGGAGCTTGGTTCTTCACCAAGCTTGACCTAAGTGGTGCCCACAACTTGGTCAGGATTAGGGAAGGAGATGAGTGGAAGACTGACTTTGATTCCAGGTTTGGTCATTACAAATACCTGGTAATTCCCTTTGGCCTTTTTAATACCCCTGCAGTCTTCCAATGTCTTGTAAACATCATTTGCAGGGATCTCCTTTTGTTCTTTGTCATCTTATACCTGGATGACATCTTAGTATTCTCCCTGACCATGGATGAACACTTTCTTCATGTCAAACAGGTCTTGACTCACCTTATGGAGAATCATCTGTATTGTAAAAAGAGATAAGTGTGAGTTTGAGAAGTCATCTTTGGTTTTTTTAGGCTATATCATATCTGCCAAGGTCTTGCTATGGAGCCAGGAAAGTTGCTTGCTGTAGCTGAGTGGCTTAAAGGCTATTCAGAGGTTTATTGGCTTTGCCAATAAGTGCCACAAGTTCATTAGGGGCTTCTCTGCTCTCATATTTTCTATCATGGCTATGATGCGTAAAGGGGCTAATCCACATCAATATAGTCCTGATGTCTTGCAGGCTTTTGACACCTTGAAGTCAGCTTTTTCCACTGCCCCAATACTGAAGTATCTGGATGTTCTCTTTGTTGTAGAAGTGGATTCATCTGAGGTTGCGGTTGGAGCAATTCTTTTCCAGCGACCCTCTGGCTCAGGAATGCTCTATCCTTGTTCCTTTTTCTCCCAGAGTTTTTAATCAGTGGGGAGGAACTGCTAGCAGTGAAGTTGGCCTTGGGTGAGTGGAGGTACTTGTTGGAGGAATCACCTCGTGTGGTTACAATTCTTAATGACCATCAAAACCTTCAGTATCTAGCATCTGCTAATAGTTTAAATGCTTGTCAGGCTTGTTGGGCCTTGTCCTGATTTAATATTATTTTGTATATTCTGGAGACAAAGAACGCTAAGGCTGATACCTTGTCTCACCAACATGAATCCTCTGGCTCTTCACAGTCTACACCAGAGACTATAGTTCCTACTGCTCAGATGGTTTCCTCATTGTCCACGATCCTTCTTTTTCACCTCAAGAAAGCCCAGTCTGCCTGCCATTCTCAGTACCCCCCAACATGTATTTTGTACATGAACAGTTCCATACAGATGTTCTCCATTGGGGTCACTGCTCTGTAACAGCTGGTCATCCTGGGCTTCTTTGCACCCAGGACCTCATCTCTAGGTGTTTTTGATGGCCAGAGCTTAAGACTGTTGTATCTTCTTGTACAGTCTGGTCTTGTATGAAGGTACCTACGGTTTGACCTGTGGGTCTGTTACAACCTCTACCTGTACCAGTTCTTCCTTGGATTCCGATCTCTATGGATATTATGGTAGACCTTACTTCCTTCTCTGGAAACACTGTTACCTGGCTTATTGTGGATAGGTTTTCTAAGCAGGGATGTTTTATTCCACTACCCACACTCCCTACTTCTGTCGAGTTCGCTGAGCTCTTTGTCCATGAAATGTATTGTCTTCATGGGATACCACAACATATTATGTCAGATCACGGTTCTCAATTTGAATAGCGCTTCTGGTAGGCTTTTTGTTCCAAACTCAGTATCCATCTGCAACATTCATCTGCACACCACCAGCAGAAGAATGGACAAACTAAGAGGTTGAACATTTCTCCACTGCTACTGCTCTCAGGAGCAAGGTGACTGGATGCAACTATTTCCTTTGGCTGAATTTTCATACAATTCCCTTCTCCAGTCATCTTTGAAGTGTTCTCCATTTATTGCAGCTCTTGGGTACAACCCTCTAACTATTACCGTCATTCCCTTTGTAACTGAGGTTCCCTCTGCAGAGACACATTTCTGTAATGTGGCAAGCCATTAGCAATTCATCCACCACATACTTTTGTAATTGCAGATGTGGCAGCTAATCACCATTGTTTCTTGGCACCAATCTGGTATGGTTCTCTGCCAAAAATATTAGGCTCCGCCATCCTTCAGACAAATTGAGTCCTCAATATTTAGGACTATTCAATGTCAAGACCCATCTCTCCACAGTCTCTTACCTTTTGATTCTTCCCTGGACGTTGAAAGTACACTCTGTGTTTCATATGACCCTACTTAGGCCCTGTGTATCAGCGGATGCTGCAAACCCTGCCTCTTCATCTCCTCCACCTATTTCCATAGATAACTCTGAAGAATACATCATTGATGCCATCTTGGATTCCCATCTCTTCAGTGGTACCTTACAGTAGCTTGTTAATTGGAAGGGTTATGGCCTGGAAGACCGGTCTTGGGTGGTAGCTTCAGACATCCATACTTCTTCTTGGGTTCTTTGGTTCCACCAGTCTGTTCTGACTAAGCCATCATTGGACTCCTGGAGGTAGTCCCTTGGTGGGAGGGATAGTGTCATGCTCTGCCCCTGTTTCCCTTTGTTTTCCTATTCCTTGCCTGTTTTTCTTTTTTGTTTTCCTGGGTAGGGTTTTTTGTGTGGGTGTGTAATCACACCCTATCATGACCTGTGTTCTTATTTTGTTCTAGTGCTCTTCCAGTGTTTTGACCTGGCATTCCGCTGCTCCTCCTTCAGCTTCTTGAATTGGCTCTGTAATCGAGATCTTGTGTTACTGACCTTGGTTCCATTATTCAACTCTTGCCTACTCACAGTGTGCTGTTTCTGCCAGACTAGCTTATTACTGTGGCTTTGTTAACTGATCCTTCTTCGCCTACTGTTTGGTGCTGCATTGCCCTCACATTGCTGACCCGTCTTCCCATGTGTCTTGTCCTAGGTGTTTTGTCTCCTTGCACCTGTGATCGAACATCGACTCCACTACCACAGTTATGTATTGCTCACTGAGGCCTAACCTGCAGTTCCTCCTGTATTGTTGATTGTAGTATTGTATATTGTTTATATCAGTAGCATCCTGTTTAATCTTAGTGGAGATTCTACTTCACTAAGCTCATATCCGACATCTTAAATTGGGTGCTTATCTAGTCTGATCCTCACATGTGGAGATGGAAATGTAGTAGGAGGACTGCTACATTTCTGTCTCATGTGTGAAAAAATGCTTCTATGAAGGCTTTGTTTTTAATGGATAAAAAGATATAAATATTGCAGCTACACACATTAGGATGAATTGTGTCAGGAAAGGCAAAACCAAGGTTAAGCCAACCTATTGAATGTTTTGCAATGTGTTGAAGACCCCTCTCTAGCTAACATACAAGGGATTAAAGGGCCAGTGCCTCCAAGTGGAAAAAATACATATACTCAATAAATACAGTAGTGGGGAACATGTCACCGTCACCCTTAAGTACTTCAAAAACCTTAAAAAGGTACAGTTAGTTTTTGATATTTCCTTCAGTGAATTAGCTTTTGATCATGAGTGGGAGGTTTAGAGGAAGAAGGGTGCAAAAGGCAAGTGAGAACAGCTGAATTTAGAGATCCAGGATAAATTCACCATTATCTAATTTTCTCCTGAGCCTGTATATGCATCTGTGCTCATCTTCCTTTAAACCTCCCTCTCATGATCAAAAGCCAGTCCACTGAAGGAAAGAAGGAAGGACCAGAGCTGAGAGGTGGCCAGGGTTTGACATCCAATGAGGAAAACACAGGAAACTTGATATATTGTCTGCCCTTAACATGTTATTGTAGGTATCTCAGTTTTGTCCTCAGAGGTCTTTTACTGATGTTATAAAAAATAATATAAATGAAATAAAATTCAACTTCCTTTGTTTCGATGCAGATGCTAATGAAAAAAAAGACAATATTGTAAATCACTCACACTGCATGGTTTTAATAGAGTCTCCCTGATAAATAGTGTACTCGTGCCCTCTAATCATTTAACGCACAGCCAGAAGTGTTTTAATGCTCTTATGAAATGGCCCATCATGTCTTATTGCTTACATTAACTTTTCTTTACCAAATAAAATGAGATTGCATTTCCCACAGACATCAAGGGATGGGTTATCGATTAATTGATTAGATATCCATGGCACAAATCCAATATAACTGATGGATAACCTCCAATTATTGCTGTTTAGAAATCACAGGAATAACTCCTTATTGCAGAATGTGTACATGTATTTAATATGCTTTGAGGCAAGGGTGGAAAAAATCATAGGAGCATAGTAGAAAGGTATCATATACAGTTTACATTTTAGCTCATAAATTAGAGATGTAGTCACATAGAGGGAAGTAGTTATGCCACTACAGATTTCTGTTCTGACCTCACCTAGGGCTTGATCCAATTATCACCGTAAAAAAAAAAAAAAAACAGACGTCAGTTTTGCAAGCACAGTAAGTCATCCAATAACCCCTCTAACATGAGCTAAAAATGGCAATGGCCGGTAATATTTCGCCCATTGAAATCAATGGAACAGCTCTACCCATTAGCGATTCATTTCTGTAAGGTGAGTGCCAACGCACTCTAAAGAGATATATTAACTCACAGTAACCTTGTTCCTACTCTTTTTGGCATGCAGCATACAACAAAGGTTAAAAACCCACATCGAACAATACCAATCAGGCAACAGTGCACACAACACTAAGCACATAGCATAATGACAGCAAAGGCAAAATTAACCGCTGAAATGCCAAGGAACCACCTGGTAATTGTGTATGATTTACACATAATTGCTGGACAACAAACATCACCTATCAATCCCTAGAGGAACAAGGGCTTTGCAATTCAACCTCAAACAAGCCGTGACACGATACCCAGGCAAAACTGGGCTTAACACATACTAACAGATATGTCCACACAACACAATGTGTACTCCTGTCATTCTCTAAGCAACCCAAGCCTGCCTGTGTAATATCACTAGCTAATTGAGAGCCAAGGTGCACCGGCATCAGCAACCACACCAGACAACGTCACACACGTACCTGACAGGTAAACAGCAACACAGTCACACCAAACACATTCAAACAAAAATAGCCATACTGGAATGCACTTACCTGGACAACACCCATGTTCCCTTTGGCCCTCCATACCAGACCACTGAGAGAAAAAAAGAGAGAGAGATAATGAGCATTATGTTTCCATTGGAATACCTGTGAATATATCAGACAAGGGAACCCCCAAGCACACCGGCACATCTTCCGCCTGTTGCGACAGCAGATGATCCATCTGGCCATCCAGACCATCTCCTCCTGGAGGACCAGGCCAAGCAGGTGCACCTGAGCTGCTGCAACCAGATCTCCCACAATTGCTATATATGTTGAGCAGCACAGGGAGGACAGATGACTTCCAAGACCCAGGATATACCTTACAAGGGTCACACTCTTTGGAATGATGTACACTGAAGTGATAGACTGCTACAAATTGATGTCACACAGCATCATCGACCTATATGAGGTGATCAAAGATGACGTTGACCCCATATCCAGCACCAACTGTGCCCTATCTGGTATGTAGAATTTGCTGTGTGCCATACATTTTATGATAAGTAGATCCTTCCAGTCCACAAAGAGATATGTATCTGGGATGTCCCAGACTACATGTTCCAGGGTGTTAGCTCAGTTGTTGGCAGCCTTGAAGAGGAAAGCTAGGAGTTACATCTACTTCGCTTCCACCCAGGTGGCATGGGTACGTGTCAAGCAGGAGTTCTACCCAAGAGGACGAATACTCAGAGTCATGGGGGTCATAGGCCGCACACATGAGCATAAGAGCTCCTCCACATGAGGGACATCGCTACATCAATCAAAAGCATTTCCACTCCATCAATGCACAGATGGTGTGTAATGACAACATGAGGATCACCCATGTATGTGCTTCCTATCCTGGAAGTTGTCATGACTTCTAAATCCTCAGGCACTCCACAGTCTACCAGGACTTTTAGAATGGAACCTATACAGGAGGATGCCTTTTGGGTGAGTGACCAATGTACACATCACACATGCACAAGGGCATGCAAATGATTAATGAAAACTCAGCTTAACATGTTACACAACATCATCTACATAACCATGTGGTACATGTGTCACAATGTCACATTTCTTCCACAGGGGATGTAGAATATGACTGCAAGCCATGGCTCCTCACGCCTGTCCCAAATCCACAAACACCTGCACAGGACCACTTCAATGAGACTCACGTCACCTTTGGCCTCCTTTAAAACAAGATTCCGCTGTCTGGATAACACAGGGGAAGTTCTACGCAACAGGCAAAATTTGCAATATCATACTAGCTTCTGCCATACTCCACAATATCACAGTTGACACACGTCAGTTGGTTCTGGTCTCTGTGGCACACCTATGAGGTTAAGATGGTGGTAGTTGAGTGGCCATGGGTCATACTGTGGCAACTGGAATGTTTTCCCTTCCCACCTGTGTTGTGGCTTAAGGTTGGTCTGTTGCTGAGGATACATCCAGCTGTGTGGATGTGGACGAGGTGTGGGGCCATATAACCCATATTGTGGTGTGCTGACCATGCTGGGCATCCAGTGGCATCCAACTGGTGGTAGTGGGGGCATGCAGTATTGCCCTGATGTTGTTGGGGGAATCCACCACTGTTTTTGCATCCAGTGGTGTGAATCCTGGGGCATCCACTCTTGGGGTGTTGTTTGTGGCAGCCCATACTGTGACCGTGGTGGTGGTAGCATCCATTTGGTGCCTTGTTCTGGCTCATCAGGAGCTGTGTCTCTGGGTGTCAGATTTGCTCCTCCTACTGCTCACTTTCCTCCTGCTTGGCTGAAGACATGGATGTTTTGTGCAGAAATTAGATTGTGCGATTAGTAACCTGAGCAATGACAAGCGGGATGCAAGGCAATGACATTGACATGTGAGCCCATGATTGACAGAATGGTATGCAATGAATTGTGTTGCAATCCATGTGATACCATCCTGGCACTCATTGATTGAACAGCTTGACATGATCCTGTACATTGATAGAAGATACATATAGGGGTTGAGTTTTTGGTTATCATATGTATCCTGAACAATTGGGATGGCAAGGAGGCATGCATACATGTTGGGTAAGTATTATGTGACATAGAAGACAAGTGTGCTTGAATCCAGAGATGTGGCTCCATAGATATTGAGGCCATTACCATTATTCATAATCATGCATCATGTGCTTGTTAAGATGTGTGTGTCTAGGTTCACTAATTGTATGGTTTGCCAGTATTGTTAACTCAGATTTGGCAGGTGAAACCTGTCTTACAGCTGTGTTGATGTGTTCCCCCACCAATGTGTGTTTGTGGAGTTGATTTGCCTATATGCGGTACTGTCATTGTTTAAACTTAGTTGTCATGGTTGTGTAAACAGTGCAAATGTGTAATTTGAGGCCATGGGGTTATTGCTCACGCGACCTATGTGTTGGACATGCAATCAGTTTGTGTTTGTTGAACTATCATGTATGTGCTGACACCTGTAGAATGTGCAACATGACATTGGTGTAGGGTGTCCATCCTCTATTAACCATTTCGGTGCCAGAGGGATACCTAATGCATTGTAGAGCAATGCTTTGCATATCCCTCTAGCACTCAATGGGTTAAGTGCTCACCTCCCTGTGACAACATGTGTAACATAGTTCAACAACAGAACGGACGCTTGTATTACAACGTGATGGCAATCATTTTTTCAATTACATAATTATGTTTGAGTAACACAGCACCCAGGGGGTTAAACTTGTACTTGGACATGATTTGGCTTGCTTACCTCATCACATTTTGTTTTGGGATCTACAACATTATGTGCTTGTTTGAACCATGTCAGCTCAGGGTTGGTCAATTTCAGGACTCAAGGTTGACACTGCGTTGTGCCAAACTAGCTAAGATATTTTGTGTGGAGGACAGCTATGAACTGATGGACTTACCAGGAGTCTGGAGGGTGCTGCCATCTCAGCTGCCTTGGACAACCTCAACAGCAGTCATGGAGAAGTTGTTTTGAAGTATCTCCTCCCAGTCATTGAAGGTGATGTTTGGTTGTGGACCACCTCCGGTGCCTCTTGCATGCAGAGTCAGGTCTCCCATCTTGTTTTTGACTTTCTTTTTGCAGTCTTGATGGAGTTCGTGGTGCACTTACACCTGGACACCACATTGGCTACAGGCTGGACAGGCAAGCTTGTTCCTAGCACCAATCCCTCTGGCCTTTTTGGTGATGAAGAGTATGTGCTCCCTGTCAAAAATGATCTGAACCAGGGCCTTGTTCTCCTTTTGGGAGTACATAAGGTCCTGAAATCTGTCCTCCTCCAATCTAGTCTGGGACGTGTCAGAACTGTAAGAAGCAGTTTGGTGGTCAGGCCCTGTCTGCAATGTCCCTGTATATGTCTGTTCCTGTCGCACATAACCTCTGGTTCCCACTGATGTGTCAGTCCCTAGGTGCTGTTACCTGACTGTTGCTGGGTACGCCCCCTGGACATCTGTTTACCCTCTCCCCCTCCTTCCCTGACTGGGGATCCCTTTCTCTCCTTCCTCCTCCCGTGCAAGTCTCCCCTTCCCTCCAGCCTCTCCTAGCTCCCTCACACATCCACTCACACCCAGTCACTCACAGACACACCCAGCTGGACTCTGTGTTGTGGGCTTTTTACTCCATGCCAATACTTTGGAGTTGGACTAGACATTTCCGGTACCTGTCTTGGAGCAATCAGTTTTAGACCCCATTGTGATCACAGCAAGCCGACAAGAGCATTTGATAAAAAAAAAACCTCATGACGTGCCAGAACCTTCTCTGTTCCTTAACGCACGGAATGTTGCGACAGTCCTAGCAAGTCATTGGTCTTTAAGGGGCTAAGGACAAAAAGAATGAATAAAAGTAATGAATCTTACCTGCCACAAGCTTAGCACATTAAGCGGAATGGAATGTCTGCAGATTCTCCCTGATATGTGATTGTTTTCCACCACATCACCATATGTGGTCAGGGCACCACACTATCTGCAATTGGTGGAGACAAACTGCCAGATGGAAAGTTGTGCTTTTTTGTGAAAATTTGTGTGGGAACAAAACTGGACTTTTTGTTCATTCCTAGTTATCATTTTTATAGTATAGTACAGGATACAGCTGTCAACTTTGGATTCAGCAGCTTGAAATAAAGGATAAAACACCCAGCAGTAGGTAGCGCTCAGATTCCACCAAACCACAGTATATCCTTGTACCTCTTGTTTTTGTCTTTGTGAAATTAGGAGTGAGTATGTAAGGTATCATGTCAAGTCGTATCTGTTGTCTGTTAGTCTTGTATTGAAGTTATGGTGTGTTATATCTGTGTAGTATCTGACTGCAGCTCTCATCTCAATGGAGTCTCAGGTAGGGATGTGCAAAGGTTTTGCCTCACAAGAGAAACAGGAGAAAAATGTCACTTTTCACCAAGTGGAAATATTTTCAACGAAAAGTGCAATTTTTTACACTTTTTTGCCTAGCTCTTTGCATTGAAATCAATGGAAAGACAGAATTTCTCCTCACCACATGGCAAGTTTCTCTTCTTTTCCCATAGGCAAAAGGAGAATTACCCCAAAATTCTGTGTAAGTGACTGGGAACACAAAGGCAGAGGTGATCCATGTTTCTTCCTGCTCTGGCTGTTATATCTGTCCTACGTGAGTCTGCGGGTGTGATAACAAATGGCTACCAGCAATACTATCAAGCAACTCCAACTTCCTCCTTTTGCATGTCTTCTTCTATACTAGCTAGCATCCAAAAATGAAACTGCCTTATTTTTCTATTTTTTTTCTCCTGTGTAAAGACTGATAACACATGAGAAGAAATTATATTATTATTATTGAAAAAAGCAGAAAAAGGAGTAAAAACATCATTTATTGCAGTAATTCCAGTAGAAGGCACAAAATGCCATTTTTGGGATGTTTGCTCTTTTGCATTGAAAAATCAGATACAAGTAATTTATGTCATAGTTTAGTTTCTAATAAATTGTTATTTTTTTCTTTGAAGATTCTTTGCTTATTTCTTTAATATAAATACTGATTATCGATTGTGCAATTTTCAATTGAACTGCTAGTAGCCTCACTTCTTTGTCAGGTAATTATGATGTCATAATTAGCCAAACAGATAACACCATAGAACAGTTTGACAGACAATAGAATAAGTAGATTTAAAAAAATGTTTTTTTCAAGAACAGGGTTATTTAATCATCTTACTAAACATATTATATTGATAAGCTGTTTAATTTAAATTGCCCTTGGAAATTGATGCTTAGGGAGTGATTTTAAACATGCACCTCTTAGCTCTGAAATCTCTAGGCAGAGACATCAACATCCAATCAGTGAGCTTGGGAAGATCCTGAGCCAAATAATGACATTTTAATGAAACATATTGACTTTTATTAGTGAGATTCTGTTAGAGCCCACAAGGACACAATGCTAAACATCGGAAAGTTGACAGGTCTGCCAATGTTATTAAAACATTATATTTGAGTCATCTAAACTATGTCTAAATGGGATACATCAAATTATCATCCAGAGCTCTGCTTATTAGTCTAGTTTTGTGCGGACCTCAGTAATACAAACTTCATAACATACATAACTGCATATTAACACTAACACTAAAATACTTGTTCCCCTTTTAAAGGAATGTTGTAACATGCATGTATGAAGAAAAGTTTCCAAACAGTGAAAACAGTTATGACTTTGTCAGGGATGGTATACAGCGGACTGAGGGAAGCAATTTACATGTATCACTTTAGCCAATTATATTATGTCATACAGAATAGGTTCCTGGCTGAGTCACAAAGGGCAGTTATGTTGCTTTACTAAGTACGTGTCAGGCCTGCAGGAAGGAAGCCGCTCTCCTCCTGTGTCTTCACTCCGTCCTCAGTTCCATGGTTGCCAAGGGTGATGTGGCTGCTTGGCTGAGTGTCCCCTGGCAATGGGGATACATGCGGACTCACAATAGGAAGCTGCGTGCACACCACCAGTCTGTGTCATAAGCAGCCAACCCGGAACTGAGGGCGGCTGTTCACCTACATTCCTGATGGTCATGCTTGAAGACAGGTAAGTGTGGGGATGTCCTTTCCCTCTGCAGAGCAGGACAAGCCCCTATATAATCTCTAGCTGCCCCTTGTTCTGGGATCAGTTGTTTTGTTCCCATTTCCTGGTGCAGACGTGCTTTACCTGAGTTACGGTGTCCTGTACTATTATCCTGACCTCTGTTTGGCTACCTGACCATCCTAACCTCTGGCATCCTGACCATTGCTTGGCTACCTGACCATCCTGACCTCTGGCATCTCAGACAACTGCTTTGTTGCCTGATTACTCTGACCTCTGGCTTCCTTAACCACAGCTTGGCTACCTAACCACTCTTACCTCTAGCTAAACAGTACTCTGGGACCCTGTTATAAGTAACCAGTGACTTGTCTTCTGTCTCTCTGGTCCTCAGCTCTGCCTGCTGCTCTTTCTAGATCTTCAGGAGCCCCTGTGTTGTGGCCCACTCTCTAGCAGGTCTGTCCCTCCAGCCTCCTGGTTAGTGGTGCGCTTACACGGGTGTGCACATCCCTGCTCCTGGGCTCCAGTACAACCTCCGTGATACTACTCTCCTATGGGGGCAGACCTAATAAAAAGCAGAGGACTCCTATCAGCCATTAGGGGCAAAATGAAAGAAACGTGTGAAATCTCTATTTACAATATACTTTTGATGGCAAAACGATTAGCACCAAAATGTTACTGAATTGCATGTTTTTTTTCTCAATTAGCGAACATTTGCTAATTTTTTAGCAAATGCGTTTCAAAAAGTGGAAGTGGTTAAAATGGCAACCTTTTAGTAAGAGGATTAGCAATTGCTCTTAATTCAGCAAAGCAATTAGCGCACAATTTCATACGTCTGGATAACTTTGCTGTTAATTTAGGGGTATTCGCTAACTGCGCTGTTAATTTAGGATCATGTGCTATTAAGTATCAAGGAGTTAATAGCTTTTTTTGCATCAAAATGTGAGGCATCGCAAATAGCACATACATTTATGACTTCTATGAAATTATCGAATGCTCCACTTTCTTTTATTCCCCCCTTGAAGTCATAAACACTGACACTCTGAGCTGGAACACAACCCGGAAGTATATGGCTCTTAGACACATAAAAACAAACTGGAGCAATTCTTGGACCAACTAACTTTTTCAGTGGGTAGAAACACACATTGCCAAAATTTCTTATTGATTTAAGCGGGGCCTAGATGCATTAATAGTCGATGCACTGTCGATATGATATTGTTGATGTGTATGAATCACTTCGACAATTCGATCTGTGCACACATTGACATATTCACCAAAATTGTTGGATGGAAGGGGAGGGTTGGAGAAGGTCCTTATTAGCATACAGGATTTTCGAAGTGTTGTCGGTGTGGAAGGGATCTCCTCCCCTCACACATTACCAACACTACAACAATTCTGAACAGCATTCTCTCTGCTTCCCTGCCCAGTCAGTAGGGAAATAAAGAGAAGGCTTTTAGCACCAAGGACAGCACTGAATGTCATAGGGATGTGCATTGCTCACCTCTGTGGCATTCAAAGGGTTAAAATAAATAGAAATAGTACACCAAGCACTACACAATGTTCCCCCCCTTTGACATTCCCCCTTAGTATGTAGACATATATTGCATATATTCGACATACTTACTCCATCTGACTTCACCTCCTTATTGGACAGGAACTACCATTTATTAAACAGAACCTGTCCTGTATTTGACACTTAACCCTTTGAGTACCAGAGAGGTAGGAAGGCATTGCTTAGCAATGTGTTTCCTACCACTCTGGTACTCAAATGGTTATTAGGCAAGGTATACGGCTGCATACCTTGCCTGTATAGGTGTAAAACATGTAATATTTAAAACATTTCATAATATGTGTAAAATAACATGTTTACTGTGATTAAACAAACCATCAGACCTCAAGGGGGGTATCATGACCCCTCATGACACCCCCATAGAATGGAAGCGACAATTGCCGGTGTTTTAAATAAATCTTTCATAGGTTAAATGCAGTTTTATGGTTAAATAATACTTTCAGACATCAAAGGGGGGCACGAGGACCACTTCTGATAGCCCCCGAACATGGATAGATGATCCATGGGGCGACCCCAAGGCATTTTCTGCATTTATTTAACTGAGCGGCTGTAAAAGCCGCATCTACTAGAAGTGCTGCCTTCAATGAAAGAACCCTGTCACTGGATTCATTCATAAAAATTGAAGTGCTGCGCTCTCATCATTGAATCAGTCACCCGGTCATGATCCATGATAGGGGGGCTATCAGGAGGGATCCTGGTGCCCCCCTTTGAGGTCTGAAAGTATTATTTAACCATAAAACACGCATATAACCTATGAAAGATAGATTATATGCGCTTTATTTAAAACACCAGCAATTGTCACCCCTAAGCTGGGGGGGTGTCATGAGGGGTCGTGATACCCCCCTTAAGGTCTGAGGGTTTCCAGTTATTTTACACATATTATTAAATGTTTTAAATATTACATGTTTTGTTTTACACCTATACTGGCAAGGTATGCAGCTGCATACCTTGACTATTAAACCTTTGAGTACCAGAGGGGTAGGAAACACATTGCTAAGCATGCCTTCCTGCCTTTCTGGTACTCAAAGGGTTAAGTGTTGAATAAAGGATAGGTTCTGTAGAATAAATGGCTGTTCCTGTCCAATGAAGAGGTGAAGTCGAATGAGTCGAATGGAGTTAGTATGTCGAATATATGCAATATATGTCGCCATACTAAGGGGGTGGTATGTCGAAGGGGAGGAACATTGTGTAGTGCACATTCCTGCTCATGTAGTGCAATGGACATCCCTATGGCATTCAATACTGTCCTTGGTTCTGAAAGCCTTCTCTTTATTCCCTTTCTGTCTGGTTAGGGAAGCACAGAGAATGCTGTTCAGAATTGTCATAGCTCTCCCTGCTGTTACTCTATAGGAGAGTACAGGGGAGATCCCAACTATGACAGCCTGAGTTAGGTGAAGTGGAAACAGTGAACTCTGACAGAAGAAGCTGCTATTGGAGTTTACTGAATGAGTCGAAGTGTCATATTATCATATCAACAGACCCCCCTTCATATGAATGTTATTCAGCATTTCCATATGGAAATGAGTCATTATGCTTCATTTCCATATGGAAATAGGCCATTGTCGATATGATGAATGAAAATTCGTAAAACTGTCAGATTGATGTCGATGTGGTGATGTAATGTCGTAGACAGTTTGGTGAATACTGTGGATCTGCTTACAACACTGCTCCGACAGAACATCGACATTCATAGCCCTCTTTGACCTTTAGTGTATCTAGGCCCTTGAATGCTAGAGGTGTGTGTGCCCTTTAAGCAGTGTAGGCAACTGTCTAGGGTGCCCAGTTCCCCTATTCTGAGAAGAGCCTCAGCTTTGCTGACCACACCCACTGTGCTTAGTTGTGGGTGTTGCTGACACAATCTCAATGCTTCTGAACCAGAGGTTCATTCCTATTTTATATCTGCTGGTTTATTTACCAATTTATATATTGCTCTAATTGCCCATTCAATACTCTGAATACTCATGTCCAACTAATTTTTGTTTTTTTACACCTCTTTTTGTGTTATAGGTGAGTGAAATGTCTATGTTACGCAACAGTGAACTAGGCTGGGTGAAGATCATTGAGAGCAGTGAGGGCATAGCCATGACTGGGCTAAGGGAGCCAGGGGTCCTTGCCTTATGTGTAATTGCTTTCAGTATGTGTTTTGATAAGGGTTAGTGAAACTGTAGGGAAGCAGTAAATGAAAGGATTGTTGGGAAGGAAGGAGAAGGCTGAGTCACTTTCCTACCTTTAACCCCTTAGTGACGGCCGCGTGCAGAAAGATGGAAGCTTCTACTGAGAGGAGAGCTTAGAAAGGAACATTTTATTAACACAGAGCACAGGGGTCCTTTCAGGGGGGTCTGTGCATGGCCTGATGAAGATGCCTGAGGCTGACAAGGTAGGGTTCTTTCAGGTGAATGAACTTGTCAGGAGTTCTTTGAGCACAGAAGGAAGTTTTCTTATTCTAGGAAAATGTTTGAGGGACTTCCCCCTGGCTCAGGGTTCATTTGAGATGGTACCGAATGAAGTTCTCCTAAGGAAGGGAGCTTCAAAATGTTCAGCTACCGCATATTAATTAGCATATTCATTAGCACAGTTTGTTGTCCCTGTTAATAAAAATAATGTTACTGTTGAAAACCCGTAGCACTCTATTGAGTTATTCTGTATTGTGCACACAACTATCCAGCAAGGACAATACCAAGAGAGTTAATGGAGGAAGTCACTAGATTTAGTGTTATAGAGGAGTGTCCCCACAGCTGAGCTTGGTTGTGGCACCCAAATGGTTAACCTTTAAGGACACTCCCAGAGATAACAGTGTTACACACATGCATAAAGCATATACATAGGCACATTTCGAAAACATTAAGTTCTATGTGATCTGTCAACCTGAACCTGCCAGAGAGAAATTTCGTATTTACCTGATTTTCTTTCATTGATAAATGAGTGAGTATCAGATATGATCCTAGTAAATTTGCATGGTGAATTAGCAAGGAAATGAAAATGCATCCTTGCTCATTCACCCACCCACTCTTTTATAAATTCTGTCTCAAGTGTGGAGCAGATGTGTCATTGTAACTCACAAAGGCATCATGCGTGACACTAAGAAACATTCCATTTCATTAATACAGACCTTAACCTTAGTCTATCTTCTATTGTTGGTGGAAAAAAATCAAATAAATGATTGTATGGTGCACTAGTTAGGAAAGAGTTATACAGTGTTCAATTTTTTATAATGATAATTGGGATAAGTTAGAGTCTGGTTTTGTTCTGAATTTTTCCCTGACAATACATTTTTCCAGCTGCAAAGTGCCATAATCTTTAGAGGCTAATAGATCTGTTAAAAGCAGTAGATTCGCCTGGCTAAACACCCTTGTTTTTTTTTTTTTTTTTTAAGAAATGAAACCCGGAGATCCTATGTTAATGAAATGCATTATTTTTACAGCTCACAGGATTTCCAAAATACTGTGCAGTATAGCAGATACCAGTTCATATTCACAAAGAGATTTGGAACAATTCTGGGGCAAACCAACTACATTTTAGGATACAATTGTATGCTAAACTGGATGTTGGCATTGGGATGGGCTCTACTACAGAAGATAGCTTTATTTCTGGAATCCAAAGAGTTAAAAAGGGATAGTAATACTTCGTTTTATCTTTATTTTATTTTGTAGGCATTAAAAAAACATGAAGAACAATATACATCTTATCTCTCAAACCTTTATGGTTTGAGAGACATTCACAAGCAAAGTTTCCCCCTCCCGCCCCTTTTACCTAGTGTAAGCCATCTCTTCTCAGATGTGGAATCCAGTCCATAGACCAGACAGATAACAGAAGGGGACAGTCTTCTTCCTATGAGAACAATGAAAGCCCTGCCCCCCTTCAGAAGTTTTTCAGGTTTTTACCTTATCTTAATTGAAGATTGTCCCTCTCTGCAGTCTACCGGGATACCTCCCTTCTGCTCTGGATGAACAGTGTTACATCAGTAAAAGGATCAGGAGGGGGACACTTTGTCATTGAATTACTCTTGAACTACAACTCTGACAGAATTGAAATAACACTCTCCAAAGTCCAAATACTGTGATGATTAATTAGAGCTGCTTTTATTATGAAACATTACTATCCCTTTAAAAATAAATTATTACTTAGGTTTACAGATTAAGCATTTACAGTTTACAGTAACAAATAATGAACAAATGGGTATTTTTAGACATACACAACAAATAATTAGACAAGTGGGAGAGACTCAAAATGCAAATAGAATTGCAATTACAGTCGCTGCTTGAAAAGTCAAGAAAGGTTGGAAAAAAATATCATATTAAACCTAAAATAAGTTGCATTTTAGTTGTTTGATTAACCCATGGAGTTCCAGATGGGTATCAATCTATTGGTTTGCAATGTGTTGAATACCCCTCTGACACCTAAAGGATTAAAGTAGATTGTCTCCTTAAAACAAGTTTGTATTTTACAGATAATTGAAATCTGTCTATATGTTGCACTATTCATTTTTCTGTAAAAAAGTTTTTGAGTAAGTCATATTTATACTTTGATGGCACAATGTGACATTTTATTGTAATTCCCTGCACAATATGTTAATTAGTTGTGTTTGAGGTCAAACTTTTCAATCGCTGTGTTATTCAAATTAATTCCATTGCGTAGGCTCTGCCTAAATTCATTCATAGTACAGTATATGGTAACATTGGCCCTACACAGAAACCAATTAACATAAAGTGCCATACTATGTCACCAACAGAGTTAATGTTCTCAAAGAATATCACAAATTGCTTGTACAGTGGTTCCCAAATGGTTTCACAGGATGCCTCCCATTTTTGTTTTTTACCAAATCGTGTTGCCCTGCTTTTTTATTGAAATAAATGTAACCCTTTACACATGTGTTTATACTATTATTTACATCCATTTTGTTTGTTGTTTTAATATATTCTGAAGACGTCCTTTTCTTTGCCACAGACATTTCTAAAAACCTACATAGAATTCTCGCCAAACTGATGTGTGTGAAGAGTAGTAGTATGGTAGACTGTACCATTCACAACCATTCTTTCATGCCACCATTCCTAAACTGCCAAATGTTTTTTGACAATATTGATATTGTCGTATTACATAGCAATGAGAACATCTGGTGATGAAGCAAAGCCTTTCAGTCCCCCACCCTGGCAGAACTTCATGCCCCTCCAGTCTGGGATCACTGGCTAGTACAACATATAATGTAGAAAAAAGATGGAATGGCACTCGTATGCAGTAGTAGATAATAAAATAAAAGCAATTTATTTTGGCTACATATGGCAAACAGACATAACGGATACACCCGCTTTCACATCTAACGTGTTTCGCACATCTATGTGTAAGCACCTTGTTGTGCGAAACGCGTTAGATGTGAAAGTGGGTGTATCCGTTATGTCTGTTTGCCATATTTAGCCAAAATAAATTGCTTTTATTTTATTATCTACTACTGCATACAAGTGCCATTCCATCTTTTTCTACATTATCGATTCCTTATATGAAGGGGACATTCTGGAGGTCTACAGGGAATTGGAACCGAGTCATAATTGCGGAGTGGTGAGATGGCTTTGATTCATTCCTGATCTAAATATTGGTGCCGTTATTTTCTCTAGTTCTTTTTAAAATTAACAAAACATCTCTTAAAAACAGGCTTGTTTGACCAATTAAAACACATCACATGAAATCTCTCTCTTTTGTGAAATCAAGGGGGAGATACACTAAAGTTCAATAAAGGATCAGGATAGAGGTGTTGTGCTGAAATATATGTCAAAGGTACCTCGTTAATATACACTAATGTATCTTCTGTATCACATCAATTTCAGTCTGTCACCAATCCGCTGTCATCACAATTAATCCACCATGTCTCTGACAGGTTTATGATTTTGCACTTATTACATTCCTATATAGAAATTCAGGTTAATGAACCATTGTTATAGTCATGTGGGTGTGTTATATGTTAATGTGGTGCATCGTCACATACACTAAGCTCCAGTAGCTGGATCTGCCATTGGGGTTCACAGTCCCAACATCACCTATCTGAAGTTGGTGATGTTGGGATTTTCTTTTAGCTCCTTATGGAGCCAGAGGACAGTTTGATGTCTCTGCAGGAGCAGAGACAGCTTCTGCCTCCTGTAGCCCTTTCAATTTCATATGGGTATATATTGTACAACCCTTTAGCAGAGAAGGGGTTACAGGAGTGATACTGTTTGTGGTGCTGAAGTCTGAGAGGATCTTTTCCTCTTCTGTAGTGTACCAGTGGGGGAAAAGAGAGAATTCTCTCAGACTTCAATGTTGTCCAACTGCTGGTTATCTGCGAGGGATGACATCCCTTCTACATTGCCAGCAGATCGATAACCCTGCATGCTAACCAGGAAATGATCCCCCCTCCACTTGAATGCTTGCCACACATAACAGATACTCCTCACCATATCATTGCCCCTTGGTGCATCTTACCCCTGGTGTCAGTGGGTCTTATGTACAAAACAAAAAATGAAAAATTCTGCCCAGAACTATACTATAGAGGTAAATAAATATTACCCAAGCTCCCGTTGATTTAAATGAGGCTTTTACCCCTTTAATGACAGAGGTCTCCAAAGTATTGGAACCGATGCATTAGAAACCTGTTTAGCATTGAAAAGGTTAAAGGCCATATTTTCAATAGAAAACATTCTCTTCAGCTATTTGTTCAGTTGGTTTGCTCCAGGATTGCTCATGTTTTCTTTGGGGAATAAGGTCCCATCTGTTCACTAGATTTGGCTACAGCCCTGATACATTTCTTCCGATTTCATGAAACATCACAATGGGCAAACTGCAATTTTTTCTAGACCTTCCCATTTTATTCCGTTGAATGGAATAAGACCGAATTTGCAGGGATGATCAGGACTCACAATGACTCATTATAAATTGGCACACTTTAGCTTAATTTGTCAATGTATTCAACGGTTATGTGTGAAAAATGGCATTTAACATAGAGAGACAGTTCAAGCTAAAACTATTACAGTGGAATTCACACTGCCATAATCAGCTGGACAAATCAGAATATAAAGTAGGCTGTAATATATAGTAAAATATGAAATGCTAAGTAATCAGAAACCAGGTGCAGGGGCTGCATTACTAATGATAGGAACACATATATGAGATGGTCAGGCAGTGTCACACACTAGACATGGTGCTTTTCTGGACTTTAATCTGAGTATAGTGTCAATGCATCACTTTCAAACATATTTAGTTTAAATCACTAACCCAGTGTGTCAACAGCAGATTCGATGCAAGATTCCAACAGGCACCACACCCACCATCTGGCATGTTGGATCATCTCTGTGCTCCTGAGATTAGTGACAGGTTATAGGATGCATTTGCGGAGCTTTTCAGGAGGCATGGAGGGATGTTTTATTTGGTAGAGTAACCAGAGAAGGGGTTGCAGTGCACACATTTTCCCAGGTGCCCTTTCTAGCCCTGCCAGGGCCACATTGATGGTGGTCCTGGCAGGGGGACTGGGATTGATCTGACCATGTCCAAATATTGCTACAGTGGGTATGGTCAGTACAGCTGATGTGTACCTCACAATTAGCCACTCTACTTACCTTTGCTTACACAAGTTAAAGGGGAACTCTTCCATAGTCATAAGCTGATCTCATTTTGTTTAATAGAATGATTTACCTAAGTAAGTGTCCTACAAACAGCAGTCAACTACAGCTATATGGTTCATTTTTGTATATTTGATCTTTCTCTTGTAGTCCTCTGCTAGTTGTGTCAAGGGCATTTTATTGCATGGGCATGCCTGGGCAAATGCCAGGGGTCTCCAAGTCTCAGGGTCATCACCGTAGGCTTCCAACAGTCCCATTTTTATATAAAGGAACAGTCTATGAGTAAGAGCTAAGTACACTCGAAATGCGTCATACAGTTCTTTGTAGCTGACTCCTATGCCATGTCTCTTTATATGTTTTTTAATAGCATTTGCATAAACAAAAGTTTTAAACAGTCTGTAACACTGGATGGCTGTCATTTCATCTTATCTCCTAAGCCGGGTGTGTTCCCGCTTTACTTTATGGACATCAGGGGAGGGGTGGCAACTTTTGGCCTGGAGGGTCAAGCACAATCAAGTGGACCATTTATACTATCACCCCAGCCCATCGGCCCAGCCCACCCTCTCTTGTAAAGTTTTTAATTGGCATTAATGTTGCTACTCTAGTGATACCACAGCGCATACAGTTGAAATGGTGCTGCACTAGTGATACCATAGAGCTTGCGATGGAAATGGATCTACTGTAGTGATACCATAGACCTTATAATTTAAATGTTTGTACACTAGTGATACCTGGCCCACTATTTGAAGTTGTTGTTGAGAATTGTATTTGGTACTCATAAATGATGCCTAGAGCTTACAATCTACATATGTATTGACCGAATACATAAAGGGAACTTCAGCAGTGAGTTTGCATTCTGCAGAACAGGAGTGCCACACTTTAGTAAAATGTGATCTATGACCTTAACAGCAAGGAGTCATTAGTTCCTCGCCAACTTATTTTTGGTCAGTGCAGCTTAGCCTTTACCATCACCACCACTCTTCCCTTTTATATCCATTTCAGATTACCTCCCTCATCCCTTGCTGCCACCCCTATACCAATATTCTTCCCCATCCTTCCTGCCACACTCTTTCACTGTTTCTTTCCTTCCCATTTACTACTGTGTCCCTGTGGTTATTCTACAAATCAGCCATTATGCAAGTCAGTATATCTACACGTCCTATGCTGGTTTATAGAATAACAGTAGGGAAACAGTGCAAAATGAGAGCAAAATAAGCAGTGAAACTGGGAAGGTTAGGTAGGTAGGAGTGGGAATGACAGACATGGGCTGTAGTAATAAAGGGGTAAGAATATGATAGGTAAAGAGTAATGCAGGAAACATGTGGGTGGTGCTGCTGTTGCTACTAGCACTATGTTGTCAGACAACAAATCCCATCAATCTCAATCAGCAAATAGCTGGCTCTAGATAATTAGAGATGTAATTCACTGACAGTGGGAAGGACACAGGTTGCTGATCCATGCTCTGCCTAAAGCAAGGGTAGACAACACTGGTCCTCAATAGCTACCAATAATGCATGTTTTCAGGATATCCAATCTAAAGCACAGGTGGACTAATTAGTGGCTCATTCACTATAATTGGTCTGCCTGTGTTCAGTCAGAGACATCCTGTAAAACATGCACTGTCAGTAGGTCTTGAGTTCCAGGGCTGGCCACTTCTGGTCTAAAGTCCCTTGTTTATAAAATATATACCCCAGGGCTCCTTATACTGACACACATTCAAACTCCAGGGCGCACACACACAGATCAGATTATTAAGTTTTAAATATTTTCAATGTTCAACTAAATTAGCTTTGAGATACTGCAGAGCTCCCAATTGAAATATGGCTTCACTAGTGATATCACAGAGCTTACAACAGAATTGAAGCTACACTAGTGATATCACAGAGCTTATAATATAAATTAACCTACACTAGTGATACCACAGAGCTTACAAAGGAAATTAAGCTACAGTAGTGATACCACATAGCTTTCAATTGAAACAGATAGCATTACTGATACCACAGAGCTTATAACTGAAATTAATCCACAATAGTGATACCACAGAGCTTCCAATAGAAATGGAGCTACATTACTGATAACACAGAGCTTCCAATAGAAATGAATCCACACTAGTGATACCACAGAGCTTACAATTGAAATGAAGTTACTTTAGGGATACCACAGAACTTGCAATTGAAATAGAGCTACAGTAGTGACACCACATAGCTTACAATTGAAATGAAGCTACACTAGTAATGCCACAGAACTTATAACTGAAAATAAGCTACACTCGTGATACTACAGAGTTACAATTGAAATGAAGCTTTACTCATGATACCACAAAGCTTACAATTGAAATGGAGCTACATTAGTCATACCACAGAGCTTACAAATTATATATAGCTATATTATTGATACTTCAGAGCTTACAATTGAAATGAAGCTACAGTCATGATACCACAGAGCTTACAATTGAAATGGAGTTATACCTGTAATTCAACAGAGCTTACAATTCTTTGAGTACCAATGAGGGGAGAGAGAGGGCAAAAGAGGAGAGAAAGGGAAAGGGAGAAACGAAAGAAAAGTAGGAGGGCAAGATGGGGGGGCAAGTTGAGGATTAAAGAAAAGGGGCAGATAAGTGGAAAAGAGGGGAAATTGGATTAATATGGGCAAAGGGGTTAAGAGACACAGGAGGCTGAGATAATGGAGAGGGGGAGACATCACACATTACATTAACCCTTTGAGTGCCAGAGAGAGGTCCAATGGCTAACACCATTATGGCACTGAAATGGATAAAGAACAAGTTCAATGAGGCTGCAGCTCCATTTTCTAACCTTCTCAGAATGCAAGTTGGTTGTGAAAAGCATTACTCGGCAATGCATTGCACAACCCACCTGCACTCAAATGGTTAAACGGAAGATTAAGAAAGGGAGGTGCAGTCTTGTATATTTTTTTCTTTACTCCCCATATGCAAATGTCAGTGCCTCATCTGAAGAGCACCATGAGAACTATCAAACTGCAATGTTTGCTGGGTAGGTCTACTTAAAGGGATAGTAATACTTAAAATGTAAAAAAAAATATGTTGTAGGGGTTATCCCCTTGAGTAAAACAAGAGTACTCCCACTGCTGAAAGGAGTTTAATTCAAAAGTTATTAATTTTCAAAGTTGAATTTTTTAGGTGCAATATCACAGTGGCCTGAAATTGTACAGTGGAGCTGTTGCTACACCATCCTATGGAGATATATGGTCCCGGGACCAGAGCTGTCCATAGGATCGTGTAGCAACAGCCCCTCTGTACAATTTCAGGCCACTGTGATATTGCACCTAAAAAATTCAACTTTGAAAATTAATAACTTTTGAATAAAACACCTTTCAGCAGTGGGAGTACTCTTGTTTTACTCAGGGGGATAAACCATACAACATGTTTTTTTTTACATTTTAAGTATTACTATCCCTTTAACCTCAGTTAGAGCACCAGTTTAAAAACATGCTCAGTGACTGACAGCATGCCTGAACTTAGCACAACAACTTGAGGCATCAATTCTGTCACAGTTTGAACTTATGACATAGCTAGTTAACATAGAACAGTGGGACAGTGAGCAAAGTACATTCTTGGGTTTTACAGTGAGATTGGCATTGAGGTGCTATGTTCAAACAAGTTCTGTGTCTAAACACAAATTCGAAGTATATTTAAATCTAGCATCCTCCTGATACCATTTTCAGTGTAAAGCCCCAGAACACACAACAATCATTCATTCCCTAGACCTACTCAGGAGCCTACCTAGAAGCTATTGGGCCCCAGGACAAAGCTAAAAACTGGGCCCCCTGCCCCTTCAAAACCAAATAGGTGCAAACCAAATAAAACATATTAACATTCCCATTAATTTAAATGGTGCTTTTAACCACCTGGAGTGTTAGTGAGGTCTGCAATTTCTTGCAATTCATTGGAGCCTTATATAATATACAAAGGGTTACAAGACACCTTTAAATCAAAGGGAATAAGGACATTTGAGGAATTATCATTTCCCCACTGTAGTGCAGCTGGTTTTCTACCAAAGATCTTTATGTTGGCTTTATCCATAAGGCACTCAATTCTCTGCGAAGTAAAAGGCCGGCTGAGTGGACTTGACAAGGAATGGGGGGATGTAAAGGAACATGAGACGTGTGCTCTGTCCTTACTCCAGTGGCCGATTCTACTTTACCAGGCAGAATCAGACACTGGATTACAGACAATGCATATCACGTGGCACAGAAGCACTCTGTGCAAACTGTCTGACTCCTCTGAGTAATATAATGGGTGGAACAATCAGCTGTGGGAAAAGATAAAATCGCTTTTAACAGTCCCTGGCTTGCTTGAGATGACCATAACTTTTATTTAAACTGGTTATACCACTTGAGGACAAGAGCGGTGCGAAATGCATTGCTTTGTTCCGCGTGGGTTTATATTTGAGTTGCAATGGCATCTCTGTATATTTCACATAACCTTTAGATAGCATATAGATAGCAAGATTGAAAGAATGGGGGGAGAGCACATACTCTACTAACAATAAAACATACCAATATATATCAGACTTTCCTTAGCTTAAATGTTTCCATCTTCACATGTGCCACAGTTACCACTTGTGGTCAGCATCTTCATGGTTTAACTGTGATGACAGTTACTCTATGGACATTTCATCAACATTAGATCACACCCATGATAGCAGGTTGAGTACATTCCTCAATAATAAAGCAATAGAACACTTAGCCACTAATCCTATATAATAATTCGCTAAATTGTGTGTAACGCCGCGACATGCGCAGTACACACTGCTGCGCATGCTGCAGTCATGTGCAGTAGAGACTGCCCAGGCCGCGGCTGATACAGAGCTGGGCGCTCCGAAGGAGCAGTCTCTACTGCACGTGACTGCCCCGCGACTGGGTGACAGTGGCACTGTGGCCCCTGTAACGGGCTGTTCATCTAGTAGGGGATGAAATATTAATTTTTGGAAATGCGTGATGGATACTTAGCATTTGGTCAAAAACATACTATGGATTCCCCTCTGCGACTCCAACTAATCCAGATATGAGTTTATATGAGGTAGAGCATAATGTAAAACAGGTGTAAAGAGTAACTCACACATCCTAATTAAAAACTTCCACTCATCTTACTATGACCAGAAAATCCTAATGGCATCTATGAACTTTGCTCTTGTGCCTTTGATCAATAGATAAAATGTTCAATCAGTCCTAGATTACAAATCCATGGGGACAGACATGACAGTTGTTGATAGTATCAAACTGAAGCAAACAGAGTGCATGATAATTATTAACCCTTTAAAGGGATAGTAATGTTTCATAATAAAAGCAGCTCTAATTAATCATCATAGTATTTGGACTTTGGAGAGTGTTATTTCAGTTCTGTCAGAGTTGTAGTTCAGGAGTAATTCAATGACAAAGTGTCCCCCTCCCGCCCCTTTTACTGATGTAACACTGCTCACCCAGAGCAGAAGGGAGGTGCCCAGGTAGACTTCACAGAGGGACAATCTTCAGTTAAGATAAGGGAAAAACCTGAAAAACTTGTCAAGGGAGGCAGGGATTTCATTGTTTTCATATAAAGAAGATTGTCCCCTGCTGTTATCTGTCTGGTCTATGGACTGCATTCCTCATCTGAGAAGAGATGGCTTACACTAGGTAAAAGGGGTGGGGAGGGGAAACTTTGCTTGTGAATAAAAGGTTTGAGAGATAAGACCTATATAATTCTTCATATTTTTTTAATGCCTACAAAATAAAATAACGTTAAAACAAAGTATTACTATCCCTTTAAGCACCAGAGGCATGGGCAGTGCATTGAAAAAGCAATACATTGCACACCCCTCTGGTGCTTAAAGGTTTGAAATTACCATGTGTAGTGAGCAGTGTTTGTGGTCCTGTGGTGCTCCTAGCAACTGTCATGATCTCTCACATGGACATGACATCCCGGACTGACTGATATCCTAATGGCCCCTATGAATTTTGCCATTGTACCTTTTTTCAAGAGATAACAGAGACATTACAGCACTGCGGAATTAGCTTCAACGAGTTAAAAACCTCTTTCAATCAATGGGAATTTGTTGTTCTCTCCTATAGTTCGAATGGTTTGCCCCAGAACGTCTCCACTTTTCTTTTGAATGCACAGCTCATAGTAAGGAAGGTCTCACAAACGCATTATGAAGAAATGCACTGGAGACGTCTTCAGCATTAAAGGGGTTAAATTAATATACAAGACAAATGTAATAACGTGCAAATGAAGGTTGTGCTTGTCTTATCAAAAACGTCAAAAAAATGAATTTCTAAAGATAAGTGTACGTAAAAACAATGCATTTCTCTTTAAAAATATGCATTGATTTAAAAAAAAAGTTGCAATGCTAATAAAATTTTTCAAGACATCTAAAGTTGCATGAATTTCTGTATGTATTGCTTTGGGATGTAATGAGCCTCATGTACTAAAATGAACTGGAACAGTTCTAACGTAAACCAAGTGCACCATGGATGATACATGAAAATTCCCTTTGATTTAAAGAAACAGCCATCCTCTTTTGTTTTGTGATGCTACATATCCTTAAAGGGATAGTAATACTTCGTTTTATCTTTATTTTATTGTGTAGGCATTAAAAGACATGAAGAACGATATAAGTCTTATCTCTCAAACCTTTATGGTTTGAGAGATATTCACAAGCAAAGTTTCCCCTCCCGCCCCTTTTACCTTCTCAGATGTGGAATCCAGTCCGTAGACCAGACAGATAACAGCAGGGGACAATCTTCTTCTTATGAGAACAATGGAATCCCTGCCCCCCTTGTCAAGTTTTTCAGGTTTTTCCCTTATCTTAATTGAAGATTGTCCCTCTCCGCAATCTAACTGGGTACCTCCCTTCTGCTCTGACTGAGCAGTGTTACATCAGTAAAAGGGGCGAGAGGGGGATGCTTTGTCATTGAATTACTCTTGAACTACAACTCTGACAGAATTGAAATAACACTCTCCAAAGTTCAGATACTGTGATGATTAATTAGAGCTGCTTTTATTATGAAACATTACTATCCCTTTAAGTGCATAAAATGTAAATTCAAACTGCTTATACTTTTTGTTATTATTTTATAATATTCACTTATTTATTTACGTTTTACATGTTTGTTCCCCTGGCATTGAAATCCCTGGATCTATGTCTCCAAAAGAGCTTTCGGTAAGGTACTGTGAATACAGAGATATTGTGTATAATGTTGCTACAGTTTTAAGTGATCAGTATGCTGTAGTGGCAGGCTTTTCTACATTGTTTCACTGTCTTTTTTAAATGTTGTATTGTTTATACATTGCTGCACTCTATCTCCCTGTTTTTACAGTCCCAGAAGGAGAGCTCTCTGGAAGCAATTTCAGGGAACCTATGGTAAGATAAAAAAAAAAGTGAAGACGTAAAAATAATAAATAGTACAGACACTTTGACTTCACATATTATGCACCTGTAGAAAATGTAGTCAAATAGGATACTGACTTCCTTTAAGTAGGGCTTTGCAGTACATTGGTGACCTCTGCAACATTCAATGAGATAAAATATCCATTTAATCAATGGGAGCTTGGGGAATTTTTATTTGTACTCCATGGTTCAGATGGTTTGCTCTAGAATTCTAGAATCATTCCAATTTGTTCATAGAATATCAGCTAACCGAGGAAAATATAGCAAGCCAGTTCTACACAATAATAAGCACTGGAATTGGCGTTCTGTCCTTCTCTCCCTACGCCTTCCTGATGTCAGTTTAATGAGCTATGTACAGCCAAAATCTTTTCCTTAACACTGCTTGCACAAAAGGGAGAATAGCCTGTGGCCATTATTGTGATAGTTCTTTCTTCTACACATTTCAAAGGTCAATGTATTAACCCCTTAATGACCGGTGACGTGTCAGGACTGTCACAAAGGTCCCTGAATTAAGGACCAGTGATGGCCCTGGCACGCCATGACTTTCTTCGATCCCAGCATGCCTACAAGGAGCACTGTGATCACTGGGATAGCCTAAAACTGACTGTTCTGAGATCGGAGCAGTCAGTTTCAGCCTGTCCAGCGGAGAGCTAGTACGGTTGATCGCACTCCAACACAAAAAGAAAACCTTTGGTCCTTCAGTGAATCCCACCCTGGACCATGCTGTTCTTAAGGGATTAAGCAAAGCTTAAGGTAATGTATTAAGTGTCATGTCCCTATGCATGGTATGGGGCTGGAGTAGGAGGCTTGCTGGTATTAAAGTCCTAATCAGGTAGAGGGTGTACACTGGTATGCAGTATAGCAATCACATGCTGTACCACATACCCTTTTCATGGGAGGTGAAGTTTTTTAAATTGTGGGCCTCATGATCAGAAATCGATATCTGTAGGGACCACGTTATTTATTTGTTTATTGGTAACAACTGAATTATATATATATATATCAGCAGAGTTGGGCTGGCAACTTGAGGCCCAGAAGGCAAATACATTTTTACATTGTTCAAGCTCACTGTCCCAGCCCACCTCCTTTTTTTAATTTTAAAATTGGCATCAATGTTGTGATGTAAGTCACGTGATACCACATAGCTTACAGCTGAAATGCGGCTACACTAGTGCGCCACTGCAACGCTTACAATTTAAGTAAAGCTTACCTAGTGATACTATAGAGCTTACAAGAGAAATGGTTTATGCTACTAGTATAGCTCCATTTGGATTGTTCCTCTGTGGTATCATTTATGTAGATCCATTTCAATTGTAAGCTCTGTGGTATCACTAGTGTAGCTCCATTTACAGCAGCAATTGGGAGATTTAGTGAGGTGCAGTGGCCCACCAGCCCAGACATATGACCGGACCAGGGGGCAATTGCCCCCCTGCCCCCCAGGCCAGCCCTCCCCTGCCTATCAGCTATTCAAAAAAAATACGTTTGTTTGTTTGTTTTGTTTTTGTTAGCAATGATACAAAAACAGTACAAAAAAAGTTTAACCCCTTAAGGACCATTGACATACCCGGACTGTCATGCTGGTCCGGCACTTAAGGACCAGTGACGGTCCTGGTATGTCACATACTTTTACTCACCGCGCTCCTGCAGGAGCATGGTGAGTAATACCGGGGACTGAAGTTGATCTCTCCAAGACCAGAGCGATCTCTTTCAGTCCCCCATTCGGCGTGCCGGCATACGTGATCAGTCACATGGGGCTGCACGTCAAACTTCCCTATCTGGTCCTTAAAGGACCACACACCCTGGGACCGCTGGTCCTTAAGGGGTTAATCAGCGTTATTCGTAGAAAGGTGCAGCTATAGGCCTAGTGCTATCAACTTACCAAGTTAATGAGAACATTGAAAAAAATAACAAAACTATTCTACAACTGTTCTGTAGCCTACAAGACTATTAGTTCAAGTGTGATAGCTCTTTAGGTAAAAAAACAAATGTTTTTGTTAAAAATATCAGATGGGCCTCACACTGAGATCAAGCGGACCGCATTCGGCCTACCTGCAGCAGAATGGACACCCACGCCTTAACAGCAGCCATTCGTTTTAGAGGCTAATGCCTACTGGCCCGCACTGTGAATTCATACATTTATCCCATTGTGACTTTCTTTTAAGAATTATTTCAACTTTCTGAGTGTGTTAACAAAAATGCAGCTGATTCTAAATGCATAAAGTAACCCTTTGAATGACAGAGTGGTATACAACAAATTGCAATGCAATACACTGGATACATCTCTGGCACTATTAAAACTTTGAGTGCCATAGGGGTATGGAACACATTGCTTTGCAATCCGTTCCGTATCCCTTTGGCACTCAAAGGGTTAAGAATATTCAGCACTTTCATCTATTTGCTCTGTGACTTTCAGGCATAATTGTGTTTACTCTTTGTGTACTAGTAGAGTGTACAATGGAATAAAAGTGGAGCAACTCTTAGGGCGGTATGTTCAAACAAATTGTGGAGTTCTAGGACAAACCATATGCACTATAGGGGAGAACTAAAAATTCCCCTTGATTTAAATGGTGATTTTAACCCCCTTAACACTAGAGAGATGTCCCTAATGCATTGATTAGCAATGCACTGGAGACCTCGCTAGCATTCAAGGGGTTAAAATCCCCATAAAAATCAAAGGGGATTTTTGGAATGTTTAGTTCTTCTCTATAGAGCATTTGGTTTGTCCCAGAACTCCTCCACTTTTCCATTGAACAAATGGCCCTTAGTCAAATCAACTGCACCTGAGGGACAGATAACATTTCTTTAAAGGGATAGTAAAACTTAAAATGTAAAAAAATATGTTGTAGGGTTTATCCCTCTGAAGAAAACAAGGGTACTCCCACTGCTGAGAGATATTTTATTAAAAAATTGTAACAGCTCAAACTTGAATTTTTTAGGTGCAATATCACAGTGGCCTGAAAAATTACAGTGGCGCTGTTGCTACACCATCCTATGGACTGCTCTGGTCTGTAGACCATAAATCTCCATGGGGGGGTGTAGCAACAGCGCCACTGTAAATTTTCAGGCCACTGTGATATTGCGCCTATAATATTCAAGTTTGAGCTGTTATATTTTTTTAATAAAATATCTCTCAGCAGTGGGAGAACTGTTGTTTTATTTGGGGGCATAAACCCTACAACATATATATTTTTTTACATCTTAAGTATTACTATCCCTTTAACTCAAAAGGGACTTTGAATGTGTGCGTTCTAGAGAGGTTCCCAGAGCACTGTAAAGCCTTTAATGAGTTAAACGTTACATTTAAATCAATTAGAACTTTTATTTGTCCCCTGTGGTGCAGTTGGTTTGTAATAACCCAACTTTTTCTTTTGAAATTATGGTTACATTCAGCCCAAAGTATCTGCTTTGACAATCTTTTGATTTTTCTTTGGTAAATTAAATATATCTTTCTTATTCCAAATTCCATTTTTTCTCCTCAATAATGCATTACTGTGAATCAAGGGATGTGAAGACACAGAGATGTTACTCCATCAAGTTCTAAATCACATATTCTATTTGGTGATACAAATGCGTCTAAAGTTTCTATGAAAAGAAAGATCATATCCCGTTCTCTCTTAGATTGCTTTACTGAATGAGCTCTGCACAATCTAGGAGTAAATAGTAATAAGCCAAATGTTTGCTGTCAATGATGTAAATTGTTTTGCTAAATTTACTGAAAACTGCAACTATGCTATAAAATTCACAAAAATATAATTAAAAATGACAATACCTTGATTTGGCACCATACTTGGTCACTCTCCAGATCTGCCTTGGAGACTCATGTTTTCAGTGTTCAGTAATGTGTCTTTGGAGACAGAGCCCACTTCTCTGACTTAGAGAGTAAACTAGTAACTCCACCCACTTCCTGCCATGTGCTACCTACTTTATAGACAAACTTCACCCTCTTTGCACTTTAATATGACTCACCCCAGTTAAGCCCCAACCACACTATGACATTAATTGCATTACGTGGACATTTCTACCCTGACCCATCCTAGTATACGTCTTCCATCTAGGAAGTGAGGAGAGCTGTATCTTGCTGCCTGGAAGGGGTAGACAGCATCAATCCTCATGTGTCACTGACAGTACACAGTTTCCCCACACTCAAACTTGTAAATATGCTTCTACTGCTGTCAGAGGATGTGAGAACTACGGTATATCTGTTTGAGGTTGACTTCTCAAGCCACCCTCACAAAGTGTATTAATTAGAGACCTGGATGCTTAGAGACCTGGATGCTTAGTTAGTGCCAGCGCTGCTCCCGCTCAGCTGCACTGCTAGCCCAGGACTCTGTTGGAACAATGCAGGTAAGTCACTCACTACTAGTAATGCTAAGATGTCTTAGTGCTTCTGGACCCATTATAAGATCCATACAGCAATCAATATGCAGAAATGTTGAGTGTCTTAAATTAGCACTAGAGTGGTAGAGTAAAAATTATACCTTTATTGCCTGATTAGCTGTAGAATGCAAGTTTTGAAGACAACTTAGGTGCCTTCTTGAGGTATATTTAGAATGAGAAATGTAAGCTTCCTTGAAAGCTTGCACTGTAAAGCTAACCAGCCAATAAAGGTATCACTTTTACTCTACCAGTCTCCTGCTTTCTCTACAGCTAACATGGTGCCACCTTTTATCTATATTACATTGGTACCTTATTTAGAGACAATGATGTGCTCATAATGGGTTCAATCAGTTTGATATGTCAAAGTGTCCTTATTTTGAAAGTTTAACCTTTTGAGTTCCAGAAGGGTACTCAACACATAAAAAAGCAATGCTTTGTGAATCCCTCTGCCACGCAAAAGATTAAATATGGTAACACTATTTAACCAGTTTCTTATCCTGCAAAAGCAGTGATAATCAATGTTTTGACCTCCAGCTATGAGGACTACAATTCCCATCATTCCCATCCAGCTACTGGATGATTGTAGTCTGAAATAGCTATACGTGCTAGTTAGAGGCTCAAAGATTGACTACCCTTGCTGTAATGGGGAATTAAAACATAATTATGAAAATATATATGTTATAGGGATTTTTCTGCAAGGGTACTCCCATCACTTAGAGATACTACAGACTTAGGGCTTGATTCAGTTCTCCTCATCAGCAAAAAAAACAGCCAATGGCATTTCTTCAAGCACTATAAGCAATTCAATTACCTGTACTATGAAGAAATACTGGATAAAACCCCCTACCTCGGGTGATAATTTTGTGCACTTTTGTGCCCATTGACACACAACAAGACTCTGAAATATGCAATCCAGTTCTATGCGTTAAGCGCTAAGTGTTAAAGGGATAGTATTACTTCAAAATTACTATCCCTCATATTGTAGCCCTTAATAAACTGAGTTAAATGACACCAGCGGCATCTCTCAAACCTTTATGGTTTAAGAGATAGCCGCTTTCAAAGTTTCCTCTCCCCTGCTGTCAGCGCTCTGCTGCCAGCAGGAGAATCCAGTCTCTGAATCAAGCAGAGGCTCTTCAGCAGAGCTGATATCTCGTTATGGAAGGAAAAATTATTAATTGAAACAGTCTTCTACGTGTGCTTGGTAACCAGCGGAGACATTTTTAAACCTTTGAAGGATTTTTATTAAACAAAGGAAAGACTTACTCTTTTTTAAACCGGAATGGCAAAATATCATTTTTAACAGATAGGCAAGACTGCATTTAGATCTTAGAGTGCTGGAGGTGTACCCCTCCCCTCTGACACTCAAAGGGTTAAGTCAGGCATATATTTGGGGGCATTTTTTTTATTATTATTTTCATTGGAGTTTTGTTTTATTTTAAATGATAGATTTGAAAGAAGACAAAGAAGATGAGAATAGGGCAGATTACAGAAAAAAGAAGTTAGGCTAGTGTTAGGGGTAGTTTTGTAGTGTTAGTGTAGGGTTAGTAATTGGAAGGGTTACTGTGTGTTTGACCTAACACTTGGTGCTTGACACTGTTTCAGGCACTGATTGTTAGCTCTTTTCCTTTGATGTTCCCATTATTCACGCTATTTATCATGCGTTTTAGAAACTTAACACACACCAGGGACATTTGACCACAAGTCCGTTGCTGTGGCCCAATGTCTGTTGTGGTTTAAGTTTGTAAGGCAACTGAATACCGACTTAGACTTTTTTTTTGTCAGCTTGTAGCCTATTTTGCCCTACCGCATGTTTTAGCAATTTTCTTTGAATCGAGCCCTTAATGTGCATTTAGCTTGCGTTCAAGATGCATTGCTGTAAGGTGGTGCTTTTGCTACTTCCATCTATGGGAAACTTGTATCCATGACACTCAGCTTTTTTTACAGGCAATAATAGCAACTGTATGAAAAAAAATCTTGAATTCAAACCCCTTAAAAACACAATTTTGCTGTGTAATAACCTTTGACTGACACATCTCTCTGCTGTACAAGTACCCTTGTTTTATCCGGTTCAGTGTAAGAATGTTGTGCATTTGTGAGCTCGCATCACTATAGCATGTTTAAAATATTGCTTGTGTCAGAATGTCATTTTGGAACTTTGCAATGCGTTACGTACCTCGCTGGCACTGAAACGGTTAAAAAGGCAATATTTTAAAGGGCCCATATTGATACAGGCAACATTTTAAAAGTTCCATTGTGATGCATACCATCTAGTGCTTTCCAATAAAATAGGATACCATTTTATCCAGTCATACAATATAGATATCCTATATTATAATTTGCTAAGGATGTTTGTCAGAAGCAGTCATGCGCAGTAGAGACTTCCCGCTCAGTGGCTGATACATTGTGGGGTGCTCCGAATTCAGACTGGAGTTCTTTCTGCACACCTTCCTGGGACCAAGCCCCACTCCATATCAGCAACGGCGCGGGCAGTCAGTACTGCGCATGTTTGCAGCGCCGGCAGTGTTGGCCCATGTACACGGGCTTTAAGACTAATAACTAATATATTCATAATTAGGTTTACTGTCCTTTAAATAAGAAAATGTACAAACAAAAAACTTTGCAACCATTTTCTTTCTTCACTATTGTAGATATATAATATATAGAGTTTGCTGCTGTCTGTGTAGCCTGTTATGTTCACTGTATATATAATTCATATATTATCCTTTTTCTCTAACTTATTTGAATTGATTTTTTGTCTGATTCAACCCCATTTCTCAGACTTCACTGTTGTTGTTCATAATGCAGATTTAATATGTGTAAATTAGTGGGAGATTTAATGTGTGCAGTTGCCAGCAGTACATCCCCTTATGGTGCTAAATAATGATTTTTGCACATATTGACAATAGCTTGGAACTCCAGAATGTATTCCACTTAACTGTGTGGTTCCATTTTTCTAACTATAAATGTTTTCATTGCACTTAAAAATGTAATACTCTAAAAGCTGTTTTCTAATAGATTAGGCGTAAATGAGATACATTTCACTGCTATGAACTTCTTGCTGATAGAAGAGTAATTGCAATGTGTTGCATGCCCATCTGGCTGGCATTAAATTGGTTAATCAGGATCTGACTAGCTGCTTGCTGACCTGGATGCAGGGCTAGATTTCCCATAAGGCAGAGTAGACAACCTAAAGGCCACATTTTGATTAATATCTGAGCTGTGCTGGCCACACCCACCTTCTTAGCTGTTGTTATGGTCAGCCCAATCACAAAGCCCTGTTTTATGGTACCTAGTTTATTTACCATATTGTTTACATTATTTAACCTCTTCTATGTTTGAGAGGTATCCAATGCATAGCTTTGCAATTCACTGGAGTCCTTTCTAGCTTTCAAGGGGTTAATTCAGTGTTTCACAACCATGGTTCAGGGGCACTTTGGAGTACTATGGGCACCAGCTTAGGTTTCTATGAAGGCTTTGACAAAAAACTGTGGCCACTGAGTTTCAAATTCATATTTAAGTGTATTGTAAGTGTATTGTACCGTTGCATACCCCTCTGGCACTCAAAGGGTTAACAAGGAACGCGAAGGCTGTCACAGAGAGTGCCCGTGGCAACACAGACCTCTCCTTCAAAATATCGTGGGACAGTGAGGTGAGATCCTCTGATCTCCCCCACCGGCCCATGATCTAGCTGCCCACCGGGGGATGCCCGATCCCCCGATATGACAATCCGCCCATGAACAGGCCACCAGTCCAAGGTATGTATGTATGGGAAAGACTGGTAAAACCCTAATTTTACTCTGATGGAAGAAAGAGAAATTGAAGGAGAATTTGCGGAGCATAAATACCTAAGTAGCCACACCTCTTGAGAAACAATGCAGTCAGTCACAGATCTGTTTCTGATAATTACATAGGTATTTATGTAGGTTGTGAATTATATATCAGGTATTCCTAGGCAAGACCGCATGCAGAGGGGATCAGCTCCAAAACCTCAACCCCCCCCCCCTACTCCAAGGACCAATCCTTAGTGCAGGACCTATAGTTAACGTTAGCGTTATTTGGTGAATAGGAACAACAACATGTTCTCTATTCCACCAAATAAAGCTTTTCTGTTCTGACTAGTGACACTGTATTAGGGGATCTGATGACTTTTGAACTTAACACTTTGAGTGCCAGAGTGGTACTCAATGCATTGCTTTGCAATGCATTCCTTACCTCTCTGGCACTCAAAGGGTTAATGTGTATAACTTGGGATGCACCACAGCACTTCATTTGTTTGACCAAATCGTCCATGTAAACATTCAGCCAACAAATACTTGTAACTAAAATTTTCATTCTAAACTCTGAGTGTGATGCGCTAAGAAAGTGGTGTAATTTTGGGGTAAAACCAACAAATAATAATTTTCACTGATTTAACCCTTTGAATACCAGAGGGTTATACAGCACATTGCAAAGTGATGAGTTACACACTTCTCTGGCATCCAAAGAGTTAAGCAGTGCTTTTAACTCCTTGAATGCTAGAGAAGCCTCCAACGCACCACACAAGCATTCAAGGGGTTAAAAGTCTGTTTAAATCAATGGCAATTTTGGAATGTTTTCATCTGTCCGATAAGATTAATATGAGTAGATCAGCAGTGTAAAGTGGGACTGTAATGAAATACACCCACTGCAATACTGCACTCCTTCCTATGCAGTCCTGCAAAATGAAAACGTAACCAGCATTGCCCCAGTACAGTACTTGTCATACAGTTGGCTTACTCCAGGATAGCACCCCTTTTCTTAGTACATCATCTTCACTGAACTATGCATACACATTGGGCACACAAAGGGTTAACCAGGGACAGGTTTCCCAATAGGCAAAATAGGCAGCTGCTATAGTTCCAGATTTTAAGGAGAGCCTCAGCTGTACTAGCCACAAGCATCTCGTTTTCCCTTTAATACCCCTTAGCAGTTTATTATTTAACCCCTTGGATGCTGAAGAGACATGCAACACACTGCTAGGGAAGAGTGGAATGCCAATCCAGCCCTGAGGTTAACCATTTGAAAGCCAGATCGGTACGCAACACATTTTTAAGCAATGTGTTCCGCACTCCTTTTGGCACTAAAAGGGTTATCTTATTTTTACTTTGTACAAGGATATTTATCCTGAAAAAGAAAATGATAGTTCTTATGCTATTGGTAATACTCTTGTTAATACACTATATTATTTTGACAATACCTCAGTATAAATAGTTAACCCCCCCAACATATGAACACCACACAGCATTTAGCCCACCTAAATACAGAAAGAGATAGGTGGACTAAGGGGATCTGGAGATTGTCATGAGGGGGGACAGAACAGTAGAGAACACATTGTAGTGCATGTTATCAATTATTCCTGTCCTAATTGCTTGTTGAGGCTGAAACAATTTGGTTAAAAGCTGCTTTGCTTAATTATGAGAGTTTTACTGAGAAAAAGCTGGGAGGGGGAAGGGCTGTTCTGAGCAGGAAACTCGTTATTTCTTTATTAGCCTTGGGTGTAAGGGACATGATTCTTCTATCTTTAATTCACTTCTTCTCAACAAGGAAAAATAGATTTTAGTAGAGAACTGGCAGAACTTTTCACTGCACAGTTATATACATCTTTTGATCTCTAACCTGATCACCTAAAAGTATCGAAAGATCAAAAGGTTCTAATTTTCAGCATATCTAATGGAAAATCTAATTCATCTCAATATTTTGTCAAATACACCATCATAATAAAGCAATTGGGGAATAATATGAGGTCAATGAGGTTGTCAAAAAGTTTAGAAAAGAATGAGAGTTGCCATAGTAGAGTACAAACTCATTGCAAGTAGTTGGTGATGCAGTACAGCAGGGGCGTTCAAAGTCTGGGTCACATGATCAGAAAGTCAGTAAGTGTGAGGATCTCTTTTTTTTTTTAATTGATAAAGATGGTAAATTATATCCCATTAGCTGTTCAAAATGATGGATTCATTTATTTATTGATCAAGTATTTGACAATACTGATGTTTAACAGACATCTATTCTTGAATTGTACAGTACTGGCAAGCTGGGAATTAGGTGTTACAGGCCTACTAGTGTACTAGTTAATTAGGTATAAAAAAAACTGTTTTTAAAGGGGAACTTATACCCCAATACAAGTTTGGCTAATAATTTGCTAAATATAGTGATTAGCTGGAATGCTTGTTTTAAATTTTGTATAAAGTTTGTGGTATCTATATTTTAAGTTTGAAAAATGATCTGGGTCACAATGATCCACTTCCTATCTTCTTTTGAGCATGCCCTAATCACACCCATTTTATAGAAATCCACTCTGTCCTCAAACTTCTTCTATACAATCAACTCACAAAATTCCTCTAGTCTTAATCCCTGTTAGATTCCCTGCAAACTGTATTCTTCCTTTACCACTCCACCCAGACTGTCCTCACTTAAGTGTCCAATGACTTGCTATTTGCTAAGTCAAAAGGTCACTACTCCCGACTAGGGTTGGGTGAAAGTTGTTGCCATGTTCCCGCGGGAAATTTTGCGAAAACCACGTTGTTATCCGCTTTTTTGCGGGAAAATCTGCTTTAAAATTAGCGGTTACAGTTTTAGCATCTTTCACCAATTGGCCAAAATCTTTTCCCATTTTTTCAATGGCAAAAAAGTTTTCGCCCATTGATTTACATTGTTTTCGCACTTCCGATATAAAAACGTGATGTTTTCGCTGAAGGCAGATACAATAGAAGCAGCTACAGAGCAAGATAGACGTGCTGTGCTGTTCTCTACTGATATTTTGCAAAAAGTGAGGCAGGAGAGGCTCATAGTGACTCCGATCACTATGAGCAGCAAATAGAGGAGCTGGAAGGACCCTTATTATGTGTCCACTGAGTCTGAGGAGGAGGAGGAAGTGACTAGCAGTACTCAACCAATGCTGTCCAGTCCCCCTAAATCACCCAAAGGGATCTTGGGGAATTTAATAAGAAGGGAGGCAAAAAAGGGAATGGGAAAGAAGGGAGAAAAGGGAAGGAAGGGAGGAAAGGGAAGGAAGGGAGAAAAGGGAATGGGAAGGAAGGGCCACTAGTGCAGCTACTAGTGTTGTACCTGTTGCAAGATGTGCTGCCCCCACTACCAGTGCCACCATTTCTGATCCTGCAGCCACTAGTGTTGTACCTGTTGCCAGACGTGCTGCCCCTGCTGCCTGTGCCGCCATTTCTGATCATGCAGCCACTAGTTTTGTACCTGTTGCTAGTGATGAACCTACTGACAGTGCTGAACCTGCTGCTAGTACTGAACCTGCTGCCAGTGCTGAACCTTCTGCCACCAATACTTTGCCTGCTGCTAGTATTTCTTGTAGTACTCAGGGGAGGAAGGAGGAAATGATGCCAAGTGTGACAGCAAGGGACTCTAAATCACACTTGCCATTCCCAAGCAGTTCTGCCAGTGCTAGTACTACTGCTGCTAAGGTCCAGCAGCTTGTTAGCCTTAGGAGTGAAGGAGGGGGTAATCAACAATATCCTGATATTACTAGTGACTGTGAGACTGAGGAGGAAGACTCTGTGGCTGAACTTGATGTGGTTGGTGTTAGTAGTAGAAGTAATGGTGAAGCGGCCGGAGTGGTAGGGGAGACATTTTACAGCATCCAGACTAGCGGTCAAGGGAGCCCACACCATTCTCCTGACCCTGGGACTGGGAGTCCTCCCCTTCTCTTCACTACAGTGTCCAGGTGTAACATGAACCCAAAGAGGCCAGAACTGGTGTTGGGGGAGGAAAGCAGGCTGAGAATTAATACCACCACCACCAGCAGGAGCACCGATCAGCTGCCTGTGTCTGCTGCTATTTCTGCTAGTGCTAGTCTGCCTTCCTCTTCAGGTCAAAAGGCAATGGCAAGTGTGACATTAGGGGACCCTCTGTCACATTGCTTGTCACCTCCTCCAAGCAGCAGTGAGGTGTCTGGAATAGAGCAGCAGCAGCAACAATAGCATGTAGGGACTAGTGGTGGTGGTGGTGGTGATGATGCTGGAGAAGCTGGGGTGGAAGAGACATTGATGGCCTTTTTAGCAGAAACTGAGAAGGAATGGGAGACAGGAATGAGGATGGGCATCACCACCACCACTAGCAAGGACATCTTGGAATTAGAGGAATTTGCAACTGCTCTAATTCCTTCTGATGCTGAGATGCAAAGGCAGCAGGATGCTGAGGAGCAGGTTAGTGTGCCACAGACCACCGTGAACACAGTGGGAATGGGGTCCACAAGTGATGTGGGACTAGGACAGGTTCCACTTGCCAGCAGTAGCAATACTCCTGATTAGTGATGAGCGAGCACCCCAATGCTCGGGTGTTCGGGTGCTCTGACCGAGCACCCCCTGAGGCTCGAGGGCTCGGCCGAGCACCCGAGCCCCATTGAAGTCAATGGGAGGACTCGAGCATTACACCAGGCACCCCCTGCTCTGATGAGGGGAGGGTGCCTGGTCCATAGGAAAAGGGAAGAAAATGATGGAAACACCACAGAAATGGTTCAGGGACAGCATAGGGAGGATGTCTGGATGCATGTTGGACTCCAACATTGCTGCTGGGAACGATCTTTCGCCCGTAGTACGCCATTTTTACAGACTGACCGTAAAACACACAAAAAGGAAAATAAAAACGACTTTAGGCGAAAAATTGTTACCAAACAATATTTGCTGTATATTTACTTGTATATCATCTGCAAATTCTCCCAAAACTTTCCTTGATTTTATTGAACTGAGGCCATGATTAAGAGGGAAACGTGCGCAAAGGCAAATTCTCCCAAAAATTTCCTTGATTTTTCTGAACTGGGGCCATGATTAAGAGGGAAACGTGCACTGAGCCGACCATCTAAAACATTATGGGTGAGGGTCTGCTGCGGAGCTGACCATCCTAAACATTATATGCGAAGGCCCGCTAGTGAGCTGACGCTATAAAACATTATATGAGAGGGCCCGCTAGAGAGCTGACCCAATAAAACATTATATAAGAAGGCCCGCTGGTGAGCTGACCTATATAAAAATTGTCAAACAGGGCCCGCTGGTGAGCTGGCCCTATATAAAAATTATATCACAGGGCCCGCTGGTGAGCTGGCCCTATATAAAAATGATATCCCAGGGCATATGGAAGAGGAGGAGGAGGATGAGAAGATTAAGAGTCAACCATATACCCGTTTTTTGGGTGGAAGGGGTGAATAGGAATACAGAGTATTCCCATCATTGTAAATAACATATATAAAGTGAGTTTATGTTCCCCCGGGGCTTTCCTCCAGTGGAGTGGAGAAGTCAGGGGAAATCCAGGCCTTGTTCATTTTTATAAGTGTCAACCTATCAGCATTGTCGGTGGAAAGGCGGATACGCTTATCTGTTATGATGCCACCAGCAGCACTAAATACCCGCTCAGACAGAACGCTGGCGGCAGGGCAGGCCAGCACCTCCAAGGCGTAGAGTGCCAGTTCATACCATGTGTCCAGCTTGGACACCCAGTAGTTGTAAGGCACAGAGGGATCATTGAGGACGCTGACACGGTCTGCTACGTACTCCTTCACCATCTTCCAAAACTTTTCCCTCCTTGTGACACTAGGCTGTGCATCAGGGTGAGGTTGCTGGCGGGGTGTCATGAAGGTGTCCCACGCCTTGGAGAGTGTTGCCCTGCCTTTGTCGGAACTGCTGTGTGCTCCCCTTTTCTCCCCTTCTTGGTTGGCCAAGGTAGCACGTACTCTGCCGCCAGCGTTGTCAGATGGAAAATTTTGGAGCAATTTTTCAACAAGAACCTTCTGGTATTGCACCATTTTGCTTGTCCTCTCCACCGGAGGAATGAGAGATGAGAAATTCTCTTTGTAGCGGGGGTCCAGAAGGGTGAACACCCAGTAATCCGTGTTGTCTAAAATGCGTATAACGCGTGGGTCACGGGAAAGGCAGCCTAACATAAAGTCAGCCATGTGTGCCAGAGTACCAACAGTCAAGATTTCGCTGTCCTCACCAGGAGGATGACTCTCAATCTCCTCATCCTCTTCCTCCTCTTCTGCCCACCCACGCTGAAGAGATGGAACTAAAGTTCCATGGCTACCCTCTGTAGCGGAGGCAACCGTGTCTTCCTCCTCCTCCTCCTCCTCCTCCGCCTCCTCCAATTGTCGCTGAGAAGACGAAGTGAGGGTGCTCTGGCTATCACCTTGTGTAAGCTCTTCCTCCCGCATTTCCACCTCTTCCACATGCAAAGCGTCAGTTTTAATTGTGAGCAGCGAGCGTTTCAGTAGACACAGAAGTGGGATGGTTACACTGATAATAGCGTTATCGCCGCTCACCATCTGTGTCGATTCCTCAAAATTGCGTAAAACCTCACAGAGGTCTGACATCCATTCCCACTCCTCACTTCTGATTAGAGGAAGTTGAACGGAGAGGCGACGATCGTGTAACAGCTGGTACTCCACTACTGCCCTCTGCTGCTCACAAAGCCGGGCCAACATGTGGAAGGTGGAGTTCCAGCACGTGCTCACGTCACACAGCAGCCGGTGAGCTGGCAATTGTAAGCGCTGCTGCAGCTTCAACAGGCCGGCTGAAGCTGTAGATGACTTACGGAAATGTGCACACACGCGGCGCACCTTGGTCAAGAGATCATGCAAATTGGGGTAGGTTTTTAGAAATCGCTGAACCACTAAATTAAATACATGCGCTAGGCATGGTACGTGTGTGAGCTTGCCGAGCTCCAAAGCCGCCACCAAGTTACGCCCATTATCACACACAACCATGCCTGGTTGCAGGTTGAGTGGCGAGAGCCACTGCTCGGTCTGGTGACTAATCCCCTGCAACAGCTCTGAGGCCGTGTGCTGTTTGTCCCCAAGGCAGATCAGCTTCAGCACGGCCTGTTGACGCTTCCCCACTGCAGTGCTACACTGCTTCCAGCTACTGGCTGATGGGGGAGTGGCGCTGCGTGTAGAGAATTCGGAGGTGGAAACGGAGGAGGAGGAGCCAATAACGTAGGTGCTGGCGGAAACCCTGATGGAGGTAGGGCCCGCAATCCTCGGCGTGGGTAGCACCCGTGCCATCCCAGGGTCCGAGTCGCTCCCAGCCTCCACGACATTCACCCAGTGTGCCGTCAGGGAAATGTAGCGTCCCTGGCCACAAGCACTTGTCCATGTGTCAGTCGTTAAGTGGACCTTCCCAGTAACTGCGTTGGTCAGGGCACAGGTGATGTTACGGGACACATGGTGGTGTAATGCGGGGATGGCACACCGGGAAAAGTAGTGGCGGCTGGGGCCCGCGTACCGAGGGACAGCTGCTGCCATCAGGCTGCGGAAGGACTCAGTGTCCACAAGCCTAAATGGCAGCATTTCGATGGCCAGTAATTTGGAAAGGTGTGAGGTTAGTGCTATGGCCTGTGGGTGGGTGGCTGGGTATTTTCTCTTGCGCTCAAATGCCTGGGGTAACGACATTTGGACGCTGTGCTGGGACAGGGAAGTGGATGTGGTCGCTGATGGTGCTTCAGATGGTACAGGTGCAGGGCGGGAGGTATGCGGTCCTGCGCCTTCGACAGGCGATTGGCCGGCACCGAAAACAGGGGAAGAGGAGGCAGTGGTGTGGCCTGCAGACACAGATGGGCGATCCAGGCGTTCCTCCCACTTATTACGGTGCTTGGATGCCATGTGTCGGATCATGCTGGTGGTGGTGAGGTTTCTAGTGTTCATGCCTCGGCTCATTCTGGTGTGGCACAGGTTGCAAACTACAATTCTTTTGTCGTCCGCACTTTCCTTAAAAAAACGCCATACCGCGGAACACCTACCCCTTGGCAAGGGAGATTTACGCAAGGGGGTGCTCCGTGGAACATTTGCGGGCCGGTTTGGTGCGGTCCGCCTTCTTTCTGTAGCCACACCACTGCCTCTTCCAGCCTGTTGCGGTGCTGCAGATGGCTCACCCTCAGGACTGCTGTCATCGCTCGGCTCTACACCTTCCCAGGTGGGGTCAGTCACCTCATCGTCCACCAAGTCCTCCTCCACTTCCTCACTCTGATCATCCTCCTCATGTCTTGATCCCACCACATACTCAGTCATTGACAACTGTATAACATTCTCCTCAACAAGGTCTTGAGACAGTAATAGTGGTTGATTTAATGGCAACTGTGTCTCATCATCATCATCATCATCCACTACTTCCTTTGACCTTAAATGCCGTTCACATCTGTCATCTTCTTCTGATTGGGTACCCTCTAGAGGTTGTGAATCAGGGCACAAGATGTCATGTTCCTCTGCAAGCGTGCTTGGAGAGAGGGTCAAATGAAGGATTGGTGATGAGACGAGCTCCTCACTATATCCCAGTGTGGGATCACTTCTTTGACCAGACAGTGTATGGTGGGAGGAAGGATGATCAGAGTGAGGATTATGTTGACCAGACTCTTGGCTACTGAGAGTGGACTTGGTGGAAGACAGGGTGGTGCTTAACCGACTGGAAGCAGTATCAGCTGACATCCAACCGACCACCTGTTCGCAGTGGTCGGACCTCGAGAGTGATGTCCTGCGACGCCCTGTAAAATTAGACATGAAGCTAGGTATGGTGGATGTCTTTCTTTCTTGTGCTCTGGCACCAGGCACAGTTTCTCCGCGTCCTGACCCGCGCCCTGAACTATCAGGATCACGTCCACTTCCCCGTCCCTTTTTACCCGCCTTCTTCATCTTACACGGAATATGTGACTTTGATATTTGAGTTTGAAGACTTAACAGTATTTCTTCCTATTCTGCAACTGTGCACAGTACACAGAATAGGCTGCTAAACTGCGGTGACGCACACTGAATGGAATATGTGACTTTGATATTTTAGTTTGAAGACTTAACAGTATTTCTTCCTATTCTGCAACTGTGCAGAGTACACAGAATAGGCTGCTAAACTGCGGTGACGCACACTGAATGGAATATGTGACTTTGATATTTTAGTTTGAAGACTTAACAGTATTTCTTCCTATTCTGCAACTGTGCAGAGTACACAGAATAGGCTGCTAAACTGCGGTGACGCACACTGAATGGAATATGTGACTTTGATATTTTAGTTTGAAGACTTAACAGTATTTCTTCCTATTCTGCAACTGTGCAGAGTACACAGAATAGGCTGCTAAACTGCGGTGACGCACACTGAATGGAATATGTGACTTTGATATTTTAGTTTGAAGACTTAACAGTATTTCTTCCTATTCTGCAACTGTGCAGAGTACACAGAATAGGCTGCTAAACTGCGGCGAAGCACACTGAATGGAATATGTGACTTTGATATTTGAGTTTGAAGACTTAACAGTATTTCTTCCTATTCTGCAACTGTGCAGAGTACACAGAATAGGCTGCTAAACTGCGGTGACGCACACTGAATGGAATATGTGACTTTGATATTTTAGTTTGAAGACTTAACAGTATTTCTTCCTATTCTGCAACTGTGCAGAGTACATAGAATAGGCTGCTAAACTGCGGCGAAGCACACTGAATGGAATATGTGACTTTGATATTTGAGTTTGAAGACTTAACAGTATTTCTTCCTATTCTGCAACTGTGCAGAGTACACAGAATAGGCTGCTAAACTGCGGCGAAGCACACTGAATGGAATATGTGACTTTGATATTTGAGTTTGAAGACTTAACAGTATTTCTTCCTATTCTGCAACTGTGCAGAGTACACAGAATAGGCTGCTAAACTGCGGTGACGCACACTGAATGGAATATGTGACTTTGATATTTTAGTTTGAAGACTTAACAGTATTTCTTCCTATTCTGCAACTGTGCAGAGTACACAGAATAGGCTGCTAAACTGCGGTGACGCACACTGAATGGAATATGTGACTTTGATATTTTAGTTTGAAGACTTAACAGTATTTCTTCCTATTCTGCAACTGTGCAGAGTACACAGAATAGGCTGCTAAACTGCGGTGACGCACACTGAATGGAATATGTGACTTTGATATTTTAGTTTGAAGACTTAACAGTATTTCTTCCTATTCTGCAACTGTGCAGAGTACACAGAATAGGCTGCTAAACTGCGGCGAAGCACACTGAATGGAATATGTGACTTTGATATTTGAGTTTGAAGACTTAACAGTATTTCTTCCTATTCTGCAACTGTGCAGAGTACACAGAATAGGCTGCTAAACTGCGGCGAAGCACACTGAATGGAATATGTGACTTTGATATTTGAGTTTGAAGACTTAACAGTATTTCTTCCTATTCTGCAACTGTGCAGAGTACACAGAATAGGCTGCTAAACTGCGGTGACGCACACTGAATGGAATATGTGACTTTGATATTTTAGTTTGAAGACTTAACAGTATTTCTTCCTATTCTGCAACTGTGCAGAGTACACAGAATAGGCTGCTAAACTGCGGCGAAGCACACTGAATGGAATATGTGACTTTGATATTTGAGTTTGAAGACTGAACAGTATTTCTTCCTATTCTGCAACTGTGCAGAGTACACAGAATAGGCTGCTAAACTGCGGCGAAGCACACTGAATGGAATATGTGACTTTGATATTTGAGTTTGAAGACTTAACAGTATTTCTTCCTATTCTGCAACTGTGCAGAGTACACAGAATAGGCTGCTAAACTGCGGTGACGCACACTGAATGAATATGTGACTTTGATATTTTACTTTGAAGACTTAACAGTATTTCTTCCTATTCTGCAACTGTGCAGAGTACACAGAATAGGCTGCTAAACTGCGGTGACGCACACTGAATGGAATATGTGACTTTGATATTTTACTTTGAAGACTTAACAGTATTTCTTCCTATTCTGCAACTCTGCACAGTACACAGAATGTGCTGCTAAACTGCGGCGAAGCACACTGAATGGAATATGTGACTTTGATATTTTAGTTTGAAGACTTAACAGTATTTCTTCCTATTCTGCAACTCTGCACAGTACACAGAATGTGCTGCTAAACTGCGGCGAAGCACACTGAATGGAATATGTGACTTTGATATTTTAGTTTGAAGACTTAACAGTATTTCTTCCTATTCTGCAACTGTGCAGAGTACACAGAATAGGCTGCTAAACTGCGGTGACGCACACTGAATGGAATATGTGACTTTGATATTTTACTTTGAAGACTTAACAGTATTTCTTCCTATTCTGCAACTCTGCACAGTACACAGAATGTGCTGCTAAACGGCGGCGAAGCACACTGAATGGAATATGTGACATGGCTGCTGGCATTACACTGATGTCAGAGCCTCCCTGCACGTTTATTGGCTGCGCAGCAGCCGCAAAACGTGCGGGGAGGAGACCCGAACATGGCGGGCGAGCACATGCGGTACTCGTACGAGTACCGCCATGTGCCGAGCAGAGCGATGCTCGAGCCGATCCGAGCATCGGCCGAGCATGCTCGCTCAACACTACTCCTGATCCTAGTTGCAGTGCTGACTCTGAGGCAGTAGCAGCAACAGCAGCAACATTATCCTCTGCCACAGACAATGAATGGGAATGTAGAGGACAAGAAGAAAGAGGCCATTCTTCTCTACCTTTCCCCTTCCCTCTGAAGTCATCATGGGTGTGGGACTATTTTTCTGTTGGGGCAGGCACAATACAGTCATCAGAAATGGCACTGTGCAAAATTTGTGACAAGTCAGTGAGAAGAGGAAAGGAGGGAACACAGCTTGGCACAATCGCCTTCATATCACACATGAAACACAGACACCATGACATTTACTCAAAAACTTGTTAAAGCCAAACACCCACCACAGAAATCAAGCACCGCTTTTACTGTCCCTGACTCACCAGAAAGGCAACAAGAGGTGAGGCGGAGATCAAAGAGGAGGAGGAATAGAACAACCCAGTCAGAGACTGGAAGTTCCAGGACAAGTGAAACAACTAGCTCACCATCACTTTGTAGGGTAACTACATCTTTTGCCAATCCTCCTCATTCATTACCTCCCCCGCCAAAAGATAGCTACTCTGTTGATGTTAGGATGTGGCAGTTCGTCTCTACCCATCACACACTGTGTGGTGCACTGACCACACATGCCAGTGTGGTGGAGGAGAATAGCAATCAGTGCATCAAGCGACATGTGAGGAGATTCCATCCTGCATAATATGCTAAGATGGTGGCAGGGAGGGTTCATCACTACTATTTAACTGTCAGCAAGATATCATGTGTCCATAGCAGGTGTGGAAAAGGGGTACAGTGACAGCGGCAGTACTTGATTTCGGGTGTCATGGTGTTTGGATACAGTTGTGCCCCCAGATGTTTTTTACAACACACATACTGTGCACATTGCAGTGGCTGAGGAGACCCATTGATCCTGCTCTCAATGGAAAAAATATATTCTAATAACAACACACCAATGATGATTTTGGAGGAGGGGCAGGTGGAGAAGATTTAATAGCCAACTTGTTTGTTTCTCCACAAATACTGGGGGCTACTTATTCTGCTGCTACTGCCTTAGGCACATCACTGGAGCCAGTCGTGGCAAATGGAACCTTCATCATCCATCTTCCATGTTACTACTATTGTTGATCCCATTCCCTTTCAGCTGACTAATCATCCTGCTGCTTAAACAACTCAGCAGCAGCAGTACGAACAGCAGTTGCAACTCAGGAGGACATTGGACAGTGGCCACTGGCCAACATGACCTTCTGGCATTAGACCAGTAGGGCATTTTTATTTTTTTCTCAGGGCTTGTGTTAAAAAAAATAAAAATAAAATAAAAATAAATAAATAAAAACTAGTCCTACAAAAAATAAACAATTTTTGGGGGGTTTGTTTTTAACAAGCCAAAGTCCAACAAATCAATGTTTCCTTAGGGCTTGTGCCAAACAAGCTTAAGTCCTACAAATCAATGTTTCTTCAGGGCTTGGGCCTCTAATAAGTCTAAGTCCTACAAAGGCCTCTAAAAACGAATCAAACAAATCATCCTCTACAAAATACTCTATCAAGTCAAGTATCAGTCCATCCAGTGGCAGCTTATGTCAGGGGGTTCCTGTCTCTTTCACTTTAAATACAAAATCTTATTTTATTGATTTATTTTTTTATTAACCGTCCCCTCAATAGCAGTCAAGAAACCCCCCAAAACAAATTCCCTGTTCAAATGATTCATTCATTCACCAACACAGGCACCCTCCTCAGACCCCTTTATACCATGACTTAGGTTTTTACTTTATTTTATTTTATTTAGGATATCTTTTTTAAGTGCTCCCCAATCCCAGTAATCAACCCCCCCAAAAATCATCCCCTGTTCAACTGATTCTTTCCCCACACCCCATCGACACAGACACCCTCATACCCCTTTTATACTGTGCCTTTGGGAAATAAAATATTTTTTGTAATGTGTTGTGTGTAACTTCTATGTTCCCATTGATTTCAATGGGAGAAAAAAGCGGAAAAAAGCAGAAGATCGGCACTTTTTGCTGGAAATTTTTTGCCAATCAGAAAGTGCCATTATTTGCCGATTTCAGTTTGAGGCAGAAAGTTTCGCCCATCCCTACTCCCTACTTAATCTCCTGGACAAGTCAGCTGCTTTTGACACAGTTGATCAGTTGCTCATTTTCCAGGCCCTCAATTCCCTAGGCCTTTGTGGCACAACCCTCTCCGTATCATCATACCATTCCAACCGCTCATTAATTGTTGCCTACTCTGGTGCCACTTTTTCATCCGTGCCATTGTCTGTTGGAGTACCACAAGGCTCAGTCCTGCTCTTTTCAATCTATACTTCTTCCACAGGAAAACTAATACATTTCTTTGGTATTCACTATCATCTCTGTGCTAATATCCATGACACCTAAATCTATCTTTCCTCCCCAGTCCTCTACCCTTTCCTCTTGTCCTATGTATGTATTTGTCTCTTTGCTGTGTCTTCTTGGTTGTTCTCCTATCATCTAAATCTTAACCTTATCAAAACAGAAACAGAACACCACGATCATGTCAACCTCCAAAGCATGCTGCCTGGTGTGTGTGGGGGGGATCATCTTTGACTCTGCCCTATCCTTCAGTCCTGTTACGGTTTTTATGACACTCAGACCAATAAGTGAAAATAAAACACACTTTATTAAAGTGAATAATGATACTCACGCCCGCTAGAGGCGGTAGGTAATATACAGATAATGTAAACAGAGAGAATACAAGGAAAATAGTATTATGGACATAAATGCAAGTCAGTATGCCCTAGGATGGTATAGGCCCCAAAGGGGTTAAAGTCCAAATATACTCAGTCTCAGATGTGGAAGTCTGACACGCCCTTGATGTTAAATAGGCTGTGCTGTACAGACGAAGTTCATCAGGTGCAGAGGAACGAGCTGCCTTGCCAAGGTGGTAAATGATAAGCAGAATGGGTAACAACTTAGCCCCCACGGGCGTAGCTACAGGAACTGCTTTAGTATGTGCAAGTGCGAATAGCCCCTTAGGGCAATATGGAAATCGGCCTGCAATGCAAGAGCTAAGAGCCTCCTCAAGTGTAATCGAATGCAGTAATGCTAGAGCCAGAACCACTAGCCCCCTCGGGCTTAGTACCGAATAGCCAACACTGAACCTCTCTGCCAACACTCTGGGTATACGATCTCGTCGGTAACCAACACCGGAGAGCCTTTAGCGCCCAAACGGCCCAAGCTTCGTGAACACTCTGCAACGTAAGACTAGAGTTGCCGACGGAGAGCGGCCAACTCAGCAGCAGTGTCACTTGTAACAAGGCTTGTACTGGAGATATAGAGAGTGAATATGAGGCAGCACTGCAAGAGTTAAAATGCACGTTTACTCGAGGCTTCAGCGCTACTGCAAGGCTCTGTAACGTTACTCGAGGCTACAACGCTACGGTCAGGCTCTGCAAGGAGAGGAAGGCCCACAGAATACACACAGCTCTGCACTAGAATGAGACACAGCACTATCGAAGGAATCACCAGGCTAGGCAATGGCACACTCGTGGGCAGCAAGGACTGGAAAATGTCGCGACGGCGACAACTGGAACGCAGGTCACTGGAACAAGCTGGAAGTCGATCTTCGGAGCAGGAAGTCAGCCGGACCGGGTCATACACAGGCAGGAACGTCAGACTAGCCGGGTCAGGATCCAAGGGTGGTCCGCAGACGAGCCGAGTCATACACAGGCAGGAATACTGGAGAATAGTCAGGACAAGCCGAATCATACACAGGCAGGAACACTGGAGAATAGTCAGGACAAGCCGAATCGGTACACAGGAACTCAGAACACAGGAACACAGCAAAAGCACTACTGGCTCAGGAACACCACGAAAGGGCAACTGACCAGAGAGATAGCCAGGTATAAAAAGGTCATCAGAAGGCGGGTCAAACTCAGTCAGCAAATCAGTGACATCCACAACAGAGAGTGACAGGAATCACAGGCACTGTGATAGTACCCCCCTCTCAAAGACCCCCTCTCCTAGCCTGAGGTTTGGGTTTCAAAGGATATTTAGAGTGAAAGCTGCGTACTAATCTTGGAGCATGGAGATCCCCCTGATCAATCCAAGAGCGTTCCTCAGGACCATAGCCCTTCCAATGAACCAAATATTGCAGCTTTCCTCTAAATCTCCTGGAGTCAACAATACTCTGGACTTCATATTCCTCTTGGCCCTGGACGTCCACCGGCCCAGGAATCACTGGCGTAGTAGTATATCGATTGCACACCAAGGGTTTCAGAAGAGACACATGGAACACATTATGAATGTGCATAGAGGGTGGAAGCTCCAGAGCATAAGAAACCGGATTAATCTTGCGGATAATCCTAAATGGACCAATGAACCGGGGAGCCAGTTTATTGGATGGGACTTGTAAGTTGAGGTTTCTGGATGACAGCCATACCCTGTCCCCAACTTGAAATGAGACCGCTGGAAGGCGTCTGCGATTAGCGTGCCGTTGCTGCCGTCTGAAAGACTGACTGAGGGCCCTCTGAACCTGTGCCCAAGTGGAATGAAGTCGTGCCAAATGCTCGTCTAGAGCAGGGATCTGCTGTGCCTGAAAGGAGTCCGGGAGCAGACAAGGCTGGAAACCATAATTCACGAAAAATGGGGAGCTCCCGGACGATGAGTTAACCGCACAGTTCCTGGCAAACTCTGCCCATGGCAACAGGTCAGCCCAATTATCATGATGATCGGAGACAAAACAGCGCAGGAACTGTTCCAGTCCCTGATTGGCACGCTCAGCGGCCCCATTCGTCTGGGGATGGTAGGCGGAGGAGAATGATAATTGAATGCCCATCTGACCACAAAATGCCCTCCAGAACCTAGAAACGAACTGGCTCCCACGGTCGGAGACAATGACTCTGGGCACTCCGTGCAGACGGAACACCTCTCTGGCAAAAACTATCGCCAATTCCTGAGCCGATGGAAGGCCAGTCAGAGGCACAAAATGTGCCATCTTAGAGAATCTGTCGACCACCATGAGAATGAACTTGTAACCTCTAGATGCCGGTAATTCTCCCAGAAAGTCAATGGATATATGAGACCATGGACGGTCTCCGTTAGGCACAGGTTGTAATAAGCCCACAGGGAGATGTCTAGGGGTCTTGGCACGGGCACATGTGGTACAAGCTGCCGTGAAGGCAGCGCAGTCAGCTCTCAATGTAGGCCACCAAAATAGTTGCGAAAGAGACCATACTAATTGGTCCCTACCAATATGCCCAGCTGCTTTAGAGGCGTGATAGGTCTCCAAGAGACGGGTACGGAAAGACTCTTCTACAAAACACTTCCCCACTGGGGTTCCTGGAGGTGCCCGTGATTGTGATGCCAGTATCTCCTCCCCCAGTGGCGAGGTTATAGTAGTGCGAATAGTAGCCAGGATCCGATCTGGCTGAATGATGGGTACCGGGACTTCCTCCCTCTCAGTGTCAGAAGCGAACTGACGTGACAACGCATCGGCCTTGATATTCTTAGAACCAGGGAGATAGGATACTAAGAAATTGAACCGGGACAGAAACAGCGCCCACCTGGCCTGTCGGGAAGACAGTCTTTTGGCCTCTGAGAGATAGGTTAGATTCTTATGGTCAGTAAGAATTAGTACTGGAGTCTGAGTGCCCTCCAGGAGATGTCGCCACTCCTTAAGTGCCAGTATGATGGCCAACAGTTCCCTGTCACCAATCTCGTAATGACTCTGGGCGCTGGACAATTTCTTAGAAAAGAACCCACACGGCATCAAAGCTCCACCTCCCACAGGACGTTGGGAGAGCACCGCCCCAACCCCAACATCTGAAGCGTCAACCTCCAAAGTAAACGGCAGGGAGGGATTAGGGTGGGACAGTACAGGAGCAGATGCAAAGGCAGATTTCAGGGTAACAAATGCGTTTTCAGCTGCCTCAGACCACTGAGAGGGAGAAGCGCCCTTGTGAGTCAAGTCTGACAATGGCTTTACAATTGTGGAAAAGTTCTTGATGAACTTCCTATAATAATTCGCAAAACCTAGGAATCGTTGAACGGCTTTTAATCCCTTAGGCCGAGGCCATTGCAGAACTGCAGCCAACTTCTCCTGATCCATGGCAATGCCATTTTTGGATATAATGAACCCCAGGAATGGTACTTGAGAAGTATGGAATTTGCACTTTTCCAATTTACAGAATAACTTGTGCTTGCGAAGTCGGAGCAAGACTTCTGAGACATCTTTAATGTGTTGGGAGAGGTTAGCAGAATGAATTAGTATATCATCTAGATACACAACCACACAGGACTGAAGCAAGTCACGTAAAATATCGTTAATCAGTTCCTGAAATACTGCAGGCGCATTGCATAGGCCGAATGGCATCACCAGGTATTCATAATGCCCTGTTCTGGTATTAAACGCCGTTTTCCACTCGTCACCCTCTTTAATTCTGACTAGATTATAGGCGGCTCGTAAGTCAAGTTTGGTAAAGATCGAAGAGCCCTTTAATCTGTCAAATAATTCAGTAATAAGTGGAATGGGATAGGCGTTCTTGGGCATCAGCTTATTCAACCCACGGTAGTCAATGCAAGGCCTGAGTTCCCCACTTTTCTTTTTTACAAAAAAGAATCCGGCACCAGCCGGAGACGTAGATTTTCGAATGATTCCCCTCTCCAGGGCATCTGTGATATACTCCTCCATCGCCCTATTTTCCTCACAGGACAGTGGGTAAGTACGCCCCCTAGGAGGCACGGCCCCTGGAGACAAATCAATGGCGCAATCATATGGCCTATGGTCAGGCAATGCGCTGGCCTCTCCTTTGCTAAACACGTCACTGAATTGTCCATATTCTGTTGGCACAGCTGGAGAGGTACACATAATCTTAATAGGGAGAGAAAGACAATTCTTGTTACAATACTCCGACCAAGAGTTAACTTCACACCTTTGCCAGTCAAATTGGGGATTGTGTGTCTGCAACCACGGGAACCCCAAAATAACTGAATGATGTGGGGAACGAATGATCTGAAATTGTATCTGCTCCCTGTGACAAGCCCCCACAGTCATAGACACTGGGATAGTCTCGAATGTAATGAAAGCAGGATCCAGGGGTCTGCCATCAATGGCCTCTATAGCCACAGGAGAGTCCTTTTTACATAACGGAATGCCTTGCAACTCAGCAAAGGACTGATCCATGAAGTATCCGGCTGCCCCGGAGTCCACCAATGCTAAGACTTCTATGACCTTGTCAGTCCAGGCAAAAGCCACCTGGATGGTGGGTTTAGTGGTGCAAGTCTCTAGGGACTGTTCAACACCACCTAGGGCCTGTCCCCCAAGGTACCCTAGGTGCGTTCGTTTCCCGGCCTTACAGGACAATGGCGTAATATATGACCTGGTTTGCCACAATATAGGCATAAGCCTTGCCTTCTACGATACAGCTTCTGCTCTTTCGTGAGCCTAGTAAAACCTAATTGCATAGGTTCAATGCCATCAGCTGTTTGCTCAAGCAGCACGGGTGGAGTGGGTGGGTTAAGGAACTGGTTCTGACCATAACTCTTTGCTTTGGTCCTTTTAGCCAAGCGTCTCTCCCGGATGCGAGAATCTATTAGCATGACATAGTCAATGTACTCGTCCAGCTCGCTGGGTACATCTCGAGCTGCTATCTCGTCCTTGATCTGTTCAGCCAGGCCCTGAGAAAAAGCAGCAAGTAAGGCCTCATCGTTCCAGCCAACCTCTGCTGCCAAGGTCCGGAATTCAATAGCGTATTCGCCCAGAGTGCGTTCGCCCTGCTGAATCTCCATCAGCCTTTTGGCAGCAAAGGCAGACCTACCAGGAACCTCAAACACACGTCTGAACTTCGCCACAAATTCTCTAAAGTTCAGTGTGCAGGGTCTGGCACTCTCCCATATCGGATTTGCCCATGCCAAAGCTTTGCCCGTCAACAGAGATATCATAAAGCCGACCTTGCTACGGTCGTTAGGGAATGCCTGAGGTGCCAATTCCAAAAATATCTCCAACTGGTTAATGAAACCTCTGCATAAGGAGGGTTCGCCATCATATCTTAGGGGTAACGGTACCGCTGCCGATAACCCTCTTGTGTTAGTACTGATGGGTACCGAGGGATTCTCCGGTGTCACGACTGGGGGGACCACCGGATTGGGACCAGACTTGTCCAAATGTACTGTACGTTCAAGCAACGTTTGTAGAGCCAGTGCCAATTGGTCCAGGCGCTGCTCTTGGACATCCATTCTCCAGTGGATGTTCAGAGGATTACTTTCACCCTTACCGTCTGAGGTCATGGCCCTTTCGTACTGTTACGGTTTTTATGACACTCAGACCAATAAGTGAAAATAAAACACACTTTATTAAAGTGAATAATGATACTCACGCCCGCTAGAGGCGGTAGGTAATATACAGATAATGTAAACAGAGAGAATACAAGGAAAATAGTATTATGGACATAAATGCAAGTCAGTATGCCCTAGGATGGTATAGGCCCCAAAGGGGTTAAAGTCCAAATATACTCAGTCTCAGATGTGGAAGTTTGACACGCCCTTGATGTTAAATAGGCTGTGCTGTACAGACGAAGTTCATCAGGTGCAGAGGAACGAGCTGCCTTGCCAAGGTGGTAAATGATAAGCAGAATGGGTAACAACTTAGCCCCCACGGGCGTAGCTACAGGAACTGCTTTAGTATGTGCAAGTGCGAATAGCCCCTTAGGGCAATATGGAAATCGGCCTGCAATGCAAGAGCTAAGAGCCTCCTCAAGTGTAATCGAATGCAGTAATGCTAGAGCCAGAACCACTAGCCCCCTCGGGCTTAGTACCGAATAGCCAACACTGAACCTCTCTGCCAACACTCTGGGTATACGATCTCGTCGGTAACCAACACCGGAGAGCCTTTAGCGCCCAAACGGCCCAAGCTTCGTGAACACTCTGCAACGTAAGACTAGAGTTGCCGACGGAGAGCGGCCAACTCAGCAGCAGTGTCACTTGTAACAAGGCTTGTACTGGAGATATAGAGAGTGAATATGAGGCAGCACTGCAAGAGTTAAAATGCACGTTTACTCGAGGCTTCAGCGCTACTGCAAGGCTCTGTAACGTTACTCGAGGCTACAACGCTACGGTCAGGCTCTGCAAGGAGAGGAAGGCCCACAGAATACACACAGCTCTGCACTAGAATGAGACACAGCACTATCGAAGGAATCACCAGGCTAGGCAATGGCACACTCGTGGGCAGCAAGGACTGGAAAATGTCGCGACGGCGACAACTGGAACGCAGGTCACTGGAACAAGCTGGAAGTCGATCTTCGGAGCAGGAAGTCAGCCGGACCGGGTCATACACAGGCAGGAACGTCAGACTAGCCGGGTCAGGATCCAAGGGTGGTCCGCAGACGAGCCGAGTCATACACAGGCAGGAATACTGGAGAATAGTCAGGACAAGCCGAATCATACACAGGCAGGAACACTGGAGAATAGTCAGGACAAGCCGAATCGGTACACAGGAACTCAGAACACAGGAACACAGCAAAAGCACTACTGGCTCAGGAACACCACGAAAGGGCAACTGACCAGAGAGATAGCCAGGTATAAAAAGGTCATCAGAAGGCGGGTCAAACTCAGTCAGCAAATCAGTGACATCCACAACAGAGAGTGACAGGAATCACAGGCACTGTGATAAGTCCCCACATTCAGTCATTCTCCAACTCATGCTGATTCGACATCTCTAGAATTCAACCTTTTGTCACCCAAAAGACTATCAAAATTATAATTCAAACAGTCATCATTCCCTGTCTTTACTACTGTATCTCGCTTCAAATTGGCGTTGCTCTCACCCAACTAACCCCACTACAGTCCTTAATGATCTCTGCTGCCAGACTAATTTATCTCACACATTGCTGCTGTAATATTGCTCTTCTTTGCCAATCCCTGGCTACCATTAGCATACAGAACTAAGATTCTGGTGCTAACTTACAGAGCCCTTTATAACACTACATCTCCCAACATTTTATATCTTATTTCCAAATCCATTCCAAGGTGATATCTTCACTCTGCACAGGACCTTCTTCTCTTTGCAGCTCTTATTACACCCTCCCATTCCCTCCTGCAGAGCTTCTCCTGTGTTGAAGTGAGCTCTTGAATTCCCCATCCCCGTCCCATCAGACTCTACCCCCAGCATTCAAATCTCCCTGAGAACTCACCTCTTCAGGGAAGTCTATAAACAAATCTCTTAACCACTATGAGCAAGGCCAGATCAACAGCCAGTCCAATTTGTACTCACTATCGTTCCTGTCTAAAATCACTCTCACACCTACAACCCTATCACAACCTCATTGTTCACATAGACTCATTCTACCAGACAGACACACTATTTGACAAGACCTCAGCACTCAAAAGCACTTCTTTCTCCCATCCTCTGACCAGCAGTTCATGTGGCAGGAGGTACTTACACCACATAGCACTTACTCCTTCTGTGTCCCACCTTCCATCCTCTAGATTGTAAGGTGTCTCGATCCTTTTGTTTTCTTTGTTCCATTTGTACTGTTTAATGTCTTTGTATGTATATTCTCTATTGTACAGCATTGCGAAATAAAAAGTTGGCACTATAAATAAAGGCTATTAAAGTTCTAATATCAACATAATTATCTCCTGAAAGTTTTATCATTTTTAAAGTAAAAGTAACACCTCCTAATAATAAAAACTCACATTAATTTGGGTAAAAACTCCCAATAGCCATTATGAAGCAGTTCTGAGTATAAACAGTTCTCTAAAATTAATTTTATTGGTACTGAATATCATGTCCATGGAGAGAGACATATTACTTTTTTCAGGCCTCATGGGAAGGTTGCATTGTGGTGTGATTAAGAAGTGAGATAACCTCTCCAATGTGATGTAGTCTGTGCAGTAACATCTATCAAGTTGGAGTCATCTTAATGCTTAGTCTCCATAGAATTATATATTGATTGGATGGTTTATAACATGGGAGACATTATCAACTCTTTATTCTCCCCATTTTCACATCTTTGTGTATAATACCAAAGGCTGCAATGTGAGAGATGCATTAAGGTTTAGGAAGGGTCCAGATTGTCATTATGGTGGTAAACTGGAACTTAATCCAGTTCATGGTATGCAAAAAGGTGTTTTCATCATCTCAGCCCTGTGATTACACCACAGATACAACTATATTATCATGTCTTTGCCATGCCTTCATCAGGTTCGTTTACAATGTTGCAGTATCTCCTTTGCTAATGTCTCATCTGCAAGGGGAGATTTTTTTTTTTAAAGGGATAGTAATACTTAAAATGTAAAAAAAATATGTTGTAGGGTTTATCCCCCTGAGTAAAACAAGAGTACTCCCACTGCTGAAAGGTGTTTCATTCAAAAGTTATTAATTTTCAAAGTTGAATTTTTTAGGTGCAACATCACAGTGGCCTGAAATTGTACAGTGGCGCTGTTGCTACACCATCCTATGGAAATTTATGGTCAACTGACCAGAGCTGTCCATAGGATCGTGTAGCAACAGCGCCACTGTACAATTTCAGGCCACTGTGATATTGCACTTAAAGAATTCAACTTTGAAAAGTAATAACTTTTGAATGAAACACCTTTCAGCGGTGGGAGTACTCTTGTTTTACTCAGGGGGATAAACCCTACAACATATTTTTTTTTACATTTTAAGTATTACTATCCCTTTAAACGTTTTTATTGAAAGGACGGTAAGGAAACATTACAGAATCATAGGTAATTCACATAATAATCAAATAAGAGATACATGCAGGTAGTCAAATATGTATCAGAACAGGGAAATACAGCTGTCCCATTTAAATATTTATAATTGAAAAAAAAATAAACAAAATCAAAAACAAAACTCCCCTACCCCACCTCAGCCCTAACCAGTCTCTAACAGGAAAAAACCCTCCCACCCTCCTTCCCTCCCCGGGAGATGAGCACAACCCTCCTCTCATTAATTATTATGAGATGTAGAAGATAACAGCTTAGGTATCAATAAACAGATAAAAATAAAGATAAGTAAGTAGCCAGATTCTCCAGGGACACCACACATGGAACATAGAGTAATAAGGGGTTATCTCATAGCCCTCATTGGTAGAGAGTTCTAGAGTTACAATAAGAGGTCCATAGACCCCATATTTGGTGAAATTTGTTCGGGGTACCCCTATGTAAGTAAAGTCCCTTATAATGAGGAAGATTATGGGCTACTGAGGCCATCCATTGGTCATGCTTGGTGGGGTGTTATGAAACATTTTCATATTCCTGAGGGTGTGCTTATAAGGTAATGTGGCTATTCAATGTATATGCTAAACATTGATAGCTGACGATGCCTTCAGAGCTCAGAGAAATAAATTTTCTTCCCTGAGGATGGTGAATTTGGGATCTTCACGTGGATTTCTGTTCAGCCACAGAGGACAGTTTGCCATGTCTCTGATAGCAAGCAGAGACAACAGCAGCCCTGCCTAAACCTTTGCAAGAAGGCTGTTCAACGTATTGCTATGCAATACATTACACATGCCTGTGGCACCCAAAGGGTTTTAACATACACAGTCCCATGCCTGAAGTTGTGCAAGCTGCCATTTGCCTTGTGGAACGGCTGAGTCTTGTGTTTACATGATTCAGCTGATTGGCAAACAGTCTGCTTTGCTGATCAGTCCATTCTGTGTTTACCTCAGTTAGCGTTAAGGGGTTGGTCCTTTGTTAACCTCAGTCAGCTGTTAGTAGGCCAGGGCATGGAACTGTGTATGTTAAAACCTTTTGAGTAGGGCCAGATTTGCCATTAGGCAAAGTAGGCACCTGCCTACAGGCTCACGCTACTGAGGGGCGCCTGGCATTGGGATTTTTTTTTTTTTTTAATCTTTTTTCTTTTTAATTAAAAAAAAAAAAGTAGCCACCTTGCTGGCGCTGCCCCCCCCCTTTCCTATTTCCTACCTCCCCAGCAGGACATGTCTGTGCCTCCTTGGCACAGTCCTGTAGGTGGTGAACTCCCTCGTCACATCTTTAGGAATGCAGAGCGCTGGGAGATGACATCATCTCCCAGCGCTCTGCATTCCTGAATAGGAGACCGCAAGGAAGCTCCATCAGCTACAGGACTGTGCCAAGGAGGCACAGATGACAGATCTTCTACCAGGGAGGTAGGAAAAGGACCATGTCAGGGCAACATGTAGATGGTGGGGGCAAGTTGGAGCCGAAGGGGGCAATGTGAGGGCAACATGGAGATGGTGGGGGCAATGTGGAGCTAATGGGGGGCAAGTTGGAGACTATGGAGGTCAATATGGAGATGGTGGGGGCAATGTGGAGCTGATGGGGGGCAAGTTGGAGCTGATGGGGTTGGGGGCAATGTGAGGGGATATGGAGCTGATGGGGCAATGTGAGGGGCAATTTTGAGATGATGGGGGCAAGTTGGAGCTGATGGGGGCAATATGGAGCTGATGGGGGCAATGTGAGGGGCAATATGGAGATGATGGGGGCAAGGTGGAGCTGATGGGGGGCAAGGTGAGGGGCAATATGGAGCTGATGAGCATTGTGGAGGTGTCCAGTGGAGTTGGCAAATTGGGGGGGGGGGTGGCGCTTCACAGTTCTGTGCCTACCGGCTCCTGAGATGTAAATCCGGCCCTGCTTTTGAGTGCCACTTAGGAGCAACACATTGCAGAGCATTGTGATGTATATGCCTCTGGCACTCAGAGGTTACTGAAGAGCTGCTGCTGTTCTTGGTGCTGAAGCCTGAGTGCATCTTCTCTGCTCTCCCACTTGCCCTCCCTAATATAACGCCAACATTTCACCAATCCTACACACCAATGATTAAAGTGTCTCCCTCTCCCCTTTCATAGATAATTCTAAGTGCATATGGTCAAGAGTGTTATATTCTCCAGGCATGCTTCTCCATTACATGTACCTTTAATTAATCTCTCCCAGCTTCTCCCACTAAAGTGTTATTAGGAAGCCTTCAATGAAAGGAGTTTGGCTTGCAGGCAAGGGTGTAACTAGAGGGTCCAAGGGGGTCCCATCTGCCTCAGGGTACAATAAGTTCTAGTTATGCTTCTGCAAAAATATTTTTGTGATGGGAGTCCAAAAATGAGTTTGCATCTGGGTCCTCCAATGACTACTTACGCCACTGCTTGCAGTAGTCCTGTAATAAACAATCATGGCTACCTCTGTTGTCATGATATCCAGCACTAACTTAATCCCTTAAAGGAGCAGTAAACTTTTTTTTATGAAAACACATATTTTATAGAGCATTTCCTGACGAATACTACAAGGGTACTCACATAGCTGTCAGATGTTTTATTCAAAATTTATAGCAGTTTTAATAATCAGGAAGTGAATTTACTGTGTTTACTTCCTGATAGTTCTAACTGACAGGAAGTGACAGGCAGTTTCTATCACATTCTATGGAGAACTATATGTCTCTGACTTTTCTGACTTTCCTCTCCATTAGAATCTAACAGGAAATCTAATTAGAATTTGACCACTAGAGGGCACTGATAATGTAAAAAAACACAGGTTTAAACTGTAATAACTCTGGAAATATAAATCTCTCAGCAGTGGGAGTACTCTTATTTTACTCAACAGGAAAATCCCTACAATATATATTTTTTCATAAAAAAAGTTTACTGCTCCTTTAAGTTCTAAGGACGTACATGTACATCATGGGGTCAACATGCCTAAAGAACCTATGCTGTACATGTATGTCATGTATTTCAGGGCTCCCTGCGTGGCTGCACGCCATTTGGGGAGACCTGAATCGGATCGTAAAAAAAAAAAAATTCCATGGTCCTTAAGTGTGGGCCGCGAGCATGCACGTCACTCCTTAATGGGTTAAGGTTAATTCTGCAGAGCCAATCCAGACAGAATTGATTCAAATTGGCCATTAGGATTTTCTATGGAGATTTCTATAGGTGGAGGTTTATCATTAGGAGGAGATTCTTTTCACATTTATTTAGGAAAGATTTTTGAACATTTGTATCAAAGAAAAAATGTTTAAGGATGCCGGATAAAAGTACTTCATTTTAAATAAGATAAAACATTTAGATTTAGATTTTTTTTTGTTTAAATCTCATTTAAAGCACAAGCAGGTGACTTGGCAAATCACCAGCAAAGAAATTGTTAATCAGATTCTGAGTTAAAGCTGCTATGTATTGATTTCAGCTTGAGGGCTCAGAAGACAAATTTACAGACCAATAAAAAGGATATTAAAAAAACAAGACAAAAATGTTTTCATTTCTTCTCATCACAAACAAACATGACGGGCTGCAATGAGATCCTCATTCTTTCTGTATTAACTCTTCCAACAAATAAATCAAAACATCTCCATATAGTATGACCCACATTTTAAATTGTTTCTGTCACCCTAAGATGTGTTTAGTTAATTATAAACAGAAGTAAACACTGTCTATAGGTTGTGGTAACCATTTGCTTGTACTATAAATCGTTTTTGAGAAATGAATCTTTATTTGTTGGTGGCAGAAGCAGTTATGGGAAAGAATGAATCTAAACAGAGGCCATACACTAGGGACATGTCTAACAGCTTAGCGAGAGATACGTTTGATGTTAAATATAGCTAATTAGCATAATTAGCATACTGTGCAGGAACTAGCATAAAGTGCCACACTGTGCCACCGGATAATTTCTCAAAAAACTGTTTATGTTAATTTTAATTTTCTCTTTACAATTAATTAAACTTGTGACAGGTCCACTAATAACCATTTTAGTGCCATAGTGGTGGTCCCCCAACTGTCCAATCTTTTAACCCTTTGAGTACTAGTGGGGTATCCAACACATTGCTTTGCAATGGGTTGGATACCCCTGCGGCACTCAAATGGTTAAAGATGTGCCTAATTAATTAACCCCTTAATGACAATGGACGTACATGTACGTCCAAGGGGGATGTCACTTAATGACAAATGACGTACATGTACGTCCCGGAAATCCGGGTCCCCGCACGGCTGCACACTGTTCAGGGACTCCAGAATCGTTTAGTAAAAAAAAAGTTTTGCGGGCATTAAGTGACAGCCACGTGCATAGCGGCCTGTCACTAAGGGGTTACTATAGGATTCTATTGAACATTTGAGTTATTTTTTTACTACTCTCATGTTTTCATACCATTTGGTTTACTCTAAGAGGAAAACTAACACAAAAGTTTAAATAAGTAGATACAACTTTAAAAATCTTGTAATTAAAGCTAAAACATAAAAAATTAATTATTCATATGGTACATCCTGAAAATAAAATTCTAAACTTGTGTTTCAATGCATATGTAAACAGTATTTATTTAATTTTGTTTGTAATGTTTGTAATGAGACAATTAATTCTTGTGATTACTGTTCACTACTCTTGTATTCAGAAAGGCTGTTATCTAATCTCAGCCCATCTACAGACAATCTTGGTCAATCACCTAAAGATTACTGTGGCACTTGGAGCCTTGGGAACAGCAGAAATGTATGCTCCCTCAGAGAATTTGTGAGAATAGATTTTAGGCCACGGAAATCAAATTGAGAATTTTAAAGAAGTGAAGTACTAGGTACTGGCAAACAATGAGTTGAAGACATTTCTTTAATCCAAACCTATAAACCAGGTTACAGTTTTTTTCTTCTAAAAGTATCTAGATCAATGGTTCTCAAACAGGATCCTCAGGCCCAAATAACAGGACTTGAAGATTTCCCAGCTTGTGAGATAAGTTAATCAACGGCTCAGTCATTTATATTCACTCACCTGTGTCAGTCAGTAATATTCTGACCTGTTAGTCCTGACCTGTTAGAGGACCTTGAGGACACAGGGTGAGAACCACTGATTTAGATAATTAGAGTGTCACTCAGCATACTGGGGGAAATCTACCGTCCATCATATTGAGTGCTAAACAATTGCTCTTTAATTCAAATCAACATTATCTTTGATCCAAAGGTGACAGTGAAATGTAACACTTTATTTGGACCTAGTGGGCAATGAAGATTTTATATTTGAGCAAATCTGTTTCATTATGAATTAAATTGATATTGTACTTCTGCTCCTCCTGAGAAACAAGGGTACCCCAACTGGAAGGAGATGCTTCATTCAAAAGTTATTACACCTCAAACGGTCCCATTCAAGTTATGCTGTTACTATCATTCTCTGCAGCTGCTGTAGTATGAACTGGAGTAATACTGGAACAAGCTCTGTTTCTTCTTAATACATTTATAAAATGAAAACAAAACAAAAAAGTCTGCACATAAAATCTAACGTTTATGAATAAATAACCTGGGACTTATTACAGATAATAAACGTGTGCTTTAGTTACATTTGTGGCCAAAACCATGTTAAACTTGCTGTCCTGTCAAGGCAGGGATCACTGCTTTCTAACTGCATTATACTAAATCTATGTTCAAGTCAAATTTGAAGACGATAAGGATTTTTCTATTCTGGTGTGCCTTCATGGGACAGGCAAGCTTTTCATGGTTTTGGCCAGAAACATGTAATTAAACCCCATTGTTTATTATCTATAGTAAGTCACAAGTTATTTGTTTCTAAAGGTCACGATTTGATGTGCAGACGTTCTCTTTGTTTAATTTGTATACGTAGCCAAGATATAGCGATTGCTGCTCTCCTGACTACACACATATTTAATTATTTGAACACTATTGATAAATGCTATTTTGACCTCTCCAGGAGTCTGTATATTATATTTTTTGTATGTATTCTGAGAGGTTTTGGCTCCTTCCTTGTTGGTTGGTAGATCCGTTCATCAGGTATTAGTTGAATTAGGAAAGGTACATATCTCCCTTATTTCTCTCAGAAAGGTGTTGTTCACAGGAAAGGTAAAATGGTATCACTGACTTTTAATTGCATTATACTAAATCTGGAGTGACTTGATTGGGCAGTTAAAGCTGAGCTTTCATGCTTTTCGATTCACAGTTCAATGCCTTTCTCTCCTTGCAAAAACATATTAATAATGTTGAAAAAGATTTATTAAAATAAAAAAATTACCTATTTCTTTCACTATGGTGTGAGGGAGAGTGGTGCCATGTTCATTATATTTCTAATGATTGTCAGCGCTTTTCCTCACGATCAGCTGCTAATCACTGTCACAAAGCCTGCCCTGTCACTTGGAGGCTGGTGAATGTCCATAGGAATGAAGGACACTGGGACGGGTAGTCGGTGGGGAATTAGTGCACAAAGAACAGATCTAAAGTGTGGTACGGTACATCCTGCACTGCACTGAGCGTCTCCATGTCAGTGTTCATCATTTTTTTTTTTTAAAGGGCTAGTAATGTTTCATAATAAAAGCGGCTCTAATTAATCATCATAGTATTTGGACTTTGGAGAGTGTTATAGCAGTACTGTCAGACTTGTACTTCAAGAGTAATTCAATGACAAAGTATCCCCCTCCCGCCCCTTTTACTGATGTAACACTGCTCAGCTAGAGCAGAAGGGAGGTGCCCAGGTAGATTGCAGAGAGAGGGACAATCTTCAATTAAGATAAGGGAAAAACCTGAAAAACTTGTCAAGGGGGGCAAGGTTTTCATTGTTCTCATAGGAAGAAGATTGTCCCCTTCTGTTATCTGTCTGGTCTTACAACCATATTCCACATCTGAGAAGAGACGGCTTACACTAGGTAAAAGGGGCGGGAGGGGAAACTTTGCTTGTGAATATCTCTCAAACCATAAAGGTTTGAGAGATAAGACTTATATCATTCTTCATGTTTTTTTAATGCCTACAAAATAAAATAAAGATAAAATGAAGTATTAGTATCCCTTTAAATATAAACTACTGCAATAAAAACAAGATAAATACACAATGTGAAGTTACTTTCAGCAGACAGACCTACTGAACACAACTTTACTTGGGGTGAAAGTTCCGCTTTAATCTTATAATGGTTTTGGCCAGGAACATGTAACTAAACCCCACTATTTATTCTCTATATTAAGTCACATGTTATTTATTGGTAAAGGTTAGGAAATGATTTGCAGACTTTATTTTTGATTAATTTGAATATGTTGCCAAGATATAGTTCTTGCTGCTCTCCTGAATACACATGTGTAACTATACAACTGAGAAATGCTAGTTTGATCACACCAAGATCCTGTATATTATATTTTTGTATTTATTTTAGGATGTTTGACTCCTCTCGTCTTGGTTGGTAGCTCCCTACATCAGGTGTTAGCTGTAATTAGGGAAAGTATAAATACCTCCTCTATTTCCCTCACAAGGGTTTTGTTCACAGTAGAGGTAAGGTGGTATAACTGATTTTATTTGTATTAAGCTAACTAAATGTTAACTTCAGATTTCGGGCAGATTATCATAGTATTGGCCACAAACATGTAACTAAACGCCACTGTTTATTATCCTATTACATAAAGTGTTAGAATGCGTCGCTCACTGTGAGCCATAACTGCACATGCGCAGTAGAGAGTCTCTAATGTGCATGTGTGGTTTCGCACACAGGGAGTTTCGCTGTGAGCCGTCTGGAGCTCCACGCTAAGGATCAGCGTGTTCAGCGAGTCATGCGCAGTAGAGACTCTCCAAATGCGCTGCCCCGCCCTAGACAGCTCACATCCTGTCTATGCTCCTGGCTCTGGGGCAGCTGGGTGCACTTCAGCCCATGTATACGGGCTTTCATACTAGTCTGTAATAAGTCACATGCAATTTATTGCTAAATACAGGATTTGATGCACATTTTTTTTAGTCAAGATATAGTTCTTGCTGCACTCCTAACTCCCATTCTCTTATATTTTATATTAACACCTTAGGCAGTTAAGGACCATGCAGGGGAGGGCTGGTAACTTGTAGCCTGGTGTGCAAATGCAATCAAGTGGCCCATTTCTACCATCATTCCAGCCCACTGTCCCAACCCACCCCCTTCTATTAATTTTAAAACTGGCATTAATCTTGTGAGGTAACGAAATAATACCACATGACTTACAGTTGAAATGAAGCTACACTACTGATACTACAGAGCGTACAATTTAATAAAGCCATACTAGTGATACCATAGAGCTTACAAGGGAAATTAGTTATGCTACTAGTGTAGCTCTATTTGGATTGTACCTTGGTGGTATCATTTGTGTTGCATTGTAATCTCTGTGGTATCACTTGTGAAGCTCCATTTGTAAGCACTGTGGCATCACTGGTGTAGCACCATTTACAGCACCAAGAGGGAGACTGAGTGAAGCAGTGGCCCACCGGCCCAGACTTATGTCTGGCCCAGGAAGCAATTGCCCCCCTTCCCCCCAGGCCAGCCCTCCCCTGGGACCATGGAGAATTTTTTTTTATTTGTTTTTTGGATATTCAAATTCAGGGGTACCCGAGTGGCTTACAGCCATGTGGGGACCCCTGAATTACATGATGTGCCAGGACCATCACTGTGATGTGCCAGGAACATCACTGGTCTTTAATGCAAGTTTACCCATGACGGTCCTGGCACATCATGGGTCCTTAAGTGGTTAAGGGTATCGTCAAACTCAACAATCAAAAAATAAATAAAAAAAAATGTTGGGAAGTATGGTGTCGAAGGCATTGTATTTTAGTCAAATCAACCAATATGTCCATTAACTTTCACAAAGAAACCAGTTCAGTAACCTAAGTCATTGCTAGGTGTCTCCGCTAAGACATGACCTTTATTGGGTCCATTTAAAAATCAATGATGTAGCCCTGTCCTAACTACACATATATGTAACCATTTGAATACTATTGATAAGCTAGCCTGAGATCACCAAGATTGTGTGCATAGTTCTTAGTACATTAACCGGGAGGAAACTAGCTTACAGGAAGCAAATCTAGTTGTTGATACCTTTATTGGCTAACTAAGCAGATTTAGAATGCCAGCTTTCAAGACCTTAGGTCTCTTCCTCAGGCATGTTAGCAAACTAGCTTAAGCTTTCTCATAGAATAGAGAAGAAATGCCCGTGTGGACATCAAGGAGATCTGTTATTAAATGATTAGTAAAAAAAAAAGACAATTTGAACTGTAATATGCTTTGAATGCAATCAATACAAGCAGTGGGAAAACCCTTGCTTCTTCTTACAATACTTTAATTGTCATAATAAAAATGTATGCACCTTTAATAACTCTTCATAGACTGCATTGCATTCCACTCTGGTCTTTGAATGGTTAACCCTTTGAGTGCTGAGGTATCTGCGTTGGATAACCCTCTGGCACTCAGAGAGTTAAGTTACTAACATTTTTCTCTCTCTGGTCCAACAAAATGTAAGCCCTTATGATATAGTAATTTTTAGAGTAAGACCAAAAGAGAAAGCTTCTTGGTTTTCTGTGTGAGTTTCTATACCATTGTTTTACATAATGAAATGTGTCCCAGTAGTAACATAGCAAGATAGTTAATGAGGTTGAAAAAAGACATGTGTCCATTAAGTTCAGCCCATGTCATATCTCCTCGTTGATCTAGATGAAGGAAAAAAAACTGAATCCAGTTAAGCTCCAAGTGAGTAAAAAAAGTTCCTTCCTGACTCAAAATCGCAGTCAGATATTTCTCTGAATCAACATCCTATCTGCTTTGATGCCAACTGTCATTATTCTCAATGTTGTTCTGTACTAGAAAGGTATCCATTATATTTTTGAAAGCAATTTCAGTATCCAAAAGCATAGCATTCCGAGGCAAAGAATTCCATAACTTTACTGCCCCTACTGTCAAAAATCCTAGCCTTTTTTGCATTCAGAGTTTTTACAAAACAAATTATATTGTAATGTCTTTCCATGGGAATTCTCCATTAAATCAATATTTAAGAAAATATTCTATGCCACTAGACTGTAGGCTCTTGCAAGCAGAATCCTCTCGTTTGTATCCATTTCTTAAGTGTTTCATGTGTTTGCAATGAGTTCCCTAAGAGTTTTAGAATATGCTGGTGTTTTATAAATTAATTATAATACCTATGATGTCTATTCGCTACTTCATGGTTTGAGACTGTGATAATCAACCTTTCGACCTTCAGTTGTTGCAAAGTACAACTTCCATCATCCCACTGTATTCCCCAACAGCTGGTGGTCCAAGGGTCCAAGATATAGTACGGCCCTTATTTACTAAACACCCATTATTTTACTCTCATTCTAAAATTTGAGCCACTCACTAAGAGGATTATGAACCTTATTCATCAAACTAAAAAGGCATATTTCTGGAGCAAATCGACTGTACCTTTAGAAAAATAAAAATTTCCATTGATTTAAATAGGAGTTTTAACCCCATGAGTGCTGGATCGGTCTCCAATGGATTGCAAAACAAAGCTTAAGATAGATCTCCAGCATTCAAGGAGTTAAATGCCCAATATTAAATAAAAGGCTATTTTTAGAACTTTGATTTATCCCATATTGTGCAGATGGTTTGCTCCAGAATTGCATCTCTGTTGCATGTTGCATGATGAATAAGGCACTACAGATGTATGTATTAAAGTGGAGTGGTCCAATTCTGGGTTAAACCAACTTTGTCATAAGAGTAAAACCTCCAGTAGTTTTAATTTGAAAATTTAACCCCATGAATGCTACAGAGGCTTCCAAAGCATTGCTTAGCACTGATTACTAAGTCCCATTTAAATGACAGTCTGGGGAATTTCTTTGCATCTCCTGTGGTGCAGTTGATTTACCCCAGAAATTCAACACTCCACATTTATACAGAAGGCTCTATGTGGAAGATGTATAAAATCATTCTTAGGGCTCCATGTTCAAAAGAAAAATGCAAGAGTTCGGGGCAAGCCATTTGCACCATAGGGGAGACTAAAAATTCCCATTTATTTAAATTGGGATTTTAACTCCTTGAATGGTAGAGAGGTCTCTATTGCATAGAATTCTCGGTGACGGGTCTTATTTATAAAGAAGTTGTCAAGTTTTGAAATAAGCCTATCTGAGAATATTCATACAAAACTTGCAAATGAAATTTTGTTTCACATACATAGCTTATACGCTATTTTTATGTACTTCCTTTATACTTGGAATTAAGATTTTATCACTAAAAATGCCTTCATTTTTTGACACAATTAGTGGAGGAATTTATACATACATTGCAACACAATATTCTTATGTGGACAAGACCATTTCAACTACACTTTTGAACAAGTCAACTGACTGGAGCTAGTAGTTAGCGAACACGTCACTGAAGGTTTATAAATACCTTTGTATCACTTTGCAACAATTTTACAGACAATGTCTTTATTACTATAGCTTTATACACACACCCATGTGTCTAGGCCACATGTAAAACCCATTGTATGAATCAGGAGCAACCCTCCCATCAATCATAACATCAATTGGTAACTTACTCAAGAAAAGTAGATTTGCAAAAAGTATTGTCTTTGTTCATGAGGAGTTTCCAATTCAGTCTTCTGCTTGCTAATATACTGGTTGAATAATATTCAGTTCTAAGTAATTAAAGGGATAGTAATGGCTGATTTTAACAAAATGTAATATTGTAGATATTAAAAAATAAATTAACTGATGCAAGTCCGGTCTCTCAAACATGTATGGTTTGAGATATATATACAATTATAAAGTCCCTGCCCACTTTCACAGACGTCAGAGCTCTAGCTGACAGCTTGAGATTCGGGTCGTGCGACCCGATGGTGGCTCTTCAGCAGAGATGAAATAGCTCTATCTAAAAAGAAATACTACATTGGAATGGTCTACAAAGTGTGCCTGGTTTGCAAGCACACTTTGTAGACCATTCCAATGAAGTATTTCTTTTTAGATACAGGGACGGATTTCCAGTAAGGCAGAGTAGGCATCTGCCTACAGGCGCACCCTACAGAGGGGCGCCTGCCACTGCAATTGATTATTTATTTATTTATTTTTGATGTGACGTGGCGCGGCATGGCCGAGCCGCCCGCCGCCGCATTGTAAGATGTGCCTTTAGCTGCTGAGCTCTCCCGGCTCTTTAGTAATGCAGAGCGCTGGGAGATAAAATCTCTCAGCGCTCTGCATTACTGAAGGGAAGACCGCGCAGGAGCTCCAGCAGCTGCAGGTCTGTGCAGAAGCACAGATCTCTCCAGCCGCTGGACCACCAGGGAGGTAGGAAACGGATGTGGGGGGAGATTATGGAGGCAATGTGAGGTCAATATGGGGATGATGGGGGGCAAGCGATGTGGAGCTGATGGGGGGCAATGTGAGGGCAATGTGGAGCTGATGGGGGGGGCAATGTGAGGGCAATGTGGAGTTGAATGGGGCAATGCTGAGATGATGGGGCAGTATGAGAGCAATGTGGAGCTGATGGGGTCAATGTGGAGCTGATGGGGTCAATGTGCAATGTGAGGGCAATGTTGAGATGATGGGGCAATATGAGGGCAATGTAGAGCTGATGGGGTCAATGTGGAGCTGATGGGGGGCAATATGAGAGCAATGTTGAGATGATGGGGCAATAGGAGGGCACTGTGGAGCTGATGGGGTGCAATGTGGAGCTGAGGGGGGCAATGTGAAGGTGATGGGGCAATGTGAGGACAATATGGAGATTTGGAACATTGTGGAGATGGCCGGGGGGAGGGGCGCTTCAGATATCTGTGCCTACAGGCTCCTGAGATGTAAATCCGGCCCTGTTTAGATAGCGCTATTTTGGCTATTTTAAAACATTTTAGACTGGGAGAACATCTGATTTTTTCAGGCAATGCAGAGTATGATCATTGTAGTCGACACCAGTGAACACTCTAGAGTTTAACCCTTTGAGTGCCAGAGGGGTACGCAACACATTGCAAAGCAATGCGTTGAGTACCCCTCTGGCACTCAAAGGGTTAATGCCAGCCAACCCTGTACACCTGCCTCCTGCACATGGAAGCTGACAGTGATAGCGATCAAGTGTCTGTGTCATGTTAATTTATGGTGTCGATCTTGGCTCTGGTTAATGGAACAACCTGAGACACCCACAAACTGCCTCACTGACCTTCTCTTGGTGCAGTTATCATTAAAGGGATGCTTTTTGCCATATGTGGCTTAGTGAATTGACATTAAGAAGAAATAGGGTCTTCTGCAATTCCAGTGCCTGATTTAGCACGAAATCTCCATTGTATGCTTGCTCCAATGAGACTCGCAGAAACATGAAATTAGTCACATGGCTGAATTCACGGCCTAATAATTTGAGTCCCATGTATCTAAACATCTTATGTCAAAGGGATGATATAGATTATATAATAGTACTGTAGGCATGTTGTCTGATACATTGTTTCTTGTATATTGTTGACTTGGTGTTGTCCTTGATTTTGTCTGATAATCAGTAACCAGTCCACTTTCTAAATGGTGGTAAAATGTGCTGATGAATCTTGGACCTGCTTTTGAATGGGTACTAGACCTCTTATTAGCAAATGTAATAAAAATGAAGGTTTAGCCATTTGAATGACACAGAGTTGTCCAATGCATCTTCTCAGAACATGCTTTGGACACCCTAACAAGCAAAGAGTGATTATGTTTAATTTGTCATATTTAATAATTACAGAAACTCATTTTACACCAAATATATTTGCATTGTTTGAGAAAATCCCTTGTTTATTGAAAATGTATATTATTTAGAAATATTATATATATATATATATATATATATATATATATTTTTTTTTTTTTTTTTTTTAAGTAGCCATGATAAGGCATCTAAAACTGCATTTAGATGTAATATGTCTTTATTTAAAGGGATAGTAATGTTTCACAATAAAAGCAGCTACAATTAATCTTCATATTATTTGGGCCATGGAGAGTGTTATTTCAATACTGTCAGAGTTGTAGTTCAAGATTAATTGAATGATAAAGTATCCCCCACCCACCCCTTTACTGATGTAACACTGCTCACCTCAGTGTCCAGGTGGATTGCAGAGAGGGACAATCTTCAATTAGCATAAGGGAAAAACCTGAAAAACCTGTCAAGGGGGTAAGGGTTTTCATTGTTCTCACATCTGAGGGGAGGTAGCTTACACTAGGTAAAAGGGGCGGGAGGGGGATACTTTATCATTCAATTACTCTTGAACTACAACTCTGACAGTACTGAAATAACACTCTCTATGACTCAAATATTATGAATACTAATTGGAGCTGCTGTTTTTATGAAACATTACTATGCCTTTAAAGAAGCAATTGAACTTATTGAGTTAATCAACAAACCTGTATTTGACACTCAATGCATGAAAACGTTAAGTGTATGTAGTGCTATTAACTAATTTTTCTGTTATGTTATTACATTCAACCCATAGACTCCAGTGCATGATGCCTTTGCACCTTTCAGGGATTGCTTTGAAAATATTAAGAGATATAAGCATTAACCTAAAAGATCAGAAGATGCTTTGATGTAGTTCTAAACAATAGATATCAGCACTTGTCAAAGAGCTCAGGATTTTCGGAAAAAAATTCACAGTTGATCACTCTTTGACTAGGGATTGGTCAAAAGTATATTTTTTCCTGCAGGAATTTAAATGGAATAGGGAGATGTTACTCCTTTATGCTGAATTTTTAGCAGGGAGAAGATTGCCTCTGCTGTGTATACAGGAAGGTGAAGTCTATTGAAGTTAGCTGGCTTCACCTATCAGAATGCATGCATCCATCATCATCATGCACAAACACATCAGCACACATACATGTCTTTGCACACATACACCCAACCATACAGGCATAGATATTCACTCATATATTGTTACAGGATAGATTTTTCATTACAAATTATTAAAAACTTTTTTAACTTAAATGTTTTCATTGTGGTCACAAAGTGGTGCTGTTCCTATCTTTTATTACAGAGTCTATGACTCAAGATCTTCCATAGAGTACATTATAAAGAAATGTTGCATTTTAGACTCCTGTTGGTACTGATGCTATCTGTATGATATATATGAAAAATAAAAATAAAATAAACCTGATTTTCATAACTTTTGAATGCAAAATCTCCCAGTAATGGGATTGCCTTTGGCTTACTTAATAGGAAAAACACTACATTTTTCATAAAACAGTTTATTGCTCCTATAAATAATAATTTTCAGAATATATGAGCAACTTGAAACTCTGTATCTATTGTTATACTACAAATCCTATCATCCTTAGTCAGCAATTGACCTCCAAAGGATCATGGGAGTTTTAGTCCAAGAACAGCTGGACAGATGTAGGTTACCTACTCCTATTCTATGGTGCATGGTTTAATTGTACAATGGTGAACCTCACCAATTTCAGTGCCATCTAAGAATATAAATATGTCATTATTTTATTGCTCTACTCTGTCAGTTTAAGCAGAGCATTGGCCTGTGAAGCTTGGATGAGAGAGGAACATTCTCACACTTAAGGAATTATCTTTGCTTCATTTGGAGTTTTCTGCTCTAGTAAATTTAGACCCATTCCTACATCCTTCAAGCCCTTCTTTTTATCTTAAAGGAACAGTAAATCCTCCTACAATAAGCAATCTAAAACATTTGTTATGTGCCCCAAGTAGCACTATCTTGCTCAGGTAGCTCAGGGATTGATATTTGCCGAGTTGCATGGTAGCTCCTGTCTTTAATCAGTGATTTGCATTATGGGAGCTGGGACTGACGTCTCAGATCTTATAGAGGCCGTGTGTTTGTGCAAGGCTAAGATCCTGTGGGATCCAATAGTGACTATCACTGAAGTAGATATTTTGGTGGTCAATATGTATTGTATATTTTTATTTATATATAGAGCCAGCCAGTGTACTTGGCACTTTACAGTTTACAGTTAAAAAAAGGGTACAATAAGTGTGGTGATTAAGTGCGTATAAAGACAATAATAAGGGGAACACTAAGTGAGTATACATTAGGATAAAAGGTCCCTGCGCCATAGAGGTTAGAATCTAAGTATAGGGTGGGTGGCATACAGGTATGAGCTGGTACTGGAGGAAGTGCAGTTTTTGACATATGAGATAATGTTTTCATATAATATACGCATTAGCGAAAAGGATAAAACTTTCACGAGAAAAGAGAAAAATTGTCACCTGGAAATTTGTCTCACTTTTCACCCACCTCTACTTAAGCAACAGCAGTCTGGAGAGGCATTAGGATCTAAGAGGTAGATTCATAAAAACTGTTCTTAAAGAACAGTCCTTATGGCATGGCAAGTGAACAACGCCAGGCCTGATTTATGAATTATTAAAGACATTTATATAAATATGGAGTTATTATGCATATTTTAACTCCTGAAGTTCTTAAGCATATACATGGCGTTAAGATTCTGGCGATAATTCTGTTATAATTGTCACAACTCACCACATTTCTTTATAAATTATCTGCATCACTTTTTTTTAACATGCTCTAACACCACTTAATAGGAAACTCAACTAGATGGCATTAAAACTTTAACCCCTTAAGGACCGGGAAAATTTGAGGTCGTTTTCCCTTAAGGCCCGGAGCAATTCTGACCTTTTTGACTATGTCTTTGTTCAACAGTGTTTTCCTTCTTAGGCTTTTATTCCACCCCCATAAATTATATACTGTTTTTCTACGCACAAATAGGGCTTTCTTTTGATACCCCACTTATTTAGATAACCCACCATTTACTTTATGAAAATTAAAAAAAAAAGTTAAAAAAAGTAAAAAAAAACACCACTTTTGATTTTTCTCTTGGGATCAATTAGCCACAAAGGGTTACATTTTTATGGAGACTGCATGAAAAATATGACCGGTCAGTCATACCTACAAAATGCGCAGTTTAAAGTGGCCACTGTCCCCCCGGGTGAAAATCCCCATGTCCCTTTTTCCCACCCTATTTTGACACTTTTTTATACCTGGCATTTGGTGGTGTATATATGTGTATTACATGGCTCCACAACAATCACACTTGCAATATTGTTTAGTTATATATATTTTTTTTAAATAATTTTTTTTTTTTTTTAAGTGTGTTATGTTTTTTTTTATTTAAATGCCCCGGTCTCGGAGCGCTCAGTCTCAGCCTGGAATTAATGATAGCAGCGTGCATGAGGCACTCTTTTCATTTAAGCCATGACGGTCCTGGACCGTCATGGGTCATTAAGGGTATAACAACCCATGATGGTGCAGGACCGTCATGGGTCCTTAAGGGGTTAAAAACGGTCGCAACTTACATTATAAATCCCTTTAACACATTTAAGCTACTTTTAAAGCCAGTTTTTCTTTAATGCCAGGTTTATAAATCTCCCACTAAGTCACAAGGCCCTGAAGTGGAGCTAACTTTCATATTCTTCCCTTACGCCTTACTCTTTTAACTCCAAAATAGTCAATTAATTCAAGCCTTGCTAATGGGGAAGTTGCCATTTCTGTATCTGATTAGGGATTCATGGGAGTGTCTCAGTAACCAAATAATATTTGTTCTGAGCTAAAGAGATAAAAGAGCTAAAGAGATATTTGTAATTGTAAAATAACTTGCAGGAAAACTCTAACCTCTCTGTGGCAGGTGTAATCTAAATGTTGTAACAGCTTATCTACAAAGAGAGTAGTTTTACTGGTTATACATCTCACAGACTATTTGCTGTTTAATATAAACACATTTTCAGTGATTGACGTTGTGCTCGTATATAAAAGATTAATGGTCATACTTAGGGTGGATTCATTCTGAGGCAAACTAACTACTATAGGGGAATAATAACCATCCCTATCAATTAAACCCTTTGAGTGCCAGAGGGATACACAACGCATCACTCTGCAATGTGTTGCATATCCCTCTGGCACTCAAAGGGTTTAATATGGACTTTAACCCTTGACCCTTTAACCTAGAGAGATCTTTCATACATTTCTTTGTAATGTTCTGAAACCCTCTGTAGCACCTAAGGGGGTAAAAGTGTTACTTACTTAAATTAGGACATTTTTCCTTGTACCCTATGGTAGATTTGTTTTAATCCAGAATTTGTGTGGCTCCTCTTTATACATTTGGCTCATCATGTCCTAAAATCTGATTGGTTGTTTGGTTTATATAAATAATTTGCTTTATTATAATTATGTGTTATACAATTTATTGTTACAGAACCTCATTTCAGAGCTTTGTGATTATTATAACTCAGTTCAACATTTTAAATTTATAAGTGAAATAATGATTTCTGTAAGATGCTAATTACCAATGTATTTACCTCTTTCCATGAATATGTTAATTCAAAGTGAATGTGTAGAGGAGGTGCCTGTAATGATAAGGTGTAACTGTTGCCACTCCTACCCTGACCGATCTTCTTGCCAGATCAGCCCTTATTATATCTCCCTCATTGAATTAGGTTTTCCACTCCTGCTGTATATATGCAGCCCTGCAGTATACAATTTTTCCGAAAAAGGCCATGTCCAGTAGGAATGAGGTGGCAATCTAGTTTCTAATATTACAAAAGCAGCTTAATAGTGTTGCACAGGTTTGAGAATAATAACATTCAGGAGCTTCACACATAGATCTAATCACAGGATCAATGAGTTTTATTCCTGGTAGATCTTAGCCATCAAAGACGATGTATGATTTCCACAAGATGCCATAGGCAGCACAAAAATAGAACAGCATTCACAGCACTTTCCAAATAGAATGCATGAAAGCACTTTTACAGTGCAAAGCAATTGTCTTCATTTCTCAGCACACTTATTTCATTTTTTTCTTATAGTGTATTTATGTGTTTTTGCAGTTTCTTATTTTTAATGGGTTAATTACTTTTTACAAAGTGTTCCAGAATGTTTCAGAATTCCTTGTTCTGCTGCAAAGAACATTACAGTTCCCATCAAAAGCAGCTAGATATAATAATGAATGAACTGTTTAAGGGATGCTGGGGTAGCCATATTTCATACCTCCCAACTGACCCTCTTTAGGAGGAACAATCCCTTGTTGAGACCCAAATGCCTCTGTTCCTCTTTCCAACCCTGATATTCCTCTTTTTAGGAGATCAGGATGTATAGTATGTATATAAGTGCATCATATATTGCACAGCAATATACCATAAAATCTTGGGTATAATATGGACAGTTTTACCCCTATTCACCCCCCTAGTGGGGGGTGCGTATTATACATGAGAATTTTGCCACAATTAAAAAAAATATATATATGAGGCCTGCCAGATTCCTTCCTTTCCTGCCTCCCCCAGTGCAATCCTCTCTCAAAATAATCCTTACTTGTACTTATATCCCCATCTTTCATGCCGCCCGCTTCCCTTCAATAAGCTGTCAGGACCTTCCTCCTACAGTATTGCCCTGCAAGGACCTTGAGATCTTCACAGGGCATTACCATTGACTACAGGCGGAAGGTCCTGACAGCGCATTGAAGGAAGCATACTGCTCGCAGGGAAGATGGGGATCTAAGTGCAAGTAAGGATTATTTTGAGAGAAGATTGCCCAGGGGGGAGTGAGTTAAGGTATCTGACCGTGTTGATTTTTTTTTTAGTGAGGTCGAAAACAAGGGTACGTATTATACATAGGCACTCTTGCTTTCCCCTAAAATCTTGGGTACAATATACACCTGCGTATTATACACAGGTGCGTATTATACATGAGATTTTACGGTAATTAATAATGTTTGTTTAATCTAGTGTATGTTTCTAAATTATTCTGTGTAAAGAAAATATTTTGCTCTTGCTCTAAATCATTTGTATATAATGAGATTCTTGGTAATGATCCACCCAACATTCCTACCCCCGGCAATACCCATAAAACATAATTATCCCTCTTTAGCTATTTAAAACATTTAGACGCATGACATCTCAACCCTCACCCAACTGTCACCAGCAAAGACCTGTCCCATTCAGCTTTAGTATACCTAATTGATTCAAACCTGATTTTAATCTAGTAGATTAGCTGTCGGGTAGTTGCATTTTTTAAAGGAACTTTAATACTTAAAATAACTGAGGTTATTTACACTTAAATACCTTGTACTTCATGCTAGCTTCTATAATTACTTCTCTCTTTGTTTTCTGAGACCTATAAGTCTTACGTATGGTCTGACGAAGAATACATGCCTGCATTTTCCTGAGCTTCCATTGACTGTCAGGGATTATCTTTAACTAGACTGAGATGAGATAAGCAGGGCTAGATTTTCCAACAGGCAAAGCAAACTAGACCGCACAGGTGAGTAACATGTCCAGGGCATGTGATATAGATCAAAAGACACACAACACTTATATGGATGAAAACCAGGCAAAGCTTTATTAACTCCAAAGACTTCCAGTTTTGCATTGTATACTTGATAATGGCCTTATTTTGCTCTCCTGTTCAGGTCCTGGTCAAAGCAGGGTACATGCACCATATCATCTGTTCTCAAGACAGTTATTATGTAGGAAGCATTATCAGCAGATGTAAAACCAGCTTTCAAGAAGCGTGGTATAGGCCATTCTACTATCACCTGTTCTGCAACTTTGTGTGATTGTCTCTCAAAATTCTTCATGCACAAAGTGACATGCCAGTTGTATGGGATACCCTGCTGCTGTTCTTTAATAATACTACCAGAGCCAAACGCAACTTGCTATAATCTTGTGCTGAATTTTATTGTTGCCCATTGATGAGAGGGCAACCTAGTCAGTAATGACAGGTATATAGTCTGTATTCTGGCTGCTTGTCCACATATATGTAAGCAGGTACATTTTCTCGAGGTTTCTAGGCATTTGCTCTTAGGATTACTACGTACTTACACAATCCTGGCTCATCCATCCTTGAAAAATGATTGTGCTTGGGCTATGCCAGCAGGGTGCAGCACATGACATGAATTCTTTAAATCCTGAGTTTTCAACAAAAGAACAAGTCAGCATGTCAACTGCCAATATTTTGGCAACTTTGCCATTCCACACGTATACGTTCCTATTATTTTTTTTGAAGTATAAGACTCCTCCCCAAAAACTGTTGGTTGGCAGTATATGTCAGAAGAATTGATAACTTTATTGCTTGATTTGTGGAACTGGTGGGGGTGTTGGTATTTGTGGGCACTCTATAATTCTTGTCATCTCCAACAGCAAACTCAGTCATACATTAAAATTAATTAAAATTGCAAATGAATTAAATCTTGGCAAACATCACTTCTATTATGTGTCCCAGAGCTTCTGCTACTGCTAGATGTAGCACCTCTGCCATGTTGATGGTGTGTCGCTAAATTAGACCTATTTTTTCATGTGGAATCGCAATAAGGATTTGATAGACTTGTGCACAGCCACAATTTTCGACTCAAGTCGAATTTAGCCGAAATTTTTTTTTTTCATTTGGAGGATCCTAATTTCGGACCGTCCCTATTCGATTCGGATGACATTCTGATCCGTTCCGAATGATTTGGCCAAATTTAACATGGGTTAAATGATAGCAGTGCACCTCCGTGCTATCATTCTTTCCAGACAGGGTGTGCACATGTTTGAACATTGACAACCCATGCCTGTCACATTCAAGTTAGCATATGGTCGAACATTGACAACCCATGCCTGTCACATCCTACTCAACATAAGTGGTCGAACATCAACAAACTATACATGTGACATTCTATGTTAGTACATGGTTAAAGGTTTCATTTTCTCGTACCAGCCTCCTACCCTATTGTCCCTCTTTGGTACCCAAATTCCTCTGTCTCATTTTCCTATCCTGATTTCCCCTCATATCAGATCAGTCTATGTGTATACATTAGTGTTTCATACTACGTCAAGAATAAACACATCAATGTTAAACTGCAGTATGTGTGTCTAAATTAGCTTGTTATCACGGTGCCCGTGATTCGTGCTATCCTGTATCTATCACTTGCTGGAAGTTCCTCATTGGCTGTCTGCTGTTAGCCCACTTCACACAGCCTTTTTAAACCCAGTCTGGGCACTCCCAGGTTGCCCTTTCGTGGTGTCTCTGACATTACTTGTTCTGACCTGCTTGTCAGGCGCTTGGGCCTGAGGATCCTGCGTTCCGGTGTTCCAGTGTTCCTGTGTTCCGGTGTCTCGGTGTTCCTGTGTTCCAGTGGTTCCAGTGTTCCAGCCTCGTTCGTTCCTGAGTTCCTGAGTCTCCTGCCTGCTTGTCTCACTAGCCGGTTCCGGTTGCTTTCCGTGGCTCCTTCTGTTCCGGTCATCTGTCAGTGTAGCGGTGCTCGTTCCAGTTAGCCTCCACTTGGTCTCAGGGCTCTCGCTCCTTCCCCTGTCGCCGAGGCGACATTGTGCTTGTTCGCTCCGTCGATATATTACTGTTGGTCCAGCGTGCAGACGCTGGTTTACTCCATTTAACCTGGTGGCTCAATTACTGTTGGTCCAGCGTGTGGACGCTGGTTTACTCCATTTAACCTGGTGGCTCAATTACTGTTGGTCCCAGCGTGCGGACGCTGGTTTACTCCATTTAACCTGGTGGCTTAATTACTGTTGGTCCAGCGTGCGGACGCTGGTTTACTCCATTACTTGGTGGCTCAATTGCTGTTGGTCCAGCGTGCGGACGCTGGTTTACTCCATTTAACCTGGTGGCTCAATCCCTGCTGGTCCCAGCGTGCGGACCCTGGTTTACTCCATCTAACCTAGTAGCTCATGATACTGTTGGTTCCAGCGTGGGGACACTGGTTTACTCCATCTAAACTAGTAGCTCATGTTACTGTTGGCTCCAGCGTGTGGACGCTGGTCTACTCCATTTAACTTGGTGGTTAATTTTACTGTTGGTCCCAGCGTGCGGATGTTGGTTTTCTCCATTACACCTGGTGACTCTGATTACTGTTGGTCCCAGCGTGCGGACGCTGGTTTACTCCATTAAACCTGGTGGCATTATATACTGTTGGTCCCTGCGAGCGGACGCTGGGTTACTCCACTAACCTGGTGGGTTATGTTACAGTTAGTCCCAACGTGAGGACGCTGGTTTGCTCCTTGACTATTCTGACACCTAGGGCCGGTTGCTGTCCAACTTATTATTGCAGTTGTCTGGAGACTTCTGCTTGAGCGAGACCATTGATTCCTATTCCACTCTATTGTCATTGTCATCTGACAGCTTGGTCTCCTCTTATGGGCTGCCCTGCCCGGTATTGGTAAGGCCGATAGAACCTACTTACGTTACATCTCTAAGGTTGCCTTACCCGATATAGGCAGGGTCGGTAGAGCCTACTATCGGTATTCCCTCAGGCTGCCCTGCACGGTATTGGTAAGGCCGGTAGAACCTACTTACGGTACATCTCTAAGGTTGCCTTACCCGGTATAGGCAGGGCCGGTAGACCCTACTCTCAGTACTCCTTCAGGCTGCCTTGCCCGGTATTGGAAAGGCCGGTAGAACCGGTACGTTACACCTCACGGTTGCCTTACCCGGTATTGGCAAGGCCAGTAAGGCCATTAAGTATTCTTTTATTACAGCTACCATTTTGCGGATACTTTTGTTGGGACATTACTATCCCTTTAAAGTAAAAGACTAAGCAAACCTCCACAGAGGATTATTGAGGATAACAGCAAAATTGAGAATTTGATTCCAATAATGCAATAGACAAAAATGTAGAATTTTATGCAAACTAGCACACACATGAAACTGAAACGTTTACTTTTGCATTTAAAAGAGAACAAACACTCCTACTAATAACCTCCACTTACCTTCCTCTGGCAATAGGATTATAATGACCCTATTAATTTTTTACTTTTGCATTGTTCAAGAGATAAGATCAGTCCTAGATGTGATGTCCATGTAGGTGTACATGACAGCTGCTGGCAGGTTTCCCAAATTCTCAAAATGAAGTGCATGAACCTACTTTACCCTTTAAGAACCAGAGGGTGCTCAATACAGTCCAAAGCAATGACTGCACAACCACCCTGGTCCTTAAAGGGTTAAGATTATCATGTGCAGTTGAGGTCCTGTGGTCCTTCTAGCAAATGTCATGTCCGTCTCCATGGACACGTAATCTGGGACTGACTGAAGATGTTATCTCTTGAACAAACACACTGGGGTAAAATTAATTCACTATGATTTTCAGGCCATAGTAAGGTAAGGGTTATTATTATGAGGTGTTAGTTCTCCTTTAAATGAAAACATATTTCCCTATTAGGTTACATAAGGAGGTGTCAATAGGTCATGAAATAGCCTAAAAATTATTTTAATGCCCCTCCCACCAGCCACGCCCCCCAGGAACACCCCCTAAAACACAAGTGTCTCTCACTGGCCATTTCAAATGTTGGGAAGTATGAGGCTGACCAGACCTCACCTTTAACTGGGGACGCATAGGAAAAATGCATACTGCAGGACTGCTTTGATTTTATTGAAGCACTGAAAAATGGCCATTTCCTATGTGTCCCCAGTTAAAGGTGAGATCTGGTCAGCCTACACTAGAGAGCACCGGTAATGTAAAAAAAAAACACACAGGTTTAAACAGTAATAACTCTGGAAATATGCATCTATCAGCAGTGGGAGTATACTTATTGTACTCAACAGGAAACATTTTATATTTGTTTTTCATAAAAAAAGTTTACTGCTCCTTTAACCCTTTGAATGCCAGAGGGGTACGCAACGCATTGTGCTACAATGCGTTGTGTACCCCTCTGGCGCTCAAAGGGTTAAATAGGAACGCATATTAAAACTGCATACTGTAGGGCTGATCTGATATGTTGAGGTGAGGTCCGGTCAGCTTAGGCTAGGAGTAAAATAGTGTAAGTTTAATATAGTACAACCTTTAACATGGACACTTTCCCCCAACCTGTTCCCTTGGATACATCAAATTAAAGGCACATTTTTGCTAACCTTTAGCTCTAATCCTCTGTTTCAATGGCTAAATTTGCATACCCATATCCAGCTGTAGCTAATTAGCTGTTATGTGTGTTTTGGTTCTGTTTTTATAAATACCAGCTGTGCCTGTTGTACTTATTTCTCAAATAGGCGAGCACAGAAAAAAGCATTGCTGTCCATTTCATCCTCCAAAAGCAATCATCCGATTAGGGTATGTTATGGGAATTATTACATCTAAAACAATTTTTTTATTTTTTTCTATAAGTTTGTATTCAAAACAGCTGAGGGTGATGTGAGTTGTAGTCCAGCAACAGCAGGGGGAGATGTACTAAGGTTAGGTAAATGTGTGATAAAGGTGAGATAAACTCTTCAATTGCTGTGTTATTTTATAGCGTCTAAGGACTAAGGGGTAGATTTAAAGGCAGGCGTTAAGCTCAAAAAACACCATTGGGTGTTTTAACGTGTAGTAAACCATTCAAAGGGCCATGTAAAGAACTGCTGACGGGAGTTCATCCAGTATGACGGCCGCTACACTAACATGTGATAGGGCCATTAAAAAAAAAAAACGCTCCATTTTACCATTTAAAGGACTGCACTAGCTGAAAAAGATCCGATAAGGGACTCACTTACCGCACAAAACTTAAGACCCAGTTTTGTTAGCCGTAAAGTCCCTCATCGGATCTTTTGCCAGCTAAAGCAGCTGTTATCTGGCAAAAAAAAACAATGTCCACAGTGGATGTATTGATATGGGGCCCTAAGCCCCACATCAATACATCCAAAGTGCCTAAAACATGTTCAAAGTTAGTAGGATTAACCCTATGAGTGCTGGTGGGGTATAATTACCCTGCCGGCATTCATAGGGTTAACCCGACTAAGTTAAGCAACATTGCATTAACACTTACCATTAATCCTGATGTCCACAGCTTGCTGGTCATCTTCTGTCCTTCTCTTCTGTCTTCTCATCCTTCTGTCTTCTTTCTTCAATCTTCCGTCTTCTCTTCAATCTTCTCTCTGTAAAATAAAAGAAAATAATTAATACCAAGCATGAAAGAAGACATTACTGAACCCTTTGCGTGGCAGAGGGGTATGCAGCGCATTGCAAAGCAATGTGTCGCGTACCTCACTGGCACTTAAAGGGTTCAATAGTATTGCACGATAAATATAACTAAATTATATGCCTCCATGTAATGCCCCAAAGTATAAAAATGCCAATAAATAATATGATCCATATAGACATAAATAAATGCCATCCGTTAATGCCCAGTATGACAACTTAGCTTAATATTGTGTGTCTCCGCCACTTGGAGCGGCCGCGAGGGCGGCTGCAGCAGAGACACAAATGTCCCACGTCTCTCCCCTTCAGCTGTGTATGGGCCGGTGCCCGTAACACACTGAGGGCATTTGAAGTGAGCCTACCTTTATATATGGGCAGGCTCACTTCAATTTCCCTCACAGCCACTGGCTGGGATGCTCTTCACATCCCAGCCAATCAGATTCAAGCAGCTGTTCTTTAAAATGATTGGCTGGGATGTGAAGAACATCCCAGCCAATGGCTATGAGGGAAATTGAAGTGAACCTGCCCTTATATAAAGGCAGGATCACTTCAAATGCCCTCAGTGTGTTATGGGCATCAGCCTGTACACAGCTGAAGAGGAGCGACGTGGGACATTTGTGTCTCTATTGCCGCCGCTCCAAGCTGCGGAGACATGAAATATTAAGCTAAGTTGTCACACTGGGCATTAATGGATGGCATTTATTTATGTCTATATGTATCATATTATTTATTGCCATTTTTATACTTTGGGGCATTACACGGAGGCATATCATATGGGTATATTTATGGCGCACTACTGTTGAACCCTTTGAGTGTCAGTGAGGTACGCAAAGCATTGCTTTGTAATGTGCTGCGTACCCCTCTGCCACTCAAAGGGTTCAGGAATGTCTTCGGTAATGCTTGGTATTAATTATTTTCTTTTATTTTACAGAGAGAAAACAGAAGACTGAATAGAAGGCGGAAGATAGGAGAAAGAAGAGAAGACAGAAGGACAGTGGATGACAAGTAAGTATAACATGGATCAGTTAACAATCGGTGCTTGGCAGTATGTTAAGCGCCGATAGTTAATTGTTTTTTACTGTTCAGTTCCCAATATCGCTGCTTTTAGCGGCATTTTGGGAACTAAATGCACAAAACAGACGTTCAGCCACAAGACTGTTTTTGTAGCTTAACGTCCTTTGGGGTTTTAGCTGGTAGGGCCTTTAAATACTATGTTAAACATGTTAGTTTAACAGCCGGTATTCACTTTGGCCCTACCAGCTATGTTAACTTCTGCCTTTAAATCTACCCCTAAATTCTTTCAAGCTGGAGAGATGTTAGTGCCTGGATTGTATAGAATATATAGGGATTGGTGAGTTTATCACTCTGGAGTATTTATCTTACCTTTATCACACTTTTGAGAATAACCAACCCAAAGTCTGGATAGGTGAAAGTTATATACCACAGAGAGCTGGACGTTGTCTGAATAACAGAGCCTGGAGGCAATATGTTGTCCATTCCTGGCACTGACAAACAGAAGCAACAAATTCTTATTGTTGAGATTTTAAAGTTTTGTGTGATATTTGACTGAGATAATATAGTGCAAATGTGAATAAGAAACTACTTGAACATATCAACTAAAAAAATCAGAGGAAGACCCAAAATGAATGTGTCAGTACATGCAGAAAGCTCCATTTCATGCAAATTGCCTCTTTTAATGCCTGGCTTGCTACATTTTCCCATTTACAATCATGGTGTAATGTAGCCAAGGTGCAGATAAAAGTGAGTGAAAATGCAATAAATAGTATGCAATAGGAATGAGTGAAAATGTATGTCTACCTTCTTTTTAATTCATAATAGTAAAATCATCCCATAGTGAAAGAAAATAAAAAGTTTAAACCTGGGGTAGCTAACCTAAGTCCTCAAGAGCAACCAACAGTGCATGTTTCAGGACATCTCTGCATGACTGCAACTGTATTAATTTAAGTGATTGAATCACTGATTGATTCACCAGGGATATCATGAATGCATGCACAGTAAGTATTTCTTGAACATAAGGTCCCAATGCCCCTGACACCCCTTCTCATTAAACAACATCCCCCTCCCCATTTCCCATACTGCAAGAAAACACAATACACACACAATAAATACATGGACAACAATGTAAGTGGCAAATTAAGAAGGTCACAGCTTTTATTATATGGATTTGCCCTATTTAGGGTACCAGGGAAATCTCAGCCTCAGTGTGCGCCCCAGACCCATAGTCACAGCCTTGTCCTTTACAGCTCCTCACTGCATGCTGCTGGGGGATGAGGTCATAAGGAACTTACAGGCACAGCTGCTGTGAAACGCATATCCTGCCCCTAACGGTGGCTACCTCATCACACCTATTAGACAAATTTGAGACTACCAATCCACCACAGGTAGTCCGCTATGCCTACCCTTCACCATAGTGCCCTCTTGGCTTTTAATCATCTTCAGGGTGTCCTGACCACCAAGTCAGTGAAGCACCCACACCATAATCTTTCTTGGTTAAGCTGCACTGGTTAGGCCTGGGAGTGCCACATTACCGGCCCTAGGTGATTCCTAAGCTTTGAGTCCAGGATGAGATATGGCCTATTTGTGACCTTTTCTGTAGTGGATGCTTCTTCAGCTGCAGAAAAGAGAACATAGGTTAGACTTGGTGGGAAAAAAAGAAAACACAAAGATAAGAATTCTGGCCCTCAGTCCCTAATGCCACCTTTTACACTATAAACCCCTCCCCTTTCATACACCTAACATGCTTTTACCTGATCCTCTGCTTTCCCAACTGCCTGGGAGGGATAGGGACATTCCTTTGTTCCCCCAGGCCGAGACTAAGAAGAAAAACCTTTGGCCATTTTAAGGGTTGAAAATGGCTACCTCTGGCAAATATTACAATGGCTGTTTCCTTTACGTACAGAAATGTGGTGTTCTCATTCAAAAAAACATTTAGATGATTTCTGCAAAATTTTGCCTTTAAGTTAGAATGTAACATGTAAACCATCATAGCTTGTTTTACTAATCATGATCTGATACGTAATCTTTTTCATTTCATACATTCTTTTCATCTCTCCCCATAACTTAATTAGCATTAATTCTGATAAGAGACAGAATTATAGTAATAGATGCAACATAAAAGGTACGTTTCTAAAATTTGACAATGCTTAACTAATTGGAAGAGCAAGTACACTGATTAGATTGCCTGAGTATACATAGAAAAAAATATTCTGGATTTTTAATTAATTAGTGATAACAAAAAAAAAGTCAAAACAATTTTGGGTGTGAGATTCACAGAAAGTACTGTATCCTATATAATAATTTGCTAAATGTATGTTTGTCAGAAGCTGTCATGCACAGTACAGGCAAACCAAGCACACGTAGAAGACCGCTACAGTGAAATAATTATTTTTTACTAACACGATCATGGCTCTGCTGCAGAGCCGCAAGCCTGTCGTACGACAGACTTCCCTTGCAATCAGTACAACGCTGACTTCAGGGAAGGGGGAGGGGAACTTTGCGTTCGGTTATCTCTCAAACCATAAAGGTTTGAGAGATGACACTGAGGGCAATTGTATTCTTCTTGAAATAGCTACACTATGGGGATTAGTAATATTAAAGTATTACTATCCCTTTATTTACAGCATACCATCCTGGTACGTAAATAGTTCTCCATGGAGAGATTCACTAAGGTTTGATATAATGGAGAATTGCGACTTTGCCTCGGTGAATAAGACATACTTCTCTACATGCACTTAGAATCAGATATGTAAGGGGAGGAGAGACATTGACCATTACCATATGATGGTGTAAGTAAGTCTGCAGTCATGTTATTAACAAGACTGTTGTCAACCTACTCAACAGTAGTGTATTTCAACCTTATCCATAACAATCTGACTTCACTCTTTCAGTTGTATGTGAAGTTTCACATAAGACAGCTATGAAGACATTTGACATACACGTAACCATTTGAGTGCCAGAGGGGTGCCCAACACAATTGCTTTACAATGCATTGGGCACCCGTCTAGAACTCAAAGGGTTTAATATTGAAAATTTGAAAAACAGAATGGTTATCCTTAAAATACTTTGCGCTGTGAACTTTGAGAATACTGAAATATACATCTGTGGAGAACAGTGAAATACTCAGATTACTCCAATATGTTAAAGTCTTACGTGAGGTGCATAGAAAGCTATGGAGAAACTGATATTTCGTCCAACTCAGAAAAGAAAATGGCATTATTTTAGCTCTGATGATATTGCCAGCTATTGATCATTAGGACATAGGTATAATAGTTATATCAACATAAAAAAGGCTCTCAGGAATATGAAAAAAGCTTCATTAGGTTGAATTTCAATATGTAAACAAGACATTGAAGGCGCAGTGAATACACGCGTAAATAGGCATAATGGGAGCATTATCACAAGGATATGAAGGTGAAGACAGGTTAGTGCATTCAAAGAGATGTATTTGGGTCAAAGTTATCAAAAAATACATACAAACAGGACAATTAGTAAACTTTAGTACATCTCCCTGGTGTCCAGACAGTTATTATATTGCATTCTATGGGAGCGATGATCCACTACAACTGTCCATAGAATATGTATCACTTCAGAACAGTTTGATGGTAATACATTTAGAGTGAAGCAACTGTTAACAGTAGGAATGACTTTGTGTTACTTAACAAGAAAAGCCCTATAATATATGATATTTCATGATAAAACTGTACTTACCTTTTAAAGTAGTAATTACATCTTTTATTTATCAACCCTTACTTATCTTACCATGGCCTGACAATACTAATCATCACTATGAATTTTGTACATTTGCCTTTGATCAAGAAATAGCATGTTCAGTCAGTCCTGGATGTAATGTCAATTGAATTAGACATGAAATATTCTAGCAGGATCACATGACACAAACTCTGTCCACTGTTCATGATAATTTTACTCCTTTAAAGGGATAGTAATACTTAAGTATTACTGATCCCTATAGTAAAGTCCTTTTAAAAATACATGTATTGCCCCCAGTTTTATCTCTCAAACCTTTATAGTTTGAGAGATGATTGCTCCTAAAGTTGCCCTCTCCCTCCCCCTTCCCTGAAGTCAGCGTTGTAGCTGACTGAAGGAAAATCCGGTCTTAGATCATCAGGCGGCTCTGCAGCAGAGCCGTGATTGCGTTATTTAAAAAAATATATTTCACTAAAACGGTCTTCTACGTGTGCCTGCAAACCAAGCACACATAGAAGACCATTTCAGTGAAAGTTTTCTTTTTTATTAACGCGATCGCGGCTGTGCTGGAGAGCCTCCTGAAAGTCATACGACTTGCTTTCCTGCAGTCAGCTAGAACGCTGACTACGGGGAAGAGGAGGGCAACTTTAGGAGCGATCATCTCTAAAACCATAAAGGTTTGAGAGATGAAACTGGGGGCAATACATGTATTTTTAAAAGGACTTTACTATAGGTATTAGTAATACTTAAGTATTACTATCCCTTTAAGGACCAAAGGGGTGAGCAACAAGTTGCTTAGAATGTGATGCTAACCCTTTGTCTCCATGGAAATTTCTTTCAGAACTGATTAATGATTTAAACTCTTGAACAAAGAAACAAGATAAAAATTCAGAGGTACCATTAAGAGGTGTTAGTTCTCCTTTATTTAGAATGATGATTTGTAAGTGAGGAAATGTGCAAGGGGAGTAGACATATGTAATCCCAATCCTGAATAGGCTATCAATTCTTCTAAGAAGATCAGCCTCAGAAAGGAAAGATCAGCCCTAGTGTTCTTTCTAAAGTCATTATTCCTAACATAGAGTTTAAAAGTAAACTATTAATGATAACAATTACAATTAACTACTCTGTTTTCCCAGTATAAATAAAATAGGGCTTACAGTGCAAATGCCCCACCGTACCCCTTCCTCCCCTCAGAAGGAGATCAATTAGAATATTACAGTTCGCAGGAAAAAGCAGCAAGCTCGCTGGCCTGAGTGATCCTTTCTTCTGTGTGTATCTATCAATTCCTTTGCCAGCAGTTACATTTTAATGAGTCAGTTTCCACCCATTTCTATTATAATACCACCTTTTGTTAAATGTCATCTGGCAGTAAAATGCTACCAAGCTACAAACATTACAGCCAAATAAAGTTGGCGCACTGTTTATTGATACTACAACTCTTATAGCTGTTTAGCTAAGGCAGGAGGAAAGCTGTATTAATAATGACATGTTATACATATACAAACATATTTAGATAGATAGATAGATAGATAGATAGATAGATAGATAGATAGATAGATAGATAGATAGATTATATGAATGAGTATTCCAATATGTAATAGTACCTTTTTATTGGACTAACTTTACATTTCATGAAGACAAGCTTTCTAGGGATAAACTCCTTTCTTTAAAGGGATAGTAACACTTCGTTTTAACTTTATTTTATTTTGTAGGCATTAAAAAAACATGAAGAATGATATAAGTCTTATCTCTCAAACCTTTATGGTTTATGAGATATTCACAAGCAAAGTTCCCCTCCCCGCCCCTTTTACCTAGTGTAAGCCATCTCTTCTCAGATGTGAGTCTGGTTGTATGACAGTACAGATAACAGAAGGGGACAGTTTTCTTTGTATGAAAACAATGAAAGCCCTTCCCCCCTTGACAAGTTTTTCAGCTTTTTCCATTATCTTAATTGAAGATTGTCCCTCTCTGCAGTCTACCTGGGCATCTCCCTTCTGATCTGGTTGAACAGGGGGGGGATACTTTGTTTGTGAATATCTCTTAAACCATAAAGGTTTCAGAGATAAGACTTATATCATTCTTCATGTTTTTTTAATGCCTACAAAATAAAATAAAGTTAAAATGAAGTATTACTATCCCTTTAAGTCTAACACATAGTGACAGTAAGAGAAATGAAGCATACTGGAAATAAGAGAGAGAAAAAATAGTGCCCAACAAGAATGTAAAAGAAAGTTAGGAGCTGATAGGGAGTGAATAAGAATGTGAAAGGGGGTAGCTGTCAGCACTGGGGACAAGGGGAGAGAGACAGAATCACAGTAGATAGATGTAAGTCAAAAAATATAGTGAAAGATGAGTAAAACGTGTCAGAACAGAATAAATAGAAGGAAATATTGTATAAAATGTTGAAAATATGACAAGAATCCCAAGTCTTTATTCAGCCCAGTGTGTTTGGGGTTGAAGTAACTGAAATGTCTTTCTCTCCTGTGTATTCTTGAAGTTACCTCTGAGGATTTTGATTTTAAGCTTATGGATGAACTGAGAAAGCGTATACCTACCAACTCTGCTGTGGGGACTTTCTATATGCTTCCAAAAATCCACAAAGCAGGAAACCCAGGCAGGCCAGTAGTAACAGGTATGGCCTGACTGAGCGGATCTCAGGTCTAGTGGCAGACAGCTTACAATCCCTGGTCATTAACACCAATAACTGCATACAACACACCACAGACTTCCTTAACAAACTCCACCAAATCAAAGATTTACCTACAGACACAATTCTGGCTACCATGGATGTGGAATCACTGTATAGCTACATTCCACAACTGGATGATATTAATGCCTGCTTTCAGTTCCTGTAATCGCAGACCATAAATCAAAAATACAGCCCTGAAACTATAACCAGATTAATGCAATTTATTCTCACACAGAATTATTTCCCCTTCAACCAGAATTTCTACCTACAGATAATGGGACGTGCCATGGGTACAAAGATGGCAATACAATATGCAAACCTTTTTATGGCTTACCTGGAGCAAAGATTACTGCTATAATATTTCCGCTATATCAATGATATACTCATCATATGGACAGAGGGTGAAGACTTAAAGATTTTCATACTCATTTAATCCATCCATTAAACTTAAAATGGATTTCTCTACAGAAAGCGTACACTTTCTGGACACAACCATAACTTTCAACAACGGCAAACCACAATCATCTATATACAGAAAACCCACAGACAAGTGCAGTTTCCTTCACAACTCCAGCTTTCACCCAGCTCACACTAAACAAGGCATCATTCACAGCCAAGCATTCAGAGATGACCACATTTACTCTGATGTCAGGGACCAAAACAATCATCTAAAAACATTATCGGAATCTTTCAAACAGAAAGGCTATAAAATCATGACAATCACAAACAAAATAGCATCTGCATTGAGAACACCATGTGAACAGCTGTTACGATACAAAAAAAGGGAAGTCTCTACACATGTATAACTCTAGTGACTACATAAATCCCCTCTCTAGAAGAAATACGCAACATCAGAACTATATCCTCTGCTTACAGACAATGTGGTGCTAAAAGACATATTCCCCCAACCATCTATTTGGGCATTAAGGGAACCACCGAATCTGATCCACAAATAATCAGTATACAAAACTGACCAATGAATTTACTAACACTGATAATGGGACCAAACCTTGCCACAAATCTCTGTGCAAATCAACACATTTGTATAAACAATGCCGCACAGCACAAGACATACAGCACTGAAGGATCATATTCATGTACATCGGCTAATGTTGTATGTATAATACAATGCACTGAATGTGAATGTGGATGTTACACTGGTGAAACAGGCCTACTACTCAACCTAAGGATGAATACACACAGACAATCTATTGTGAAATACCACAAAACTAAGAATCATACCCCAGTCGGTCATCATTTTATCCAAGATAACCATTCCATCCATAACCTTAAATTCAAAATACTCAAAGGGAACTTATAAAATACACATGAGAGTTTATCTCTCAAAAGCTTGTCTTCGTAACAGCTGAAATTACTCCAAAAAAAACGTACTATTACATACTGGAATACTTATTCATTTCACCTCTGCAACACTGGACTAACACGCCTAACCCTTTAGATAGATAGATAGATAGATAGATAGATAGATAGATAGATAGATAGATAGATATGTTTCCCCCCAGCCACTCCTACCAAAATCAATGCCCTTTCAAAATTTGCTGGTGTGCAGGTAATCTCCACCCATTTGCCACCTGGGACAGGGCAGAAAGCAAAGCAGAAACAGTATGGTTTCACACTAAGTGGAACTAGTACAAGAACTAAATAAGATCAATTCGGACATTATCGGCTTAAGAGAGACTCATAAATAAGATGAAGATTTAATCAATTTAGAAGATGGACACTGGCTATACTATAAAGGAACCAATAATGGATGATATGCAGGAATCAGGAATTGATTATCAAAAGACTGACAGAATCAGTCATAATTGTGGAAAGTTTTATTGAAAAGAACTGCTTCCTGTGCTATCATACTAAACAGTTGCTATGTTCTTCAGATCATTCAAGTTTCTACCCTTACAAGTAGCCACAGTGATGATGAAGTTAAATAATTTTATGATGACTTATTAAGCCTCTATAAACAGGACAATTATCACTACAAATTTATAATGGGAGATTTCAATGAGAGAAGTGGTAAGATCCAAATGAAATATTGATCAGATCACATTGAACTGGAAAAGGAGATGATGGAGGTAACCAACTGATCGAGTTTGCAGAAGAACAACATTTGTGCATTATGAATTCCTTCTACAAGAAATGGCCCAGAGAAAATGGATATGGAAAAGCCCTAATAGTAACACAAGTCAAATCGACTTCATACTTCCGAGTAATTAAATGATAATCACTGACTGCTCAGTCTTAAAATATTTTAACTTTGGAAGTGACCATTGACTAAAGAAAGCAAAAATCAAAATGTACTACAAGAAAGAAAAAAAATGATGAATACAACAAATGTGAAAGTCAGGTTTAGCCACTTATTGAAAAATTGTAAGAATTGTAATTTAGCACTTGCAAGACTTTCCAGACAGACATTTCAACCAACAACAAAAAGTTATTGAGACCATTGTAGACACTGGTCATGACCTTGCAACTACTGTAAAACCAGATAAACCAACCCGAATATCAAACAAATAGTTGCCATAATGAAAAAGTAATGAAAAATTAAGTAAAATGGTAGAACGTGTAGAAATGTGCAAGACCATAAGGTTGCGCATAAGAAAAAAAATGTGCAAGTTCAATATTGAGCTAATCAAAAGAAAAATGGAACAGAATCAAGAGCTAAAGAAAGCAAAACTAAACTATACATAGGAGCCAAATGTTTGCATTAAAGTTTAAAGATGATAAAACAGCAAAATTCAGCAACAAATACTAAAAGGAATGGAAGAATTTTATTCAAATCTTCATAAGGATGAAGGACAACAACTGAACACAATGCCAAAGTTTGGAGCTATGCCATATGTTTTGGTAGAAGTAGAACCTGCAATAAAATCAATGAAAAATTGCAAAGCAGCTGAACCTGATAAAGCTACTATTGAATAAAGGTCAACCTTTATTCAAAACCCTAGCTAAATTATTTTCAAAATGCTTACTGCTCTGCAAATTTCCTGAAACATGGAAAAATGCAGAAGTCATCCTACTACGCAAAAAAGATGATAAAGCAGATGTAAAAAAAACTACTGTCCAATAAGCCTATTGCCATTGGTCTGCAAGGTTTTCACAAAGGTAATACAAGAAGAATGGACACAATGCTTAAAGGGGAACTACCACCCCTTAAAAACTTAACCTGTGCTGATTCTTCATCTGGCGACTAGCTGCTTAGTAGCGCTAGTCGCCAGAAATATTACCCGGTTCTGAAGATTTCTGCCTTTTTCGGACGGTCACTGGAACAGGAAGCACGGACGTGTCTTCACAGTGATGTCCGTGCGCCTGCTCTGTCAGTCCCTTTTGCACCGCGCGGTTCAAAAGGGACTGACAGCGCAGGCGCACGGACGTCACTGTGAAGACACGTCCGTGCTTCCTGTTCCAGTGACCGTCCGAAAAAGGCAGAAATCTTCAGAACCGGGTAATATTTCTGGCGACTAGCGCTACTAAGCAGCTAGTCGCCAGATGAAGAATCAGCACAGGTTAAGTTTTTAAGGGGTGGTAGTTCCCCTTTAACTAAGCACAACCTAAAGAGCAAACAGGCTTCAGGAGCGGTTTCAATACAATGGACCATATCCAGACAGTTCAGCAAGTTATAGAGAGACATAAGGAATGCAACCATCCATCATGCATTGACTTCATTGATTACAAAATGCCTTTGACTCAGTGAAAAAGCAAGCAATAATCTATGCCTTGACTAACCAAGAAATAGATAGACCTTACATCAATATCCTCCAACAATATATAAAAATGCAACTGCATCAATACAGGTCAACAATGATAAAGTCCTTATCAACATAGAAAAATGCTTTGGATACGGAGGTACAATCTCCCCAAAACTGTTCTGCTGTTTAAAAGAAATTTTCCACAAACAATATTGGGACAAAAATGGACTTAAGATCAATGGAGACTACCTACATCACTTAAGTTTTACAGATGCTATCATACTCTTTACCAGTGGTTCTGAAAAACTGCAAGAACACATTAAAGAGGAAAACAAGACTTGCGGTCTAAAGATGAATATCAACAAAATGCAAGTCATGTTTAACAAATGTATCATACCAAGGAAAATCACAGTAGATGGGCTAGAGCTAGAAAAAGTGGGCAAATATATTTACCTTGGACAGGATATATCAACAGATGGTAACACCATGATGGAACTTGAGAGACAAATGAAATTGGGATGGCAAGCATTTATAAAACATAAAAGTTCAATCTTTAAGACAAATTTACCACTCTGCCTGAAGTGAAAAATTTTGACCAATGTGTCCTCCGAGTCCTTACGTATGGCTGTGAAACATGGCTACTGAATATCAAAGCTATACAAAAATGTAAGGTCATGCAGAGAAGTATGGAGCAGTTAATTCTAACCATAACAAAAAGAGACTGAAAAATGTGTGCATGGATTCAGCGGCAAACAAAGATCAATGACATCAATGAAAAAGTAAAGTGCCTGAATTAGCATTAGCAACCTTTGCTAAAAGTAATAAAATGAACCCCTCAAACAAAAAAACAAAAAAAAAGAAAAAGTAAAGCTCCTGAAATGCAAATGGGCAGGCCACATAGCAAGAAACTTGATAGTAGATGGATCAAACACATTTTGGAATGGATTCCACTAGATACTAAACATCTAAAAAGAAGACCAAAGACAAGATGGGTAGATGAAATTACCAAATTTGTAGGTACACAGTGGTAACAAAAGGCACAGCTTCAAAGTTGTTTGAGGCTTGCTGAGGAGGCCTTCATCCTACAGTGGATCGATGGCTGAAGATGAAGATGGTGATATGTCTATGTAAAAGAAGAAGTCTTCGTGTCCGACACACACACCTAGGGGCGGCATTAAGGAGGAGTTATTCAAATATCCTCCATACTGCCTGTCCAGGATATAGGGGGATATGAATTTGGCAGGAGTGGCCAAAGGCCCCTTGGCCACTTCTGCCAAAATCCTTGAAGAAGTTTGCCCACCCTCAACTTCCATCTGCTAGAAAACAAAAAGATGGCTGACTCACACTCACACGCACAATGCCCCTACCCAGACCTCTCCTATGGCCCGCACCTGCTCCTGTTGCCGTTAACATTTAGACCTAATATGTGCCCAAGAAAGGGAGCAAATAGGACAGGAAAGTGCTGCGGGATGTGTTGGAGAACCCAACTAAAGCGCAAATAAGACTTACTCAGTTACAAACACACACGTCACTCCCATACATGACCAGGGTACAATATTTCTTAAACCTTTTAGTGCCAGAGGAGTAAGAAATGCACTGCTTTGCGATGTGTTGCATATCCCTCTGCCACTCAAAGGATTAAGGGCACTACACCTTGGTTCACTATGAAAATGCTGCCCTCTATTGGGGGGCCAACATAACAGTGCATTAAACATGTTGCCAGCATGAAAAAGGCGATGTGAGAATCTCGCCTGCATCAAAAGATTGTCATGTCATGGGCTTAAGTATCGCATTTAAACAATGTATTACAATCTATCACTCATAGCGATCCGAACACATGTATTTGTTAATGAGAACTTAACCCGCTGAGTACCAGAGCAGCACACTGTTGACTGACAAGCACAGCAGCAGAGGAAGCAGCTGCAGCGTGCAACAGTCATAGTGGAGCGGAGGTAGCCTTCACCCTACTATGAGTGTTACACAGCGCACTGCCTTATTTCGCAGCTGATGTGCTTTTCAGTCAATGGTATATCGCTCTGGTACTCGGAGAATTAAGTTCCCATTAATATGTACATGTGCTCAGATTGCTATGAGTGATACGTCGTAATATATTGTTTAAATGCGACGCTTAAGCCTGCAACATGAGAATTTCGCCCTTTTGATGCGGGCGAGATTCTCATGTCACCCTTTTCATGCCGGCGACAATTTTAATGTGCTGTTGTGTTAGTCACCCAATAATGGGCGACATTTTAAAAGGATACCCTACACCTGTGCCCTCAATTCTCTGTTTGCCTCACTTAACACTATTCTTACATCCCCTTCACATACAAATATTTTGTGCTCTTTCTATTGCCCTCAAATGGTTCAGTTGTAAGCTTACCTAGGATACAGCAGCAACACTGAGGGGCTCATCCTACAACTGCTCAAAGCATACACTTGCATATCTTGCACACCACTGAGTGTCATGAGCTCGATATGCACATTTATGCTGAGGAGCGGTTGGTTGTAGGCAGATCCCCCCTGTGCTGCACTGTTTTTTTTGTGAGCACGATATGCAAATGTATGGTGTGGCCGATTTTAGGACAGTTCCTCCAGTGCTGCTGCTGTGTCCTGTGCTAGCTTACAGTGGAACCATTTGACCACTCTACAAGGACCTTCCCCACCTTCACTATTCCCTTTGCAAGGAGTTTCTTTGTGAGCAACGCAAAGATTTAACGTACATGTAGAATAATACACTTTATCTCTGTTGTAATGTTATTACTGATTTTCTTTTGAATTACACACATTGGGAACACAATACGGGATCAGGCAGCGGGGTTTACAAATGTAAAACAGACCATCATCCAAGGATAAGATCCTTATTGGATTTCAAAGGAATGGCTAGCCATGCCACCGGAGGAAAAAACTACTTTACCAAAACACTATTGTGAACTGAAGGCAAACCAGAGTGCCTGTTAACCTTTTGAGTGCCAGAGGGAACTGGAGGTAAACTAGTGTGTCTGTTAACCCTTTGAGTGTCAGAGAGTTACACAAGACATTGCCCTACAATGCGTTGAATACCTCCCTGGCATAACCTCCCTGGGTTAATGTTACCTGCTCCATGGATGCTACGAATCCTCACAACATGCGCTTTTGCTTTATGAAAGGAGAGGAGTGAAGTATCAGGCATAACCTGCAAGCATACAGACCACAAGACCGGAACCTAGGACACGCATGAGCAAAAAAAAAATAAAGACAGCAACACCATCCACACCCCATTACTAACATGACTCCATTCCAAGGCCCATCCAATTCTGCCTGACATAGGAAAAAAACTTAGCTGATGGCTGGTTGTTGATGGAGATGGGAGCTGTATTTCCCAAAGCTGGTGGTCCAACAGTTGACTTCCCCATCATATAATATGCAAAAAACAAAAAGACCTTAACCCCTTCAGTGCTAAAAAGGTTGCTAATGCATTGTTTCACAATGCATTGGAGACCTCTCTAGCATCCAAGGTATTCATTAAATTGGCCAGTAATGGGGTATGTATACTGGTGCAGGGGTACTGTGATTGCTCTAGCCACACCCATGGGCGTCCGGAGGGGGGGGCACCACCAGCTCAGCATGATTGGTATGGCCAGCCAGGCTTTAGCTCCCCTCACAATGAAAAAACCCTAGGTAGCTGTCTACTCTGCCCTATGCAACAACAGTATAAGGCAGTGCTGAATGCTTTGTTTAAAACATTGGGGCCTAAGTATAAATGAAAAGTAAATCAATTCTGGCAAAATCCAACAATACCAAATAGAAACAGCAATATGTCTTCTCTTTAATTTAAGGGATTAAAAACCCCATTTAAAACTATAAAGTCTGATCACGGTCTATTTCCACTGATGCAGAATTGCTCTACTTTCCTCAGACTTCTGCCTATATGTTACAAACAGACCATTCAGCCCTGCTTTATAATGCTGTCACAATATGACACTTGGATGGATCTACTTAAGCAGAGCAGAATTGTTTTTCTGTGCAAAGAGCCTTTTTCTAGTGGGCCAGAGACTGCAGCAAATTTAAATTAATGTTTCAAAATAAATGCAGCTCTAATTATTCTTTATAGTTTTTGGGCCATGTAGAGCATTATTATCATTCTCAATGATCTGTAGTTCCAAAGTAATTAAATTATAAATTGTCCCCCTCCCACCCCTTTGTATTACCTAATGCGCCTGGCACTTTAAGTGCCTTTGGGATCGATGGTAGAGGAATAAGCCGAACACAGACACCAAGTAATACAAGTTTATTACTAGTAGTCACTTCAACAACACAGCAACAATATACACCATAACATATCCACACATAGCAGGCTCTTGTATATAGCATTGCTAAGATTACTTATGGTCAGTTTAATAATACAGCAATAATAAACACCATAACATATCATACATAGCAGGTTCTAGTATATAGAATTACTAAAATACAACAACAATCAATACTATATAATATTATCCTTCCCCTATCTTTCTATCATGGTGCCCGTGCTGAGCTGACAGCGACATTATTATTCTGCCTCATTTCAATGCCGTCCTCTTATTGGCCTGATATTCTTGCTCCACCCAGGGCTTACCTTTATATACCCTGTCATATCTATACCAAGGCGCCCTTTCATGGTGTATCTGTTCCTGATGTTTGTTACTAAGTTGCTGTTATCGTGTATGACCTGGCCTGCCTGACGACGTTCCTGTGCTTCCTTTGTTTGCTGTGTTTGCTGTTCCATTGCTGATTTATCTGGCTGAGGACCCTCTCCATTACCGACTGATCTGGCTGAGGACCCGCTCTGTTACCGATTGATCTGGCTGAGAACCCACTCCATTACTGATTGATCTGGCTGAGAACCCGCTCTGTTACTGACTGATCTGGCTGAGAACCCACTCCGTTACTGATTGAACTGGCTGAGAACCCGCTCCGTTACTGACTGATCTGGCTGAGGACCCGCTCCATTACCAACTGATCTGGATGAGAACCCGCTCCGTTACTGACTGATCTGGCTGAGAACCCACTCCGTTGCTGACCTCTCTGGCTGTTGAGCCTGTTCTGTTGCCACTGACCTGGCTGTGCTTCCGTTACACTTGTAGCCATCCCTAGCTGAGCTCCCGTTCCGTTGCCATCTGTGCAGGGCTGTATTCCTCCGTTGTTCTTGTCTGGCCAGCGTTACAAGCAGCAGATTCCCAGTTGCCTTGTCTGTTGTGCGCCGCGTGGTGCTATTCTTATCTTGTCGACCGTAGGCCTGGCATTCGTACTATAGCTGCTTACTCTAAATGCCCCTGGAGGTGTGCACACGCGAAGTACCGGTACAGTGCTATTAAGTGCTGACTGAGTTACTCAGATCTATCTGTGTCTTCCTCTGCACTATAGCTGGGCTCACTCCCTGTGGGAGTTGCATATATCTCTGGGCGTTTCCAGTTAACCTGTTCAGTGCCTTGACTGTCTAGGCTGGGCCAGTGCTCCTTCTCTGTTGCAGTAGCTTGGGCTAGGGCCAACAGTTGCGTTACATCACACTCAGTAGTGTGAGGAGACACTGAGCTTCATTCCTTGTCACAGTAACCTTTGGGCATAAGAGCCAGCGGTTGCATTACATCACACTCATTGTGTGAGGGGACACTTGTGGCCTTCCAGTTGTCTACCCTCGATCCGCCCCTAGCGTTCTAGGGTTTACCAGTTGTAAGTGGTTGCCTCGGTCTTCCTGGGACCCCTGTCCTGTGGTCAGTGTTGCCTCGTTGCCTACTGGGTTCTATGCCACCCAGGCGTCTGGGTTTCATGCCAATTACCACCTCCAGGACTACCTGTCACCTTCAGTCCTGCTGTTAGCCCTGGGTTGAGTTGCCTGATTAACCCTAGTCCACTAGGGTGAGGTTGCCTGTCTTAGGTGCCTCCAGTCCTCAGTATCCTATCTCAGTACTACTGATACCTGTCGTTGCCTGATTGACTTGCTATATATTTATTGTTTCGTATTGTGGGCCTGTAGCCTTATTCCTTGTATGCACTTTATCCTAATAAAGTCATTTTAACCTTACCGGTCTGGTCTGAGTGTTCATCAAAAACCGTGACACCTTCTAGCGTCTTAGGCTACAGCAGAAGTAGATAGATAACATTACTGGGATACAATAACAATCAGTACTATTTCAACATTATCAGCTTCCCCAACTTTGTAATAATTGGTTCACACCTTATCCTATAACAGTTTTATCCCTTTTCTATACAGACAAGTTAGTGACTGTTTACTTGACACACTCAGAAGATAGAAACATACATGTCTGAGGACGGTAGGGTCCTCTTGTTTAGCACATCACTGCTCCCACTTGCTTTCCCCTAAAAGGGGGGGGGCGTCTTGAAGCAGCACAATCATACACCGTGAAGGACCTCTTTCACACTGATATGGTGGGTTTTATTACACCAATATCCCATTTACTCACACATGCATAACAAAAGGTGTTAGACAGTTCAACACATATCACATTATCCTATATTTATCCTTCTAGCATTCTAGGCTACAGCATGAAGGGGTAGATTGGATCTACATTTCCCGGAATGCTTGCCGCATCCTTCCTTGCCACACTTCAAAGGGGTCTCTGGACAGCAGGCAGGAGCCTCCTGGGTCATCACAGGGCTACAAGTCCGTACCTCCGGAACTCAGTGAGCACACTATCTGCTGTCCATCAGTCCCCTCTTTTTATACCCAAGGTTACATAACAAGTGGGTGGGCAGTCTAGCACTGTCTCCCCCTGATAATCTTATCAGTGCAGACTATGACCTAGGCACTGAGCGCATCTCGTTAGTTGGACAGAATCCCAAGTTACCTCAAGACCGCAGGTCACATCTGATAGTTCTTGTTCCGGTGTAAAAGTTTTAGGCAGTACGCCTTGAAACCCCTTCTTCCAGTGCAAACGTTTTAGACAGTACGTCCTGACCTTGTCTGACTCGAGCACTCTGGGCACTTTTCCCAGAAAAGTGTGCACAAGTCTTAGGCAGCATGTCCAGACCCTGTTTGACTTGAGCACTCTGGGCTGGAGCGCCAATTGTTTATTTGCAGTTTTAAACAAGCTTCGTTTCTTATCTTCCCTAACACTGCAGCTTACTTCCTAAATACGTTTAGTCACTGTGTCTAGCTAATATTTGTCTAGCAACCGCTGGCTTTCCAGCTTTTCGGTTTACTCATGGGTAATCAATCTTTAAATAATTACTTTTATAACTTTTAGAATTACTTTTACCACACCCTTTTACCTATGTAAAACTGCACAGCAAGACCGGATGGATCGCAGCAAGGGACAATTTTCTGTTAGCAACAGGAAAGACATGCACTCCTCCTTCAAGGGCAGTAGGGTTTGTCTTACACTCACAGCCAGAAGATTGTTCCTTGCTGTGAGCCGTACAGTCAAGCGACCAGATTCCACATCTGACGGGAGGCGGCTTACAATAGGTAAAAGGGGCGGGAGGGGAAACTTTATCATTTAATTACTCTGGAAGTACACTTTGTATAGAATGATAATACCACTCTACATGGCCCAAAAACTATAAAGAATAACTGGAGCTGCATTTATTTGGAAACATTACAATCTGTTTAAAGGTATAGTAATACGGTAAACATTAGTTAATATTATTCTTATTAAAGAAATAAAGCAAATGATCTTAGTCACGTAGCTCTAACTTGTATAGTTTTATTGTAAAATCCTTCTAAAGTTTCCCCCTAAGGTAATTTTTAACATTGGCAGCTAAATAAATAGGTGATAGGCAGGCATCACTTAGATAAATAGATTCCATGGCCTATTTAAAGGGATAGTAACCCCCCCCCCCCGAACAACGTGACGCCAAAATACAGCAATCATACAAACATACTGAACTCACTTAGTCCCATCTCTCAAACCTTTATGGTTTGAGAGATGTAATGCAAGACAGTCCTCCGGTCCCTCCCCCTTCTGCCTGACGAGCTGTAAAGCTGTCAGAGGCAGAATCCAGTCGGCCGACTTTCGGCGGTTCTGCAGGAGCTCTGACATCTATATATCTCCGTATAATTACTTCATCGGAATGGTCTACAACATGTGCTTGCAAGCCAGGCACACGTTTTAGACCATACCCATGAAGTAATAATACGGAGATATCTAGATGACAGCGCTACTGCAGAGCCGCCGTCTGGTGCTGGAAGCAGGATCTCATGATGTCCTCTATACAGCGGACGTATGAAAAGGGGGAGGGAGCGGAGGTCTGTCTTGCCTTACATCTATCAAACCATTAAGGTTTGAGGGATGGGACTAAGGGAGTTCAGTATGTTTGTATGATTGCTGTCTTTTGGCGTCACGTTGTTCGGGGGGATTACTATCCCTTTAAGGAGGAAATTGTATTAGTACATCCCCCCCTCCAACTACAACAATAACTGATGAATGAATTACATCAGCCAGTGATGTAACTAGTTATTGGAGGGTCCCCCTTCAAAAAATAACATTGGCCCCATAACACAAAAATATTTCTACAGGAGCCTAACTACAACCTATTGGACTCTGGGGGAGATGGGATGCTGGGCACCAGCATGACTGCACCCTCTGTACCCCTGTATTTATACCCCAGAAACCTGCTTAGGTATGTCCTTGTGTTAAACAGATTAACCTCTTGATGACCAGATTCACACACACCTTTGGTCATCAAGAGGTTAATCTAGTTCTCAAGGGGTTAACCCTTTGAGTGCCAGAGGGGTACTCAGCGTGGTGCTTTGCAATACCTTGCGTATCCGTCTGGCACTCTAAGGGTTAAGAGCCACTTCTTCTAAGACTAAAGTTCCCTTTAACCCATGTATTTCCTTAACCCTTTGTGTGCCAGAGGGGTGTGTATCGCATTGCAGAGCAATGCGTTGTGCTTCTCTCTGACACTCAAAGGGTTAATATAAAATAATTTTAGTTTCACGTAAGACTGTTTTTAACTCCAGGCTTTCATAACCTCATAAAGCCTCATTACCCCCACCTCACTACACCTCCTCCTAACACACATATCTCCAAACACATCTCTTCCACACAACCAAGCTTAAGTAAATCCTGGACTGCATTAAAATAACAGCAGTGGATAAGCCGGGGGTTAATGTGCTTGCAGATACGGTCCGTTGGAGTTACTAGGCGATCTGTCCTGACAAATTACTGGAGTGAGAGATATAGGGACGCCTGGGCTGGAATGATTTCTGAAAACTTTCCACGCACAAAATGTCCAAAAGAAATAATAAAAAAGGAAACCCATTAACGAAGCAAATTGTATTTTGTGCACATAATTTACACATGAACTCATTGCTGTGCTTTTATGTGCAGCTCTAAAGTGCTGTCTGGGAAGCTTAAAAAACGCGTCCATTTTTGTCTCACTAAGAATCTTGTTTTAAAACCCTTTGAGTGCCAGAGAGGAAACACAATGCTTTGGATACCTCTCTGCCACTCAAAGGTTTAAAGTAGAACTGAAGCAATTCTGGAGTAAATCAAATGCACCATAGGGGACAAATAATATTTCCCAAACTTCCCACTAATTTAAATGGGGCTTTTAACCCCATGAATGCCAGATAGCTCTCTAAAGTATTGCTTCCCAGAAGCCCCATTTTAATCAATGGCTTTCAGTAATTTTTATGTGTGCCTACTCCCCTAGTCACACACTTACTCCATTTCCTTAAGCTAAAGAGACGCAGTCATTTTAACCTTGGTTGAACTAATTGAACAGTAGGGAGCAAATTAAAATCCCACAAATCACATCTGATTTAAATGGGGCTTTTAACCCTTTGAATGCTAGAGACGAGTCCAACTCCATGTACATGATGGAAGAAATTCTGTGATTCCCTCTGTTTGCTCATAGCCTACCATACTTGCTTCCTTTATATATGTAAGAAAAAGAATGTGCTTAAGGTGTCAGCTATGGCCTTTTCTTAACTAATAATTCACCTGTCTGAGTTTTAAGAGGCCCAATATCAACCTTAATCTTTTTGCCATTTATATACTTGTAGAATTGTTAAGGATTTTTATTATAAATAGTAATGATAGGGGAGCACTAATATTACAATAATATGTGTGAAAGCTATATTTGTGAACAGTGGATAAAAATGAACTTAGATCAAAATACAATTATAATTTATAGAAAATGAAAAAAAGCTGCTCTAAGCCTCTATCTTTAAAACAAGAGTATAATATTAATAGTATTAGTGGATAGGTGAGCTCTAATGAAAATGACCTAAATTCTTAAAGTGTGATGAAAACAATTACATATGAAAAGATAAGTTCTTATACTTTTCAAACAAAAATGTATAACGCTAAATCCAAAGAATAATAGAATGACACAGTGTATCAATGTAGAGTAATTATACAAAAATATTCAAATGATCACAATGCTCAGTGAAATATACGATCAAGAACAATTGATTAACACTTACAGATCTGTATAATATGCACAATACTTTGTTATCCCTCCTCAAAGATTATACATCCAATATGAGATCATAATCGATTCACATCAGACATGTAAAAAAGATAAATTGCAACACATAGTGTGATCTGTTTTTACATATAACAACATTTTCAACAGTCTTGCATTCCTTAATACATTCAAATAAATATAGAGTTTGTATTAAACAAAATGGGAAAGATCCTCTTGAAAGGAGGGTGAAGATAAATAATCAAATTGAAATTCCACTAGTTTGAAGAACTCACTTGTATAACGGTGCTTTTGACCCACTAATAAAGCGGACAAGCTAGAATGGCATGTGGGGTAATTATTCAGGCTGCCCTCACCAAGCCCGGTTAAATCTGTGATCCAAAATATGTATCCCAATGACTATATACTGTATTTATAAGTGTCAATCTTGTAATAAATTACTCACTAGTCCTGGCGGCCTGGGAGTCTATTCACAACCCGGGACTGATATAGCTTGTGGAGATAATTATGGACCGCCCCCCCCACTTGGTCTCCTCAATATAAATCCTTCGTTGCAAAAAGATTACAAATAAACTTGAAGATTGAAATTCACTTTAGGATTAAACTGAAGAAGAGTGACACTTGGGCTTTGAAGTTTAAAAAGCATAACGTCTGTAGACGCCATTTATTAGCATATAAAAATTCAGGCTGTTAATCGTACTATAGCTTCTCTAGACTCCCATTTTACTAGTGTATGTCTGGTCCTTCTCTATATCTATGTATTTATTTATTTTTTTAATTTCTTTTTAAGTTTTATATAATTTTTGTTATTTTTATTGTTTTTATATTAGTATAGAATGAAAAAAAGAGTTTTGTGATACATATGGGCAAGTCTAAATGACATAGGAAAGTACCCACATATAATATATCCTTTTAAATACAAATGTAGGTAATTTATGCATGATGAAATAAACATCACACATGGGTTAAATGCTACTTACTTTTAGTAGTCCTGTGTGTTGTTGTTATCCCGTTCATGCATAAAATTAAAGGGTTAAGTCATCCATTTCCTTTAAACAAGTGTCTGGGATGAGTTGATCCCCACATCTCCATTAATTAAAATGTTTTTTATATTTATATAGAATTAAAAAGGAGTCTTGTGACATGTATGGGCGATTCCAAATGATATAGGAAGGTACCCGCATATAATATGGCCTTTAAAATACAAATGTAGGCAATTTATACTATTATTGAATGGTTTAAGCAACATAGTTTGTTCATTTATGCATGACGGAATAAACATTACCCACAGGCCAAATGCCTGTAGTTCTGTGTGTTGTTGTCACCCCGTTCGTACATAGAACTAAAGGGTTAACTCATCTATTTCCTTCAAATAAGTATCTAGGATGAATGAGTTAATCCTAACATTGCCTGTAATTAAATTCAAATTGTCACATTGTTACAAGGGAACTTCCACGACATTTCCGATTGCTATAAATGCAAGACTATTTCTTCGAGGAGTGTTCACAATATTTTTCTACTCCAGATGAAATAGCCTGTGTGCTATGAAATGCGTTGATAACTATTTTTATTTTTATATTAAAATTTGTACAATTTTGCACTCATTTTTTCATGTTAATAAATGGCGTCTACAGAAGATATGTTTTTCAAACTTCAACGCCCAAGTGTCACTCTTCTTCAATTTAATCATAAAGTGAATTTCAATCTTCACGTTCATTTGTAATCTTTTTGGAACAAAGGATTTATATTGAGGAGACCGAGTGGGGGCGGTCCATAATTATCCCCACTAGCTATATCAATCAGGGGTTGTGAATTGACTCCCGGGCCGCCAGGACAAGTGAGTAATTTATTACAAGATTGCCACGTATTAATACAAGATATACTCCTTGGGATACATACTTTGGATCATAAATTTAACCAAGCTGGGTAAGGGCAGCTTGAATAATTACCCCACATGCCATTCTAACTTGTCCGCTTTATTAGCAGGTCAAGAGCACCGTTATACAAGTGAGTTCTTCAAGCTAGAGGAATTTTAATTTGATTATTTATCTTCACCCTCCTTTTAAGTGGATCTTTCCCATTTTTTTGATACAAACTCTATAATTATTTGAATGTATTAAGGAATGCAAGACTATTGAAAACGTTGTTATGGTATATGTAAAAACAGATCACACTATGTGTTGCAATTTATCTTTTTTACATGTCTGATGAGAATCGATTATGATCACATATTGGATGTATGATCTTTGAAGAGGGATAACAAAGTGTTGTGCATATTATACAGATCTGTAAGTGTTAATCAATTGTTCTTGATCGTATATTTCAGTGAGCATTGTGATCATTTGAATATTTTTGTATCATTACACTACATTGATACACTGTGTCATTCTATTATTCTTTGGATTTAGCTTAATATACATTTATGTTTGAAAAGTATAAGAACATATCTTTTCACATGTAATTGTTTTCATCACACTTTAAGAATGTAGGTCATTTTCATTTGCGCTTACCTATTCACTAATACTATTAAGGATTTTTCATGCTCTCTTTTGCAATACCTTACTCATTTTCAATTTTAGCAAGCCTAATTTCTTGTTTTCAGATTTTATTACATTATTTAGACGTATTAAATGATTCATCAGACCCTTCTGACTTAAACAATTTAAAAGCCTACTTGTTATTTCTCATTTCCCTGCAAACCTCTTTATTAAGCCACATTTGTTTTAATTTGCACCTCTTGTATGCCCCAATCGCTTTTGGTACCACTTTTTCCCCTATCAAAACTATGAAGAAAATGTTTTGAGTATTGAGTTTGAAATGCTCATTATGATTTTATATTATCATTCTGATTGTAAGACCTAACATTGACAAATGCCCTATAAAATCTGACGACTACCATGAATATTGCAGTATATATGAAAACCACTGATTCACTGGAAGAATATCTCAATTTAAATAATTGACTGTTTGTTCATACCCCATGGTACAGTTGGTTTTTGCCAGAATCACTCCTCTTTAGACGTGGAATGCAAGAAAGTAGAGCGTTTGCTATTTTTTCAAAGCCATACATGTATGAGCTATTTCTGAATGCTCACATTTTGATGCAAAAAATATACTAATCCCTCAATTCTGAATATTACATTGGTTGATCTTGTGGATCTATGCACCAGTGTAAGGTTTTCTTATTCATAAACCTGTGCTAATATGCATTTTTTTCAGTCAAGTGAAAATTACAATTGAAATAGCACTAATGCATGGAAGATATGTTTTTTTAAAAAGTCAGTAGTATTGTGTATAAAAGGCAGCTTGCCCTATAGGGAATTCCAGCCTTTGGGGATATGTGTATTTTTTAGTACAATGTACATAACTGCAAGAAATAGTCAGAAAACAGACTTTGACTTCCATCAGGAATTGACACTAAAATGCAGTTTCTTCTGACATCTGTTACACCTCTGTTTCACCTCTTACCCTTGCTCCTGTACTCACCTCTGACCTTTCCAGGGATTGGTTAGGGTTAGCTTATAGGTATGCTACTCCCTTATTTTGAGATTCACCGTTATCAACCCGGCCTGGCTCTGACTTACCTCTTGTCTGCTCCTTCTTTCTACTCTCCTCGCAGCCACCCAGCGGGTTCTTGGTTGCAGCTTGGATTCAGCCAGCAGTGAGAGGTGTAGCACCTGACTCCTCCATCTAAACAGCATCCGGCCGCATCACCTCTCAGGGTCGCGGGCTGTGTGATCTCCCCTCTGACCTCCACATCATTCCTGGGTCTCCTCCCTTCAGCTGCCCAGGCTGCCACGATCTGCCCCTGCATCTGGATCCTTCCTTCCCATAGATAGATGGGCTTCTTTCAGTGGCTCAAGCGCAATTCGTTCATTTTTCGGTTACAGCTGCTGCAGCTGTCTCTTGTGAGCTGGGTTCTCGCTCTGCTCTCTTACCTCTCCTTCCTGGCTGTAATATACGGCAGGAGAGGAACATTTCTGCGCTAGCTTAGACCTGTTCCTTGGTGGCCTTAGTTAGTGCTCCCTCTCCTTGGCAGCCGTAGATAGACGGCAGGAGAGTTATGTTCAGAGCTGGCTCTGACCTGCTACTCTTAGCAGCAGCCTAGTGCTCTCTTCTTAGAGTGGCTGCAGACAGCGCCCTAGGGGCGCCTCTTTCAGAGGGGGCTCTATCCCCAGTTCTGTAAAAATAAAAGAAAAAAACAAAAGAAAAAAACAAAAGGCGCTCCTAGTGTATTAACCTAATTGTAAAAAAATACCAACCACCACCAATGAAATTGCACTTACAAAATAGGTGGCTGACACTAATACATATGTGTTATTCAGCTATATGGGCTATTTGGGGGTATAATTGGAACTGCTCTCCTCCAGCAGTAAACTCAGGTTGTTCCGCTCCTCCACAATCGTCCACAAAGTAGAAGTAAAATATGCAAAGAAAGAAAAAAACAGGAGAGGCGCCTATAGTGTATTAAAAGAGTTGGGAAGATGGCAGAGTGTATATACACAACAGATCAACTAACATTTAATAAATGTTAGTTATCAGGCTTATACCTGTCACCAACTTAAAAAGCCTACAGTCCGTTCTGGACTGATGAATAATACAATTGTATTATTCATCAGTCCAGAACAACTCCTTTTTTCTTTTTTCTTTTTCTTTTTCATTTTTATTTTTATGGTCATATCGACATATAGCGTCTCTTTTTTCCTGATTGGATTTCTGTGGAGTATAATTGGAGTTCCAGTTCCTGTAATTTGGAGATTGGTTCCAGTAGAGGACGTGGACAGTGGACATCATATACCTTTACAGGGACGGGTAAAGTACCCTGTAGGCTTTTTAAGCTGGTGACAGGTATAAGCCTGATTACTAACATTTATTAAATGTGAGTTGATCTATTGTGTATATACACTCTGCCATCTTACTAACTCTGGTAATACACTAGAGGCGCCTCTCCTGTTTTTTCTTTCTTTGCATCCCCAGTTCTGTGCTGTTCTCTTGGGCATTGGTCCTTTATGTCTATTTCCTGCACTTGGACTAGCTGCAGACAGATGGCAGGAAGAAGTCAGTGTATTGGGGAACAGTCTATTCTACCTTGGGGAGTCAGGTGGTCCTGTCGTCCATCTCTCTATTTTTGGGTACCTGTTTCTCTGGTGTTTTTTTGGGACCTTTGCATTTCTTTTTTCCTTAGTGATCTCTTGCAGGGGTTACTCTTCCCAGGTTTTTGACACCCTTTTTTCTGCTGTTTTGCTCCTCTCTTACCTCTGCTATTTGGGTCTTCCTTTCTGGTACTTGAGACTGATTACAAGTCTGAGGAGTGTTCATCCTGGTCCCGGCCTCAGCTCAACTGGGGTCAGACATCTGACTTCGCGGCCAGCACCTTTACTACAGCTAAGGCTGCTGCAAGAACACTCCAATAGGACTCCTACGTTCACTAGCTCCGACCTCCAGCTTCGCTCGCCAGCTTCTGCCCTTCGTAGGTATCAGGCCTTCTTAGTCTCCGTTGTATTACGCGGAGGTGATAACATCTTACTGAAGGTTTTAGTGTGTGTGCGTATGTATGCGTGTGCACATGCATATATGCTCATGCATTTCTGCATGTCTGTGCATGTGTGCATGGGTGGAAATTCCCACTGGGAGGGAAGTTAACTTTTCATCCATCCCTAATTTATGGTTTAATTTATTTATTTATTTATTTATGTGAAGCATTTCTGGCACTGAGAAATGAAGGCCTATATTTTTCAGAACTTATCTAATAATTTTAGGTCAATAAACTGGTTTGAATGGTGTGTTGCTGACATTCATACACTGTCCATTGCCATTAGATATCTAGATATCTTCTCCAGATCCATAGATGGTCCAAAAATTTCTGTAATCTTGAAAGTGGTCCATGTAATGCCTATTTACTGAGCTTTTGATGAGAAAGTAATTTCCATATAGCTCAAGGTGCTCCAAGATGCAAACTTAAGAACTTAAGAATGTTCATCTGACAATTTTAAGGCCAGTACTCAAAACTTAAGAATGTCATCTGACAATTTTAAGGTCAGTGGATTTGTTTGAATGGTGCATTCCTAGCATTCATGTACTGTCCATTGTCAGTAGAAATCTGGATATCTTCTCCAAACCCCTCCAAAAAATCCTATAATCTGAAAAATGCTTAATGTAATGTTTTTTTACTAAGCTTTTTATGAGAAAAAAATTGCTGCACAGCTCTGGGTGCTCTGGGGGTGGGCAGTGGGAGTGCATAGGTGTTCCAGAGTTCTCCATTCCACTGAACCCTGTTCTAGACCATGTACTAAGAGACTGCAGATGAATTCAGGGAAACATTCTTCTTTCTCTTATGCCTGGTATAGGGGATGTGTTTGTACTTGTTCACATAAAAGTAGTGTGCTGAAGAAGATGTGTGCACTGGTGTATACTAAAGGCATTTGTACAAAACCACAGGTCCAGGTGCTGAAGTAGCATATCTGTATATAAATTCAGCACATGCTCTTATATGGCAGGTTCATATGTTTCCCCTGTATGTCAACCTTAAACTGACTTACAGGAACAGCAAAAGATGGAAAAGACACATGAACTCTGTACAGTGGCCTTGGCTGTATGTTCAAAGTGCATCATGTATAATGTTTTGGAGGTGCACCTCCTTCCTCAGATGCAACAATGCAACCAGTTATCAAGAACAAAGCAGATATATATATCATTTTGAAATTGGCACCAAGATGTACCATGATGTCAACATGTCAACTTTCAAATGTAAACAAAACTATATAAATAAAAGTAGCAAATACTCTGATATGGTATATTTGTATATGTCTCCCTCATCATCCCTAATTGAATTCCCTAGAGTTTATTTAGTTGACTAGAAGCCAAGGAATGTTTTTTTTTTTTGAGGAACCCAAATAAATGTTAAAATAAGTAAGGGGCAATAGTAGTTATCAAATTGAAACAAAGTAAAACTAAAATAACCAGCAGTAGGCTAAAGCAGGGATCAAATGCAAATTAAAAGTTAACCCTTTGAGCATCAGTGGGGTACATGTACCCCTCTGGCACTCAGTGGTTAAAAACATTATAACTGGCTGCTGTTTGAATGGCACTTACCTTGGTTAGTCTTTCTGGAAAAACAAATTGAGCCACTTATTCTTAACCCCTTCAGTGCCAGAGGCTCGGGCCATTTTCTGAACCCTGCAGGCCAGACACTTTTTCAACATTTTTGCTATCCTTCCGTTTAGGCTTGATTTCCTCTGGGGATTTTTAGTTACATATGGAAAACTATATATTGTTTTTTTCAGAACGAATTGAGCTTTCTTGTGATACCTTACATGAAGAGAATTTTACATCGTGCAAAAAGCTATGATGTCATAATGACAAAAAAAAGTGAAAATTTACTCATTTTGCTAAAATCACATACTATGTATCAAAAACATTTACCTTGATTGAAAAAGTTTCAATTATTTGAAAAAGCCTTGAGTCCCCCGAGTAAAAAAATACCAAATTTGTATAGTTTTACCTACGTCCATGGCTAGCGTAGAGCCCTAATCACCAGCAGCGCAAAATGACATTTTCAACTTTATAAACTAATATGCGCATTCTAGGGTTTTTGTGGTAAAACTACCCTAAAACAGTGGAATAACTATATAAAACTATATATTTCTGGAAAGTAGACAACCTGCTGCATCTAATGAGGGGTGATTTTCCTTGTTACCCCAAGCCTGGTGTGCACAAATGCCTCCAGAAGATGGCGCTAATGAAAAAAAAAGGCATTTTCTTACATTTCTGCCCCTTCAAATGAACTAAAATGTGTGAAAACCATGGCATTTCCAACTGTATTCATTAGCTAGTGCTCTTAGGAGAAAAATAACACCCCATTGGTATGAGTTCACCTACCTCAGGGGGCGCTACAAGTACAAAACTACACCTATTGCAACCTCTAATTTTTCTAACATTTTCTCAAACATTACCTGTCTGTACAAAAATGGTTATAACAAATACAGAAGTGAAGAAAGGGTACACAAACCATACCATTTTGAAAAGAAGACACCCTGCCGCATCTAATGATGGGTGACTTGCCTTGTTACCCCAAGCCTGGAGTGCACAAATGTCTCCAGAAGGTGGCGCTAATGAAAAAAAAAGGCATTTTCTTACTTTTCTGCCCCTTCAAATGTACTGAAATCTGTGCAAACCATGGTATTTCCAACTGTATTCATTAGCTAGTGCTCTTAGGAGAAAAATGACACCCCATTGGTATGAGTTTAACTACCTCAGGGGGCGCTAGAAGTGCAAAACGACACCCACTACAACTTCAAATTTTTCTAACATTTTCTCAAACATTACTTGTCTGTACACAAATGGTTACAACAACTACAGAAGTGAAGAAAGGGTACACAAACCATACCATTTTGAAAAGAAGACACCCTGCCGCATCTAATGATGGGTGACTTGCCTTGTTACCCCAAGCCTGGAGTGCACAAATGCCTCCAGAAGGTGGCGCTAATGAAAAAAAAGGCATTTTCTTACATTTCTGCCCCTTCAAATGTACTGAAATATGTGCAAACCATGGTATTTCCAACTGTATTCATTATCTAGTGCTCTTAGGAGAAAAATGACACCCCATTGGTACGAGTTTAACTACCTCAGGGGGCGCTAGAAGTGCAAAACGACACCCACTACAACTTCACATTTTTCTAACATTTTCTCAAACATTACTTGTCTGTACACAAATGGTTATAACAACTACAGAAGTGAAGAAAGGGTACACACACCATACCATTTTGAAAAGAAGACACCCTGCCGCATCTAATGATGGGTGACTTGCCTTGTTACCCCAAGCCTGGAGTGCACAAATGCCTCCAGAAGGTGGCGCTAATGAAAAAAAAAGGCATTTTCTTACATTTCTGCCCCTTCAAATGTACTGAAATATGTGCAAACCATGGTATTTCCAACTGTATTCATTAGCTAGTGCTCTTAGGAGAAAAATGACACCCCATTGGTACGAGTTTAACTACCTCAGGGGGCGCTAGAAGTGCAAAACGACACCCACTACAACTTCACATTTTTCTAACATTTTCTCAAACATTACTTGTCTGTACACAAATGGTTATAACAACTACAGAAGTGAAGAAAGGGTACACAAACCATACCATTTTGAAAAGAAGACACCCTGCCGCATCTAATGATGGGTGACTTGCCTTGTTACCCCAAGCCTGGAGTGCACAAATGCCTCCAGAAGGTGGCGCTAATGAAAAAAAAAAGGCATTTTCTTACATTTCTGCCCCTTCAAATGTACTGAAATGTGTGCAAACCATGGTATTTCCAACTGTATTCATTAGCTAGTGCTCTTAGGAGAAAAATGACACCCCACTGGAATGAGTCGACCTACCTTAGGGGTGCCAGAAGCACATAACTACACCTACCTGTTTGCTTCTTCGAAAATGGCTGCTTGTACTAAAATGTCCATAACTGTTAGAGACATGAAGGAAAGGTATAAAAGGTATACCATTTTGGAAAGTAGACATTCTCCCGCATCAAATGAGGGGTCACTTGCCTTTCTACCCCCTGGGCTGAAGTGCACAAATATTTCCAAAAGGTGGCGCTATGGGAATAAATACAGGTTTTTTTACATTTCCACCACTTCAAAGATACTAAAATCTTTGAAAACCATAACATTTCCTGCTGTATTCAGTACTTGCTACCATCATGAGAAAAATGGTAGCCCATTTGTGTGGGTTAACATACAATATGTGGGTGCTAGGAACACGAACGTAAACCTGACACTTTTGTTTTTTAAATTATCTGCTTGCACTAAAATGGTTATAACCATAATAGATATGCAGGAAAGGTAGAGAAACAATGCCATTTTGAAAAGAAAACAACCTGCCACATCTAATGAGGGGTCACTTGCCTTCTTACCCAAAGGCTGGTATGCACAAATGCTTCCAGGAGGTGGCGCTAATGAAAAAAAATGCTTTTTTTTACATTTCTGCCCCTTTAAATGTATGGAGCTCTGTGAAAACCATGGAATTTTCAACTGCATTTGTTTGCTAGTGCTCTTAGGAGTCAAACGACACCCCATTGATATGAGTTGAACTACCTTAGGGGGTGCTAGAAGTAGAAAACTACACCTACTACAACCTCTGATGTTTCTAACATTTTCTCAAACCTGACTTGCCTGTATAAAAATGGCTATAACACCTTCAGAATTGAAGAAAAGGTAGATAAACCATACCATTTTGGAAAGAAGACAACCTGCCGCATCTAATAAGGGGTCACTTGCCTTTGTACCCCTAAGTTATTTGGAACAACTATTTCCAGAATGTGGTGCTACAGGAAAGAAAAACAAACATTTGTTTTACACATCAGTCACTTCAAAGATACTAAAATGGTTCAATGGCGTGGGATTTCCTAGGAGGACTTCTTGCCAGCCAAAAAAAAATGGTACCCCACTGCTCTGGGTTCACATACCAATTTACGCTACAAGAGCGTAGCTACCAGTGAAACAGAAATGGGAAAACAAACAGTGTATGTGTGATTTTATGGCTAACAGATGAAAGAAGCTAGGACGTCAGCCGGTGTATGTGCGGACCTGTGACTACAAGTCTAACAAAATGTGTGAGAGGGTGAGGGATTAGGCAGTGTGTGTGGGTATGAGCAGAGGAGCAAGGATGGTGGTGATGGTGGGGCAGTGTCTGATAGTGTGTATGGGAGATCTCTGACTATCATTGTGCACTGTATGTCCCCTCATACAAAGCACTGCGTTGGACCCCCTTCCTGTTGCACGTGCATTTTTTGGGGCTTTTTCCCCCAATATTTTTGTGTAGACCTCGTTGGGGGCATCAGAACCCATACAATGAGGACTAAATAAAAAATAAAGGGGGAAAAAATCCTTTATGTGCCACAGGGGTGTCCAGCACACAAAGGGTTAATTTTTTTTTATCGTTACTTTGTATTCAGATGGCCACCAAACAAGCTCTGATCACAAAGTAATGATAAAAAGTCCTGTGTGTACCACAGGAAGGGGGTCTGCATTGAACCCCCCCTCCCAGTGGCACACACATGGTTAATTTTTGATTTAATTTTTTTTTTATTATATACCTCATTGAGGGGCATCAGGACCCCCTGATCCCTCCCCAATGAGGTCTTAGTAAAAAAAATATATATGTCCACAAACAGAGTGACCCTGTGAGTGCCACAGGGGTCTGCAGCGCATTGCAAAGCAATGCACTGGATCCTTGTGGCACTCAGAGGGTTAATTTTTTTTTTATCATTACTTGGTAATCAGAGCTTGTTGGGGGGCCATCAGGACCAATCATGATGGCCCCCCAACAATCTCTGATAACGAAGTAATGATAAATGCCCTGTGTGTGCCGCAGAAGGGGGGCTGCATTGGCCCCCCTTGTGGCACACACAGGGTTAATTTTTTTTTTCTTTACATTTTTTTTATTATGGACCTCATTGGTGGGTATCAGGACCCCTCTGATTCCCCCCAATGAGGTCTTAAAAAAAAAAAAATAAAAGGAATCAAAATAAATGTCCCTGTGAGTGCCACATGGGTCTCCAGGGCATTGCAAAGCAATGCACTGGATCCTTGTGGCACTCAGAGGGTTAATTTTTTTTTAATCATTACTTGGTAATCAGAGCTTGTTGGGGGGCCATCAGGACCAATCCTGATGGCCCCCCAACAATCTCTAGTAACAAAGTAATGATAGAAGTCCTGTGTGTGCCACAGGAGGGGGGGGGTGCATTGGACCTCCCCCCTGTGGCACACACAGGGTTAAATTTTTTTTTTTTTTTTTTTTTTAATAATAGACCTCATTGAGGGGCATCAGGATTCCCCCTGATCCCCCCAATGAGGTCTTTAAAAAAAAAAAAAAAAAAAAACCCAAAAAATGACCCTGTGAGTGCTACAAGGGTCTCCAGCACATTGCAAAGCAATGTGCTGGGGACCACTGCGGCACTCACAGGGTTAGTTTTGTTTTTTTTTTATTATTTTTTTTTTTTTTAATATATTCAGACCTCGTGGGGGACATCAGGACCCCTCCTGGTGTCCCCCAAGTAATTGATCTCCCAGCCGATAGGCTGGGAGACCAATTTGGCGACTGCAGGAGAGCAGAAGCTCTCCTGCCTTTCACTCCTACCACCGGTAGGAGTGAATGGGACCGGGGAAACTTCCCCAACGTCACCAGTGACATGTCACTGATGACGTTGGGAGGCTTCCCCCGGTCCCGCCCACTCCTACCCGGAAGTTCGGGTAGGAGAGAAGGAAGAGGAGAAGCTGCGCTTCAGCTGCGCTTCTCCTCTTCTTTTATTGATCTCCCAGCGCGATCGGCTGGGAGATCAATAACAGGGGCGACATGAGGAGTGATCCTCATGTCCCCCCACGATTGCCCAGCTATTTTTTTTTTAAAATGCGGCCACTGCATGCCGGTTATACCGGCTCATGCAGTGACCGCATTTTAGTGGGTACATCGTACGAGCTTGGCACAGCGGGTACAGCTGTCCAAACTTGTACAATGTACCCACTTGGCACTCAAAGGGTTAAGAAATAGTTCCCCTTTAAAACCCATGTATCAGATATAGTATTTGTTTTTATAACAGGCTTAATATTCAGATAATACAGCTATTTATATACCTGTGTGAAGAGAAAATGTATTAAACTTGTCTATTGAGAGTTCACTCCAACACCTCAGTGTGTCACACCCAATGCGGCCTCACTGCCAACACCTACAGACATTTGGCGATTCTTAGCAGGTACCAGACCATGAGGATTTTTGTGTAGACTGGGGGTCTGGCAGTAGGTTTCAGTGGAGCTGAGAAGACAGGTCAGTTGGCCTTTACTTGTTGGAGTTGAGTATACAGTCCTTTTGATTGTAGCATGCACAACTTGCATTTCTCATCCTCTCCCAACCGATCAGAGGCCTCATTTAATAACCATTGTTAAGAAAAAACTGTTGTTGCTGTTTTTTAAGTCAGATTTCAGTTTTCAAATCCCCAAGTTGCTAAAACAAAACTTGGGGTATTTCTACACAAAGGCAGTCAAAAAAAGCCCATAAGAATCAACTAAAAACAATGCGCAAGTAGTATTCAATTACATGCGGTCAGTTCTACCCCGTGTTTTGTGGTTACAGTTTCTGTTAGTAGTCCTGCACCTCAAAGTTGAGGCATAGAAGCCACAATGACGGTTTCAAAACCATCGTTGTTTCAACGAAAGCAGTGCAGAATACATACACCCATGCTCTCTAAGGACAAAACAAATAGAGAAGTGTCAAGTTAACCCCTGAAAGCACCCAAACAAATGGAGAAGTGTCAAGTTAACACCTGAAAGCACCCAAACAAAAGGAGATGTGCTAAGTTAACCTTAAAAAGTAAATCAAGTGTCCATAAACCTGCACAGTTACCTGCAACACAGGAATACCTTCAATACCAATGGGGTGTGCAAAACAGCACCTCCAAAGCAACAAGGGTACAGTCATAAAAACATCTTATCAAGGTATGCACATGCACACCTGTCTATTGCAGTGGGAGGGGGAACAACCTCATGGCCTGCATCTTCTCAAAACACACAGGTTTTTAGCTGACATCCACCAGGTGAGTCTGTACTGACACCTAGCATGTATGATATCACTTAGTGTCAGTTGTCCCCTATGTGACACACCTCACATAGACACCTGTGATTTGTTCATTGTCTCACATCAGTTTACGTCTCTTTTCCACATGCTACTAATCTGCAGAGGACCCTGTGGCTCACAGAAGACTTGTGTGTGTGTGTGATTCACTTCCCATTCTTCCTATAATTGTATTTTTTCTACTCCTAGTACCATTAAAACCTACACAGTGTTCATGAACATGTCATGTTGTGTCATGCTTAACATGTCTATTCCTTGTGCTTAATCATTTGAATGCAAAGGGGCAAGACTACGCATTGCTCTACAACACATGACGTCCCCTCTGGCATTCAGAGGGTTAATGATACGTCAACACATGTGAGAACTTACACACATCCTGTCAAGGATATAGAGGAAAGGAGACCCAAACTGGTTGTATATCTTCACATAAATATATAAAATAATAATATAATTAAATTAATTTGAGAACTATATACACTAATAGGTATTGACACGTTATTTCACAGTAAAGAATTGATTGAAATAATCAATTACGCATTTGTGTAACAATATATATATAATTTATTTAAGTAAAAATATACTATATATAAAATGTATACCGAAATGATATGAATGGGTGAACACCAGTTGACTCAAAAATGTATCTTTTTGTATGACTTAGTCATATACTAAGATATCTTTTTGAAACAGATACAAATTCCAAATACAGTTCGCTTCAAGTGCTCAGTATCTTCAGATATATAGCATTTGCTTATATGGATTAATCATCAGTAGGACTCACCGCTTATGTAGCTGTTTTGCCGGTCCGGTGCTACCCCCAACAGTCTCGGCCACAGACTTCGACAGAATCAACAACACAGGTAAGGGGTGCAACACGGTCCGGCAGTAATCACAACAGCCAACTCCTGCTCCGCAGTTCCTTAAAAAATTCTTTATTGGGTACAAAATCGTATAAAAGGCAAGACTTTTGCCCACAAGCAAGGCAAATCCCATGTAAAACATGCGCTTGATGATGGTGAGAGCATCAAGCGCATGTTTTACATGGGATTTGCCTTGCTTGTGGGCAAAAGTCTTGCCTTTTATACGATTTTGTACCCAATAAAGAATTTTTTAAGGAACTGCGGAGCAGGAGTTGGCTGTTGTGATTACTGCCGGACCGTGTTGCACCCCTTACCTGTGTTATCTTTTTGAAACAGACACACAGTAAATTAATAACCAATATCACAAAATACTATTACTATTAGAGCTGTACAGAATTAATTTAAAGAAAATGTAATTACCAGACAACCACAGTATTTTCTTAGAATTCTTAGATGGTATTTCAAGGAAGCCAGCCAACAGAGCTTTCCTAGCATCCTGGCCTTATAAAGTAAAAATCACCTTATAAAAAAGTCACATCCCATCCTCCTCTGATTGGATGAGGAGCCATATCATTATAATATGTCAAACTAAATTATCTGGACTCTCTGATTGGTCAAACTCAAAATTAAGGTATTTAAATGTTTGCAGTTCTTAGTTCTTATAGCAATATTTCTATTATTCCTTAAGATGGCTCACCAATACCATATTAAAAACTGCACATATATGATTACATATATGTTTCTTTTCAACACTGAGATGGTTAGGAGGTAACCATATGTCATATCAAGTTGTCAAACACCCTAGAATCTCCCATCAGAATGTATTTTGCAGACATCTAGTCTATAACATAGCTATATTTTCCCATAAATGTCATTTAGATATTTCCACCACTCCATTTCAAGCAAAGAGGCTATTGTTTCTCTTACAAATGGAGATTATTATAAACACATCCAGCTCTAAGAGAGAACTTAAACAGACAATTCTTATTTTTCTAAAAAAAAATGTAACCGTTTCCTTCCAGTCATGGTAGAGTCTCTGACAATCCACTATGCCACATTCTTCTGAACTTCTGATCCTAACCTCAATGGTAGACATGTCTGTAACATAAAGGTATAGGGAGTGTTACAGACCAATTAACCATAATGGGGGGGGGGGTGGATTCATTAAGGTGTGATAAAGACATTATATCAGTTGTCCAGTTCCTATGTTATTCTGTAGAGCCTATGCACTGACAAACATCTCCAAAGCTGAAGAAATCTTATTGCCTGGTCTCGATAGTACAACATAGGAATTGGAGAAGTGGTGAACTGGAGAAGTCACCTCTATTTCATCTCCTCTTCATCACAGCTCAGTGAATCCCTCCAAAATTGTTGAAGCATCAGTTCACATGAAATATGATATACACAAATCCCATGTTGTATACCCCCACAAATCTGAACCACATTGTGTGTGAGTGTCACCCCCCCCCAAACATACATCAATTTACCCCAGTAAGGCATGTTACCTGATCTCATCCCAGGCTCTGGAAGCAATCATTGTTCCATGGCCATTGATCACATGTCACCTGTGATGCACACAGCATCACATGTGCCACACTGAATGAATCAAGAACACAAACAGTGTTGTTGGGATGTTTGATATGTAGTTTGGGGAATACAGACTCAGTGATTGTTACCTGATTTACTTGTGCTAGTGAAAGCCATCCTGTCATCTGTGAAACATGTTTTGTTGTCCCTACACTGTCCCAATGTAAGAAATCTGAACCTGCATGAACCCAAATGTAGATAACAATCTGTATTTGCATCAGTTGTTGTTGACCCACAGCTTACATGAGACCCAACTGTGTCCCTCATGTTGATGAGTCCCAGGTAATATGGAGGCCAACAACAGCTGAGGATTGTTTGTTGAACTGATGCAACACACATGAACCCCAACGGACTGTGGAGTGCCAGTGGTGTCCATTGTATTGCTTTGCAATGCATTGGATACCCTTCCGGGCATGAGAGACTGAGGGGTTAGACCGATGGTCCACGCCTTCCAGACCTCCTTGTAGGCACACCATGGGCTGGGGTTTGGACTAGTGTTGCGGTGGAAGATGAGGGGGTGGAGGAGGATTGCTGTAGTATGAGGAGTTGTGTTTGTATTCTATTATGTTCCCTGAACTCCATGACCACCTGGCACAAGAGGTCAGCCAGCGCACCCTGACCTGCCTTATGTCCTGTGTGATGGTTGCCAATTGTCTTTCCATGTGTCTGTGATGTCTTCTGTTCTTCCTTATCTTCTGCCTCTGTAGCCTCAAAGATTCCTTTTCATACATGAATTCGCCCTCAACTTGCGCATATGTGGATGGTGCAGGTGATGAATCCTCAGCTGAAGAAACTCTAGCCTCCCCAGTAGGCTCAAAATTTGTCTCAGCAGGCTCCACTCAGGGTTGGTGCAAGGATGTTTGCCACCCTAGGCAAAACCTCATTTTGCCGCCCCTTGGCTCCACCCCTTGTACCCCGCCCCCTTAATGCCTCACCCCTGTATGTGTATACTGTCAGTGTGTTCCCTATATGTGTATGTGTCAATGTGTGAGTATGTTTTAGTGTCTGTGTGTGTGTTACCTGTATGTATGTGTCAATGTGTACCCCTCTGGCATTCAAACGGTTAATCAGGCCCTCAGCGCGTTAATCTGTTTCCTGTCATAAAATACAGATGTAAAGAGAGAGGGGACGAGGTCTACCTGACTTGCTTTACATTCAGTTCCTTCTCAGTGCATTAGATTAAAACAGACTTCAAATTAAATGGCACTCAGGGGTTAATCTGTTTCCTGTCATTAAAGATATTTGAGAGAGAAGGGGCCAGTCCCTGACTGAATGTAAAGCAAGTCAGTCAGACACTGGGCCCTTCTCTCTTTCTCCTCTTGTGTGTTTTAGAAGCCAGATTAACCCTCAAGTGTCATTTCTTTCAAAGCCTGTTTTAGTCTGTGTCTGAGTAGGGCTGAATGTAAAGCAAATCCTTCAGACACTGGTCCCTTCTTTCTCCTTTCACCTGTCTTTAATGACAGGAAAAAGATGAGCCCTTTGAGTGCCAGTGGTGTACAATGCATTGCAACTCTGCACTCTTGTACTAAAGGGGTTAACCATCAGAACTATAAAGGAAGCTGGATATTCTTTGTAAAAGCCAGCAGTTGGATGATAGGTTTTTACACTTATCATAGCCTGCTGCCTGCACACAATGCCTGCCGACACACCAGTCTTTCCTTTCCCCCTCGATGTCACCTCTTGCTCCAGTCCCAGCCTCCATGTCCCAATTATTTGCCTCCCCTACCATTCTCTCCCACTCACTTGCTACAAGATGCACAGCAGGCATTTCCAGCCTTAAGAAGCCCACGCTGCTGCATATAATGACGTCACTCGAAAATCTCGCGAGATATCAGCAGGAGCAGTGCAGTGATTGCATATAGAATCACGAGCACCAGGGTCCGGAGGAGCTTAACCCCTTAAGGACTGGCCTTGCACGTACTTTGCGGTCCCTTAAGGACCACAGGGCATTTTTTTTTTTTATGCGCGATTCGATTCCGGACTCCCCGAACGGCGTGCAGCCACACGGGGAGTCTGGAATTCCATGACGGTCCAGGACCGTCATGGGTCCTTAAGGGATTAACACCTTCAGTGCCAGAGGTGTATTCAACACATTGCTTAGCAATTTCATGGATAAACCTCTAGCACTGATAGATTAAGAAACAAGTCTTATGCATTGCTAATGCAATGTACTGTTCGGGGGCCCCAGGGCTCCAAGATGACATATCAGGCAAAACTTTTTGCTACGCCTCTGAGTGCGCCCTATGTACTGTTCACCACTCACTGTCTCCCTCCACTTCTGTCATTGATCTCTGCTCCCCGTGGCTGTTGCTCTTTCCTTCTTCAATGCAGCCGCTGAGGTGCATGTGGCTCTGCTCTGACTGCGCCCCCATTAGATGTGCGCCCTAGACTGGCACCTACTTTGCCTATAGGTAGCGACGGCCCTGGCTCCACTGGTGGCTCAGTGGGCTCCATTTCCCCAGCAGGCTCAATTGGTGGCTCAGTGGGCTCCATTCCCCCAACAGGCTCAATTGATGGCTCTGGGTGTACAGGTGAGTTGGATTCTCCACCCACCACATCACTTCCCCTGATGATGATCCAGCCTGGGTCTGCTGACTGTATTGGGCTTGTGGCCACTGGGGCTCACCCAAAAGCTGAATGTGGGTGTAATCCAGTCGCAGGGTTTGCTCCCCAGCCACTAACTGGTATGTTACCAACTCCAGACTGACTGGCCATATGTGCCATATGGTGGAGGTTGCCATGTTGGATCTGAAGGCCCCATTTGAGGCCCATATGTGGGGGTAAATGTGCATGTGTGGTGGTAGCCATGGGTAGGAATGGGGCATCACCTACCGTGACATCCCTGTTTCCCGAATGTCCTGTGGGACCAGTGGTTATACCTGCGGCTGGTCCAGTGGCTGGGGCTGATCCAGTGGCTGATCCAGTGGCTGGGGCTGATCCAGAAATGCCCCAGGCCTTGTCAGAACTCTACAGGATCCTCTCCCTGTCCAGGATACCACATAACAGGGCCATATTTTCGTCAAAGCTATACTTGGCCTCCCACTGTCTATCACCTTCCACTGCAGGCTTAGTTTGTGATGTGGAAGGCCTTACCTGCACTGGCCTTGGCTGTGTGTGTGTCCCTCCCCAACACCCACACCTCTTCCCATTGCCATCTCTCTCCCTGCCTGGCATGTGCCTGTCTCTTGGTGGGTCCCCCTCCTCCTACCTACTCTCCCTCTCCTTTCCTCACCAGAGATGCCCTGACCATTTTTCCTCCTCTCCAGCTCCTCTTTCCCTCCCTCCAGCCTCCACTCCTCTCCCTGCCATCACTTCTCTCCCCCTCCTTCACTCACTCAAGCACTCAACCACAATCACCCTCTAGCACTCCCTTGCACTCACTCAGTCACACTGTAGAAATAAAACATGTGTGTAGTGTTGATAAACAAAATGTGTGTTTGTGATTATGTGTGGATGTAATGTGTGGAATGTGTTCAAAAGTGTGACATGTGTAACTTTATTGGCACTTCACTCTACTAACTCCTCTGTCTCTACCTCTCTCCACTGTCTGCACCTCTCCCTCTAATGCTATCCTCCACTCCTGGGCCCTGTTCTCTAGCTCAAAGAGCTGTATAACACAGGCAGTGTTTGGCATTTTTTAGGGCTTTTTATACATTTTGTGACTAATATTGATAATTTTCTGGCTTTGGATTGATTGGGGCTTGGATATGCCCTTGCTAATGCTTAACTCGACCTTACTGTCATCAAATGTATGCCAATTTCCTTTGACTTTGAAGTTTAGACTTCCCCGGAAGGGAACGCAGTTTTCAGGGAGGGGAAGCATGTCACGGGGAGGGTTGATCTGGGCAGAAAGTGTGTAAGAGAGAAAAGCATATTAGGTTTGGTGGCAGGAAGTGGACTTCAGTTAACGGAAGAAAGGACAAGGAGAAGCATGGTGTCTTCTCTAGAAGTTTCCGACTTTTATTTCCATGGCAAGGAGTGGATCAGAATGCTTGAAGTGTTATTCACCGTAAACAGGGGTTCTTTTCAGTGCCATCCGGGGAGATTGCTTTCTGCACAGGGCTCATCCGGAGGCTTACCTGGTGTCGATGTTCTGAGCTTTCTCACTCACCCTCTCTCTGGTACACATATATCCTCCTCTTCCCTTGCACCTTGAGTTTCTGTTCTTCTTGTGTGTGCCCTGCTCTTTCTCTCCAGTGGGGTCCTAGGGTCTCCTCCTGCTTCTTGAATGTCCTTACTTCTCCTTTCTCATCTTTTCTCCATCTTATCTTCTCTCCTTGTGATCTCTGATCTCCTCCTGAATCCAGCTTGTCTGTATCCTTGTGCTTATCTATTTATTCTAAGGTCTTCCTACTGGATTCCCTTTTCATCCACTAGGAAGCAATGTTCTTTTTCCTGTCTTTTTTTCATCTCAGCCCCCACCCCTGTTTTGTGTCCCCATCCCCGCCTAGCAGCGGTCATAGTTGCAGGGATAGGTGTTTTTGGTCCGTTTCTGGAGCGGGGAGGTGGATTTGCATGTGAGTGGTTCCTTGTGGGGTATGCTTGGTATTACTGTCCAACCTCAGCAGAGGGGACAGTGCTGGGCTCCTACACAATCTTCCAGTTGGTTTTGATTCCTATGATGGGTGGGAGGGTCCGGTCCATGGTTGCGATTTCTGGATCAACACTTTGGTCACATCTGGCCTCCACTCCTATTCGGGCCTCTGGTTTAGGGCACAGTTAGTCTCTCTGACCCTGCGTCTGCTTCTGTCCTGCTGGGGATGGATGCATTTGTCAAAGTGGGGGACTTTCCTGATAATTAGGTTATCACTGTGCTTGTTCAGTGTGTCTGGGCATATGTGCATTTTTGAGCATGACAGCACTTTGTCTTGTGCTGGTCCTGGCATCCTGAAGTGGGTGTTAGCCTCTGCTGGCTAGGTTCCGCCCTGTGGTGGATTGGTGGTGAAGTCCTGTTCTTCACAGCGGGACTGCTGCAGCCTCAAAGGTGGGGTCATTTTGTACAGATGGTTTGTGCATGCTGGCGTGCTTGTGTCATGCCAATGACTGACCATATCTGGTCTGCGCTACACTGGGTGATGTGTTTTGACTTTCCATCTGGTTGTTCTTGTGAGGTGTGTAGGTTAAACTTCTGGGTGTTCTGGCCAGAGTTTTTTCCATGGACCATCCAGGTGAGGGTTCGAAGACAGTGGTTGGGGGCTCTGACGGTGGTAGCCTTTGGTGAGCTGCAGCTGTGGACTTGGTGTGATCTCCCTGGGGCAAGTATGGCACTATAGGTGTAGCAAGCTGGAGGGGCCTCTGGGAGCAGGATTCCAAGGGCATGGCAGATGGGGGCGTGCTGTAGGGTGTTCCCCCGATCCTTCCTGATGCGGCTGGCTTGCTGCGGGTCTTCAGTGGCAAACTGGTGGATCATCTTGGTGCATGCATGAATGACATGCTTCTTCCCACTGTCCATGGCAGGTTTGTTGGATTGTGGATTTGATGCCATTGTTGCTTTTCTTTTTGCAGGTTGCTTTGTTGATGCCGTGTGCGGAGGAGACTGGTGCTTTGGTTGTCGCTCCCTGTTGGTATTTTTTTGGTTGGGTCCAGGATCCTCTTAATCCTATGTTGCTTGTGTATGGAGGTTGTGGACACTCCCGTGGTGAGTGCGTTGTCCACTGCGGGTGGTGCTGTGTAATGAGTTGCCGCATGCAGCCTGCATGGCGGTTATGTCTTCCCGACTCCTCACTGAGTGGAGGTTGCTAGTTTGTGGCTGTTCTTCAATTCTCAGTGACCCCGGTTTGGGTCTGGCATCAGCCGTAGCTTGGTTGATTGAATAATTTCCCCAAGTGCAGTCTGCGCTGCGGGTCTTCGTGCTGGTGGAGTTTTCACAGAGGCAGCCTACTAGGGTGTCTGGGGGGGAGCTTTCTGAGCCTGGCAATGGGTGTACAGTTGACTTGAACTCTATATTGCAGTCCAGGGGAATTTCAGTGGTCCTGTGTAGAGTTTCCGTCAATGTGGCAAAATGGCTGCACTAGAAGAGGAAACATCTCAACATCAGCAGAATGTGGGCCCATACAGGAGTCGGGCAGGGGCCTTCCTGGTGGTTATTGTATGGGTGGACAGTTTGCTAGCAGGTGTCAATTGCTTAGGTGATTTTAGTGTATCCCTGGGTGCAGTCTGCACTGCGGGTCGTACAGACTTACATCCTTTGGGGGACCAGGCTTCTTTTAGGAGTACCTCCTGTGTGGGCATGGGCTACCTGGTGGGGTCATGATCACGGTGTGAGTGTTACGGTTCAGTACACTCAGACACGGTAGATGTTGGTAAAACACAATTTTATTAAAGCACACAAGGAATAATGTAACCCTCATGGGTCCAGCAATTAGCAGCAATAACTGACACAGGACAGGTTACAAGCAAGTTAACCCACACAGGTCCAGTATGTACTTACAAACACAATACTGACACAGGTAAGGTAACTTTGATACATACAGTGTAATAGAGTCCAGTAATGCCAGTGATGCCACTGACTCAATAGCCCAGAATAGCGGAGGCCCAAGACTATCTACCACCGTGTGCCTGTGCTACCCTCGAAGGGGTTAATGTGCGTATAGGTTTTAAGATGGAAGGCAACCGGAAGCGCCCAACTGTACCTAGAGTGGAATACTAACTGCACAAGATAACGGAGATGTAACAACACTGGTGTGGCAAGTAGCGGCACGAGGCACCACACCCGAAGGGGTTAATGAATGCTATGGTCAGGACTCTGAAGAATACCGGATGTGCCCAACTGAATCCAAAACAGAAGACCAAGCGATCAATAGAACGGTGTGGAGGAGCACTGACACACTGAGACTAAAACCTAATGACTGGATTGCACACGGTAACGGAGTACCGTAACACTGGGAGGCACAGTAACGTGAGTGATGTGCAAAGTAAATAGCATCAGGCACTGCCAGGTCTTCCCCCAGCTGGGCACGGAGGAAGCAGGAACTACAGCCAAGCCGATTCGGTACACAGCACAGGAAAGTCAGCCAAGCCGGGTTGGTACACGGAGAAGGGTTGTCGGTCTCGCCGGGTCGGTACACGGAGCAGGGTCGTCTGTCTCTCTGGGTCGGTACACAGAGCAGTAACGTCAGCCAGGCTGGGTCAGATCAGGAAACAGGAACGTCAGCCAATCCAAATCGGTACACAGAAGCAGGAACAGTAACAAGAGCGTAGTCAGACAGTCCGGGGTCATACACTGGTATCAAACAAACAGAACTAGCGCTAGGCATCAGATACACCACGAAAGGGCAAACACTAAGTGACAGCCCAGGGTATAAAAAGGCTGTCACTGGGAGGAGCTGTACAGCGCAGCCAGTGAGAAGGCACCAGTAATAAGACTGTCAAAATGTTGCATAATCACGGACGCTGTGATAGTGAGACTCCCAAATGTGCACTGTAGGATGTTGTGGTGTCCGGATGCAGTTCCAGTTTAGCTGTTGGTTGGCGATGTGCCTGGGCCCCGCTGCTTGTTGGGTATGCTCGGCAGGTGGAGTTGCGGACACTGGAGTTGTATGGTGTGTACTGGGTGGTTTCAGTTTTTCTCCCACCTCTGGGTCATCAATGGTTGCGGTTGGGTCCTTTTAGTGTCACCTTAAAGGGATAGTACTACTTAAGTAGTACTAATCCCTATAGTAAAATCCTTTTAAAAATACATGTATTGCCCCCAATTTCATCTCTCAAACCTTTATCGGTTTCTGCTGTTTCATGGAGGGTGGTAGAATTGGAGGTGTGCGTTAGCATGAGCCAATTAAGTTTTGGCCATGCCTAAGATATTGGTTAAGTGGTGTTGCTCTTATGGACGTTTGCACTGGACTTCAGCTTCGGGCGATTACATTACTTGCTGGAGCTGGTTTGATCTTGCACAAGCTGCGTAATTGGTTCCTGCTGTTTCATGGAGGTGGGTGATGAGAGTGGCATGAGCTAGTTCAATTTGGCCTTGCAAATGGTATTAAGTGGTGTTTCCTCTTATGGATATTTTCCCCAGACTTTGGTTGTGGGTAGTTACGTTACCCGCTGGAGCTGGCACAAGCGGGCAATTGGTTTCCACAGTTTCTTGGAGGTTGGTTGATATTGGTGAATGTTAGCATGAGCCTGCTCTATTGGCCATGCGGAGGGTATTGAGTGAGTCAGTTCTGTTTCCCGTACGCATGTCGAGGGATGTCTGTTGGATACAAAACAGGTGCTGTGTTGTGTATGGTTGTATTGGTGTCTCCGTATTCCTGTGGCATGGGTTGTAGGTATATTTGCATGGCAGATGAGGTGTTTATGGTGTGGGTCAGATAGTGACTGAGTGTATATGTGTTTGTGTATGGGGACACATCTTTGTGTGGGGTTCATGATGCTGCTGCCTGTAGTTTGTACTGGGTGTCTGTTGTATTTTTGTAGGTGTATATATACACGCTGGTGCCTGTTGAGCTGGGTGTGGGTAGGGTTTGGTTGGTATTGGATAGGGATTTTCTTTGTGTTGAGGGTAGTTTGTGGTATAGGGTGTTTGGGTTAGTCTCAGGTTGTCTGTGTGAGCTGGGGGTCATTTTGATGAGTGGTTGCATGCTCTCCTTTGATGGTTTCGGTGTTCACAGTATGTTTGCATTGGTTGAGGGGGTTTTTCGTTGGCATAGATGGTATACAAGGTGGTATGTTTGATGTTGTCAGGGGCACTTCTCACAGTGCCTTACCTCGGCCTACGCCATTCGGCCGGGAGCAGGGTTCTGGACTGATGCTCAGATGTCACTAGCCACGCCCCTCTCTGCCTGCGGCCTGGTCGCGTCTGGTTCATTGTTACTGGCATAATGAATCAAGCACTTTCCTGGACACCTGTTATAGCTGTTATAGGCCCAGCCTGGGGATAATTGGTCCTGCCTTCTCCTACTCCTTTATAAACCTCTATGGGCCTGTGTATCAGTTACCCTTATGTTGTTGTTCTGAGCAGTTCTAGTTCCAGTTGTTCCTGTATCCTGTGTATGACCTGGCTTGTCTGACTATCCATTCTGGTGCTGACTTGTGGCTCTGTCTGACCATTCTCTCTGTGCTCTCCATTTGTCTTGACATCCAATCTGTTGCAGACCTGTGGCTCTGGCTGACTACCCGCTCTGTGTATGACCCTGGCTTGTCTGACTATCTTAGCTAGTGCTGACATGTGGATCTGTCTGTTTACTCTGCTTGTGGCTCTGTAACCTACAGACACCCATTCTGGTGCAGACCTGGGGCTCTGGCAGACTCCGGCCTTACTGACTGCAAGCGTGAGTCAGTAGTCTCCATTGCTTCCATCCTTATTGGAGACGAGCTCTTCCATACTGACTGCAGGCGTGATTTAGTAGTCTCCTCTGTTGCCCCTTACAGGAGACTGTAGGTTCAGTGTTGCATTCTCTTTGATTCCTGTGACTATAAGCTGGCTTTGGCCTAGTCACCAGCAGTGTGGTTGATCCGTCAGCAGGCTTCTATTGTTGATAGAGTCTCTAGCCATTCCAGTCACCCCCTGCTTGTACTGTCATACTTACTTGCATTTTCTTCTTATAATTATTATTATAAAGGTGTTCTTAACTATACCGTCTGACTCCTTGTCTTGTTTTGCAAACCGTAACAGTACATGGCAGAGATCGATAACTTATGTGGTAAAGTTATGTGGATATATCCATGGGCGGAAGCCCTTTGGGAGTTTGCCCCAGACTTAGGTCGACGGTGGTGAAGTTACCCATTGAGGCTAAGGTGGATACCCAATGTGGTAATTCCTTTGGAGTCAGCTGTAAGTGCTGAAGAATGTCAGGTTCAGTCGTAAGTGCTGAAAAATGTTGGGTTCAGCTGTAATTGCTGGGAAATGTTGGGGGTCAGCTGTAAGTACTGAAGAGTGTTGAGATTCTAGCATGTGCGTTTCTTGAGATGGAAGTTTATTGTGTAGTTGAATAAAAGCAGACAGGGGCAGTTTTGTTAGTACGGCAACATGTGCTGATTACGCTGGTTTTGTTTGTTCATGATTCTACATTTGAATAGCTGTAAAACACATTTACAATTTACATGGTGCTTGTTTTTAGTGTTATTCCATGGGAATTTATGGAATTGAGCCCCAAATGTCTGACCATGCAGCAAACCTGTAAAATGGAAGGCTAGCTTTAGATCAACACATTTTCTAGGTTATGATTTTGTACAGAGCTCTACAATTCATTGAAACAATGTATTAGACACCTTTCTAGTGCCTGAGGGGTTAACTAATCTAACTGATTAAAATAATCAAGCAATTGGTTTTTTCTTTTTTTATGCTGCACAGAGGTGATGAGTAGAAGTTCAACATGCATGCTCACTTGTCAGATTCGGGGGCGGATTGCAAATTATACTGCTATTTCACACATCTGTAATTGGCACTAGGCAACACTGATATGATTATCTGTAAAGATTTATATTTAGTGAAATGCATCATTTATTTGTATCTTGAGTAGTCCCCTTGTGGACCCCTATTCCTTCTCAAGCTAATGATCTGTGTCCTTTTTGAAGTAGCTTCATTAATTAATTCTACCTTTATATCTAGTTAGTATAGGACAATGATGGACAACTAGATTCTTTCCAAGGATCATATATGTGGCACTCAAGTCCTCCAAAGGGCTATAATTTATATTTAGCACATTTAAGTAACAGAGGGTTATGCATCACTTTATTAAGAAATGCATTGTACATCTTTTGCTAGAACTACAAATAGGGAACACATTAAATTGCCAGTAGAGATTGGAAAAAGTAGTTTGATCCCTTGGTTGCTAGTAACTTGGGAAATCTCTACTACTTCTTCCAAGGAACTCAGGATGAAAGGAGTTACAGAGCAAAATTGTTCCACCCAGGTGTCCACTCACATCACCTCTAGAGACATTTTAAGAAAGAGATGATTTGTACAAATGAATGGTTATGAAGATCTGTATAGGTGAGTGTGTGCATATTTATAGGTGTGTATGTGTGTTTATAGGTGTGTATGCAGAGCTAGATTAAGATGCCATAGGGCCCTTATCAGGTTATCAATGCTCCCCCCTCCCCCCAAGTCCGGCACTTTTGACACAGAGTGATGCCAGCAAGGACTGGCAGCGTGGATCTAATGCATGTGCAAATTGCTGGATGACTCTGCTTGCTTCTAACACAAATTGAAACTATGACCTACCTCCCGAACATTCATGGAGCACAAATGTATTAACCCTTTGAGTGCCAGAGGTGTACGGAATGCATTACCTCTCTGGCACTCAAATGGTTAAATTAACATGCAGGATATCATGTGATAACACAAAACGTACAATTGGTAAGGACATAAATGATACCACAGAGCTTTCAATTGATAGTGAGGAACACAAGTGATACCACAAAGTTTGCAACTGATAGGTATGACAAGAGATACCACATGATTCTCATTTGAGAGGCACAAGTGATGGCATGGAGCATACAATTAATAGGGAGTTACACATGTAATACCACAGAGATTATTGTTAAAAGTTAGTGGTCCACGTGGCCCTATGAACTTACACGAGCAGGTGTCATCCATAAAGCAGTCAGCTAAATCTATTTACTGTTTTTGTGAAGTGAACAGAGGGACATTTTACTACTCTGAGAATGTATATAACCCTTTAGACTCATTATTAGGCATCTCTCCCTATGGCTCTAGTCAGCCTCTCTCATGATTCTAAAGAGCAAATAAACAGTTCAGATTCATACACACAGTAAAGAACATAGACCTGAATGTTATATGAAAGATACTGGTCTAGATACAGACATAGTTTTCTTTAATGCCAGCTACTATTGAAAGATGCAGACTTCCGGGATGCATAGTAATCATTGGAGCCCCAGCTAACTTTAATTTGCCATCATGAGAGTTGTAGTCCTCCACAGCTGGAGGGCCCCGGGTTGCCCAACCCTGTCATGGTGCATACAAGGGCAGGCTGGCAACTTTTGGCCTGGGTAGTAACTACAAACAAGTGGCCCATGGAATGATGTCTCAGTGCCAGCTAAATGGCTTTCATTACAGTGGATTTTATAAAAAAAAAAATATATATAACTGACAAAATAAAATTAATAGGAAACTTTTTATTGCTGTTAAGCAAGTCGACTGATGGAGAAATTACAGATGTTGGGTATTGTAGGCTGAAGACAGGCTCTTTGAATAATGTTTCTGTTTCACCTCTTTGCTTTAACCATTACCAAAGTCACACTACTTGTGAACGATCACACTCATAAGGGTAGGAGTATTTAACTCCAGATCACACTTCCCAGAAAAGGACAAATGCCAATTACTGTACAAAAGAACCCCGTGATTGCAACTGATTGCATTAGTTCTTTATTATTTCATTTGTATTAATCTACACTACCACTAACAACAAGTCCATTGGAATCCAACCTCTACTTGTTTCTCAGCTCCACCATTGTCAGTGCACTTAACCTCCGTACACCCATTCCCCCTACCAACAGAGACCTTATCATGACACCTACCATAATCTGGACTTCTTTACCATGATCAGATTCCTTTCCTGTGCTGTACCAGGGGAATTTCCTATGATAATTAAGCTTTTCATTGTTGTATAATATGCTAATGAAGCATGTTTCATTGACATTTCATATGGTAATGACCATTTCCGTGACATTTCCTTTTCTAATAAAGGTTTACTGTGACATCTCATATGCTAATGAAGCACTTTGCTGCACCAGGAGACTTTCACTTTTCCCAGAAATAAAAATGTGAATATTTCATACTCACTAACACCCCAACTAGAGCGCTAAGCCCACCATCTCCATCACCATCAAATCCTTCAGTCTCTTATCCCCATAGTACTCAGCCTTCTCCTATCAGTGTCCTCACATTGTCAGCACAGTCATCTGCCCCCACCCCCCACCACAGTTATAACCTTACCCTTTCAGATCCCTTGTGCCATGGGGTTGGAAACTGGAAATCTCATTCAAGCGTTTAAAAGCACAATTTAACCCTTTGAGTGCCAGAAAGGTATCCAATGATATCTCCCTGATGCTCAAAGGGTTAAATTAATAGCAGTTTGGGGAATTCGTACCTCCCCCCATACAAGGCAGTTGGTTTGTTTGTTATTCCCCCTTACCGTTATACATAAGGCCCAATGCTTGTAAGCTCACAATCTGCAAAGACGCTTTTTATATGGGTTAATGCTTTTTTAATCTAAGTTTCCAACTCCTTCCTGTGTCTTTCAGTGTCTTATGGGGAAAACTCATCTTTCCTAAACTTGTACATAGACAGCAGGCATCAGCGGGGTAAGAAATCTCACCCTCCATTGATTTCTGCTGGAAAGGAAAAAAAAGAAAAAAAACCTGCAGAGAGATGAAAGAATCCGCTAATTGGAAGCGACAAAGAACATGCTGCTTCCCCCCCTTTTGTACTTATGGTGTCTGTCTGCTGGCAAGGAGCCGGGATTAAGGAAGGGAGGGGTGATGAGGGAAACTTTAACCCCTTTTTTACAAATGTTTCTATGAAATCTTAAAAGCAGAATTATGTTTTTCAAAATCCATTTTTTACTATTTTACTTTATATGTTTTAAAATTCTCTCCTATTGTACTACAGTGTGAAAGATGAAAATATGGAAAGAAAAAAATATACTGCCAAAACAGCTCTTTTATATTGCCTGTTCAATGAGTGCAGGTACTGAATGGTTATCTGAAATCGGTGGGTATTGAAATTTGATCTGTCACCTTAATTCAAGTCTGCATATTTGAAATCATCAATTAAAAACTACCTATGTGTCATGTACACCAAAAGACCACCACATGTACAATTCAGGAGATAGTCATACTTCCATATGCTAATATATGCTAATTGCTGTACAGGTGACTTTTCCTATGCTAATTAAGCTTTTCAGCAATTTATCAAATGCGGAAGCTTTTTTCATTGATGTAAAATGCTAATGATCCCTTTTAATGATATTTGCTAAGTTAATGAAGGTTTGGAGTGACGTCTACTATGCTAATGAAGCGATGTGCTGCACCAGGAAACTTTCTCTTTCACTTTTCCCAGATACTAAAGTGTGAATATTTCATAAACTATACATCTACTAGAATTTTGGTTAACATGACACATAGGCAGATTTGAATTAAGTTTTCAAATATGTAAAAAAAAAACTTAAAGCAGAACTACCACCCCTTCTAAACTTGCCCCCCCAAAATTACTCATCTGGCGACTAACTGCTCAATAGTGCTAGTCGCTAGAAATATTACCGCGTTGTTGAGAATTCCTACTGCTTCTGGGACTGACAGCCAGGAAACAGAGTAAACATCTTTGCATTGTGAGTCTGTGCACCTGCGCTGTCAGTTCCAGTCTGCTCTAGGAGCCGCGTGGTACCAAAAGGGACTGACAGCGTAGGCGTGCAGATGTCACAATGCAAAGATGTCTGCTCTATTTCGTGGCTGTCAGTCCCGGGAACAGTAGGAATTCTCAATAACGCGGTAATAATTCTGGCGACTAACACTATTGAGCAGCTAATCGCCAGAGAGGTTATATTGTAAATGGATTAAATACAGAATTTTTATTTTAACCTTAAGGGTCATATTTTTCCCATTGATTGGTGTGCATAATACTTGACCTGATTGTTGGAGATGTCTCCAACGTATTTTTTTTCTCAATGCCTCGGAGACATATGTATCTGCCAACACATTAAAGTACACTATCACTTAAAATGAATTGGGATTGTATAAACTGAATTACAATGAACTACAAACAAGCAAGCATGTGTACTAATTCTGTATTTGGAACTTGAAGCCTACAATATAGTCTTAAAGTGCACCAGTCACATTAAGATGTTATGCTAATTTTAAAGAGTAGTAAAAACTGCTTAGATGTTGTACTAGTCATTTAATTGTAACAGTTTTTGTTAAATTAATCTTTGTAGGTGGAACAGCTTGGCACTTTATGCAAATTAGTTAGTGAACTGAGCCAATATTACTACACACTGTGCTATGAATGAATTTAGTCATCCACACACACATACTGGGGACACTTTACAGCAGAGTTAGTGATATTTGGCCTCAGAACTAATTGGTATATGGCGCAGTGGATTAGCATAACATGCCAAACTGCGCCATCAAAATATAGAGGTTCAATTCTCAAAATATTTTTTTTTACAAAAATTGTCTATTACAACATCTAGAAAAATATTAATGCTCTTTAAATCACACTAACCTTCTCTTAGGGTGACAATTCCACTTTAAGAACTGGAACATTTCTGGATTAAAACAATTAAGCCACAGGGTAAACATATACATTCACATTAATTTAAATGAGGCTTTTAACCCTTTGAGTGCCAGATTGGTCCCCAATGCATTACATTGCTTTGGATACATCTCCGTCATGCAAAGGGTTAAGCCCTTGAATGCTACAGAGGTCTAGGAAGCAATGTGTTGGAGACCTATCCAGCGTACAAGGAATGAACCCTTTGAGTACCAGAGGGGTGAGCACTGTTTTGAAGAGCAAGTAACCCTTTGAATGCGAGAGGGGAATTGTTGTGCAATGTGTTGGATAACCCTTAGGCACTCAAAGAGTTATATGGTTAAACAACCCATTACAATCAATAAGAAATGTAGGATTTTCTTTTTTCAATGTGTCCACTATGATGCATCTGGCTTGTGCTAGAATTGCTCCAGTTTACATAGTACCTCTGCCTCTCTGTGAAGCTATGAATGCACTTTCCACAAACATTTAAAAGATTATGAAAATGACTTGAAATGTTTTCAGTAGTTTCATGTAGTGAGAAGAATAAACCATTCAAAGTTACAAAAGACCTCTAAAAACCCACCTCTGTGATGAATAGGCTCAAGAGGATAACAGTGGGCCAGGACCTATGGAGATGTTTGTAGTGTTTGGTCAATTTAGGATAACATTGAAGACATGCTTTGGAGTGTATTTCTTTTGATAAATCAAAACAAGCGATTAGCAAATTGTATTTTTGAGGGCCGCAGGCTAGCAGGGTTTTTAGCTCAGTACACATTTAAAGTTTGTTTAGTGACATAAAGAACAGTTAACCCTATATAATAATTTGCTAGAATGTTTGTCAGAAGCCTTCATGTGCTGTAGAGACTGCCCGAATGCACAGAATGCTGGGAGCACGGAATGCTGGAGGCACAGAATGCTGGGAGTTCTGTGCTGGGAGCATTCTGTGCTTTCGGGCAGTCTCCACAGTGCATGACTGCATCGACGGCAGGACCGGCCTATTAACCCTTTGAGTGTCTGGCACTCAAAGGGTTCACATCGCCCGGACCTTGGCCCGTGTATACAGGCTTTTACACTGCTTAGTTAATAAGCTGGTAATTAGATAAATCTCCAGACTCTGGTCTGTAGTGGCCCTAGAAAACTGTGCCATACAGTCCTGATTGAGATACAGATGGCGAATGTTAACATAAGGACAAGCAGGATGGGGAGAAATCAGACTGAATAAGTCTCACATTTTAAGACCTACCAACGTGGGATCAAAAAATGAAGTTTTATTACATGATGTCTCTGATTGATCCTTACTTTGTTTCTGGTAATTGGTTAACCTGCAGATACGTCAGAGTATGGTCCAAAGAAGTGCTGCCAACCTATTAAAGGGAAACTAACACAAAAAAACTTAAGTAGGTTGATATAACTTTAAACAAAACTTACTTACGGCTAGCATATGTAAATACTATTCATATATTACATTCTGAAATATAATTCTTGCTTTTTTAATATGGTAAAGCATTTATTGAATGTTGTTTGTGCTGTTTGTGTTGATAAATATGACTCATTTCAGTTAATTGATTGACATTTATGCCCACTGCTCTTGTATTCAGAAATGTTGTTATATTATCTCAGCCCATTCAAAGTTAATCCTGGACAATTAATGCAGACCACCATAGAAAAACACACAATGTCTCCTCCCTCTGTGGATACGTAATACTAGATTTTTATAGATACTAGTATGATATGCAGGTTATTTAAGTGTATATAACCCCAGTTCATTTTCGTTGATAGTATCCCTTTAAATTAGAACTGCCAAATAGGTGATTCTGAAAGACCTAAGTCAGGGCTGTTCAAGTTCAGTCCTTAAGGGCCCCCCAACAGTCCAGAATTTAAGGATTTCCCTGATTAAGCACAGACAAGTTAATCAGCATACCTGGGAACTTTCAAAATGAGCTGATCCTGAGATGTTTGAAATATTAACCCTTGAAGCTTCCCATAGTGTATGGTGCTCCATTCGATCCACAAGGAACCTTGGACGCAATACAAATTAAATATGTCACTGACTAAACACAAACAAGACAAGCAGAACATCTCCCCTGTATTTCTGGTACAAATTGATGCAATTAAGAGACTTTTAATTGGTGCAGATCATATACTCTAAATCATTGGACTCTCTTACCCTGAGATTTTGGCCCTTCACCCTGAGACCCTGATATTTAGGTAAAAACCCTGAGACTCAGGGCCAAACTCTGAAAGTTCCAAGGTATGATAATCAGTTGCTCATTCATTTTGATTGACTCCACTGTGCTTAAAGGGACAGTAATGTTTCAAAATAAAAGCAGCTCCAATGAATCTTCATAGTATGGAGAGTGTTATTTCAATACTGTCAGAGTTATAGTTCAAGAGTAATTGAATGATAAAGTATCCCCCTCCTACCCCTTTTACTAGTGTAAGCTGCTTCCCCTCAGATGTGGAATCTGGTCCTGGAACCGGACAGCTCGCAGCAAGGGACAATCTTCCTACTGTGCGCATAAGGAAAACCCTGCCCCCCTTGGCATGTTTTTCAGGTGTTTCCTTGTGCTAATTGAAGATTGTCCCTCTCTACTTTCCATCTGGACACCACTCTGCTGCTATGAGGTGAACTGTGTTACATCAGTAAAAGGGGAGGGAGGGGATAATTTATCATTCAATTACTCTTGAACTACAACTCTGACAGTATTGAAATAGCACTCGCCATGTCCCAAATACTATAAAGAGTAATTGGAGCTGCTTTTATTTTGAAACATTACTATCCGTTTAGTCAGGGAAATTATTAAATCCTGGCCTGTTGGTGGCCCTTGATGATTGCACTTGGATAGCCCTGAGCTAAGTTATGTAACCCTTTTTTATTTTTATTTAAAATAATTTTGAGATATTTATGTGTCAGTTTATGCAAATTAGACACTACTCTCAACCAGTTACTAACATTTTACACTGCCCTCCCTCCAACCTGCAACTCTCTGTCAGCCATGTTAGCTCATTAGCATAAACTGACATCTAAATAAAGCTAACTCCTAAACTATTGTTTGAAATAAAATATGACTAGTATAGAACAGGTGATTTTGAAAGACCTTTCAAAATCAACTATTTATTACAAATAGAATGGAACTGGTAACTTATTAGTCTTATTAGTCTTAGGTAATGTGAGTAGTAAGGTTACGATCACGGAAAGGACTAAGAGAGCCTAGGGTGCTATGCATAGGAAATCAGACAACCAATTTTGACTGATATCATCTGTGAGACTGCCCCCATCTGACAAATAACATGTCCACTCAGACTGATCCTGCAAGGGACTACAATTTTCCTGGCCAAAATACTGACTGTATCTCCTATCTGTCCAAACTCTATAGAGTATAGATGGGAGAAGCAATGATCCTCAGAAATTATGTGATTGGATACTTAGCTATATAAGCATGCATCATCTCTGGAAATAACAAATCAAAATTTGATGAAACAGACAATTCAGGAATAGTAGGACTCTATTCACACTGGTGATATGAACAGTGCTGCTGTACAGCTCTATTTAAATTGCTAGGTTACTGAGTTGTTGCTACATTCTCTTGGCAATCTCATCACTGGGAGAGAGTGTCGGTGGCATGACTGATGGTCATTATTATTATAACTGTGGCTGATGCCTATATGGGTCAGTCATTCATTAGAAGTTGTAATATGCATAACAACCGACATTGCTGTCATGGAGAACAGATTTACACAGAGGTGCCATAGGTTACCATACAGATTATTACTGCCATAACTTCTCTGCATCCTGCACTACTCACAGGGAAATTTAAGCAAGCTACGCCAGGAATGAAAAAACAAACAAACACATACATGCATCTGTTTTAGCAAATTACCATTTACAGATTTTTTTTTTAATGTGACGCCTTTACTACATATAAATTATATTTATTTTCCAAGATTTACTGTGTGAAAAATTACACTCTGGGTGTCTCAGCAACACTTACATGATGAACTACCTTGTGGTGCACATTATTAGACATTAGATGTCAGTTTTCTAAATTTGAAACCTAACCTCAAAATATGCCAACCTTAATTAAAATAAAGTTCAATTTATTTTACACATTTTATATATTTTATAGGGATATATTTAATAACATAGCACTATAGAAAGTGCAGAAAAAAGTGTTGCTCTTAACCCCTTAATCACCAGCCACTCGGAGCCGTGGCCAGCAATTAAGCACCACAAAGCTTTTTTTTTTGTTAAATGAATTTCATGATGTGCCACGACCATTGTGAGTCCTTAACGCAAGATTTCCCATGACTGTTCTGGCATTTCATGGGTCCTGAAGAGGTTAATGTATTTTCCTTAGCACCAGAAATAACAACAAATGACCTATATTTACAAAATCAGTATGTACAGGTATAGATTCAGGGAATCCAAAAAAGTTTTTCAAATATATAAATAGCATTGGACCATTCAAAAATGAGAGCAAGGAATTGTAGAAGAGCCTCCGCAAGTAACAAATAAAACAATACAATTCAAAAATGAGATGGGTGAGTTGGTTAGTGAGGATAAGGAAAAGGCCGATGTTTTAAATACTTTCTTTGCATCAGTATATACAAGGGAGCAAGGAATGGTAGAAGAGCCTCCGCAAGTAACAAATAAAACAATACAATTAATAGATATTGGGTTAACCCAAGAAGATGTCATGGGAAGACTGAACAAAATTAAGACCGACAAAGCACCGGGTCCTGGTGGTATATATCCAAGGGTTCTTCAGGAATTTAGTGCAGTGTTAGCAAAACCCCTATATTTACTCTTTAAAGATTCTATTACCACAGGCTCAGTGCCACAGGATTGGTGAATAGCTAACATAGTGCCTCTATTTAAGAAGGGAACTAAAACAGAACCTGGAAATTATAGACCAGTGAGTTTGACCTCTGTAGTGGGAAAACTGTTAGAAGGCATAATAAGGGACTATATTCAGGATTACAACACAAAAAATAAAATCATTAGCACAAATCAACATGGTTTTATGAAGAATATATAATGCCAAACTTACCTTTTCAGCTTCTATGAGGAGGCAAGCAGCAACCTTGACAATGGCAAGGCAGTAGATGTAGTATATCTAGACTTTGCAAAGGCATTTGATACAGTGCCACACAGAAGGCTGGTGTATAAAATAAGGAAATTTGGGCTAGGAGATAACCTTTGCAATTGGATACAAAACTGGCTGAAGGATAGGGAACAGTGTGTGGTTGTAAATGGAAAATTCTCCAGTACAGTTAAAGTGGAGAGTGGAGTACCTCAGCGTTCAGTATTAGTTCTGCTGCTTTTTAACATGTTTATAAATGACCTGGAAATAGATATAGAAAGCAAAATATCAATATTTGCAGATGATACTAAATTATGCAAAGTCATTAATTCAGAACAGGATATTTTCTCTCTACAGAGGTACTTACGTACAATGTCAGATTGGGCAAACATGTGGAATATGAAGTTTAATGTAGGGAAGTGTAAAGTCGTGCATTTGGGAGGAAACAATCCCAAGGCTACTTATAAACTTAATGGAATAATTTTAGGTGACTCATTGCTAGAAAAAGACCTGGGCATCCTTGTCAACTACAAACTTGGAAACAGTGACCAGTGTCAAACAGCAGTAGCAAAGGCAAACAAAATCCTGTCTTGCATAAAAAGAGGTATCAAAGCAAGAGTGGATAACATTATTTTGCCATTATACAAATCATTGGTAAGACCTCACCTTGAGTATGCAGTGCAATTTTGGGCACCGGTTCTGAAAAAGGATATACTAGAACTAGAGAGGGTACAGTGGAGAGCAAAAAAATTAATTAAGGGAATGGAGGGCTTGACATATGAAGAATGACTAAACAAACTTGGTTTATTTACTCTAGAGAAAAATGACTAAGAGGAGACCTTATCACATTGTACAAGTATATGAGAGGTCAATACAAGGATCTCTGCGGTGAGCTATTTATTCCAAGGCCTGATCAGGTGACCAGGGGACACCCCTTGAGATTAGAGGAAAGGAGGTTTTTAACTTCAGCAGAGGAAGGGTTTTTTTATGGTAAGGTCTGTTAAATTGTGGAATTCATTGCCCTGGGAGGTAGTTATGGCAGATACAATGGATACATTTAAGAGAAGATTAGATACATTTCTTTCAAAAGGGAACATACAGAGTTATACTGTTTATCAATAGGCTGATCAGGAAGGTCTGATAAAGACTAATTTAATTGGCAGCAGGAAAGCTATAAAATTCTCAGTTACTGGGGTATGAGGCGAAGGTTGAACTTGATGGACTTGTGTCTTTTTTCCACCTAATTTACTATGTTACTATGTTACTATGTAATCCTTGCTCTCCCTTCACCAGCTAAACACATACCTGTAATGTGGCCTCATTCCACTTTTTCAAGAGATATTAATGTCCACAAATAAATGTACCTGCAAATTGGTCAATAACATTTTATAATGAACTAGTTGAACAGTCCGTGTACACAGGTCACAGTGCCAGGCAGCAACGGCTGCAGTGCAGTCATGCACAGTAGAGACTGCCCACTCCGTGGCTGATAACGGAAAGGGGTGCTCCAAATTCAGACCATAGTCCTCTCTACGCACTTTGGTGCACAGAGAGGACTATGGTGTGAATTCAGAGTGCCCCGCTCCGTTATCAGCCGTGGCGTGGTCAGTCTGTACTGCGCATGATAGCTTCTGACAAACATACATTTAGCAAATTATTATATAGGATAGTATGATCTGCAACTCCCTTACCTTCATATTTACCTTGAAAATTTCAAGTCAATTACAAGTTTCCTCCTACTGGCCCTTTTGAGCATGTCACTCTGACTTCCCTCAGAATTAAAAACCGGTCGCTTGACCAGCTGGATCGCAATGAGGGACAAAATTATTTCTGACAGTCTAAGGAAAATCCTGTCCTCCTTGATGAAGGAGGGCAGGTTTTTCCTTATGCTGACACAATATTGTCCCTCATTGAGATCCATCCAGACCAGCTTTCAGCTCTGAAGGAAGTCAGCGTGACATGCTCAAAAAGGGCAGGAGGTGCGAAACTTGTAATTGGATTTTCAAGGAGAATATGAAGGTAAGGGAGTTGCAGAACATACTTCTCATTATAGAAAAGTATATTGAACAATCACAGATATATTTATTTTTGGACATTTCTATCCCTGTCAACCATTCCTTTATTTCACAGTATTGGTGTGCACCATCACATTTGTGTATCAGTACTCTATAACTGTACAAGGTCTTATAATTACCTTGCAAAGCTTCCCCTATCCTATTGGAATAATAGGAGGTGCTTTCTCTATGGCTAAATTCATTCAAAATCATAATGTCTTGCATTTATTGGGTGGAGATATAAATACAGATATGATGCACAGCAAATACAGACAACTGCAGATTGTATGAAAAAAATACCTGACTGCTGTATGAATGGCATTTACCTAGGTAAGTATGTCTGATAAACATTTTCCACTTATTTCTACAGGTATAATTGCTCTTTAATTGTACAGAAGCAAAATCTTCAAGTTGGAGGACAACTCTATCACGTAAGAGAAAACAAAACACACACAAAGAAGGTATTGATAGTGCTATAAAGGGGGATAAATGTGATGTAAGACAAATGATAAAAAGTTAAAATCAACTAGCATTTTCTCAAGGTCATTGAAGACATATGGGACTTCAATGACAAGGCCCAAGGGATCATTACAACCCACTCTTGCTTGGCCATATAGATGTGAAACATGTACACACCACCAGCTGGGAATCACAGTAGCTAAAGAACTCTGACAAATATATCAGAAGTGATAGAACAGGAGACAGTAAAAGAAGGGTGCTAACAAATTAAAAAAAATAATAAAATAATATATAAAACAAGCAGACAAGCCATACACTCAACAAGTTTCATCAACAGAAAACCGTTATACACAACATTTGTTTTTGTTATTCTGATTGTAAAACCTAAAATAACTATATATTTATGTATCTGTAACCTTCATTACTCCTTGATACCCCAAAAATTCCAGTGTATGTGTCTGGAGAAGTGCCTTAAAGAAAGAAAGATTGAGAAACACTTAAGTAGGGGTTTAGAGCAGCATATCAGATATACTACATCCCCCTACATCAGGCATACAAACTGAAAAGATTATGGTGGGGAAAAAAGTGAATGAAAATCCCTTCCACCTGAAATTGGTGGGTAGTAGATACAATGTTAAACAAAAATTTGACACACCAGTCAAGCCATAAGACTTGCTTTTCCCACAGAAATCTCAGATTTGCAGTGTTGTTACTACTGCAAGGGATTCTGGGTAGGCATACGTAGTTAGTTTTTGTATCTCCAGCTGTCGGGGACTATAAATCTCATCATCCACAAGCATCCAACAGCTGGAGATAACAAAGCAGGGAAATAATCCATTAGATACTATTTCTCCCTTGATAAAATATTGTCCATTTTGCACACTCCTATCACAAACAAACCCCTCTTTGTTGTGTTATTGGTACAGTTCAGAGGTTGGCCAAGCACTAGACACACAATGAAGAATTTAGGACCAAATGTATAGTCAGGAAATATAAATCACCACACTGGGTTATTGTGGGTCACAAAATAGCTCTACGGGAAGTGCTTCTGCAGTAACAAATATAATGGTCTAGTTTATAGCGCTGCTAAATACATGAATCACCATGGACAGGACACCCAATGCTGCTAGAATCCATCCCCCCTCCCATCATCAAGGTTTTATAGGATGACTGAAACAGGCCACAGAAAATCTCACAATATTTAAAGGGGTTGAAGTATTAACCTTTTGAGTGGCAGAAGGGTGCACAATGAATTCCTTTACAGTGCATTGAGTAACCCTCTGGCATTCAAAAGGGAGAAACTTTTGGATCAAACCAACTGTTTTAAAGTGGTGAAATAACAATCCCCATTGATTTAGATGGACTTTTAATTCTGTTAATCCTATGGAAGTCTCCAAAGCATTAATTTGATGACCACTTTAGCATTCAAGTAGTTAAATTAAAAGCGCCTCTGAAATCAATTGGAATTTGGACAATTTTTATTTCCCCCCTTCTGGTGCAGTTGGTGTGATCCAGTTGCCTTTAGTGTATCAGCTTCAAATGGCACTATGTAAGTAAACTGGATCATTTGGGGGCGATCCAACCGCACCATAGGGGAGATCTAAAACGTATCACAGGTTTAAATGGACCTTTTAACCCCTTGAATTCTGGAGTAGTCCCCAATGAATAGCTAAGCAACCCATTGGAAAACACTTTACCATCCAATGGGATAAAGTAAATTAAACAAATGGGCAGTTTGGAATTTTTTTGTGTCTCCAAAGAGCAGTTGATTTGCCCAAGAATTGCTCCAATTAGCATTTTTACAAATGGGATATATGTAAGTCTCCACTTGCATTGCTCCACTGATGTTAGCCTCCAGTGCAGTGGTTCTTAATCTTTTCATGCCCTAACACGGAATCTAGAGTCTGTGGGGTACCCCTAAGGTTTTGTGTCATTTGTCAAGGGCACTATGTAGGGTTAAAATAATTAATATACAATTATTCTTAGATCAGGATAACAAAAACAACATATTGCACGTAAGCATTACCATAAATACAATCTGAAAATCAACAGTAGACTTGTGCGATTTGGGTCGGCGACATTCGGAATTCAACGATAATGGGGTCATTCAGCGACATTCGGACCTTCTGACAGGCAAGGGTCATTTGCCCAAAAAAATACGAATCCGACTAGCACTGGTCCAAATGTCATTGAAAGTTTAGGAAATTCAGCAGCTACTACCCGCGTTCAATTACTTTCCCTCCATACTTTTCCTCCATGTCTCTAGTCCAATTAGCTTCTCTGTTTCATGATGGGGGTTGGACTAAAGACACAGACACCCAGGCAGACACCCTGCATTTCCTCATTGTGTTGTTGGAGCTCAGAGAGAGAAGAAGGAGATAGAGAATGTCCAGTTGTTGTGTAGCAGGCAGTTAGCATTAGGCATAGGTAGGCAGCCAGCATTAGTGCCTTATTGCCACTGCAATGGAGAGTCATCTTTGTTCCCGTGCAAAAAATTAAAAATATTAGGGAATTGTTTGAATAATTTTCAGAGTGACACATCAGCCAGTCTCACAGATCTGCAGGCAGGCCTGGTACCTTATTACCACCGCAAGGGAAAGTCACCTTTGTTTCTGTGTTAAATATTAAAATTAATATTAGGGATTTGTTTGAATAATTTTCAGAGTGACACATCAGCCAGTCTCACAGTTCTGTAGGCAGTCCTAGTACCTTATTGCGTCCACAAGGGAAAGTCCCCTTTGTTCCTGTGTAAAATATTAAAAGTAATAGTAGGGATTTGTTATAATAATTTTCAGAGTGACACATCAGCAAGTCTCACAGTTCTATAGGCAGGTCTAGTACCTTATTGCGTCCGGAAGGGAGAATCACCTTTGTTTCTGTGTTAAACAGTAAAATTAATATGAGGAATTTGTTTGAATAATTTTCAGAGTGACACATCAGCCAGTCTCACAGTTGTGTATGTGTATTGTGTAGGAAGGCAGGGTGCCTTATTGCTACATCTATACTTTAGCTACTTCATCCATAGTACCATAAGACTAAATGCCCACCTTACCCTGTTCCACCATCTTCATTTAGACCCTGGAAATGGTCCCATTCATTTAATTTTCATTGTTATTGTATTTTTAAAGGTATTTTAAAGTCGTTGAATAATTTGGACTGTCGCCGACTTTCGTCCGAGTCGACCAGGTCGGATCCGAACTGCGGAGTCGACGAATGAAAAAAAAAATTTGTCCGACATTTTTGTCGTGCACAAGTCTACTCAACAGTCCCATTTTGTCAAAGCCTTCATAGTGAACATGAAGCACCCAAAATGGATGTCTGTGGCACACCAAAGTGCCATGGCACACTGGTTGAGAATCACTACTCTAATGGCAGTAGTCACATGTCAGGGTATGCACTAAAGTGTATGATTGCTTTATTACATGTAGTCAGTCTCTGCCACCATTAGACCCTTCTACCTTCCCCCTTGCATGCACAGGAAAAGGGCGATAACTAAATCCATTTCCTCCATTCAATGTGTTAACTCTTTGAGTGCCAGAGAGATATACAACTCTTTGTAATGCAATGCGTTGGATACCTCTCTTGCACTCAAAGGGTTAAACAAGGCCTAGTGAAATGTAACTCCCCAAAATGACCATAGACTAACCCACTGTCTGCCTCGGCAAAATCAGTGTTAAGGGGAGGAATTCTGGGGTAAGTAGTTTAGTAATTTGGTGTTAGCCAAGGTGTGGGGTAGAAAATCGATTCCTGCTCCTGAGTTAGTGTGGAATCTGCATCGTATATTCACTCCAAGGACTCTCCACCTCCTCTGGATGTGTAAGCAATGCCTTCGTTTCCCAAGATAATGTATATATCCAAAAAACATATTTTTTTACAGATCTCTCTTTTTTTAGATAAACAAATCCAGTAAAATAAGAAAAAGAAAACTGTCAGAATTCTAGATTGAACCAACTGCACTATAGGGAGGAGCTAAAAATACCCTTTGATTTAAATGGGGATTTTCACTACCTGAATGCTAGAGAGGTCTCCAACATATTGCAAAGCATTCAAGGGGTTAACCCTTTGAGAGCCAGAGGGTTATGCAGCCCTTTTAAATCAATGGTCATTTTTGGATTTTACATTTTTTTCCTATGGGTCAATTTATATAAATATTCTTAGTGTTCATAGTCAGAATGACAGCCACCGGTCTAGCCCTATGCTGGCCTAATGAAAATGTACTTACTGTTTGCACCCCAGGGGGGGGTCAAGGGGGATGTTCCTTTCCCCGAGATCTTGTTTAATGCTAATTACTACACAAGGGTGGAGGGAATTGTATCCTATTAACTGCATAGCAAACCTCAAAAAGGCGACATCAGAATTTTGTTTCAGTCAAAAGGGTGACAGAATGTTGCCTGCATGAAAAGGGTGACATCTAAATGTCACCCCAGCATTCAGTTCACCCGGGGTAATGCACAGGCATGCCAGAGAATTGCACAGGAATACCAGTGCAGTATTCCCCCAATAAAAAGCATAATCTGCATCTGCCTGGGTTGCCTGCAGACACACGTAACGCACCCCGCAGGATTAATCTAGAGAGAGGAAATAATTAATGATGTGTGTGTCAATCAGGCAAATGATGATTGAAACACACATCATTATTTTTTTTTTTCTACTTTCATCCTGCAGAGTGTGCTGCGTGTGGTTGCAGGCATCCTAGGCAGATACAGACTATGCTTTTTATTGGGGGAATAATGCAGCATAATTGCTGTTCAATGTGCTGGCGTGCTGCTGCATTTTCCCCTGGGTGACCTGTATGCGGGGCGACATTTAGATGTCACCCTTTTGATGAGGGTGACATTTTGATGTTGCTCTTTTGAGGATAGCCATGTAAAAGGTGACATTTCAGTATTAAACCAGAGGGAATTATTTGATTTTCCACAGGCATAAGGAGTTTGCTGGCATTAAAGTCTACATGACACAGAAGTGCGTCTGTTGGCATATGCTACAGCGGTCATACACTCTAGTGCAGGTCATGTTTTCCCGATTACCGTACTTGATCACAGGTGCTTAATCAGTGAATGAGTTATTGTAATTGATCCCCCTGTGATTACCATAAGTAGGGATATGTGGAAAATGTGACCTGCTGCTGTACCCCAAGGGGTGGAGATGAGAATCACTACCGTAGTCCATATGGTGGTGTGCAGTCATTGGTGTTGAAATGTAATACCAGTGGAGCTATGTTTGTACATTCACTCATTCAGATGTCTTTGTGCAAACCCAACTTCAGGAAAATAATGTTTACACTATATAACATTTGATAATTAATGTAGTACAAAACGGGGGAGGTGCAGTAAAGGTCAATGAGGGCTCAGGTTGGTGATGTTGTATCAGATCTGTGTCAAAGGCACATCACCATTATGCACTAATGTGTCTGCGATATCATATCAACGTCAATCCAGCAACAATCTGTCCACATCGCCATCCATCATACTTTTGAAAGGTTTACAAATCGTTACTTAACACAATGCTTATTTGCATATTGAAATGCAGCATAATGAGCCATTTGCATATATTGAAATGCAGGCTAATGAGACATTGTCGTATTCATGTGGGTGTGTTTATATGTTAATGTGGCTGTTTACAATTACCACATGCACTACGCTCCCTCTGATAACTTACTCTGGTGTTGAAGTTCACAGTCCCAAGATCACCTATTTGAGGTTGGCAATGCTGCAATATTCCTGAAGTTTCCTATGCAGTAACAGCCCTCAATCAATCATGAGCATGTAGGTTTGTCATACTGCTGTGATGTGTCAGAATAGTAAGAATTGCTATTGTGGGTCAGAATGGGGAACATGGGCATTGGGTGTCATAATGGCAATCCCTCTGAGGTTGTGCCCTGATGTCTGGGTCCTATGCCTCACTGCCTTTCTGAGCTGCCATCTTTCCTGCAGGTTAACTGAACAATGCCCCTATCTCTCTCACCTCTCTAACTGATTTTCTTACCTGCCCCACAGCAAGCCTCCATATGACACATGAGTGCACCGTGCTGTTCAAAGTCTCAGAATCAAAACTTTTTGACAGAAATTCCAAAGAGTGCCTCCCACTAGGCCAATGAGACAGTGGGTATTGAGCATATCCCCTTCTGTGAGGAGACCGGGTACTCTGCATGGCAGTAAGGTGTCAGTGGTAAGTGGACATAAGTTATAAAATATGTATACATTGATTATAGTGATAAAATCGAAACTGCATCTTATAAGTGTCGCTTTACATTCAGCTGCATCAAAACTGGGTCATTTACAAACAGGAAGTGTGTCACTACTGAAAAAAAACAGGAAGTACATCAACATTATGCCTCTGTGACACAAAACACACTGATGCCAGACACACTCTGACTGAGAAAACATGCCTAGGGAGCCTTCTTTTACAAATCAGGAGCTGGACATACTTGTCCAGTATGTGGACAAGTATCTGCCGGATAGTATCAGTGACTAAGTGGACTCTGCATTTCGCAGGCAAATTTTGGACAAAATGGTCTGCAAAATGCAGAGGTCCAGTGGATTACAAAGGACCAGGAGGCAAATATTTTGGAGGTAGTCAACATAAATCATAGAGTCAGGACTACTGCATGTCATTAGATCAGGTATGTTTGCTTTTATTTTTATTGCTGGGTTCGAGTGATTGGTTGTAAGATGACTGTATATCAGATGTTTTTCTATGTTCACACACTTTGCTATCTCACTTCCCTCCTAGCACGCAACCCACCTGATCCGCTGGTGGCCACCACACCTCAAACCCTGCCTCCTGTAAGTGAGTATTTTTATGGTATGTAGGGAGTGGACACAAATTATGCATTACACATGTTGCCATTGTTTAATCAGCTAATTTATAGCCCGTACTCCATCCCACAGAAGGCTCTCTAGGACCACTCCACCTCCTCCTTGTAAGTACCATTGTGTGCTACAAACCAAAAAATTATGACGGTGTCCTATTGAAATGTCACTCTCTACTTGGACATTATGATGTTGCAGGCTTTAGGGTCTCCATCTAGAGGGCCACATCTCAATACTCAACCCATTATGACCTATAATGATTATGTTTTCCTATCTACTTTGAGTATGTCATGGTAATCTTTTTGCGTCACTTAATAGCACACACACAGCATCCGGCAGAAGGCCCACTAGGACTGCTCCACCTCCTGCTTTACTCTCTCCTCCTCATAAGTATCCTTTTAAGTACTATATGGGTATCCTTTAAAAATGGAGAACACTATTTTGTGTGCAACTAAATAGCACAATGGCACATTACCCATGTCGCCTGAATGAAAAAGGTGACTTGAGAATCTCGCCTGCATCAAAAGGGCAATATTCTCATGTTGCTCGCTTAAACATTGCATCAACATAAGCATGTCTCCTTCCCCTCAGTAACCCATCCTCACATGTGTAAGGGTTTTTTTTATGGCTAATTTACCTTATGCAATGTCAGTGCATGACCTCATCCTCTATAAGGTCCATGGAATGGTGATGGCAATATAAGCATACCTGATAATTGTTCGATCTATATTTAACTCCTGCTTCTGTATGCGCTCCTGTGACTGGCTGGGAGCCTCCCTGTATGCACAGCACTGAGTTGACTTCCAACTGAGTAGAAATATCAGCTAGTTTACTCACAGTTTTGCACATACAAATCTGAAACACAAAACATGCTTAAATTTTAACATTCAGACAGAAAATGGCTCATAAATTAACTGACCACTATAGGGCATTTAGAAATGTCAGAATGATATATAAACTGATACAAAAGCACTGGGAATTTGGCACTCTAGGCAGTTGCCTACTCATTGTGGCACTTTTATTAAGATGAACTCTGTTCTTGCAGCTGGAGGTATGAGGTATGAGCATATTTACGGTATGTCACGTTGTTTCTCTTGAATGTATATTATGTCTGTCTGTGAAGTATCCCTCTCTCAGTGTCATTAGTTTCTCAGGCTCAGGTGGAAGGATCACTTGCCTGTCTTACTGTCACTGATCATTTATTTATTTCATAACATTCCTTTGTCCCTTTACACCCACTCCCAGAGAACAACTGTCCGCCCCCAATACTCCTATCATCTATAGCTCCCTCACTTTGTCTGTCTGCTTACACTAGCTGTCATCAAAACCTCATCTGTTTTTTCTCTCTTTCCCAAGTACAGACTGACACCATGCAGTTAACTGACACTCCCATTTATACTTTAGCACAATAGGAATACATGGAAGAAGCTCTCCAGATGGGGGGGGGATACATTATCATCACTGATTTCAAAGCAATAATAAAAGTGAAAACATGACACTTCCCATGTTAGGATGCATGAAAAAAACCTGCTGCATGGAAAGAAGGGAACCACTGCAGACCAGTAATAACCACTGCAGCCCTGCAGCAGGCAACTATCATATTGGTCCAGGTTTAAAGGGGTAACCTGGCAATCCTCTTCAAAACCTGTATTCAGTTCACTTAATTAATTTCTATCAAACCCTTGACAGGTCTTTGGCAATGTCTTTGTCCTGCTCTAGGAGGGAAATATCAATTTCTTTTTGTATATGCTAAATTAAAGCCTGATTCCTGCTGGCAATATTCATGAGTACACAGTATAATGCTATTTATATGTGCAGATGTGCAGTGTGGCGCAAGGGAAGATGTCATCACAAACAAACATGCACAGACAGGGACATACATATTACCACTAACAAAAATCCTAGATCATATTCAGCTGGACAGATGAAAAGACATGTCCAAATCACCGTCTGTCAGTTTGTTCTGCTGAATATAGAAATGCCAGTTGACCCCATTGCCTGTCACCTTTGATTAACACAACACAGACCACATCAAACACACTGTATAGGAGAGGAAAGAGGAGACTAAAGAGATCTGACAGCATACAGCTACTGTCAAACACGCAGGCATTACCAAGCTCAGACAGCAAATAATTTTCATAGAAGAGACAACGTAAGCCAAGGTTGGGCTATCGGTTGCTTAACAGCTATTTTGGACTACAAATGATAGCATCCTCAGCCAACCATTGGCTGACTAGAGTGACTGAACTCATTGTCCATGCCACAATCATGTTTGGATGGGAAACAATATGATTGGATGACATAGCAAGTCACACCCGAGTGGGCACAGGGTATTTAAAGCAATATAGGAATTTGGTGCGCAGTGTGTGACACCCTGGGATATCTAGTAGAGAATGGTCTGCATGTATCACTAACACCAGTTAAAGTACTGGTTATAGGCCTAATAGTAACAAGACATACAAGTAGTGTACCTTAGATCCTCAATAAATATATAATATATAACAATACAATTGGTGATAGTAGCAATAAGTATCAACCAAGCAATAATCAAAATAAATAATAATACACTTATGCTTAATGCTCAGTCCTTAAAGGGATAGTAATGTTTCATAATAAAAGCAGCTCTAATTAATCATCATAGTATTTGGACTTAGGAGAGTGTTATTTCAATTCTGTCAGAGTTGTAGTTCAAGAGTAATTCAATAACAAATTGTCCCCCTCCCTCCCCTTTTACTGATGTAACACTGTTCAGCTAGATCAGAAGGGAGTTGCCCAGGTAGACTGCAGAGAGGGACAATCTTCAATTAAGATAAGGGAAAAACCTGAAAAACTTGTCAAGGGGGGCATGGCTTTCATTGTTTTCATGGGAAGAAGATTGTCCCCTTCTTTTATCTGTCTGGTCTTACAACCAGATTCCACTTCTGAGAAGAGATGGCTTACAGTAGGTAAAAGGGGTGGGAGGGGAACTTTGCTTCTGACTATCTCTCAAACCATAAAGATTTGAGAGATAAGGCTTATATAGTTCTTCATGTTTTTTAATGCCTACATAATAAAATAAAGAAAAAATGAAGTATTACTATCCCTTTAAGTTCATAAGGATGAAACCAGTTCGATTAGATAGTCGGTAATGGAATGAAGATGGAAATGATGATATTAGCAGATGAATCAATTGATGGTTGATGATGGGATTAGTTGAGGAATAATGAATGGTTGAATTTAGTCTATAAATAGTATTATTCACACTTGTCCTCTGTGCTGCTGTCAGTTGCTCAGAGTCTCCTCGAGCCAGTACATATAATGATAAAAGAAGAGAAAAGAGACAGCGCACCAGAGATCTAAGTGTAGACTGTCCTGGTTCAGTGTCATAAAAAATAACTATGCATATATATAAAACAAATATGTATTCAGTTCGAGGTAAAAAAATATAAAACAAAAAATAAAAAAGGACCATATATATCTGTCCTGCGAGATTATCAAGAGATACAGACTAAAAAGGCCTAACAATAATTAAAAAGTCAATCAAATGGATGTAAAATTTAATAATATTAGGGCAAAATATGGTCTGAGTGAGTACATAGGTACACATGTACTTGGAACGAGAGAGGCTGTCAGGTAATCAGTGGAGGTTTCTGGTGAATAATAGAGGTGGATAATAAATACTGTCCGGAATATATATACAACGGAATAGGTTTGGGGGTATTGAATATCCCCCCAACGACAGAATGCTCATCAGAAAATTACTTGTAATCAGACATGTAATAAACAGTTAAATTATCCGCTCACCAGACCCTTTCTTGTTGTACTGCACATCAGATAACGGGTGATGAGTACGTCGCTCCACTCCCGTGACTCGCCTCAAGGATGGAATTAGTCTGTCCTTCAATGAATACAGTGTGTCTCGTCCTGGTCCATGAAGTTGTGCATAGTGGGCTGATCTCCGTTCTGTGGTGAATCTCGATTTTTGATGGCTGGTCTTCCAATGCATTTCAGAGCTAACCGCTCCTTCCTCAGGGAAAAAGTTTGTTGGGTTATGGTATAAGGGGAGCAAATGTGGCGGACCCGTTATTTGAACCAATACTGGCCAATAGGGGTTGGGGTCAGGAAGTCATTGCGTTTTAATGAAAGGTCTTAGGTTGCAAAGATTAAAGGTTCATGTTATTAAAAAGAAAATATATACATAAGCTCTAATGGGTTATAGTGCATATTCTCTAAAAACAGAATATAATGTTAGACAACAATAAAAGATAAAAACTGTTAAGAAGGATCGAAACTGGGAATTTGAGTTTATGACAGAATGTACTCATGTATCTGTGTCTATATATAATAGGAATAAATAACATTTTATATAGTAAATAATCTCTAAAGTTGGTGATAACATAGTATTGTAATTAAAGCTTTCCTAAGGTGTAGAAAGGCTGAAAGTATGAATCGCTGCGGGATATGTCGGTTACTGATATGATAGCGCTACTATTCAATTCAATCTAGGCTATCTAATACACAGATTCATGTTGATTAAATTAGTAGGCTTAAATAACACGGTCTAAGGATATAGAAGTTAGATTTTCAGATTCTTAAGGGAATCATAATGCAAAGGTCAGTGAACCTGTATAAGTGAGTTATGGGGCTCAGAGACTTACTGAATAAAATTAATTGTATGTTGTGATGCACAGGGTGCCTGCAACTTGTGTCTAGGCACTAGATCGGGTTGGGTCTAAATCAAGGAAACATAAATCAATTTGTGATTTTTAACTTGAGACTTTTAGAGAATATGCACTATAACCCATTAGAGCTTATGTATATGTTTTCTTTTTAACAACATAAATATTTAATCTTTGCAACTTAAGACCTTTCATTAAAGGTCAATGACTTCCTGACCGCAACTGGTGAGCATTCTGTCGTTGGGGGATATTCAATACCCCCAAACCTATCCCGTTGTATATATATTCTGGACAGTATTTATTATCCACCTCTATTATTCACTAAAAACCTCCTCTGATTACCTGACAGCCTCTCTCGTTCCAAGTACATGCGTACCTATGGACCCACTTGGACCATATTTTGCCTATTATTATTACATTTTACATCCATTTGTTTGACTTTTTAATTATTGTTAGGCCTTTTTAGTCTGTATCTCTTGATAATCTCACAGGACAGATATCTATATATGGTCCTTTTTTATTTTTCGTTTTATATATTTTTTTCTACATACTATTGTCATAACTGAAACGGAATAAATATTTGTTTTATATATATGCATAGTTATCTTTTATCACATTGAACCAAGACAGTCTACACTTAGATCTCTGGTGCACTGTCTCTTTTCTCTTCTTTTATCATTATTTGGGGCCTTATGAGCAAAAGAAAAAAAGAAAATTATGTGGCAAACCATTTGTACTACAGGGGCAAATACAATTTCCTACTGGAATAAATGGTGTTGCATTTTTTAATTCAATAGATTTTAACTGAAAATGTTCCATAAAGAAAAGAAAAAAATATCTCAAACATTGGCAGTTATTATACTTACATATAATATGGGAACACAAAAGGGTAATCCACACTTGTACCCTTTGCTTTTGGTGCCCAGTAAAACCAAGTTCACCTCACTGACAAGGTCCAAATAAAACTGAAATGTAAGTCTGGGGTTAGCTGGCATCACCTGCAGAGGGAACTTCAGAAGTGGACTGTCCTTTTGGGTGGGATTAGTCTGACATGTACATGGAAATAGCACTCGAGATCTAAAATTTGATACTGTTGAACAAGCTATATTTGTTTTTGTTTTTTTCTCAGTGGACCTTTCAGACACTGCCCCTTTAAAGAGTATAGGAAGAGGTTCCTATTATCAGTCTTATTGTTTATCCCCATAATCATTGTTAACTGTTACCTCAAAGCCCAATTTTCTCTAATGGAAATTTGGAGAATTATGTGTACCGCTATGTATAGTTCCACTGAGAGACTATCACTGCTCGGGGTCCTGTCCAGCTTGAAGGATTTGGCAGCTGAGCTCAGTTCCCCCAAGGTGAGAGGTGCGTCCATAACATCTTTTCATGCAAGATCAGTTGTGTTAGTGAAATGACAGGAATTTATCAGCTTTTTCGTTCTATCTTGTCTTATGGGAGTAAAGGTCTATATAGAAGTCTATAACTACTCTAAAGCTCCCTTGCATGCATAATTTTCCTGATGAGGAGACATCCCTGTATGACCACCCACACCATTTTCTTGTCAACCTGCTGGATGCCATATTTTTCCAAGGATTTTGATGAGGTCCAACCTGATGTGAATGGGAAAGGGTCAGAAGTCAGATCTCACTGACAAAGAGCAATGTCTCTGACTTCCCGCAGTTGTCTTTGGACCCTAGAGCTTTACTAAAGTTCTTACATATCTGGACTAAAGGATTGTGAGTAATGCTCCACAGCTTACAAGAACAAAAGGGAGCTGGGAGTCTAGATGCTGGATGAATGCCTAAAGAAACTGAACATCAATTCTCTGATCAAGAAACTTCCTGTAATTTTTGCAAACCCATTTGACGACTACCAGCAGCTCATAACAGCGCTAACACAGTGAAACAAATTTAACTGTGGCAAAGCAACAGAGATCAGGAATCACACATAACCATAACTACAAATCCAATCAGTGAACCTGGAGTAATGAGGCTAAGGCCTTAGTGTCTAAAGTTACAGCCACCAGATTAATGCTGTCAACCAGAAACCAACCTCTGCCAACTATTGTCTTTGTCTCTGTATTTCAAGCTGGTAGGATGTGTCCTCCATTTATTTTGAGTCTTACCTAGCAGTTTTTTTCTTTCCGTTCCAGTTGGAGTTCTCTTTTTCTCTCCTTTTGATGATTTCAATATTATAATCCTTTGTTCACAGGGTTCTATTTTTTCAGTATCAGGTTGTATCACAAAGTTGCATAGTTTTATGTAGAAAATATAGACAGGTGTGAATGCTTACAAGTGGTATATTCTCCCCCTGCTCACAAGTTGTGCATGAGTACCACAATAGCCATGTTTCTTCTCTAGCAATGAGTTGGAAGATTGCATTCAAAGGTGCTATCAGTTGTACAAATTGTTTCACATGTGGCAGACTTTTTTTTGAGCAGACTCCTGATATTTTGTCTATTTCAGCTATTCATATATTTGAACATTATATATCCATGTGTTAACTACTTGTAAATTATATCATCCCTGCTTAAAGATATGCAAGTTGAAATAACCATGTTTTTGATGTTTTTGTATTCTATATCTGAGGCTAAGTGCTTAATCCCTTAAGGACCCATGATGTGCCAGGACCGTCATGGGTAAACTTGCCATAAGGACCCATGATGGTCCTGGCACGTCATGGAATTCAGGGCTCCCCAGGTGGCTGCATGCCGTTTGGGGAGCTCTAAATTGGATACAAGAAAAAAAAATGTTCCGCCAGCGTGCTCAGCCAGTCCTTAAGGGACTAAGGTTCTACCAATTAGTCAGAGAAAGAAGAAACTCACAGCACTAGCACGATATGATAATATAAGCATATTATACATACTGTATGTGTGTATATATATATATCCTATATAATAATACACTAGAATGTTTGTCCAATGCAGTCATGCACAGTAGAGACTGCCCGAACGCACATAATGCTGAGAGGTGTAGGAATGCTGGGAGTTCTGTGCTGGGAGCATTCTGTGCCTTTGGACAGTCTCTACAGCACATGACTGCGGGCACTGCCAGCAAGGAGGTGGCAGTACGCAGAGCAGGACTGGCCTCTTAACCCTTTGAGTGCCAGAGGGGTACGTAACATTTGTAAAGCATTGCGTAGCCCTTTGGCACTCAAAGGGTTAACATCACCCAGACCTTGGTCTATGTACACTGGCTTTTACACTATATATATATATATATATATATATATATATATATATATATATACATATATATATATATATACACATGCACAAAATTGGTTTGGAAGATTAAAATACATTATTCAGTTGTGTTTCACCGGGAGAGCCCTATTTTGAGATGACTTCTGATAATTTGTCAGAATTACAATTATTCACCTAGGGTTTATGCTGAAAAATGGATATACTTGTGTATATTTTCTTCATATTATTTAATTGCTCAGAGGAGGTGCATGGCCTCCAGTTTTCAGGAGGGTTGCCTGACATATATGTTTCTTTTAGCAGGAGGCTATGTTTCATATCTAACACAAGTGTTATAGGGGTTAGTGCCTAGTGTATTCAATTATTCAGTTGTGTTCTACCTGTGGGAGCCTTGCTTAGAGATGAAACCTAGTGGTTTGTCAGAATGTCACCTATTCACCTATGATTCATTTTGAACTCTATAAAGGTGCGAATATGCCTATATTCTCTCACTGCTCTCTAGTTAAGCAGGGTGGGTGTAGCCTCAGATGCTATCAATACTTTAATTGTGTTTCATCTGTACAGAAGATCCTATACAGAGCTGATTTCTGATACTTTGTCGGACTTTAGTTGATGTCTAGGCACCTTAGGGCATATCAGGATTTTGGCATGTAAATCACATGCCACTCTGATGCTTTTATGTCCTGTGAAGATCTGTATGTGCTTTTTTTGGCCATTTTTTGGGCACTGGGATTGAGTGTTTAGCACTCTTAAACATCTTATAACTTATATTTATATATAAGGGAGAGCGCTAATTTATAATAGATAGGTAGACAGATGATAACTATCAATCCCCCAAATCCAATCTAACCTCTAAATATTAAACATGTGGAAATATCTGCAATAGTATAGTATTTATTAGCAAAATAATACAATGTAAAAACCAAATACAATACTGCTAATACACAATAACATACAAAGTATAAAACCTACAGAAATAAAATACCATCTAACTAAATAGTGGTACCACTATAAAAATACAAAAAGAACCTGATTTAGCGCCCAGAGCTTGTATGTAGCAACAACAGATCTGAGAAAATAAACGTTCCCTCTCCTGACTTCAGATAGTAAAACAACTTGTGTCTCCTTGCTCTCCCATCCAGGCAACTCTCATAGTCCGTGTTCTCTTTACCTCTTCACCTCAACACTTGTCCCATCTTCTCAACTGTCCGTGTAACACGTGGGTGCCCCTCCGGTGGTGTCTGCTATAATCTAGTGGCACTCACCGGGTTATAGCCCAGGGCTGACTCCACTAGTGCAGATATGGGACTTTGAAACACCGAGGGAGGTAATAGAGGGCAGAGCAATCAGATGTAGCGTCTGTTCAATCAGACCCAAACTCCAGACAGTCTTGTGTTAAGTGGACAGAGGGAATATATTCACAAAAAAATCTTTAGCGCTTCAACACATGGGCATGTAAGCTTATATAGTGGCACAGCTATCCAACATGTTTCATTCCTCCTGGGCACTGAAGAAGTCATCATCTGTCTACCTATCTATTATAAATTAGCTCTCTCCCTTACATATAAATATTGTTTTAGCATTATTGGTAGACTCTACACACCAGTCTGGAGATAGTAGCAGCTTAGGGGGTTATTCTTTGGGTAACCATCCTGGTTTATTTATACTTATTTTCATAACTATTTATATATATATTTGTAATATTTGTAAACATTTACTGAGAAATGTATTGGCAGAGCGCAATATCTCCAATAATATTGTTCTATTCATCTTATAACTTAGCCTTTATTCCTCCAGCTTGACATTAGTATGAGTTACAGCCTTCTGGAGAGGTCACGAGTTTACACTAGGCACCATTTGCACATCCAGACATGTTTTTTTGTGCTCTGTGAGTTTATGCATATGAGAAACATAAGTGTTTTGATACAGCTTGTCTGTTTTTGAAGTAGTGCGAAGAGTGTTCACTTTAACACAGTATGTGTGCATTTGTATTGTTCTGCACTCTGGAATGTGTGCACTTAGATGGTGTGTGCACTTTACAGCACTGTGTGTTTTCAGGCACTGTGGTGATCATGTGCTTTGACACAGCGTGTGTTTGTGTGTGTTTTGACATAAAGAACCATGTATACATTTTGAGGCACTGTGATGCATGTGCATGTTCTCTCAGACACAACATGAAATGCTGCTGCTTAGTCAATAAAAGTAAGTGATTCTGGATGGGGGTAGAAAAGTAGTGATGATGAGGGTGGTGATTGTGTATTTTTAGGCATGTTTACTTGTTCGGACTTCGCAGCTGATCTCTCAAAGAGTTTCTAAACAGGCATATTGCTCCTTTCCAATGGTGGAAGATTGAACCTTTTTCCTTTCCGATACAGCTGATTTTTGCTGTATCATTATCACTTTCAGTCGCTACTTCACATGTATCAGAAGAAAGGGATGTAGCGTGGATGGAAATATTTGAAATCATCATCATCATCAATACTTCAATTATTTCCATCAGAAGCCTCATGCAAATCCCCCCCCCCACGCACACACTACTCTCAGAGGCTTGCAGATTTTTTTTAATGTCTGGAAAAGTTTTATTTTACTTTTCTCTTTAGGTGGATTTATATAACATTGACCACTAGTTTGTGGTGTGGTTTCAGTGTCACTGTCTAACTCAGAAGCTGGTCTCACTGCTAAATCCTTCTCTGTGGTAACAAAACTAGAATGTGACTCATTGGGGGTTATGCACTAAGGTGTGATAAAGAGGAGATAACATGGAGATAACTTCTCCAGTGGCATCACTTCTCCAATTCTTGTGTTACACTATGGAGCCTGTGCACTAAGATCTCCAGTGTTGGAGAAGTCTTAGTGCATAGGATCCACAGAATAACATAGGAACTGGAGAAGTGATATCACTGGAGAATTAATGTCCACTTTATCACCTATCAATCTTTATTACATAACCACAACTGTGGATATGTACTACTGCTGATGGAATTTTTCATATCACTTTTACATATAACCTCTTTAGGAGAAGGCAGTTCATCATCATAATTTACAGCACAAGTTGCAACAAGAATGGACACAGTCATTATCTTTTACTAATATATTACCACCAACAACATGTTCATGCACTACTCCTCGTCATTTGACTTTCCTCTTAATCCTGCCCTTGCTGCATTTGATGGACATAACTAGTAGTGTAGAGGGGATTTTTACACAAAGGGTGTGTGGAGTGATGTTTTGTTTGTTGTCACTTGTCTGAAAATAATTTATGCATCTGTTTCTAGTATCTGTCACTGTCATGCTCATTCTCAGCTCAGGTGCAGTATTCCCTTCCTGTTTATCACCCATCAGTAAAACAAATATATGTTATTTATTTATTTACTTTTATTTTATTTACTAGCTGTCCCTGTCAGTAACTGTCTACAAATCACGCAGCTACATGCTCTGCAACCATTCAGAGAACTGATAGCACCAATACTCCTTAAAACAAGCAACTCCAGTTCTCTCTCTATGCTGTCTGCCTTTATAATGGTAGCCAGTGTTACATTTTCAGCAACTTTCTTCCTTTCCATAGCAATGCAGCATGAAATGTTACAGTAAAGTGCAGCATAGACCTGTTAACTTCAGAAACAGCAACTTGTAAAATCAAATATAGGATATAGTGCACAGTAACAGCTGCAGAACCACATCACACTACAAGATTGTCATTCTTGTTCTTCTCTAGGAGGATACAGAATTGAGTGTGTGTGTGTGTGTGTGTGTGTAACACAGCAGTATGTAGAGTTTTAACTTTTGCCTGGTTGTTTTGTCTTGAATATAAATATTTTATATCAGTCTGTGTAGTATCTGACTGTTGCTCAGTTTTAGTCAACTTTCATGCTCAGTCAGCTCAGTTAGGAATAATCACCTGCTGATCTGACCATCACTGTCACTTATCAGTCACATTTTTTTTAAAACTCTCCTCTTTTTCCTTTACATCTACACTCCCTGCACTCCACCTGTCCAGAGAACATCAGACTACCACCCAATATGCATAAATCAAGCTACTGAAGCTTCTTCTCCTTGCCTGTCTTCCTCTGCCTCTAGCTAGCATAACAATTTTGCACCTTTCTGTTTTTCCCTTTCAGAATGACAACATGTAGTAATCAGGCATCCCCTTTTAGACTGGTGAGTTAACTTGGTGATACTACGTAAGGAAACGCTTCACATGGGTGGGGGAATTACAATATTATAATTTATTTTAATGCAATGGAAATAAAGGAAAAAGGCAGAAAGACTGCACTTTTTGTAGGAATTCATGCATATGGTGCTAAGTGAAAAAGTTCACCCAGTTTTACGTATCTATATTTTGAAGTGATACTCTTATTTCTATGGTTATTCTTCAGCATGTGATTTGAAGGAATTCAATAGTGATGATCGAGCACCCCAATGCTCGGGTGTTCGGGTGCTCTGGCCGAGCGCCCCCGGAGGCTCGAGTGCTCGGCCGAGCACCCGAGCCCCATTGAAGTCAATGGGAGGACTCGAGCATTACACCAGGCACCCCCTGCTCTGATGAGGGGAGGGTGCCTGGTTCATAGGAAAAGGTCAGAAAATGTTGGAAACACCACAGAAATGGTTCAGGGACAGCATAGGGAGGATGTCTGGATGCATCTTGGACTCCAACGTCGCTGCTGGGAACGATGTTTCGCCCGTAGTACGCCATTTTTACAGACTGACCGTAAAACACACAAAAAGGAAGATAAAAACGACTTTAGGCGAAAAATTGTTACCAAACAGTATTTGCTGTATATTTACTTGTATATCATCTGCAAATTCTGCAAAAAATTTCATCGATTTTTCGGAACTGGGGCCATGATTAAGAGGGAAACGTGCGCAGCGTAAAGCAGGTGTTCAACGTGGTTATGGCCCGGGTAAGGTACAGCATTCAGGAACGGAGGCCGCAGCTACCACAGGTTTTACAACATGTCCGTTTGCCCTTGTTAAGTCCAAAATTTATAGTCGGAACAGTGGGGTCTGATCCATTGAGTAAAAGTGACGAAGTGACTTAGTGGATGAAGCCAAGAACTACCTTCTGCTCTGTCGAACACCCCAGCTCTATTTAATTCAATGGGAGGACCTGAGGCACTCCGATACAACCTGTATATCACAAAATGGAGGGCCCCATTCACATTGTGGTACAATAGTTCAGGTAGTGGTCCAACACTCATAAAGCCTATGCACTAAGTGAAAGGGCTGCCAAAAATTAGACTGAAATGTCACTCCAATACACCCTTTATTACACATAAAGGAGGGCATCATACACACCCTTGAAAAATTAGGATTAATGGCCTGCTGGTGACCCTCTAAAACATTAGGGGCGAGGGCATGCCGCTAAGCTGACCATCTAAAACATTAGGAATGAGGGTCTGCTGCTGAGCCGACCATCTAAAACATTATGGGTGAGGGTCTGCTGCGGAGCTGACCATCCTAAACATTATATGCGAAGGCCCGCTAGTGAGCTGACGCTATAAAACATTATATGAGAGGGCCCGCTAGAGAGCTGACCCAATAAAACATTATATGAGAAGGCCCGCTGGTGAGCTGACCTATACAAAAATTGTCAAACAGGGCCCGCTGGTGAGCTGGCCCTATATAAAAATTATATCACAGGGCCCGCTGGTGAGCTGGCCCTATATAAAAATTATATCACTGGGCATATGGAAGAGGAGGAGGAGGATGAGAATATTAAGAGTCAACCATATACCCGTTTTTTGAGTGGAAGGGGTGAATGTGAATACAGAGTATTCCCATCATTGTAAATAATATATGTAAAGTGAGTTTATGTTCCCCCGGGGCTTTCCTCCAGTGGAGTGGAGAAGTCAGGGGAAATCCAGGCCTTGTTCATTTTTATAAGTGTCAACCTATCAGCATTGTCGGTGGAAAGGCGGATACGCTTATCTGTTATGATGCCACCAGCAGCACTAAATACCCGCTCAGACAGAACGCTGGCGGCAGGGCAGGCCAGCACCTCCAAGGCGTAGAGTGCCAGTTCATACCACGTGTCCAGCTTGGACACCCAGTAGTTGTAAGGCACAGAGGGATCATTGAGGACGCTGACACGGTCTGCCACCATCTTCCAAAACTTTTCCCTCCTTGTGACACTAGGCTGCGCATCAGGGTGAGGGTGCTGGCGGGGTGTCATGAAGGTGTCCCACGCCTTGGAGAGTGTTGCCCTGCCTTTGTCGGAACTGCTGTGTGCTCCCCTTTTCTCCCCTTCTCGGTTGGCCAAGGTAGCACGTACTCTGCCGCCAGCGTTGTCAGATGGAAAATTTTGGAGCAATTTTTCAACAAGAACCTTCTGGTATTGCACCATTTTGCTTGTCCTCTCCACCGGAGGGATGAGAGATGAGAAATTCTCTTTGTAGCGGGGGTCCAGAAGGGTGAACACCCAGTAATCCGTGTTGTCTAAAATGCGTATAACGCGTGGGTCACGGGAAAGGCAGCCTAACATAAAGTCAGCCATGTGTGCCAGAGTACCAACAGGCAAGATTTCGCTGTCCTCACCAGGAGGATGACTCTCAATCTCCTCATTCTCTTCCTCCTCTTCTGCCCACCCACGCTGAAGAGATGGAACTAAAGTTCCATGGCTACCCTCTGTAGCGGAGGCAACCGTGTCTTCCTCCTCCTCCTCCTCCGCCTCCTCCAGTTGTCGCTGAGAAGACGAAGTGAGGGTGCTCTGGCTATCACCTTGTGTAAGCTCTTCCTCCCGCATTTCCACCTCTTCCACATGCAAAGCGTCGGTTTTAATTGTGAGCAGCGAGCGTTTCAGTAGACACAGAAGTGGGATGGTTACACTGATAATAGCGTTATCGCCGCTCACCATCTGTGTCGATTCCTCAAAATTGCGTAAAACCTCACAGAGGTCTGACATCCATTCCCACTCCTCACTTCTGATTACAGGAAGTTGAACGGAGAGGCGACGACCGTGTAACAGCTGGTACTCCACTACTGCCCTCTGCTGCTCACAAAGCCGGGCCAACATGTGGAAGGTGGAGTTCCAGCGCGTGCTCACGTCACACAGCAGCCGGTGAGCTGGCAATTGTAAGCGCTGCTGCAGCTTCAACAGGCCGGCTGAAGCTGTAGATGACTTACGGAAATGTGCACACACGCGGCGCACCTTCGTCAAGAGATCATGCAAATTGGGGTAGGTTTTTAGAAATCGCTGAACCACTAAATTAAATACATGCGCTAGGCATGGTACATGTGTGAGCTTGCCGAGCTCCAAAGCCGCCACCAAGTTACGCCCATTATCACACACAACCATGCCTGGTTGCAGGTTGAGTGGCGAGAGCCACTGCTCGGTCTGGTGACTAATCCCCTGCAACAGCTCTGAGGCCGTGTGCTGTTTGTTCCCAAGGCAGATCAGCTTCAGCACGGCCTGTTGACGCTTCCCCACTGCAGTGCTACACTGCTTCCAGCTACCGGCTGATGGGTGAGTGGCGATGCGCGCAGAGAATTCGGAGGTGGAAACGGAGGAGGAGGAGGAGGAGCCAATAACGTAGGTGCTGGCTGAAAACCTGATGGAGGTAGGGCCCGCAATCCTCGGCGTGGGTAGCACCTGTGCCATCCCAGGGTCCGAGTCGCTCCCAGCCTCCACGACATTCACCCAGTGTGCCGTCAGGGAAATGTAGCGTCCCTGGCCACAAGCACTTGTCCATGTGTCAGTCGTTAAGTGGACCTTCCCAGTAACTGCGTTGGTCAGGGCACGGGTGATGTTAAGGGACACATGGTGGTGTAAGGCGGGGACGGCACACCGGGAAAAGTAGTGGCGGCTGGGGACTGCGTACGGAGGGACAGCTGCTGCCATCAGGCTGCGGAAGGACTCAGTCTCCACAAGCCTAAATGGCAGCATTTCGATGGCCAGTAATTTGGAAAGGTATGAGGTTAGTGCTATGGCCTGTGGGTGGGTGGCTGGGTATTTTCGCTTGTGCTCAAATGCCTGGGGTAACGACATTTGGACGCTGCGCTGGGACAGGGAAGTGGATGTGGTCGCTGATGGTGCTTCAGATGGTACAGGTGCAGGGCGGGAGGTATGCGAGCCTGCGCCTTCGACAGGCGATTGGCCGGCACCGAAAACAGGGGAAGAGGAGGCAGTGGTGTGGCCTGCAGACACAGATTGGCGATCCGGGCGTTCCTCCCACTTATTACGGTGCTTGGATGCCATGTGTCGGATCATGCTGGTGGTGGTGAGGTTGCTAGTGTTCATGCCTCAGCTCATTCTGGTGTGGCACAGGTTGCAAACTACAATTCTTTTGTCGTCCGCACTTTCCTTAAAAAAAACGCCATACCGCGGAACACCTAGCCCTTGGCAAGGGAGATTTACGCAAGGGGGTGCTCCGTGGAACATTTGCGGGCCGGTTTGGTGCGGTCCGCCTTCTTTCTTTAGCCACACCACTGCCTCTTCCAGCCTGTTGCGGTGCTGCAGATGGCTCACCCTCAGGACTGCTGTCATCACTCGGCTCTCCACCTTCCCAGGTGGGGTCAGTGACCTCATCGTCCACCAAGTCCTCCTCCACTTCCTCACTTTGATCATCCTCCTCATTTCTTGATCCCACCACATACTCAGTCATTGACAACTGTGTATCATCCTCCTCATCAAGGTCTTGAGACAGTAATAGTGGTTGATTTGATGGCAACTGTGTCTCATCATCATCATCATCCACTTCCTTTGACCTTAAATGCCGTTCCCCTCTGTCATCTTCTTGTGATTGGGTACCCTCTAGAGGTTGTGAATCAGGGCACAAGATCTCATGTTCCTCTGCAATCGTGCTTGGAGAGAGGTTCAAATGAAGGATTGGTGATGAGACGAGCTCCTCACTATATCCCAGTGTGGGATCACTTCTTTGGCCAGACCCTCTATGGTGGGAGGAAGGATGATCAGGGTGAGGATTATGTTGACCAAACTCTTGGCTACTGAGAGTGGACTTGGTGGAAGACAGGGTGGTGCTTAACCGACTGGAAGCAGTATCAGCTGAAATCCAACCGACCACCTGTTCGCAGTGGTCTGACCTCGAGAGTGATGTCCTGCGGCGCCCTGTAAACTGAGACATGAAGCTAGGTATGGTGGATGTCTTTCTGTCTTGTGCTCTTGCACCAGGCACAGTTTCTACGCGTCCTGACCCGCGCCCTGAACTATCAGGATCACGTCCACTTCCCCGTCCCTTTTTACCCGCCTTCTTCATATTACACGGAATATATGCCACTAATCTGCGGCTAGGCACACTAAACAGAATGTGACGCTAATCTGTGGCTATTTTCCGTGAACGGAATATGTGACGTTAATTTTAAAATTTGCACACTAAACAGAATGTGAAAATAATCTGCGGCTAGGCACACTAAACAGAATGTGATGCTAATCTGCGGCTAGGCACAGTGAACGGAATATGTGACGTTAATTTTAATATTTGCACACTAAACAGAATGTGAAAATAATCTGCGGCTAGGCACACTAAACAGAATGTGATGCTAATCTGCGGCTAGGCACAGTGAACGGAATATGTGACGTTAATTTTAATATTTGCACACTAAACAGAATGTGAAAATAATCTGCGGCTAGGCACACTAAACAGAATGTGACGCTAATCTGCGGCTAGGCACAGTGAACGGAATATGTGACGTTAATTTTAATATTTGCACACTAAACAGAATGTGAAAATAATCTGCGGCTAGGCACACTAAACAGAATGTGACGCTAATCTGCGGCTAGGCACAGTGAACGGAATATGTGACGTTAATTTTAATATTTGCACAGTAAACAGAATGTGAAAATAATCTGCGGCTAGGCACACTAAACAAAATGTGAAAATAATCTGCGGCTAGGCACACTAAACAGAATGTGACGCTAATCTGCGGCTAGGCACAGTGAACGGAATATGTGACGTTAATTTTACAATTTGCACACTAAACAGAATGTGAAAATAATCTGCGGCTAGGCACACTAAACAGAATGTGACGCTAATCTGCGGCTAGGCACAGTGAACGGAATATGTGACGTTAATTTTAAAATTTGCACACTAAACAGAATGTGAAAATAATCTGCGGCTAGGCACACTAAACAGAATGTGACGCTAATCTGCGGCTAGGCACAGTGAACGGAATATGTGACGTTAATTTTAAAATTTGCACACTAAACAGAATGTGAAAATAATCTGCGGCTAGGCACACTAAACAGAATGTGACGCTAATCTGCGACTAGGCACAGTGAACGGAATATGTGACGTTAATTTTAAAATTTGCACACTAAACAGAATGTGAAAATAATCTGCGGCTAGGCACACTAAACAGAATGTGACGCTAATCTGCGGCTAGGCACAGTGAACGGAATATGTGACGTTAATTTTAATATTTGCACACTAAACAGAATGTGAAAATAATCTGCGGCTAGGCACACTAAACAGAATGTGAAAATAATCTGCGGCTAGGCACACTAAACAGAATGTGACGCTAATCTGCGGCTAGGCACAGTGAACGGAATATGTGACGTTAATTTTAAAATTTGCACACTAAACAATATGTGCCGCTAATCTGCGGCTAGGCACACTAAACAGAATGTGACGCTAATCTGCGGCTATTTTCAGTGAACAGAATATGTGAAGTTAATTTTAAAATTTGCACACTAAACAGAATGTGAAAATAATCTGCGGCTAGGCACACTAAACAGAATGTGACGCTAATCTGCGGCTAGGCACAGTGAACGGAATATGTGACGTTAATTTTAAAATTTGCACACTAAACAGAATGTGAAAATAATCTGCGGCTAGGCACACTAAACAGAATGTGACGCTAATCTGCGACTAGGCACAGTGAACGGAATATGTGACGTTAATTTTAAAATTTGCACACTAAACAGAATGTGAAAATAATCTGCGGCTAGGCACACTAAACAGAATGTGACGCTTATCTGCGGCTAGGCACAGTGAACGGAATATGTGACGTTAATTTTAATATTTGCACACTAAACAGAATGTGAAAATAATCTGCGGCTAGGCACACTAAACAGAATGTGAAAATAATCTGCGGCTAGGCACACTAAACAGAATGTGACGCTAATCTGCGGCTAGGCACAGTGAACGGAATATGTGACGTTAATTTTAAAATTTGCACACTAAACAATATGTGCCGCTAATCTGCGGCTAGGCACACTAAACAGAATGTGACGCTAATCTGCGGCTATTTTCAGTGAACAGAATATGTGACGTTAATTTTAAAATTTGCACACTAAACAGAATGTGAAAATAATCTGCGGCTAGGCACACTAAACAGAATGTGACGCTAATCTGCGGCTAGGCACAGTGAACGGAATATGTGACGTTAATTTTAAAATTTGCACACTAAACAGAATGTGAAAATAATCTGCGGCTAGGCACACTATTAAAATGGCCCTTTTTGTCGCTGCGTTGTACACTATTTGTCCCCGTGCACCTAGTACAATGTCACCTAAATATCCCCCCCCACAAAAAAAAAATGAAATTGTGCCCCCCCAAACAAAATATAAATGCTGCCCCCACACACAACAGTCCTAAAAAGGACTTTTGGGTCTTGATATAGTGTTCCAACACTTTTATTCTCCCTACACTGACTTTCCCTTCCTATCCTCATCTCTCCCTGGCTAAGACTGAGCCGAACTCGCTGGTCGGGTGCTATACAGCACCCGATCACGGGTTCTGGCCAGCCAATCAGTGTAATGCCAGCAGCCAACATGGATGCTGGCATTACACTGATGTCAGAGCCTCCCCGCACGTTTATTGGCTGCGCAGCAGCCGCGAAACGTGCGGGGAGGAGACCCGAACATGGCGGGCGAGCACATGCGGTACTCGTACGAGTACCGCCATGTGCTGAGCAGAGCGATGCTCGAGCCGAACCGAGCTTCGGCCGAGCATGCTCGCTCATCACTAGTATTCAATGCACAAGTGTGACTTTCATGACCAGTCATAAGCTGTTGCAGTTCATTTAAAAAAACATCTATGTTACAAAATGCCTGATCTATACTGTGTTCATGGGGCTGCCAAAGAGATAATTTGCACTCATGACACTGGAGGTTGCAATCCTCTTCATATTCTCCATTGACTTGCAGACACACTTGGACATCAGCCAATTATATGTGTTTGATACTGACATGGGCCAACCACCTTCACAACCCACATTCCATGTGAAAGGTTCACTGGGGGTACAGAAGATTTGAGGTAATTAACAATCACTTATATGGGGGTCTTGGGTGGTGCTGCTATTTAAGTCACCAGTGGGAATAGTGCCTAAGTAATATTGGTCAGTATTTATTCTGTGAAAAAGTTCACAAAATAGATATTATTGCACAAAAATATCTGTGTCAACAAAAAGATTTTTTTTACAAAGTAGCATAAAAATATGTACATTGATTAGTTGATGAAAGAATAGATGATTTTGATGTATGCAGGGGAATATACAGAAGTGACTCCACACTTGAATTGGTGCAGGAATCACTTTGTGTTATATTGCTCCCAGTGCAATATAGCTCATCCTCCTCCAAGCAGTCCCTTACCTTCTTTGTCTACCACACCACACTCCTTCTAAACTGTAAGCTCAGAAGAGTAGGGCCTATTACATATATCTCATGTAATGTTTAATTGTATGTCAACTCTTTTTAACCCCATTATATTGTACAGTGCTGCAGAAACTGTTGGCACAAAATAAATAAATAAATAGATTTTCTAAGCTATTTATAACTAAAATTGTCCACTTTATAATGTTTACACCAAGGCAGTAACCATTAGCATAGGAGTCTATGAGCGGTTTGGGACATTCCATTCCTTTGCAAATTGCTTCTGTACAAACAAAGCACAGTGGAAATTTCTCTACAATTTCATTTAACTACATATGCTATATCAGTGGAGTTCAGGGTTTTCTCTTGATAATAGAGGAGCTCAAAGGTGCAGGTACGATATTTATGCTAAACTATAAATGCAAAAAATTATATGAATTGTCAGATTCATGTATCTATTTTGTAAAACAATTTGATTATGAAGTAATATATTTTTGAAAACTCAAAATGATTATTGTGTGACAAACATGTATCTTGGGAGGAAAGCTTTGAAAACTTGGTTTATTTTCCATTTCAACATCTCCCTGTGAACATAGGCAAGTCACTTTATCTACCTGTGCTTCAGGCAACAAAAATTAAATTGTAAGCTTCTCAGGGCAGAGACTAAGGGCGAGATGTTCAAAAGGTCATCATAATGAAAAACTTGTTGGATCATGAGTTGGTGGTAAAAGAAGGACCATATTTTCAGAAGTAAATCCGTCACGTTTGAAAATTCATCTAAAGAATTAAAGATTACGGTAAGAAGATCTCATTGAACATTGCTGTTAAAAATTCTGATCTTAAAAATTGTCTTTGATTTTGTCTTTGAAACGAAAATTTTCAAAGAAAAAAAGACATTTTTTCGTCTTTAAAACAAAACTTTTCAAAGAAACAAAGACTTTTTTTTCCTTTGAAACGAAAATTTTCAAAGAAACAAAGACATTTTTTTGTCTTTGAAACGTAAAATTGCTTCTCAGTACTTTAATTTTTCTTCTCCAAGTTTAGACCTTTTTTATTATGTTGAGAAAAAATTACATTAATCAGACAAAAAAATGACGTTCAAACGAATATTTTTTTCTGAAAATACCTTACATTATGACAGAAGATTAAACCACACCCACTTTTAAGACGGCTTTTTCCCTTTGACGGAGATGGTTGAATTGGATGCAAAAAATTACGGAAACATGTCTGAGAATTGACGGATCATGGTGTAAGAACTTTTTTATTCTGATTACAGACAATTTCAGTTACCACCACTTTCTGAATATCTCGCCCTAACTGTGCCTGAAAAATTATGTGCATACTGCTGTATGTAAATTAGTAGCACAATGTTTTGTGATACAATATTTATGTTTCTGGCACAAGATACATTTTCTGCCATAAAACTGATAATTCCACCACACAAAAATGAGTTTTGTGTCACTAAATAGCTGTATATCTTTGTGAATAAGTTAATTTTAAAATGAGAACAAGCAGAAGCACAAGAAATATAACAGGGAGAAAAACATATAATTAGAAACCACACATCAACATGAAAAAATACTCACAATTCACCTTTTTCAATAGATTGTTATGGTACAGAGTGCAATAAATCAAATCTGGGGCCCTACTGCTTTCCTATTTCATGAATGATAGTAAAGGACACAAAAGAGATAATGTAGAAATCCAACAACAAAGCTCATTTTCTACAGATATTTTGACTTTATTGGATACTGTTGTATGTTGCACACACTCTGCCATTGTTAAGACTTTAATGTCAGCAAGACCTGAATGCCTCCCACATGCACATGCAGGAAAACTGAGTACTTTTATGGTAATTTCATTTATGTCTTGTTGGTTCATGATGGTAAACACAGAAAGAATGACATGAAATGCTGAGAAATATGCATATGCTTCCCTAATGCCCTCCCTTTGGTGCAAGACAGTGAATGAACTACAGGGCATGCAGACTGTGTTGTTGCACTGCTGCCCAGCTTTCAAGGAGGTCATTCTGCCCCATAGTTCAGTTTGTTCTTGTTATCGCTCTGTGAAAATATTTTTGTGTTGGGGCTAAAGAATGTTTGCAGTTTGGTTCTCCAATGACTGATTATACCATTGGTACAAGTAATGTAAATTAAATAATTGTCTACATAGATAGATTAGTACAGACCTGTCCAGTTTCAATCCTCAAATGATACCAACAGTCCAGGAATTAAGGAGTTCCCTGATTAAGCACAGGTGAGTCAGTCAAAATGAATGTGCCACTGATTGACTGACCTGTGCTTAATTAGGAAAATCCTTATATCCTGGCTTGTTGGTGGCCCTTGAGGACTAAGGTTGGACATCCCTGGATTAGTACATAGGCCTCAGGCAGAAGTAGTACACAAAAAATGATGTGCCTCGAAGTGCACTGAAGGGAGCAAATAAACATAGCCAGTGATTTAAATTGAGCTTTTAACTCCTTGAATAATAGCAAGGTCTACAGCCAACTGGTATTTAGGAAATTATTATTTATTTCCTGAGGTATAGTTGGTTTGCCTCATAATTGCTCCAATTATCTTTAATGGAGCAGTGAACTTTTTTTTATAAAAAAATATATATTGTAGGGATTTTCCTATTGAGTAAAATAAGGGTATTCCCACTGCCAAGAGAGTTATATTTCCAGAGTTATTACAGTTTAAACCCATGTGTTTTTTACAATATCAGTGCCCTCTAGTGGTCAAATTCTAATTAGATTTCCTGTTAGATTCTAATGGAAAGGAAAGTCAAGAAAATCAGAGACATACAGTTCTCCATAGAATGTGATAGAAACTGCCTGTCACTTCCTGTCATTTAGAACTATCAGGAAGTAAACACAGTAAATTCACTTCTTGATTATTTGAACTGCTATACATTTTGAATAAAACATCTGACAGAAGTGGGAGTGACTTTGTTTTATTCAGCAAGAAAAAATGTATAAAATATGTGTTTTCATAAAAAAAGTTTACTGTTCCTTTAAAGGGGAATTATCACCTGTATTAAAGTTGGCTTGATTTGAATGCTCCTTTGAATTGAATCTGTAATCCTTTTATTTTTTCAATATAACAAGATATTCACTGAGACACTTGCTTTTAAAGTTTCCCTCCGCAAGTAGCTCCTAGTTCCAACCTCCTCCGATGAAGCAGGATTCCTCTGTGTGAGCTGGAGTGGTCTCATTGGCAAGAAAGCGCTCCAGCTTACATGGAGAAATTCTCCTTCATCAGAGGAGGTTGGAAAGAGGCGGGACTTGGGGAGGGGAACAGATGAAGATTGACAGGCTGTGGGGCAGCGTTGACCTGCAGTCTTTCCTGAAGTGCATAACCAGTTGAACTTTAAAAGCTAATATCTAGGTGAATACCTCGTTATATTTAAAAAAATAAAAGGACTACAGATTCAATGCAAAGGAACATTCAGATCAAGACAACTTTAATACAGGTGATAGTTCCCCTTTAATGCAACAGCCTCAATATTATGTGCAAATACATGGTATCACAGCCAATTTTTTATTTTGCTTTTTTATTTATTTTTTTTCACAAAAAATAAATGCACTGTTACAGATACAATCTTCTATTTTTTTGTTTCCTATCAATGTTCATTACAAATCCTAAAATTAGAATTTAATCAAACAAGATTTGATGTTGTTGCTTCCCTTGAAAATATGTCCATAACAATGTAACTAGCCACTCAGAAATGCATTAAAGATATTCATATTATGTTCTGCTAAAATGGAGCCTTTTTATTAATATTTTTAAGTATTCTGTTTCCAGATTTCTTGAGCAGTTTTTGACAGCTTTTGAAAATCATGCCATGGGACCCTGTATTTATACTCGTTTTCTTAAGAATGGAAGATGGCACTAAAATATATCTGAAAGTTGTAAGAGGAGATTTGCTGTAATGGCAGTTAATGTACTTCAGTATCATGTGGCATTCAAAGGAATAGGTTAATGTAGAATAAATGATAATAAAAGCATATTTGAAGGTATTGTGCATGAAAACATAGAAACAGAATTTGATGGCACGTAAGAACCATTCTGCCCATCTAGTATGCCCATTTTTCCTACCATAAAAAACCTCAAACCTCATTTTGTCATTTGTTTTATGTTCAGGATTGCTTTATGCCTATCCAATGTATGCTTAAAGGGATAGTAATACTTCGTTTTAACTTTATTTTATTTTGTAGGCATTAAAAAAACATGAAGAATGATACAAGTCTTATCTCTCAAACCTTTATGGTTTAAGAGATATTCACAAGCAAAGTTTTCCCCTCCCGCCCCTTTTTCCTACTGTAAGCCATCTCTTCTCAGTTGTGAATCTGGTTATAAGACCAGACAGATAACAGCAGGGGACAGTCTTCTTTGTATGAAAAGAATGAAAGCCCTTCCCCCCTTGACAAGTTTTTCAGCTTTTTCCCTTATCTTAATTGAAGATTGTCCCTCTCTGCAGTCTACCTGGGCACCTCCCTTATGATTTGGCTGAACGGGGGGGGGGGATACTTTGCTTGTGAATATCTCTTAAACCATAAAGGTTTGAGAGATAAGACTTATATCGTTCTTCATGTTTTTTTAATGCCTACAAAATAAAATAAAGATAAAACGAAGTATTACTATCCCTTCAAAGGGGCAGTAAAGTTTTTTTTTTATGAAAACACATATTTTATAGATCTTTTCCTACTGAATAAAACAAGACTGCTGTCAGATGTACTATTCAACATTTATAACAGTTCAAATAATCAGGAAGTGAATTTACTGTGTTTACTTCCTGAAAGTTCTGACAGGAAGTGACAGGCAGTTTCTATCACATTCTATGGAGAACTGTATGTCTCTGACTTTCTTGACTTTCCTCTCCATTAGAATGTAACAGGAAAAGCTAATTAGAATTTGACAACTAGAGGGCACTGCTAATGTAAAAAAAACATGTATTTAAACTGTAATACCTCTGGAAATATAAATCTCTTGGCAACGGGAGTACCCTTATTTTACTCAGTAGGAAAATCCCTACAATATAAAAAAGTTTACTGCTCCTTTAAATTGCTTCACTGTATTAACCAAGAGCAATTCTGGGTCAGCTACACCAAAGGGTTAGAAAGACAAAATCTCCAAATTCCCATTGATTTAACCCCCTTAATGCAAGAGAGTTCTCCAGTGCATTGTGTAACACATTTTCAAACAATGGGAACTACCATAAGGAACAGGGGATTTTTTTACCCAGACTGCCTCTCTTTTCTTTTGTGCAGAAAGATCATAGAGTCTGATGCACACAAAAAATAGGAGCAGTTCTGGAGCAAACAAACTTCATTATAGAGGACAAATTATAGTACTCATTTATTTAAATGGTACCTGTCTCTACCCAATGTGTTGGTGTTCTCTTTAGCATGTAAAAGGTTGAAAGTCCCATTTAAATCAGGGGGAGTTATGGAAATGTTTGTTTTGTCTCTTAGCATGAGAAAAAAAGTCACATTTTTTCAGTGGGAATTTCCTTGGACAACCCCACAATTTGCCACTTTATCCTTGAAAATTCAGAGAAATCCCATAAAATGTGCACCTTTTCATTTACCAGCAGATATTTCCCCTTATGTCAGAGACATCCCCCTAGGATTCAGTCTCAGTATGTGTGGTTCTATTGCTACCAGTGCAATGGGACAAGGATGGGTCTTGGTGGTGTGTTTTTGTGGTTCTATGGCTTCCATAGACACATTTTAGATGGGTCAGTATGTATGGTTCCATGTCAGTAGGCTGTTGATGAATGATGGGAGCCTCATGTTACCCACACCTATGACTATCAGTGCAAGGGAACAAGGCTGAGGGGTCAGTATGTGTGGGTTTTATGGATATCTTGTGTGGGTGGGACACAATATGTGTGATTCTATTGCTACCATGCTTGTATGGACACCAGTCCAGTGGGACAGGGCTGTAGTGAGGAAGGGGTCAAAATATGTGGTGTTATGGCTACCATGGCACAAAGCTGGGAGTCAGTATGTGTGTGCCTCTATGGCTACCATTGGATAAGGCTAGATGCCAAGTTTGTGTAGTTCCATGACTTAAAGTGCAGTGGGACAAGGCAGTAGGTCAGTATGTGTGGTTCTATGGCTACCATGGGATAAGGTTTGGGGTCAGTATGTGTGCTTCTATGGCTATCATGAGAGTAGGCTGGTGGTCATTAGGTGTGGTTCCATGACTTCCAGTGCAGTGAGACAAGGCTAGGTGCCAGTATGTGTGAGTCTATGGCTACCAGTGCAGTGAGACAAGGCTGTGGGTCAGTATGTGTGCTGTAGGAAAAAAGTGGAAAAGTGGGAATTAACCACAGAAGGAGAAATGTGCCATTTTTCACAGTTTTCTATTGTGAGGTAAAGGTTTTCAGTCATCCCTGTTTGACCTTTCTGGTGCCATTGGTTTACATTAGCAAATATACAAGCAAACTAGTTGGATGCACTCTACTAGGAGTAAGCTTGCCTTAGTATTTTGCAGGATCTATAGGAATGGCATTCTACCAGGGTAGAATCTGTTTTAGCTCACTAGTGATTTACACATAGATGCTATATCCTAAAGCACATCATACTGGTCCTGACAGAATAGCAGATCAGCCACAAAGTGCCCTACAATTCCCATATCTACATTTCGGCCCTGTTGGTTCTTGCCAGTGAGGTGGAGCTGATCTCTCAAAACATATGATATACTAGTTTTAAAGACCGTGTACATGGGCCAACACTGGCGGTGTTGAAGTCATGCGCAATACTGTACCATAGTCCTCTCTGCGCACCTTCAAGGTGCTCAGAGAGGACTCCGGTCTGAATTTGGAGCACCCTGCTCCATATCAGCCGTGGCGTGGGCAGTCTGTACTGTGCATGACTGCAGCGAGCACAGCCATCTGTACTGCGCATGACGGCTTCTGACAAACATCCTTAGCGAATTATAATAAAGAATGATATAGCCTCTCTGTTAGCTCATTAGAGAAAAAAGACTGCACGCTGGGTAGAACACCATTCCTATAGAGCCAGCTCAATACTGGTGCAGGCTAGTTCCTAATGGACCAGTTGCTTTATATTAGAACTGTTGTGAATAAATCTCTGTGTGTGCATGGATACTATGCCTGTCTGAAGGACAACAATTATTTATTTATTTTTATTTCATTTTACCATTTCAGTGCCAGAGGGGTATCCGACGCATTACAACAGAATGCACTGGATACTTCCCTGGCACACAAAGGTTAAAGGGTGCTGTTAACCTCTTGCATGCTAGAGAGGTCTCCAACATAGAAATGTGTTACATTTTTGCATCAAAAGCAAAACGTGAATATGCATAGGATGTTTTTCCTCTTTTTTTTCCCCTCTTTTGTCAATGTATTGCAATCAGCGATAATAATGTATTCCCCCACCAATGTGGAGAGTTTCCCCCATGTATATCCACTGTGCTAAAGTATAAAGGAGGGCGTCAGTTTAGTGCATGTTGTCAGACTGTGCTTGGGGAAGAGAGAAAGGATGCAGCTGAATTTTTGATGCTAGCTTGTGTAGGCAGACAGAAAAGGAGACTGAGTAGCTTAAGAAGTCATTGGTGGGATAAAGGGGCCTTAACCCTTTGAATTCCAGAGGGAAATGCAACACTTTTCAAAGCAATGTGTTGCGTACTCCTCTGGCACTCAAAGGGTTAAAAAAAAGTGAAAGGCAGAGAGGCAGGTGAAGTTATCCTTTCTACTCGAGCAGTCTGACTGAAACTCTTCTGTGACTGAGTGACAGATAATATGCACACATACATCATGCAGTGAAGCAGTGGTGGCTTTTGTGCTGGAGGGGATATCCACAGAACAGGAAGAATTTTGGCCTGAGTCCCTCTGTGCCATGTTAGTACATGGAATAAAACAATGCGCAGATTAACAGCATGACCTGTAAAGTTTATGTACTCTATGTGTGTGTGTGTGTGTGTGTGTGTGTGTGTGTGTGTGTGTATATATATATATATATATATATTTATGTATAATTCAGAATTATGAGTTCGAAGGGAGATACTTTGGTCATTATTTTCTATTGCAGATACTACTCCCCTCAGTCCTTATTCCATGCTAAAGGTAGTTAGGGAAGCAATTTATTCAGGTCTCCTTTTTACAGTTGCATAAGAGTCACTGGTCCAATCTAGACTGCCCTAGTCAAAAGCCTCTTCAGTGCTGCAGGTTCTGATGACTAACAGCAGTAGAAGCACTGTGAAAAGTGCGCTGGGCCTAGGTGCACATAATAATAGCCTTGTAGATTTTTCAGGGAGTGGGTCAGCATTTTCCTCAACCAAAATAACACCCATAATTCCTAGTGTTGCTATTGTCAAGTGCAGTGCACGGAGGAGGAGGATGACCCTAAATTAGTTGGAGGTGACAAGAATCAAAGTCCCATTAATCGTGTTGTTAACACAAATTACACAGTTCTTCTATGTACTATCAACCCACCTTTACTTAGTTCATAAATATAAGTTAAAAATACACAACAATAATCCAAAAGTACAGCTGGGAATGACAAACCTGCCAAAATCTTGGCGTTTGAAATGCATTGTATCCTACTAGTTAATTGAAAACAGAGGTTTCAAAGAACTGTTGAAATGTGTTGCATCCCAATGGCATATCCCAAGTCACAGTTACCTTTCTAAATAGCTGTTTGAGGGTTGTATAAGTAGGTGTTTAGCAGTAAAGCTTTAACTTCAAACATGGAATTCACCATTTAAGCACTCAGCAGAAATAGTATTGGATCATGAATTATTGAGGTTATAGAAAGTAGAAATCCATCTGGTTGAAAATAATTTTGTTTACTCCCATTATTCTTGTAGAATTTTGGTGAAGATTTTTGTTGGTAAATGAAATTCATTCACCAATATTCCACCCACTAAATAAGTACTTACCTTAATGTTAGAGGTCCAGTGGCCAAATGATAAAGTATGTTAAAAAACCCCTTAAAACTCTGCCACCACCATCCCTTCTGCAGCCTACAAAACTGGGATTGTGGGGATAGACAAGGAACAGAATGTATCCTGCATTAACCTCAACTTCTGGACTTTCAGCATCTAAATGGAGGGGTTATGGATATGTGTAATGTCACCCCTCCAACTAATCAATCATTGGAGTAACTACACAATCCCATCCAATGGGTGAGAAGTAATTAGTTTGGACAGTGATGGCCATAAAAAAGCAAATCCATGTTACATTTTTTTCTCATTTTGTATTGGGCAAAGGTCCGAGTTGGATTAAGGTGTTTTTTTTCTTAGTTTGTTTATGGACGTGGGGGCGGTGGCAGCAGAGATTTAAGGTTTTACTTGTTTTTTTTTTTTAACTATCTTAATTTTTTGACAGAAGATGCAGGAGGCTCAGGGCATCAAGGACATAGCTGGACCTCCAATATCAAGGTAAGTATAGTACATATTATGAATGGTGTAAGGTGTGTGTAAGGATGTGAATAACTGAATGAACTAAAAGAACAAATGTATTTGAACAAAAGTGTTGAATGTGGTGTTCATGTTTCTGGAATTGTGTTTCCCATGCCATTATTTTCATGCTTTAATTCAAATGTCACGAAACATAACATTTTCAATAAAATGTGCCTTTGTTCCAAAATAAATGCAGAAGTCTAATAGAAAGCATTAGCAGGAAACTATAAAATTCTCACTGGGAATTCATTGGCTATAGCGAAAACTCTGAAATGTTATGTGTTTTCTGAGGGAATTTCTATGAAAAAGTCTTCAGTTGTGTTTTCTTAATTCCTTTAAATTGCTGAAAAAACAGGACCTTTTTTCCAATCTCTTGAATGCATAGCTTTGAAATGCATTGGATAACTCTTTACAATTTAAATGGTTATATAACCACTTAAATTATTTCTCTTTCGGACATAAGCCCTCACCCCCAAAAAATATATATTTTAGGATTCAGCAGAACATCCATGAGAAAGGGAAAGAACAGGTATAAAGAGTGAAAAAAGAAAGAAACAAGGTTCTTGGAATGCTGTTTAAAGCTATCTTAGCCTTGCATTATTTTTTTCAGAGACACTCATTTTGCCTCATGATAGCATTTCATCTCCTCGGATGCTGTGGTTCTACTTAGATACATGAAACAAGACCTGGATCTGTCAGACTACTTCCATTTATCTGTCTGTCTCTCTACCCATTCAGGCATCTTCTGCGTCCCGGACATATAGCGTCAAACTGCTGTGTTTTATATCAGTTCTGTATCTATGCTGTGTATGTTCTGCCTCCACTGTCCTATTATCTTCTGTCTTCTACCTCCAGTGATACTGCAAGGCATGATACCTGTGTGGTATTATAACAAAAATGCTAGTGAAAAAATTTAGAAGATTTGTTCTGGCATTCTTTTAATTGGAAATATTGACTATCTAGTGTACTTAAAGGAACACATACTTAACCCTTTGAGTGCCTGAGGGGTATACAATGCATTGCAATTGCTTTGTAATGCATTGTGTACCCCTCTACTCAAGGGGTTTACGACAAACTGCTTTGAGAGGGAACATCCTGTATGAAGGATTCCTGCCCAGGTAAATTTGAGGTAGATAGTTTTGGCACTGCAGCATTTGGAAATAACAACTGCCTTTGTCTCCAACCAGCCAATGTGAACAATAAATTCAGACTTCAACTGGAGATCAGTAAATACATTCAATGGCAGATGCAATGCAAAAAATATACAATATAGCATTGTAGTGTATTGTATAGACTTTCCATTTAAGAGAACTATAATATAAAGAATATTTTACTCATACAGTATATGGTATATCTGTTATTGGAGTAACTTGAATCCCTTGAATGCTACACGTCTCTAACACATCAAGAAGCAATGCACTGGAGTTGTCTTTAGCATACAAGGGGTATACCTTGAAGACTCTGATAATTATTTTACAATGGCTTGCACTGGGATTCTTGAAATGTGTGTCTGCTGGCCAGCCCATATGAGTGCCAGCCAATATTATTGGCTGGCGCCCACTTGGTTCAGACATTCATTGGAAGTTTTCAGTGAGCATCTCAATTTACAACCCATAGGCCTCTGTCCAGACTTTCCTTGCTGCATCCGTACTGTGTTGCTGTGTGAATGCAGAAAACATACAGGATGCTGAATTTTTGGTGCCATCACACAAGGCAATAGTCACCCATATGAAAGTCACAATTAGCAAGTATAGTACCAAGGTAACAGTAACAATGTCGTATTACTGAGTTGGTGTGGCCATGTGAAAGAGGCTGAAGATTAGATTTTAAGCCTCAGAAAACAATTAGAGGGTGACCCAGGCCCATGTCATTGCACCTTACACTTACTTTTCCAGGTGCATCTTTAAATGAGAAGCCAGAAAAAATCCATATCACCATCCCAAAAATACCACAAATATTTGAGTTGGATGAAATATGGCCTCAGTTATTTATTGACTTTAACAAATTAAGATGTGGCAAACATTATTTCAGTATAGCAAGTGGATAAGGCCATAAGCAGGAAGATGCAGAACATGGATGCTGTGTTCAAGCAACAGCATCATGTGATGCCAAGACATATGAATAAACTCTAAGTCCAAGGACCAACCAGGAGAGATCCCTTCAAGTCCATCAGACTGAGCTACACTTGGAGTTTCTCCAAAAGTAACCATTCCCAGAGATGCTATGACCCACTGAACTGTCTCCTGTAGGCCCCAACTTGCCACCTGGCTAAAGCACCAGAGGACAGTAAAATCCCCCCTCTTTTCCCTACAATTCTACATGCTGTAAAGTTCTAGCTCCCACCCTCATAAGCTATTTATTAACCTTTTATCTGATGCGTTCAACAGCCAAAATCTTTACAGCATGACACCAAAACAGCTGGGGAACTAGCTGTGACAAAATAACAACAAATGCAACTCCACAATATCCTTACTGATGTGTAAATCAAATCACCAAATGTAATCAAACTGAGGTCATTAGCCCCAACATGAAGCATACGTATATTTGGATGCCTGGAGGTCCTCCAGCACTGGAAAATGAACTGAATAATGTGCCCCAGCTGCATACCTCATTTGCCCAACCAATTAATCTTAGCAACATGATTAGGAGTACCTAGATTAGTTCCATAAGGCCAATGAGATGCTGCTTTCTTACCAGACAGTGAATGTAAGAGTCTCACCCCTCCCTAGGCATCTTAAAAATCCTGGTAAATTTTAAGCGAGTAAGGGACTGGCCATATTTGTGGACAAAAAAAGGATCACCCACAGAAGGCCAAGAGGTTACATACACCTGCAAAGCCTGCAATGGACATACAGGAGATAGAGCCAAAGGGGATAGGTGAACGCATAAATCTTTTCCCCTTGGTCTGTTTTAGATCTCCAAATCAGAAAGGACAACTTGGGGGAGATGTGCTAAAGTGTAATAAAGAGGTGATAAAGTGGAGATGACTTCCCCAGTGATATCACTTCTGCGGTTCCTATGTTATTCTATGGAGCCTATGCACTAAGATTGCACTAAGTGGGAAAAATCTTAGTGCATAGGCTCCATAGAAATTGGAGAAGTGATATTTCTGGAGGAATCATCTCCACTATGCCACCTCTTTAACACACTTTAGTGCATGACCCCCTTGGGGGTTATTCACTAAGGGGTGATAAAGAGGTGATAAAGTGAAGAAGACTTCTCCATTGATATCACGTCTCCAATTTCTGTTCTGTATGGAGCCAATTCGCTAACATTTTTTAAGTTTTTGGAGATTTTAGCGCATAGGCTAAACTGGATAAGTGGTATCACTGGAGAACTCATCTCCAGTTTATCACCTGTTTATCACACTTTAGTACATAACCCCCCTTGTCTCCCTGACAGTGAACATCATCAAGGGCAAGGCCTGGCTTTATGACTAGATCACTCACAACCTTCCAATCTGCAATACTAAAACAAACAAAAAAAAACCCCTTAAGCAACTTCACCTCAAAAGGAGAAAAACAGATGTTCTTGAACTTTCACAGGATGAGCAACAACAACCTTGGAGTAACTAGTCACCTGATATCCACAGACATGAGGGCATGTTATCACCCCACAACCAAACACCTGCCTGAAATAACCCTAGTAATATCTGGATAGTGCTTTAACCTCCTAAAAAGGAGATACCAGCAAGCATCCTTTCGATTAAACTGGACGAAATCCCAGCCTCATATTTTTGGATGAGAAATTGCTCCAGTAGAACCACAGCAGCAGCGACATCACCAGTGTGCTAACCCACTCCACAATAAGAGGACCATTCTTGTCAGTAATGACTGTATCCTACCTATGTACTCAGCTGTCCTGTTCTCTTACAGCTATCCACCATGGTTCCCAAGGGCAGTGCAACAACATCTTGTCTGTGGAACCAAAGCATAGAAAAGATCAAACTGAAAGTGAGAAAGTGCATCCACTACCCTATTATTTACACATGAAATGTGCATCACCTGAAAAACTGTGTTGTGATACAGGCATTAGTGTTGAGCGAGCGTGCTCGGCCGATGCTCGGATCGGCTCGAGCATCGCTCTGCTCGGCACATGGCGGTACTCGTCGAGTACCGCCATGTGCTCTCCCGCCATGTTCGGGTGGCGGGGATCTGTGCCGGAAGAGGCACAGATCAGAAGACGCTCTGCTGGACCACCAGGGACTGGCGGTACGGGGGCATTGCGGAGATGAAGGGGGCATTGCGGAGATGAAGGGGGACATTGTGGAAGAGGGGCATAGACTCTATGCCCCTCTTCCACAATGTCCCCCTTCATCTCCGCTATGCCCCTCTTCCACAATGTCCCCCTTCATCTCCGCTATGCCCCTCTTCCACAATGTCCCCCTTCATCTCCGCTATGCCCCTCTTCCACAATGTCCCCCTTCATCTCCGCTATGCCCCTCTTCCACAATGTCCCCCTTCATCTCCTCTATGGCATAGAGGAGATGAAGGGGGACATTGTGGAAGTGGGGCATAGCGGAGATGAAGGGGGACATTGTGGAAGAGGGGCATAGCGGAGATGAAGGGGGACATTGTGGAAGAGGGGCATAGCGGAGATGAAGGGGGACATTGCGGAGATGAAGGGGGACATTGCGGAGATGAAGGGGGCATTCAGAGATGAAGGGGGCATAGCGGAGATGAAGGGGGGCATTGACCAGGCACCCTCCCCTCATCAGAGCAGGGGGTGCCTGGTGTAATGCTCGTGTCGCCCCATTCATTTGAATGGGGCTCGGGTGCTCGGCCGAGCACTCGAGCCTCAGGGGGTGCTCGGTCAGAGCACCCGAGCACCCGAGCATCGGGGTGCTAGCTCAACACTAACAGGCATCTCAGAATCAAGGCTCTGAGCAGCCGAATCCCCTGGGGAGACCTATCCATAAGCATGTTCAGTGCATATTATCCAAATGAAAGATCACATACCTTTTGGACAGGCTGACACCCAAAAGCTCAATAGCCACAAGTATGGGGAAAAATTCAAGAAATACAATGTTCTTCATTAAATCATTCACAACCTACTCCACAGTCCAAGCCTCAGAACACTAGTTGCCATGAAAAAAATACCCCAAAACCTGCTCACTGTGCAGCATCCGTGAATAACTCAAGCCATTAAAAACTGCATCCCAGAGCAAGTACGTTCTGCTATTATACTTTTAAACAGCAACCAAATTCCAAAGCCAGACATAATCTTATTGGTTACCTAATGGAAATGATGTGGCCTCATAATCTCCTTCCTAGCATCAGTGAGCTGTGTTAAAAAAACCTGACCCATTAGCATACATGCTCCACAAAGGCCAGATGACCATGCAAGAGCTGAAATTGCCGAAGAACCACCCTCTTGGCTGCCACAACCCTGTAAATTAAATCCCACAAGCCAACAGTTTAGGAGCAGGAAAGAGAAAAAGTATGTTATCCATGTCAATTTCAATACCCAAAAATGTAATGACAGGTATGGGACCCACCATTTTATCTTTGGCCACAGGAACACCCTCCCCACACACAGAATTTGACTGAAAGCACACAACAGTGTCCCTGCAAACAGAAGAGGCTGTTGAATCAGCAAAGAAAAATTGTCTAGGTAATGACTGACACCCTGACCACCAGACTCAACTTTAATGACCCATCCAAGGAAACAGCTGAATGTTTCAAAATATTTGCAAAAGATTGCACAACTAATGGGCAAGCAGGTCTGCATATTATAGACCATAAATCTATATTCCAAGAGATGGAAGGAAGGCAGCTGGCTCGGCAATAGCCAAATGGAAATTCCATGTCAGTTTTCACAAACAGAACTCTGACCAAATTTCCAAACCATATCCATTGCCTCTGAAATAGAGGTGTATTCCACCTTGTACAAATCATGGTCATTGGTATCATTGAACAACCTGGCAACTGGCTAAGAGAGATAATGAATGAATAGGAAGGCACCTGGTTCTTTATGTAGGGATGACCCCAATGGAGAAACCCAAAGCTTTTGAGGGGTTTATCCCAAAATGGTCTGCCATATGACCCAAAGCAACCTCTTTAAACATGTTATCCTGAAAAACAGGAACATGCTCCAGGGAAGACCTCAGATTACATTCCCGCCCCTGAAAGCCAAGGTTGCCCACTAGAATGTGAAAACCCTCTGAAGACTAATCTCTTAGAAGTTCTGCAGCATGAACAAAATACTGGAATAATCACAGTTCTATCTGGGCTATGCTAACTGGCATCACTAGGTTTATCAGCCACACTACTGAATTGTTTTCGGTGCCTACTGTTGAGTCTTTTAAAACAGCATGTGTCCGGATATGAGCCTTTGCTCTGTAAGCACAAATGATGAAATCTAGATGCCATGCCCCCTTTGCACTGAGATTTGATAAATGCCCAGCACAGTAGATTGAACTCAGCAACCAGTTCAGTGCTGACAGAGCTAATGGTTGATGCCTGAAAGGGAGAGTACTGGTGCTCTGAGAGCAAGAACAACCAAAGGTCAATGCCCTTATAGCTTCAAGGCAAATCCTGATGCAATGTTTTCTGCTGCCAAGAAACCTCATCGTAGTTTCACTAGGCCTGACCCCCATGGACCTCACAAATTGTGTCTAAATATCTGAACAAACCTGAGCATTCGAAAGGGAACTGCACTCCAATCATGCTTGCAAGAATGGCAAAAGCCTGAATCCAAGATCTGAATGTTTTTAACTGATTTTTTTGCCCATTCATCCCTGAAGTGAGTTTTCCTGTTAGCTTTTGCCACCTAATCCTTGAAGAATGGCAACAAATTCACTATCTCCACATACTCCCCTTTCCACATTTTCTCTTTGACAGCCATATCCAAATGCAATCTTAGTGCAGAATGCCATGTATGCCTCCTTATAGTTGCTCTGAGGAAGCAGAACCTGGCCTTTGTTGAAAGAAAGGTCAGAGATGCTCAACTAGGCTCCTGAGCTTGCAAATACATGCAGAAGCTCACTAGGGTGCAATCTCTTTTAGCTCACAAGTACAATACACATAGAGGAAATCTTCTGAAACACATAATAATGGTACTGCCAAATGACAGTCCAGCCAACAATGGCAGACAATTCCTCTCTGAACAACGGAAATGGCTAACCCAAGATGAACATTTCAGCGTTTTTGGGGCCTCGTCGGTGAGGTGCAGTTGATCCCTCTCTGCACTGTGAGCAAGAAGTCCACATCTGGATTCCCCCCATTACTCTTAGGGTGACCAACCCCAGAGCAATTTGCATATGTAGAAAGAGAGGATCCAGAACCTGGCTTTTGTCAAAAAAAAGGTCAGAGATGCTCAACTAGGCTCCTGCGCTTGCAAATACATGCATAAGCTCACTAAGACTGTATCCTGTGCCGAGCATGCAATCTCTTTTAGCTCACAAGTGTCATACACAGAGAAAAAAAATCTTCTGAAACACATCATACTGGCCCTGGCAAATAACAGTCCAGCCACAAAATGCCCGATAATTCCTCTCCAAACAAGGGAAACAGCTAACCCTATACATACATCTCACTTTTTTTTTTTTTTTTTTTTTTTTTTTTTCTCCTTGTTAGTGAAGTGCAGCTTGTGAGCTGAAAGAGATTGCACCCTGGGTGCAGGACATAGTACTAATGAGCTCTTTGCATACCCATGCAAGCTCATGAGCCTAGCTGAACATCTCTGACTTCTTCATTCTAAATGCAAATTGCTCTTGGGGTTGGTAACCCTAAGGGTAATTGGGGAGTCCAGACGTGGACCCCTTGCTCTCAAGTGCCTAGAGGGATCAGCTGCACCTCACTGATGAGGCCCAATAGAGCCAAAACATGATACTAGGGTTAGCTGTTTTCCTTGTTCAGAGAAGAATTGTTTGAAATTTTGTGGTTGGGCTGTCATTGTATGATATGCTTCAGAATATTTCGCCTCTGTGTATGGTACTTGTGAGCTAAAAGAGATTGCACCTTGGGCCGGGACATAGTCCTAGTGAGTTCCTTGCATACCCGTGCAAGCTCTGAGCCTAGTTGAGCATTTCTGACTTCTTCTCTCTACCCTGACCTTTGTCTTTACCCCCCCCCCAACTGATAGCAAATGCTTAAGAGCACCATTTTGCCATGACCCCCTGGTACTGAAGGAATTTCAGAGTCTTATTGAAACACTGCTAAAACAGGTTGTGTGGATAAACTAGACCAAACAACACTACCTTTGGCATCCCCAGCCACCACCTGCCGAACCTGAAACTCACTGTGCCCTTCAAGCAGATGAACAGCATAAGCAGCTGAAGTGTCAGCCTGCATGACCCAAATAATATCTGGGTAGCCTCTCTTGAGGGCCCAAACTGATTGCCATCTGCCTTAGTTGATTGACTACAAACCACCTCATCTCCAGAGACCCTAGCCACCTATAAGGCAAAAAACTCCACTACAGACTCCTTCATGGTCCTGTCTCCACCATAACACAAAGGACAAGTCCTCTGACTATCAATCAACACCCCAAGGATAGAAGTGCCCCCCTATCAGGGGACAGGTATAATTTTGTAGTCCTAAGCAACTCACCAGCAGGAGAATCTTGGTCACTCCAGACTTCCAGGACAGCTGGCAATGATGAATGGACCAGGTCCCAAAAACCATGGTGCAAGGATCAGAGGACTGAGACACCAGCATCATTTGTCCCTCCTCTCTGTGTCCACATTATCAGTACCTGACACCACTTCCACCCTCCTTCTGCCTTGTGCTGGTGAGGCATACCAGGAAGGCCTTCGATTTCATGCCGTCATAGTGCAAGCCCCATCTGGAGTCCAAGAACTGGGCAGCCTAGAGCACCACATCAGCTGTAATGGATCACTAAGAACCACAGCATTAGGGGCCTCCTTGCCCATAATGTAGTCACTGCAGCCAGGCTCAAATTCTCACAGGCCAAAGCTGAGGGCATTGTGGCACAAGCACCCCAGAAGACCCTACCCTGTCCCCTAGACCCTGTACCTTTATCCGGGAGCTTCTGGAGAGAAGCATATCATGGTCATGGTGCCATGGTTTGAGACTGAAGCACATCCAGCACATCCTCCATGGAGCCAGAGAACCATAGGCAAGGGAATGCAACAGGCAGACAGATAATGGAACAAATAACCAGGGGGCCAGTCAGGAGGAAAAGGAAGTGGCTACATCAGCTCATCTCCGTTATAGCCTTTTGACTACAACCCTCCCATCAGCATCATATCCTGCCTAAGCAAAGCTCCTATATAGCGGCTTGGGTCACACAGACCCATGTCATTTCACTTTACACTTAATTTTACACTTTGTGGTCAATAATATGAAGATTATTATTAGGGGGATTCTGTGTTCCTTTAACTCCATAAATGCTAGTGAGTTCTCCAATGGATTGTTTCACAGTGTGATGATGAGCTCTCTAGCACTCAAGAGATTAACCCCTTAAAGACCAGGGGCCTGTGAAGTAACCTTCCCTTCAGGAACACTTTAGTCTCTCCGACGCGCCGGTACATGTGACCTGTTGCATGTATCAGTGCACTGCATTGGGGACTGAGAGAGACCCCTCTAGTTTGGAATGGTCCCCGTTTTTACACATCGCTCCCAGAGGAGCTCTGTAAGTAAAATGCACGTGATGTTCTATGGCTGCCACCAGTCCTTAACTCCTTAAGGAGTTAAACTCTCATTTGAATGAAAGGGTTTATGGAAATGTTTATTTATTACATATGTTGCAGGTGGTGTGCTCCAAATTGCTCTAATTTCTCTTAGTACATCAGCCTCCTTGAGTCAAATGTTTCAAAGTGGATTAATGCAATTATGAGGAAACCAAATTTACCATGAGGGACAATTAAAAATTCCAGTTAACTTTAAATGGAACTTTTAATCCCTTAATTGCTAGAAAACTCTCCAACATATTGCTTTGCAATACTTTGGGGACTTCTATAGCATTCAAAAGGTTAAAAATCCACATTTAAATTGTTTGCAGTCTGGAGAGTGTCCCTTCTGTGCAGTTAGATGACCCCACAATTGCCATCACAACTTTTGTATTTAAGGTCCACTGGGGAGAGGTATAAATAAATTCTTACTGTATGTTTAAGAACTGTCAGTAAAGTTCACAATGAAGAGTGATATTTATAAAGAAGTAAAGTTAAGTTTATATCTGTCTCTGAGAATTTTCAAAGAAAAAGATGAGAAAATTCACAGATTTTTTTTTAACATAACTATCACTAAATCCTTATATTATGAACAGGTTATACCTGGCATGAATATTTAATAATTAAAACTGTCTTTATTTTCAGCACACTTTGAGAATTTATTTATGTAAATTTGGCAAGGGCCAAAACATTCTTTCACATTTTAAGAAGACCTGAGATTGCAATTCTTCTCTTGGATTTCGCTATATATAAATATAACAAGCTAAAGGATGTCAGAGGCCCTGAGCATGAACAGAAGCAATGCTGTCTGTTATACTGCTTGCCACAGGTCAAGAGCATTGCATTCTGGCTCTTTAGGGCCATTACAGAGAAGAAATTTCCACATACATATTAGACTAATCCTACCCAAAATGATGAGCAATTCCTTTTGCATGAGAAAAACCAGCTAACTACAGATGTACCTTTCGCCCTTGTTTGGCTCTCGTCAGTGAGGTACAACTTGTTTCCCTAGGTACTGAGAGCAAGGGGTCCATGTCTGGATTTCCCTTTATTCTTTGGGAGAGACCCTAAGAGTGTTTCAAAAACAAGCCAGAGGATGTGAGAGGCTTTGAGCATGAACAGAAGCAATATTGTCTGTTCTGCAGCTAGTCACTGCTCAAGAGCATCACATTTTTGCTCTTTAGTGCCATTACAGAGGGACATTTCTGCATACATTTTAGACCAATCCCACCCCAAAAGGGTGGTTCAGTTCCAAAATAATGGGCAAGTCACAAGTCCCCTCTTCACAGGAAATATCTGCTAACCCCAGAGGTATATGTCAGCCTTGTTTGTGCCTCATCAGTGATGGGCATCTGGTTTCCCTAGCCACCGAGAGCAAGGGGTCTACGTCTGGATTACCTTTTCTCTGTTCAAAGGGATAACGACAAAAAATTGTCGTATGAAAGACAAAAATAAGTAATTGAATGCATGAACAACATATTTTCTATAGAGTAGCTATTTCACTACTCCTTTGAACATATGGCCCTTAGGGAGAGACCCTAAGATTGTCTCAAAAACAAGCCAAAGGATGTGAGAGGCTCTGAGCAAGAACAGAAGCAATGTTTTGCTTCTTAAACATAAGTAAGAATGTATTTATACATATCCCCAGTAGACCTTAATTAGAAAAGTCTGGATTACCTTTTCTCTTTTGAAGAGACCCTAAGGGCCATATGTTCAAAGAAGTAGCGAAATAGATTTTGTCATTTGTAACGACTTTTCAAAGCAGAGTGTTGTTGGGCTCAGTAATATTTTCAGAGAGTGTCGGTTGTGATTGGAAATATGTCGTTTGTCCTGACTGATATTGTTGTATGTAAAGACAAAAATGTCTTAACTAAAGACAAAAAAATGTCTTAACTAACGACAAAAATGTTTTAACTAACGACAGAAATGTCTTAGCTAAAGACAAAAATTCTCACATTCAGAACTTCAAACTCCCTCCACTTTTTTCTTAACGTAAAAATATTGTCTTTTGTGAGACATATTTTTGTCGTTAGTTACAACAAATTTTCTTTTCCTCTATACAACACTGGAGAATAGTTTAGCCCCACCCTTGCCCCGCCCCTTTGACCAGCAATTCTGAAGTTGTGTCTTACACAATGGACATTACTAGTTTTTTCTTGTATACTGTATAGAAAATATGTTGTTCATGCATACAATTACTTATTTTTGTCATTCATTCAACATTTTTTTGTTGTTATCCCTTTAAACATATGGCCCTAAGAGTGTTTCAAAAACAAGCCTAAGGATGTGAGAGGCTCTGAGCAAGAACAGAAGAAATGTTACCTGTTCTATAGCTAGTCGCTGCCCAAAAGCATCACATTTTAGCTCTCTAGTGCCATTACAGAGAAGAAATTTCCACATACATTTTAGATGAATCACCTCACTGATGAGTCCCAAACAAGGCCAAAACATATGTCTGGGGTTAGGTGGTATTAGCCGTGCAGAGGGTACTTGTCCATCATTTTGGAACTGGACCGCCCTTATGAGTGGGATTAAAACACTGTCCTATATATATACTATAGGAAAGAACCAAGTTGAAGTTCATGGTTTAAACCTTTAGGATGAAGGGTGTTCAGAGTGTAAATTAATCTCACCTCGAGTTGGAGCAATAATGGGCCACGGTTTCCCCCTCTACTGGAGGTATGGGCTTGAGCAATAGGCATAAACTTGAAATCGGTCAAACGATGCCGGAATTTATAAAAGTGTCTGGCCACAGGTTGCCTAGCACTGTCCTTTGCATCCAGAGTGCCATCCAAAGCTTTCCTAATTGAGGATTTATGGTTGTTAATGCGTTCCTCGATCATGGTGGAAGTCTTGCCCACATAATAAAGGCCACACGGGCAGACTATAATATAAACAACTTACTTGCTCTCACAGTTCAAAAAGTCCTTAATCGGAATCAATCTCTTTGCGTGTGGATGACTATAGTGCTTGCCAACCATAATGTTCCCACAATTGGTACAACCCTTACATTTGTGAACTCCTATAGGACGTGATAGCCAACTTTTCTGCCGAACATACTTTTCTATAGGGTCAACTTGAACCAGTCTATCTTTAAGGTTCCTTCCTCTGCGGTAACAAAACAGTGGTGGGTTCTGGACAAATGAGCCCAAACCCGCATCCCCTGCGAGGATGGGCCATCGGTACAGAATCACTTGTTTGATCCTTGGGGATGCCGTAGTATATGTGGTCTGAATACATAAACAGTCTGCATTCCTATCATTGACTGCCATGTCCCGAGGGAAAACCAGAGATCTATCCATCATAGAAGCTTTCTTCATAGCTGCTTCAACCATCTCTTTCTGTCATAGCCCCTCTGGCAAAACTTATCAGCCAATATCTGCAGAGTCTGCTTTCTAATGCTGGGGGCAGTTGTATTTCGAATGACCCTCAGCATTTGAGAGTAGGGTAAACCTTTTTTAAGTGAAAAATCTGTATCTTAACTATATAGTCCTGTAGATAAAAATCTACAAATTGTGAAAGCGGCTGACATAGTGAGCCCCTAGCTGAAATATTTGGTCTACGAGGGGGCGACACAAGAGATCTGTGTATTTTAGGTATCGTGTACAAAACCTTAGGGTAATGTTGGGTCAGAAAATCTTTTGTTTCGATATTGATCCAGAGGTTATTGAACCCTAATTGAATTACTGAATCAATCTCCTTTTTATACAGTAATGTGGGATCACAGTCTAATCTCTTGCAGCACCTCTTGTCATTCAGCTGGCTCAATGCTTCTTCACGATAGTATTTGTAACCCAAAACAACTATGCCTCCTCCCTTGTCAACCTGTTTAATAATGAAAGACTTATCTGAAGCCAAAGATTTAATGGCTTTATCCTCCATCATGGTCAAATTGCGAAAGCTAATATGATCATGTTGGATTATTTCTCTAGAATCACCAGAGACAAGGCCAATAAAGGTGTCAGAGGTGGCAGTTTTGCTATTCCTAAGAAAATCTTTAAGTTTTAATTGTCGATGTAATTTAAATAGGTCAATCTCCCATTGAAAGGGATCTTGTCTGGTGGTAGGACATAACTTAACCCTTTACTCAAAACTGTCATTTCGATAGGAGAAAGGATATGCTCTGATAAATTGTGAACCGCTACTTCGCTCTCTGACGAAGAACCATAGGAATGGGTGGTGCGTTTTCTTCCCCTTCTCCTTGTTTTACTTTTAACATTTTTGCTTTGTTTTTTCTCTGGTGTCTTCCTAAAAGAACAACCTCTGTAGTGTTATCAGATAATTCCGATTCACTAGATGAATCAATTTCACTAGAGGAGTCAGTACCACTTTTAAATCCCCTGGTTCTTGGTCTCCTACTGGGAAAGCATCTATCAGTAAGACCTAGGAGCCAGGGATACACCCTAATCTCTTTATGATCTGTCTGAACTTGTTTCGATTTCTCTTTTTTAATACTAGATAGATTCTCCTTGTATTTAGAAACCGCAATGTCAAGTTTCTCAATCAGGTCCCCTGTTCAATTCTTATTGAAAACACTTCTGTGTTTAGTTTGCAAAATCTCAATTTCAGACCCTACCCTTTCAATTTCTTTGGCAGACTGGTCTATGACAAGCAGCATTAATTCAAAAGAACATTTACTGAGAATGTCACACCATTTGGTACAAAAATCAGAGTTTCCTCTTCCAATAGTGGGCTGATTTTTTAACCTGAAACCACGGGGAATCAATTTTTCTTTAAAATAATGTGTGAGAGTCACCCCATGCAAGTAAAAATCAATTTCTTTTTTCTTTAATTTAAGGAGATCATGATATATTTGACTAGGTTTATCCTGTCCCAGTGCAAGATCAATCCCTTCTTGGAAAAGTGTATGTCCCTGTTCATTAATGTACCATTGCGACTCTAAGATATCAGAAATAGCCTCATGCAATTGTTGTATTACTAATGATCACCAATAAAATCTATATAATAAACAACAAGAAAGAACAAACAATACCCTTAATTACTACCAAGAGACTTCCTAAATTGTGGTGCTCAACTGTCATAAAAAGTATGTTCAGAACAAAAGGACAGGCAGTGGCACTCAAAACAATATTAAACAGAAATCTGGTGCACATCTCATATGACATTCACAAACATAATCAGCCTGGGCTTACCGGGACGAGATGGCACACAGTGGAATAAGTAATGAATCTTTAAAGTGTAAAAGATGCTTCATAGAACCAAATGTTTTTGGTCCTTCAAGGGACCTCAATCAAGGTTACAAAAGCAAGGAAAATGCCACAAGTTTAAATACCTTAAATATTAAAAGAACACCCCCAGCATACACATTGCCCGCCAGACGTGCTTCCGACGTGATACAACGTTCACTGGAGGACCGATGACTGACGTCACTGCCTAGGGGCGGATCTGAGGGCAATGGGGATAACTGAAGGAGAGAAAATTATCACTAAGTGTAAAGACCAAAAATACATAAAATACACAGTGTTAAGAAAATATCAAAAGAATAGAAAAATATGCAAAGAAAGAAAAATGCTCCTCAAAGAAACATCCCCCGAGATCAAAGGAGACAATAATAAACAGCAAAATTAACCCCCTGGATGCCAGAACGGCACACCACGCACTGCTTAGCAGCACGTAGCGTGTCACACCGGCACCCAAAGTGTCAACATGCAAGAAAGACAAAACATGCATGTATACACTATATATATGAATGCTGGAAGCATCAAGCTGAATTATTTGATATAATATTAAGCACCTACAGCAAGTATCTGATGGTGGCACTCATGTGATATAGTCCACTGACTGCTACACCCAGCCACTAGAATCGTCTGGATAAGTGCTTTCTATTGTTTCAACAATGACTAAGGATTGGAGCTTTTATCATTGGATAAGGTGATAGGCACCTACAGCAAGTATCTGACTAACTATGCTGTGTGCATTCATCTTACAGCAGTTCATTGGATGTACTTTGTGGTGGAGCAGTCTCTCAATATAGTGATGTTCCTTTAAGGTCTAGCATTTTGATTTACTTGGCTGACTTATGCTTTTAGAGGACAATGACATTTGGTCTATTTCTATCAGACTTATACGCTGAGTAGCGGGACCTTTAAGTTGGGCTCATAGAGATTAATTTAATGCCCTCTGTTGGTAGTACGAACCTGCAATATATTGTCCAGTGATATGCGTGACTGCCTTCAGCCGGTAGCCGCGTACCTGCTGGTATATTTTTTTATTAATTTGGGTCTCTATCGCGGGTCTCTATAGCATAGAAACATAGAAACATAGAATTTGACGGCAGATAAGAACCATTTGGCCCATCTAGTCTGCCCAATTTCCTACTGTGTAAAAAACACACAACCTCAAACCTTTTTTGGTCCTTGGTCTTTTCTTATGTTAAGGACCGCCTTATGCCTATCCCATGCATGCTTAAATTCTGTCACTGTATTGACATCTACCACTTCTGCTGGTAGGCTATTCCACTTATCTACTACCCTCTCAGTGAAGTAAAACTTTCTTACATTACATTTAAACCTGTGTCCCTCTAGTTTTAGACTATGGCCTCTTGTCCTAATGTTTTTGCTCTTTTGAAATATACTTCCATCCTGTACTTTGTTGAATCCCTTCATGTATTTGAATGTTTCTATCATATCCCCTCTCTCTCTTCTCTCCTCCAAGCTATACATATTCAGATCCTTTAGTGTATCCTGATATTTCTTTTACTGTAGACTAGTCACCATTTTAGTAGCCCTTCTTTGAATTTTCTTTAGAGTATCAATATCCTTCTGGAGATGGGGTCTCCAGTACTGTACACAATATTCTAGGTGAGGTCTAACTAGAGATCTGTACAGTGGCATGACTACTTCCCTTTTTCTGCTACTAATGCCCCTAGCTATACAACACAGAGTTTGGAGTGATGTTATTTGGGGGGTTTTTTTGCCAGTTTATTACAGTCTTGCCTTGAGGGGTTTCATTGTTCCGCAATGCAAGCTGTTTTTTTTGTTTTCTTTCTTTCTCTTTATTTTTCTGTGTCGTGCTGTGGTGTTTTTTGGTCTCGTTGTGCTACATTGTGGCAGTGTAGCGCGATGGGATTCTGCTTCCCAGCTTGATGTTTCCAGCATTCATATATAGTGTATACATGCAGGTTTTGTCTTTCTTGCATGTTGACACTTTGGGTGCCGGTGTGACACGCTACACGCTGCTCAGCAGTGCGTGGCGTGCCGTTCTGGCATCCAGGGGGTTAATTTTGCTGTTTATTATTGCCTCCTTTGATCTCGGGGGATGTTTCTTTGAGGAGCATTTTTCTTTCTTTCTTTAATTTTTGTATTCTTTTGATATTTTTCTTAACAAAGTGTATTTTATGTATTTTCGGTCTTCACAATTAGTGATAATTTTCTCTCCTTCAGTTATTCCTGTTGCCCTCAGATCTGCCCCTAGGCAGTGATGTCAGTCACCGGTCCCCCAGTGAACGTTGTATCACGTCGGGAGCACGTGCAATGTGGATGCTAGGGGTGTTCTTTTAATGTTTAAGGTATTTAAACTTGTGGCATTTTCCTTGCTTTTGTTACCCTGATGAAGGTCCCTTGAAGGACCGAAAACATTTGGTTGTGTGAAGCATTTTTTACACATTAAAGATTCATTACTTATTCCACTGTGTGCCATCTCGTCCCGGTAAGCCCAGGCTGATTATGTTTATATACACATATTGATATAGATATTTTGTGACACAGTTCTTATTTGGACAAGACCATTTCAACGACTGATGGGTTAGTACTTAGTAAAACATTTATACTTATCTTTATATCACTTTAAAAGGACCATATTTATACAAACTAGAGTTATGGAGTAAAACAACTGCACTACAGGGGACTAAATTCCCATGCACTTTAATAGAGTTTTTGAACTACTTGAATGCCAGCGAGGTCTCCAATACATTGTCTCACAATGCATTGGAGACCTCTTTATAATCCAGGGGGTTAAATGCCCAATTTAATTTAACAGGATTATTTATTTGTCCCCTATGATGCAGTTAGTTTACTCCAGAATAATTCCAGTTTGTTTTTATAAATATGGGCCTATGAGACAATTTTACAGACACTTATTTTATTACTCCAGTTTTATACATCTTTCCCATTGAGTCACGTATATCACATGTATTTGACAAGTTGTTCTTTTTTACAGCTCAGCTCTATACATACCTGCCTAGTCAGTGGCTCATTCTCATGGGTATTTCCTGACACATAACGCAAGATTTTACAGATTTTAATGATATTGCATGTGACGATTAGCTGAACAAGCACCTTAAGAGTTTGGTTACCAAAATATAACCTCAGGATAATCTATTCTGGATGGTAATAAGACGCAGTAAAAAACATTTAACACCTACAGACACCACTGGGAGAATTCACAACAGATATGCTGAGAGGCTTACTGCCACTTATCCAGTTCAATTTTTCAGTCACCGTTTCCAATTCTGAGCACATTCTTCATTGTAAAATCCTCCAGTTATTTTCTTATTTTGGAGAAATATTGAAGTGGAACATTTTTTTGCAGGAGCTCATAAAATGGACAGCATTGTAATTTTATAAGAACTGCTTCATAACTCTTTCTAATGGATGCTGTATTGTGCTCTTAGGTACAAACTGTTCTCAAAGGTCTAAATTTATTAAAGGGGAATTAATGCAAATATATATATATATATATATATATATATATATATATATATATATATATATGGGACAGTTATTTCCTACTCCAAGTACAAGTTAACATACCCCTGATTTTGTATATGTACAATGGATATGCAGTTCCTTAGAATATAGTGAGTATAATAAAGAAATGGTTGAGAGTTTCAAATATATACTTAAACAGGTATATATTTATTATGCATATACCATAAATTATACAGAAATATAAAACGTATGATTAGTAAATATCATTAGTAAATCCAGTATAAATAGCAGAGTATAAGTAATAATACATGCTTGCAATAAGAAAGCATTACATATCATTAGTCTTGCATAGAGATAATATCTCTCTCTGTTCTGTAAATTATCAATTGTATCATATATATATATATATATATATATATATATACATATATACATAAAAAAATAATATATATATATATATATTTAAAAAAAATATATATATATGTATATATATATATATATATATATATATATATATATACATACAATCTACGAGTTCTATAGTTTGGCTCAAAATGAGCGACCTTTGTCCAAATTCAAACACTCTGATTCAAAATGAGTGATTCTGGTATATAAATTTACACTTGTATTATATTGCCCTATCAGTATAATGTTACTAAAGGTTAGCTCCAAGCAGGCAACAACAAAAATTAAAAAAAATTAATAGACTTGTGCGATTCGGTTCGGCTAGTTTTCGGAATTCGGACGAATAAGGCATATTCGGCATCATTCGGACCTTCCGAAAGCCAAGGTCCACCCACAAAAAAAAAATCAGAATCTGAAACGGACCTAGTCCAAAATTTCGGTGTAAATTTTGGAAATTCGGATGGTGCTTTCCCGCCTGAAACTATTACAATGTTGCTACATACTACTAAAAATAGAGGGCATGGCACTTTCCCGCCTGAAAGTATTACAATGTTGCTACATGGTGCAAAAAATAGATCTGGTAAAACAGGCGCATTACAGTTCATGCAAAGTTCAGATATTAACCACATAAGGACACAAGCAATTCTGGCATTTTTTGCTATGTGTGTGTTCTACCATAATTCCTATCTTTCTCATTTATTGCACAAACACATATTATATACCACTTTTTAAAAGGGAAAGGGCTTTAATTTGATGTGACATATACATATATAAATTCTCATTTATTATTAAAAAAAAATTAAAAATTTAGAAAAAGAAACACTTTTTTTTTACAGTTTTGGCAGTAATAATGTGTTACATAATGGGTGCAGCTTAAGAAAAGTCATTCAAGATAATTTATTTGTCCTGATGGACTCACCTATGAGGCTTGCCTTGGCGCGGCAGGTGAGCTTACATTCAAATGGCCATTGGAGTGAAACTAAAAGCCTCAAATTATTTAAATGTGCATAGGGATGTGGGACAGAGCGCAGGTCAATCTTTGTTTTTTGTACTATGTATTTTGGGCTGATGTATACTATAGCCATTGCTGCTGCCCAGGAGTTGTGGGAGTTTTAGCGCAGGACCTTATTTTGTGTGTTTGTTGTATATTAATCTGTATCGCACAGCCATGTTACATTTCTGTCACTCACCCCATATTTGCCCTATTAAGGGTAAATATGTGGGTAGGGGTTTATAAAATACCCCTTCCTGTCTCATTAGAGATTTAATATGATTATTAATTTACTTTAATGTATTTTTTTATTTGTATTTGTTTAATTTAATTGTTTTATTGAATATTTAATTTGTTTTTAATTTTAATTTGGATTATTATTATTGCTGAATTTTGTTGAACAGGTTCGGTCCAAAATTCAAGGAAAAAAAAAATTTGTCTGAAATTGAATTTTACAGAAATTTTTTTCTGTGCACAAGTCTAAAAATGAATAGGCCTTGTTTACCATGCAGAGGGTTTTCTATAAACAAAAGATAAAGCTCGAGACACTAGAGGCTAGATTTTATTACAGGTGCTAAATGTTAACACCTGTTTTACAAAACATGAAGTCTATGGGGAAAACTGGAGATAAAAGCATGATAAAATTAGCACCTGTAATATAAAGTATAAACACTGTGTCTAACACATTCTGCAAGTAACCTTGTATACACAGAGCAATAATAAAAAAACAGACAGACAAAAAGACAAACCTGCGCTCATCTATATAAACTTAAATATGTGCTTTTATAGTGAGTGAGTCCTGTACATCTGTGGTACTGGCACAGTGCGCTCATCATGGATGGTGAATAGCAATGTCCACATCCTTTTTGTACATAAACTTAATTGCAAACAGCTCCTCTTGATGCCCCCCATTTCAGCTGAGTATTTAAACGTTGTTCAGGGAACCCTTTCATTTTTTCTTACTGTGCCACAGGCCTCTGTGTATAAGCAAAAAGGTAACTTAAATAACAGTGAGCTGGTACAAAAATTGTCCTCATATAAATTGTCCCCAGTGAGGTCCCCAAACTATCTTTGCTCTGGTTCCCAGAAAGTATGGGCAGCCAGGAAGATCAAGGTGGTAGCAATTGCCTTCACATACCTGGAAAGCCTGACTATAAACTGTGGCACTCTCACAAAGCTTAAATAAGTTGACTCCAAACCTGGCACACATAGAGGGAATGTACTGCTTGAATCCCAGTCTACCCTTGTACTTCATCAGGGATTCATCAATGCAGATATTTTATGGGGATATATACCTCTGTAAACTTATTCTGTAAATAAGTTATTAGGGGTGAATTTTAAACAGCCTGTCATACTAAGAATCTTCTTTAGTCCGAAAACAACCATAAGTGGGAACTTTCAAAATGTGATGACCCAAGATCTTGAAAATATTAACCCTTAACCCGTTAAAAGACTTTATTACATATAAAGTACAATCAGTAAATATGTTCCCTACCCATACAGGCCCAGAAGAAGAAGACAGTACTCTTAGCACACAACTTGCACCAGTTAGGTAGGAACAGTATAACAATATTGAACAGAACTGGTAGCAGGTACCCTAGAGAGCTAGGGTGAGGTGGAGGCAGCGACCTGCTAGTAGCGACACGGAGGCCCTAGAATGCTAGGGTAGAGTGGAGACCCACGACTCACAGCGGCTGGCAGCATGGACCCTAGAACGCTAGGGGTAAACTGAGGCCCAAGACCAACGGAAACTGGCAAAACGGACCCTAGAACACTAGGGTTGACAGAGGCACATGGACCATGAATAATGTTAGCGTGGACCCTTGAACGCTAGGAGGTCCAAGACTCACAGACTGGCAGCAAGGCCCTAGAATGCTAGGGTTAACAGGAAGCACTAGACTACAGGTAGCGGCAGCAAGGACCCTAGAAGGCTAGGGTAACATGAGGCCCAACACACAGCTACTGGCAGCAAAGACCCTAGAACACTAGGGGTGTAACGGAGGCAACAAACTACGGAAGGCAATGGGTGTCCACAGTACATAGAGTACAGGAGCGGGCCCACCACAATTAAGCTGGCTCTTGAGCCCTAAGTCTACAGCGGAATAGTAGGCAGGACGAGACAGTGAACCAAGCCTAGAACTCTAGGTTATAGCGAGGTTCAACTATGGTATGTACGCCCAGAGGAATGCCTGTAACTCCCAACCGGGATTGAGACCATCTAGTGACAGTGGTAATACGGACATGTAAGCAAGGTAATGAATAACTCAGTCTGACTGTTGACAGCACAGAAACCAGTACTCCGTATATGCACACCGCCAGAGGCGGTTGATACCAGTAAGCACGGCTAGAGCAGCGAGTGCTCAGCTAAAGGTCGGCAACGTAAGCGGGTTCTCAGCCAATCCATTCAGGAACATAAGCGGGTTCTCAGCCAGTCCAGTCAGCAACATAGTGGGTTCTCAGCCACTCCGGTCAGCAACGGAAGCGGGTTCTCAGCCAGTATAGTCAGCAATGTAGCGGGTTCTCAGCCAGTCCAGCTGGCAATATAGTGGGTTCTCATCCAGGCAGGTCAGCAACGGAGCAGGTTCTCAACCAGTCAGGTCAGCAAAAGATGCAGCAGAAGTACAGGATACGCAGGAACGTCATCAGGCAGGGCAGGTCATACACAAACAGAGCAACAGCAGTATCTAGTGCTAGGTTCAGGTACACCACGAAAGGGCGCCCGAATACTGACATGGCAGGGTATAAAAGGGCTGGCCCTGGGAGGAGTCAGGTCCAAGGACCAATAAGAATGCAACATAGAAAACAAGGAAGTAGGAATGTCGCTGAGCCACAGCGAGGATCATGGGCACCGTGATAATTGCCCCTTGTTGTGAGCTATCTGGTCAAGAGACCAGATTCCACATCTGAGAGGAGGCGGCTTACACTAGGTAAAAGGGGCAGGAGGGGATATTTTATCATTCAGTTACTCTTGAACTACAACTCTGACAGTATTGAAATAACACTCTATATGGCTCAAATACTATGAATATTAATTGGAGCTGCTTTTATTGTGAAACATTACTATCCCTTTAAAGTGTTGAAGTTACCCATGATATAAATTCTTGGAAATAGGCCCCTGCTTTCTTTATTCCAGAGATTCTCCAGTCGATTATCAATGAACCATTAACATGCATTATCTTGGAGATATCAATGCTTGTATACATGTACACAAGACACTCAGGACTTTCCCCTGAATAAATGGCAACAGTTTGACAATAATTAAGCAGTTTGTGTGTGCAGATCATATAATAGAAGCAAAAAATGATGTGAGAGGCTCTGAGCATGATCAAAAGCACAAAGGCCTGCTCTCAAGATCATCACATTTTAGCTCTCTAGTGCCATTACAGAGGAGAAATCTCCACATACATATGCTCTCAGTGCCTAGGGAAGCCAGCTGCACCTCACTGACGAGGCCCAAATAAGGCCGAAACATACGTCTGGGGTTAGCTGTTTTTTCCGTGCAGAGGGGACTTGCCCATCATTTTGGTACTAGACTGTCCTTATGGGCGGGATTAGTCTAATATGTATGGGGAGATTTAACAACGCCTTTCAGCCATTTTGAGGGACTGAAAATGGATTCTTTTGATTGACAAAGAGGTTGAACTTTACAATAAGTTATTGTCGTAAGACATGGACATCACCTAATGCATTGCCATCCCCATAGGCAGCTAGTGTTGAATATCTCATATCTATGTGGGTGTCACAGCTGAGAAATTTCAGTTCCAGGGTTCCTTTCCAGAGCACAATCAGGCAGATAGGCAGAGATCAGTCTTCTGATTCACAAACTGGACATCTCTGTGAACACAACTTAGCCGTGGATAGCACAGTGGTCATGTTCCCTTCTGCCAAAGAGATACTATCAGATAATAGTTTGCCTTTAAAATGTAACAGTTACTTTGAGAAAAAACGGGGGATTTTGAAAGAACTGCCACTGCTTCTCTGACACCAAACCCCTCTATCAATCCCTACATTGGCTCCCATTAGCATACAGAATTAAATTCAAAATTCTGGTGCTACGTTATAGAGCCCTCACTAACACCGCACCACACTATATTTCATCTCTCATTTCCAAATACTCTCCCTCTCACCATCTTCGCTCTTCATACAACCTTCTGCTCTCCACAGCTATTATCACATCCTCCCACTCCCTCCTACAGGACTTCTCCCGTGCTGCACCTCAGCTCGAGAATTCCCTCCCCCGGCCAATCAAACTCTCCCCCAGCCTTAAGATCTTCAGACACACCCTGAAAACTCAACTCTTCAGGGAAGCCTATCAACTGTCTCCATAATCATTATCACTATGAATCACCCCTTGCCTGGACCACTGCACTCAACAGCACTTCTCACTCCCACCCACTGACTGGCAGTTCATGTGGCAGGAGTCACTTACACCCAATAGCACTTACTCCTTCTGTGTCAAACCTACCTTCCTCTAGACTGTAAGCTGTCACGAGCAGGGTCCTCTGATCCTTCTGTTCTCCACATTTGATTGTACTATTTTATACCTCTGTATGTCTATTCCCTACTGTAAAGCGCTGCGGAATTTGTTGGTGCTATATAAATAAAGATTAATAATAATATTAGTTTGCCATTTTTAATGAAATTAAAACAAGAGTTTATGAGATATTTAGCCACATTTATGTGTTAGTTTTGTACATTAGACAGTACTAGCTGAAAGAAATATTCTAAACTGCTCTCCCTCCTACCAACTAATCTCTTTTGTCCAGTACTAGTTCATATGCATAAACTGATAAATTCATCTAAACATCTCATAAACTATTGATTTAAATGGAAAATGGCTCATATATATGGTTGATTTTGGAAACTCCTTCAAACTCCTAATAAAACAATTTGTTACAAAGTGATAGTTCTGCGTTAAGGATATTGAATCACTGTTAAGTAGGGAACGGGAAAAACATGGGAAAAAAGAGGCAAATAAGACAAATGGCACTTTCAACTTTCTCCAAGAATTTCAACAAAAAAGTATTTTTTTTTCTGCTTTTTTCCACTGCGCACATTCTGATCCACAGCCTTGTCCATTTGAACTATAGCCATATAATAAGGTAGAACCCCCCCCATACACCAGTCTTGTCGCATTGCATGGGTAAGTACCCCCAGTCTAGCCTGCTGGCACCGACAGAACCACACATTCTGACCCTCACAGCTTTGTCCCACTGCTCTAGTAGTCATAGATATGGACAATGACTCGCTGAAAACAATGGGAATTGCAGTCTGACAGCAGCAGGAGGGCCTGACATTGTCCACCACTGCCAATGAAAAAATACTGACAATGCATTGGTGGTCATGTGACTACACTTATTATGTCTGACCTACAGCAGAGAATTCTTGGGCATAGGGGGAAACCAGCAGAGTTCTAATGGGACATTAGCAAAAAGGAGGACATTTTATGGGTTTCTCTGCGCAGCGATTTTCATGAGAAATGCAATGCTTTGTGTACCCCTGTGGCACTCAAAGGGTTAAAGAGGCATGCACTTATCACCATTGAGTGCCAGAGGGCTGTGCAATGCAATACACACAATAGCAGTACTCGATGGGTTAAATCCTGGCTCGGAACTTGCATCCTGGTATAATATTATAGTAACAAAAATTACAGGCACTATAAAAATAATGAGTAGTAAGAAGAAATGGAGCAACTAGGGTGCACCAACTTTACCATAGAGGAAAAATCCCTACTCAGTACCCACAGATTTAAATAGGACTTTAGTAATACTTAATATGTAAAAAAATATATGCATTGTAGGGTTTGTCACCCTGGGTAAAACAAGGGAACGCACCCACTGCTGAAAGGGGTTTCATACAACAGTTGTTACACCTCAAACTTGATTTTTTTTAGATGCAGCATCACAGTGGCCGGAAATGTTACAGTGGTGCTGTTGCTACACCATCCAATGGAAATTTATGGTCAACTGACCAGAGATGTGCATAGGATGGTGTAGCAACAGCACCACTGTAACATTTCAGGTCACTGAGATACTGCACCTAAAAAAACAACTTTGAAGTGTAATAACTTTTGAATAAAACACCTTTCAGCAGTGGCGGTACCTTTGTTTTACTCAGGGGGATAAACCCTACAACATATATATTTTTTATGTTTTAAGTATTACTATACATTTAAGGACTTAAAAGGTCCAAAAGGTTAACCCCCTTAACATTCGAGGACGTACGTCTACATACCGAGAGGATGTCCCTTAAGGACAGAGGACGTACATGTACGTCCTCAGATTCTGGGTCCCTGCACGGCTGCACGCCGTTCAGGGACTCCGGAATCTTTTGAAAAAAGAAAAGCACCACGGGTGTTAAGTGCCAGCCACATGTGCGCACGGCTGGTCACTAATGGGGTTAAATAATTATTTCTTTTATGTGGTTCAAATGGTTTGCACCATTATTGATCCAGTTCTTGGTACATTAGCCTCAGTGTGTACTGATTTTATTACAGAGGAATGCCAGCCCAACCAGTGAGGGACTAGCAACACTTTCACACTGTAGGAATCCAGCTGTCACTTCCTCTTGCTTTCACTGACGTCTAGGAACCAGGTAAACGTAATGCAGATAAAACAGTTCTGTTAACAAATACAGGGAAATTGAAAATCATCTCAGATCCATGAGAAAATATTCAGTAAGACAAATTCAAAATGAGGAAACAAGAGCAAAACTACATGATATTATCAGGAGGAATAATGTTATCCTCCACGTCTTTAATAAAATACTGACTTTCCTTCACAGAGTTAGGAAAACACCTGAATTTTATTACAAGATCAGAAGCTTCATATTTTGCTACTTTGGAGCTGAGCAATAACTTTAACAGAAATATGAACAAGTTTAAAATAAAAGGTTTTTAAAGCAAATTTCCTGAACCAAAATGTCGTCTTGAGTTTGTCTTCTAGACAACCCCCTGATAAGAAAGTCTTAAAGATAAAAAGATAAAGGCTCTTGTAAAAGAACGATCCCTAAAAACTGAAGTATGAATGCCAGCGGTTTGCATGACCCAATAGATTGAATGTTTTTCACAAAAGAGATCAATGGCACCACGCCAGTGAAATACAAATATTCAACTCGAGCTCAAATGCACGAGAAACATTCACCACACTAACCTCCAGCAGTGGTGCAGGTAAGGAGTCCCAGTCCTTTATTACAATGTTGCAAGAAGAAAAAGAAACACCGCACTCGTCACCATGAAGTTAAAACCAACTTTTATTGAGGTAGATCAAAACAGACACCACATGGAGATAGACATCTCATGCGTTTCACACATATGTCACTCCGAATCCTTTTGGTCAGGATTCAGAGCAGCAAGATTAAATTATGTAAAACTGCTTCACTGTGAAAGAGCTCTTTTGTGCCCATGTTTACCCTTCCATTGTCTTTTTGTATCACTGTATACCATTCTATTGTGTCCAGCATGAGTTGATGTGGTTAACTGTGTATATAAAGAGCTGATTTTGACAATAGAGTTCAGTAGTCATTTTGGACTAAGAGAGGGGTCCTGTCTTCATTCCTGGATGGTTTAAAGAATCCCTTTTGTCTCCCATACAGGATACCAGCGTTCCAGTTGACAACTTTCCATTGATTCAGCATTTCCAGTTTACTTTACCAGCTTTCCATTGTTCCAGCATTCTAGCTTCCTGCATACCAGCTGTCACAGGTACCATAGTGTCAGATGTTGCTTGAGAGCGACGCTAGGGAGCATGGTTTGGGATCAGAGACTGTCACCCCATCCCTTGCTGCGGCTGAAGCTGGGTTAAAGGTGCCAGCCAAGAAGCCAGATGCCTGATCCCAATTGAGCCAGGACCCTGGCCAGGATAGGAGTAGGACCGTGATGCTTCAGAACCTACAGGTGAGAAGGGTCCCAAATGCAGAGAATGGAATGAAGCCCACAACGATAAAGGGAAGCAGGCAGCAACAGCAGCAAAGCAACCACTATTCCCACCAGTAGTTGGGTAATAGTGCACGGACCAAGAATGTTCAGAGATGCATGGCAAGGCTAGGAAGGACAGATACCCTCCAAGGAGGCAGGGTACAAACCACACCTACCTAGATGACCCAGGGGATATCGGACTAATCTATTCCGTGGGAAAAGACCACTCCAATAGAAGTCCAACTCCCTGCAAACCCAACAGCTTGACTGCAACAACTACAATCCGGTGTGGACCACCACAAATGACCAGAAGGGAAAAGTGCACCCTAGGAATACTCTTGACAGGGCAGGACTGTCAACCAAATCTAACCCACACTGCTTGGCTACCAAAGCAACAGTGCCAGTGCCCACTTGTAGCCGCACCCAAGAGGGAGAAGCCCAGCATGACAGCCCCGGACAGCACGGTGTCCTAGGGTTCCCGTTACACCAGGCACCAAAGAGAACAAAGTGACCATGAAGATCTGAAACTAACATGTGAGCCATGATGCTGAAAGCCAAAACTCAGGGACCCCTGAAATCAGGTATGTCATCAAAAGTAATTTGTCCTACAGCAAAAAGTTCTTGCGGTTGCCCAGCAAGTCTGACAGAAGAAGAGGAAATGATAGGAAATAATAACGGAAATCTCTTGACAACTCCAGGTGGTGGTGAAACCATGTTTGAGCTGGCTAGTAAGGACTGACAAGAAGAATTGTAGCCAATCATTTATTGACCTACTAGAATACCCTGATAATCACAGGAAAAGGAGAAAACAAAATTCCTGCTTCCTGATCAAAAGTAGAGAAAAGTACACATCGCTAAATTTTCCTGATCTGGCCTTCAGTTGATAACTTGGGTAACTGTTCAGTCCTGAAGGAAAACGTTCCCTTTCCATCAGACCCCAAATCTGATAGATCTGCATGACAGTCCCCTTGTGCAAAATTCAATATTTGTGGTCCATGAGGTGGCTGTAATAGCACTTGGCCACTGCATCGGAGAAACCTTGTAAATGATTTGCTTACACAGTGATATTTCTTTTTAAGCAGTAATGCCAAAAAAAAACTTATCATGATCGTTCAGGTTTTTTTAAATCTTATTCCCAATATGTTGTCCACCTTTATGAGGAGCCAACCATTTACTTTGTCTTTTGCTAGACTGTTGAGAGTGAAAGACCCTGCCAATAATTCTAAGCAGTTGATGGATGTTTTTGATTAAGAATAGCTGCTGCGTAGCTTTGGGAGACTGGCATCAGACTCTACCCTAAGGTTGCAGCACATCTGGAAAATCACCTTGTCATTCTACAATTTCATGTGCTTCAGCCAAAAGACTAATTATTCCCTGACATCAACTGAGAGGAAAAAAATCCAAATATTGCAATCCTTTGTAAAGATGAAGGGCTCTGGGCATCTGAAGAGCTCTGTAATGTAATGGTCCCAGATAAATCACTTAAATGGAAGCCAATAACAGGTCTACCATTTAGACTGTCACTCTCAATGATATGAAACCTTTGTGTAAGAGACTTAGAATCTCTTTGCTAATAATGTTCAGAGTCTTAGAGGAGAAACTGAGAAATGATAAGCAAGAATATTTGACAAATACTAAGTATTCTATGGACCTGGTAAGACTTAGGATTGACTTTTCCAAATTCATGAAAAAAACAAGGTCTAACAACAACTGGATACTTCAATCAATATTCTTCCTTATGATCAAATAATCTGAACACCCCTTCTCCTCAAAAAGGAAACTATGGTGTTTATTAACTTGGTAATGCACCATGGATAGCAGAATAGACCAAAAGGGAGGAAAGTGAACTGCTATTTTCATTCCCCACAAAGGACTTGTAAGAAGGGTTGATGAGTCATGGACATAGTACATACAAGATCCTCACAAGCATCTTTGATCAATCTTCAGCAGTCGGCCAGAAGGAGTATAGCCCTAAGGCAGTGAATGTCCTTTATTTTAAAATACCTGCACATGTCACAAAAGTTAAATTCTCAGAAACTAATGGCAGGATGATGCCCTGACTCCTTCTGTACTAGGAAATGAGTATATAGAAAAACCTAGTCAGTAAAGAGGGACATTAACAAAGATACCTTTATTTAAGAGGCTACAGAGTTCTTTGTCCACCAAAAATGTTCTGCACCTGAGAAATGGAAAGAATGGAAGAGAAATTGATTGGACCAGCTCTGAATATAACACAGATAACATCTTATGGTTAACAGGACCCACTGATTGAAAGTTATGTGGTATGGCATTTGACAGGGTCAGCTGGACATATATGGAAGAGATATTAAAACATATTGGCTTGGAAACAAATATGTTGAGGGCTATTATGAGTTTATACTCGAACCCTTCTGCAAAAATATTAGTAAATGGAACCCTGTCGGACACCTTCACTATTTCACCTGGTTCGGACGTTCGAACTTAATAAAGATTACTATTTTACCGAAAATCATTTACATGATCAATGCACTGCCGATAGCTTTCCCTATTCACCCTCTTCAGACTTTACAAAATAGAATATCTTTTTCATTTGGCAGAATAAGAAACCAAGATTAAGGAATGATAGTCTGTATTTACCACATTCCAGAGGTGGATATGGACTTCCTAATATATTGTTTTACTACAGAGCAGTGGCGGTAGCACTGCAAGTTTGCTATTGTACAGGCATACTTTTGGATTATGTTTGTGCACGTTTTGACTCCTTTCTAAGAACTCAGTAAATGTAGGATCACAGAACATGGCGTAAGAACTGTGTAATGTAATTGCTTGTAGCAGTGGAGGTGGTGGTGGTGGCATTGGCATGTGTGGGCACTTTATGAACCTTGTTGTCATCTCCTCCCACAAACTCACAGTGATACTCCTTTGTTTTTTGCATTGAAGGATAGCAGCAGGAGCCATACGTGCTGCTGCATATGAAGGAAATCTTGGCACACTCTATGACACATCAAGAATACTTTGTTTATGTGCCCCAGAGCCCTGTGAAAGTTTAGGAGTGCTTCTGCTACTGCTAGATGTTACTGATCTGGCATGATGTTGCTGTTTTTTCTCCCAATCAGACCTGTGGTTGTGCTTCAGGTGGAATCTTAATAAGGAATTGCCTAGGTATGAAGAAACTTCCCCTATGTTCACATGCCTTTTTCACAGACAACAGATAGCAACATGTTCAGGTTTTGGATTGTAAGTGCATTATTTGTAGACTTCATGGATTGAGGGGTTCCTGAGGGGCTGCTACTACTACTACTATTACTACTACTAATAGGGCTAATAGGTGTCAAAAGGTGCTGCACTTCCAACAGCAACAGAAGCACTCATCATAGGTAGGGTTGTGGATTTTGATGACATGTGTTGCTGATTATTAGTCAACAATCATGTGTATGGCTGGGTGGAGGCTGGACTTTTTAAGGTATCTTTACTTGTCCAGAGTTAGAATTTCAAAACATTTCTTAAACATTTTCAGATGCAGAAGACTGAGCCTTTTCCTTTCAGCTAATTTTCTGGAAATATCATTATTCTCATCTTCATTTGTATCTGAAGAAGAGGAGGATGCTGGAGGGATATATTCTAGATCAACATCATCATCAATAATTTGGTCATGATCTGTATCACCCACCACTCCTTCTTCTCTACTTTATCTATGTTTCTTTTTGAAGTCTTAGTTTCTTTTCTCATTAGAGGTATTTTCAGAACATTCACTACTACTTCCAGAACAGGTGTTGTACTTGTTTGGCTCACTGTAAGATATAGAAGGTGGTTGAATTGCTACATTTCCCTCCACTATATCATCAACACTAGAATGTGACTCATTGTCATCCTCAGTGTTTTGAAATGGTTTATTAATAATGGTGGTAGTAGTGGAGGAACTTTTTATGACGCTTTCAGAAACAGCCTCCTCAGGAGAGAATGATCATCACTGTTTTTGCATACTCTGCAGCAATCATGACTGCATCAGTTTTTGGACTACCACATTAATTACACCTCATTGCACTGCTCCTACTCATTTTCCCCATCCCCTTCCCCTTGTGCATTTCTTGGACATTACTCAATTACTGTTTGTGTTTTTACTGTAAAGCACACAATACAGTTGATTGAGTGTGATGTCTTGTTGCCCTTAAAAAAACACACAACCAACTCAGCAGAGAAGGAAAGGTTAGAAAGTCTGTGCAGCTGCAAGACGTATAATGTAAGTTCAAAGCGAGGTACAAATCAGCAGGTGGAAGCAGAGTAAAAAAACTGGGTCTGGGTAAGCTGCAAAGGTTCTTGAGCAGGGTAACAAGTTCAAAGGTCAGAGGAAGGCAGCAAGCAATTTATATCATGGTACAAGCAAAAGTCAGGGGCTGAAGAATGCAATCCAAAACCCGGGAGCAAAGTCAGGGTTCAGAATTACAGGTGTAACACATTGTAAGTTTAATGAATATTACTAAAAACAAAACCACTTGGTATATGACCATTTCACAATCCTTTTTGTCAACTATAACCAGTTTATTTCCAGAGCAGAGGCTTCCTTTTGTTCTACACTTCATCACTCACCACCTGCTATGTTGATCCTATGTCATCCCACCTTCTTATCCTTAATCATCTACCTTAGTTCCCATGCTAACTTATGTCTTCAACTCCTCCCTATCCACTGGCATCTTTGTTTCCTATTCAAACATTCAATAGTATCTCTAATCCTCAAGAAAAGATCATTGGACCACATCACCGATCCACCTACCTCCCCTTAACACTTGTGCCCTTTGCATCCTTGGGCACCTAGTCTACTCTTGTCTGGTCACCTTTCTCAACACCTTTAACACTACTCTGGTCTGACTTCAGTCTAGTTTTTGTCCCACCTTCTCTACAGAGACTGCTGCTACAAAAGTAACAAATCATCTCCAAATTGTTAAAAACGATGGGCATTTTTAGCTTCTTATCCTCCTTGACCTATCAGCTGTATTCCACACAGTCAACCATACTCTTCTCTCCCAGGTTCTCCAATCTACTGCCATCTGTGGTGTGGCACATTCCTAGTTCTTATCCTGTCTCTCTCAATGATCTTTCTCTGTGTCATAAGCCAACCTCCTCAGTTGGGTACCACAAGGCTCTGTTCTGGGCCTCCTTCTCTTCTCTCTGTATACCCTTTCTCTGAGGCAACTGATAAGTTCCTTTGGCTTTAATTACTTCTCTATGCAGACGATACACAATTCAATGTCTCCATGCCCTGATTTTCACCTGAAATACAGGAGCAGAATGCCTTACTGCTGTCTCTTCCTGGATGGCTCATCACTGCTTGAACTCAATACATTTAAGACTGAGCTACTTATATTTTCTCCTAAATCCTGCACAATACCTCAGTTTTCAGTGGTTTTTACTGAGTGGACATGCACATTTCCTAGGGGTATCTTTGGACTCTTCTCTTTCTTTCATTACCACATTAATGAAGTAGCAAAAACCTTTTGCTTCTTTCTTGGAAATATGGCAAAAATCTGTCCATTTCTCTCTACATCTAAAACTCTCATGCACGCTCCTATCCTTGCAACTCCTTATTTATTGATATGCCTGCTATCCATATCTTTGCTATTCAATTGATTCTTAACTCCAGGATTCTCTTCCTCTACCTCCAGAACAGTAATTACCCTTAAACTACTCAAATAATTGTCTTAGCTTCCCATAAAGCAATGTATAACATTTAAAATCCTCCTCACTATATTCATCACTCTTCCACACTCAGACCCATCCTATATTTCATCATTGATATCCCTCCATATACCTGCATGTCCCCTACTCTCCACAGAAATGTTGGATGGCTCTCTGTTCCTCTAGCCTCTATTGTTGTATCATGACTAAGGGCTTTTTCCCTTGCTGCTCCCTACCCCTGGAACTACCTGCCACCCAGCATTTCGCCAAGCTTCAACCCTGAACAACTTCAAATCCAAGCTTAATGAACACCTGTTAAATGTAGCACCACTGTAGTATGTAAACCTTTTCTCATATGCACTCTGAGAAATATAATAAATTGCACTTCCTCCACTACCTCATTGTATCTGAATGTCACCCATCCTATATTTAAGTGGTAAGCTCTATGGGTCAAGGACCTCCAGTCCTATCCTAATGTATGTGTACCTACTCTACCCCTTATGATAACCATCTTCTTAACTACTTTACTATTGAACTTATTGCATCCTCTCTAGACTAAATGTAAACAGCAAATCCCTATGTATACTTTTTTGTATATATTATATATATATATATATATATATATATATATAGAATATTTAGAATGAGAAAATCTCATTCAATTACAAGCGCACTCCTAGGTCTTTAAAATAAAGGAAACTTTTATTTAACATAAGATTGACATTTCGACCCCCTCAGGGGCCTTTATCAAGACAACAACAACTCAAACGCACTAACCTTAAATACAGTGGTCCCCTCGTGCTCAAACACCACGAGGTCAGTGCGGCAGTGACATCACAGGCGCTGTAACGCACTAACGTGGACCGCATCCGTTGTTAACACTTGCGGAACCACAATGCACATCCAAGCTATCCACTGCTGTAACTGCCAGCACCAGAGCATCGGTGTTCAGCCTAAGGGGAATACTGAAACACAGCCTAACAATGGAGACAAACACAAAGTTACAAAAAATTTATCAATTCGATCGGATAAACTAAAAAGAAACAATGTCTCTGTATCCAAATCAGGCACATAATCCAAACATAATTCTCCATCCAATAGCATCTGATATTAAGATTCACAAAGTATATATCCACATAATGTTAAATTCCCGATGTATGACCGGCAGGACTTACCTCGGTGTCTTCATGCAATCGTACATCCTTATATGCGATCTTAGAACTTTATGCGAGGATCATATGTACAGGTCCTCCCAGTTGTAGTTTATACGTACATTCTCCTCTCGCCGAGGTTAGTCTTATAGCATGAAAACCAACTTGATCCAGAAAGTCATCGGGAGTGGTTCAAGCTTAAATTTTCTTACAACGCCTTGGCTCTACGTGTGCTGTATTCTTACAGACACTCCGGAGTCCGATTTACAGGCTGTTAATGTTGTCTTCATCCATACTGGCAGATTAAAACGATTCAAACATGGGCCACAAATCCAATTGGAATAACCCCTGGCTCTACATGTGCTATATCTTATAGACAGCATGGAGCCCATAATAGGGTTAATAATAGTGTGCCCCATTTCTTTAATAATGGACTTTATCAGAGCTTATCCATTCAATGAGTCCCTCAAATGAATCAATCTGCAAGGAAATATAGACTTGTCAAAATAAATCCACTCCTATTAAGTCCCGATATCAATTCCGGGTGACATATCTTATTCTCCAGAGACACCGAGTGAAAGCCACTGCCAGCAGCATCAGATAACAAATATGTCTGTCTTTTTGCAGACCAATTTTCTAGCTATTAGAAGAATTAGTAGGATTAAAGTGCCCGATGTTGGACAAGCCGCGGGACACACCGCCCTGTCACAGCTATTAAAGCCGGGACGAGCCGTGTCAGCCCGCAACCGGACCATCATACAGGTTAAATTCCACTTTCCAGTGTTAACGAAAGGAGGCTCAATGTATACACCATTCCCTGCAAATAATTAACAGGGCACGTTGGCACACACAACCTGCACATTGAAATCAACTTAAAAATCAGCAGGAGAACATAATGAAGTAATGGACAGAGTATATAAATGTATTCATATTACTTCAATTCCAGTATCGTCAGCTGAACTTTTCTTATGGTTTGTACATACCTCAATACTAGGACTTACATGTAGGGTTATCTCCTTCACATATAATTACAATGGTTCTTAACCCTTTATATATACATCCTAGGAGGTATTAACACCATATATCGGTCAAGCTTTCATATCTGGAATGAAAACAAAAAAACCTTTTCCAATAATCAATAGTTAATTCACACAAAAAGGACTTTATAAATAGCTATCATTACTTTCTCGAAATTCCAGATCAAACTACACAATTTGACCCCATTAGTGAATACATTACTTCCAGACAACTCAGTATATTCAAAGAAAACAATGTAGTGTTAGTTTGTCATTCAATCCTCTTGGGGATACAGTGTCTAAATACTGTATCCATTTTGCTCCCTTCTGCAGCAATAACTTCCCTCTATCCCCTCCCCTCACTAACGGAGGGACTTGATCGATAGCCGTATATCTCAGGGAGGGCAAAGGATGACTGAACTTAGCAAAATGTGGTGCAACCGGTTGATCTTTAATTTTTGAGGAAGATTTCACAGTAGGATTACGTGCTGCTTCCAAGGCTGCTTTTATTGCAGTTCGATGGTTGCTCATCCTTTCTTTGAAAGAATTTGTGGTTTTGCCCACGTAAAGAAGACCACAGGGGCAACGTATGATGTAAATAACAAACTGGCTGCTACAACTTTGGATCTTAAAGCCTTTGTGTGGATGTCTAAAGTAAGTCCCAACAAGCATGTAATTGCAGGTCACACAAGATAAACATTTGTAGCAGCCCTTTTTCAATGTAGTCTTATCCTTGCTGTAACATTTTACTGGGTCCGTTTTAACCAATAAATGCTTCAAGTTCTTTCCTCTTTTATAGCACATCATGGGTGGTCCCTTTGATAGATGTTGTAATGCTGGATCACTTGTGACAATCGGCCAATGTTTTTTAATACTGGTTTTTAAGGATGCAGAAGTCATGTTAAACGTTGTAATGTAAGGCATCCTATGTTCCTTATCTGTTTCTCTATTAATAAAACTCTCCATTCTAGTTATTCTGGTAGTTGTACTTATAGAATCTCTAATAAGTTTTTCGTCATACCGTCTCTCTAGGAACTTGTCACCCATTTTATTGAGTTCAGAGGGCAAACAATCGTCATCACTGATTATTCTCCTTAATCTCAACATCTGAGATCTGGGTAGGCTATTTATCAAGTGTGGAGGATGGTGACTGGTGGCTTGGAGTAAATTATTCCTATCTGTAGGTTTATTATATACAGTAGTCTCTATAATACCCTCTCTTAATCTCACCAATACATCCAAAAAAGGGACTTCAGTCTTGCTGTAGAATAAAGTCAAGTGTATATGTTCATGATTGTTATTCAAGTCATTGACTAATTTTTCCAATTCTGTGTCTGTTCCCTTCCATATGATAAACATATCATCAATGTACCGAGTGTAAATCACTGTATGTTTCCTGAAAAGTTCATGTCTCTGAAGGATGTCCATTTCATATTTGTGCATGTAACTGTTTGCATAAGCGGGGGCCATGCATGCTCCCATAGCCGTCCCGGTCTTTTGTAGATAGAATTTATTCTCAAATTTGAAATAATTTTTCGTAAGGCAAACATCAAGCATTTCCATGAAAAAATCCACTGGAGGTCCTTTGTACAATGGATTATTAGTAATTAGATCTCGTACCGCAGCTGTTCCCTCTAAATGTGGGATCACTGTGTACAAAGATCTAACATCCATAGTACCTAATATCATGTCTGTTAAGTCCATCCTCAGGGACAATAGCATTTCCAGGAAGCTCCTAGTGTCCTTTAGATAATATGGAAGTGCTTGTACACAGGGTTGGAGATAAAAATCAATGTATTTACCTAAAGGGTGGAGCAAAGACCCAACCGCTGAAATTATGGGTCTACCTGGAGATTTAGTGAATGACTTGTGTATTTTAGGTAATGTATAAAGGATTGGTTTCCTTGGAAAATCTGTTGTTAAGAACTCACTCGTTTTATCATCTATCCAATGTGCTTCCTTGCCTAATACAATCAGTGAATCTACATCTGATTTGAAACGCAGTGTGGGATCAAAGGATAAACATTGTATCTCCAACCCTGTGTACAAGCACTTCCATATTATCTAAAGGACACTAGGAGCTTCCTGGAAATGCTATTGTCCCTGAGGATGGACTTAACAGACATGATATTAGGTACTATGGATGTTAGATCTTTGTACACAGTGATCCCACATTTAGAGGGAACAGCTGCGGTACGAGATCTAATTACTAATAATCCATTGTACAAAGGACCTCCAGTGGATTTTTTCATGGAAATGCTTGATGTTTGCCTTACGAAAAATTATTTCAAATTTGAGAATAAATTCTATCTACAAAAGACCGGGACGGCTATGGGAGCATGCATGGCCCCCGCTTATGCAAACAGTTACATGCACAAATATGAAATGGACATCCTTCAGAGACATGAACTTTTCAGGAAACATACAGTGATTTACACTCGGTACATTGATGATATGTTTATCATATGGAAGGGAACAGACACAGAATTGGAAAAATTAGTCAATGACTTGAATAACAATCATGAACATATACACTTGACTTTATTCTACAGCAAGACTGAAGTCCCTTTTTTGGATGTATTGGTGAGATTAAGAGAGGGTATTATAGAGACTACTGTATATAATAAACCTACAGATAGGAATAATTTACTCCAAGCCACCAGTCACCATCCTCCACACTTGATAAATAGCCTACCCAGATCTCAGATGTTGAGATTAAGGAGAATAATCAGTGATGACGATTGTTTGCCCTCTGAACTCAATAAAATGGGTGACAAGTTCCTAGAGAGACGGTATGACGAAAAACTTATTAGAGATTCTATAAGTACAACTACCAGAATAACTAGAATGGAGAGTTTTATTAATAGAGAAACAGATAAGGAACATAGGATGCCTTACATTACAACGTTTAACATGACTTCTGCATCCTTAAAAACCAGTATTAAAAAACATTGGCCGATTGTCACAAGTGATCCAGCATTACAACATCTATCAAAGGGACCACCCATGATGTGCTATAAACGAGGAAAGAACTTGAAGCATTTATTGGTTAAAACGGACCCGGTAAAATGTTACAGCAAGGATAAGACTACATTGAAAAAGGGCTGCTACAAATGTTTATCTTGTGTGACCTGCAATAACATGCTTGTTGGGACTTACTTTAGACATCCACACAATGGCTTTAAGATCCAAACACAACATAATCTAAGTTGTAGCAGCCAGTTTGTTATTTACATCATACGTTGCCCCTGTGGTCTTCTTTACGTGGGCAAAACCACAAATTCTTTCAAAGAAAGGATGAGCAACCATCGAACTGCAATAAAAGCAGCCTTGGAAGCAGCACATAATCCTACTGTGAAATCTTCCTCAAAAATTAAAGATCAACCGGTTGCATCACATTTTGCTAAGTTCAGTCATCCTTTGCCCTCCCTGAGATATATGGCTATCGATCAAGTCCCTCCGTTAGTGAGGGGAGGGGATAGAGGGAAGTTATTGCTGCAGAAGGGAGCAAAATGGATACAGTATTTAGACACTGTATCCCCAAGAGGATTGAATGACAAACTAACACTACATTGTTTTCTTTGAATATACTGAGTTGTCTGGAAGTAATGTATTCACTAATGGGGTCAAATTGTGTAGTTTGATCTGGAATTTCGAGAAAGTAATGATAGCTATTTATAAAGTCCTTTTTGTGTGAATTAACTATTGATTATTGGAAAAGGTTTTTTTGTTTTCATTCCAGATATGAAAGCTTGACCGATATATGGTGTTAATACCTCCTAGGATGTATATATAAAGGGTTAAGAACCATTGTAATTATATGTGAAGGAGATAACCCTACATGTAAGTCCTAGTATTGAGGTATGTACAAACCATAAGAAAAGTTCAGCTGACGATACTGGAATTGAAGTAATATGAATACATTTATATACTCTGTCCATTACTTCATTATGTTCTCCTGCTGATTTTTAAGTTGATTTCAATGTGCAGGTTGTGTGTGCCAACGTGCCCTGTTAATTATTTGCGGGGAATGGTGTATACATTGAGCCTCCTTTCGTTAACACTGGAAAGTGGAATTTAACCTGTATGATGGTCCGGTTGCGGGCTGACACGGCTCGTCCCGGCTTTAATAGCTGTGACAGGGCGGTGTGTCCCGCGGCTTGTCCAACATCGGGCACTTTAATCCTACTAATTCTTCTAATAGCTAGAAAATTGGTCTGCAAAAAGACAGACATATTTGTTATCTGATGCTGCTGGCAGTGGCTTTCACTCGGTGTCTCTGGAGAATAAGATATGTCACCCGGAATTGATATCGGGACTTAATAGGAGTGGATTTATTTTGACAAGTCTATATTTCCTTGCAGATTGATTCATTTGAGGGACTCATTGAATGGATAAGCTCTGATAAAGTCCATTATTAAAGAAATGGGGCACACTATTATTAACCCTATTATGGGCTCCATGCTGTCTATAAGATATAGCACATGTAGAGCCAGGGGTTATTCCAATTGGATTTGTGGCCCATGTTTGAATCGTTTTAATCTGCCAGTATGGATGAAGACAACATTAACAGCCTGTAAATCGGACTCCGGAGTGTCTGTAAGAATACAGCACACGTAGAGCCAAGGCGTTGTAAGAAAATTTAAGCTTGAACCACTCCCGATGACTTTCTGGATCAAGTTGGTTTTCATGCTATAAGACTAACCTCGGCGAGAGGAGGATGTACGTATAAACTACAACTGGGAGGACCTGTACATATGATCCTTGCATAAAGTTCTAAGATCGCATATAATGATGTATGATTGCATGAAGACACCGAGGTAAGTCCTGCCGGTCATACATCGGGAATTTAACATTATGTGGATATATACTTTGTGAATCTTAATATCAGATGCTATTGGATGGAGAATTATGTTTGGATTATGTGCCTGATTTGGATACAGAGACATTGTTTCTTTTTAGTTTATCCGATCGAATTGATAAATTTTTTGTAACTTTGTGTTTGTCTCCATTGTTAGGCTGTGTTTCAGTATTCCCCTTAGGCTGAACACCGATGCTCTGGTGCTGGCAGTTACAGCAGTGGATAGCTTGGATGTGCATTGTGGTTCCGCAAGTGTTAACAACGGATGCGGTCCACGTTAGTGCGTTACAGCGCCCGTGATGTCACTACCGCACTGACCTCATGGTGTTTGAGCGCGAGGGGACCACTGTATTTAAGGTTAGTGCGTTTGAGTTGTTGTTGTCTTGATAAAGGCCCCTGAGGGGGTCGAAACGTCGATCTTATGTTAAATAAAAGTTTTCTTTATTTTAAACACCTAGGAGTGCGCTTGTAATTGAATGAGATTTTCTCATTCTAAATATTCTATATGCAAAATTCTTTCAAGCAGCACCAGGCAGAGAATTATTTATAATTAGATTTTGGAGTGCCCACTTTCTGCAGACTTTATATATATATATATATATATATATATATATATATATATATATATATATATATATATATATATATATATATATATATATATATAGTATATATGTTATAAAACAAAAATATACAATCATATATTTTCATATGCAAGAATACTAACACAGTGGTAATCCTAAGGTATTTTATAGTTCCATGATTCTTGCAGGTAGGTGTCTAGGTAGACTTTTCCCTTCAAATAAATATGGAGTGGCCATATACCAAGTTGTTTTGTCTTTAGCAATATATGTATCTAACAGTAACAATGCACAACAAATCGAGTCATGGACACATAAAAAAAGTGTTACATAAATATTACAAGTTCACTAATTTCTAATCAGTTTCAAAACCTGCCATATGTGAGATGAACACAAGAAAACACAGTCCTTTCTCCAACTGGTCCTTAGATTAGAAAATGTAAATCAAAACTAGTAATGGTGCCTTGACAAAGACTTGATAAAGAGGACAAAATGATGGCAACTGTGTGTTGAATAAACTTACCTACGTTCGGTGAGTATCTGACTTTCTTTTGGCATATATATAAGAGAGTATTATAATACTGGAAGCTAATGTAAAATACACACTGCACAATTGCTCTGGTTCCTATTCAGTTTTGTTAAATGAAAATTTAACAAGCAACCTACATTTAAATGGTGATCTAGTCACACTAAAATGTATTTCTTCATGAAGAAAGTTACTACACCTTTAATTTTGGCATTAACCTTACGACAAATTGTTCTTCAATTTTTTCTTTCATTGTTTCAAGTGATAAGTTATTTAACACATTTTCACTTAGAACACATATCGATCTCTAAATTACCTGCCGTAGTTTTTCACTACTTTTTATGCTTCAATTAATGCACCGTGTCTGAGCGAGAGGAAAAACTTAGGCTGACTGTGAAACCCTTGTCAAATGCATCAGGTTTGATAAACCACTGCGGGCTAGTTTCACATGACTTTAATTGAGTCTGCTTGATACATTGTCCCTGTTACAGTGTGCAATCTTTTTTTCACTATCTTGATATCTGAGGATTCTTAAATTTCATTCCCCCATTCCTTTAGACTGTAAATCAATAATGAAGTCGTCAGGATGTGTTTATTAACTCTTTGGAGGTTAGACAACTCTCCAACTCATCAACCCTTTGAGTGTCAGAAGGGTATCCTACTCATTGCCTTGCAATGCATTGGATACCTCTCTGGCAATCAAAGGGTTAAATGCCCTATGCAGAAAGCTGAATATGAACAATTTTAAAGCAAACTAACTGCACCATGGGGGTATAAAGATGGTAATTTATTATTAAACCTTTATAGCATTCAAGGAGTTAAAAACCCCATTTGAATTGGTGTGAATTTAGAATTCTCATTGATATCAGTGTGGAAAGCAATACCCTGGAGATCTCTCTAGAGTAGATAAAATTAGACATACGCCCCATCAAATCAATGGGAATTGTAGGATTTTTTTGTCTTCTATGGCAGGGGTGATCAAACCTGTTTTCAAACCCCCAACAGTGCATGTTTTCAGGCTATCCTCATTTAAACACAGTGAATGTTGTTAATTCAGACAGGTCCTTCAGAATCATTGAATCACTGACTCATTCATCTATGTTCATATAAGAAGATTCTGAAACTCTGCTCTGCTGTGTTGGGAGCTGAGAACAGGATTGCTCTCTCCTGGTCTATGGCAGTGGTTCCTTACCCGCTCCTCTGGGATGTCTAACAGGCCATGTCATTAGGATTTCCTAGGTTGAGTGTAGGTGAGTTAATTAGAGGGTCAGTCATTTAATTAAAAGAGAAGTAAACTTTCGTTAAGAAAAAATGTAGTGTTGAGCGAGCGTGCTCGGCCGATGCTCGGATCGGCTCGAGCATCGCTCTGCTCTGCACATGGCGGTACTCGTACGAGTACCGCCATGTGCTCGCCCGACATGCTCGGGTGAAGAGGATCTGTGCCGGAAGAGGCACAGATCCGAAGACGCTCCGCTGGACCACCAGGGAATGGAGGTACGGGGGCATTGCGGAGATGAAGGGGGCATTGCGGAGATGAAGGGGGACATTATGGAAGAGGGGCATAGACTCTATGCCCCTCTTCCACAATGTCCCCCTTCATCTCCGCTATGCCCGTCTTCCACAATGTGCCCCTTCATCTCCGCTATGCCCCTCTTCCACAATGTCCCCCTTCATCTCCTATGCCATAGAGGAGATGAAGGGGGACATTGTGGAAGAGGGGCATAGCGGAGATGAAGGGGGACATTGTGGAAGAGGGGCATAGAGTCTATGCCCCTCTTCCACAATGTCCCCCTTCATCTCCGCTATGCCCCTCTTCCACAATGTCCCCCTTCATCTCCGCTATGGCATAGGAGATGAAGGGGGACATTGTGGAAGAGGGGCATAGCGGAGATGAAGGGGCACATTGACCAGGCACCCTCCGCTCATCAGAGCAGGGGGTGCCTGGTTTAATGCTCGAGTGCTCCCATTCATTTGAATGGGGCTCGGGTGCTCGGCCGAGCACTCGAGCATCAGGGGGTGCTCGGTCAGAGCACCCGAGCACCCGAGCATCGGGGTGCTCGCTCAACTTTAAAAAAAAGTATATATATTGTAGGACTTTTTCTGTTCAATAAAATAAGGATATGCCCACTGCTGAGATGCATATTTCCAGACTTATTACAGTATAAATCTGTGTTTTTTATCTTAACAGTGCCCTATATTGGTGAAATTCCAATTCTGTTACATTCTATTTGAGAAAAGTCAATGACAAACAGTTCTCTATAGAACGTGATAGAACTTGGTGAGTCACTTCCTGTCAGGACTTTCAGGAAGTAAATGTACAGTAAATTAACTTCCTGATTGTTTGGAAATGGTATAACTTTTGAATAAAACAATTGACAGCAGTAGGAGTACTCTTGTACTCAGAAGGAAACGTTTTATAATATATAGGTTTTCATAAAAAAGTGTACTGTTCCTTTAACTCACCTTTACACAAGCAGGGAAATGCTAAATAAATGGGAAGAGAGGGCTGAGAAACAATGCTGTATGGCTGGAGTGCTCAAACAATCCTCAGTCCTCCTCCCACCCCCAACAGTACAAGTTTTCTGGATCTACTCACATAAACGCAAGTGAATCAATCAGTGGTTCTTTCATTTTGAAGGATCTGCCAGAGCAATGACATTCACTTGTGTTTAAGTGAGGAAAGCCTGAAAAAACTGAGATGGTGGGACAGGTTTCAGCATGCTGACAATAAATATTTACTGGAACCAATACTTTGTAGTGACAAGTGATCCTGAACTTGCTTTCTAAATAACCTATATTTATATTAGCCATTCTTTATTTTAAACTATATTTTAGGAGATATTAGCTGTATTTATTTTCCAATTGATGCAAATTAGGCAGTATTTGCTGGTACAGCCTGGAATGTCAGTTACTAACATTTCAGTCTCCCTCCCAACTGCCACTTAAGACCAGGAAGTACTGGCTACTTTATATAAAGTGACAAATAAGTAAAGCTAAATATCTCATAAACTACAGTACTAAACAAAGAAAGGCTAACACAAATATATGTGATTCTGAAAGTTCTTTTAAAGGGATAGTAATGTTTCACAAAAACAGCAGCCCCAATTAATCTTCATGGTATTTGAGCCATAGAGAGTGCTATTTCAATACTGTTGTGGTTCAAGAGTAATTGAAGGATAAAGTTTCCCCCTCCCAGCCCTTTTACCTAGTGTAAGCCATCTCTTCTCAGATGTGGAATCTGGTTGCTAGACCAGACAGATAACAGCAGGGGACAATCTTCTTCCTATTAGAACAATGAAAGCCCTGCCCCCCTTGACAAGTTTTTCAGGTTTTTCCCTTATCTTAATTGAAGATTGTCCCTCTCTGCAATCTACCTGGGCACCTCCCTGCTGCTCTGTCTGAGCAGTGTTACATCAGTAAAAGGGGCAGGAGGGAGATACTTTATCATTTACTTACTCTTGAACTACCACTCTGACAGAATTGAAATAACACTCTCCAAGGTCCAAATAATATGGTGATTAATTAGAGCTGATTTTATTAAGAATAATTACTATCCCTTTAAACCTAGCCAAGACATTATAAGGTGGTAGTTCTACTTTAACAATGGTGGAGTATATCTGCTGGAATGTACAAAAAGCAATCAAAGGGTGTATAATGAAAACATCATTGTGGTATCATAAGTTGGTGGTAAAAGTAGGACAATATCTTCAGAAGTAAATCCATCCCATTTGAAAATGTGTCTAAAGAATTAAAAATGACAGTAGGAAGATACTGATGAATATTGTCTTTAAAAATTCTGATGTTAGAAATGTATTTGATTTTGTCTTTGAAAAGAAAATTGTCAAAGAAACAGATTTTTTTTATATTTAAAATGACAAATTGCTTCTCGCTTCTGATAACAGGACTTTAACCCTTTGAATGCCAGAGGGGTACGGAACGCATTACAAAGCAATGTGTTCCGTACCCCTCTGGCACTCAAAGGGTACATTTTTCTTCTCCAAGTTTAGATCATTTTTATTTTGTCGGGAAAAAAATCATGTTAATCACACAAAAAGGTGACATTGAAAGAAATATTTTTTTCCTGAAAATACCTTACGATATGATTAAACCACACCCACTTTTAAAAAGGCTATATTCTCTTTGACGAGATGGTGGAATCAGATGCAAAAAAAATGACGGAAACATGTCTGAGAACTGACGGACCATGGAGTATAACTTTTATATTCTGATTACAGCCAATTTCAGATACCACCACTGAAAATCTCACCCCATAACTCTCATGATTCCCAACCAGCCAACAACTGGAGAGCAAAAGGATTACTACACCTGTTCTAGAATGTTACAGGAAACCCAGCTGATCTAAATCCAAATTTACACACAAAGAAAAAAGGGGAACTAATAGTGCATTATATCGACTGATATAGAAACTCCCCTCCAGATTCCAAAGCACTTAATAGATTTCAGTCCATTAGCAATGGACAACAATTGCAGATGAAGGATTCAGACTGCCTTCACTAAGTCAAGATACCAGCGTCTCCACTCCCTACCAAAAACAAGACTCTCACAGGCTACACGAAAAGTAGAAACACAAAACACAAATTAGGGGCGCTGACCGCTACAATGTATCATTTATCAGCGTTCAGAAGATAGAGAGGGTCGGAGGACACTTACATTTAGTTACATGCCAGCTTTTTAGTCTATCAATCTGACCGTTTGTATGCAGGATCACAAACTGTCCTGCTGGGGAAACTCCCATATATCTGGAGATTCTTATGAGTCAAAAATGATGGCAAGTTTAAAAAGTATCAAAAGTCCTGTATTAAAGATCCATTCGGATACAAATATAATTTTGTGGTTCAATCAGAATTTAGACCAGTAGGGCCATTGGGTAATGATATTTAAAATTTAAAATGCTGCTGGGAGCCCACGGTTTATTAGAGAGGTGGGTCACATATATGGCATGCTTGCACTAGAGTGCACAATCATTTTAGTTCATAACGGTGCACGCACTCCACCATCATAAAGATTTTCATGCATGTAAATCCCGGAAATCCTCCCCAATATCATGTGCAGGAAAATGGAGTAAAGTTTTGTCACTTTCTTCTCTGCTTTGTTAGTACTTATCGTTAAACAAGGCGTAGAGGGAAGGAATGTCCCAAACCTCCATGTACTTTCCCACTTCCCTCCCCTTCATGCAAGTGGTATTGACCCTTTAAGTGCCAGAGGAGTACACAACGCCTTGCTTTGCAATACGTTGCTTACCCCTCTGGCTCTCAAAGGGTTAAAGAGATCATTTTGGTGGAATGCAGATTAGTAAATTGGCATTGGGCAGATGTAGCACTGCATTATAACACATCATTGTATTAGTATATCCTTCCTCTACTTTCTCTTGAACAACCATAGATAATTAGCAATGATAGATTGTTTAGTTGTGTTTGATAAAGGATGTTAACCATATGCTCAGATTTTTCTATACATGCTCCCTATGGTGCAGCTGGTTTGCTCTAGAATTACTCAAATTGACCAACCAGAATGGGCTGCTACTTTAGTTTTTTGGGCCATATGTTCAAATGAAAAGTTCTGGAGCAAACCATATGCACTACAGGGGAGAACTAAAAATCTCCCAAATTCCAATTGATTTAGAAGGGAATTTTAAACCCATGAATGCTAGAGAGGTCTCCAATGTATTGTTTCAGAATGTGTTGGAGACCTTTGTAGCATTGAAGTGGTTAAAATCCATATTTAAATCAATGGGAATGTTTGGTTCTCTACTATAGTGCAAATGGTTTACCCCAGAACTCCGCCACTTTTCTTTTAAATGTACAGCTCTTTGTGTTTAAAGCTTGTGCTGCACACCTAATTCCTCTGTCTATCATCTATCTATCTATCTATCTATCTATCTATCTATCTATCTATCTGTCTATCTATCTATTAGGAGTTAGGTGTGCAGGATAGTTTTAGTTTCATTACAACAAGTCCTTTCTAGTTGACTGATGAATTGAAATAACTGTTCAGCCTCCCATTTACATTACATGCTATTCAAATCCCCTTCATTCTAACAAGTAGTAGGATGACACACAAATCCTGTATGTGAAAATTTATGGAGTGGCAGAGGATTGCAGGCTACAGTAAATCCTATTAAATCATCTTCTTTATAAAATACAGATCTTATTATCCTACCCTACCATCCTGCTGACAACTGAATTGTTTGTTGGATACTGGGTATTACTGGAAGATGGTTGTAAAAAGAAGTGGTGGGTGATTCACTCTTGAGGCCTTATGCCAAAGAAAAAGTTGAGCATTTGTGGACTAAAACAACTCCATCATAGTAAATAAATGAAAAGTACCCATATTCCCATAGATTTAAAAGGGGATTTTAAACTGTTGAATGCTCCATAGGTTTTTTGAAACTTATCTCACCCACTATTAACATCTGGAATAGCAGATGTGCTTTTGAAGTGGTCCAGCAGCACTGGTACATCCAAACAGGGAGAGCGGCAGACAATGTGGGAAGTGGTAATCATGGTCATTGAACTGCTAGCATATGTGGATCTAGTGTTCTATCGTTTCATTATCTATTATCTATATCTATATATTATATGTGTATGAATTACTATAATAACAGTGTAAAGTTCCAACAAAATGTTGTCTCAGACTGGATATTGTATGTTGTTTTTTCTCAGATGGAGTATTCAAGCTCTCCAAGCGTGGGAATATGAAAAATAGATAATACGAAAAAATAAAACAGATCTAAGTGTAGTATTGGACTACAAATAAACTGGCAATAACTCGGTGAGTAATGGTATATCATAAAAAGAAATAAAAGAATCCTTAATGACATATATTCACAAGTATTAGATAAAAATAATTTTTTATTATGGATCACTGTTAAAAAATAGGCGTACTGATTACTAAATGTGTAAATTCAAATAAATAGAGTATTTGAGAATTAAAACATAACATAAAACATGTATGCCAGCCGTAATCAAATCACAGTCCATTATTATTGTGGTTTTAATGGTGAAGCAGAATGATTGGGGTGGGTTGTAGTCATTAGCTCTTTCCAAGTCCATAGGTGATGATAATGCAATTACCTCATCTATAGTGTAATATTGCAATAGAGACTATTCCTAACGAGTCATATAGACCGCTACCCTCTTCTTGTAGTATGCTTACTTGTGGTCTTCTTTATATTGTGCGCATCAAAATGGCCGAGTGTTCGTTCCCCGCTCCTTCTGAATCCTGCTGCAGGTGTATTCGCTCTATCGTGATTCCTCCTGTGTGGTGGATCCTTTGGCTGGGTTGTTTGCCTCTTGGAGATGTGGCTAGTATCCAACGCATTTCAGGACTGAAATGTAGTCCCATTCTCAGGGAAAGAAATGTTTTTGCAAATGTTTTTCTAGGTACACCTGGGGATCCTGGTGTTAAATCTGATAGCAGCCCAGCAAGGGAACTACTGGACCTCTGTTTACCCCTCTTCATTCCATCATTGTTATTCCATTCACATCATCCATCTGCATGAACTTTCAAGGAAGGTTTGGTTTGTCCATGCTAACGTCTAACCAAATATTGTTCATCTCATTTCATCTTATCTCATCAATTAACAACACTAATAGACTTGTTTCTTCATATATTTTACCTTGACTTTTACTAATATTAACTTATTGGTCAAACCACACATTGTAACATTCAGGTCACATGTATATATGTTACTGTTTTTCTTACACTGTACTGTTTTAATTTGGAAGTGTTATCAATATTGTATTGTATTGTCTAGGTGAATTGCTGTATACCAGTGCCATCAATAGATCAAACAGACACCAATTTCACATATATTGTTGATTTCATTACATATATTTCTATCTGCCTAGCACTTATATTACTAGATATAACACAGCAGAACAATACATTTTACCCAGAAGAGCGCTTGTAACATATATTTTCTTTGTTGTTATTTCTGAATGGAGGAAAAGGGTCAAGAGATTCTTGCAGTATACCTGATACCAAGCAATTTCAAACATAGCAAGAAACCCTCAAGTTCTGTGAAAACAAGCCCATGACAGCCCATGATAATAGAAACATTGTGTGAAATGGAGTCATATGGGTTTAGAGTTCAGAGGAAAAGACTGAAGACAAATCCTATAATAATTTGCTAGGATGTTTGTCACGATGCAGTCATGCACAGTAGAGACTTCCCAAGTTCGGACAGTCTCTACTGCACATGATTGCATTGAATGAGTGAGGCGATGTAAGACTACATTGCGTGGAACAGTGAGGTAGCGGCCTCTTAACCCTTTGAGTGCTAGAGGGGTACTCAACGCATTGCAAAACAATGCATTGCATACCTCTCTGGCACTCAAAGGGTTAACATTACCCGGCCCTTGGCCCATGTGCACAGTCTTTTACACTAGTATACTAAATTATATGCTTACCATTCTTTTTAATGTGATGAGGTGTCAGTGACGAGATTATGGCAGTGGAGAATTCTTGTTATATTTGTACTTTAATAAACATGTATTTTGATTGCATATCTGAGCCAGGGAAAGCCAACCTGTCATTCATAAGCAGTTGTTGGGCTACAACTCCTATCATCTTCAGTTGACCATTGGCCAGCTGAGGAAGATAGGAGCTGTAGTCCAAAAAAAGCCTGAGACAGGAGTCAAAACTACAAAGAGTGAAGAGGATGCAGTTGTGGGGGGACCTGGCAGCAAAAGAGGACTGATAGCACTGCCTTATCCTTCCAATCAGACCAGTTTCTTATCTTGGCTGACATAAATGGCAGCTGCCAGTTCATTAACTTCAATAACCCTGTGCTAACCAGAGAGCTTTCTAACTCATTGCATCTGGTGTTGAAAGGATTAATTGTCAGCATGTGGGTAACAGATGATGATACAACAGCTCCTTGGGACTGAAAACAAATTGCTTTTCTTTGCTGTCTTTCTCTGTCACGTGTAAGCCTTCAAAGATCCTCTCATTGTAAACGGCACTTTGGATATCTGTTGGTGAATGATTCTCTTTCTCAATAAACTAAAATAAGGTCTCTTTTGGTTTGCATTATTCAGACTTACTCCAGGACATGTAGAGGTGGCAGCCTCAGATTTCACCCTAGAGCCGTAGGTTCCAGTCACACGCCTCAGAGACCAACACGTTTTCCACTTCTGAAGTAAGCAGATAAGTGGGAGTGAGTCATGGGAATGCATACTGCTCACTATGCTAAATACAGGGAATACAGCAAGTGCATGTACAGTAGATTTTTCCTTTGATAGATTTATCTGTGGGCAGAATGCAGAACTTCATAATCTCAGTCAGTACTCAAAGCGCCTCTCATCTACAAAACAAATTGTATTCAATTAATCAATAGTAATGTTAGTTATTTTAAGTAGCAAAATTATACATTTACTTAAGTGCCTCTCTCTGCTATCATAGGCCATTTAAATTCAAAAATCTTGGATGATTTATGTAAGATCTTGGGTAGTAGATTGTTATACATACATTAAAATATAGGGCTGCTCATATAATGCAATACTGTAAGTGCATCATGTGTAAAGCAGTCATTTATTAAAATCATTTCTTCATTCCCAATGAGATCAGAAGATGCGTACTGGGTGATTTACAAAAGACATTAGGAATATTGATACATTCAATGACTTCATAGTTAGGCTGATCTACCAAGATATTAAAGAAACCTCTGATCGGCCTAAAGGTCTGTGTAGATTTGTTTAATGGACAGTGTCACCACATTTATACACAGAGTCAACTGTCATCAATTACAGTTAACTGTCACATTATATAGTAGCAACACAAAGTACAGTATTACAGCTAACAGCATCTGGCAGAACATGTCAGTCACAGTCTAGGTGAGATTCTCTCTGTTCACTGATAACATAAGAATTATTATATCTAGGGATGGGTGAAACCTTTACTTTCCTTCCTGTGGGAATTTTGTGAAATGTGAAAGATATTTCTCTTTCCGATGGAAGATACTATGGGAAGGAAAATCAAGTGAAAACTCTGAAATTGTATGGATGGAGGATTAAAGGGGCAGTATAGCACCAATAAAAGACCATTTTAAATCACTGGCAGTGTCCTCATATCTATGGGACAGAAAAATAAATTTAAAGGGATAGTAATACTTTATTATTACTATCCCCCATATTGTAGGTGTTTGTAAAATAATTTAATAGCCCCCAGGTTCATCTCTCAAACCTTTATGGTTTGAGAGATACCCGAAGGCAAAGTCCCCCCCTCCCCCTTCCCTGAAGTCAGCGTTGTACTGACTGCAGGGGAAGTCTGCAACTGAGCCGGGATCCCATTAGTGACAAAGAATTATTTCACTGAAGCGGTCTTCTACATGTGCTTGGTTTGCGCTTGGTTGCAAGCACATGTAGAAGACCATTTCAGTGAAATAATTCTTTGTCACTAACGCTATCGCGGCTCTGCTGCAGAGCCGCATGATTAAAGTCAAACCAGATATCCCGGCAGTCAGCACAACACTGACTTCAGGGAAGGGGGAGGGGGGGACTTTGCCTTCGGGTATCTCTCAAACCATAAAGGTTTGTGAGATGAACCTGGGGGCTATTAAATTATTTTGGAAATACCTACAATGTGGGGAATAGTAATAATAAAGTATTACTTTCCCTTTAAGAAGCTCTTACATCAGCCTCCAAATCAAACTTACAGTTCACACATAATATGTCTGATAAGCAGTTTTAGATTTAGTGATCTTATAAACCCATCTCTGATGAAACAATGACATTATTCATCTAGACATCATGGCAACCAAGTATGCTTATTCTTAGAATCTCTCTCCAGATTCAGTTGAATACATCACAAAAAAGTGAGTCAGCACCATCATGGTTAATGTTATCATGTTTTTATATTACCAGAGTTTTGTGGTAACATTAACCATGATGGTGCTGGCTCATTTTAATTTTTTCTCATATCTATGGGACCAGAGTTCTTATAGCTTATAACTCATCTGGTCTTATTCAGCTCCCCCTGAAGATGATGGCTATATGCAGCTTTAACTTCTCTCCATAGAAGTCCTTTGATTGAGGATTCACAGACACAGGGCTTCTAAGGATAGTATAGCAGTACTGGTTTCACTCCCATGAGTGCTGAGTGAGACTCTAATTTCACCCATCTCTGCAGGTATCCATGGTCTGCAGGGGATAATGAGTGAGAACAGGTGAGTTATAAGCTTTGGGAACAGAGGTCAACTCATCACACATGTGCAAACACACACACACACACACACACACACACACACACACACACACAGACAAACACACACACACACACACACACAGACAAACACACACACACACACACGCACAGAAATTGCCTTCTTGCAAGAATTCTTGTGGAAATAGGAAATATAGTGCATGCCATTGAGATCCATTCAATGGCATGCACTACACTATGAGTGCTGTAGCACTATTTGCTTGTTACAGTACTACTAGTGTAAAAGCCTGTGTACATGGGTCAGGGTGATGTTAAGAGGCTGGTCGTGCTCTGCGTCCTGCCGCCGATGCAGTCATGCACTGCAGAGACTACCTGAAAGCTCAGCATGCTCCCAGCACAGAACTCCCAGCATTCCTACACTTCCCAGCATTCTGTGTGTTCGGGCAGTCTCTGCTGCGCATGACGGCTTCTGACAAACATGTAGGTGAATTATTATATAGGATATGCATGCTGTAGTGCATACCAGTGGACAATCTCTGTCATCATTAGAATGTTAATGCAAGCAAGCAACGTATGCAGCCATATGGCATACACAGGCAAATGGTGCACACTCATACCATTTCCACTATGCAATGTTTGGTGCATAGCTGTAAACAAGGAGCAGGGGACAAGTATGCCCCCAAACACCCACAGACTGCCTCATAATCCTCCCCTGGGTGCAAGTGGCATTAAAGGAAGAATACTGGCAAATGAAACTCAGTAAATTGCTGTTAGGCAGGTGTCAGGACAACAAAATTAGTTCCAGAGCCTGATTTCACACAGTATCTCCACGGTAGAGTCACCCCACTAAAAACTAAATAATTTTATACAACTTTCAATATCATATACTTACAAGTAGCATATGTAAAATGAACTGTGATCTAAAAATGAAAATGTTAATGTTATATACTTAGTCCTTTGCGTGCCACATTAGTATCTAATGCATTGCAACACAATGGGGGTTATGCACTAAGGTGTGATAAAAAGGTGATAAAGTGGAGATGACTTCCCCAGTGATATCACGTCTCCAGTTCCTATGTTAGTCTATGGAGCCAATGCTTTAAGATCTCCAAATTTGGAGAGATCTTAGTACCTAGGCTCTGTAGAATAACATAGGAACTGGAGAAGTGATAAACTGGAGAAGTCATCTCCACTTTATCACCTTTTTATCACACCTCATTGCACCCAAATCTGAAAACATTCATATACAGTGACCATTCAATTAACTTTGTGCTGTTTGTAATAAAAGATGAGTTAAATTCAGTACATTCACTGAAATTAGTACATACTACTTTTGTATTAAGGAAGGTTGTTATCTTATCCCAGCTCATTTACAGGCAATCTTGCACTATCACATCAGATTGCTATGGAATTTGGATATCTGCAAAAGGCAGGAATGTCTGCTCCCTCAGAGCATATGTAAGACTAGACAAATACAGAATGTGCACAGATGCCATCATGATGTACAGAGTATTTAAGTGTATATAACCCCAGTTCATTTTAAGTGTTACTTACAGATGAGAGTTGGTACCGTGTTAGCTGTAGAAATACAGGAGGCAAATATAGTTTTTGATACCTTGTTAACACGCCTGAGGAAGAGACCTAAGTAGTCTTGAAAGCTTGCATTCTAAATCTGCTTACTTAGCCAATAAAGGTATCAAGAACTATATTTGCTTCTATTATCTACTGATAAATCAAATTAATAATATAAATGATGTAATTTCTGGGCTATCTTAGCTTTCTGTTTAGACAGTGTTCCAAGGTGAGCAACCCATCCCTGAAGCAGTTAAAGATGATGCTTTTCTGCTGAGCTGATTGGAATAACAAAAACACCATGCAGCCCCATCCCAGTTCTAAATTCTCTTTAAAGGGATAGTAATACTTTATTGTTACTATCCCTTATATTGTACATATTTGTAAAATAATTTAATAGCCCCCAGGTTCATCTCTCAAACCTTTATGGTTTGAGAGATAACCGAAGGCAAAGTTCCCCCCTCCCTCCCCTGAAGTCAGCACTGTACTGAGTGCACGGGAAGTCTGGGAAGTCTGTCGTACGACAGGCTTGCGGCTCTGCAGCAGAGCCGAGATCCCGTTAGTTAAAAATAATTATTTCACTGAAATGGTCTTCTACATGTCCTTGGTTTGTGCTTGGTTTGCAAGCACACGTAGAAGACCATTTCAGTGAAATAATTCTATGTCACTAACACGATAGCGGCTCTGCTAAAGAGCCGCCTGATGAAAGTCAGACCGGATATCCCTGCAGTCAGCACAACGCTGACTTCAGGGAAGGGGGAGGGAGGGGGTAACTTTGCCTTTGGTTATCTCTCAAACCATAAAGGTTTGAGAGATGAACCTGGGGGCTATTAAATTATCTAGCAAATATCTACAATATGGGGGATAGTAATGATAAAGTATTACTATCCCTTTAAACTGTTCATGCTGGGTTGCTCACTTCTGCTCACCTTAAATGGAACAGTGGATGATAGAGATGTCTTCAATGTATTGCAAAGCACCGGGGTGTTTTAAAACCTTTAAGGCCCCTGGTTAAATTGTGAATGATTCCCCCAAATCTAAGAATACATTTAAAATTCCATTAATGCTTTGAGTGCCAGAGGGGTAAGGAACACATTGCAAAGCCATGTGTTGCATACCCCTCTGACACTCAAAGGGTTAAGTTTCATGATTGTCTTAACCCCTTGAATGCTAAAGAGCTCTCCAGCACATTGTTTAGCAATGCTTTGGAGACCTGTTTAGCAATCAAGGGGTTAATAGTAAATGCAACCATATTGATTTGTTATGCACCCATAACAACCTCTATCCTTTCTCATCATAGGATTCATTTGTCTCTTCCCTGAACATCTGTGGGGAGATTCACTAAGCAGTGATCAAGAGGAGATTAAGGCCTGGATAAATCAAGGTGTGAATGGATTAATACACAGGAAAATCATCTGCTTATTAACCATTCGCACATTCAACAACTTGTGGATTGTATCTGGACATCGCTTATTCTTCAATAACTGATGGCCAGATAGATCCCCAAATGTGATCTGCTAGCTTCGAGCTGGCATATACCATTTGAATGTATCGGTCGAGCACACTCATACACATTTTCATTTATGTGTATATGCAAAGCAGGGAAACAAGCAAAATCGATGATGAATTCCCAAAGGTATCCATCAATGATCGCGGCGAAGAGCAGAGTATTTGATATGCTGCTCATCCTGCAGTTTGATGAATCCCAGCCAAAGTGGTGATAAAGTGGAGATGACTTCTTCAGTTTATCACTTCTCCAGTTCCTATATTATTCTATGGAGCCTAGTCACTAAGATCTCCAGAGTTGAAGAATAACAAAGGAACTGGAGAAGTGATAAACTGGAAAAGTTATCTCCACTTTTTCACCTCTTTATCACCTATTTATCACCACTTAGTGTATCTCCCCCCGGGAATGTTAGAGAACTAAAGGTGAGACCCCTTAAACAGGAGGCTCCCAGCTAATGCCAGGTACTCCTATGCAAACCAAGGGGTTAAATAAGAAAAGCTGAAGACCTCCAGCAGTTGGCTGGCTGAGGATGATGGGAACTGTAGTCCTCAACAGCTGAAGGCCCTCAGTTTGCTCACCCCTGTGTTCAGTTATGCCAGGGAACAAGGACACTATGAAAAATCAAGTACAAGTGGAGAATTTTAGACCACATTGCGTTGTGGATTAAATGAGGACTTTACAGTTAGTAAAATGTTATTGTTATCAATATGATTTTCATGAATATCGTCTTTCTGTTTTTTATCATTAACCTGTCACTGCAAGAGAGGTCTCCAGTATATGAGACAGCAATGCACTGAAGATCCCTCTATTATCCAAACTGTTTCTGCTCAAGAAATGCATCAAATGTATTTATCATTGTGTTGAAATGAGCTAGATATCTCTTCGGCACTCAAAGAGTTATTAAAATACAAACTTGAGAACAATTAGCTGAGTTTTAGTTGATTTCCAATGCCATTAGTTTTGTTTCTACAAGTACATCAAGTACATGATTGTGAGAATCTTGTCAAGAAATGTAAAAAATACATAGAAACTAAAGTTTGAATAAAGGAAACTCAATACAAACTATCTCATATCCATGAATATGTCAGGGATGTATAAAATGAATAGGAGCAACAATAATATAAAAAGGCATAATGATGAAGTCAAGGTTTTCTGACTTGAATTGAAAGGTATATTTTTGTGTGCATGTTACTTCCTATGACAATGCTTATAATGAGGGCTGGATTTTCCATTAGGTAGATTAGGCAGTAGACTACAGAGCCAAATTGTGAGGGAGTCAGCTGTGCTGGCCAAACTCACAGTGCTGAGTTATGAGGGTGACAGAGCATATGCAGCCTTTTTCTGTACAGTTTATTTAACCACTTGAATGCTAGAGAGATCAACTGCATTGCTTTTTTCAAAGAACTGGAGACTTCTCTGTCATCCAAGGGGTTAAGATACTGTTTTTCACCTGTAGGCTATAAGAAGACAGGAAATAATAGTGATTCCACAATTCAGACAAACACACCAGTGCTCAAGTCTCCAGTACACTGCTGTACCTGCAAAAGGCACTGAAGCAGGAGAAGGTAGGAGACAGTACTCAGGTCAAGATTAACCCCTTAAGGACCAGCAGTCCTGGGGTGTGTGGTCCTTTAAGGACCACATAGGAAAGTTTGACATGCCATCCCACCTGACTGATCATGTGTGCCGGCACGCCAAACGGGGGACTGAAAGAGATCGCTCCAGTCTTGGAGAGATCAAATTCAGTCCCTGCTATTACTCACAGCGCTCCTGCAGGAGAGTTGTGAGTATAAAGTACATGACGTGCCAGGACCGTCACTGGTCCTTAAGTGCCAGACAGCTGTGACGGTCCTGGCACGTCACTGAACGTAAAGGGGGTAAAGCAAGAATGACTTAATGTTTTTGTATATTAGCACAATGATTCAGGGGTATACTCCAATTTCACCTTGTGTAGTGTTGCATTCAATGTCTAGATAGTGGGGAGATGGGATAACAATTCAAAGCTAAATCAGATATGGGAATCACCGTTAAGTTTATACACCTTCCTAAAGCCAATTTACTAAGCTACATACGCCAAAATTCCTCCCTTTAATGCCAGTTGTGCCAAATGGAGGACAATGGGGCCCTCTGTGGGCATATTGCTGCACTCATTTAAATAGCTCCAAGATCTATGTCATATATTGACAGAGTGTAGACAGCTTGCTTGCTGCCACTGTTAGTTTCCATGTGCATACTATGGGTTAGGTGTACTTGGCTGGCTGGTTGACATTACAGTAAAAAAATGGTGCTATGCACCACAGTGATCAAATGCTGTAGAGCACACAGGACCGGATTTCCCAGTATCAGTGTAGGCAACTGCCTAGAGCTCCAAATTCTGAGGGGTGTCTCAACTGTGCTGGCCACAGACCACATTCTGAATTGTGGGTGTGGCCAGATGAATCGTCTCCCTGAACCCATTACATACAACTGTACAGGCTTTTTTTTAACTCTTTGGATTCTAGAGAGATTACCAACACATTGCTGGAGGGATGTATTAATACGATTCTCTGCTTATACAGGAAATGGAATTGATTTACTAGTGCGACCACTACCTATCATCTATTTGATATCCTATTTGGACTCTGCTTAACGTCACTTGCCTAGGAGTGGATATCATGGAAGTCTTTGAGAATTTTTTGGGTGTTCCTCTATGCCTCCTTTAATGTTATTGACTATCAAGGATGAGAGAAAACTGGTGTAACTCATTTTCCCTATGCATGCTACAATAGGGGCTTTGACACAGCTCATGTTAAACTCGTAATGAAGGCAGAGTGTGAGTGGTGGTATTCACCAAAGAGATCATATGCTCTAGTACACATCCCGATGTACAGTGGATGCTAACGTATTACTGCAGAAAATGAGTTGTATTGACAGATGTACACACTCCTCTACACATGGAATGGGCAATGCGAAGTCCTACAGCTGCTGCCAGACTACAACTCCCATCATTCCCCAGCAGCTGTTGGCTGGGGGTGAATGGTTAGATTTGTAGTCTAGCAGCAGATGGAGGCTCTTACATTGTCCATCCTTATGACTACTAGTAAAGTGGGACAAGGTTGGTGGGGTCAGTTTGTGTGGTTCACTGGCTAATGTGAGGCAAGTCTGGAGGTCAGTATGTGTTATTCTATAGTTACCAGTGAGGAATAGGACAAAACTTGTGGGGTCAGCATGTGTGTGTCTATGGCTACCATGGGACAAGACTGGTGGTTGGCATGTGTTATTCTATGGTTACCGGTGCAATGGGACAAGGTTGGGGGACAATATGTGTAGTTCTATGGCTACCATGGGACAAGTCTGAGGATCAGCATGTGTTTTTATGGTTACCAGTGCAGTGGAACAAGGCTGGGGGACAGTATGTGTGGTTCTATTGATACCATGGGTCAAATCTAAGGATCAGCATGTGCTTTTCTATGGTTACCAGTGCAATGGGACAAGGCCGGGGGGGTCAGTATGTGTGGTTCTATGGCTATCGGTGCAACGGGACAAGGCCAGGGGGGAGTCAGTATGTGTGGTCCTATGACTACTATGGCACAAGTCTGAGGATCAGCATGTGTTATTATATGGATACCAGTGCACTGGGATAAGACTGGGAGTCAGTATGTGTTATTCTCTAACTGCCAGCTCAATGGCACAGGAGAGGAGGGTCAGTATGTGTGGTTGTATGACTACCGGGGGAAAAGGCTAGGGGTCAGTGTGTGTAGATCTATATCTATAAAGGGAGTTATAGGCTAGCAACAGCTGAAGAACCTCATTCTGTCCACCACTGCTCTGCCCTGAGGCTGATTTCCTAAGAGGAACTAGAGCAAACCAATTTTGCCGTAGAGGAGAAAAAACAAATTTCCATTTGTGTAACTGTGGATTTTGATTTCACTGCTAAAGTGGTCTCTAACACATATTCGTTGTGGTAGTTGGTTTGATCCCGAATTGTTCCACTTCATTTTATGACATCAGCCTCAGTAATTCCTGCTAAACCCCTTGAGTACCAGAGAGGCATCAAACAAAAAGAGTTAACCCAAAAGAGTTAAACTGTGACCTGCATTCTGTCTTCTACATTGTCTTGCTTCTTTTGTTATAGTTTATGACACCAATCAAACAACCAACAACACATGGTGAGGGGTATGGATCATATGGCGGTGTTGCCATAGGTGGGGCTAAATGTGCCAGGGTGTCTTGCTTAACCCCCTGCACGTGGCCGGCACTTAAGGACCACAGACCTTTTTTTTCCCTTCCATTTCCGGTCTCCTCCAATGACGTGGAGCCGTGTGGGGAGCACTGAATTCCGTGACGGTCCTGGCACGTCATGAGTCGTTAACGCAAAACAACCCATGACGTGCCATGACCGTCAAATGTCGTTAAGGGGTTTTAAAGGGGAACTACCACCCCGCAATAACTTAACCTTCATTGATTCTTCATCTGGCGACTAGCTGCTTAGTAGCGCTAGTCGCCAGAAATATTACCCGGTTCCAAAGATTTCGCCGTTTTACCGGCCAGCTCAAAAGGGACTGACAGCGCAGGCACACGGACGTCACTGTGACGAGATGTCCGTGCTTCCTGCTCCTGTGAGCATCGGTAAAACGCCGAAATCTTCGGAACAGGGTAATATTTCTGGCGACTAGCGCTACTAAGCAGCGAGTCGCCAGATGAAGAATCAATGAAGGTTAAGTTATTGCGGGGTGGTAGTTCCCCTTTAAAGGCACCTGAAAGGTAAACCTGGCTCTGTTCACAACATTGCACAAAATTAATACATAACATTTCTCTTTCTCTAATCCATGTGTAAAGAACCTTTGGTAATACAGCTGTTGGAGATTACAACAGTTTAAATGCTAAAGGTTACTGACTCCTGTTCTACCCGAAAATAATATCTTCCACTGTCATCCACTGTTGTTTCTGATAACTTGGACCTGCCTTCTGCTGTAACTAACTGACCTCACTGCATTCCTATATAACAGTTTTATCAGCAGGAGGTTCAGTAATAGAAACAACTATTTTTTTCCACTACTAAGAATAGGAACTGAATAGATCTTGCTAGACTGTTGGTTTTGGGCATTCTCTGTGAATGTTGGCTGTTGTTTTTTCCTTCAATCCAGCCACCTCACCCTTTGACCCTTTTTCATCTATGCTGAGACATGCCAATGAATAGCGACATGCTTTTTTTGAATGTGTGTAGACAACAGAACAAAAAAAAATACAGTTAAGGGCGGACATTCTCTCTGCAGGGGCTGTGGCAGAAAATTAGGCTTGTGAGAATATGAGCATACGTGTCCAACTTTTGCTTGGAAACAGGAAGTGCAGGTTTATAGAGGGAGTGAGCAGAACTTCACTGAATCAGTTTATATAAAAAAATATGTTTTTGGTCTGGTAGGTAAGAGAACAACTGAAAAGCTGATTTGGAAAGCAGTTTTGAAAATTAAATTAATTTTGAGAAAGTAACATTCTTACACTGAAATAAGTAAGGTTTAGCATTTTATTTTAAAGAAAGTAGGATACTGATGTCTTATGATAGAAGACAGGGATGTATACTTGCCAACAAGATTTTTTTATTTTTATTTAGAATACATGTTTCACCAGTAAGAATACATTGAGATTTCACTAGTTTTCAAGTATGTCCTGGAATGTTTACAGCAAAGAGTTGTGTTTTTTGCACAAATAAAGTAACATTATATATATATATATATATATATACACTATTGGTCAAAAGTTTTAAAACACCCCATTTTTCCAGTTTTTATTGAAATGTACGCAGTTTAATGTCACAATGTACTCTGAAAATAAAGCATAGATCAAAAAAAACAATTGGACATTGAAAAGAAATCATGGAATATTTTTTCTTAAAAAATGTAATGTACATTTTTGACTCATCAAAGTAGCCACCTTTTGCAGATATAACAGCCGAACGGAAATCAAATATTGTTCTGAAAGTTCTTCCCAACACTGTTGCAGAAGTATCCCCCACAAATGTGCTGCACTTGTAGGTTGCTTTACTTTCACCCTTCTGTCCAGTTCATCCCAAACCAGCTCGATGGGGTTTAAGTCTGGAGACTGTCAGAGGGTATTGCATGCCGCTGCAAAATGCTGTGGAAGGAGCATTGGTTCAGGGTGCCACTGACTCTGGATCCAGCAAATGAGCCCCAGACCATCACCTCCATGTTTGAGCTTCCTCCATGTTGGTGTCACACTGAGGAACCGTCCTTTCTCCTACTCAATGGCATACAAAAACCCTGCATGATGAACCGAAGATCTCAAATTTTGATTCATTGGTCCATAAGGCCTTCTTCCAGTTTTCAGTAGTCCACTAGCAGTGTTTTATGGCCCAGGCAAGCCTCTTTTTCTTATTATGCCATCTTAGCAATGGCTTTCTAACTGCCACTCGACCATTCAAACATGCAGCTTGAAGTCTTCTCTTCACAGTTGAAACTGACACTGGCTTTCTTTGATAAGTGTTAAGCTGTGCTTGAAGCTGTTGTGCTGTGAGCCACCTGTCATGCAAGCCGTTGACTCGCAGAAACTTGTCATCTGATTCTGTTGTGGCTTTGGGTCTGTCAGACCTCTTCCTGTCAGAGTTTCCTCCAGTTTCCATGTGCCTTTTGATGGTGTAGGAAACTGTACTCACTGACACCCTGGCTTTCATTTTCAATTTCTTTAAAGGAAAGACCTACACTTTTAAAGGTTATAATGGTCTGTCTGTCTTCTTTTGTTAATTGCTAGTGATGAGCGAGCATGCTCGGCCGAAGCTCGGTTCGGCTCGAGCATCGCTCTGCTCGGCACATGGCGGTACTCGTACGAGTACCGCATGTGCTCGCCCGCCATGTTCGGGTCTCCTCCCCGCACATTTTGCGGCTGCTGCGCAGCCAATAAACGTGCAGGGAGGCTCTGACATCAGTGTAATGCCAGCAGCCATGTTGGCTGCTGGCATTACACTGATTGGCTGGCCAGAACCCGTGATCGGGTGCTGTATAGCACCTGACCAGCGAGTTCGGCTCAGTCTTAGCCAGGGAGAGATGAGGATAGGAAGGGAAAGTCAGTGTAGGGAGAAGAAAAGCGATTTAAAAAAAAAAAAAAGACCCAAAAGTCCTTTTTAGGACTACTGTGTGTGGGGGCAGCAGTTTATTTTGTTTGGGGGGGGCAGAGATATAAAAAAAAAAGTCACATATTCCGTTCACTGTGCCTAGACGCAGATTAGCAGCACATTCTGTTTAGTGTGCAAAGTTGCAGATTAGAGCACATTCTGTTCAGTGTGCAAAGTTGCAGATTAGCAGCACATTCTTTTTAGTGTGCAAAGTTGCAGATTAGAGCACATTCTGTTCAGTGTGCAAAGCTGCAGATTAGCAGCACATTCTTTTTAGTGTGCAAAGTTTCAGATTAGCAGCACATTCTGTTTAGTGTGCAAAGTTTCAGATTAGCAGAACATTCTGTTTAGTGTGCAAAGTGTAAAATATCAAAGTCACAAATTCCATTCACTGTGTCTAACCGCAGATAAGAAGCACATTCTGTTTAGTGTGCAAAGTTGCATATTAGGAGAACATTCTGTTTAGTGTGCAAAGTGTAAAATATCAAAGTCACATATTCCATTCACTGTGTCTAACCGCAGATAAGAAGCACATTCTGTTTAGTGTGCAAAGTTGCGTATTAGGAGAACATTCTGTTAACTGTGCAAAGTGTAAAATATCAAAGTCACATATTCCATTCACTGTGCCTAGCCGCAGATAAGAAGCACATTCTGTTTAGTGTGCAAAGTTGCGTATTAGGAGAACATTCTGTTAACTGTGCAAAGTGTAAAATATCAAAGTCACATATTCCATTCACTGTGTCTAACCGCAGATAAGAAGCACATTCTGTTTAGTGTGCAAAGTTGCATATTAGGAGAACATTCTGTTTACTGTGCAAAGTGTAAAATATCAAAGTCACATATTCCATTCACTGTGTCTAACCGCAGATAAGAAGCACATTCTGTTTAGTGTGCAAAGTTGCGTATTAGGAGAACATTCTGTTAACTGTGCAAAGTGTAAAATATCAAAGTCACATATTCCATTCACTGTGCCTAGCCGCAGATAAGAAGCACATTCTGTTTAGTGTGCAAAGTTGCGTATTAGGAGAACATTCTGTTAACTGTGCAAAGTGTAAAATATCAAAGTCACATATTCCATTCACTGTGTCTAACCGCAGATAAGAAGCACATTCTGTTTAGTGTACAAAGTTGCATATTAGGAGAACATTCTGTTAACTGTGCAAACTGTAAAATATCAAAGTCACATATTCCATTCACTGTATCTAACCGCAGATAAGAAGCACATTCTGTTTAGTGTGCAAAGTTGCATATTAGGAGAACATTCTGTTTACTGTGCAAAGTGTAAAATATCAAAGACACATATTCCATTCACTGTGCCTAGTCGCAGATAAGAAGCACATTCTGTTTAGTGTGCAAAGTTGCATATTAGGAGAACATTCTGTTTACTGTGCAAAGTGTAAAATATCAAAGTCACATATTCCATTCACTGTGCCTAGCCGCAGATAAGAAGCACATTCTGTTTAGTGTGCAAAGTTGCATATTAGGAGAACATTCTGTTTACTGTGCAAAGTTGCAGTTTTGCAGCACATATTCCGTGTAATATGAAGAAGGCGGGTAAAAAGGGACGGGGAAGTGGACGTGATCCTGATAGTTCAGGGCGCGGGTCAGGACGCGTAGAAACTGTGCCTGGTGCCAGAGCACAAGACAGAAAGACATCCACCATACCTAGCTTCATGTCTCAGTTTACAGGGCGTCGCAGGACATCACTCTCGAGGTCAGACCACTGCGAACAGGTGGTCGGTTGGATTTCAGCTGATACTGCTTCCAGTCGGTTAAGCACCACCCTGTCTTCCACCAAGTCCACTCTCAGTAGCCAAGAGTCTGGTCAACATAATCCTCACCCTGATCATCCTTCCTCCCACCATAGAGGGTCTGGTCAAAGAAGTGATCCCACACTGGGATATAGTGAGGAGCTCGTCTCATCACCAATCCTTAATTTGAACCTCTCTCCAAGCACGCTTGCAGACGAACATGACATCTTGTGCCCTGATTCACAACCTCTAGAGGGTACCCAATCACAAGAAGATGACAGAGGGGAACGGCATTTAAGGTCAAAGGAAGTGGATGATGATGATGATGAGACACAGTTGCCATTAAATCAACCACTATTACTGTCTCAAGACCTTGATGAGGAGGATGATATACAGTTGTCAATGACTGAGTATGTGGTGGCATCAAGACATGAGGAGGATGATCAGAGTGAGGAAGTGGAGGAGGACTTGGTGGACGATGAGGTGACTGACCCCACCTGGGAAGGTGTAGAGCCGAGCGATGACAGCAGTCCTGAGGGTGAGCCATCTGCAGCACCGCAACAGGCTGGAAGAGGCAGTGGTGTGGCTACAGAAAGAAGGCGGACCGCACCAAACCGGCCCGCAAATGTTCCACGGAGCACCCCCTTGCGTAAATCTACCTTGCCAAGGGGTAGGTGTTCCGCGGTATGGAGTTTTTTTAAGGAAAGTGCGGACGGCAAAAGAATTGTAGTTTTCAACCTGTGCCACACCAGAATGAGCCGAGGCATGAATACTAGAAACCTCACCACCACCAGCATGATCCGACACATGGCATCCAAGCACCGTAATCAGTGGGAGGAACGCCCGGATCGCCAATCTGTGTCTGCAGGCCACACCACTGCCTCCTCTTCCCCTGTTTTCGGTGTCGAAGGCGCAGGCCCGCATACCTCCCGCCCTGCACCTGTACCATCTGAAGCACCATCAGCGACCACATCCACTTCCCTGTCCCAGCGCAGCGTCCAAATGTCGTTACCCCAGGCATTTGAGCGCAAGCGAAAATACCCAGCCACCCACCCACAGGCCATAGCACTAACCTCACACCTTTCCAAATTACTGGCCATCGAAATGCTGCCATTTAGGCTTGTGGAGACAGAGTCCTTCCGCAGCCTGATGGCAGCAGCTGTCCCTCGGTACGCAGTCCCCAGCCGACATTACTTTTCCCGGTGTGCCGTCCCCGCCTTACACCACCATGTGTCCCGTAACATCACCCGTGCCCTGACCAACGCAGTTACTGGGAAGGTCCACTTAACGACTGACACATGGACAAGTGCTTGTGGCCAGGAACGCTACATTTCCCTGACGGCACACTGGGTGAATGTCGTGGAGGCTGGGAGCGACTCGGACCCTGGGATGGCAAAGGTGCTACCCACGCCGAGGATTGCGGGCCCTACCTCCATCAGGGTTTCCGCCAGCACCTACGTTATTGGCTCCTCCTCCTCCGTTTCCACCTCCGAATTCTCTGCGCGCAGCGCCACTCACCCATCAGCCGGTAGCTGGAAGCAGTGTAGCACTGCAGTGGGGAAGCGTCAACAGGCCGTGCTGAAGCTGATCTGCCTTGGGGACAAACAGCACACGGCCTCAGAGCTGTTGCAGGGGATTAGTCACCAGACCGAGCAGTGGCTCTCGCCACTCAACCTGCAACCAGGCATGGTTGTGTGTGATAATGGGCGTAACTTGGTGGCGGCTTTGGAGCTCGGCAAGCTCACACACGTACCACGCCTAGCGCATGTATTTAATTTAGTGGTTCAGCGATTTCTAAAAACCTACCCCAATTTGCATGATCTCTTGACCAATGTGCGCCGCGTGTGTGCACATTTCCGTAAGTCATCTACAGCTTCAGCCGGCCTGTTGAAGCTGCAGCAGCGCTTACAATTGCCAGCTCACCGGCTGCTGTGTGACGTGAGCACGCGCTTGAACTCCACCTTCCACATGTTGGCCCGGCTTTATGAGCAGCAGAGGGCAGTAGTGGAGTACCAGCTGTTACACGGTCGTCGCCTCTCCGTTCAACTTCCTGTAATCAGAAGTGAGGAGTGGGAATGGATGTCAGACCTCTGTGAGGTTTTACGCAATTTTGAGGAATCGACACAGATGGTGAGCGGCGATAACGCTATTATCAGTGTAACCATCCCACTTCTGTGTCTACTGAAACGCTCGCTGCTCACAATTAAAACCGACGCTTTGCATGTGGAAGAGGTGGAAATGCGGGAGGAAGAGCTTACACAAGGTGATATCCAGAGCACCCTCACTTCGTCTTCTCAGCGACAATTGGAGGAGGCGGAGGAGGAGGAGGAGGAGGAAGACACGGTTGCCTCCGCTACAGAGGGTAGCCATGGAACTTTAGTTCCATCTCTTCAGCGTGGGTGGGCAGAAGAGGAGGAAGAGGATGAGGAGATTGAGAGTCATCCTCCTGGTGAGGACAGCGAAATCTTGCCTGTTGGTACTCTGGCACACATGGCTGACTTTATGTTAGGCTGCCTTTCCCGTGACCCACGCGTTACACGCATTTTAGACAACACGGATTACTGGGTGTTCACACTTCTGGACCCCCGCTACAAAGAGAATTTCTCATCTCTCATTCCTCCGGTGGAGAGGACAAGCAAAATGGTGCAATACCAGAAGGTTCTTGTTGAAAAATTGCTCCAAAATTTTCCATCTGACAACGCTGGCGGCAGAGTACGTGCTACCTTGGCCAACCGAGAAGGGGAGAAAAGGGGAGCACACAGCAGTTCCGACAAAGGCAAGGCAACACTCTCCAAGGCGTGGGACACCTTCATGACACCCCGCCAGCACCCTCACCCTGATGCGCAGCCTAGTGTCACAAGGAGGGAAAAGTTTTGGAAGATGGTGAAGGAGTACGTAGCAGACCGTGTCAGCGTCCTCAATGATCCCTCTGTGCCTTACAACTACTGGGTGTCCAAGCTGGACACGTGGTATGAACTGGCACTCTACGCCTTGGAGGTGCTGGCCTGCCCTGCCGCCAGCGTTCTGTCTGAGCGGGTATTTAGTGCTGCTGGTGGCATCATCATAACAGATAAGCGTATCTGCCTTTCCACCGAAAATGCTGATAGGTTGACACTTATAAAAATGAACAAGGCCTGGATTTCCCCTGACTTCTCCACTCCACTGGAGGAAAGCCCCGGGGGAACATAAACTCACTTTATATATGTTATTTACAATGATGGGAATACTCTGTATTCCCATTCACCCCTTCCACCCAAAAAACGGGTATATGGTTGACTCTCTTCCATATGCCCAGTGATATAATTTTTATATAGGGCCAGCTCACCAGCGGGCCCAGTGATATAATTTTTATATAGGGCCAGCTCACCAGCGGGCGCAGTTTGACAATTTTTGTATAGGTCAGCTCACCAGCAGGCCTTCTCATATAATGTTTTATTGGGCCAGCTCTCTAGCGGGCCCTCTCATATAATGTTTTATAGTGTCAGCTCACTAGCGGGCCTTCGCATATAATGTTTAGGATGGTCAGCTCCGCAGCAGACCCTCACCCATAATGTTTTAGATGGTCGGCTCAGCGCACGTTTCCCTCTTAATCATGGCCCCAGTTCAGAAAAATCGAGGAAATTTTTGGGAGAATTTGCCTCTGCGCACGTTTTCCTCTTAATCATGGCCCCAGTTCCGAAAAATCTATGACAGTTTTTGCAGAATTTGCAGATGATATACAAGTAAATATACAGCAAATACTGTTTGGTAACAATTTTTTGCCTAAAGTCGTTTTTATCTTCCTTTTTGTGTGTTTTACGGTTAGTCTGTAAAAATGGCGTACTACGGGCGAAACATCGTTCCCAGCAGCGACGTTGGAGTCCAAGATGCATCCAGACATCCTCCCTATGCTGTCCCTGAACCATTTCTGTGGTGTTTCCATCATTTTATGCCCTTTTCCTATGGACCAGGCACCCTCCCCTCATCAGAGCAGGGGGTGCCTGGTGTAATGCTCGAGTCCTCCCATTGACTTCAATGGGGCTCGGGTGCTCGGCCGAGCACTCGAGCCTCCGGGGGCGCTCGGTCAGAGCACCCGAACACACGAGCATTGGGGTGCTCGATCATCACTATTAATTGCCTTTTTCTTGCCATTTTGAGAGCAATATACTACTTCCTGCAGTACAATACTGTTCAAATACTGCTTTAGAGGGTGTAGTGTGCACACACACACACACACACACACACATATATATATATATATATATATATATATATATAGTATAGGAAAGTAAAGAGAAGAGCCGGCACACTCAGGACTTTTCAAAAAGAATTGTATTGGCTTGGTGTCAATGTTTCAATGTGAATTCCACATTTTCCTCAGGACGTCTATGGAGGTGGACATGACAGTTGCTAGAAAGATCACTGGAACTCAGTGTATGTTCATGACACATGGCAATCATAACCCTCTAAGGGCCTGTGGGATGTGCAATGGGTGCTCCATAATGTTCTTTGTGCCTCTCTGGCACTTAAAGGGCTAAATCGGCCCATTTACTCTGCTTGCTTCAGCCTGAGAAAACTGCTAGCAACTGTTATATCTGCCTCCATGGATATGACATCCAACACTTATTAATGTTGATGTTATCTCACAACGGTGATAACAACAATGGTGAAATTCATAGGGGCTACTAGGCTTTTCTGGCCTAAGTTAAATGGGTATTTTTTATTATGAGGCATTAAATCTCTTTTAACCTTTTGAGGACCAGCGTGCCATTATAAAATACTAATATATTATCTAGATCGGAACAATGGAGAACATAGCATATCCTGAAGACAAAATAAATGTAAACTCACATTGTGAGGACCTTACATGCAATAACTTATATTTCCATAGGATTGCACTATGGTCTTGCCTGGAGGGTCTGGATGTTAGTGGTAAATTATTTGTAGTGGGTTAGTTTGAGAGTCTGGAATTAAGAAGGAAAGGGACACTATCTCCTGTAAAAGGAGATCTATTTTGGTTTTCAATTCAAATGGAAATGTGCTATCCAAAATCAGGTGGATGTATAGGGTATAAGAATGCCAACGTTTATAACTTCACCCTTGAAAAAGCTGATAAGCAAAGAAATGCATTGGGTAGATTCAGGATTTTTTTTTCCTTGAGCATCACGGCTTGGGTCTTGTTCATCTCTTCATTATTACACATATATTTTTTGTTGTGGAGCCCACTTTGGGAACCATTGTATTAGAATGTATAGGGATGTGAGAAGCTGTTGCAATCTATTTTATTTTAAAAAAACTGAGGTCATACTATCCAAGATTAAGCAAGCAAGACTTACACCCTATTGTTTACTCATAGATATAAACGATTCACACACACATACACACACACACACACACACACACACACATACAAACATACAAATCAGGGGTTTCCAATCTGCTTTTCTCCCCTCAGGGACTAGACTGAGAAATGAATAGGGAATTGAAGGCCACATATCCTATATAATAATTTGCTAATGTATGTTTGTCAGAAGCTGTCATGCACAGTACAGACAGCTGCGCACTCTGCAGTCATGCGCAGTACAGACTGCCTGCACCATGGCTGATAATGGAGCGGGGCGCTCTGAATTCAGACCGTAGTCCTGTCCGTGGTCTCTACTGTGTATGACTGCACCGCGGCCTTTGCTGCCTTGCTCTGTGGCCCATGTACACGGGCTGTTCAACTAGGTGCTAAATAATTTAAAGTGGAACTATCACCTCCACTAAAGTTGCCCTGCAATACTTATGCAGGTGGTGACTAGCTTACTAATCATTATTTTACCTCTCAAAAGTGCCCAAAAAAAAGGTTATCCTTAAGCTTCCGAGACAGGAGGCCAGGCATCACTGCGGACATCTTGAATGCACGCCTGCATTGTCAGTCCTCTTCACCCTTTACAGGCATTGCGCTGGGCCGGACGGCTCCGGAAGAGACTGACGGCACAGGTGCACAGGCTGCAGTAACCTGACCATCAGTCTCAGAACCTTAAGGATAACTTTATTCGTGGGCACTTTTGAGAAGTAAAATAATGATTAGTAAGCTAGTCGTCACCTGCCTAAGTATTGCAGGGCAACTTTAGTGGAGGTGGTAGTTCCGCTTTAAAGACATGAAACATATACAATGAGAGATTTCACCAACTACTCTACTCAATACACAGCTAAGCCGTTAAACCTTTTAATGCCAGAGGGGTATGCAACACACTCAGGCACTGAATGGGTTAAGCTACTTTACAGTTTGCTATAAAATCTCTGCCTGATTGCTAAAGATCAGGTAAGGATTATTGGGCATTATGTATAAAGAAGAGTGAAGTCATTTTGGGACAAACCATATTTAACAAATGGGAGAAATAAAAGCTCCCATTGATGTGAAGGAACTTTTTAAAGCATTGATTGCTAGATCAAATACCACTGCAACATTCATCATAATAAAAGCCCCATTTAGATCTATGGCAATTTTGGAACACTGTATTTGCTCACTGAATATTGGAGATATCGCTACTGTTCAAAGGGTTTAAAAGTCTCACTCAAAATAGCCGTAGTACCTAAAGACAATGTTGGGGATTTTAAAAAGCTCTCAAAACCGTGTACATGTTGTTTAGATACTTTTATTAACAAAAGTCGTTTTGGAGTTATTTAGATTTATAGGCTAATTCAGACATGCTGTGCAGTCACTTCCCGTTTTAGCCCTACATGACCCTGCCTACTCATGGACACTTAACTGTTTCAGTTCTAGGAGAGGTGGTCATGGCAATGTACAGCTGAGAGAGGTTCATGAAAGGCATGCCTTAATTAGCATAATCCTACATTTAAATAATACCAAAATGTATCTTCTAAATAGCTATCTAATGCAACTTAGAGGTGATTTGAAAGATCTTTCAAAGTCACCAAAGTTGTTTTAGGTGATAGGGTCCCTTTAAATAATATGAATTTGGAGAATTGTTATTTGGTCCTTTGAAGCTAAGAAACAATCATAACATTTTTTTTTCCACGGGAATCACAGCTGTTGTGCTATAAGGTTTCTTTACACTTGAATAAATATCAGGCTATTTAGCAAAATAAAATAATCAGATCTAAAGAGATTTAAAATACTAGGGATAAAACATTTGGCAGACATATATCCCCAACTGAGTTTGATGTAGAATATATTTTGGTAGCACATGGTGAAAATTCAGTGAGCCTCTCCTTAAATTATCAATAGAAACAGCTCTCCCCCTCTGATTAGCCGTGCAGTCTGCCTATATATGTCGTGCAAGTTATTTGTTTGTAATATAAATGAATTTTGTTGAATTAACCTTTATTTGTTGGTGGAACATTGTGGCACATTATGATCATTTGTTTCTGTATTGGGTCATAATTACCATGCGATATATTATAAATTATTATATGCAGAGCTGGAACAATGGGGGTCACTTCTGAAAACAGTGAGTGATGGGTCCAGCCTTGAACAGATCTGATTAGCATACTATGCAGGAAGTTATCATTAAGAATACAGCTTTAAAATGGGAATGAACCGGGCATACCCAGTTACTTCTTACATTGACCAGAGGTAGCTGGCCAGTGCTCCTAATAGCTAGCTATTATGGATATTATGGCCCTTAACTGCAGCATATGCATGAAGAAGCAACCATACACAACATGTTTGCACATGGATCTAAATGTATCCCTTTGCGTTCCAGAGAAGTTTCCAACACCCTGGAGGTTATGCAGTAAAGTGTGATAAAGAGGTGATAAAGAGGTGATGACTTCTCCAGTGATATCACTTCTCCAATTCATGCACTAAGATTTCACCAAAATTGGAGAAGCGATATCATTGGAGATGTCATCTCCGCGTTGTCACCTCTTTATCACGCCTTAGTGCATAACCCCCATAGTGTTGCAAAGCGTTGGATACCTCTCGGGTACTCAAAGGGTTAAATTGTCTCATATGAAAAATTTCTCACGTGTGAAACATCTCAAGCAGCTCAGATGAAGATACTAACAGATGGTTTATCCAATCTATCTAAAATGGTTAGTGTTTAGTGGATATCCCCCCTAGTGTCCAGTCTTTATCACGCTATGCTAAACACTAATGTCATGTGCAGATGGTTGCAGACATATATTTAATTACCTGGCCTGATACCATAGAGCTGTAAACTCAATAAAAGGAACTGCTGAGTGCTAGCAGTGACAGTGTGTCTACCTATGAACAGCTCAGTGATAACCAGTACATTATTCACTGAAAAAGCACTCAGAACTGCCTAAGAGATTCATAGACTTAAATTACAATGTCTTAGGATCAGGGTACATAATCCAAAATACAACTTAAAAGTGCACTCAATTTTTATGAAAAAAAACCCCAAAACAAATATATATATATATTTATTTATTATGAACTAAATTGAAGTTTCCAATGTGGTCAATAGGTGTTGCTGTTGTCATCCCTTACTATAGAGAATCTTGGCCTAAGACTGAAGCTCTCCCATTAAGGGCATGAGATGGCAGTACAATTGTTTTACTCAGCAGGAAAAGCCCTATATTTCCATACAATGCATATTATTGTCATAAATGGAACCTTTTTAAGTTGGTCTCAATTTGTAACCAAGGTGCCCCAGTGTTCGGTCCTAGGCTCAATGATTTTTAATTTATTTAATTTATTATTGATCTAGAAGTGGTATTGAAAGTAATGTCTAAATCTTTGCTGATGACATTAAGCTGTTTAAGGAAATACATAGAAATGCATTATTTTTTTATAAACTGAATGTGCAGAAAAGTGGCAGAAGAGGTTCAATATAGATAAATGCAAGGTTACATGTTTGGGCTGCAGAAACAAACACATATATATTAAATGGGCAGCTATTTGAGGAATCCTTGTTAGAGAAAGATTTAAAGGGATAGTAATACTTCGTTTTATCTTTATTTTATTTTGTAGGCATTAAAAAAACATGAAGAACGATATAAGTCTTATCTCTCAAACCTTTATGGTTTAAGAGATATTCACAAGCAAAGTATCCCCCCCTGTTCAACCAGATCAGAAGGGAGGTGCCCAGGTAGACTGCAGAGAGGGACAATCTTCAATTAAGATAAGGGAAAAAGCTGAAAAACTTGTCAAGGGGGGGAAGGGTTTTCATTCTTTTCATAGGAAGAAGATTGTCCCCTGCTGTTATCTATCTGGTCTTACAACCAGATTCACATCTGAGAAGAGATGGCTTACACTAGGTAAAAGGGGCGGGAGAGGGAAACTTTGCTTGTGAATATCTCTTAAACCATGAAGGTTTGTGAGATAAGACATATCATTCTTCATGTTTTTTTAATGCCTACAAAATAAAATAAAGTTAAAACGAAGTATTACTATCCCTTTAAGAGTACTGATAGGCAGTAGACTTCACAGCAGTGTGTAGTGTCAGTCATCTGTTGCAAGAGCAAATAGGGAACTCTTCTGTATAAAAACAGGTATAACTGTATTGGATGCAAATATAATGCTACATCTATACAAATCTTTGGTAAGGCCTCGTCTAGAACATGGAGTACAGTTTGGGGCACCAGTTCTTAAAACAGACATTACTGAATTGGAAAATCGCAGAGATGTGGAATAAAACTTATAAAGGGATTGGATTATCTGCGATATAAAGAGAGACTAGACAAAATGAACTTCTTTATATTAGAGAGAGACATCTAAGGGGTGATTATTACCATTTACAAATATATTCAAGTTCAACACAAAGATCTTTCCAGGGATATTTCCAGCTGACTATAAAACAAAAAGTCATCTAATAAAACTAAAGGAAAGTTTTCAAGTAAGATAGAGGACTTGGATTTGTGAAATTCTAGTCCTCAGGATGTTGTGCTTACAGATACTGTAATTGCTTTAAAAAAGTAATGGATACATTTCTAGCTCACAAGAATATTTAGAATTTTGACAGTTGGTTTCAAAGCAGATAGGATGTTGAGCCAGGGAAATATCTGACTGCCATATTGAGTCAGGAAGGCATTGTTTAATCAACTTGGGACTTAATTTGAAAGGGCTGTTTTTTTGTTGTTTTTTTTGCATTCCTCTGGATCAATAGGGGTGATATGGCATGGGTTGAACTTGTTGGACGTATACATTTTTTCAGCATCATCAATTGTGTTTCTGTTACTATGTTATCATATTTATAATTTGATGTTAGAAGAAGTGTCCAATAAAAGGTGACATATCCCTTTAAATCAGGGATTCCTATGAAATGTTCATTCTACAATACTGCATAGGGATCAGTGCAAACACTGTGTGTTTTATAAAAGTGTCCCTAATTTAAAGGGATATGTGTTCACCTATGAGGCTGATGTGCTCAGAAAAAATGGGTCTAGATGCATATTCATCAAAATTGTCGGATGGAAGGGGAGGATTGGAAAAGGTCCTTATTAGCTTACAGTATTTTTGAAGTGTTGTCGGTGTGGAAGGGATCTCCTCCCCTCACACATCACCAACACTATGACAATTCTGAACAGCATTCTCTGTGCATCTCTCCCCAGCCAGTAGGGGAATACAGAGAAGACTTTCAGCACCAAGGACAGCATTGAATACCATATCATTTACATATATCATTGACCATCCACTACCTCCATCTAATCTCAGTGCATTTTTCATTTAGTAGACCTCTTATTTGGAGATTGGTAGACTATTCAAGCACATAAAGAGACATCTGGGACAGTTCACTTTGAATTTATGTTTATTTTGCACCATTCCTTTCTTATTGACTGATACTAACATTTGTTGATATGATGCCTGGTTTATTATAATTTTTTGCTCAGAGTTATCTTTTTCAGAATTCCAGATACCCCAATATAAAGTGTGGATCCGTGTCCTGGTAATTCAGATGTCTTTCAGATTATGTTGCTGGATGGGTCTAGACACCGTCCAACATCCCATACCTATGAATCCTGTAATAAAGACATGATTTAGATCAGTGATTCTCAACTCCTGTCCTCAGTACCCACTAACAGGCCAGGATTTGATGATTTCCTTGTTAGAGCACAGGTGAGTTAATAAATGTGAATGAGCCTCTGATCACCACACCTGTGCTCTAGCAGAGAAATCCCTAAGTCCTGGCCTGTTAGTGGGTCCTGAGGACAGGAATTGAGAACCACTGATTTAGATGATGTACACTGTACAAACCTATGGAATAGTACAGCTTTCTGTGCAAGATTCTCCACACCCTTAAAATGGCAGTTCCATAACTGATTGTTTCCTGTAAGATTCTGAGAAAACCAACCCAGATTAGCTGAAGTAGATCACTTTCCCTTCAATCCAAATACCTTTGGGAATAATTTTTTAAAGGACAGCATTATAGCTAAACATTATGATAAGAAGAAATAACATATTGCTTCATGAAACAAAATTTCCAAAACCGCAGGGTCTTTTACAGCTGTATCGAAAGTCTAATAATATATATGCAAATTAAGCTACTCAGGACTTCTATCTGAATTCCAGATCCCCCCAAGTGTATATTCATCAGACGACCAAATCTGGTCCTTTCCCTGTAGATTACATGTACAATTTACGTGTCTGATTATGAATTTACCTCCTACAGACTTTAGATTGCATCTTCAAGAGTTGGATTTCATTTAGATAAATATATTAAAAAAAAACGTAAGATCAAAGGAAACATTAACCCCCTTGAATTTTACAGATGTCTCTGACGCAATGCTTCACTATGTGTTGGATACATCCCTAGCATTCAAGGGGTTAAATGTCAAAGATATGGAGATATATCTGCTGTACGTATCTGTATGACAATTCCATGATATTAGCATTCCGCTTTCCTGGCATTTCGGTTTAATCTATCACTCAAACTATGTATAGAGGACAACACTTGCATAAAGAAAGAAAAACAATTATGTTAATAAAGATATTTGTAATAAAAGTGTCTGATTAATGTTTTTTGTCTAGTGTACACATCACATACATAGTAGTGTACAATTTGTGCAAGCATTACTGCAGTATAATCAGAGGGGGTGGTGGTGACTGTGTACAAATCTACCAGAACAGCTCATATTCTGCCCTGCGATGTAGGCATCCTATTCTTATACCTGCAGTGGAGGGCTGGGCTGAGGGGCAATTGCCCCCTGGACCAGTCAAATGTCTGGGTTGGTGGGCCACTGCCTTGCTCAGTCTCTCACATGCTGCTGTAAATGAATCTACATTAGTTATACCACAGATATTACAACTGAAATGGAGCTACACCAATGATACCATAGAACTACAATTCAAATCGATCTACACTAGTATGATAACCCATTTCCCTTTGAGCTCTATGGTATCACTAGTGTAGCTTTATTTAAATTGTAACCTCTGTGGTATCAGTAGTGTAGCTCCATTTAAACTGTGAGCTCTTTGGTATCATTTGCCCTACTTCACAACATTAATGCCAATTTTAAAATTAACAAAAGGTCAAGTGGGCTCGAACAATAGTAGAAATGGGCCACTTGATTGTATTTGCCCCCCAGAGCACATGTTGCCAGCCCTCCCCAGTATACCTGCACTGTCAGGCATGCACTAGATCAGCATTTCTCAGTCTTTTTTTATTTTGCTCAAGGCACCTCTAAATCACAATCTGGATTTTCAGGCACACAACATATTTGATGTCATTTATTAAGGTCATAATGATGGGTGCAGTACATAAATATTTAGTTACTCTTAGATCTCACAATCGTAAGAACAAAAATTAACATATTACACAGAAAGATTTCCATAAACAGACATTTAAAACTCAACATTGACATTTTTTCCATGCCTTCAAAGAAAAGAATGGACACACCAATGTGCCATGGCATCCTGGTTGTGAACCACCAAACTAGATGGTATGATGGTTTAATGCATTCCAGCACACACACTCCATTATTGTTAAAGTAGACCTATCATCCTAAGGCAAGCTTTTTTAATTTTACAGAGCATTAAAATCTCTATATTTTGTACTAGAGATATTTCTGCAAAACAAATAGCTTTTGAGAAATTAACCTTTAGATTTTGGCAGCGTGGAACTTTATGCTAATTACCTACACAGAACAGTAATTAGTGTTTGAGACTGAACTTACTGCTTAATTTAATATTAGAAATGCCGCAGAAGGTGGGCTGTGCTTACATTCATGCATAGCACAGTGTGTGTTAACAAGGTACAAGATATAAACTAATTACCATAAAGTGCCACACTCTGCCACCAAAAAGTAAGGGTTAATTTATGAAATCTGAGTATTACAAACAAATGGCTATTATGACATACTAGTCACAGAGACTGCCTGCACCTCGGCTGATAACAGAGAGGGGTGCTCCAAATTCGGAGCTCCCCGCTCAGTTATCAGTTGCAGCGCAGGCAGTCTGTACTGAGCATGACTGCAGCAAGATCACCCCTCTGTACTGCTCATAACAGCTTCTGACAACCATACGTTATCGAATTATTATATAGGATGGACGGATTTTAATTATCTTAAAAAATTACAAAATATATCTAGGGGGCGAGGGTTTCACTTTAAGATTTTAATGTGAAGAGCCCCCTATGCCTATTCTATAACATGAACAGATAAATGAATACAGTTGCTTGACATTCCTCTGTGCCCTGTTAGTAAACCTTGGAATGCCAGAGTTGCACAACGTATGGCTCCATAATACATTGTGCATCTATCCTTATGGTTATCAAAAGGTTAACCCTTTGAGTGCTAGAGGGGTATGTAACGCATTGCAGGGCAATGCATTGCGTACCCCTCTTGCACTCAAAAGGTTAAACAAGACATACAGGAATTAATTACTCGGATACCCAGATATACCTCTGCACTTCTCCACCTTCTTCGACTTGGGGCAAGTGGAGTGAAAGGGATAGTAATGTTTCACAAAAACAGCAGCTCCGATAGTTCAAGAGTAATTGAATGATAAAGTTTCCCCCTCCCGCCCCTTTTACCTAGTGTAAGCCATCTCCCCTCAGATGTGGAATCTGGTCCACAGATCAGACAGCTCATAGCAAGGGACAATCTTCTTACTGTGAGAACAATGAAAACCCTGCCCCCTTTACAGGTTTTTCCCTTATCTTAATTGAAGATTGTCCCTCTCTGCAATCCACTTGGACACCACCCTGCTTCTCTGAGGTGAGCAGTGTTACATCAGTAAAAGGGGCAGAAGGGGGATTTTTTATCATTCAATTACCTTTGACCTACAACTCTGACAGAATTGAAATAACACTCTCCAAGGTCCAAATACTATGAAGATTAATTAGAGCTGCTTTTTTTTAAACATTACTATCCCTTGAAGTGGATACATTGCAGTGTAAGTAGCTCAGTAAATTTGCTGTAGGGCAGACCTAACACTACACAATTGTTTTTTGCACTTATTTTAACAAAGAATCATGTTAGTACATTCCCTCAATGAGGAGTAATCCTGGGGAGAACCTACCGCACCATAGAGTGCAAACCAATCACACCACAGTGCAAACATAAAAATATCATAAATTCCCATAATTCAAATTTAATTTGCCTCTTGTATACTAAAGAGCCGGTTTACCCCAGAACTGCTCCTCTTGCATTTATACATAATCCCCTTAGAACTTAATAAAAGGAAAGAGTCAAGTCTGCCTATTGCCTTTCACCTTCCATAAAGTCGCTCTCCAATAATTAAACATATGGTAACTAGCTTCATAATAGTTCTATTAGATTTCAGAAGTATCCAATTCTGAAGTTATTCTTAATCTTCCCAGTCTGACAGCCAGGTTAGTGCAGTCTGCATGCCTGCTCTGTCAGTCCCTCCCGGTGCCTTATGGCACAGTGCAGCGCCTCTTAGAGGAGACCGGGACTGACAGTGCAGGCGCGCAGACGTCTCTAAGACAAGATGACTGCGCTGATGCTTGGCTTCCGGTCTCTGAAGATTAAGGATTACTTCAGAATCGGGTACTTCTGAGAGCTAATAGCACTATTAAGAAGTTAGTCTTCATATGCTTAATTATTAGAAGGCGACTTTATAGAAGGTGAAAGTATCACTTTTGAAGGAAAATGTAATGGGTTCATATTAATTAAGGCAGCGCTGATTATTCTATATATTTTTTTTAAATGAAACACACCTTTCTAATTGTTCATAATGCTATAGTTTTCATTTTATTTTATATTAAAGTGTCCCCCTCCATCCCCTTTTCCATATGTAACGCTGCCTCCCCTCAGAGCAACAAGCCGCTCTCAACGGATCGCAACAAACTTCTGTCAGCATAAGGAAAAACCTATTCTTCTTCATCAAGGGGGATATGTTTTTCCTTATACTGATAGAAGATTGCCCCTTATTGCGATCTGACTGGTTAAGCGACCAAATTTCAGATCTGAGGGGAGGTAGCATTACATATGGAAAAGGGGCAGGAAGGGAGACACTGTAATCCTATATAATAATTCGCTAGAATGTTTGTCAGAAGCCGTCATGGTCAGTAGAGACTGCCTGAAAGAACTGAATGCTGGGAGGTGTAGGAATGCTGGGAGTTCTGTGCTGGGAGCATTCTGTGCTTTCAGTCAGTCTCTACAGTGCATGACTGCAACGGCAACAGGACAAGAGCAGGACTGGCCTCTTAACCCTTTGAGTGTCAGAGGGGTGCGCAATGCATTGCGTACCCCTCTGGCACTCAAAAGGTTAACATCACATGGACCTTGTCCCGTGTACACGGACTTTTACACTAGTATAAAATAAGACACAGACTACAACATTATTATCAATTATAAAGGTATGTTTCATTATAAAAAAAGTATATTAAATAATCAATGGTTCCTTAATATGAACACTTTACTTTCCCTTTAAAATGTTAGACTATTCTACACATCTGTCATCTTACTGAAAGTTAATTTTTTCCTCTTATTATCTTCAAAGTGTTGGTCATTAAGGATGTGTGAAAATGTTTGCCTCAAGCCAAAATCGGCAAATTATGGAACTTCCCACTTGGTGAAAAATTTCCAGTGAAAAGTGCAGTTTTTCTGCTGTTTTCCCCTAGCTCATTCCATTTAAATTTACACACAACACATAGCAAATGCTATTTTATTTCTCAAAGGCATAGTATAAAAGGGGCATGAGGGTGCCTGTGTTGGTGGAGTGCAGGGAAAGAATCCGTTGAACATGGAATGTTTTTTGTTAGGAATATTTCATTATAAAAAAAAAGTATATTAAATAATCAACGTTGCCTTAATATGAACACTTTAATATCACTTTAAAAATGTAGACTATTCTACACATCTATCATCTTACTGAAAGTTAGTTTTTTTCCTCTTATTATCTCCAAAGTATTGCTCACTAAGGATGTGTGAAAATTTTCCCCTCAAGCCAAAATCAGTGAATTATGGAACTTCCCACTTGGCAAAAAATTTCCAGCGAAAAGTGCAGTTTTTCCGCTGCCACACATGGCGGACAAAGCCAGGACAAATATATTAAAAGCAGCACAGATGAGGAGGTGGAGGATGGATGTGAAGAAGGTTTGCCACCATTTATCCCACTTGGGACCACTGCTATGACCGATAAGTAATGTGTGTCAATAATCTGTGGAGGAGTATAGAGTGTGACAATGGTAAAAATACATACACAAATCACACCATGCCAGTCCACCACCACCACCACTAGAATACACACCTGTCACATTTTAGGTTGTACTTTAGTTTTTTCATTACTTGACATCATCATGAATATGTGTCATTGTCACTTAAAAGCAGGAAGTTAGAGTTGTTGGCAAAGGACAAATACATTCTGCATACTAATACATTTTTCAAGCCATGTGTTGCTGTAGGACTCACAACTTTGAATTTCAGCCACTTATTGCTAAACTTCAGCCCTCAGAAGAAGTAATATTACAGTGGGAAATGTAGTACCTATAGGAAATATAGGGAAAAAAATGTGTTAAAACATTTGTTAACATAGGTGGAAAATTTGTTAAAACAGGCAAAAAGGAGGACATTTTTGCATAGGCGGAAAGGTGAAAGTTTTTGTGGGAAAAGCGAAAAATCGGCACGTTTTCATGAAAAGTCATGCTGGAAGTTTTTCACACTTTTTGCCCACCCCTAACTATGAGCCTCTCCTGCCTCAATTTTGTCATAAAGATCACAGCAGAACAGCACAGCAAGTCTATATCACTCTTTAGCTGCTTCTATTGTGTTTCACTTCCTTGAAAAAGTCCTATTTTTATAGTGAAAAGGTAAAAAACATGTTAATCAATGGGCAAAAACCACAAAGAACAATGGTTCTCAATATTTTTTTGTTAATTTTATTAAATAGAATTTCAAACTCTTAATATGAATCTAAATAAAATGCATTTACATACTGACTGATACAGAAAAAAATGTTTGACAAAGCATATATTATATTTCTCGCTCAGACATACAAAAGCCTGAGTTACGATTTGTCTACCTTTAAATCTTCATACCTTTCTGCTTTGTTGATGACATGAAGCATAATATGATAAATAATATAATTCAAATAAAGCATGGGGAGTTGTTAAAGATCAACAAACTATATATTTGAATTTCCATGTTTTGGTACTCTTGAGTAAGAATGAAAATGTTGGTTTTAATGTAGAACTTTTGCCTTTTAATTTCTACAATTTTTTATAAAATTGTTTGGTATGATCACGTCTGCTCTGTCCATTTTAAGAAAATATTTGACTGATCAAAGAAGCTCCACATGATAGATTTATCAAAATCAGAACTTGTGATCAAGCAGGTGAATAACTTTTTTGCATCTTGATATGGCTTCCATACTAGAACGAAAAAAAGTATTTTTTGATGGGATCTAAGTCACACTTTACTGGATAAGTAGATAAGATAGAGTCAGGTCTGCTCATACTCATGATCAGTGACTTTCTTTCCTCTGGCGTACAGAGGATTAACCCATACATTCTATAGTCATATAGCCATCTTTGGCGAAATACTAAAATTCAGAGGAACATAAAAAAGGTAATGAATATTGTACCACTTAACCAGCTACAAAGATACTCTACTGGAGCCTAGGGAATTAATTATATACCCAATACAGATGAGAAATGCACTGCCAGTGAAATTTAAATGTTAAAACTGTTTGCATGGGTGTATGACCTGTCATGTATTGCGTATTCAGCCTTCATTCTTATAATGCCTGAAGAAGAGACCTGGAGGGAGATAAAGAGGTGATAAAGAGGAGATAACTTCTCTAGTGATATCACTTCTCCAGTCCCTATGTTATTGTATGGATCCTATGACCTAAGAATTTTATTTGCAAATTGGTAGGGATCTTAGTGCATGGGCTCCATAGAATAACACAGAAAATGGAGATGTTATATCACAGGAAAAGTCATCTCATCTTTATCACACCTTAGTGCCTCTCCTCCGTAGTGTCTTTAAAGTTAGCATCCTAGAGTAAAAACTCATGTGCATTTGCAAAGCTGCAACTTTAAAACACTATGGGGTAGATTAACAAAAGTTGGTGCTGTATCAATATGATTTTGTCAATATGTTCAAAGTACTTTGACATTTCAATGTGCACACATCAACATATTCACTAAAATTTAGGCATGGAAGGGGAGGAGAAGGTCCTCATTAGCATATGGTATTGTCAAACTGTTTTCGGTGTGAAAGGGATGCTCTCCCTCACACATCACCAGTTCTACAGCAATCCTGAAGTCTGAGAGCATTCTCTCTGCTGCCCCAAGTGATCACAAGGGGAGTGGAGACAGTACTTTCAGCACCATGGACAGCATCACACCCTTATCCATTTGAGTGCAATAGGGATGTGCATTGCTCACCCTTGTGGCACTCAAAGGGTTAAAAAAGCACACCAACCACTTCACAATTATCATACATGATACATGTTGTGCACTCCCAAGTGAACAAGGTTGGGGTTCAGGCAGCAACCATGGGGATTTGTTGCTACCACTTGACCCCCACCCAGCCTTGTTTCCTTTCCCACTGGTAGCCATAGAACCCCATGTACACTGTCTGATCCTCTCCAGCCTTTTCTCCCTTGCCTACTGCTAGCCACAAATCCCCATGGCCACTACCTGGGCAAGAAAACAAGGCTGGAGGTGTCAATCAGTGTATGAGGACTAACACACAATGATGAAGCTCCCCACAATACTTATATCCAACATGATGCCCCACAGTTCAAATTTTACATATGCTGGCTCCCCTATTAAAATTCAACAAAAGTTGGCCTTCGTGTATGACATATGCTGGCTCCTCCATTGATATCTGACAAATGTTGCCCCTCATGTACGACAAATGCTTCCTACTACCATGCACATCTGCCACATTAATCCCTTAAGGACCACAGAGCTTTTCTTTTCTTTTTTTTTTTTTTTTTTGCATTACATTCGGCGTGCAGCCACACTGGGAGCCAGTAATTCCATGACGGTCCTGGCACATCATGTATCCTTAACTCAAATCCACCCATGACGTGCCAGGACCACCAATGTCCTTAATGGGTTAAGTTCTTTTGCTACTGATGTAATTGTGTCAGCTCCGTGTAATTGAACGGCGACTAGGAAGACTTTGTACTTGCGATGGATAGATGCTAGCGTGCGGTGCTGGAGATCGAGGCTAGTAAACACTGGAGTCCTATTGGAATGTTCGTACTGCAGCCAAGGCTAGAGTAAAGGTGCTAGCCATGAAGCCAGATGTCTGACCCTAGTTGAGCTGGGACTGGGACCAGAATCAATACTCCTCAATCTTGTAATCAAGCCGCTAGTACCAGGAAGAAAGGACCCTAATAGCAGAGCCACAAAAAGGATACATGAAGATAGACAGACCCCCTTTAAGGCAAGAAGACCCCCAGCAAGATGTCCCCAAAACAGAAGAAAACAGTATTTGAAGGTCCCACTGAGGAAAACAAGAGTAAAAAAAAACAAGGTACCAGAAAGGAAGACTCTAGAGGACCACCTGACTTCCCTACAAGGGCAGAAAAGTGTACCCAATATGCTGGTTTTCTTCCTGCCATCAATCTATGGCTTAGTCCAGTGCAGAAGGAAGTAGTAAGAATCAGTAGCCCCAAAAGAAAAGATACAGAAAAGGGCTAGAAGAAACCCCACTGGACATATAGGAGGCACCCCTCTTGAGGAGAAAAATGAGCCTCTCTCAATAAAGAGGTCCTGAGGCAGAACTGGAGATGGAAAAAGCCTGAGTGTAGATCTATCTATGGCCAGTAAGGAAAGGGAAGCGCTGAAAGGCAAAGAGCCAGTTTTCAAGCTGCAGCAGCAACAGCAATAACAAATAAATGAGTGGTGCTTGAGCCAGCTTGATTATCAGATCCCCCCCAGGTAAGAGGGGTGCATACCCACTTGACCAATCTCTAGCTTAGAAGGGTCAGATGCATAGGTCAAAGATGTAACAAATTCCTGTTGCTGGTCATCTAAGCATTAGGAGAATTAGGGTGATATATGGACTGGCACCATCAACAATGACATGAGACAGGTGGTGGTACGTTGAAGGTTCCACATGCCACTAGCCCTAGTGCTGCTGAGGTGGCAGCAGCAGCACCAAAACAATCCCACACCATATAAGATCCAGCTGGTTAGAGGAAATTGGCCAATTGTGCTTCTCATTCACCTCTTCTAAAATTATGGGTATGTTCAAGCAACTACTAACACAAACATAGCCATTGTATAGCCAAGTGCTGGCTACCTCTCTAGCATTCATGGGGGAGTGCCTGAGAAGTATCCAATGAATTGCACCACAATGCTTTGTATATTTCCCTGGCATTCAAATTATTAAATAAAGAGGAATTTTGGGGAATTTTATTTCTTCCGTATGGTGCAGTTGGTTTGCCCCAGAATTGTTCCAGTTTTTTTCTCTTAACATTTGAAAGATCAAAGGCATGTGCAATGCATTACTTTACAATTTGGCACACAATCCTCTGTCCCTCACAGGGTTAAAACTAACCTCAGATGCTAAGAATATCTCCAAAAGATTAAGAACCATACATGGGATTATGTAACTTTCTTTTAATACTTATGTTTGTTTTTATAGAATTGTGTTACCAAAGCCAACCCATTATATAAAGGCTGTCTGTCGATTGCAATATCTTCAAAACTGCTACTTAGGGAGCAGTTTTCAAGAGTTTATGAAGAACTTCAGAAGAGCCTGGTAAATCTGTTCTTAAGGTCTTTGTTGTAATTGTGTTTTTTTTATCAGGCTTTAATTTAATTAGCTGTATATCTCTGTGCTCAAGGGAAACATGTAATAATAAGTAAGGCTTAGGATGCAGTCTGGCAGAGAGGAAGACCTCTTAGTGCAGGTTTAGGTGACCTTTGACATCAGTAGCATCCAGGAGGTTAAACATGTCCCTAAAATTCCTGACTTTTGTTTATTTTCACAATTTTGCCAGGAGCCTCAGAAGTTCTTAAAGGAACACTAAACCTATATCATGTGTCCTTAATTCATGCTATTCTAGTCTGGTAACTAAGGGGTTAATGCTTACAGAGTCACTTATGCAGATCCTCTCGGATTCCAGCAGGATGGGGTAAAGACTTCCTCCTCTTCTGTTTTGATCATTTACAAGGGAATATAGTCTCTGAATATATACATGTTTTGCCTCCATGTTCCCCAGTCTATCGTTACTAACATTCATTCTGTAGAACCCTTGTCATTTTTTTGGAAACTCTGGGGTTCCATGGTAAACAGTTTGAAATCTACTGGGCTAAATGATTATCCATTTTTATCAATACAATGTACATACACACTTACAAGACTTTGCAAGTTAAAATTTTCTTTCTCTAAAGCTATTTTTATTGGGGTCAAAAGGTTATTTAAAAAGCAGTTTTTGATGTCGCCTCAGCAAGTCATAACTCTTAAGTCCTCTACCTTTCCCTGCCTGTAACACTGTTTGAACCTGTATTTTTTCTTTCTGTGTGATCGAATTAAATTCTATAACTCTTGCAGCGTGTCTGTAAGCAGCCGGAGCGTTAATATTTAATGATGAAAGATGTTTGTAATCACAGCCAGATCCCGTGTGTCTGGCTGTTTTATGTTCTGCCTCTGGGGTCGTGCTGGTGAACTCAGGCCTTCAAACATCCTAGTTTAACCTGTTCCCTGCTGAATAATTTCCTTATTGATTTGGCTTACAAGTCCCCTGTATTAGAAGCTCTATGGATTTGAAAATGTTGAAGGATAGTAATGCTTTATTTAAATTCTGCTTTAATAAACCATACAACATTTTGGAGTTTGACTGATACTGTTTTCTTAAACAATTTTTATTTGAATTCCCCCCAATCATCCTTTAAATCACATCAGTTCCTTCATTCAGAAAGAGCTGACACAGGTCAATTGGCTGTTTAGCTTCAATGGAGCTAGAATTGTCATCAATATGCATGCAGCACTTACCGTAGATGCAGAGAGACATTTCCTTCTTTCTGAGCCCTCTCTCTACATCTTGGACACTTACTTTTTACAGTTAGAGCTTGGAACATAGGGAGAGATCTCAGAAAGAAGGAAATGTCTTCCTCCATCCTAGCACCAAGAATTTCTCTGGAAGGGACCGTAGGGTACAGGAGGGGAAGCATGTCATGGGGACGATTGATCCATATAGGAAGTGTGTGTGATAGAGAGGAGAAAAAGGAAAGGGCTTAAAAGGGGTGGTGATAGGAAGTGGACTGTGGTTTCAAAGAAGAGAGAAAACAGGAAGTGCCCCTCCCTCCCGATTGTGGTGTGGTTGTGTGTCTCAGCTGGGGGGATAGTCCTTGCATGGTTTTCAGAGATTGATTACTGATGTGGTAAAGTGAAGGGATTTTAACCTCAGACGGAAGCCCTTTGGGAGTTTGCTGCGGACTTAGGTCACGGGAGGTGACGTTACCCATTGAAGCTAAAGTGGATGGCCAATGGGGTAATTCCTTGGAAGTCAGCTGTAAGTGCTGAAAAATGGTGGAGTCAGAGGTAAGTGCTGAAAAATTATGGAGTCAGCTGTAAGTGCGGAAAAATGGTGGAGTCAGCTGGAAGTGCTGACGAACATTGGGATCAGCTGTAGTGCTGAAGATGGCGGGGTTTAGCATAAGCCCTTACAATTTGGCCATGCTTGGTTTTCAAGGGAAAGTAGATTGGCAAGTTCTGTCAGTTAATGACTGATTATTGGTTAGTGATTTAATTATTGTTGTGTTTGAATAAGAACAACAATATTTAATGTGTGTGAAAAATAGTTGAATACATTTGTGGTCTGTTATCCCCCAAAATATGTGTCTGTACATATTTATGGATCATACCCTCTCCCTATGACATGTTGTTTTTCCATAGCAACTCAAGTGCAAGCTCCTTTAGAATGGTGGAGATGAAGTAACATAAGGGGCACTGTAAAATAACCTTTTGGTCACAAGAGCTACGGCAATAGAGTTCCCATAAAACTCACCTGTCCTTTCCCAATTTGCTGGGAAGATCAAGGAGATCCGAACAGCTGGATAATATCAGCTCTTTCCTTGGCTCTTGTGGGAGCTTTCTCTTCTTTCCATAGAAGCACTTTGATTGTAGCATTAATCACTTTAAAACAGAGTTGAAATAAATAATTATTTTGCATTCACATGTGTATCAAGGCAAAAATGTAGTGAATGAAGAGCATTATAACTGCACCATATGTATGAAAAAATGTCCACATTGATTTCAATGTGATTTTTTTTCATCTAGCTTTACTAAGCATTTTCCCTACTGGAGCGTATTTGTCACTGCAAAGTGCAGCAATTTCATGGGCAATATATATCAGAGAACGAATATCTCACATTGTGCCATATTAACAAACAAAATAAGAGAAATTCTGGGGTAAACCAACTTCCCCACAAGTAATACAAAAAATTAAAATAATTAACAAGATTCCTGTTAGAAATGTCTTCAGGGCATTGTTTCATAATGCATTGCTAATATATCCAGCATTCAAAGGGCTGAATCATTCATTTAAATCAATCAATTTCTTACCAACTGTCCAGTTGGTTTCTCCCAGAATTGCTCCTGTTGAATAAAGCCCTATGAAAAGTAACATTGGGTGTGGTCTCGGACAGAATGGGACAGGTCACGGCATTTTCTGGATTGGACTGAAATTACATTTTTGCATAAATGACTAGGGCTGAATATAAACATTTTTTGGGAAATGTACAAATTGCCCTGTGCAAATACTTTGTTGTCGACTTCCAATTCATGCTGCTACACTTTAGGGTATACATTACCAGGAGTGCTCAAATCTATCCTCTGGTTTTCTTGATCTCCGTAATTGAACACAGATGAATCAATCAGTGGTTCAATCATTCTGAAAGACTGACTTCACTTGTACTAAATTGAATTGTAGTGAAGGCGCAATAATATGTTTGAGGTCTACTACATTAAAACATATAAGGCAGTCTGACATCTTAATGCATGCAAGGCCAGAAAGCCACCTCTATAGCTTGGATAGGGAGAAGGTGTAACATTACACCATGTTTGTTTGTTTTATTTACATTATTAATACATATAGTTAACCCTTTGAGCAGGGGAGGGCTAGCAACGTAGAGCCCAGGGGGCAAATAAAATCAAGTGGCCTGTTTCTACTATAGTCTGAGCTCACTGTTCCAGCCCACCCCCTTTCGTTAATTTTTAAATTGTCATTAATGTTGTGAAGTAAGGCAAGTGATACCGCATAACCTACAACTGAAGTGATGCTACACTAGTGCTACTACAAAACTTACAATTTAAGTATAGCTACACTAGTGATACTATAGAGCTTACAAGGGAAATGGGTTATGCTACTTGTGTATCTCTATTTGGATTGTGGCTTTGTAATATCATTTTTGTAGCTTCATTTCAATTGTAAGCTCTGTGATATAACTAATATAGCTCCATTTACAGCAGCAAATGGGAGATTGAGTGAGGTAGTGGCCCACTGGCCCAGATATGATGACCGGCCCAAGGGCAATTGCCCCCTGCCCCCCAGGCCAGCCCTCCCCTGCCTTTGAGTGCCAGGTAGATACTCAACACAAGCAATGCAATGCACACCCCACTGGCACTCAAAAGGTCTAACAAATAGCAGAGAAAAGGAACTGATGAAATGCCCATACACACACTTCCTTCACTTGGAGCAATCAGCACTAATGGAGAATTTCAGGTGTTAAAATTTCCTTTAGAACCAAGAAATATATTCTAGCACATTACAATGAAGAATCATCCTATAATATAAAAGGCTAGATTTATTTTTGTCTGATATAGTCATGCTCAGTAGAGACTGCCCGAACGCACAGAATACTGGCCTATGTACATGGACTTTTACACTAGTATTAGTATATACCAACATTTGTGTAGTGTTCTGATTTGTCCATGTCAAAATCTTACATGAGTGCATGCAGATTACTTATGTAAACCCTGTAAGGGCCAGAGGGCTGTGAAGTGCATTGCTTTGTAATGTGCTGTTATACCTCTTTGCTTCTTAAAAGCTTAAGAAGAGATTGATAAAACTCAAATGTGCTTGGCAAGGGCATATCCAGAAATTATGGAGAGGGGATTCCAGACAATTGAAAAATATTGCATAACAAAGTCAATGCTTGTATAATTCTGCATCCAAACCCTAATGTGATTGCTTTTACATAGTTTGGGGCTTTACAACCTGTGTCCCCTTCATCTGTAATTGTTTACAGTCCGCTACACATACCTCCCAACATTTCGAGTGGCCAAAGAGGGACACTTTTGTTTTAGGTGGTGTTTCTGGTGGTGTGGCTAATGGGTAGGACATTATTGAGAATGTTTAGTTTATTTCATGACCTGTTGTCACCTATTTGGCTAACTAACTAAATGATTTAGAGCAAAACCAAATTATTTTATTTACATAGATTAATTTGTAAACAGCTATACTGGTGTGTACACAAACATTAATGTGATTCTTATTGTATGGATCTGTGGGATACACTTACATTCACACCATACCGTCTGATCTCTTAAAAATAGGGACACCATATTAGGAAAGAGGGGCAGAGGGATTTGGGTCTGAAAGAGGAAGGGAGGTATGTCTACATGTATAAATGAGGAAGCACTTACATTAATGGGTAGAATTATCTGGGTGCTCTCTTCAGGTGACGCTTACAAAGAAGCACTCACATGACTGGATCAGGTATAAAATGGGAGAATAATGTAGTGTCAACAATTCAGTCCAGGTGCCTGAGGAAGATCTGCCTAGCTGGAATTAAATTATGACATTGAAATACTGTATTTTATAACTGCGAAAGATCTTAAAGTGTTTCTTCCCTTTCATTTTTTTGCTCTCTCTGTCTCACTTTCTCTCTGTCTTGTTCACTTCCTATCTCTTTCTCTGCCTTTTTCTTTCCCTCTCTTTTTCCCTCTCTTTTTCTCCCTGTCTGTTTCTCTCTCTCTCTCTTTCTCCTAAAGCTTACATACTATCAGTATGCATTGCTAGAGTGACCCCTTTGCATAGATTATTTGACATGCTTCCATATTAAATATTAACACCCATTAAAAATCAAGTCACAGTCATACATCCAGCAATTGGTTGGGAATTACTGTATGTTCTTTTACCATATAGATTTCCCTCGAGAAAAGTGGACGGCCTAGTTATAGAGAATGAAGTCAGTATGTAAAATCTGACTTCACAGGAATTTTTATTCTGTGAATGGCATAAAGCAAAAAGGGGTATATTTACTCTTGATTAACACATGCACATTTTTTAGCATTTATAGTTCACAAATATTGTAAGGATTTCTGATATATTGAGGAAGATATACTAAGAAGAACTCCAATGCATTGTAAAGCAAAATATTAAAGGGGTTAAAGCAATGATCATTTTCATATGTCCCCTATGGGACAGTTAGTTTGCTCCAGAATTACTTCAGTAGGGAGATTCGCTACACGGTGATAAAGAAGTGATAAAGTGGAGATAACTTCTCCAGTTTATCACTTCTCCAGTTCCTATGTTATTCTATGGAGCCTATTAACTAAGATTTCTTCAATTTTGGAGATCGTAGTGAATAGGCTCCATAGAATAACAAAGGAAATGGAGAAGTGATATCACTGGAGAAGTCATCTCCACTTTATCACCTGTTTATCACCGCTTAGTGAATCTACCCCAGGTCTTCTTGGTATATTCAAATCATTGGGGGGATTCACTAAGTGGGTATAAAGAGGATATAAAGTGGTGATAAAGTGGAGTCCAGTTTATCACTTCTCCAATTCCTATGTTATTCACATTTGGACATCTTAGGGCTAGATTCTATTGCAGGTGCTAAATGTTAACACCTGTTTTATCATACATTTTCCTATTAAAGTCTATGGGGAAAGTGGAGATAAAAGCAGATATCAAATTAGCACCTGCAATAGAATCTAGTCCTTAGTGTACAGTCTCTTTAGAATAACATAGGAACTGGAGAAGTGATAAACTGGAAAAGTCATCTCCACTTTATCACCTCTTTATCACCACTTAGTGAATCTCCCCCATTGAGTTTTTAAGGACAGTTTGTGGGAGATTCACTAAACAGTGATAAAGAGGTGATAAAGTGGAGATGACTTCCCAGTTTATCACTTCTCTAATTCCTGTATTATTCTATGGAGCCAATGCACTAAGATTTTTTTCAACCGTTTATTGAGTCTCCTCCTTTGTGTTCTATCTCATTAAAAGTATTGGGGCTGAACTTATCCAGTGCTTTTTTTGATTATTTTTTAAGCAATCAATGAGCTCAAATCATAGGTGGGGTCATTAAGGTAAAGCTGTTCTCTCCGCGCTTTAACTGTTATTTCAAATGCTTTTTATGGCTTAAGAGAAAATGATAATAATGATTTTAATGTGAATTTGTCTTTGAATTTACACTAGGTTTTTAAAGTATTTCTTTGTAGTTAAATGTTTTGTTAAATCGAGTGTGTTTCATGACAAAGATCAACCTTTACTTTTTTATTGAAATGTATTGTTGAGTTGAGTGCACTTTATGAGAATAAGCCTTGTTTCTTAACAAATGCATCGTTTTTTTTTTTTTTCATTGTTTTTCTTTCTAATATTCTAAATTTTCAATCAAGCACTCTTTACAACCTTGATCGATGAAAGAAACATTCTATACAGTTTGGAGTCAGTGAACGCAAGTTTTTGCTGTGCATACTGAATAATGCAATAACTTCTTGTGTGCAAAAATGTACTGCTCATTTGCAAACGTTTGTTTTTTAACAGCTCTCAATATGTCTATAATGAGCATTTTGTACCCAAATCGTTAACATAATTTAGTGATTTTTAAATAGAATTTAACAAACTATAGAGAAACATATAATCTGTAAATTACATATTTTTTAAGTCTTAGACAATATTACATTGTATTTTTTTGCTAATAATTTAGAAAAATATTGACTTTACCCTATACTATGGCATAAACTAAGAAAAATATCTCTATCAAAAGAACATTTTTGGAACTACATATAGCGATTAGTCACACGCACATGCCATGTTTTCTTTTATTGTTTTCAGTCTGTTAAATTCAGAAAATAAATAGTAACTGTATATTACAAGATGCAGAAATATGTCAAGTGTGTTCACTGCAGAGATTGTTTTAACTTATTTTCTTTTAGAAAATCAATAAAACATTTAATTTGGTCAGGGGTGCCAACATGTTTGCATATAACATTATCTACTCCACAAAAACATGTAGTACTGTGTTAGTCAGTAGATTAGAATGGGATTCAGTGTACTTCTGTAGATAAAACTCAGAAGGGTGATATAAAGGCTAACTTTTAATGGCTAACTGAGGACATAGAAAGCACAAGTTTTAAGGACATTAAGGTCCCTTTATCAGGCATAGGTTATTTAAAGTTAGACTAGCTCAAGTGCTACATTACTCTTGTGAGTTTTTTCCTACAAAAGTACACTGAATCCCATCTGTCCTTCTATTCATCATATTTCTTTGTTCTACCAGTTCCTATACTTTTCAGATTGCTTAATAATATTTTTTAAACTTACAGCAGTCTTGGGTTGATTTTTCCTAAAGGAACTGTATAAATTATTGTATATATTAAAAATTAGTGATGAGCGAGCGTGCTCGGCCGATGCTCGGATCGGCTCGAGCATCGCTCTGCTCGGCACATGGCGGTACTCGTCGAGTACCGCCATGTGCTCGCCCGACATGTTCGGGTGGCGGGGATCTGTGCCGGAAGAGGCACAGATCCGAAGAAGCTCCGCTGGACCACCAGGGACTGGAGGTACGGGGGCATTGCGGAGATGAAGGGGGCATTGCGGAGATGAAGGGGGACATTGTGGAAGAGGGGCATAGACTCTATGCCCCTCTTCCACAATGTCCCCCTTCATCTCCGCTATGCCCGTCTTCCACAATGTGCCCCTTCATCTCCGCTATGCCCCTCTTCCACAATGTGCCCCTTCATCTCCGCTATGCCCCTCTTCCACAATGTCCCCCTTCATCTCCTCTATGGCATAGAGGAGATGAAGGGGGACATTGTGGAAGAGGGGCATAGCGGAGATGAAGGGGCACATTGTGGAAGAGGGGCATAGCGGAGATGAAGGGGCACATTGTGGAAGACGGGCATAGCGGAGCTGAAGGGGGACATTGCGGAGCTGAAGGGGGCATTCGGAGATGAAGGGGGCATAGCGGAGATGAAGGGGGCATTGACCAGGCACCCTCCCCTCATCAGAGCAGGGGGTGCCTGGTGTCGCCCCATTCATTCCAATGGGGCTCGGGTGCTCGGCCGAGCACTCGAGCCTCAGGGGGTGCTCGGTCAGAGCACCCGAGCACCCGAGCATCGTGGTGCTCGCTCAACACTATTAAAAATATACACTGAGGCAAAAACAAAAGATATTAAATTGCCCAATTGGTAAACACACAGTTTAAAGGCGAAATGTAAACATCAATAAAGAGTTATTTATCTACCAATATTATATAGCATCTGAAAACAGTTATATTTTTACTAGTGTTGTGTAAAAAACGTACATTTTCTTCCGAGAGGAATTATACACAGAATGTAAAACATTTTGGTCGAAATTGGGTGAACAATTTGCAACTGTATGGGAGGATGGTTAAAGAAGAAGTAACACATCCTAATAATAATCCCTTCACTTACCTTTCTATGGACAGAAAATCCAAACGGCCCCTATCAATTTTGCCCTTCTGCATTTGTTCAAGGGACAACATACTCAATTATTCCTGAATATCATATCCAGGGAGGTAGACATGACAGCTGCTGGTAGTTTTTTTTAATGAAAATGAAAAAAGAGTTCTTGAACTGCTTAACATTTTTTTGGGGGGGAACAGAGGGTGTGCAGTGCATCACTTCACATATTGTCCGTAAATTGTTAAGAGTACCATAGATAGTGGGTGGAGTTTGTGCCTTGTGGTCCTGGTAGCAACTGTCATGTCTGCCTCCAAGATGTTATCTTTTGAACCAAAGAAGAATGGATACCTTCATACAGGCCATAAGGATGTTTTGACCATAATAAATTAACAAGGCAATTTAATTTTTTAACAAATAGGTGATTTAGAAAGACATTTCAAACTCACCTATTTTTAAGTTAGACATTTTTTATCATAAACAATAGCCAATCATACACTTACATTCTACACTCTACTAAATTACCAACTGCCATGTCCTCTTGGCAAGTACAAGTTGATTTGTTTGAAATGACAAATAAAAAAAAATCTAAAAACCTCAAACTATTGTTTGAAATAAAAATGTCTCAAATAAATAAATGTGGTTTTGAAAACACTTCAAAAATCACCTATTTTTACAAAGAGACAGTAACATGTTAAGTGGGGTCGCAGTACAGGAGGTGTTACTTCTCCTTTAAAGGGATAGTAATGTTTCATAATAAAAGTTGCTCTAATTAATCATCATAGTATTTGGACTTTGGACAGTATTATTTCAATTCTGTCAGATTTGTAGTTCAAGAGTAATTCAATGACAAAGTATCCCCCTCCCGCCCCTTTTACTGATGTCACACCGCTCAGCCAGAGCAGAAGGGAGGTGCCCAGGTAGATTGCAGAGAGGTACAATCTTCAATTAAGATAAGGGAAAAACCTGAAGAACTTGTCAAGGGGGGCAGGGCTTTCATTGTTCTCACAGGAAGAAGACTGTCCCCTTCTCTTATCTGTCTGGTCTATGGACTGCATTCCACATCTGAGAAGAGATGGCTTACACTAGGTAAAAGGGGTGGGAGGGGAAACTTCGCTTGTGAATATCTCTCAAACCATAACGGTTTGAGAGATAAGACATACATCGTTCTTCATGTTTTTTTTAATGCCTACAACATAAAATAAAGATAAAATTAAGTATTACTATCCCTTTAACTTCTTCACTACTAAGTCTTTTTATCCCCAGTGCTCTTACTTTTGTTGCAGTTCACAGCCAAATGACAATTTTAAGTATTTTTCTGTGAACAACCCATACATCATACACTTTCAAAATGTACCATTGATTTATGCTGTGGATATTCCCTAACACTTTCAAAGGAATTCCTCCAGAATTAAAAAAAAAAAAAAACCTTAAAAATTGAAATTACAATACAGTGAATGGCAAACGACTAGAGTTTTTTCTTCTGTACTCCACTAGTAAATTCTTATGGTTCTATGATTAGTATTAATTCTTTCTAAAATACCAAAGTCATATCTTTTATGCATAGGTTTTCCTAAAAAAATTAAAGAAGGAAAAAAAAATCAACATTTTCCTTTTTTCTATTTTTCATAATTCTGCATTTCAGACACAAAATAACAAGAGATAAGCTACATAATCCTACATTCTAAATATATTTGTTTAATTACAAAAATTTTTGGTTAGAGGGATTTGCATTTGCATTTCTATCCAAGGATGGTTTGCTATGACAATGACTGAAGCTAGTGCTAAAATATTGGGCTAGGAGTAGAAAGATAAGTGGCCATTCATTTAATGCAGTTGGTTGTCTTCTTTCCAAAATGGTATGCTTTCTCTACCTTTACTTCATATCATTCTTTTTTTGTAGTTGTTACAGACATTTTAGTATAAATATGTCATATAAAAAAGCAAGAATACTGACAGATTGCAGTCTGTGCAGTTTTGTGTCTCTGGCAACCACCCTACTTTCTTTGGTGGATTGAAAAGGGGAGAGAATTTGTTCCCCTGCACACTTATGACAGTGTATGGAACATCCCCCACCGGTAGCCTACTTTTGTGAGGACCAGTTTTGAGTAATTGATATACAGATACATTATTTAAATTTTAACTCCCTCCTTCTACCTTCTATGTATGCATGATTATAATGTATGGGGTATTATGCATTCCTCAAGGGATTGATGTTTTCATCCATCAACATTTTTCAGCAAGGAACAAAATTAATCCTGTGAGTTTGAGTGAGACTATTCTGGGTACCAGATAGATCGATGTGACTGCTTATCACAAAAATATTAAACGGCTTAAGGATAGAACTCCACTGAACTTAAAGGGATGTCAAAATATTTCTATGCTTGAGGTTTTCTTTTACAAATTTGCTTAAGACCTCAAAAGATCTAAAAGAGAATCTGTCACATTAAGACAAGTTAGGTTGTTTTACAGGTAATAAAAAACCTGCATATATGTTGTATTATCCATTTGTCTGTAAAAAAAAAAAAAAAAAAATGTTAAAATTGTTGAGAAATTAACTTTACCCCTTTGAGTGTCAGAGCATTATCCAACACTCAAAGGGTTAACATTTTGATGTACTCTGTGTTAATTCCCTGCACAGAATGCTAATTTGTTCTGTTCACAACCAAAATTTCTCTCACTGTGATATTAGGAATTACACCAGTGTGAGGGCTCCACCATGATCATAAGATGCCGCACTGAGCCACCAACAAATAATAGCCAATTTCTCAAAAACTATATTACAAATAAATACCTAGCACAACATATAGTTAGGTTGCAAGTCAAGCTAACATTAACTAAAGGTATCTAAAGGCAAAAGGTACACTTCAGTAGGCTGCTAGGATGCACCCCTATTGCCATGAATGTCTCATCCCATATACTTTCAAAAAGTGACACCACTGGCAGTTATAAGAAAGCACTGTGCTGTGTAATAGAAGATTGTACTAGATAATAACATACACCCATGCAGCATACAACAATGATTTATAGGCCAGCTAGAACAAAATAAACTGTTATAATTATGGCAATCAGATGTTATTTCCTCTGCTAATGTTGTAACACAATCTTGTTTTCCATTTGTATCCTCATATGGCAGAACATCTGCCAAAATAGAGTCAAATGAAATTCTGTGCCGTATTGCACTTAGATTCCAAATATGGGCATGCTGTGCTCGTTGGGGACAATTGAAGTTGTAGTTCCCAACAGCTGGAGGTCTAACCAATGACTACTGCTGTATCAAGACTATTAACTAACCTTTTAATGAAAAGCTTATAGATTGCAGGGCAAAAATAAATGATTTAAAACCCTTCATTCTCAGGGGTACCATGTAATGCTTCATGCGTTGTTTGCTTTGCTATGTATTGCACACACACTGGCATTTAAAGGTTTTATGATGGCGCCTTCCTCAGAATCCGGCCTTGTGAGGAAGCCAAGGAGGTTTGTATCCAACGTTTATTGCAGCTCTGTCTACTGCCACATAAGAGACAAGGGGCATACATAATTTACTGGCATATGGCACCTCTCCAGCAGACTTAGGGTTAATAATGTGATAGACATGTGACATAATCTGTCACATTACATTATTCCCCTTAGAACTGCCAGAGCCCTGAGAAATGAGAAATGCAAGTAATAAAAAAGACAGTGTTGGTGAACACCTCATGCTCCTCTTTTCTCTTGCCTGAGCCAGGCAGAGTCACTACATGCTAGTAGCATCCATACTCGTATTTATCAATAAAATACCAGTAGCTAGCCTAACAGGTTGAGTGTTGTGACTTGCCCATGGCACACTTCCCGTACCTGTGTGTCTTGCTTAGTTTCTCAGCTAGAAGACACTGTCCGTTCAGTCAATTGCTCAAACCCAGCCCCAGTCAGAGAACATGTCTGTCTGGGAACACTCATACACTCCACCTGGTTTACTGCTGTGATGTCTTTTCTGGCAGGGGTAGTGGCTGCAGGGTGGGAGTGAGGTGAAGAAATGTTCATCACCTATGTCTCTACAAATTGTAGACATGAAAGGAAGGAGGAATGTGGAGAAACATAATATGTCATAAGTCATAAATGGGTAGGTGAGACTCCCTAGGCAAATAGATGAGATAACTAGACTCTTGAATATATACAGTAATGTGCAAAAGTTTTAGATAGCTGTGAAAAATGCAGTAAAGTAAGAATGCTTTCAGAAATAGGAAAAGGGAACACACAGCAGGAGAGCCCAACTATAAAGTAAAACAATTATCAATATAAGTAGTGTGTAAAGTGATACTCACATCTCTGTTTCCCACCAGCTGATGATTGCGTAAAGCCGGTGTATGAGCCAGCAGGGAATAATTGCCAGTCCTACCCTCAACAGGACCATAAATGAAATGGAAATCACATGATGAACCAGGATATAAATGTATAAGGATACTTACTGCAGACCAAAATAAAAATTGAATATATTTATTCTTATAAAACCAATTTACAACACTCCTGACATGTTTAGTGAAGCCACTGACCACTTCATCAGAGACATGTTAATAGTTTATTTTCATCAATTAACAAAATGCCCAGTGAGTGAAAAGAAGGAAAATCTAAATATTTGGTGTGACCACCCTTTGCTTTCAAAACAGCATCAATTATTCTAGGTACACTTGCACACGGTTTTTTAAGGAACTTGGCAGGTAGGTTATTCCAAACATCTTGGAAAACTAACCACAGAACTTCTGTGGATTTAAACAGCCTTACCTGCTTCTCTCTTTTCATGTAATCCCAGACAGATCGATGATATTAAGATCAGGACTCTGTGGGTGCCATTTCACCACTTCCAGGACTTCTTTTTCTTCTTTATGCTGAAGACAGTTCTTAATGAATTTGGCTGTATTTCTGGGGTCATTGTCACGCTGCAGAATAAATGTGGGCCCAATCAGATGCCTCCCTGATGTTATTTCATGATGGAAAAGTATCTGTCTGTACTTCTCAGCATTGAGGAGAACAATAATTCTGACCAGATCCCCAACTCCATTTAAAGAAATACAGCCCCAAACTAGCAAAGAACCTCCACCATGTTTCACTATTGGCTGAAGACACTCATTTTTCTACTGTTCTCCAGCCCTTCAATGAACAAACTGCCTTTTGTTACAGCCAAATATTTCAAATTTTGACTCATCAGTCCAGAGCACCTGCTGCCATATTTTTGCACCCCAATTTCTGTGATTTCCAGCATAGTTGAGTCACTTGGCTTTGTTTCTATGTCTGAGGTATGGCTTTTTGGCTGAAAATCTTCCATGAAGACCACTTCTAAGCAGACTTCTCGGGACAGTAGCAGGGTGTACCAGTGTCCCACTGTTTTTGGCCAATTTTTAGCTGATTGCACTGCTAGACATCTTCAGACTGTGAAAGAAAATAAGCATGATGTGTCTGTCATCTGCTGCACTAAGTTTCCTTAGCTGAGCACTGCGTCTGTGGTCCTCACTGTTGCCTGTTTCTTTGTGCTTCTTTAAAAGAGCTTGGACAGCACATCAGGAAACCCCTGTGTGCCTTGAAATTTCTGCCTGGGAGAGACCTTGCTGGTATAAATACCTTGTGTCTTGCTGATGCGCTCAGTCTTGCCATGTTGTATGACTTTTGACATTAAACTGTCTTCAGCAACCTGACTGTCTTGACTGAGTTTGGCTGTTCCTCATCCAGTTTTATTCCTCCTACACAGTTTCAGTTAATTAATGTGTTTCAACCTACATATAAAACTGATGATCATTTCACCTCTTTGGTATAATTGTTTAATCATACACCTGACTATATGCCTATAAAATTCCTGATGTTGTGCAAGTGTATCTAGAAGAATTTATGCTGTTTTGAAGGCAAAGGGTGGTAACACCAAATGTTGATTTGATTTAGACTTTTTCTGTTCACTTACTATGCCTTTTCTTAATTGATGAATATAACCTATTAACATGTTTATTTTTGAAAGCATTCTTATTTTACAGCATTTTTTCACACCTGCCTAAAACTTTTGCACAGTACTGTATATCGTTCTTCCACTGGTTAACCTTAAAGTTTTTAAAATAGTGGTGGGGTAGAGATGGAGGTAAAGCAGCCTTTAATTTTGCCTAAGTCAAGATTATATAGTCTGGCCAGATTGTCAGATGCTATGACTTCATAATCCAAAATTAACTTCAAGTTGCCTATGGTCATCTGGAACAAAAACATTACCAAAAGACAAAATTAATAGCATCAAAAATGAGATAGACATCGCTATTACCCGGATACAAATTTACCAAGATCTGGATTTCTATATGGAGAAAATAGAACAGGAGGGATGCCCCTGTGTTGAAACATTTCAACTGATGTATCCTTAATAAATTTTAAGCCAATCAAATGGAAACTCATGTGTGTGATGGTCACGTGAATCAAAAAAGTGATGTAAAGATCATATGGCACATCTTTCTGTCCCCACTCAGCCCTTAGCCACATTTTTTTTGGATTTTTTTGTTCCTTGTAGTTATTTCATTGTGTTTCAAACACAGTGACTGCTCCCTGTTTATCACTAGAGGTACATTACAGTGAATATAACCAACTCATATAATCAGGTGTATTTGTGCTCAGATGTTCCATACAATTTATATTCAATGTAATTAGCAGAATAAAAGGAACCCAATCACCATTTTCACTTGCCAGCTCCCCTTTCCTTGGCATACGCCGGTTTAAGCTTGCAGGTCCAATATTCTGCTTGTTCCTGCTTGGGCCTACACCTCTTTGTGTGAGAGAATGGGATCACAGGAAATATATTTGTAATATTGTGTCTACTAAAATGCACTTAATTGTTCTCAGAGGCTTCTTCAGGGAATTTAATGGAAAATGTAAAATAAAACCCTGAAGAAGTAGCTGCTGGGAAAAAAGTAAGGGGTATCCAGTAGTTTTTTATATATTTTAACTCATATAGGAAATAAGAAATTATTAAGTGTTGTGAGTAATGTATACATATTTTGTTAATAAAGTAAACCTTTTTTTTAAGCCCACTCGATATTACAACTATATTTGATTCAATCACATTACCTGTGAGGTGAGGTTCATTGATTTTGCCAATCACATTGAAGATAATTTGTACAGAACAGATGAACTCCTGATTTAATGTTTGTTGGATTTCTATATGGTTTATTGTTGTCATCTCTGTTCTGATTAGCTCCTGTTGTCAAAAGGCTTTCCAATTGGAACCTGTCCTTGAACGAGGAGGTTTCTGAATGTGAAACACCCTCCCAAATGATAACAGAAATGTTAAAAGTGGCATGAACTAAGCCATGTACAGTGGGTCTTGTTAAAGAGGCAATAAAACAATTTTCTTATCCCTGCTGACTCAGCAGAAGACAAAATATCCTCATTGTATCTGAATCAACATTGTCACTGTAGACTTCCTATGCACCCAGGCTATTTAAAGACCTTTTCATGCAAATTTACATACAAAATCCTTGCATAAATCCAAAAGTATCTAATGAACTGCCAAATGTGTTGGAGAGATTGTATATGTTCCTATACAATTCCTTACCCAGATGAACCATTTAAATAAAACCAACCTTCCAAATCTGTTCTTGCACATTCTTTCCCACATGAAACCTAAAAGGACAAGTTACTAAGTCATAGACCTGATTGGAAGGATTTAGTTCTGCAACAAAATCACTTCGGGAACCCATAAACTGTCAAAGGAAGAGCAAACCATAACTAAAATCCCTGACTCAACATTACAGACAAGGGGGAAGGTGCAATAAGGTTTAATAAAGGTGATAAAGTGGAGATGACTTCTCCAGTGATATCACTTCTCCAAGCCCTTTGTTATTCTATGGCGCATATGTATTATTTTTAGTGCATAGGCTCTATAGAATAACATAGAAACTGGAGAAGTGATATCACTGGAGAAGTCATCTCCACATTATAACCTCTGTATCACACCTTAGTGCATAACCCCCCCTGATGGCTACACAGAGATTGCAGTACACTAAATGGTTCACCTTTTATACACTGACTATGATAAAAAAGACACTTGTATTCTCACTCCTTAAGCTGTCCCCTGCAGCATGGACATCAAGATCACATGTATGGGCTGCAGAAAAAAATTCTGGGGACCAGAAGGACATAATCTTCAATATCAGAAGTCAAGGCCAGATATGAAAGCAACTATGATGATGACTTTTTATGAAAAATTTCCAGCAGCATCAACAACATCTTTACATAGTACTCATTCTACCAGAGACTCTGGAGCATGGCTAGTCAGACTAACTAGAATACCTCTATTAAGACTTTGATGGCTACATAGGACTTCTCCTCCCAGTGCTAAATTGTTGCATGTTGGTAAGACCTCACCTTGAATATGCAGTGTAGTTTTGGTCACCAGTTCTGAGAAATGATATTCTAGAACTGAAGAAAGTAGAGTACAGCAAAAAGAAATAAAATTATTTAAGGGAATGGAGTACTTTACTTATGTGGAATGGCTAGACAAATTTGGTGTATTTACTCTAGAGAAATGATGACAAAGGACCAGATGTTCAAAGGGATAACAACAAAAAATGTTGTATTAACGACAAAAATAAATAATTGTACGCATAATCACTATATTTTCTATAGAATGTACAACAAAAAACTAGTAATGTCCATTGTGTACCCAGAATTGCCGGGCAAAGGGGAGGGGCAAGGCGTGGCTAAACTATTCTCCAGTGTCATATTATAGGAAAGAAAATTTGTTGTATACAATGACAAAAAAATGGCCTGAAAAAGACAAAATTTGTACGTTAAGAAAAAAAGTGGAGGGAATGTGAAAAACCTATAATAATTGAAGGAAACACAAGCACAATTACCATATCTATATACAGATATTTCTTCTTTAGTTAAGACATTTTTGTCTTTAGTTAAGACATTTTTGTCGATACATGTGACATTTTTGTCTTTCCATACTACAATTTCAGTCAGGAATCGTACTTCAACAAAAAAACGATATATTTCCAACCACAACTGACACTCTCTGAAAATATTAATGAGCCCAACGACGATGTACTTTGAAATGTTGTTACAAATGACAAAAGCTATTTTGCTACTTCTTTGAACATATGGCCCTTAAAGGAGACCTTATCATCACACTGTACAAGTATATGAGAGGTTAATACAAGGTTCTCTCTGGGGAGCTATTCATTCCAAGGCCTGATCAAATCACCTCGGCTTCCCCTTGAGATTAGAAGAAAGGAGGTTTCAATGTCAGCAAAGGAAAGAGTTTTTGACAGTAAGGTCTGTAAAATTATGGAATTCCTTTCCAAGGATCCAGTTATGGCAGGTACAATGGAAACATTTAAGAGAAGTTTAGAAACATTTACTTCAAAAGGGAACATACAGGGTTATACTGTGTATGAGTAGGCAAAACAGGAAGTTCTGATAAAGACTAACTTATTTAGCAGCAGGAAAGCTATATAATTCTCATGTCTCTGGGTTATAAAGCAAAGGTTGAACTTGATGGACTTGTGTCTTTTTTCAACCTAATTTACTATGTTACATGTAAAATGTTGAGATTACTGGGTTCCTGCAATTTCTTTTACACCTAATGTTCTAAGAATGGCTACCATATTCCTGCTTGGGAGACCTGGTGCAATTCTGGATTTTCTGAGAGAGACCACAATATTGAATCTTGTGAAACTTCCGCCACATTGCATTTCTAAAGACTGGGGCCTATATGAGCCCTAAACAATTAATTCAGGCAATAATCAGCATATAGCACTAAAGACCACTGAACATTGCTGAAGTCAACAAATTAAAAAAAAGTACTTAAGAAGTACAAATCATTGTTCATTTTAGAATGTACCTGTTCAAACTGAGCAAAACCATGAACAAAATAGAGATAAATTGCATACATAAATATGAGAATGTGATTCACACCTAAATAAGTCGAAACTTTTGAATAAATGAGCAAGAAACCAATTTGCAGCTTGATAAATACCTACCTAATTTGTAAAAGTAACAATGAAAATTAAGAAATTAAGACAATTATGAAGTCGTGGAAGTTTTCAGAATGTTAGTTAACTCTCATCAAACCTTTATTTGGCACAGCTACTGCATTGTCTATTAACAATGATTAGCAATGGTAATTGGTATATATATTTTTATTGTACCCATATGATATTTTGATCTTTCAAAGATGTAAAATAATAAAATTTTAACTGCGCCTATTTTCTGTTCTTTGTTTCAGATGCCAATTAAATTCAGTTGAAGATATTCATCTTTATTATATTCATTAACATTAAAGGAGAATTAACTATTAACAATACTTCCCTTGGCTAGAAAATCCTAATGGCCCATAAAATCCTAAGGGAACGCTTTAGATAGGGTTTGTTCTAGTTGGCAACACTTTTTTTTTAAGAATCTGAGAGTTGACAAGAGAGTTGTACAGGTATCCATTACCAAGTATGCTTGCTCTAGAACAGTGGTTCTCAACGCCTGTCCTCAGGACCCACTAACAGGCCAGGATGTGATGATTTCCTTGTTAGAGCACAGGTGAGTTAATCAATGTGAATGAGCCTCTGATCACTACATCTGTGCTCTAGCAGAGAAATCACTAAGTCCTGGCCTGTTAGTTGGTCCTGAGGACAGGAGTTGAGAACTACTGCTCTAGAAGCATTTTTCATTCTGAGGTATGTTTTCACTGCACTTAAAATCTTGCTTCAGTTTCCAAAATTCTATGTTAACCCCTACTGGTATGTGCTCTTTATGCCTAAAATATTGGTTTGACCTCTAACATTCTGTGTTAACACTTAATGGTATGTGCTATTTGTGCCTAAAATATGTCTTCCCATATTCTATGTTAAAAAGTAGTGTTACAAATGTAGAATCAAACTACACCCAATTACCTTATTCCATGTATTATCTAAAGTTCTGAAAAATGTATCCATATGCAACTATGCAAGTATTATCAACTGTCCATGTCCTTTGCCTGGCTTTCATTAAAATCACTCAACAGTTATAGTCGTCCTAAAAGTATGAAATAATGAAATAATTAGTGTCACAAAACGTGGTGAACATACTGGAGCTAGTCCTAGATATTGCAAAGGCCTTTGACACAGCAGACTATACTATTCTGATAAATTAGCTCAAAACTGTCTTAGATAATCATTCTCTTAACTGGATTTGATAGTACAAAATGCAGTATGTGTTTTTTGCTGATGGTGTTTCCCTTCCACTCAAAGTAACATGTGGGGTTCAACAGGGATGCATGTTTGGTCCTCTTCTATTTTCACGTTTTGTAAAAGATCTGCCCACAGTTTACAAAGCATCTTCTGTGCATGTGTATGCAGATAAAAACCATAATCTACACTTAAAATCCAAACATATCACAATTTATGGCAGTATTACAGGATGATTTCTCTGAAGTTGAAGGATTGATCACTAAAAACAAAGTGTTCTTGAACACTAACAAAAGTCATGATGATATTTGGTGCAAAGCGAAAATTACTTAAACCCACCAATATCCATTTAACCATCTAACAAAGTCTAACCATAATTTAACCAGAGTTGACACATACAAATATCTTGGTATGTCATTTTTGTTCTTCCTTTGGCTATATGCAAATTTAAATGTTATCCTAAAGTAGGCTCTTTATTTAGAAATAATTGTAGGTGCCCTGGTAAAATATTGTGCAACAGATGTTAATGCCAGTCATTGACTACATGGATGTAGTATATGGTACTGCACCACAAATCCGTATTTGTAGACTCAATAATCTTTGCCACTTTGTTCTACAATGTAATTACACTGTTCATCATTGTGATATGTTTAAAGGAATACATAGGGTAACACTTAAATCCAGTTGTACCATTCATCTTTCTTTATTTATTACTATTATTATTATTCTTTATTTATAATAATAATGAAAGATGAATGGTACAACTGCATTTGAGTGTTACCCTATGTATTCCTTTAAACATATCACAATGATGAACAGTGTAATTACGTTGTAGAACAAAGTGGCAAAGTTAATTATACAGATTATTGAGTCTACAAAGACGGATTTGTGGTGCAGTACCATATACTACATCCATGTAGTTAATGACTGGCAGTAACATCTGTTGCACGATATAAACTTTTACCAGGGCACCTACAATTATTTCTAAACAAAGAGCCTACTTTAGGATAACATTTCAATTTGAATGTAACAATAGGAAGAACATAAATGGCATGCCTAGTTTATAACTACTTTATGGAGAGTTATCAGATTACCTGAGAAGTATTCTCCCTCAAGCTCTTGATTATTCTTATAACCTCCTATTTACTGTCAGCAAGCCACTGACTATTCCAAAGGTCAAGAAAGAAGGATCAGTCTCTTTTCCTACAGAGCTGGAATAACCTGCCTGGAAAAAACATTGGATCTTCTCCCACTTTAAAATCACTAAAAATAACAGATACTTTGTATTTATAAACAACACATAACTGTATATACATGTTAATAATCTGTTATATGTATTTATTTTGTATATATGTATTTTTGTTTATTTTGTTTTTATTTGTGTAAATGCAGAACATTGTATTGTAAAAGATTTCCAGGACATACTTGAACACAAGAGATATCTCAATGTATTCTTTCTGGCAAAAAAAAAAAAAAATTCTGGGAAAAAATTGCTCTTGTGCATTTATTCAAGAAATTTCTTCAATCAGTTCAGACTGTCTTGTTATTGGAGACCGACATAATAGTTAATAGAAAGATCACATGACACAAACTAGTCCTAGTCCTAGTTTTTTTAATATAATTTTATACAAGTACTGCTGTAAATCTTTTTAAAACGTTGGTATTTCTACTGTCAATGTGAAAAAGCATAATAATGACTATATATTATCATTTTAAACTTCCTATTCTTTCCATCCATATCATTTCCATACCTTGCCAGTCTGATTATAGTTTTCCTCTATTATATTATGTGAGTGTATTCAAATGGATACATTTTAAATGTTTCTGAACATTTATTCTGATGTATTTGAAAGATTTAGTTTCCTAACACGTATCTAATTTAAAAGCAAACGTATAAAACTGAGATAGTTTATATTAAAAGGCTGTGACTTCATGGACAAAACTAAGATAAGTGAAAACTATGTTACAGGAAGAAAATAAAGCAGAGCAGCGATTTTACTTTTGTCTTCCTATATGTTATTAACATAATATGAATATAAAAAGAGTTTAATAAGCTTCATGCATTGTTACCACAACAGGAGTGAGTTCTTACTCTCAATCACCTCCGACTCTGGTGATGTCAGCTGCTGAAACCCCACCCAGTCCTCTCGCTGGACTTGACTATGAAGTCATTAGTGAAGGATTAAGGGGAAAAGGGTCAGAAGGAAGCCAACTAAATTTACCAGACTTTCAAAGAAGGGTGAAATATCAGTAGTGAATTGTGCATTTTAAAGGATGTGTTACAGTTTGGTAAAGGCAGGGATAGATGGGTTGACTGTACAATGTCTAAACAATTAAGTCAGCAAAAGTACATAATTATGGTAATACAATACACACAATAATGAAAAAACATGCCATAACCACTATGCCTTTGTATTGATAAGTATTGATTTTATATTTCATTTTTGTTGTATTTGTATATTGAGATTATATCGGAGGAAGTTTTCAAGAAGGTTTTTGTATTCGGTTACTGAATAGGCATCCTTTTCCCACATATATATATATATATATATATATATATATATATATATATATATATGTGTGTGTGTGTGTGTGTGTGTGTGTGTGTTTGTGTGTGTGTGTGTTTTTAAATGTTTTATATATGTTGGAGGCGTCTTTAGAATCCAAGTGGTAAAGAAACTTAAATATTATTAAGTGGTTATATAAGTTACTGGAATGTCCACTTGCCCTTGCCTGGGTGGATGAAAATTGTGGCCGAGGTCCATTGTTGACAGTAAGCCTGAACCTGAGGAGCAAACCACCAACAGTGTAGCGTTATCAGCTGCCTCATGGAGAAGTAATGTGTGCTTCACAGGGAGTGACCAGTTCCTGTTAAGCTATCGTTTAGTCTTAAGTTTGTTAACCCAGAACAAGAATGGAGAGTCTTGCAACTTTATTAGCCAACTAATAAAACAAGCAATTGGCAATGGAAGGTGTGACAGCCTAGATGGCAGCAACATATTAAGTTGTTTCTAAGCATATAAGTGACTGTATGAAAGAGAAGATTCAGGTGGTTTTCTCCAAAATTGTTTCTGTTAGCTTCATGAATTATGGACATTACATTCTTGGAAAAAAAACATGTTTTAATCTAGAAATCAGTGTGGGGAGAAGTGATTAAACTACAGAGATCTGGATCTAATAGCAGTAGATAACTTTCTTATGGGTTGTATCTACAAACATCTCTATGGACTTCAATGTCAATCTCTTAGATGACACTTATTAATTACAATATAATATGTGCAATAGATAGTTCCCTGGAGACAGACAAAAGCAAAAAGTGTTGAATGCACATCAAGAAAGAAAGAAATTCGTTGCACTTTTTGTTTTTGTAGTCTCCCGAAGTGGAAGGGTATCCCGGGCATGGGCCCTTGCATCCATGTGCTTAGCAAGAATCAGCTGCACCCCATTGATGAGGTCCACATAGACTGTAATATACATCTGGGGTTGTGCTGTTTCTTTAGTGCAGAAAGGATTTACCTGACATTTTGGGGATGGGCTGTCTAATATTAATATTGAAATGTATTCTCTGCAGTGGCACATGAGAGTGGAAAAACATGACTTGAGAAGCACATGAGAGGCTGTCTTGACGAAAACATTTAATTGTGTTCTTTCTTGGTTTGGTTTCATCTCACTTTATGTTTTTGTAGTCTCCCTAAGTAGAAGGTTATCCCAGGCATGGGCCTTGCTGCACCCACTGACGAGGTTCACATAGACCGCAACGCACATCTGGGGGTTGTGCTGTTTCTTTTGTGCACAAAGGACTTGCATGCCATTTCTGAGCTGGACTGTTTGAGGGCGGGACCAGTCTGATATGTATATGGAAATTTCCTCTCTACAGTGGCACATGGGATTGAAAAACATGACCTGAGCAGCACCTGAGAGGCTACCATGCCTTGAACAAAACAATTACTATTGCTTTTTTCTCTGTGTGCATTCATTACCCTTTTTGTATTTGTACTCTCCCTAAGTGGAAGGGTATCCCAGGCATGAGCCCTTGTTTAAATGCTCCTAGAGGGGGGATCGGCTGCATCCTACTGACAAGGTCCATAAGCACTGAAATATACATCTGGGGTTGTGCTTTTTCTTTCATGCACAGGGATTTGCCTGACATTCTGGAGCAGGACTGTCTGAGGGCAGGAACAGTATGATATGAATATGGACATTTTTTCTCTGCAATGGCACATGGGAGTGAAAAACGTGACTTGAGCAGCATCTACTATGCCTTGAACAAAACACTTAGTATTTTTCTTTCTCAGTGTGCATTCATCACATTTCACTTTTGTAGTCTGCCTAAGTGGAAGGGTATCCCAGGCAAGGGCCCTTGCTTCCATGTGCCTAGAGGGAATTGGCTGCATCCAACCGACGAGGTCCATAATGACTGAAATGTAAGCCTGGGACTGTGCTGTTTCTTTTGTGCACAGAGGATTTCCCTGACATTTCAGAGCTGGACTGTGTGAGGGCAGGAGCAGTCTGATATGTATATGGAAATTTAATCTCTACAGTGGCACATGGAAGTGAAAAACGTGACTTGAGCAACATCTGAGAGGCTACTATACCTTGAACAAAACACTTAATTTTCATTTTGTAATACCTTGTGCTGTCAGCCTCAGACCACGGGACTTTCCTCTGTTTCAGAACCTGTTCTGCCTGCACTGACTCAGATTGCTTGACCCTGGCTTTGAATTTGTACTACAGTTCAAAGTTTTCAGTGTTCTGTTCAACGTTGTACAAACCTAGAGGCTCAGCCTCTGGGGGAAAGAGATTTCTTCTTCCAGATACTGTGCCTATTCCTTGCTTTGACTAAGACTTCCTAACCTGGCTTTATTTTTTGAATTGGTGCCTCTCTTTGGACTACCAGTATCCTTCCTACAACCACTTAAACCTTGGGGCTCAACCCTTGGGGGCTTTTCACAGATAATGCACCCAGACTCTGATTTCCAAAATTGAACTGTATTTCTGGATTCTGCATATCTGGTACCTATGACATCTAGAGCTGCCCCTTTATAGAAATTCATGGTGGGGGGCTCTTTCTCTACCCACAAACCCACTGCTAGTGTAGTTTTGCACTGATGTGTGCCTCCCTTCAGCTGGACCGCATCTCCTAAACTCAACCTACCATCACGTACATTGTAGATCCTGACACTAAGAATGATTGACTTGATGTTATTGCTTGATCAAAGGCACAAGGGTAAATTTCATAAGGGCCATTAGAATTTGCTAGCTATATTAAGATGAGTGGTGGGATATTATTAGGAGGTATAAGATGATTACATTTAAACACTAGTGATGAAAGATGGCACAGTGGATTTTCTTGTTAGGGAGTTTACAAAATCTTCATCTCAACTTGAGAACAAAAGTGCTTTGTGCAGGATATCATCATTTCTGTATTAACTTATTTGAAATTATGAACAGGCTCAAGTACCATGAAGCATCAGATAGGTTATATTATTACTATTTTACTCACAACAATGTCTAATATGTCTGATATTTATGGGTCTATTACAGCAAAGCTCAACATTTTTTGTGCTTCATTTAATAAAATTAATTAGTCCTGACACTTATATGATTTGCGGATATTTCATATGAAGATTCAGGGAGGCGTTCTCTGAGCATATTGTCGTTGTCAGACCTGCTTACTGAGCTGGTTATCAAGATTGTATTGTTTCACACAGTCCTGAGTGAAACTCCCTGAATGCACACAAACACCATTTCCTCTATGCCTTGCTTAGTACATTGGCCTAAGCAAGGTACCAAATGACCACTGATTGCCCCATATCCTCTCCTTGGTGCAACAATTATTAAGGGGAGAATTTGGGACATACATAGTTTAGTACATTGATGTTCAGCAGGTATAGGGAATCAGAATTGTTTCCTACACTTGATTTAAAGTGGAATCGGGTTTGTACATTCACCTCAGCAATTGTTTCTCTTTTTTTCTTCTTTTAAAGCTATGTTTACATTTTATATTGTAAAGGATAAAGGATTCAATGGAAACCTGCCCTCTCACTCTAGGCCATGCTTAAGAGCATGCCCCCATAACCAGATGAGGATCAGAGGAGTGTGCAGTACATTGCTTTGGAATGTGTTGTGCATTCCCCTGGCCCTCAAGGAGTTAAATATGAACCCTGTGAATCTGCTAGGAACAGGCTTCACATTTAAGTCTATTCAGGGCTGTTCATTTACTTTTCAAGATGTTAAGAGGTTATATCTATTCACATTTTTGCATTTAAAGTCTGTAACTGAACAGCACCATTTTGATATCTTGAGAATGTTCTCATGGCCCTTTAGAGTCATGAATAGCGCTTTGTCCCTATGCCTCTGTTCGTCTAATGTATGCATTATAATCAAGTTCATAATAATTTTACCCATTTCATTTAAATCTCTCTATGTACAATCTCCACATGTTTGACACAGTCTTAAGTTCACAACTGCAGTCTGTTTATCGCTTTCTTCTAAATTCTTCCACTTGGCTCTGCAATCTCCCTGCCTCTGGATACGTCTCTTGGTATGTGTATGTGAACTGCTTGTGTAAGGGAAAGAGAGAGCACAATTAAAGCTCTAGCATCAGAATTTAATCAGTACATACACAAAAAAAGAATAGATTGCATACTCCTAGGGGATTACTCATTAGGCTGATACTGTAGTTACTGAGACACGGTCATATGGATTTTCTTATTGGGAAGTTTACAAAATCTCTATCTCAGCTTGAGGACAAAAGTGCTTGGAGCAGGAAATCATTGTTTCTCTATTAAATTATTTGTAATCATGAATAGTCTTAAGCACTGTGAAGTAAAATACAAGGTTATGACTATTTTAGTCACAATAACTTTTAACAAATTTGATACTTAGAACCAGCCTAACAATAATAAGTAAAGTTATTATTCAGGCTCACAGTTTTGGGTCATGTGGCGCTTTAAGAATCCATTAATTTAATGTTTATTTCCCTGTAGTCTCACATTAGACCTTTGTAATGCTCCTAGATTTGGAAGCATTTGGGGACATCACTTGGGCCAGGGGAACCAAGGTCTTGTCTCTGGAAAGCAGGAAGTAAGAATAAACCAGATATGGAGTAATATGGTGGTACCAGACAAGAGGTTATTTAACCCACTGAATGTCAGAGGAGAAACCCACCCATTGGATACACATCTACCACTCAAAGGGTTAAAGGAAGGGATGGCTTTCCACTTCCTTTCTCAAGTTGTAACCCCTTAAATCCTAAAGATAACTCCAACACATTACATTGAAATGTGTTGGAAATCTACCCAGCATTAAGGGGTTAATAGCCCCTTTTAAATTGATGGAAATTGTTTTCATATGTATCAAGGCCAAGTTGAGCAATTCTGGTACAAACAAATTAACTGATAGGGAAGAAATAAACATGTCAGTTTGTTTAATTGGAGCCTTTATCCCATGGATTGGATACATCTTGAACATTCAAAGACATGGACACCTAATTTAAATCAATGACATTTGTGAGAATTTGTCTTTGTTCCATGGTGCAGTTGTTGTGTTCCAGATTTGAGTCTCCTTCTTAGTAAATATGACTCCAAGTTCCTCCCTTGCAGGATACATTGGAAGGGGTCTCCATTAACTACTTCTCTGTGATGATGCAAGTCTCTAGACTGGAGATGGACCTACTGGACTGAGGAGGGGTAGGAACTGAGTAGAGACCAAGGGCATCTGGAATACCTTTTGTGTGGTCAGACATAATTAAGATCTGTGCAAGAAAGTACATGAGGACAGAGTCAAAAGCAAAGGTAGATTACTAGGATCACAAGCTTGGCTCAGGGTCACATTAAATAAATCATAGTCAAGTCCAAAAGCAGAGGTGAAGGTCACAGGAAGAAGTCTTTAAACTACGTCTTGGCAGGAAGAAGGCAAATATAATTAAGTGACAAATGGAATTTGGAAAACAGGATCAAGATCCAGAAGTAACAATAAAGCAAACCCACAGTAATCAGTGTTTTGCTCATGAAAGGATTATTGCTGAATGAAAGCTCTTTAAAAGGACCATACCCTAAAGCCAACTTCGGGGATTTTGAAAGAACTTTCATAATCACATACATGTTTCTACTACTAATTTTTAGTATTTAGAAAGCTAGTTTTCTAGTTGAATAAATATACATATTATGCTAATTAAGGCATATCATGCAGGTGCTTCATATCTTCACCCTGCATTACCTCTCCCACTCCCTGACAATCAACCTATCAGTGATAGGGAAGGTGGGTGCAAGTCAAAATCTGTGTGGTGAGGGCAATGGGGAAAGGAATTGTCTGTATTCCATGCCTTAATTAGCATAATCTATACATCAAATAGCTTAAATACATAAATGAATGTCTAATATAACATAAAGGTGATTCTGAAACTACTTTCAAAGTCACTAAGGTTGTTATTAGGGTCCCTTTAAATAATGGACCAGTTGGAGCCAATTTACTGATTCCAGTCATGTATCTCTGACTTTCTATGACAACTGTCTAGGAAGGCCTGGAAACCATCCTTGTCAGTGTCCTTTTAACCATTGACTGATGGTATGAAGACAGAAGGGTTGCAGGACTTGCATTACCCTTCTTAATGGTGTACCTCGATAAATGAGTACCAGACCCATTCTCTGGTTCAGGATATGTTGGGTCAACTCTGTGGCTGCAAAGCCCTGTATTAGATTTTGCTGGTCTTCTCTTAACCCATATATATGGTTGCCAATCCATGAAACTATTTTTCACTAATGTAAAAAAAAAAAAAAAATGTTCGCTTTCATCTGGTGAGTGGTATGTAAGGAAATTTATGTCCTGTGATTGAAACTTTGAAACTCATATTATGCAACACTGAAGTGTTGCATCACTGGTGAAGTTATCGCCACATTATGGCCTTAGTGCATAATCCCCACTTGAATTCTAGATATGAAAAGCTGGTCATTGTTCATTACAAACTTGTGCAACTTAGGTTCTGAGGTACCTAATTCCACTACACAAACTTACTATAGAAATCAATGGGAGTGAAATTATACAACGTCACAGAGTTTTAAACACTAAAGGGAAACTGAACTCCACCTCCCGATGCTGAAACAGGAACTGCAACGAAATTTCCTTTTAGAATGATGCTCTTCACAATCTTTAATTGATAGTGTAATAACCTAATTTTATTAGCATTTTATTTTTATGCACAGGTAGATTTCTACATGTTTGAATCTAACATTGCATTTACATGGACATGATGTGCTTTCTGGGACTTGGCAGTCATTTCCTTGTAGCACAGCACAGGTGTCACAGACAGCAGTCAATCAGCTCAAATGTCTAGAAATATGTATATAAAGGCTGTTAACTGACAAATATTTCCTATTACAATGAATCCACATGCAAAATGAAGTGGAACTAACACCTTATAATCAGAATCATCTATATAGTGTAGCTATTTTCTAAACAATAGTTGATAAGATATTACATTTATTTATTCTCAGTTTATGAAAATTAGACAGACTGACTGTGCCCACTGCTCTTCCTCCTGCTTGCCACTACCTGCCAGTGAGTATTATGCAAATCCCATCAAGATGATTGTCCCATGTAGATAAGAATGTGGACAGGTAACAGTTCCACTATAAAATACAAAAAGTTATTTGGACAGCATTTGTAGGTGATACATAAAACTGACTGCTGTCACGCTCTAGAACTACAAACCTGAGCTGTAGTGAGCTATTTTATTCTTCTGTAATCAGCAAAAAGAGTATAATTTGAGGATTTACATGGATATTTGCACTCTTTCATCCAGAGATCCCCAGTATGTTGGCATGAATTAGTCACATTCAAAAAGACCCTTTGGTGAAGTAAATAATCTGTTGGTAAGGCACATTAAAAGTAATTAAAACATTTGCTGAACCACTGAAGTAAAAAATCACACCATCAGCAGAAAGCTCTCCCTGTCTAAAACACCGTATTTCCTTCCCAACAGTTTTCTCTCTCTCTGTCTGTCTCTCTTTCTCTTTCACTCACTCTCTTTTTCTTTCCAACAGCTAGCTCTCTGCCCTCAACCCATAGCACCTAACTCCCCTTCCAGCAATTATCTTTCTTTCACTTACACCTACTATGAAGATTGATATACTTTCTTTCTCCCAGTCATGCAACTTTCCATAGAAACTAGAAATCTTTCTCTCTTTACTCAATCTTTCCTCTCCTCATTCTTTATCTCCAAGCTGAAAAATACACAAATGCTATATGAAAGGAGTTCATGAGCAACATGAGGTTCACAAGCCACAGTTTGTAGACCTATGCTTTAAAAAGTATTGGCAATTAGTTTCTCTATCACGGAAACAAATAAAGAATTAGATGGCAGTAGCTGGGGACTGCCACACATTGGGGGCTCGATTCTATTACCACCAGTAAAATCGGTAATAATAACAAAAACAGTAGCAGCAAAAAAAAATCAACTATGTATCCCAGCTATTCTATTGCTGGAGAGGAACATGGTAAAAAGAGCATTGTTGTCCAACGTTTTGGCAAAAATGCTCGTTATGGATTTTTGTTCCCCCAACTCTCACTAAAATGTGTGAATTGTGGGAACATTAAAGGAAAAAAAGTTGTTGAGAGTGCGCTAAAACTAGTCCAAAAATGTAACACTTACCTGTCATCTGCGGTCCGGCTTCTTCATTAATCTTTCCTTCTTTTTTCTCTTCTTTTCTTCATTCTCTTCTTCTTCCTCTGATCGTCTTTCTTCTCTGAAAATAAAAAGAAATCCATTAGTGTTTTATTTTGTTATAATAAGAAAAATATTCCCCCCAAGATCCTACTGTTAACCCTTTGAGTGCTGGAGGGGTCGCCCTCCGGCGCTCAAAGGGTTACTATTTGTGGCATCTTGTAAGTAGTAAATATATACGTGGCATCTTTTTAATTTTTAAATGTCATGCTTGTGTGTTAATATGTCGAAAAGCTTCAAATTCTTTATTCCCTTTTTTTTGCTGCCGTAGTCTATGCTGGTGGCGGAAGGCATGTTGACCCGCACAGTTGCATGTTACGTGCTAGCTACGTGTTAGAAGCTGATTGGCTGGGAGCTGCGGAAGCACTTCCCAGCCAAAAGGAGACTGCCAATCTATTTTGAACCAAGACTGGCATATAAAAGGCAGTGTCGTATCAAAATTCCAGCAGTCTGCCTTGGCAACAGTCCACATGCCATTGTCCGCCAGTGGAGACGACAGCAGCGGAGGCAAGGGGGTAAAGAATTTGAATCTTTTCAACATATTAACACACAAGCAGGACATTTTAAAATGAAAAATATGCCATATATGTATTTACTACTTAAAAGATGCCACAAATAGTGACCCTTTGAGCACCAGAGATCTAACCCTCCAGCACTCAAAAAGTTAACAGTAGCATCTTTGGGGGAGTATTTTTTTTTATTTTAACAAAACAAAACACTAATGGATTTTTTTTTATTTTCAGAAAGAATGCGTAACACCATGCTTTTAATTCATCCATTTTGAGCAGTATACTGCGTATGTTGCAGTGCACAAAAGAGAGACCCTTTTTAACCCTTTGAATGCCAGAGGGGTACACAACGAATTGCCCCTCTTACACTCAATGGGTTAAACGTGAGGTTGCCATTTATTGGTAGTTGAGGGCCAGGGTTGGTTTCAATGTCATTTGCCAGGGAAAGTAATAGAATGCATAAAAATGTAGTGATTTGTTTCGGTGAGCATATAGCGAGACGGTCCGTCTGTTACTATAATTATCCAGGACATACTTGAAAACGAAAGAAATCTCAATGTGTTCTTCCTGGTAAAACATTTTCTAAATAAAAATAAAATAAATAAATAAATAATATTCTCTCTGACTAGGAAATATCCACTGACATTTAATGACACTTCAGTCATTCACCCTTTTGGTCCTGAAAGGGTCCCCTTACATCTTCCTAGCCTTGGTTACAGGAAGATTGGGACATTGACATGGACCCAGAAGACCTCACTAGACTCTTCTCTAGACAGGACCAGCAAAAGCAAGTCCTGTCAACTCACGTGTCCCAGCTTGTCATGCTGGATCGCAAGTTAGATGCTGTATTGGACATGCTAAGCTCTACTGTTATAGATACCCCTCCTTCTCCTGATGAGTGGGCAGCCTTTCCGGCCCATCCAGTCCATGGAGGACCTGCGGCCATACCTATGGGGAAGCCTCCCAAGATACTGGATAAACATGCTGGATCTCCGGCCGAGGGCAGAAGCTTCCTCAATCAGTTTCTCCTCCATTTCTGTACCTTGCAGCAGGCCTTTTCTACGCATTCTGGAAGGGTGGCATTTATCATCTCCCTACTTAAAAGAGAATGATATAATTACTGGGGCTGGGTGAGCTTGATTTTAATACTCTCCACCAGTACTCAGAGGGAATTCATCTTGAACAGAAATGACATTAGCAGGAGCCAACATGGCTTTGTGAAAGACATGTCTTGTCAAACTAACTTGATTGCATTTTATGAAAAAGTGAGTAAAAATGTAGATTTGGGTGCGGTGGTTGATGTGATCTATTTAGACTTTGCCAAGGCATTTGATATGGTTCCACACAAATAGGTTACTGTACAAACTGAATGAAATAGGCTTAGGTGAAAACGTTTGTGCGTGGATTGGTAATTGGCTGAAAGATAGAATGCAAAGAGTGGTGGTAAATGGGAAGGTCTCCAATTGGACAAACATGATAAGTGGAGTACCTCAGGTAGCTGTCCTGGGTCCTCTTCTTTTTAATTTATTTATTAATGATCTTCCAGTGGGCATAGGAAGTCACGTATCAATTTTGCCAATGACACAAAATTAAGTAGGGTAATAAAATCTGAACTGGATGTGTCAATACAATAGGATTTGGACAAATTGGTTAACTGAACAGGCAAATGGCAACTGAGATTCAGTTTAGACAAATGTAAAGTTGTGCATTTTGGGTATAATAATAAAAATGAAACATATAGTTTAAATAATGTTTCTTTAGGGAAATCTACTAATGAAAATGATTTGGGAGTAATGGTAGACAATAGACTTAGCAGTAGCGGGCAGTGCCAGCTGGCAGCTGCAAAGGCTAATAAGATATTGCCATCTATTAAAAAGGGTATTGCCTCACGGGAGGAAGATATTATTCTGCCTCTCTACATGTCCATGTTAAGGCCCCACCTTGAATATGCTGTTCAATTCTGGGCGCCTTTTCTTAAAAAGGACATTAGGAAGTTGAGAAAATGCAGAGGAGGGCTACAAAACTAATAAGAGGAATATAATGTTTTAGTTATGAGGAATGGCTAGAAAAGTTAAACTTGTACACATTAGAGGAATGGCGTATGATAACACTATATAAATATGTTCAGGGCCCATACAAAGGGCTCTCCAAAGACCTGTTCATTAACAGAACTACAAAAGACAAGGGGTCACCCGTTTAGAGTTGAGGAAAGGAGATTTTGTCAACAACAACGGAAGGGATTCTTTACAGTAAGGACAATAAAGGTATGGAATTCACTGCCTGAGGAGGTGGTGCTATCAAATACATTAGATGCCTTTAAAAAGGGCCTGGATACTTTTTTTAAAAGAGCAGAATATAGAGGGCTATTTATGTTAGTAGTGGGATATGCTAGTAATGGGATTAATATTTATTTACTGCTTGTTGATCCAAGGAGAAGTCTGATTGCCATTTGGAATCAAAAAGGATTTTTTCCCCCATTCAAAGCAGAATTGAAATTGTTGTATTGAGGGGATTTTTGCCTTCTTTTGGATCAACGATGGTAAACAGGAATAGGAAAAGGGTTGAACTTGATTGACGCAAGTCTTTTTTCAACCTAAACTGCTATGTAACTATGTAACTGTACAAGATAAAACTGAACATTTTCAATAATTTAAGTGTGATGTTTAAATACCCCATTCAAATCATTTGGACTTTGAGAATTTTTTTTTCTCCTCGTGATGCACTTGGTTTGTTCCAGGACTGTACCTCTTCAGCATACTGAATACCCCTTTATTTTTCTACTCTTCAATTTCTGATTATTATTGAGACTTTAGTCTTGTTCATTAAAACGGAGCAGAAAACTTCCCTTATTGTGGAAAGCAATCTCAGACGCGCTTAAGGGCCCTGTGATTGCAACTTGCCATTTCAAGGCGTATATTCGCTGTTTGATTACACAGAGCGGAGATAAAATCTGATTACATTTTTCTGTTCATTAAACATGATATTGATTCAGAATTCACATATTTCTAACATGGCTTTATTCTGTTTCATGTTTGCACTAGAATTATTTCCTTGCAAGCACACTGTTGGTTTAACAGCTTTGAGTGGAACAGACACCAGAGCTAAACAGATTGTAATTTAAATGATCTGAGCCTTCAAGCGACTCATCCTAATTTCAATTCCTATTAACAACCTCTTCTTTACTTTCAAAGGTTTCAGGAAATAAACATCTCTAACATACTCCTTTATAAGACATTCTGTATTTTAAACATTCAGCGCAAGGGAGATTTCCAAATGCAGTGGTGGGCAGGTTGTGGTTCTGTAGCTGATGGTAGGCAATGCAAATTTATATTATTTAGATTTATAGGCCCTTATGCAGAAAGAAAAAAGATGAGAAATTCTGCAGCATACCAACATAGGGAGTTATGCACTAAGGCATGATAAAGAGTTGATAACATGGCGATGACGTCTCTAGTGATATCACTTCTCCAGTTCCTATGTTATTCTATGGAGCCTATGCACTAAGGACTTGGAGAAGTGATATCACTTTAGAAGTCATCTGCACTTTATCACTTCTTTAACACTCCTTAATGCATCTCACCCAAAAGTATGATTAACAAAGGAAATGATGGGAGTATAGCTCCAGGGTCTAATGAAAACAATATGCCTATCAATAGTGACTCTGCAAAGAGATCCACAAGTCAATCACCCAGTAGTTCTGCCTCTCCCAGAGACCATCAGCTAAGATATGATTGTCATTGCTCATCTGATAATTAAATGTCTAAGAAGCCAGAATAGCACTTCTATTCTTTTAGTGGCTGCCTTTGATGACAGTGATGTTTTGCACACAGGACAGTGGACAGTCTAAAGAAAGTTATAGCCAAGCAGAGATGTGCCACAGTCACTAGGGAGGAGGGTAAATTAAACCCACTGCCCAAGAGCATAGGCTCATCATAACGTTCAGCTCCATGCCCATTAGACCCTTAATCTGACCCTACATACTACCTTCCCATAAAAGACAAATAAAATGTCCCCAAACTCAGACTGATTTTAAGTGTTTTTTTAAACCTTGAGTGCCAGAGACTTCAACACATTGTTAATTTTATTTTATTTATGGAAGGAAAAGCGAACATAGAGACAACAAGAAGCCTTCTGTTGTATTTATCCTATCAAACAACAATACAATAAATGCATATATGTACCATCTAACCATATTTTAAAAGCCTGTCGGACAGATCCACATGTCTGGGAACCTCAAGGTTTTACCTTTAGACTTAAGGTAAGGGCCATATTCTCAGGATAAGAGTCCAGTGAGAAAAATGTACCTTTGAGTGCTAACATGATAAACAAAAAACTATTTTTATACATAATTGCACTAAATTGGTGCAGCAATATCATGCAACCACAACACCTCAAGTGGTGTACTTCAAGTGGAAACAAACAAAAACAATTTTATATATAATTACATTAAATTGGTGCAGCAATATTATGCAAACACAAACCCAAGAGGTGTACTTCAAGTGAAAACTGAAAAGATATAGTAATATGTGTTCCACTAATTTAAGTAAAAAAAAAATCTAAAAGATAACATCTCAAATTGATTCATTTGTAGCTATTACCATATACTTCAGATATACAGAGGAGACAGGGGAGAAAATCATAGTGGAGTATATTCTTAATAAACAAATATAAAACAAGCAAAGAGGTCCACTCATCGATGGCTGTGCTAACTATGGGTAGCTAGTTTGCTATTCATACGTATAATTAATGGTACCATTGGGGCTAATAGGTGATGCCAGATCCTTAGGATTTAGGTCTTCTAAGTGGAGACTGACAAATAAATTATTGTGATTTTAACAGCATCTTTCCAGATAGAACTTGATAATGGACCTCTACAACTCATCCAGTGCCAGTGTCTAATAATTCCATACTGTAACTGACCACTATCAATAATTAATGGTGAGTTAAGACACTCATCATAGCACAGTCTTAGGAGCATTTCCTGTGGTATCACTTTGTGTTGTGCTGAGTGTGTTAGCTGTCCATTAGTTATTGATAGTAGTAGTCAATTGCAGAATAAAATTATCAGACACAGGCATTGGAAGTCTATATTCCAATTCTATTTTCAAATTTGCTGCCAAGAACGCAATAACTTTATGAGTTAATCTCCACCTAGATTATATAAATCCTATGGGTCTGGCATAATCTATGAGCCCCAAGGGTACCATAAATTATACATGTGAATAGCAAACTAGATACACGTAGTTTGCATATCCATCTATGAACAGACATTGATGCTCATTTTTGTATTTATTAGAAACATACATCACTTTGATTTTGTTCTCCCCTCTTTATATTTGAGGTATATGGTTATATGTAGAAATGAAGACTATTTGAGGTGTTATATTTTTTTTTATTCACATATGCTATTGGATTACATATTACTTTGTTTTTTAATTTTCACTTGAAATAGTCCAGTGTCATCTACTATTTGATCTGCACAAACTGACTTCTTTTTAGTCTCTCAAATGGTGACATTTGTATCAGAAAGGCAGAGGGAGAAGTTCTGTTTGTCTGATCTGTGTTCAGACTAGTTTGCCTCTAAGTGTTCCTTGTGGGCTAATGGAAGCATCACTGGCTTACAGTAAGCAGGAAGATATCACCTAGAATCTATGTTATGGGAACTTAAGTAATGTATTTTATTTTATTTAGAAAATATTTTTCAAGGAAGGATACATTGAGACTTCTCTTGTAAGTATGTAGTAGTAGTTAATATTTAAAAAAAATCTCAAGTTCAACTCATTTTGAAAGCTCTCAGATATAAATATCAAAATGCCACCTGCAGAATGCAGACACAAGTTCAAGGCACATGATGCAGCCCTCATACCTCTGTCTGTGCTTTATTTTATATTATTTATACTTGACATTTTTTATTTAACTTGAGCCTATGACTTAAAGAGCATTTCTGCCTTTAGTTCCTACATCCACAAAGGAACAAATGTATGGCAAATCTGGGGCAAAACTCATGCACCTTATATAACAAATCAGAATTACCTTTAAATTGATTAGGGTTTTTATCTTAAATATATTTTCACCAGATTGTGAAACCAAAATGTCCAATGCTTTAGATGTTTCCAGTGTGTTTTACTGAAGACTTCTCTATGCTAGAGACTGATGCCTGGAAGTTGCAGTAATGAATGCCTAAACAGGATTCAAATGAGATGCAGTGCAGACTGTTCAGATGAGTAGTTGATATGCTGAGCTTAGCATCCAATTACTGGCTAGCCTATGTGGTCAGCTCATTTGACAGTAACATATGGCTGATATCAATGAGAACACATCCTCTCTACTTCGGTGAACAGCTCTTCCTGTGATGATCTCACGAGGTGAGCGCAATACACTGAGAAAAAGCTGAAACAGGCAATTCAAATGTGGTGACAGTGCAGTCACATTTAAGTTGATCATATTCACAGCCTAACTTCCCCAGACAAATTACCAGTTGATATAACCATGTATTGTTCAGTTTTGTAAAGAGTTTTTTTGTCTTTGTATGTTATAGGTTTGACACCTTTGCAAATGCGGGTCCTCATTAATCCTGCCCTTATATATCTCCTTGAGTCTGATGGGTCTATACCAACTGAAAATCACTTAAAGGCTTTTTTCTTTCTTTCTTTCTTTCTTTCTTTCTTTCTTTCTTTCTTTCTTTCTCTCTCTCTCTCTCTCTCTCTCTCTCTCTCTCTTTCCAGGGTGATGGCTCTTCTTGGCTAGTATCTGTGTGATGCTGACCAGAATCTCAGAAGCCAGATGGTTTTCAAACCATGAAACTTTCATAAAACAGAACTGTTGCACAAGCATCTTGCCAGGCTTTTATCATAATAAAATGATTCCTTTCCTCTCCAACCACACCCTCCAAGTCAATTCTCCTATAACCCTCCCACAGAGAAACTTGGTCTAGTGCTTTCCAAGCAATCCATCCAGGACCATTGATGACATCTTGGCTATTTGCCTCACATGTGCTGTGCAGCAGGCCCAAACTGGAGCCTCAAAATTAGTATACAAGCTTTTTTGAACCAGGATCCAGAGTCCTCCTACAACTGGTCAATACATCTCTATTGCTGGTTTTGCTGACAAAATGACTCCCATTAACTCAGGGGGAAACTTTGGTAGGTCATATAATGCTGCTGAGGATAAATGTATTTTCTCTGCAGGCAAGACTGAATGATGGAAAATACGGAGTGAGCATGTGCCCAAGATGTCTAGTTCTAAGACTGCTTTAGTGCCTTCATTATGGGTGCTTGAGATTTAAATCAGCACATGGCTGTAAAAGGCTCATGGGATATAAATGTATAAGCAAACAAATATTAGGAAGATTAACTTTGCTATTAATCGGTACGAGTGCAGATGTCTTGCTATGTTCATATATATGTATATATGTACAAATATAAGTTATTCAGGTGTACTCAGCCTGGGATACTTCTGGCCTCATAGGAGACAGCACTCGCAGACAACAAAGTTGTCAATTTTGCCCTAAGGAAGGTCCGCAGGAAGACCGAAAACGTTTGGCATGGATACAATAAATTAATTTCTTGTTTTTGCAACCTTGTTTTCTGCGAGTGCTGTCTCCTATGAGGCCAGGAGTATCCCAGGCTGGGTATACCTGAATAACTTTTTTGAATTTTTATGGGACGTGCACCCTATAACATTGTGTGAGTATTTAACCCTGCGAGTGTCACTGTCTATACAGGATTATATATATGTATATATATATAACAAACAAAATTAGTATCTTGTAATACCTTTTTTATTGGACTAACAGAATTATGGATTGACAAGCTTTTGGGAGAACCTCCCTTTCTCAAGTCTAAAGTATTTGCTTTAGACTTGAGGAAGAGAGGTTCTCCTGAAAGCTTGTCAAACAGAGACAGCTAGTAGCGCTACTAAATGTGTTCTGGTGTTCTCTGCCGCCATTACCACAAGGTCTGAGTTTTTCAGGAAATTAGAGCATATGTTTAATCCAAGTAACATCCCCTTATTTCGGTATTGCTAATTTCACACATCATAGAGCTTGTCTGTCAATGTACATTTGTTGCTATCATTGCGGCAGAGCTGTGTGTTAAATAAGCGCTCTTGATATTAAACCAGTTTCCGGAGTCTACCGCAGGGTTATTACTTCTTGAGAATGTGCACTAATATCATCAGTGATTCTTCGGTACTAAACCTAATAGCTCACACCAGCTTCCCTCATGTACTATTTCTATATATGATTTCACAGATCTTCAGGATTTTTATGCCCCATTAGAACAAATAAATATTTCTAGTTTTTAACAAATAAGTATGTGACTGCCCTGATGTACATTTCTCCTCTCTGGGCTTTGTCAAAACATAAGATACATGAACTCATGAAAAGGTGAGAGATAGTACGTACAAATATATGGGGGAGAGACAAATAGATAATATGGATGTTTGAAAGAAGAAGCAAAATAGTTATATTTAGGGATACTGCACATGTATAAATTAGTATAATTTAGCATTGCTCGAATTTACTGAACAGTTATTAATGAGAGACTTTAAAGATAATCCATTGTGGTGAGGCAGGGGAGATGTTCAATGTTTGTCGGGATTAACTTATGCTCCATGTAATACCTGCTGTTTATTATGTAAAAAGCATTCTTTTTTTTACCCATTTAACATTTTATTTGATAGGCATTACTGCTTTTATAGACCAAGGGATATTATATCAAAAATGTGTATGCAACAATTAACCCTTTGAATGCCAGAGGGTACGCAAGGCATTGGAAAGCAACGGATTGCGTATCCCAGTTGCACTCAAAGGGTTAATGATGAGAGAAACGATTCTGTAAATTTGGAAATCCTAGTGTTTTATTTTATGTTTGTGTGCCATTTTAACCAATGAGATTGCAGGAAATTATTTCAGGAATAAAAAATAGATTTACTTGCCTTCAAATGCCAATCAGATTCCTGTATCGGTGACATACCTGAACAAGGTGGGAGAGCTTATTCCACTGGTTAGTATTCGGGTAGCATTTCTACTGTTTTTTCCCTCCACTTCTTCTCATGTCTCTCCCATTCAAGTTTTCCAGATGTCATTTTGTCTGTTTCTCCCCTTCAACTCTCTTCTTGTATCTCACACTTCCATTTTCTCCTTGTCCCACATTCTTTCTCTCCTTCTCTCACATCTCCTTGCTGTTCTGTATTATCCAGAACTCAGGCCTCTCTCCTCTACTCTTTAATATTCCCACCCTATATCTCACTGGCACTTTCTGCACTACCCTTGTCCCTCTCTCCCCCACCCACTGTCCATAGGTGATTCATTACAAATGTATTCAGATGGAACCAAAAATTCCTCTGGGCCCTCTGAATTGATTTGTGAAACAATTCACAGTGCCTAATCCTCTTGCATCACAGTACTAAGGGTTAGATTTACTGTGAATCAATAGCTATTTATACAAAAAAATTAAAGTGTTACATGATTTTTTTGGTTTTTGGTAGTCTGCCTGATAAAATGACAGGGTAGGAAGGGTGGAAATAATGATTGAAATATCATTCCTACCACTTGATTCTATGCCCAGAGCAATGCATCAATAATATCAACAGCATTCAATTTTACAGCCTGTTAGCAGGGCACCTGCACAGAGAATTTTAGCAGGCTAAAGTACAACTGGATGGGCTTAAATGCAATTAACAACTTGTGATCACTTAGGTTCGTTTGAAAAAGGCTTTTAAAATCCCCTATATGTTATGTGAGCCATCTTTAAACTTAACCCCTTAAGGATTGTCAAGCCTGTCCGGACATTTAGACCCTTTGATGGTCCTGGCATGTCATGGAATTCTAGGATTGCAGCGCGGCTGCACGCATCTTTGCAATCCCAGAATGCATTGCTCTAATTAAAAAAAGTACAGTTGTACTCTAGGGCCACCCAGCCCCGGTTGTTAAGGTGTTAAAATAATAATGCATGAGATATTTACCTTCATTTATTTGTCATTTTATGCACATTAGACAGTATTGGCTGGCCCAGCTGCCACTCCATCCTGTTCTGGCATTCAAAGGGTTAAAATAAAAGTATTACTTTTATTTTTGTACTGTAGAGAGTTGTCTTATGAGCACTTTTGTACACTTAGTAAAATAAGTAGGAGGAAGGAAAGGAGTGAATGAGTGGCACGTGGGAGGCAGAGTGGTTTGGAATGTTAGCATCTGACACATGGCTGTGTCTGCTGCAACTGCCCTCATACATAATGATCAATAATTAAAGCTTAATATCTCATAATCTATTATTTTAAATAAAACTGTCTTGCTATTGGGAACTTGATATTATTATTACCCACACAACTGCTGTTACATTATTGAACTGAACATCTCGCCATATCTTAACCCTTTTGAGCCCAAGAGAGGTATGCAACACATTGCTCTACAATGCACTGTGTACCCCTCTGGCACTCAAGGGGTTAAACTATGTAGAACTGCGCGGGTTCTTTTTGAGGAACATTTATTTATGGCTATTTCTTTTTATTACAGGTTTAATGTAAAGAAGAAAGAAGAGAAAATAAGAAGAGGCAAGAAAGAAGAAGGACAGTAGCTGACCAGGGTGCTGAAGACCCTGCTGGACATTAGGATTACAGGTGAGTGTTACTTTGCAGGGGCTGTTGCTTTGTTACTTAGTTGGGTTAACCTTATGAGTGCTTGTGGGGTAAGCATACTCTACTGGCAATCATAAGGTTAATTCTACTAAGTTTGGACACAATTTGGAGTGCTTACGATGTATTGATATGGGGCTTGGGGCCCCATATCAATACATCCGCTGGGACTTAGGTTTTTTCACTTTTTTTTCAATTCCTGCATCAGCTGTTTAGAGATCCTCTAACTTAAGCTTCCGGCATTTTTTGTAGCTCAGGTAATTGTATCACTTACTGTGCTTGAAAAATAAGAAATTGGCTATGTTTTTTTTGGCATCGGCGGTTATTGAATCAAACCCCTAGTGTCTAGGTCAGTTTAGAGTCTTATCTTTTGTTTATAGAGTATCCCCTGTGTAGGTAAACAAGGTCTTTTTTATTTATTTTTATTTTTTTTGTTGCACACTTGGGACTAACATTTGTAGCATTACATTGATAGGGCAACAGAATACCAGTGGACATTTTTAGACCAGAATAGATCATTTTGAGCCAAGGCAACTGAATTTAGGTCAGAAAAGATCATTTGGAGCCAAAGTAACTGATTTTAGAAGAGAACAGAGAAAAAGGTGTGGCAAAGCTTACTCGCAAAATATATAAAAATATATATATATAAATATATATACTATCAAAAGAAGCATGGCCATGCCTGTGCAAGAAGAGGTAGGATAAGGGAGAGATATTTGACTGTCCAGTGGTAGAGACAGAGCCACACAAACAGTGTGATAGCCGTGTCTTGGTACATGTGTATTTGAACAAATTTAAATGTTAATTCTTACTTGCACTTTACTAGAAACAATTAAGTGATGTGAACTTTTTAAAATGATTGTGTGCTACAGATCTCTATGGTATGGAGACATGTTCAGTAGACCTTTTTAAACCTTTGGGTGGTCATAGATCTGCATGGGAGGATCTTTTGAGACTACAGCTGCTATCACATTAACCCTTTGAGTGGCAGAAAGGTATCCTATAGTTTGTGCAGTGTCTGTTTCACAATTTACTGGCTATTATATCAATCTATAAGTATTTGTTTTCATGCATTATGTGCAGACATTCATTAGAAGCCCAATAACCTACATGTGAGATGGCAATACTTGGTTTGGCAGAGGTTGAAAGGAAGGGTGGCATTTAGCAGAAACTGGCAACCCACTGCACCTAACAACTCTTGAGCAGTAAGTAGTATTAGGAGCACAATGAACATGCGTCTGTGGGTGTCATGTACCCACAGTTTGCTCTTAACAAAGTCAGATCTCCAGACAGATGTAGGTCTGAAAGGGCCATAGACAAATAGAAAAATGGAAAATGTGACAAACAGGTGTGCTAATGCAGTACTGGAAATAAATTGTGTTGCCCTGGCATGCTATGACCCCTCCAGATTGCGGAGCATAGCGGTGCAAGAAAGGAGCAAAAAAATCTCATGGGAAATACAGTAAAGCATGCATATATAGAAGGAACAACCAGATAAATGGTGTGTAATAAACAGTTACCCCAGTACACATAAATAAACTTCACTTTCAACCAGGAGCAGCACGGCTTCAGCGCATTGCAAAGCGTAACGGTTGAGTGGTACAGGGGGTGTCAGCTGAAGAATGGGTGAATACGTACATCTAAAGATGAAAGAAAAGTGTGAGTGCTGAAGACAATATTGTCTCTGGGGTCCCATTCCTAAAGTGTCCACATGTAAAAGAAAACAGTGCTGCCAGTGTCATTGGCAATATACTGTATGATAGAAAGATAGAGCACATCCATAGAGGGGAAAACTCACATGTGGCTATAATATAGTTCAAACCAGGTTGAAAAACAATTTACATGCGGATTAATGTGTTGCTCAATGGTGTTGGTGGATGGAGGTGACAGTGCTCAGTACAATTGTTGATGGAGTGTCTGCAAGTGAATGCCGTGTCAAGTGATGAATGTACTTGAATTGTTAATAGGCAGGTTTCTGTAGGACAGTGTGACAGAGATGGGAGTTGTAAGGGTGATAATCTGTACGTGCCTGCTCCCACCCACGAACAAGGTTCCAATACTCCTCTGCATCTTGCTTTGTGATGCAGCAGAGTCCCATTTATCCCGTGAAACAGTTTAGTTCTGGTAGTTTGCATCCTTGAAGAAGAGAGGAGAGAAGGGGAAAAGACAGAGTAGCATATGCGAAAGGTGGTGTGGATGTAAGTGGGGCATGTTTTCTTTGACTTACCAAGAATACACACTGAGGAGGTGAAGGGTGATGGACATGTAAGTTGCCCATGTTGTTTTTGTGTTGAAAGCAGAGACACTGAGGAGACGAGGATTGGTGGGCCAAGAGGAGATACAGAGCAGGGTAATGTTGCTATTGGTTTAAGTTTGACATGTTATTTTTTTCTCTCAAAAGGAGAAAGTGAGGAGGGGCAAATTACGCCCACTGTATGTCCAGCTGAGGGTGAATGGAAGAGATATGCAAGACTAATGGTATGTAATACTTTTCTTTATGCAAGCATATTTTATTAACTCATACTCTGCTACTTATACTGGATTTATTAATTATATTTGCTAATCATACCTTTTATATTTCTGTATAATTTATGGTATATGCATTATATATAGATATATATATATATACATATATATATATATATATATATATATATATATATATATATATATATATATATGAATAATTCCAGTCCAGGTTTTGGTAAGCACACCCAAAGAAAAAAAACACATTTAAAATTGCTGTAGCGCAACCAATTTTGACCAAATGTGTTTTTTTTTTTGTGCTTACCAAAACCTGGACTGGAATTGTACTTTTGGAAGTTTTGACCAGCTTCTATTGGTTTAAGCACCCCTCCCACCCCCAGGTGCAATGTTCATTGTCTCTAGGACACTATATAATGCCTGTCAGAGAGTCTCTCTCCATTAATGAGTAAAGCTGACAAAGACTCAGCTCTCAGGATAAAGTATATTAAGGTTAATAATTGCCTAAAATAGGGGAGATTCAGCTCAAAAGACAAAGCATATTAAGGTTAGGAATTTGCCAATATTGAGGTACCTTGGCATGGTGGCAAGCTTAGCATTTTATGGCCATAAGATGTGACTAAATCCTCATCTTTAATATAGGTGATATGCAGGCACAATGCTGCAGAGTAAAGGGTTAATCGTGATGAAAATTTGGATGTGCACCAATATTTTGTATATTTGCTTTTATATATATATATTAAAACAACAGCAAGAGTTGGCAGTGGCACTCTATATAGGTGCATGTCCCATATAGTATCTACAGAAAGTGTGAGAGAAGGAGACATGATGATGTCACGTGAGGTACTGCGGGAGCAGTAACGGAGGCAACACTTGTTCTGATCAAAAGGCAACAATGGAGACTAGGCCCAGGATAACCTGCCGTAGCAGTAACGGAGTCAACACTGCACTCTGCACAGCTTAATCGGAGTCAACCAGTGGCTCAACAGCCGAGTGGTAATGGAGGCAGACACTTGCTTGAGCAGAGGCAATAACGGAGACTAGGCCCAATGGAACCTGCTGTAGCAATAATGGAGACAACTTGCACTCTGCACAGCTTAATAAAAGGCAACCAGTGGCTCAACAGCCTAGTGGTAACGGAGACTGGCCGCTGATACTCTGCAAGGAAATGACCCACTGCCAGACAGTCAGAATGTCGCCCAGGCGACACAGCACAGGAATGCCAACAAGCGGGGACAGGTCACAGAGCAGGAACGTCAGCCAAGCCGGGTTGAATCACGGAGCAGGAATGTCAGCCAAAGCCGGGTCAGGTCACGGAGCAGGAACGTCAGCCGAGCCAGGTTGAATCACGGAGCAGGAACCTCAGAGAATAGTCAGGCAATCCGGGTCAGAAAACAAGGGCAGCAGACAATATGCAGAGTAGTCAGGCAGGCCAAGACAGTACACTGGGAAACATAGAGCAGATAACGCACTGGCACAGGAAAACCACGAAAAGTATATAAAGGTCACACTGGGCGAGACTAACATACAGTGGCCAATGGGAGCAAGGCACAGACTAGACTGACAGAAAAACAAAAACAAAAATCACGGGCACCGTGATAGGTATACCTTGCATACCTTTCCATCATGTCTTACAATTAGAGCCATTTTAGTGCAGGAAGCTAATGAAAAAAGAAAACAGGTAGGTATAATTTTGTTCTTCTAACAACCCCTAAGTTAGCACAAACCAATGGGGTATCATTTTTCTTGGATGAGTAGCAGATAATGAATGCAGTTAGAAATTACATTGTTTTCAAAGATTTAGTACATTTGAGGGTGTGGAAATGTAAAACAATCCAATTTTTTCCTTTAGCTCCAAATCCAAAATGTATGTGGACACCAGGTAGGTCTTAGAAAGGCAAGTCACTCCTTATTTGATGCAGTGTGTTATCTTCTTTCCAAAATGTTATACGATTTCTACCTTTTCTCCAGTTGTGTTGTTTTTACAACAATTTTAGTACAGGTAAGTTATGTTTGTAAAAAAGGTAAAAAAACTGAGAGCTTGTTGGGAATTTTTTTTGCTTCTGGTACACCTACATTATGTCAGCTCATACCAATGAGCTTGGAAGGCCATACATAATCTCACATTTTGTCCTAGGATGTAATGTCCCTTTAAATCTGACTTTTTTCCTCCATACAGGGTTATGCACTAGGATGCGATAAAAGTGAGATAAACTTTCCAGCAGGAATTGGACAGTTTTTTCACTTTACTGATCTCCCCTGAGGTATTTCTTATAATGTTTTTCTCTTCCAATAAAGACTGATTGAGAATCACTGGTATAGAACATATGCAAGAAGTGTCAGACAATTAACCTATTAGCCCCTTATGGACCGACCACACATGCAAGTTGCAGTCACTTAAAGGGATAGTAATACTTAAAATGTAAAAAAAAATATGTTGTAGGGTTTATCCCCCTGAGTAAAACAAGAGTACTCCCACTGCTGAAAAGTGTTTCATTCAAAAGTTATTAATTTTCAAAATTGATTTTTTTAGGTGCAATATCACAGTGGCCTGAAATTGTACAGCTCTGGTCCCGGGACCATAAATCTCCATAGGATGGTGTAGCAACAGCACCACTGTAAAATTTCAGGCTACTGTGATATTGCACCTAAAAAATTCAACTTTGAAAATTAATAACTTTTGAATGAAACACCTTTCAGCAGTGGGAGTACTCTTGTTTTACTCAGGGGGATAAACCATACAACATATTTTTTTTACATTTTAAGTATTACTATCCCTTTAAGGACCACTGACCTTTTTTTTTTTTTGGCCGCATCTGATTCCAGACTCCCCGAATGGCCTGCAGCCGTGCAGGGAGCCCAGAATTCCATGACAGTCCAGGACCGTCATAGGTCCTTAAGGGGTTATGGACCAAGAGCATGTGCAAGGCATTACTTCTCAATGTGCTACTCATATCATCTTTAAAGGGTTCATCTTTATATAGGTCAGCGCTTTTGAACTGGAGGTTCACAATATATATCTGGACTGAAAGCTTGTTGGAAGGCAAAGTTCTGATTTTTGTCCCTTTACATATATAGGGTATCTGGCCATTGAGGATATATATAAATAAATAAATATATATACATGTATATATATGTATATACTAGTGTAAAAGCCCATGTACGCGTGCCAAGGTCCGGGCAATGTTAAGAGGCCACTACCTCACTGCTCTGCGCAATGCAGTCTTGCGTCGCCTCACTCACTCGATGCAATCATGCGCAGTAGAGACTGCCTGAGCTTGGGCAGTCTCTACTTTGCATTACTGCATTGTGACAAACATCCTAGCAAATTATTATATAGAGGATAAGACTCCAACAAGAAAGTTGGACATCACTGTTTTTTAAAAGCAAAATAATTCAAATCAATAGGGGATATATTTTCCCTCATGACACAGTTTAATCTAGAAATGCCTTCTGCATAAGGGCCAAAATGTCATACATTTACAGCTGTTCATTGAAGATGGGTGCATCTTTAAAGTAATATTTGCAATTATTCTGCCAAGCCCTTGGAAGCTGGTGTCAACACAGAAGTATTGCCAGGATCAAGTTGATGATAAAGTTTGAAAAATATTTTCTTCACCAGTTGCCTCAAAATATGTATAACTGTTTGATGTTTACAGCTATTAATTTGAAATGTATTTATCTGAATTCATTTAATTTATCTCTGTGATATTTACACAGCAAACATATATATGTAAATTGCTATTTAAAGGAGAGTTTACCATAAACTAAATATAGGGTTAATTACATTAATTTGAATGGCATAGCAGAATGGGAGATGTCAGTCAATGGGAATAGGATGCTTCTGAGTCTGTTCTGTAAGTAAAGTGTTCACATGCTTTCTTCTGAGATTAATTAGGTAGGTGGTTAACAGCAGATTAATTCACTTTGCCCAATCTTTAAGTAGAAAGATAATATCAAAGATTGAAAATAAAAAAATGGCAAAAAAAATCAGAGTTGGGGTGCTGCAAGTAGGATGAGCAAAACAGTTCTATTATCTAAGTATTATTACAAAACAAATGTATACACAAGGCTCAAAAAGCATTTTATAAAATGTGACATCTCCTAGCCCTGTCCTACTTCACTGATAACCATAGAACCACACATACCAGTCTTGTCCAACAGTAGCCATAGAATTTACGGGCCCCCAAGCCTTATCCCACTGCACTGGTAGGCATAGGGATGTCCTACATGAGGCTTTCCAGCTGCTGCCAGACTTCAACTCCCATCTTTCCCTAATGACTGCCTGAAATTATGTAAATTTTACTGTGACAACAGCTGGAGGTCCTCACATTGCCCACCACTACCAAAGAACCACACAAACTAACCCTCCAAGCCTTATCCTACTGCATTGTTAGCCATGGTACCACACATATTAATTCCCAGCCTTCTCAAACAGTAGCAATGAAAACCACAAATCCTGACCTAGCCTTCTCCCACTGCACTGGTAGCCATAAAAACACACATACAGTGCAGTCCATATGTATTTGGACAGTGACACAAGGTTTTTTTGTTTTGCTTCGGTACTCCTGTATATTGAATTTGATATGAAACAATGACTAAGACGATAAAGTTTAAACTTTTATTTGAGGGTATTTATCATGGTACCCGTGCTATGCTGGCGACATTCTGTCAGTTTCCTCTATTGATTTCGCTTACTGGTTGAAGTGACTTGTCCCCGCCCAGTATTTGTCCTTAAATACTGGGCCTTGTCACTTATCCGGTGCCCTTTCGTGGTGTTTCCGTACCAGTGCTTGTTCTTGTATTTTGTGTGATCTCTGTGTACCGACCCGGCCTGCCAGATGACTCTGCATCTTGTTCCTGCCTGTGTACCGACCCGGACTGTCTGACTATTCTGCATCTCGTTTCTGTCCTGTGTACTGACCCGGCCTGGCTGACGTTGCTGCTCTGTGTACCGACCCGGCCCGGCTCACATTCCTGCTCTGTGTACAGACTCGGATTGGCTGGCGTTCCTGCTCTGTGTACCGACCCGGCCTGGCTGGGCTCCTTTGGTTGCGTATCCCTCCTGCTACGTCTTAGCCGGTCTCCGGTTGCGGTTGTGACAGGATCCTCTCTGTCTCCGGACAGCCTCTCTCTGCAGTCTAGTCTCCGTTGTTACCGGTGTCGCCCACGAGACACTGCTGTGTGTTCCGTCCCTCAGTGCAGTCCCCGGTTGGGTGCCTCTCCGGGCAAGTTGCTCTAGTCTCCATTACTGCTACGGTAGTCCACAAGTTGCCCTGGTCTCTGTTACTGCTATGGCAGTCCACAAGTTGCTCTGGTCTCCGTTACTGCTACGGCAGTCCACAAGTTGCTCTAGTCTCTGTTACTGCTACGGCAGTCCACAAGTTGCCCTGGTCTCCGTTACTGCTACGGCAGTCCACAAGTTGCTCTGGTCTCCATTACTGCTTGGACTTTACTCGATATTGTGTTCTCTCTTCAAGATTGAGTTTCTTAAAGGGCCTCGTGCTATTAGGGCCTGTCAGTCCTCCCGGCCTAATAGTAACCCATTCAGTGCTGCCTAACTTGAATATCACACGAAAACTGCCTGACCTGTGTCAGTATATTGTACTCTGTATTACTTGCACATACTGGACCCGTGTGGGTATACCTCATTGTAACCTGTCCTGTGTCTGTACTATATTTCTGATATATTACTGGACCCGTGAGGGTTATTGTTATTACAGCTATTCAATAAAACTGTGTTTTATCCAAACCTACTGTGTCTGTGTGTCAAACAAACCGTTACAGTATTTAAATCCATAAACCATACACCATGTAGGAATTACAGCTCTTTTTATACATAGTTCCTCCATTATAGGGAACCAAAAGTATTTGGACAAATATAATCTTAAACTTAAAAAAGTCATAACATTTTGTACTTTGCTGCAAAACGTGTGCCGCTGTCCAGACACTATGGACTGCAATGTTCTAAGTCTAACCCTCTGGTGGGAATTCTCCGTCATAGGCAGAAACCCGAAAAGTTCTCACAAGAAAACCTCTTGTAGAGGCTGCTATATACCCTGACAGGATTTTTTCTAGTTGAGCATCTCTGACCATTACTTTGCATATGCAAATAACCCTTGGGTTTGTCCTCCCTAAGGGTTCTGGGAAATCAATAAATGGACCACTTGCTTAATGGTGCCTAGAGACAAGAGATATGCCTTGTTGACAAGACCCAAGGAGGCTTAAACTGATATATAGGATTAGGTCCTTTCTTTCCCAAAAGAGGCATTTACTGGCACGTTGTAACTAGACTGTCACCTGGTATGCGCAGGATGATATGATCCAGTCTATCTGTTCATTATGTTTGATGCTTGTGTGTTACACAATATTGCACCCTGGGTAAGACAGTGTCCTGTAGAGACTGCTGTATACCCTGGCAGGCTTGTTCCTAGTTGAGTGTCTCTGACTTATATATGTGAACCCTCCAGCTTTGTAAGTGTTATTGAACAATTCAGACATGAACTCCTTGCTCATGAGTGACTACAGGGAACAGATGAGTCTCAAAGGGGAGACCCAAGCAGGCTGAAACTGTTATAGTTGGAAAGCAAAACCAGGAGTCAGACGGTATAGTTAAGATAACCTTTATTTTAAGAATAATAACAGTAATGCAATATATATATACACACAGTGGGTGATCGAAGAGGCGAGTACTGTATCAGGAATAGCAGTCTCCCGATATCTCCACCACACTGTCCTAGACAAGGCCTCAGCCTACTGGAGTCTCGAGGTGCGGTAACGCCCAGATCTAGCACTGACTCAACCTGCAGTCAGTCTAGGAGCAGAGTCTATATCATATGCAACACGGAGGCTACTGACTCAAGCTTGCAGTTAGTAGCTAGGAGTCTGCTAGAGACCCAGGTCAGTACTAAGAAGGATGTCTGTGGAACGGAACCAACACATGGAGAGAACAGACAGGGCCTTCTAGTAAGTACCAGATAGGATAGTCAGATGAGCCAAGGTCATGTACGGAGCAGGTAGTCAGCCAGAGCCACAGGTTTGCACCAGAAAGGATATCCACTGAAGCAATAGAATGCTGGATGCACAGTGGACAGAGCCCCAGGTCAACACTAGAGTGGGTAGTCAGACAAGCCTAGGTCATACACGGAGCGGGTAGTCAGCCAAAGCCACAGGTTTGCACCATATAGGATATCCACTGAAGCGATGGTATGCTGGATGTGCAGTGGACAGAGCACCAGATCAACACCAGAGTGGTAGTCGGACAAGCCTAGGTCATACGCGGAGCAGGTAGTCAGTCAGAGCCACAGGTTTGCACCAGAAAGGCTATCTGAGCCAAATCGGAATGCACAAGGAGAATAGTCAGACAGAGCCACAGGCCAACACCAGAATGGATGGACAGACAAGCCGAATCATACACAGGAATCAGGGATACAAGATATAACAACGTAAGGGTAACTGAGTCAGGAATCAGTCTGCCCTTTAAACCCCTCCTCAGGAAGTAGGTAGGAGGAGCAGTTCAGAGGGTGGAAGTAGGTAGGAGGAGACTACAGGCCTCAAACACATAAAACAGAGGCCTGCAGCATGCTGAAGCCTCGCGCCTGCAGATGACACATCTAGCATTGATGTGTCCAACCGCTCATGGAAATGATGCTGGAGCATCATTGTAAGCATCGCCAGAAGCGGCGGCATTACTAGGTATTGTGACAATAACATACGATTATGGTTAGCTGTTTCAATTGTTCGTTGAGTAATTGTCACTTTGTGGTTGGATTTTGATCTGGGCAGTATGATATATATTCTCTCTGTTTTGCATTTGTGAGCTAAAAGAGATTACACCCTGAGTAGGAGAAGATCACATAGAGCCTGCTGTATACCTTATAGGCTTGTTCCTAGTTGAGAATCTTTGACCATTACTTTGAATGCTACAAGTTAAGTTATTGCTGAAGCAAGGAGAAAATTCTGGTGGAGTCTAACAAGGAATTTGTTAGGATCTGCTGAATAAATTGTGAATTGTGGAAGTGTTGCTTATTTCTATTTCCCATTTCATACCTTTAATATATATCACTGGGCTGCATAGCAGAGACATTGCTAGGTACCGGCTGGGAGAGCTAATGCCCCAGGCCTTGAAGCCAGTGTTATTGATCTCTGCTTTGGGCATGTAATAGACCTGGAGTTAATCTCCATACTAGTAATGGTGTGATTGGACTGTGCTTTTGAACAAATAATGAATTAAATTATTCTAAGCCCCAGGTCTACTAGGAACCTAGCAACAGAGTTCAGCATAGGAACCATCGCAGCCTTTCTCCAGGGTGTCCAACACTTGTCTGTCAAGGCTGTTGTTTCACTATAGCTACCATCGTCCTCAGTCAGCCATGGATGAGTGTGAGCCACCATGTGTTTACATTTAACTAATATAGTGTGACTGTTTTTGTGACATTACAACAACCTTTTAACTGTTTCAGAACTAGAATGGTGCATGGTGCATTGTGAAGCAATGAGTTGCACAAACTTCTGTTCCTTAAGTAGTTAATATATGTAAATAAGGCCACCTGAATGGGTAGAACTTAGATCCAGAGATTCATGGCTCCAGAAATGTGTAGATCGGCAGAAAATCCAATTGCATTTACAAATGTAATTTCCCACAGGCATGCAAATCTATTCTCTGAGAGATGGAGAGATCCAAGAAGAAGCAGCAGCAGACTGAGTGCAGAAGGGAAAAAGGAGGGGTAAAAGAGACAGTGATAAGTTGAAGTGTGAATGTTGCATTATTCAGTGGTGGAGAAAATTGAGGGAGTCAGAGAAAGTATATAATTAGGCATAAATAGCAGAAAGGGCGGTGTCCTGCAGGAGATATAGACAAAATGGCACAAGACAAGAACAGTGAGTTAAATGGCAACCACTGCAAGAAATACTTCAGGCCATATGGACAATAACAAAAGTGGAGCAATTATGGGCCATCAAATTGCACCATAGGGAAAAAATCCCACTAATTTAAACCCATTGAAAGCAAGAAAGGTCTCCAATGTATTGCTTCAAAAAGCATTTGAGACCCTCTCTAGTACTGAATGGGTTAAAAAAAAAACAATTTAAATCAATATGAATTTGGGGATTTTTTTATGTTCCCTAAGAACACCTGAAAATCTCTGGATCTGACCCAGAGACACTGGTTTTTATACCTAATTACTGAGTCTCCAGGGACAGAGGCTGATTCCCAGCACTCAGTGAGTTTTCTTCTAACTCCTCCTGCCTTCACTGCCAGTTCTGGTCGCTTTCCTCCATGTCCTACCCTGTACCCTCCAATTTTATGTGCAAACTCTGCTTCCCCACCTCCCAGTCCTGCTCGCCCCAATGAAGCTCCACTCACTTTGTGGCATGAATTACATCATGTGGACACACTCACACCTACAGACCTTAGTGGACCTACAGAAGCTTAGGTCAAGAAGTTTCCCAGGTATGTCCCTATGATGCAGTTGGTTTGCCCACTCCAAGGGCACAATGGTATGCCCTAAAATTCATGTGCACAAAGGCTAATGTAGTAAGAAGAGTGATGCAATTCTAGTGCAAACCAAGTGGACCATTGGGAACAAACACAAACTCCAAAAATCCCCCTTTATATGTTGGAGATCTCTTTAGCATTCAGCTAGTTAAAAGTCCCCATTTTAATTGAAGGGAATTTTTATGTGTGCTCTGTGATGCAGATGGTTTGCACCAGAATTGCACCACTTGCTATTAGTTGATACATGCTGTGCAAAGTGGCCAGTAAAGTCTATAAGTACCAGAGGGGTTTTGAAACACATTGAGAGCATCACCTTTCTGGTCCTTAAAGGGTTAAATCCAGAGAGATTTGTACATATGTTATAGGCAGCTGCAGGACCCACTTTGCTTATAGAAATATCTCTCTGTAGAAATTTAGACTCAGTGCAATGTGTATGTATCCCTCAAACTGTATTATAAAAATATAATGCTAATTTCAATGTTAAACAGAAAATATGATAGAAGATTCTGGAAAACAGAGATAAAGATTTAAACTAGATGCCATCTTTTACTGCCTATATATAACTATAGGCCGCAGGTCAATTGCCTTGTCGGAGATGATGTCACAATGAGGCGCCATAAAGGCTCGCCTGCTGTGAATAAAACAGTGGTATAGGAGGTCAGGACTGTTGCACTGAGGCTCCTGTGTCTGAGATTTGTGCTATTATAGACACCTACGTAAAGCAAGCACTTAACTCAACACCTGCTGTATGAACTTGCAACTCAGCTGTTGCTTAACACATGGCTCTGATACATTTTTATCTAGAAATAAACTAGCAGGGCACTCTGTGATCGTATTTGTACTGTAGGATAATCCTGTTATGTGTATACGTGTAGGCACTGGTAGCACCAGCAGTTTATATTACAGTGGGTGTACTCAGTTATCTTGATGTACCTGCTCAGCATATTGATGCCAGGTTTACCAGGGTACAGAGATCATGTCTTGTCCAGCTGTTCCCTGCCCTGCACCAGACATGTAAACAGGGTTAATATATAGGGACGAAGAAGGAGAAGTGTTGTGTACTGATTCCCTTTAATAGACTGATTTAACCTTTTGAGTGCCATAGGCGTGTCTGATGCATTGTTAAGCAATGCACTGGGCATCTCTCTGGCACTCAAAGGGTTAAATGGATGCTTGTATCTCAATGGACCTCCACAGAACAATTACATATTATTAACCTTTCAAGTGCCAGAGGGGTATCCAAAGCATTGCAAAACAATGATTTTTCCGCAGTGCATTGGATACCCCCTCTGGCACATAAAGTATGTAAAATTTGCTTTAATGCTGTGTATATCCTAACTCTGAACACCTTATTTATCTTAAACTACCTTAGATTTCATTAGTAGCTTTAGCTGCATAAGGAGCCATTGGTGGGTGCTTGTTGCTCTGTGGGAGGACTTGGGAGGTGGTGGGGGAGGTATCAGGGAGCAGTGCTGTCTTTTAATAGTTATTGTGCTCTTAGTATGGCAGATTCCTGCAGCTTTATTTCCCCACCTTTGACACAAGCTTTGACAACCGTGACAGTGCAGCCTCTGTACCCTCATTGCTGTCTGTTTGGAAAGTGGCCTCGCTCATGGATGATATTATGCACTGCACTCATGCTGAATGATGGAGCTTGAGAAATTAACAATTCTATTGCATTCTGGCAGTAGATTGAGCCTGGGGAAAGCGACTCAGGCTCACACTACTTCCAAAAACTTTTAAAATGGTCAGTTTCTCTTGCATTGCCTGTAAGTATGCTCAAGAGATCTGCTGCTGGTAGATAAGTATAGAACAGTGGAGCTCAAACCTGTCCTCAAGCCCCCAACAGTACATGTTTTTAGGATCTCTTCAATTAGCCCTCCTGTGTACCATGCACCCAATTCATTAAATCAGGTCTGGCTACACTTCCAACAGAAAAGCACAGCCTGCCTTCACTGGGAAATATGCCTAGGTACTAAAGATCCAAGGCAACCTGTAGTACATAGGCCGACACCAGGTCTAGATTCCATACACCTGCTCTTAGTACATGCCCACCAGTATGTGCTTTAATACTAGCTGATGTTGTATGAGGGTGTGAGGAGTGGTAAAGTTTTAGAAAAAAATATTATCTAAATAGAGATAACTCCTACCTGGGTGTCCAAGGAAGAAGATGAGGGCCAGAACACAAAACAGCAGCGGTAAACAATTCAGGTTTATTTAGCCAAATGTTTTTGTCCATATAAAGACCTTCATCAGCCCAGAGGATGTCCTTATATGGACTGAAAACATATGACTAAATAAACCTGAACTGTTTAGCATTGCTGTTTTGTGTGCTGGCCATCATCTTCCTTGGTCACCCAGGTAGCAATGTCTGTTTATCCAATTTTTTATGGGCGGTACACCAGCAGCTATCAATTTTTCAAATATTTTGTAATATAGCAGGTATACATCTGCAAAAATATTATAATTCAGTTGTGAGAACTTTCCAATTTCCAAGTAATGAGAATTCCCTTGTTTTATTCAGCAGAAGAAGCAGTAAAACATATTTTTCCAAACTACTCCTTTAAATGACAAAATCTCCCTTAATCTGGTTTATTTTAAGAATTAAATTTTTTTTTCTTAAACTGCAATTGTCTGTTGGAAATCAATTGACACTGTTGCTAACAGTTTTATTAAAAAACAATATGGTAAGTTTGAGATGTAATAACTTTTTAATGCAAAACCTCCAATCTTTCATTTACTCAGCAGAAAAAAACACATACAGCTTAATGCTATTTAAAATGTATTTTTGATCAGAAAATGATGGCACCAAAATTTTCAGTTAGCAAATTTGTGCTTGTTTTTAGAGAAGGCATTTCAAACAGTGGGCATAGCTAAAATGTCCACTGTTTTTTGAGAGGATTAGGCCTAGATTTAAAGGCAGCCGTTAAACCATCCGCTAAGTAAAAAAGGCACGTCGGCCGCAAAGAACACATGTTTTACGGCAGATTCAAAGGTAAGCGTTCAAGAATAGCTATCGGGCGTAGGCACTACAAAAACACGTTAAACAAAAACCAGCGTCGCACCTGATTTTGCATCACCGTGCGTCCCAAACACCCGTTAAAACACAACTTAAGTCAAAATGTTACATTACGGCTGCCGTTGTCTAGCAACCCTGATAGATGCACAAACAAAATTCAAACCTACAGCCAATCCCAAGGCCCCAAAGTATCAAAAATGTCCAAATACACCTATATATACCTCAAAATAACGGTTACACCCTGTCTGTGTTTCGAGTTTCAGCAAGCTAGAGCACAGGACCCAGGAGTGGAGGATAGCATTTAGAGAGAGAGAGAGAGAGAGAGAGAGAGAAGCATACAGAGGAGTAAGGTAGAAGGATTTTGGAGAGGAGAGAGTTACATTTAAATAGACACATAGCACACTTTTGCACATAGCACATACATCCATACAAACACATACACATACATACACATAGTCTTTTTTTTTTCATCACACCTTACACATTTTAAACTTTATTTTTACAGTGTGAATCCGTGAGTGAAAGTGTGTGACAGAGAGTGAGTGGGATCGAGTGTGTCTGTGAGGGCGTGTGAGAGTGCCTGGGTGTGACTGGGTGAATGATGGCCAGGAGAGGAGGACAGGAGAGAGGGATGGGGAGACTAGTGGAGGAGGAGGAGGAGGAAGGTCAGGAGGGGATCCCTCAGCAGAGCAGGGGTGGGAGAGGGAGATACGCAGGGCGGAGGGGGACCAGGCCCACAAGAACAGGCACACTAAGAAGAAGAGGGACAGATCCTGCAGTGGGACGAGGGGTAGTGCCTGGGGACCACCACACACAGGCAGGGGCAGAGCAGGCAGGACACTCCGGGTCTGACTCCTCGCATGCCGGAGCTGAGGGGGACAGGCTCAGGGATCCCCGATATACCGAGGAAGAAAACACGGCCCTCGTGGAGGCTGTGCTGGAGAGGGAGAGTGTCCTCTTCCCGGGGGACAGACTCCCTGGCCTGTCTGCGAGGAGGAGAGCTGCCTGGAGTCAAATCTGCAGCAGAGTTAATGCGGTGGCCACCTGCAGACGGGATGTGGACTCAATCAAGAAGAGATGGGGCGACTGCAAAAGGCAGGTGAAGAGGAAGATGGGGGATGCCGCCCTGCACGCCAGAGCCACCGGAGGTGGGCCACCTGTCCCCATCACCTACAGCGCATGGGAGGAGAGGCTGCGGCAGACACTGTCGTCCACCCTCATTGAGGGGGTCCCTGGAGGATCAGACACTGGGGAGGAGAGGAGCCTCCACACCACCGGTAAGTGCATCACCCCAAAACCACACACCACCCCAAACCACACACCCATCACAAACAAGCACTCACATCCCAACATCTGCTCTTCATTCAACCACACAATTGCACCAACACAGCACCCTGAGGGTTTAAACAGGGATCAAGACAAGGATAAATGTCAATGTTCAACAAGGCCAAAACCTGTCCAACTCCCTGGTTAACCCTCATGTTGCTGTGTTCATCACACACAATACACACAAACCATGCTCAGTAAAGTGTTGTATGTTAAACATCACAATTGTTGTCACACAGTGTTACCCATGTTCACACAGGGAATCCAGCACATAACCCCATGAGTGCCAGAGGGATCATCAATGCATCGATCAACAATGCTTTGGCAACCCCTCTGGTACTCAAAGGGTTAACCAGACAACAAACACATGTCGATAGGTTAACAATTACATGACACATAGGGGACATTCACTAAGCGGTGAAAAAGAGCTGATGTAGTGAATTTGACACTTGCATACCCTCACTTTACCAATTACAATGTTAGTCTATGGAGAACATCCAATAACAGGATTCAAGCTGCACAGGCCCCATTGTGTGGACTCCATAGAAAACATTGCAGATGGTGAAATGAGGTCAGCGGAGAAGTCAGCATCATAATCAGTTCATCAGGTCCACTTAACCGCTTACTGAATCACCAACAGGATGGATCAGGTCACAAATCACAGTGCCACTGAGAATAAATGCTTGTATGTGCAACACACACGCCAAAAACAATCACACATAAGTAAAGGTGAAAAAGTTGGCCTTGGTGTTGTGTATGCAATCATTTACTCTAACTTCAATTTACATAGCTCACATTTGATTCACATATAGATCCTCAGGAGTGCTGATGCCATGGATGGATGGTACACCAGACACTATTTGCAGGATAAATATGGGAACCAAATATGAACCATTGAGGTTTGGTCAATAACAGGCCAGGGATTATGGATATCTATGATCGGGTCTGGCTGCCTCACACAGAAGGATGGATGGGCTGATCCTGGAAAAAAAAGGCCTCAATCAATGATATCCTTCAAGACTGGCTTGATTGTTGCCCCTCAGGATTCAACTTGAACAGACCTCATGGACAGAATCCTGTAATGTACATCAATCCCTGATTGCCACGGTGGTATCCCATGCATCACAATGCTATGCATAGGATACCATCATGACAACCAGAGAGGGACATGTCTAATCTGACAAAATCCAGCACTGTACGGGATGAACTGATAACATAGGGATGAATACTACTTGAATCACACTGCAGATCTCTTCAAAAAAGATATGTACAGAAAGAAAAACAACCAGATTTGTATGTGGATATGTCCCTTTCAAATGGGTACAAATAGGTCCCAACAAGATGTAAACCCAGAGTTCGGTTCAGTACGTGTGATTGTCCAACTGCCCATATATGTGCACCCTCAACAAAATAACTCATATTGATATCATCATCACAGTACATATACCCAGTATATTACACCTACTTGGATGGGTATCACTTGTATCTATGAAAGGTCATTTGTGATGGCTGTACATATATAGGCAGTTAGACAATCACATGTTCTGAACAGATCTCTGGGTTCATATCTATCAAGGATATGTTTGTACCCGTATGAAAGGTACATATACACACATATCAGACCATATTCCTCACTGTGTACCTTGGCATGGCAATGGTTAATTTCACTTGATGTAACCTTGCAGGCATCATAAAGAGATGTTTAGAAAGATGTTACTGTATGTGACAGCTGGAGATGTCAGTCATATGACCACACGGAGGCTCTTCAGCAGACCCAAAATTGAAACAATTGGAGATGGATCCATCATTGACATGGTCCACAGAGCGTGCTTACAAACCAGGAACACTTAGTAGACAATGGCAAAGATGTAGTTATCTCCAAATGGGTCAATGTGGAGTCTGCTGAAGAGCCTCCGTGTGGTCAAATGACTGACATCTCCAGCTGTCACATACAGCAACATCTTTCTAAACATCTCTCTATGATGCCTGCAATGTTACATCAAGGTGAAATTAACCATTGCTATCCCGTTAAAGAGATAGTAATACCTAAAATGTGAAAGGAAAAATACATGTCATAGGATTGATCCACCGGGTAATGTAAGGGTATCCCCACTACTGAAAGGTGTTTCATCACAAGAGTATAACAGCTCAAAGTTGAATATTCCAGGGACAATATCACTGTGGCCTGAAAATGTACTATGCCAATGTTGCCAGACCATCCTCTGGCTAGCTTTGGTCCAGGGAACAGATATCCACAAAGGATGATGTGGCAACAGCGCAAATGTACAATTTCAGGCCACTGGGATGTGGCACCAAAGGAATTCAACACTGAGCTGCAATACATGTAGAATACAACACCCATCACCAGTAGGAGTACCGTTGTTTCACACAGGGGGATACACCATACAACATATATGTTCCTTTACACATTTCAAGTATTAATATCAATTTGACACCATCATGGCTAAGTTTACTGATCACACAATCTCAATCCTCCACACAGGTTATGTGTCTCCAGCACATCAGGAGCCCATGGAGGAGGCCACCTCACCACCCAGTGAGGAGTATTTGGAGGAGGGGACCAGCCAGTGGGCACCGTACCCAACGACATCCACACCTCTTGGCCAGCTGGATGCACCAACTCTGCCTGCACCAACTCTGCCTGCACCAACTCTGCCTGCACCGACTTATTACAGTGACTGGATGCCCCCCACCACCTCCAGGAGCTATTATCCCCCAGCAGCAGCAGCAGCACCACCACCACCAGGGAGGCAATGGCTGCCCGGTGATGTGGCCACCACCCAATACGGGCCATACCCACAGATTGACCTACCCTCCTGGATGGCTCCCCAGCATGGCCCCAGGTATGATCCTAGGTGGGGGCCAAGCACATACCAGTGGCCAAGGTTTGACCCTTGGCCACTCGACTACCAACACCTGGGCCTGCTTGGGGAGCCCCAACAGCCTATGCGAAGGGACGTGTTTACCCCACCACCTCCACCAGCACAGACGTCGGTGGGCAGCAGTGGGTCAATTGATGTGGTGGGCACATGCCCATCTGCAGCACAACCAGCACCAGCAGAGGAGGATACAGCACCAGCAGAGGAGGATACAGCACCAGCAGAGGAGGATACAGCACCAGCAGAGGAGGATACAGCACCAGCAGAGGAGGACACAGCAGCAGCTGAATCACCAGGCACAAGCATCACCAGCAGTGAACGGCCCACGGGGATGGAAGCTGAGTGTATGGCTCTGCAAAGGAGACTACTCAGGTCAAGCCTCCGCACCAATGACAACATCACCAGGAGCCGTAGGGAATCCCGTATAAACACTAACAGGATAGAGGCAAGGATCCATGCCCTGGAGTCGGAGGTCATGAGGATCAACACTCAACTCCATCAGCTACACACGGGGGTGATGGACCTGCTTGCACAGCTACTGGTGGAGTTGAGAGAGCTGAACCGCAGGGAGGACTTACGTTTGGAGAGGGAAAACCTGCGCTCCACAGAGGGATCCACTGCCCCCACCACCCCCTCTAATGTGACCCCCGAAGCCACACCTAGGGGGCAAAGGGTGACCAGGAGATCATCCAGGTTATCCACTTCTGCCACACAGTCTAAGCCCCCCCCCCCAAGAAAAAAAAATAAAATGCCCAACATGTTAAATTTCCCCTGAATAAAGGAACATTGTGCTTTTGAATCCTGTCTGATCTGCTTTGAATTTGGTCATAGATTTGGGTGGCAGAGTTGTCTCCAATGCATTGCCAAACAATTCAGTGAATACAACTCCTGCCTAGGTAAGATGTTTGTGGGATGTTACAACATGGGTTCACATACATACACATCGTTGTACAAAATCAACTGTAAAAACATCCCTGTTGCCATATTACACAACTGTGTTATATGGCAATGTTGTGTGTTGATTTTGCATAACAAAACATTCCCCTTAGCCCAACATTTGGTACAACATTGAACATTCATCTACATCATATGTAGTGTTTAACCCTTTGATATCCAGAGTGGTAGGCAACGCATTGCAAAGAAATGCGTTGGGTACCACTCTGGCACTCAGAGGGTTAAGGGGATAACCAAACAAACGGCTTAGCGGTGAGATAAGAAGCAGGACAGATAAATGGGACATGTATCCATATTGTCTTGGATTCACACACTCATTGTGCAACAGACTGACTGGGGAAGCCAATGTTTTCAACCTAGGATTTCAATGTGTAGCACACACATTGATATCCTGGGGTGAGCATTGGGGCCTCCAGTAAGTTGACTTGTTGTTTTTTCTAAGGGTGTAACAGACTTCCCCAGTGAAAACACTTGTCCACTTGGTCATGTACTGTGATATGTCCCAGTGGAGCAATATCACTGAACATTGAGCAACACATTAACTGTGGACAGGAATTCACTGTGGAAGTATGTCCCCTTTATCACCTCTTTATCACTCCCACAACACATTAGTGTATCACTGCCACCATCTGTTAGCGTGAATACATCACTGAGTCCACTCACTTGCAAACAAGTGCTGGAGTCCTGTGATATGGGTGATGCCTTTCCATGTATGGGGATACTCTACCCTGGGTGTGGTAACGCATTGACAACTGTGTTCTCAAATATATCCTCCTACAGACACAGATAGAATGGTGATGGTTCATCTTTATTGTGTCTCAAAGTACATTAGGATGTACATGTGTTTTCTGTGTATTGCCTATATGCATTGAACACCTGTATGAGAACACTAAATGTACTTTGAAACAAAAAAATAGTACTTTAGTTACACTGCTGCCCAGCTCATGTGTTGTCCACAAGGTTTGACAACTCTGTAGCTGAGCATCCTAACTGTACAGGTTATAAAACTCAGGAATTAGTGTTTTCTGTGTCTATATGAAAATGATCCAGTAGAGGTTTGTGTGAACCTCAGGTCAAACTTTGCATCACCAACAACATCAACATAAACAGCAAGGGGTGATCTCCATGAAGGTGATGTCAAGACATCAATCCAGTCACATAGAAGAACTTCAGTTCAAGGATGGATCATGTTACGGATGCCTGTGGAAGAAGAGGACAGGATTTGGAGTAGTTGACTTGAACTGATCATCAAGCAACAACAATTTAGTCTTTTTGATCCCCTCAATTTTCACAGTTACAGGTGAGTACACAAACCATTGCTTGACAATGTGTTGTGTACTCATCTGTAACCAATTATGTGGAGAACTAAGGACATGTGCCCCAGCCCTATGGATATGTGCCCCTGACATGGATACACACATCAACAAGTGTTCTGAGAGCTCCATGGAAGTAATGAATTTGGGCTGCCACTGTTAATGTGACAGTGGCAGCCCAATGTCATTTGTTCCATGGAACTGTTAGGACACATTTGTTGATGTGTGTATTCATGTCGGGGGCACATATGTCTGCACACTCACAGGTCAGCATGGTGTCCCTGGTAATCTGATCTACGTCTCATGACCTCTACATTGTGTGCCCATACCACTGTACATCCACCCCTGTGCTGCTCTTCTCAGCTGTAGCACAGTACAGGTTCCATATTGAGTCCAATGGCCCTTTAACCCCTGATGTGACGGAGTATTATCCAATGCATAGCATTGGATAACACTCTTTCGCTACAAGGCTAGCATGGTTGCTCTGGCTATGCTCATGGCAAATCAAGTTAGCTGCTGTCAATCAAGCCCTGTAAGGCGATGAACATGGGTTATGTGTTGTACCTTGTTTCTCCTGAGGGTGTGCGTGATATCCTTGGGGTCTGTATGTCAACGTGGAGAGTGGAATGGAGGATGGTTTTTGAGTCCACACACACAATTTGCCACGTCCGCTGCAAGTGCAGTGCTGTGTCACTGTTCCTGTGGGGTGAGACAGAACAAAATGTGCAGTGTGGTTAGTGTCACAGGACTGATGGGGGACTTGCATGGATTGTTTGCATGCCTGTGTTATACTCACATGTAAAGTGTTCCGTGATGAGCCTGTCTCTGATCTGTGTCCCTCTCAGGGTCTCCTCAACGTGTCCGATGTCCATGGGCACTTCCTGTATGGGGGGGGCCTGGATGTGCTCCAGCAGCCTGGTGTCCACTGCGATGTTGTGCAGTATTGCGCACGCCACAATGATGTCGCACACCTTTCCAGGTGCATACTGCAGTGCTCCCCCCGAGTGGTCCAGACATCGGAATCTTGACTTGAGGAGGCCAAAGGTCCGCTCAATGGCATTCCTCGTTCTGCCATGAGCCTGGTTGTAGCTTTCCTGGGCATGTGTTCGAGGATTGGCCAGTGGGGTCAGTAGCCAGGACTTGCATCCATAGCCAGCATCACCTGTGTAATGTGAGTGACATGGTGAGACAGGGAGCACATGTTGTGTGAATGATGTTTTGTGTGGTAGACGTAGTAGCTGTGGGTCAGGAGCATGCTAAGCAGCGTTGTGTGTACGCCTGTGTATGTGATGTGATTTTGTATTGTGAACTCACCCAAAAGCCATCCCCCTGTAAAAGTTCCATTCTCGAAATCTCTGTGGACTGAGGAGTTTTGGAGAATGTATGAATCATGTGAGCTGCCAGGATACTTTGCACAGACATTCATTATCCTCATATGGCTGTCACACACCATCTGCACGTTGATGGAGTGAAAGTTCTTCCTGTTGATGAATATCTGTGCGTCACGTGCTGGGGCCTTAATTCGGACATGGGTGCAATCTATAGCACCCATGACCCTGGGCATGCCTCCCCTGGCGTAAAAGGCCTGCTTGACTTGTATCCAGTCCATGTCGGTGGTGGGGAAATGTATATAGGTACTGGCCTTGCTTTTGAGGGCTGGCAGGACCTGGGCCAGCACCCTGGAGAATGTGGCCTGTGACATGCCAGATGCGTAACCCTCTGTGGACTGGAAGGCCCCGCTTGCCATGAAGTGCATGGCACAGAGTAGTTTCTGCAGGCCAGTTAGGGCATGGTTGTAGATGTAGATGGGATCCACCTGCTCCTTGATGACCTCATACAAGGCAATGATGCTGTCAGGCCTCAACCTGTAGCGATCAATTACCTCATCATCGGTCATTCCAAAGAGGGTGACCCTTGGGCGGTATACCCTGGGCCTTGGTGGTCGTCTATACATCCTGTGCCCTCCAGGTGGGGATGGGCTCCTGTGTGGCTGCTGAGCCAGAGCCTCCTCACTTGCAACAGGTGAAGGCTGTTGATCAGGCATGCTTGGAGGTTGCTGATGTTCCCTAGCTCTCTCCCTTGCACGCCTTCTCTTCAGTCTTCGCAACAATATGTAACCCAACATACTGTTTGCACTATCTATCTGTCTCTATCTATCTGTCTCTCTCTCTCTATCTGTCTCTCTCTCTCTATCTGTCTGTCTCTCTCTCTCTCTCTCTCTCTCTCTCTCTCTCTCTCTCTCTCTCCCTCCCTGAGTGGAAAACAAGCCACAAGTGAGTGTGTTGAGTTGTCCCTTTAAGTACTTGCTAGGGCGTTGTGTGGGTGTGGTGATGAGGTGAGTGCTGACCAATGGTGAGTTGTTTTTGTCCAGGTAAGTGTTTGCAGGTGTGTGTGTGTTATAGGATGTGGTGTGTTGTGCTTGTTCTGTGTGTGCCATTTGCGGACATGCAGTTGTGGGGTGCAGGTGGCGTGTTGATGTTGCCCAGGTGAGCTTGTATTTGCAGGTGTCCGCTTTGTGTGATGACCCCCATTGTTCCGTGCCATGTTGTGTTGTTGTTTTTTAGTGTGTCGTTGTCCCTGTGGTGTTGGTTGTTGTTGTGTGTATAGTGATTTGTGTTGTGTGTGCATGTTTTTGTGTTGTTTTGGCATTGCACGGGTTAATTTTCCCATTTACATGGTTGTGCGGTAAGCCTTTTGTGTCTTTTCCTATGTAACGGGTGTTTTGTTTTGGCCGTTAAGTGTCTAACGGCTAAAAAAAGTGGGTCTTAACTTTTAGCCGTTAGGTGTGTCTTTTTTTCAGCCGTTATCAGTACCGCAAGCCTTTGAATAGCTCTGGGGTATGTTTTTCCATGCGTCTGAATGCACGTAAGTGTATCGACCGTAAGGATTGTACAACTGCCGTTAGCTGGTCTTTAGACGGATCTTTGAATTGCAACATGTCACTTAACGCACCCGTTAGTGATTTTTTTGGTTAACGGCTGCCTTTAAATGTACCCCTTAGTGTTTGTACCTAATTCAGGAAAGCAGTTAGGAAACATTTTCATACATTTGGTTACCTGTAACATTGCCATTAATTTAGGAGTATGTGCTGTTCAGTATTAAGGTGTTAGAATGTTTCTTATCAAAACCTGAGATATCTCACGTAGCACATAAATGTATAACTTTCAAATAATAGCTAATGCTTCACTTTTTTGCATTCATCCCTAAGTTCTGATATTAGGAGAAATACCCTTCATTTTGTGTTTTCAGGAGGTCTTTGCCCTTGTGCATTTGATCACCATGTAGGTCCATATCACATTACAATTATAGCTTCATTGAGGGTTTTATCTAAAAATGTCCCCGTACACTTCAGTGTGAATCCTTGAGAACACATCAAATGCAATGTAATTTAGGACTTAATCTGAAGTAAAAACTTCACGTTGACTCACTGAATGCTAGTTACGTCTCAGCATCTTGCTTTGAAATGCATTGCTCTAACATCCAAGGTGTTAAAGGATGTAGGTGTAAGTGGCACTTGATTTAAAATAAAGATTTATCTAGTCAAATTTCCTTCATAAAACAGTCAGGTAAATCTGTATAATTTGTTTCTGTTTTACTGCATTGGAAGTCTGCTGTAGGTTTTAGCTACAGACCTCCATTTGACAAAATAATCATCTTCTTGCAGAGCAATATTCTTGCGGCAAGCATTCACTTTCACAATGGGTTCTCTCATTTGGAATGTTTCAGTCAATTGATTATTGTGAGAATGTCTGATTTAATTGTGAATTTAAAATATACATCTGTAAACCATATTTATGCGGAGATCAGATAGACAAAAACGATTCTGCTAACATCAGAAACTAGGCAGAATATACGGATTGACATAAATTGTATTGATCAATCCAAAAGTATCTTCTTATTTATTACTCTGTCATACCTGGATCTGGCTTAGCCTGGTAATCAGTTTGTCAGGAATGGGGTGATATGAGTGAAATAAGGTATTGGATCACATGCAAGAGACTCTAATCCACTGTTGGGGAACCTATGCTATTAATGCCACCATTCTCAGCCAGTTGTTGGGCAGTTGAAGAGAAATGTAGTGTTTGATGGTCACAAATTGCACACCCACTTTCTAAGCCCCCAATCTTTAGAATGTTCTGCAGTTGAAATACAAACTTCTTTAAGCGCAGATATATATATTTCCAATTTAGCACAAAAAAAACAATATGACCTAATCAATATTAGAGAGTTTTTTGCAGAACTTCTCCCACAGTTGCTGCAGTTCTCTTGCGGACATCTGGTAAAAAGTCCTCCCAAAACATACAAAAAAATCACAAAAAGAGAAAGTGCACACAGTTTAAGTGTAGAATGTTAGAATGCAGATGTATTATGCCTCCACCATGTCTATCATTGAGTATCTGGAAAATCACCTTTGTAAACGGATGGCCGATGGACTTACCATTAATAGAGGCAAAATCAGCCTTTTGGTGTATGTGCCTTTACTGGATAATCCCAGTGTTGGTATCAGTTGGTGTCTCCATGTCTTTTCTTGCCTCTATTCACACTCCTTCTTGTTAGTAGTCGGATACTGGAGTTTTTCCTGGCATCCCAAAAAGACCTCTATCAAGGGTGTAATGGCTCTCACTCTCTTAGGGAACTCTCTATTGGATTACTATGTGAGTAGATTAATATGGAACAAGGCTAAATAATATAAATCTGACACCAAAGCTCAAACATAAAGATTTATTACTTAAAATGTTCTAAAACAATACCTGTATAGATACTAACGTATATATAAAAATATATCAGTTATAATATTTTATGCCACTGAGGAAACAGCTTGAAGCTGGGAAACACGTTGGCCATTTATTTTTCATTTACCGGTATATATTTTTATATATACTTTAGTATCGGTACAGGTATTATTTTAGAATATTTAAGTAGTAAATCTTTATATTTGAGCTTTGGTGTCAGCTTTATATTATTCAGCCTTGCTCCATATTAATCTACTCCCATTAGGCTCTAGATAGAGGATCATTTTGGGACACGGGGAGAACTTCAGAATCCGGATACTAACAAGGAGTGTGTTTGGAGACACTGACTGATGCCAACACTGGGGGGTTATCCAGTAAAGGCACATATACCTAGATGCCTCTATAAAAGGTGAGTCCATCAGCCATTTGTTTATAAAGGTGATTTGCCTTGGTGAAGAAGGAGATACTCAATGACACATGTGGTAGAGGTATAATACATCGGCATTCTAACACTTTACACTTAGGACGAGATGTTCAAAATGTTGTCATAATAACATTTTCGGATCATGAATTGGTGGTAAAAAACCAACAATATTTTCAGAGGTAAATCCGTCATGTTTGAAAATATGCCATAAATAGTTAAAAATGACGGTAAGAAGATCTTGATTAACATTGCCCTTAAAAATTCTGATGTTAAAAATGTCTTTGATTTTGTCTTTAAAACAAACATTTTCAAGAAACAAAGACATTTTTTTCTTTAAAACAACAAATTTTCATAAAATACTTTTTCTTTTTTACCAGCTAAATCTATAGTATGGCTTCTCACTCAACAGTACTTTAATTTGTCTTCTCCAAGTTAAGACCATTTTTATTTTGTTGGGAATGACGTTAATCAGACAAAAAAGTGTTGATTAAAAGACATTTTTTTCTGAAAATGCCTTACAATATGACGGTAGATTAAACTACACTCACTTTTAAGAGGGCTTTTTCCCTTTGACGGAGATGGCGGAATTGAATGCAAAAAATGACAGTAACGTGTCTGAGAACTGACAGACCATAGCAAAAGAACTTTTTTGTTCTGATTACAGATAATTTCAGTTAACACCACTTTTTAAACAACTCACCCTTAGATTGTTTGTACTTTCTCTTTTGGTGCTTTTTTTAATGTTCTGCAGTGCCTACCCATGGAGCAAAGAGGGTTGTATACCTTTAAATGTTATCTGCGCACACACACCACTCCACTCTATGTAAAAGCTATTACTTCGTTTGCAGATTAGATATGACAACTCTTAATTGTTTTTAGAAATACAGAAGTATTATGAAGCACACTCCTGAGTCTGAACACAGGAAATATCCTTCCACAATGTTCTTTATAATTGGATGTATCAGTATCTAATTTCCTATACAGCAACCAATGTTTACATAAATGCAGGTAGTGACTTGGTAGTGTGGGAGGCAAACTCCTATTTCCAATGATGCAGCTGCTCTTTGTATAAATGGAATGCCTTGATAAAGAGGAGTGTTTGTTTGTACTTGAATCTCAATGTGTGAAAACAGACAGAAATCTGGATTGTCATTCAGGTGATACATTTCTCATTGATTACTCTGCAAATAACACAATTGACAAGGTATGACTAAATCTATGGCTCTCTAGCTACTGTCGATCTACAACTCCCATCATAGAAAGGGGTTATGGCAAATTATATTTCGGGGCTGAGTTTCAGGCAGAGCATGCCATATTGATGACATGATACCTATTTTATCTCATATTACATGACACCAGCAGAGTAATACACCATTACATGCTGATTAGCAGAGAATCACTTGATATCAGCAAGGAAATGTGTGGAACAGAATGAAGTGACCTGGTACTGTTATTCATTAAAACAACCCATGTTGTAGTCCAGCACCTGGAGAGCTTCAGATTGCTCACAAGTGCTACTAAAAAAATGTTTAATATAAAGGAAGTATTAAAAACTAGTTTAAAACCCAGTGTACACGGGCCACAGTGCCACCCAACAGCCTTGGCTGGTGCCCAGAGCCTCTCTGCTCACCAAGAGGTCCCAGGAAGGTGCACAGAGAGAACTCCGGTCCGAATTTGGGGAACGCCCCGCTCCGTATCAGCCATGGAGCATTCAGGCAGTCTGTACTGCGCATGACTGCAGCACGGGCAGTCTCTACTGTGCATGACGGCTTCTGACAAGCATCCTAGCCTTTTACTATATAGGATATGTTAATGGTAATGTAACTGTAACGGTTTGTTTGACACACAGACACAGTGGTTTAGGATAAAACACAGTTTTATTGAAAAAACAGTAAAACAATAACCCTCACAGGTCCTGTAGTATTTGATCAGAATAATACAGACACAAGACAGATTACATATACATATGTCTACACAGGTCCAGTATAGCCATAGAGTCCAAAACAGAATATACTGACACATGTCAGGCAGAATACGAAGGATTCCCAGGGTATCTGTACTGCATGGGTTAATGGCCTTCAGCGAGTGTAAACAGTCCCATGTGAAGAGAGGTCTGTGAAGGAGCACACATGAGATTGAGAGCTTAAGGATGAGCAACTCCCAGTAATAGGTTAGCAGACAAACATGAACTGCCAGAGTAGTATCTGAGACTGAGCTACATAGAACACTGCCGTAGCAGTAACGGGGGTCAGGCAACTGGTACATTGCCGTAGCAGTAATGGAGACAAGGCCACTTGCACTCTGACGTAGCAGTAACGGAGACCAGACCACTTGCACATCGCCGTAGCAATAACGGAAACAAGGCCACTTGCACACTGCCGTAGCAGTAACGGAGACTAGGCCACTTGCACTCTGCAGGCGCAGTAACGGAAACAAGACCACTTGCACACTGCCATAGCAGTAATGGAGATAAGGACACTTGCACTCTGCAGGAGCAGTAACGTAGACTAGGCCACTTGCACTCTGCAGGAGCAGTAACGAGACAAAACCACTTGCACTGCCGTGACAAGAACAGACTGGGCAACAGAGCAACTCGCCCTGAGGTCGCAACCGACCGGGAGCATCACGAATGCCTAACCAATATGAATGTCGCCAAGGCGACACTGAGGCAGTCAGAGCAGGAACTTCAACCAAGCCGGGTCGATTCACGGAGCAGGAACATCAGCCAAACCGGGCCAATACACAGAGCAGGAACGTCAACCAAGTAGGGTCGGTACACGGAGCAGGAACGTCAGCCAAGCTGGGTCGATACACGGAGCAGGAATGTCAGCCAACCTGGGTCTGTGCACAGGAGCAGAAGAAGAATGGTCAGGCGGTCTGGGTCGGTTCACAGGCAGGAGACGAGATGCAGAATAGTCAGACAGGCCGGGTCGATACACTGGGAATACTTAAAGCAGAAACAAGCACTGGTACAGGAACACCACGAAAGGGCACCGGAGAGGTGCCAGAACTCAGCATATAAAGGCCATACAGTATAGCCAATAGGAGCAAAGCAAAGTGTAGACTGACAGAATGTCGCAAGAGGAAGCACGGGCACCGTGATAGTAACCTACTATATAATTTACAAAGGACACTAAAATACCATGCCTGTCTCTATTCCAATCAAAGTTTCTCCACCAATCCTGCGGTAAAGTGGGACTGGAGGGGGACATCGAGTTTTCATTGTTCTCCATGTTATCCCCTTCTTGTATGGACAGAGCAGCTTCTAGATGGGAAATGATACTCACTGTAAAAAAATACAAGCATTTGCTCTAAATCTGTCCATAAGCTCCTGAAGTGTGGTACCAGAAGTGTGGGACAAAATGTTTCCACTAGTGTTGAGCGAGCATGCTCGGCCGATGCTCGGATCGGCTCGAGCATCGCTCTGCTCGGCACATGGCGGTACTCGTACGAGTACCGCCATGTGCTCGCCCGCCATGTTCGGGTGGCAGGGATCTGTGCCGAAGGAGGCACAGATCTTACAGACGCTCCGCTGGACCACCAGGGACTGGAGGTAGGGGACATGTGGAGATGGAAGGGGGCATTGTGGAGATGAAGGGGGACATTGTGGAAGGGGGACATTGTGGAAGAGGGGCATTGTTGAGATGAAGGGGGGCATTGTGGAGATGAAGGGGGACATTGTGGAAGGGGGACATTGTGGAAGAGGGGCATTGTTGAGATGAAGGGGGGCATTGTGGAGATGAAGGGGGACATTGTGGAAGGGGGACATTGTGGAAGGGGGACATTGTGGAAGAGGGGCATTGTTGAGATGAAGGGGGGCATTGTGGAGATGAAGGGGGACATTGTGGAGATGAAGGGGGACATTGTGGAAGGGGGACATTGTGGAAGAGGGGCATTGTGGAGATGAAGGGGGGCATTGACCAGGCACCCTCCCCTCATCAGAGCAGGGGGTGCCTGGTGTAATGCTCGAGTCCTCCCATTGAATTCAATGGGGCTCGGGTGCTCGGCCGAGCACTCGAGCCTCCGGGGGTGCTCGGTCAGAGCACCCGAACACCTGAGCATCGGGGTGCTCGCTCAACACTAGTTTCCACCTAACTGTATACCCCACTCACCCAAACTTACCTTTTTCATCATAAACATGTCATGTTGCAATGGTTTCAAAGCTGTTCCCTCACTTCATCATGAGTCCATTTGAGTTTTCCTCTTGTCCAGGCATCCTGTTTGCCAGTACAAGACATTTTCCAAATGACTCTATAAATATGTATATTTCCAGTTGTTTGAATTTTAAAGGGATAGAAATGTTTCATACTAAAAGCAGTTCTAATTAACCTTCATAGTATTTAGGCCTTGGAGAGTGTTATTTGAATTCTGTCAGAGGTGTAGTTCAAGAGTAATTGAATGATAAACTATCCCCCTCCCGCCCCTTTAACTGATTTAACGCTGCTCAGCTCAGAGCAGCAGGGTGTGTCCAGGTAGCTTGCAGAGAGGGCAATCTTCAATTAACATAAGGGAAAAATCTGTCAAAGGGGGCAGGGCTTTCATTGTTCTCACAGTAAGAAGATTGTCCCTTGCTGTGATCTGTCTGGTCCCTGGACCAAATTCCACATATGAGGGGGGTGGCTTACACTAGGTAAAAGGGGCGGGAGGGCCCAAACACTACGAAGATTAATCGGAGCTGCTGTTTTTGTGAAACATTACTATCCCTTTAAGTATTTACATATATGCATTCATGGTCATTTGGGAGACGATTTGCAGGGCCAGATTGTGGGTAAGATAAGGTGATCTCTGAGGACAGTAGGATCCCCCCCAGATTGCCATTTTAAAGTGCATGTTGAAATGTCTACATAAGGATATAGATCCACTTTGAGGGTTTTTTAATGGGAAATGCGCTATAATTGTAATACACACCAGTTCTTATGACCACTATTAATTAAATGTACGTGAACTGGTTCACTGGAGATAATCTGTAATAAGGTTTACATGTCATGTCCACCAACATTATTCTTTGCTGACATACAGGAGCATAACTATCAGGGGTGCAGAGAATATAGTTGTGATGGGGTCCAGTATCCATGGGGGTCCATATACCTCATGGCAGTACACCCCTGGTAGACTATATTTGTTTAAGGGCACCCAAAACATGTTTTCACCGGGCCCTTGACCATTTACACCATTGCTGACAGATACCAGCAAATACATTTCTCTAACCAAAAGCTCCATACTTAAAGTGATATTAATGTTTCACAAAAACAGCAGCTTCAATTAATCTTCATAGTATTTGGGACATGGAGAGTGTTATTTCATTACTGTCAGAGTTGTAGTTCAAGAGTAATTGAATGATAAAGTTTCCCCCTCTCACCCCTTTTACCTAGTGTAAGCTACCTCCCCTCAGATGTGGAATCTCGTCCATAGACCAGACAGCTCACAGCAAGGAACAATCTTCTTACTGTGAGAACAATGAAAACCCTGCCCCCCTCGACAGGTTTTTCAGCTTTTTCCCTTATTTTAATTGAAGATTGTCCCTCTCTGCAATCTACCTGGACACCACCCTGCTGCTCTGAACTGAACAGTGTTACATCAGTAAAAGGGGCAGGAGGGGGATACTTTATCATTCAATTACTCTTGAACTACAACTCTGACAGAATTTAAATAACACTCTCCAAGGCCCAAATACTATGATGATTAATTAGATCTGCTTTTATTATGAAACATTACTATCCCTTTAGGAACATGGGAGAAGTTTGGGTTTCCTGAGTCAGCAACAATGAATAATTTGGTGAATCAGTCCACTAGTAATGGATTCATTATGGCCATTCAAATTTTCTAACCAGATTATAGCTAGTAGTGGGAATTTTTTATTATTAGGACTTGTTAGTAATCTTTTAAATGAGAGGTCACTCTGGTCCCCATTCTGCACCTACTCTAGTCATAAACTAGAACACTGAGTAGCAAGCCTCTATGTTATAGATGGGCAGCAATGGATATTCAGCTCCAACGTCCGGCTGAGGATGATGGGATTTATAATATAACAAGATCTGGACAGTCACTGTTGCTCCCTGCTGTTCTATATGATTGGGACTCTTTTTTTTGTACTCTTTTGTACTTGGGCATATAATATTGTTTTTATTTTTTTTAAACTCTTGCTCTGTCTCTACTTGTTGTCCCTGTTAACAGAATTGTTGCGGTTCTTGTCACTTGCAGGCTTCAGGCTGAGTGTAACTCCCTCCCTCTCCAGCTCCTGTTCTCTGTCATCTTGCATTAAACACACTGGACATGCTCTCAGGGCTTGCATGCCACCAGGGGGTGTGTGATTGGGATGAACCCTGGCATTGCTGCCTCTCCATTCTAGGCAGAGGAGCACATCAGACCTGTATCTCTCCGAGTAACTAGTGGCTCAGCTGTGTGATGCAGGATGCTGGTGTCACCTCTGCCTTAACATATTGATTTGGCACAATATTTAGACTACAGATAATGATGTACTAAAACAGTACTGCAGATTTGGGGCAAACCAATCTGGAATTTAACCCCATGAATACTAGAGAGGCCTACAATGCATTGTGAAATGTGGACACATTTCCAGAGTATAGTACACCAAATTTAATTTATGGTTCTAATTTTCTATAGGAACATCTCACATGACCCCGATCCCAACCCTATCTGCTTTCTCCTGCCACTGAACTCCTTTTGCCTGTAACAGTGGTAAGCAACCTTTGGTTATCCATCCACTGGAGACTACAACTTTAATTTCCCTAACCAGTTGTTGACTGGTTGATGATAATGGGAATTGTAGTCTCCAACAGCTGGAATGCCAAAGATGACCTACCTCTGGCCTATAACATACAACCAAAACAGGTTTTAAATAAACTGTCCAGTATTAAAATTAGCCAGATTAATATATAAACTGTACATTTTAGCTATAAAGAGAATGGAAATTAAACCAGGATAGGCTTTCTGGTACAAGGGTATTGAGATGGTACAAGCTACCCCCACAACTTGACATGGCAGGACAAATGAGGCACTTCTGGCCAAGTAAAAAAACCCAATCAGTTGTTTCCTGAAGCCCATGCTGAATTTGTAAATGGAGACCCCAAACAAAGAAATATGTAGAATTCAGTAATGTTTTGTTTTTTCCCTTTCCATTAATGGGAAAAAGCACTTTACATTTGTCTTGGGTGTTATGCACTCAAGACATCTGCTCTCACGCAGACCATTTGACGGCAAGATTAAACTGGCTCCTTCTTGTAAAACTGGGACTGTTTGGGGCCCTGTCACAGTGCCTTACCTCGTCCTACGCCACTCGACTGGGAGCGGAATTCTGGACTGATGCTCCTGCATCACTGGCTGCGTCCCTCATTGCATATGGTTCCTTGTTACTGGCATCATTAATCAGGCACTTGCCTGGACGCCTGTTATAGGCCCAGCCTGGGGGGACCTAATTGGTCCTGCCTTGTCCTACTCCTTTATAAACCTCTCTGGGTCTGTGTATCATTACCCTTACATTGGTGTTCAGTGCAGTTCTAGTTCCTGTTGCTCTTGTATCCTGTGTATGACCCGGCTTGTCTGATTATGCATTCTGGTGCTGACCTGTGGCTCTGTCTGACCATTCTACCTGTGGCTATAGACATCCAATCTGGTGCACACCTGTGGGTGTGGCTGACTACCCGCTCCGTGTATGACCCTGGCTTGTCTGACCATCCAACCTGGTGCTGACCTGGGGCTCTGTCCAACTATCCTCCCAATTTTGCCTCCTATTATTGGACATCTTGTCTGGTGCAGACCTGTGGCTCTGGCTTACTATCCACTCCGTGTATGACCCTGTCTTGTCTGACTATCCTAACTGGTGCTGACCTGTGGCTCTGTCTGTTCACTCTGCTGTGTTGCCCATTTCCCACAGACATCCATCCCAGTGCAGAGCTGGGGCTCTGGCAGACTCTGGCCTTACTGACTGTAGGCGTGAGTCAGTGTCTCCATTGTTGCGATCCCTTATTGGAGACAAGCTCTCCCTAACTGACTGCAGGTGTGAGTCAGTAGCCTCCCTTGTTGCTACCTATTGGAAGATCACGGATCTATTCTGAGTTCCACTCATTTCCATTGAGACTACCAGTCGGCTCCAGCCTAGTCTCCAGCAGTTGTGGTTGACCCATTGGCAGACTCTTATTTCTGATAGAGTATCTGGCCTTTTCCGTCACCATCTGCTTATTCTCGTTATTCTAGCTATTTGCTTTACTACCTATTATTCTAATAAAGGTGATTTTAACTATACCGTCTGACTCCTTGTCTTGCTTGAGAACTGTAACAGGCCCAAGGAGAAGCCTCCGGAAACATTTGTATGCAGGATACACCCATGCCCCTGGCCTACTCTGCCCAATGAGAAACTGGAATAAGCAAATCATGGATAGAATCTATCCAATACCCTTACTCTTCTCATCAGATTCAAAGAGAGAGTCCTCACCTGGGGCAGTTGACTTTGAGTTCACAAATCTACACAAATCTACACAACTGACCCCGACATCTACAGAGCTTAACCTATGGAGGGAAGTGCTCACTGCTAGGGATCTGCTTCCCCAGTTGTAAGTACACACAAAGAAATTAATAAAAGTTATGTAGGCACAAACTCACATCAGTCCAGGGGAGAGTGAGAAGATAAACAAAATAGAAGGAAAGAGGGAAGAGTTTCAAACTGACAATATTTTGTGCTGACAAACAGTACTTCATCAGGGTTTTTTATATGGTTTGCAATGAGAAATTGGACCCTGACATTAATCATTTTTGTTGTCAGAGGATGATGAAAGTTGTAGTCCTATAACAGATGAAGAGCCAAAGTTTTCTGACTCATGAAAGTATAAATCATGTTGAGATCTAGTTTGCTACTGTAAGTTCAGTCACTGAGGCTAATATACTGAGAAATACTAGAACAGTTCTGGTGAGCACCAGTTGCAATATAGGGAACATATAAAAATGTCAACAGATTTAAATGGGGGTTTTAGCCCCTTGAATGCAAGAGATAACTGAAAAACAGTTCAAGGCAGTATACGGGAGACCTTACTGGCACTCAGGACTGTTATATAACTGCATTTAAATCAATGAGAATTTGGGAGATTTTATTTCTTCCTGTGGTGTAGTTGGTATGATCCAAATCTGCACTGATTTTCTTCAGTATATCAGCCTCAGTGTCATAGAAAAAAAAAGTACGCAAATGATGTCGCACAAAAACAGGAGCTAGAAAGAATTTTCTAATATAAAGTCAATTTATTAAGTTATTTACACAGTAAAGTGCCCCCTTAACACCACTTATACTAAGGGAAAGGCAGTGGGGCAATGTACTGTGTTCCATTCCTCTACGCCTTGCTTAATGTCATGTATTAAACAAAACAGAAAGGAAATGGTCTAACTTTATGTCATTTTTCTGTGCATGTTGGCATTAAAATAATAGCAATAGCAAAAGCAGCACTGGTTAATCTTCATAGTATTTGGGCCATAGAGACCATTATTTCAATACTGTCCTAGTTTTAGTTCAAGAGTAATTGAATGATAAAGTATCCCCCTCCTGCCCCTTTTACTGAGATAACACTGCTCGCATCAGAGCAGCAAGACCATGTGGATGGATCTCAGCGAGGGACAATCTTCAGTCAAGGGGGGCAGGATTTTCTCCTTAATAGTGATGAGCGAGCACCCCAATGCTCGGGTGTTCGGGTGCTCTGACCGAGCGCCCCCGGAAGCTCGAGTGCTCGGTCGAGCACCCGAGCCCCATTGAAGTCAATGGGAGGACTCGAGCATTACACCAGGCACCCCCTGCTCTGATGAGGGGAGGGTGCCTGGTCCATAGGAAAAGGGCAGAAAATGATGGAAACACCACAGAAATGGTTCAGGGACAGCATAGGGAGGATGTCTGGATGCACCTTGGACTCCAACATCGCTGCTGGGAACGATCTTTCGCCCGTAGTATGCCATTTTTACAGACTGACCGTAAAACACACAAAAGGCAGATAAAAACGACTTTAGGTGAAAAATTGTTACCAAACAGTATTTGCTGTATATTTACTTGTATATCATCTGCAAATTCTGCAAAAAATTTCATCGATTTTTCGGAACTGGGGCCATGATTAAGAGGGAAACGTGCGCAGAGGCAAATTCTCTCAAAAATTTCCTTGATTTTTCTGAACTGAGGCCATGATTAAGAGGGAAACGTGCGCAGAGGCAAATTCTCCCAAAAATTTCCTTGATTTTTCTAAACTGAGGTCATGATTAAGAGGGAAACGTGCGCAGAGGCAAATTCTCCCAAAAATGTCCTTGATTTTTCTGAACTGAGGCCATGATTAAGAGGGAAACGTGCGCAGAGGCAAATTCTCCCAAAAATTTCCTCGATTTTTCTGAACTGGGGCCATGATTAAGAGGGAAACGTGCGCTGAGCCGACCATCTAAAACATTATGGGTGATGGTCTGCTGCGGAGCTGACCATCCTAAACATTATATGCGAAGGCCCGCTAGTGAGCTGACGCTATAAAACATTATATGAGAGGGCCCGCTAGAGAGCTGACCCAATAAAACATTATATGAGAAGGCCCGCTGGTGAGCTGACCTATACAAAAATTGTCAAACAGGGCCCGCTGGTGAGCTGGCCCTATATAAAAATTATATCACAGGGCCCACTGGTGAGCTGGCCCTATATAAAAATTATATCCCAGGGTATATGGAAGAGAGTCAACCATATACCCGTTTTTTGGGTGGAAGGGGTGAATGGGAATACAGAGTATTCCCATCATTGTAAATAACATATATAAAGTCACTTTATGTTCCTCCGGGGCTTTCCTCCAGTGGAGTGGAGAAGTCAGGGGAAATCCAGGCCTTGTTCATTTTTATAAGTGTCAACCTATCAGCATTTTCGGTGGAAAGGCGGATACGCTTATCTGTTATGATGCCACCAGCAGCACTAAATACCCGCTCAGACAGAACGCTGGCGGCAGGGCAGGCCAGCACCTCCAAGGCGTAGATTGCCAGTTCATACCACGTGTCCAGCTTGGACACCCAGTAGTTGTAAGGCACAGAAGGATCATTGAGGACGCTGACACGGTCTGCTACGTACTCCTTCACCATCTTCCAAAACTTTTCCCTCCTTGTGACACTAGGCTGCGCATCAGGGTGAGGGTGCTGGCGGGGTGTCATGAAGGTGTCCCACGCCTTGGAGAGTGTTGCCCTGCCTTTGTCGGAACTGCTGTGTGCTCCCCTTTTCTCCCCTTCTCGGTTGGCCAAGGTAGCACGTACTCTGCCGCCAGCGTTGTCAGATGGAAAATTTTGGAGCAATTTTTCAACAAGAACCTTCTGGTATTGCACCATTTTGCTTGATCTCTCCACCGGAGGAATGAGAGATGAGAAATTCTCTTTGTAGCGGGGGTCCAGAAGGGTGAACACCCAGTAATCCGTGTTGTCTAAAATGCGTATAACGCGTGGGTCACGGGAAAGGCAGCCTAACATAAAGTCAGCCATGTGTGCCAGAGTACCAACAGGCAAGATTTCGCTGTCCTCACCAGGAGGATGACTCTCAATCTCCTCATCCTCTTCCTCCTCTTCTGCCCACCCACGCTGAAGAGATGGAACTAAAGTTCCATGGCTACCCTCTGTAGCGGAGGCAACCGTGTCTTCCTCCTCCTCCTCCTCCGCCTCCTCCAATTGTCGCTGAGAAGACGAAGTGAGGGTGCTCTGGCTATCACCTTGTGTAAGCTCTTCCTCCCGCATTTCCACCTCTTCCACATGCAAAGCGTCAGTTTTAATTGTGAGCAGCGAGCGTTTCAGTAGACACAGAAGTGGGATGGTTACACTGATAATAGCGTTATCGCCGCTCACCATCTGTGTCGATTCCTCAAAATTGCGTAAAACCTCACAGAGGTCTGACATCCATTCCCACTCCTCACTTCTGATTACAGGAAGTTGAACGGAGAGGCGACGACCGTGTAACAGCTGGTACTCCACTACTGCCCTCTGCTGCTCACAAAGCCGGGCCAACATGTGGAAGGTGGAGTTCCAGCGCGTGCTCACGTCACACAGCAGCCGGTGAGCTGGCAATTGTAAGCGCTGCTGCAGCTTCAACAGGCCGGCTGAAGCTGTAGATGACTTACGGAAATGTGCACACACGCGGCGCACCTTTGTCAAGAGATCATGCAAATTGGGGTAGGTTTTTAGAAATCGCTGAACCACTAAATTAAATACATGCGCTAGGCATGGTACGTGTGTGAGCTTGCCGAGCTCCAAAGCCGCCACCAAGTTACGCCCATTATCACACACAACCATGCCTGGTTGCAGGTTGAGTGGCGAGAGCCATTGCTCGGTCTGGTGACTAATCCCCTGCAACAGCTCTGAGGCCGTGTGCTGTTTGTCCCCAAGGCAGATCAGCTTCAGCACGGCCTGTTGACGCTTCCCCGCTGCAGTGCTACACTGCTTCCAGCTACCGGCTGATGGGTGAGTGGCGCTGCACGCAGAGAATTCGGAGGTGGAAACGGAGGAGGAGGAGCCAATAACATAGGTGCTGGCGGAAACCCTGATGGAGGTAGGGCCCGCAATCCTCGGCGTGGGTAGCACCTGTGCCATCCCAGGGTCCGAGTCGCTCCCAGCCTCCACGACATTCACCCAGTGTGCCGTCAGGGAAATGTAGCGTCCCTGGCCACAAGCACTTGTCCATGTGTCAGTCGTTAAGTGGACCTTCCCAGTAACTGCGCTGGTCAGGGCACGGGTGATGTTACGGGACACATGGTGGTGTAAGGCGGGGACGGCACACCGGGAAAAGTAGTGGCGGCTGGGGACTGCGTACCGAGTGACAGCTGCTGCCATCAGGCTGAGGAAGGACTCAGTCTCCACAAGCCTAAATGGCAGCATTTCGATGGCCAGTAATTTGGAAAGGTGTGAGGTTAGTGCTATGGCCTGTGGATTGGTGGCTGGGTATTTTCCCTTGCGCTCAAATGCCTGGGGTAACGACATTTGGACGCTGTGCTGGGACAGGGAAGTGGATGTGGTCGCTGATGGTGCTTCAGATGGTACAGGTGCAGGGCGGGAGGTATGCGGGCCTGCGCCTTCGACAGGCGATTGGCCGGCACCGAAAACAGGGGAAGAGGAGGCAGTGGTGTGGCCTGCAGACACAGATTGGCGATCCGGGCGTTCCTCCCACTTATTACGGTGCTTGGATGCCATGTGTCGGATCATGCTGGTGGTGGTGAGGTTTCTAGTGTTCATGCCTCGGCTCATTCTGGTGTTGCACAGGTTGCAAACTACAATTCTTTTGTCGTCCGCACTTTCCTTAAAAAAACGCCATACCGCGGAACACCTACCCCTTGGCAAGGGAGATTTATGCAAGGGGGTGCTCCGTGGAACATTTGCGGGCCGGTTTGGTGCGGTCCGCCTTCTTTCTGTAGCCACACCACTGCCTCTTCCAGCCTGTTGCGGTGCTGCAGATGGCTCACCCTCAGGACTGCTGTCATCGCTCGGCTCTACACCTTCCCAGGTGGGGTCAGTCACCTCAACGTCCACCAAGTCCTCCTCCACTTCCTCACTCTGATCATCCTCCTCATGTCTTGATCCCACCACATACTCAGTCATTGACAACTGTATATCATCCTCCTCATCAAGGTCTTGAGACAGTAATAGTGGTTGATTTAATGGCAACTGTGTCTCATCATCATCATCATCCACTTCCTTTGACCTTAAATGCCGTTCACCTCTGTCATCTTCTTGTGATTGGGTACCCTCTAGAGGTTGTGAATCAGGGCACAAGATGTCATGTTCCTCTGCAAGCGTGCTTGGAGAGAGGTTCAAATTAAGGATTGGTGATGAGACGAGCTCCTCACTATATCCCAGTGTGGGATCACTTCTTTGACCAGATCCTCTATGGTGGGAGGAAGGATGATCAGGGTGAGGATTATGTTGACCAGACTCTTGGCTACTGAGAGTGGACTTGGTGGAAGACAGGGTGGTGCTTAACCGACTGGAAGCAGTATCAGCTGACATCCAACCGACCACCTGTTCGCAGTGGTCGGACCTCGAGAGTGATGTCCTGCGACGCCCTGTAAACTGAGACATGAAGCTAGGTATGGTGGATGTCTTTCTGTCTTGTGCTCTGGCACCAGGCACAGTTTCTACGCGTCCTGACCCGCGCCCTGAACTATCAGGATCACGTCCACTTCCCCGTCCCTTTTTACCCGCCTTCTTCATATTACACGGAATATGTGCTGCAAATCTGCAACTTTGCACAGTAAACAGAATGTTCTTCTTAACTGCGGCTACGCACAGTGAATGGAATATGTGACTTTGATATTTTACAGTTTGAACACTTAACAGAATGTTCTCCTAATCTGAAACTTTGCACAGTAAACAGAATGTGCTTCTTAACTGCGGCTACGCACAGTGAATGGAATATGTGACTTTGATATTTTACAGTTTGAACACTTAACAGAATGTTCTCCTAATCTGAAACTTTGCACAGTAAACAGAATGTGCTTCTTAACTGCGGCTACGCACAGTGAATGGAATATGTGACTTTGATATTTTACAGTTTGAACACTTAACAGAATGTTCTCATAATCTGAAACTTTGCACAGTAAACAGAATGTGCTTCTTAACTGCGGCTACGCATAGTGAATGGAATATGTGACTTTGATATTTTACAGTTTGAACACTTAACAGAATGTTCTCCTAATCTGAAACTTTGCACAGTAAACAGAATGTGCTTCTTAACTGCGGCTACGCACAGTGAATGGAATATGTGACTTTGATATTTTACAGTTTGAACACTTAACAGAATGTTCTCCTAATCTGAAACTTTGCACAGTAAACAGAATGTGCTTCTTAACTGCGGCTACGCACAGTGAATGGAATATGTGACTTTGATATTTTACAATTTGAACACTTAACAGAATGTTCTCCTAATCTGAAACTTTGCACACTAAAAAAAATGTGCTGCTAATCTGCAACTTTGCACACTGAACAGAATGTGCTCTAATCTGCAACTTTGCACACTAAAAAGAATGTGCTGCTAATCTGCAACTTTGCACACTGAACAAAATGTGCTCTAATCTGCAACTTTGCACACTAAACAGAATGTGCTGCTAATCTGCGGCTAGGCACAGTGAACAGAATATATGAAGATTTTTTTTTTATATCTCTGCCCCCCCAAACAAAATAAACTGCTGCCCCCACACACAGTAGTCCTAAAAAGGACTTTTGGGTCTTTTTTTTTTTTTAAATAGCTTTTCTTCTCCCTACACTGACTTTCCCTTCCTATCCTCATCTCTCCCTGGCTAAGACTGAGCCGAACTTGCTGGTCAGGTGCTATACAGCACCCGATCACGGGTTCTGGCCAGCCAATCAGTGTAATGCCAGCAGCCAACATGGCTGCTGGCATTACACTGATGTCAGAGCCTCCCTGCACGTTTATTGGCTGCGCAGCAGCCGCGAAACGTGCGGGGAGGAGACCCGAACATGGCGGGCGAGCACATGCGGTACTCGTACGAGTACCGCCATGTGCCGAGCAGAGCGATGCTCGAGCCGAACCGAGCTTCGGCCGAGCATGCTCGCTCAACACTACTCCTTAAGAAGATTGTCCCTTGCTGCAAGCTGTCTGGACAAGTGTTCAGATTCCACATCTGAGGGGAGTTGGCTTATATTAGGTAAAAGGAGCAGGAGAGGGATATTTTATAATTCAATTGCTCTGGAACTATAACTCAGACAGTATTGAACTAACACTCTCCATGGAGCTGTTTATTTTCTGCAACATTACTATCCCTTTAATGTCTTAGTGATGGTGGAGTGTGTGCATTGGTATGCAATACAGCTATTATGTCTCCTAGTTCATGCCCCAGAGTGCAGCAGCTGGAGTTGCAGGATAAGGCCAGTGGAGCTCACAGTGGATCCGTACAGTCACCCCATTCTCTATTATTATGGATGTGCTGACAATCTCACCGATGTGCAGGTGAAAGTGTCCGACACCTTATTTTTGATGTTAATAATTTCATACTTTGGTGCTTATTTTCCTAGAAAACGTGACTTCTTTACAAATAACTGCAGTGGAAAACCAACAAAATTATGCACAAAAGAAAAGATAAGTGATGCCAGATCAAACCATCAGCATCACAGGGGAGAAATAAATATTCCCAATATTCCAAATCATTTAAATGGAGTTTTAACCAGTTGAATGCTAGTGATGTCTCCAGTGTAATGTTAGGAAACGTCTCTAATAAATTGCAATGCAACCTATCTTGAATGTTAAAGAGGTCTCCTCTCTAGTATATAAGGTGTTATAAGACCCATTCAACCCAACTGAAAGTTGTATTTGTCTCCTACAGTGTGGTCTGTTTGCTTGCGTACGGTTTGAGCATCAGTCCATATTGCTTTGAGTGTCAGCAGAGTGAGGGATGCATTGCTTTGCACTGTCCTTCTCCCCCACTAGCACTCCAAGGGTTTTAAACAAAGCAGTCGGCATATCTGTATGTATAAAGTAGAAAGTGAAGCAATTCCAAATGGAATGAATGGGAGACCTCTGTAGCAGTCAGTGGGTTAAATCAATACTAACTGATATTTGATCATTAAAATGCAATTTATTTGCTCTAGAGTTGCTCCATTTTCATTTGAAGATATGACCCTGGGTGTATGTTCATGGGCTGAAATGGACTGATATGAATCAGATGCATTGCTTTTGCCATTCTACCAATGCTTTTAGACCGGATGGGAAACCTAATTCCCACCAACTGTTGAGAACTACAAGTTCCATTATATTGGGTCATCCAGCAACTGGCTTGGGATGAAGGGCCTTAAAGGGATAGTAATGTTTCAAAAAAACAGCAGCTCCGATTAATCTTCATAGTGTTTGGGCCATGGAGTGCATTATTTCAATACTGTCAGAATTGTAGTTCAAGAGTAATTGAATGATAAAGTATCCACCTCCTGCCCCTTTTACCTAGTGTAGGCCACCTCTCCTCAGATGTGGAATCTGGTCCTGGGACCGGACAGCTCACAGCAAGAGACAATATTCTTACGGTGACCATAAGGAAAACCCTGCCCCCATTGACAGGTTTTTCAGGTTTTTCCTTATGCTCACTGTGCCGCTCTGCGATCCATCTGGACAGTCTTGCAGCTCTGAGGTGAGCAGTATTACATCAGTAAAAGGAGTGGAAGGGGATACTTTATCATTCGATTACTCTTGAACTACAACTCTAACAGTATTGAAATAGCACTCTCATTGTCCCACATACTATGAAGAATAATTGGAGCTGCTTTTATTGTGAAGCAATAATATCCCTTTAAGTTGCCCAACTCTGGTCTAGATTGATGCCAGATTCAGAGGAATGCAATGTAGATTCTGTATGCATTAGCAATACCTTTGGCACCCTAGGGGTTAGTGTGTGCTTCTAATTTCCACTAATCTGTATCTCATTTTCACTTTCCGTTATTTCAAACACTGGCACTTTAATGTGATAATATTATCTTTTAATGTGACATTATTTTCTGCATTGTGTTATACACAAAATGACTATGTTAATTGGCCTAACTGTCCTCCTTAGTGTCTTCATATTTAAAGGAAACTGAATGCTTCCTAATAATAAATCACTACTTATCTTAATCTGGGCAGAAAATTGGCATGGTTGGTTCTCCAGAATTAAACTTTAATTAGTACTGAATGTCATGATCACAAAGGCAGACATAATACATTGTTTTGACCCTTTGAGTGCCAGAGGGATGTCCATGCATTGCAAGGTAATGCATTGGACACATTTCTGATACTCAGAGGGTTAACCTGGTGCTCAATGTTAAAGCAGAACTACCAGGTAAAGTCACCCTGTAATAAGTAGGCAGGTGGCGACTAGCTTAATAATAGTTATATTAACTCTAAAAAGTAGCCACTTGTAACGTAATCATTAATCCTCCGAGACTGACGGCCAGGTGATTGCAGTCTGCGCGCCTGCGCCGTCAGTCCCTTCCGGTGCCTCTCGGGCCAGTGAAATGCTTCTGAAAGGAGAACAGGACAGACAGAACAGGAACGCAGACAAGATGTCTGCACTGATGCCTGGCTTCTGGTCTCGGAAGCTTAAGGATTACTTTACAAGGGGTACTTTTGAGAGGTAATATAACTATTATTAAGCTAGTTGCCACCTGCCTAATTATTGCAGGGTGACTTTACCTAACGTGTTAGTTCCGCTTTAAGACAAAAAAAAGTCAGTCCTTCCACTGAAGGATTCCTAAGAAGCGTTCTGTGGGAGAGGTTCTGAACCTTTGAGCTCTACAGAAAGAATCATATCTCCTTCTATGGACTTTATATTCAGTACAAATTAGAGGTTAATTTTGGAGAACCAGTCCACTCAGAACAGACTCATATTTGCATGATGACTTTCTGTCAAGATTAAGCTAAGCTTTATTATTATTAGTGTTCCTATAAATTGTACTGACTAAATGATAAGGGCTTCACTGAAGTCATTCTTTGATATTCCTGTAAAAGGAATAGTAAAGGATCTGGTTAAAGGGCTTTAAATGCTAAGGGAACACTAAAATCTAACATAAAATGGGGTTTTACTACTCTTCATATAAACCCCCTATTTGTTTTCTTAGCCCTATAATCCAATCTTGCCTATGCTCTTAGGAAGCAAACTTTCCTAAACTTTTCAGGGTTCAGGGTTCCCACTAAAGAAGATGTAGTTTGCTGGGTATTACAAAAATTAAAAAGAACAAATCAGTTTGTCCAGAAGAGGTTCATCTAAACATAGGAAAAGAGCTTAGATCTAAGCTTGCAGCACCCTTAGATGATCTTATTAACCAGTTACTGTTGGCATTATTGTTTCCAAATAACTGGAAAAATGCCATAGTACCTTTTCACAATATAAGATAGTAGGGAATACTGATAACTATGGGCCTTTGCATAAAGAGTGGTACCATATTAGCCATGGGAAATGCAGGAAACTAGTGGAGTAAAAATGATACCTTTATTGGCTAACTGAGTGGTTTTTGGATGCAAGCTTTCGAATTCACTTCATCAGGCATAACAAGAATGAAAGATGAATGCACAATACAAAACTTTAAAACTCCTACATAATTTTAACATTTAACCCCTTGACTGCCAGAAAGGCATCCACTACACTGCAACACAATGCATCGGATATGCCTATGGCACCCACAGGATTGATTTCTATAATCAGAATATTCTTCATTGGGCCATAAATTATACTCTAGGCTCTAGTAAGGACTCTTTGGCAGTGGACTAGAAAATGCATACAAGTTTAATTACCTTTTTCATGCTCCAGTGAATTTGAGCAGGGATGACTAGGTCTAAAGAATGTATTTGTTAACCCTCCAAACTCCAGAGTGCTGCACTGTCCATTACTTAAATGAGACATGCAGCCCCCTGGCATCCAAAGAGACCAAAAATATTTTTATTTTGTGGGATAATGTAATATAAATTCCTTGTCACAGTTAAAGTCACAGTTCAGAGTGTTAAACTTGATTATCAGTTTATACTATCAGATCTTTCTGTCACTCTGTGTCTTAAAATTTCCGTACAGTCACAGGGAAATTCAAACTGGGTTGAATATCTGATGTTGAGGTAAGCACCTATTCTATGACAGAGACCATAGTAAGGATACACCTCAGGCACCCAAAGCACCTAAACAACTAATTGCCCATTCTCATCTGCCAGTTTTCCCTGACAGTGAGAGAGGGCCGTGAATCCAGCAGACCTGTCACTTGTACTGTCACACAAGGAACAACAGGAACAAGAACTCATATACATTGCTTCGCACCTCCAGAGTCTTGAAAGCAAGATAGATGCTTTTCTAGAGATGCTTCACATCACTTCTCTCTTCCGTGTGCTATTTTCCACTGCACAGTCTGGTCCTATAATCCCACCTCTATCAGAAGGGGTTACAGAAGGGTTTAAGCATCTTACTATTCCCCTTTCAGAAAGCTTTCCAGGTGTTTGTCAGAGTGCAGAGGTTTTCTAAACCAATGCCTTCTGCATTTTAGAATCCTTTTCAGACCTTTTGTACCGATACTTCTAAGGTGACTTTTATAATTTCCTTGCTGAAGGATTTAGCCCTTGCCTGGGCATCTCCTTTAGTGGAAAATAACTCCCCTCACTTAGAGCTGCATCAATATCTCTCTTTTGGATGTTAGGTGATATAGCCATTCTGTGGTACAGTATGGGGTAGGGTTTCACACCTTACATTATGAAACCAACTGGAACACGAGAGCCTTAAAGACCTCAGCAATGAGAATGAGAATTCGGAAGACCCCTTAACCCACCAGGAAATCGCAGACCCTACGGTGGCATAGACTGCTCTCTGTCTGGACTTTGATTCCTATATGCGAGAGTGTTAGCTTAAGAGTGAACATTATTGATGCTTCAGAGGCATCTGTAGCTCCTCTGGAATGTCTCCCCCTTATGAAAACCCTCCTGCCTACTCCATATCACCTCCTGGTTCCTTTTCAATGGTCTTGGACGGGAGGGTCAGTCTCCACTCAAGCGTTTGTAAACAGATGATGAAGGACCCTTCCTTGACTGTATCTTTGCAGCACTCCACTGAAAACCCCTAAGGGGTAAGTCACTCCCCTCAAGGTTTCTACCATAGATGGTGAACCTCTAGAGAAGGGTCTAGTCTCCAATGAGTAGCATGTGCTCTGTCTCACTACTAGCATCCTTCATTGAGAGTTTCATGATGCCTATAATTCTAGGACTACAATGGCTTTTCCTCAATAATCCAGGGCAGATTTCCACATGGAGGTCTTAATGCTTTTTCTGCATGTATCCCCAGGATTCCACCCTCGGTGTGCCTACATATGACCAGGTACTATGCACTTAGGGGAAGACTTACCGCATTTTGACCCTTCGTACAAAAGAGTTGATTGAATACATTGATGAAAACCTTGCCATCGGGTTCATTCAACACTCCTCATTTCCAACTAGAAATGGCTTTTTCTTAATCTAAAAAGGACATGTGTGGATTACTGGGGCTTCAATAAGTTAAACATCAAAAACAAATATCTATTCCTCTTACACAGCTGTTTCAGTTAATGATTGTGTTTAAACTAGTGAAAAAATGACTAGTGATGCTCTATAATGTCTAATCACTAGCTCAATATATGGGCAGCTGAAAGACAAAAAAACACCACCACTTGTGTTATTTAATAAAACATGCAATACTTACTTAACTAAGTGTATTTTTAATAATTTAAATATACACAATCCTTATATGGCTTGGTTATATCAATATATGTGCCGCCTGGTAACAATCAATGTATTAATGCCAAACAAAAACAAACAAAAAAAAACTGTATCAAAGTTAGAATAGTATCAAATATAGGACAGGTAATAAGATGCAGCCTTGGAAGTGCACACTAATATGAAGACCCAACTCTACAGCAAACAATGACCACGATGACCACACCAGTTAGTTGTGTTCTACAAATAAAACCACCCCATAGAAAGAAATTAAAAGACAATGTGCTCTATTTTACCAAGGAGATGTAGAAAAAAAAAGTCAGAGATGATCAACTAGGCTCAAGAGCTAGCAAATACATGCAAGAAGCTGACTGGGAATGTGTCCTCGCACCCAGGGTGCAATCCCTTTTAGCTCACCAGTGCCATATACAGAGAGAAAATCTTCTGAAGCATATCATACTGGTCCTGCCAAATGACAGTCCAGCCACAAAATGCCAACTCTGAACAAAGGAAACAGCTAACTCCAAACATACGTTTCATCCTTCTTGGGCCTTGGTGAGGTGCAGCTGATCCCTCTAGGCACTGAGAGCAAGGGGTCCACGTCTGTATTCCCCTCATTACTCTAAAGATGACCAACCCCAAGAGCAATTTGCATATGTAGAAAAAAAAGTCAGAAATGCTCAACTAGGCACAAGAGCTAGCAAATACATGCAAGAAGCTCACTGGGACTGTGTCCTCATGCCCAGGGTGCAATCTATTTTAGCTCACCAGTGCCATACACAGAGAAGAAATCTTCTGAAGCATATCATACTGGTCCTGCCAAAATACAGTCCAGCCATGAAATGCACCACAATTCCTCTCTGAACAAGGAAACAGCTAACCCCAAAAGTATGTTTCAGCGTTCTTGAACCACATCTGTGAGGTGCAGCTGATCCCTCTAGGCACTGTAAGTAAGGGGTCCACGTCTGGATTACCCTTATTACTTTTAGGGTGACCAACCCCAATAGCAATTTGCATATGTAAAAAAAGTCAGAGATGCTCAACTAAGCTCATGAGATAGCAAATACGTGCAAGAAGCTCACTGGGACTGCGTCCTCGCGCCCAGAGTGCAATCTCTTTTAGCTCATCAGTGCCTTACACAGAGAGGAAATCTTCTGAAGCATATCATACTGGCCCTGCCAAATGACAGTCCAGCCATGAAATGCCAGACAATTTCTCTCTGAACAAGGGAAACAACTAACCCCAAACGTACATTTTGGCCTTATTGGGCCTCATCAGTGAGGTGCAGCTGATCCCTATAAGCACTATGACATCTGGATCCACCTCATTACTCTTACGGTGACCAACCTGTAAGGAAGTCAAACCCCAAGAGCAACTTGCATACGTAGGAAAAAAAAAAAAAAAAAAAGTAAGAGATGCTCAACTAAGCTTATGAGCTAGCAAATACGTGCAAGAAGCTCACTGTGACTGTGTCCTCGCGCCCAGGGAGCAATCTCTTTTAGCTCACCAGTGCCATACACAGAGAGGAAATATTCTGAAAAATATCATACTAGTCCTGCCAAATGATAGTCTAGCCATGAAATGCTGGACAATTCCTCTCTGAACAAGGAAAAAGCTAACCCCAAACATATGTTTCAGCATTCTTCGGCCACGTCTCTGAGGTGCAGCTGATCCCTCTAGGCACTGTGAGCAAGGGGTCCACGTCTGGATTCCCCTCATTACTCTTAGAGTGACCAACCCCAAGAGCAAATTGCATATGTAGAAAAAAAAGTCAGAGATGCTCAACTACGCTCATGAGCTAGCAAATACATACAAGAAGCTCACTGGGACTGTGTCCTCGCACCCAGGGTGCAATCTCTTTTAGCTCACCTGTGCCATACACAGAGAGGAAATTTTCTGAAGCATATCATACTGGCCCTACTAAATGACAGCCCAGCCACGAAATGACAGACAATTCCTCTCTGAACAAGAGACGCTGCTAACCCGAAACATACATTTGGGCCTTCTTGGGTCTCATCATTGAGGTGCAGCTGATCCCTGTAGACACTGTGAGCAAGGGGTCCATGTCTGGATTCCCCTCATGACTCTTAGGGTGACCAACCCCATGAATAATTTGCATATGTAAAAAAAAAAGTCAGAGATGCTCATCTAGGCTCATGAGCTAGCAAATACATGCAAGAAGCTCCCTGGGACTGTGTCCTCGCGCCCAGGGTGTAATCTCCTTTAGCTCACCAGTGCTATACACACAGAAGAAATATTCTGAAGAATATATACTGGCCTTGTCAAATAACAGTCCAGCCACGAAATCCCAGACAATTTCTCTCTGAACAAGGGAAACAGCTTACCGCAAAACATATGTTTCGGCCTTTTGGGGCCTCTTCAGTTAAGTGCTGCTAATCTCTCTAAGTACTGTGAACAAGGGGTCCATGTCTGGATTCCCCTCATTACTCTTAGAGTGAACAACTCTAAGAGCAATTTACATATGTAGAAAAAAAGTCAAAGATGCTCAACTAGGCTCATGAGCTAGCAAATACATACAAGATGCTTCCTGGGACTGTGTCCTCGCACCCAGGGTGCAATCTCTTTCAGCTACCCAGTGCCAAACACAGAGAGGAAATCTTCTGAAGCATATCATACTGGCCCTGCTAACTGACAGTCCTCGAAATGCCAGACAATTCTTCTATGAACAAGAGAAACTACTAAACCAAAATGTACATTTGGGCCTTCTTGGGTCTCATCAGTGAGGTGCAACTGATCCCTGTAGACACTGTGAGCAAGGGGTCCATATCTGGACTCCCATCTTTACTCTTAGGGTGACCAACCCCATGAACAATTTGCATATGTAAAAAAAAGTCAGAGATGCTCAACTAGGCTCATGAGCTAGCAAATACATGCAAGAAGCTCCCTGGGACTGTGTCCTCGCGCCCAGGGTGCAATCTCTTTTAGCTAACCAGTGCCATACATGGGGAGGAAATCTTCTGAAGCATATCATACAGGTCCTGCCAAATAACAGTCCAGCCATGAAATGCCAGGCAATTCCTCTCTGAACAAGGAAAAAAAGCTAACCCCAAACGTATATTTCAGCCTTCTTGGGCCATGTTTGTGAGGTGCAGCTGATCCCTCTAGGCACTGTGCACAAGTGGTCCACATCTGGATTCCTCTCATTACTTTTAGGGTGACCAACCCCAAGCGCAATTTGCATATGTAGAAAAATACTCAGAGATGCTCAACTAGGCTCATGAGCTAGCAAATACATGCAAGAAGCTCGCTGGGATTGTGTCCTCACGCCCAGGGTGCAATCTCTTTTAGCTCACCACTGCCATACACAGAAGAAATATTCTGAAGAATATAATACTGGCCCTGCCAAATAACAGTCCAGTCACGAAATGCCAGACAATTTCTCTCAGAACAAGGGAAACAGCTAACCACAAAACATACATTTCAGCCTTTTGGGGTCTCACCAGTTAGGTGCTGCTGATCCCTCTTGGCACTGCAAGAAAGGGGTCCACGTCTGGATTCCCCTTATTACTCTTAGAGTGACCAAACCCAAGAGCAATTTGCATACATAGAAAAAAAAGTCAGAGATGCTCAACTACGCTCATGACCTGGCAAATACATGCAAGAAGACCTGCCAAAATACAGTCCAGCCATGAAATGCACCACAATTCCTCTCTGAACAAGGAAACAGCTAACCCCAAAAGTATGTTTCAGCGTTCTTGGGCCACATCTGTGAGGTGCAGCTGATCCCTCTAGGCACTGTAAGTAAGGGGTCCACGTCTGGATTACCCTTATTACTTTTAGGGTGACCAACCCCAATAGCAATTTGCATATGTAAAAAAAGTCAGAGATGCTCAACTAAGCTCATGAGATAGCAAATACGTGCAAGAAGCTCACTGGGACTGCGTCCTCGCGCCCAGAGTGCAATCTCTTTTAGCTCATCAGTGCCTTACACAGAGAGGAAATCTTCTGAAGCATATCATACTGGCCCTGCCAAATGACAGTCCAGCCATGAAATGCCAGACAATTTCTCTCTGAACAAGGGAAACAACTAACCCCAAACGTACATTTTGGCCTTATTGGGCCTCATCAGTGAGGTGCAGCTGATCCCTATAAGCACTATGACATCTGGATCCACCTCATTACTCTTACGGTGACCAACCTGTAAGGAAGTCAAACCCCAAGAGCAACTTGCATACGTAGGAAAAAAAAAAAAAAAGTAAGAGATGCTCAACTAAGCTTATGAGCTAGCAAATACGTGCAAGAAGCTCACTGTGACTGTGTCCTCGCGCCCAGGGAGCAATCTCTTTTAGCTCACCAGTGCCATACACAGAGAGGAAATATTCTGAAAAATATCATACTAGTTCTGCCAAATGATAGTCTAGCCATGAAATGCTGGACAAATCCTCTCTGAACAAGGAAAAAGCTAACCCCAAACATATGTTTCAGCATTCTTCGGCCACGTCTCTGAGGTGCAGCTGATCCCTCTAGGCACTGTGAGCAAGGGGTCCACGTCTGGATTCCCCTCATTACTCTTAGAGTGACCAACCCCAAGAGCAAATTGCATATGTAGAAAAAAAAGTCAGAGATGCTCAACTACGCTCATGAGCTAGCAAATACATACAAGAAGCTCACTGGGACTGTGTCCTCGCACCCAGGGTGCAATCTCTTTTAGCTCACCTGTGCCATACACAGAGAGGAAATTTTCTGAAGCATATCATACTGGCCCTACTAAATGACAGCCCAGCCACGAAATGACAGACAATTCCTCTCTGAACAAGAGACGCTGCTAACCCGAAACATACATTTGGGCCTTCTTGGGTCTCATCATTGAGGTGCAGCTGATCCCTGTAGACACTGTGAGCAAGGGGTCCATGTCTGGATTCCCCTCATGACTCTTAGGGTGACCAACCCCATGAATAATTTGCATATGTAAAAAAAAAAAGTCAGAGATGCTCATCTAGGCTCATGAGCTAGCAAATACATGCAAGAAGCTCCCTGGGACTGTGTCCTCGCGCCCAGGGTGTAATCTCCTTTAGCTCACCAGTGCTATACACACAGAAGAAATATTCTGAAGAATATATACTGGCCTTGTCAAATAACAGTCCAGCCACGAAATCCCAGACAATTTCTCTCTGAACAAGGGAAACAGCTTACCGCAAAACATATGTTTCGGCCTTTTGGGGCCTCTTCAGTTAAGTGCTGCTAATCTCTCTAAGTACTGTGAACAAGGGGTCCATGTCTGGATTCCCCTCATTACTCTTAGAGTGAACAACTCCAAGAGCAATTTGCATATGTAGAAAAAAAGTCAGAGATGCTCAACTAGGCTCATGAGCTAGCAAATACATACAAGATGCTTCCTGGGACTGTGTCCTCGCACCCAGGGTGCAATCTCTTTCAGCTACCCAGTGCCATACACAGAGAGGAAATCTTCTGAAGCATATCATACTGGCCCTGCTAACTGACAGTCCTCGAAATGCCAGACAATTCTTCTATGAACAAGAGAAACTACTAACCCAAAATGTACATTTGGGCCTTCTTGGGTCTCATCAGTGAGGTGCAACTGATCCCTGTAGACACTGTGAGCAAGGGGTCCATATCTGGACTCCCATCATTACTCTTAGGGTGACCAACCCCATGAACAATTTGCATATGTAAAAAAAAGTCAGAGATGCTCAACTAGGCTCATGAGCTAGCAAATACATGCAAGAAGCTCCCTGGGACTGTGTCCTCGCGCCCAGGGTGCAATCTCTTTTAGCTAACCAGTGCCATACATGGGGAGGAAATATTCTGAAGCATATCATACAGGTCCTGCCAAATAACAGTCCAGCCATGAAATGCCAGGCAATTCCTCTCTGAACAAGGAAAAAAGCTAACCCCAAACGTATATTTCAGCCTTCTTGGGCCATGTTTGTGAGGTGCAGCTGATCCCTCTAGACACTGTGCACAAGTGGTCCACATCTGGATTCCTCTCATTACTTTTAGGGTGACCAACCCCAAGCGCAATTTGCATATGTAGAAAAATACTCAGAGATGCTCAACTAGGCTCATGAGCTAGCAAATACATGCAAGCAGCTAGCTGGGATTGTGTCCTCACGCCCAGGGTGCAATCTCTTTTAGCTCACCACTGCCATACACAGAAGAAATATTCTGAAGAATATAATACTGGCCCTGCCAAATAACAGTCCAGTCACGAAATGCCAGACAATTTCTCTCAGAACAAGGGAAACAGCTAACCACAAAACATACATTTCAGCCTTTTGGGGTCTCACCAGTTAGGTGCTGCTGATCCCTCTTGGCACTGCAAGAAAGGGGTCCACGTCTGGATTCCCCTTATTACTCTTAGAGTGACCAAACCCAAGAGCAATTTGCATACATAGAAAAAAAAGTCAGAGATGCTCAACTACGCTCATGACCTGGCAAATACATGCAAGAAGCTGCCTGGGACTGTGTCCTCACACCCAGGGTACAATCTCTTTTAGCTCACCAGTGCCATACACAGAGAGAAAATTTTCTGAAGCATATCATACAGGTCCTGCCAAATAACAGTCCAGCCACTAAATTCCAGACAATTCCTCTCTGAATAATGACAGCAACTAACCATAGACATACATTTCAATCTTCTTGGGCAGCTGATCTGTCTGGGCACTGTGAGCAAGGGGTCGACATCTGGATTCCCCTCATTACTCTTAGGGTGACCAACCTGTAAGGAAGTCAAATCCCAAGAACAATTTGCATATGTAGAAGAAAAAAAAAAAAAGTCAGAGATGCTCAGCTAGGTTCATGAGCTAGCAAATACATGCAAGAAGCTCACTGGGACTGTGTCCTCGTACCCAGGGTACAATCTCTTTTAGCTCACCAGTGCCATACACAGAGAGGAAATATTCTTAAAAATATCGTACTCGTCCTGCCAAATGATAGTCTAGCCAAGAAATGCTAGACAATTCCTCTGAACAAGGAAAAAGCTAACCCCAAACGTATGTTTCAGCATTCTTGGGCCACGTCTGTGAGGTGCATCTGATCCCTCTAGGCACTGTGCACAAGGTGTCCACTTCTGGATTCCCCTCATTACTTTTAGGGTGACCAACCAAGAGCAATTTGCATATGTAAAAAAAAAAGTCCGAGATGTTCAACTAGGCTCATGAGCTAGCAAATACATGCAAAAAGCTCACTGTGACTGTGTCTTTGCACCCATTGTGCAATATCTTTTAGCTCACCAGGGCCATACACAGAGAGAAAATCTTCTGAAACATATTATACTGGCCCTGCTAAATGACAGTCCAGCCACAAAATGCAAGACAATTCCTCTCTGAACAAGAGAAACTGCTAACTCGAAACGTACATTTGGGCCTTCTTTGGTCTCATCAGTGATGTGCAGCTGATCCCTGTAAACACTTTGAGCAAGGGGTACATGTCTGGATTCCCATCATTACTCTTAGGGCGACCAACCCCATGAACAATTTGCATATGTAAAAAAAAAAGTCATAGATGCTCAACTAGGCTCATGAGCTAGCAAATACATGCAAGAAGCTCCCTGGGACTGTGTCCTCGTGCCCAGGTTGCAAACTCTTTTAGCTAACCAGTGCCATACACAGGGAGGAAATCTTCTGAAGCATATCATACGGGTCCTGCCAAATAACAGTCCAGCCACGAAACGCCAGGCAATTCCTCTCTGAACAAGGAAAAAAAGCTAACCCCAAATGTTTATTTCAGCCTTCTTGGACCACGTTTGTGAGGTGCATCTGATCCCTCTAGGCACTGTGCACAAGGGGTCCACGTCTGGATTCCTCTCATTACTTTTAGGGTGACCAACCCCAAGAGCAATTTGCATATGTAGAAAAATACTCAGAGATGCTCAGCTAGACTCATGAGTTAGCAAATACATGCAAGAAGCTCTCTGGGATTGTGTCCTCGCACCCAGGGTGCAATCTCTTTTAGCGCACCAGTGCCGTATACAGAGAAGAAATATTGAGATGAATATAATACTGGCCTTGCCAAATAACAGTCCAGCCATGAAATGCTAGACAATTTCTCTCTGAACAAGGGAAACTGCTAACCCCAAAACATACTTTCTGCCCTTTTTGGGCCTTACCAGTTAGGTCCTGCTGATCACTCTTGGCACTGTTAGAAATGGGTCCACATCTGGATTCCCCTCATTACTCTTAGAGTGACCAAGCCCAAGAGCAATTTGCATACATAGAAAAAAAAAATAGACAGAGATGCTCAACTACGCTCATGAGCTAGCAAATACATTCAAGAAGCACCATGGGACTGTGTCCTCGCACCCTGGGTGCAATCTCTTTTAGCTCATCAGTGCCATACACAGAGAGGAAATTTTCTGAAGTATATCATACGGGTCTTGTCAATTAACAGTCCAGCCACAAAATGTCAGGCACTTCCTCTCTGAACAAGGAAAAGGCTAATGCCAAAAGTATACTTCAGCCTTCTTGGACCACGTTTGTGAGGTGTATCTGATCCCTCTAGGCACTGTGCACAAGGGGTCCACTTCGGATTTCCCCTCATTACTTTTAGGGTGACAACCCCAAGAGCAATTTGCATATGTAAAAAAAAATAAGTCAGAGATGTTCAACTAGGCTCATGAGCTAGCAAATACATGCAAAAAGCTCACTGGGACTGTGTCTTTGCACCCATTGTGCAATATCTTTTTAGCTCACCAGGGCCATACAAAGAGAGGAAATCTTCTAAAACATATCATACTGGCCCTGCTAAATGACAGTCCAGCCACAAAATGCCAGACAATTCCTCTCTGAACAAGAGAAACTGCTAACCCCAAATGTACATTTTGGCCTTCTTGAGCCTCATCAGTGAAGTGCAACTGATCCCTCTAGGCACTATGAGCAAGGGGTCCACGACTGGATTCCCCTCATTACTCTTAGGGTGACCAACCCCATGAATAATTTGCATATGTAAAAAAAAAAAAAAAAAAAGTCAGGGATGATCAACTACACTCATGAGCTAGCAAATACATGCAAGAAGCTCCCTGGGACTGTGTTCTCACACCCAGGGTACAATTTCTTTCAGCTCACCAGTGCCATCCACAGAGAGGAAATCTTCTGAAGCATATCATACGGGTCTTGACAAATAACAGTCGAGCCACGAAATGCCAGGCACCTCCTCTCTGAACAAGGAAAAAGCTAATCCCAAAAGTATACTTCAGCCTTCTTGGACCACATTTGTGAGGTGTATCTGATCCCTCTAGGCACTGTGCACAAGGGGTCCACTTCTGGATTCCCCTCAATACTTTTAGGGTGACCAACCCCAAGAGCAATTTGCATATGTAAAAAAGAAAAAGTCAGAGATGTTAAACTAGGCTCATGAGCTAGCAAATACATGCAGAAAGCTCACTGGGACTGTGTCTTCGCACCCATTGTGCAATATCTTTTAGCTCACCAGGGCCATACACAGAGAGGAAATCTTCTGAAACATATCATACTGGCCCTGCTAACTGACAGTCCTCGAAATGCCAGACAATTCTTCTATGAACAAGAGAAACTACTAACCCAAAATGTACATTTGGGCTTCCTGGGCCTCATCAGTGAGGTGCAGCTGATACCTGTAGAACTGTGAGCAAGAGGTCCACGTCTGGATTCCCGTCATTACTCTTAGGGTGACCAACCCCATGAACAATTTTCATAAGTAAAAAAAAAAAAAGTCAGAGATGCTCAACTAGGCTCATCAGCTAGCAAATACATGCAAGAAGCTCCCTGGGACTGTGTCTTCACGCCCTGGGTACAATCTCTTTTAGCTCCCCAGTGCCATACACAGAGAGGAAATCTTCTGAAACATATACTGGTCCTGCCAAATAAGAGTTAGGCCACAAAGCACTAGACAATTTCTCTCTGAACAAGGAAACAACTAACTCCAAACATACATTTCAGTCTTCTTTGGCCACATCTGTGAGATGCAGCTGATCCCTCTATGCACTATAAGCAAGGGGTCCACGTCTGGATTCCCCTCATTACTCTTATGGTGACCAACCTATAAGGAAGTCAAACCCCAAGAGGAATTTGCATATGTAGGAAAAAAAAAAAAAAAAAGTAAGAGATGCAAATTCATGCAAGAAGCTCACTGGGATTGTGTCCTCGCGCCCAGGGTGCAATCTCTTTTAGCTCACCAGTGCCAAACACAGAGAAGAAATATTGTGAAGAATATAATACTGGCCCTGCCAAATAACAGTCCAGCCATGAAATGCCAGAGAATTTCTCTCTGAACAAGGGTAAAAGCTAACCCCAAACCATACGTTTTGGACTTTTGGGGCCTCATCAGTTAGGTGCTGCTGATCCCTCTTGGCACTGTGAGAAAGGGGTCCATGTCCGGATTCCCCTCATTACTCTTAGAGTGACCAAGCCCAAGAGCAATTTGCATACGTAGAAAAAAATTCAGAGATGCTCAACTACGCTCATGAGCTAGCAAACACATGCAAGAAGCTCCCTGAGACTGTGTCCTCACGCACAGAGTGCAATCTCTTTTAGCTTACCAGTGCAGTACACAGAGAGGAAATCTTCTGAAGCATATCATACGGGTCCTGCCAAATGACAGTCCAGCCACAAAATGTCAGACAATTCTTCTCTGAACAAGAGAAACTGCTTACCCCAAATGTACATTTTGGCCTTCTTTGAACACATCAGTGATGTGCGGCTGATCCCTCTAGGCACTGTTAGAAAGGGGTCCACGTCTGGATTCCCCTCATTACTCTTAGGGTGACCAACCCCATGAACAATTTGCATATGTAAAAAAAAAAAAGCTCAACTAGGCTCATGAGCTAGCAAATACATGCAAGAAGCTCACTGTGACTGTGTAATCACTCCCAGAGTGCATTCTCTTTTAGCTCACCAGTGCCATACACAGAGAGAAAATCTTCTGAAGCATATCATACTGAACAAAGAAACAGCTAGCCCCAAACATACATTTCAGCCTTCTTGGGTCTCATCAGCAATATGCAGCTGATCCCTCTAGGGCACTGTGAGCAAGGGGTCCATGTCTGGATTCCCCTCATTACTCTTATGGTGACCGATGGTTCAGTGGTATCTCACTGATGAGGCCCAAGAAGGATGAAACATATGTCTGGGGTTATTTGTTTTATTTGTGCAGAGGGGACTTGTCTGGCATTTTGTGACTGGAGTGTCATTTGTCAAGACTACTATGATATGCTTCATAAGATTTCTTCTCTGTGTATAAGGACACAGTCTCAGTGAGCATCTTGCATGCATTTGCTAGCTCATGAGTCTAACTGAGCATCTCTGACTTTTCTTCATATTAGTGTAGCATCTCCAATCATGCACCGAGCCTGCATCTTATTTCGGATGTCCTGTATTTGAAACTATTCTTAGATTGTTGGAATAGTTTTGATACAGTTTTTTGTTTTGCCTCTGCCTCTCCTTGTGCAATGATTGTGTTTCAGCCTACATATTAAATTGATGATCATTAGCACCTGTTTGGTATAATTGTTTATTCATGCACCTGACTATATGCCTACAAAATCCCTGATTTTCTGCAAGTGTACCTAGAAGAACTGATGCTGTTTGAAGGCAAAGAATGGTCACATCAAATATTGATTTGATTTAGATTTTTCTTCTGTTCACTCACTTTGCATCTTATTAATTGATAAAAAGTAAGCTATTAACATGTCTATTTTTTAAAGCATTCTTACTTTGCAGCATTTTTCATACTTGCACATTACTATATAGCTGAAAATAAAGGAGGGAAAGGGGGATATAATATTAATCTTGAAATATATTAAAGGATTTAATAAAGTTCTACAGGGAGAATATTTCAGAAAAAGAGCAATACTAGAAGTGGACATGACCTAAAGTTAGAGAGTGGAAGATTCACAAAAAATGCACATAGGTACTACTGTATGGAAAGAGTGATAGATTCATGGAGCAGTCTCCCAGCCAATATAGTAAATGAGTTAAAAAAATGCATGGGATAAACATGTTTATTCTGATTATGTACGACTGCATTTTATCTGGTAGCAAAATGAGCAGACTGAATGGGCCAGTTGATCTTTATCTACCATCAAAATCTCTGTTTCTGTGTTACTATGATTGTTACTATGACTGTGCATTATCTGTTATTGGGCTAAGATAACAGTCTAATACAAGAGCAGAGGGTACCAGTAACATTCAATTAACCGACTTTAGCTTTTATCTCTAACAAACAGTGCACACAACATTAATAAAAATTTTTCCATGAACTGAACGATTTAAATATGCATTAACCCTTTCAGAATCAGAGGCCTGGGGAATTATTTGTACTCTGGTGGCCAGGAAATTTTTCAGCATTTTGCTATCAATTTGTTTAGGTATTGATTTTATCAAAACAAATTAAGCATCTCAGGTGAAATACGTTAAATTTATGCAAAAAATAAATGCAAAACAAGTGTAAAAATTGTATGATTTTGCTTATATCATACACTGTATTTCAAATAAAACATTTGTGTTGGATGTAAAAAAATATATTATTTTTAAAAACTCTTAATCCCCTGAGTACAAAAGTGTCAAATATGTATAGTTTTACCTACATACCTGATCTGAATAGACCCCTAATTAACAGTATCATAAAAGATAATTTTCAGCTTTATGAATTAAACTAGTTGAACAGCCCGTTACATGGGCCACAGTGCCTCTGGCAGCCTGTCGCGGGTCTCCCGCACCTCGGCTGATACAGAGCCTCTGGCAGCCGGTCGCGGGGCAGTCACACGCAGTGGAGACTGCCCGCGCCTCGGCTGATACAGAGCTGGACGCTCCTTCGGAGCGCCCAGCTCTGTATCAGCCGCGGCGTGGGCAGTCTCTACTGCGTATGACTGCCGCACGCGCAGCAGTGTCTACTGCGCATCTCGGGCGTTACACACAACTTGGCGAATTATTATATAGGATATGCACATTACATTGGTTAGATGGTAAAACTACACTAAACTGCAGATAACTATAAGAAAGCAATTTTTTCTTCAAAATAGTCGAGTTTACATATTAGTAAATAGATGAAGCTTCTTCCTACATGAAATGATGAAGCAAACACATTTTGTTAGAAATAGGTTTAAGGAATTCAGAAAGGTTTAAGGAATTTAAACTAAAGCCACAATTTACTGTACAACATTTCAAACATACTTGGCATAACAACAAAAACGAGAATGAAATATGAATTCAGATTATTTCTGGAATACATTGATACCCATATGCAATAGTACAAAAGTATATCCTTCCCTTGGCCCCCAAATTGGTAACAGCACATATACAAAATTGAGCTTGACATTTTCATGTATGTAATAGCCAAAATGCATAGTTTCAGGCCATAGTTATCCTATATATAAAGGCATACATTTTCTGAAAGTCGATATCACAAAGGACCAAATGAAGTGTCTCTTGTTTCCAGAAGGTGGCAGGAAATGAAAAAAATATGAACTTTTTACAATTATACCTCATAAAATGTACTGAAAACTTAGAACACTATGCAATTTTCTACTATATTCATTAGCTACTCTCTTCCAATAAAAACGGCAGAGTATTGGTATGGGTTTACATGTTGGGGCAGGGAGGCAGACACACAAAAGTACCCTAACTACAATCTCTCTTTTTTCTTTCTTACTTATTTTTTGGTTTTTGAAATTGGCTGCCTGCAGTAGCTATTAGAGCTATGAAGGAAAGGTCTGCAAGGCAAACTATTTTGTAAAGTAAGCATTCACATGCACCAAATGAGGGGTTGTATGCCTTTCTGCCCTTAGGCCGGTGTGCACAAATATTTCTACAATGCGAAGTTATAGGAAAAATATATATATAATTTTTTAATTATGCATTGCTTGAAAAGTACTACAACCTCTGAAAATCATGGAATTTCCGACTGAATTCAGTACATGCTACACATCCCCAAAAAATCACACCTCATTTGAATGGGATGACAAGCAATATGAGGTGCCAAGAGAACTAACCTACACCTACCACTTTTATTTATTTATTTTTTAATTAACTGCCTTAAATGGTCATAACTATTATAGCTATGAAGAAAAATGTAAGCAAGACATACCATTTTGGAAAGTAGACATTGCCCTACATCAAATGAGGGTCACTTGTCTTTATATCTCTAGGCTAGTGTGCACAACTATTTTCAGAAAAAGATATTTTTTACACTTCAGTCACTGAAATCCTTCAACAATGTGGAATCTTCCATTGTGTTCACTAGCTAGTGCCAGGCTGAGAAAAATGGTACACCATTTGTATGGGATGACATACTATAGTGGGTACCAGGAGCATGACTACTAGAGGAACAAGGTTGGGAAGCAGACAGTATATGTGTGAGTCTATGGCTACCAGCAGAATGAGACTACAGTGTCTTAATAGATCCCCAGTGTTAATAGGCTGGAGGAGTGGTCAGGCAATGTATGTGGGTATAGGTCTGTTAATACCAGTGAGCAGTGGAAACAGGCAATGGGGGGGAGTTATACGGTGTATCTGGTGATCTATGATTACCAGAGGGAATCAGACACTGGACACGGGTTTCTGTGATTAATATTGGGAATTGAAGTCAATTGGGGAGGGGTCAGACAGTGCATGTGGGGAACTGCGACTACCAGCGGCCAGCGAATATAGGTTGGGGAAGCATAGAGTGCATGTGTGTGTGCCCGAGAACTGTTCAACATAATCCAAAGCAATGTGTTGGACACTCTTATGGCACACACAGGGCATTTTTTTAATATGTTCACACCACATGGGAAAACATCAGGATCCTTCCTGATGCTGCCCCAGCTTTAATCACTTACACAGTCAAGTAAACAATTAATTATGCAAGTAGGAAGGCACTAACTGCTTTCCTTCTCTCTGCCTCACTCATGCCATTATTCCACAAAGTCTTGGCTTGCGTAGGGGGGCCAGGGAACCTACGGCATCATCACTGATATCAGCATTGATGCAAGTGGGCATTCCTGATCCTATCACTCTGCCTGGAACTTTGGGAACTCCAAGCTGAGGAGGAAAGGAAGGAAGGCAGTGATTGCCTTCCTGTGTCGCCCTTATTGTTCTTCAAAGCTGGGAGGCATGAGGAATGTCCTGATGTCCCCCTAACAACATTTCTTTTATTATTTTTTAAATTATGGTTGGGAGGGAGGGAAATTACCAGACAGTACACTGTACAGGTTTAGCAAAATAGGCACATTTTCTACATTTGTACATTGTTCTATCCTGACACTGAAAGTGTTAAATACAAGACAATTAATATTACATATGCTAGGTATTTGTATGTGATATTTACATTTGTTTCAAGTTATTTTATTTTTTAGCATTAGTGTTTCTTTTTTGATGTTACCTGAAAGCTATAGGAATTCACTTCACATTGCTTGAATGCATCCCACAGTACACAGTACCTTAAAACCTGGCATGCTACAGACACCTGCAGAGCACTTGGAAATGCATTTGTGATTGGGCTTTCAATGGATTAATTCAATAAAATTTAATTTTTTTTCCTATGTAATGGTTCAGTTGGTTTGCCCCAGAATTTTTTTTCAGTTTTTCACCCAAAAATAAACAGATCTGTCAGATGCTTTTGAAATCCAGTCCAGTTGCAGATCTTGAGGATGGGTGCTGTGCACCCCATTTATTTTTACTATTTATTTTTACTGTATGAGTCGTGCTGTCATCCATTAGAACATTTCCGCAGCACTCTGAGAACACAACGTATCTTCAGTTAGAACATGAAGCTTGTTATATTTTACAAAAACAAAAAGGCTTTCAGTCACTATGACTTTTGCCATGTGCAAAACCCTCTGACATTTTAAAGTGAGCCCCCCAACCACATTCCCTCTGCATCCTCGGATGAGCCTTGCAGCTATAAATCTAGTATAAAACAGTGATTGTGGAGAGTTTAATAGTAGAGAAGTTAACCTTCTGAGTGCCAGAGGGCTATGCAGCACATTGTTTTGCAATGTGTTGCATAACCCTCTAATACTGAAAGGGTTATAGGAAATTTTAAAAAACCAAAACAGAATATTTGTAATGGCTGGTGCTTAAAATCGACATGTAGTACTTAGACCAGTGGTTCCCTGACTTTTTGTGTAGTGGCACATCATTTTTTTTAAACTTTGAAAATATTTAATTTTTTTTTTAATTTCAAAATAATATAACACATTTATTTGGAAAGTTTTGACACATTAAGCTTTGTACTGTATCTCATACATGTGCTGTGCTGTGACAAGCCTGTTGTGAACCACTAGCTTGGACTAAATAATAGAATGTGTATTCATGTACTCACACCTTGAACTTGACCAGTAAAGAGCTTTTTGCATTAACCTTTAAAAGGCACCATGGGAAATGAACCAGCCTTGAGCGGAAAATGCTCTTTGATTGATACTTGGTATATTTCCTTCCTTCTTATATCAAAGAATAAATTTAATAAAACACGTAAAAACAATACAAGTACTAAATACATCAAAATCAATGTTTCAGGGCAGTATAGCTGTTTTCTCAGGAAATGTTAAGAGAACTGCTGGTCAAGTTCACAATGTGAGTACATGAATATAGATTCTATTATATAGTCTCACTGCTGGGTGATGTGTTGTTTCAAAGTAATGAGTTAGGCGCTATGGGGAAGATTCACTAAGCAGTGATGAAGAGGTGATAAAGCAGAGATGACTTCTCCAGTTTATCACTTCTCCAATTCCTATGTTATTCTGTGGAGGCTATGCACTAAGATTTATTCAAGTGGAGATCTTAGTGAATAGACTCTATAAGATTACATAGGAAATGGTGAAGTGATAAGCTGGAGAAGTCATAGCCACTTTATCACCTCTCGTCACAGTGACGTCCGTGCGGCTGCGCTGTCAGTCCCTTTTGAGCCAGCCGTCAGAAAAAGGCAAAAATCTTTTGAACCGGGTAATATTTCTGGTGACTAGCGCTACTAAGCAGCTAGTCGCCAGATGACGACTGATTTAAGGTAAAGTTATTGCGGGGTGGTAGTTCCCCTTTAATATTACCATGAATAAGTCCAGCGTTACTGATAAATCCAACTAATTCCCAGACGGACAGGAAGGCATCAGTGCAGGCATCTTGTCAAATAGACATCTGTCTGCCTGCACTGTCCATCTCTGTCTCCTCTAGGAGGAGTTTCATTGTACCTTAAGGTACAGGAATTAACTGATGGCGCAGACACATAAATGCCGGTACAGCAAGATGCCTGCCAGTGCATCTGGGAATGAGTTGGATCAATAACACCGGACTTATACAGGGTAATACTAGTATGGATATGCATATCGTTATATGCATAATGATTTGGGGGGCATTTTATTTTTCAGTGATGATTCCGCTTTAAAGCTGACTTGTCACCTTAAGATAAGTTTAGATTGTTATATATGAAATAAAAATCAGTCTGTAAAATATATTGTTTGTGAAAAATTGACCTATTTGTTTTGGTAGCACAGTGGCATAATATGTTAATTAGTTATGTCACAGGCCAAACTACTCACTAGCTTAGTTATCAGAAATACTCACACTGTGTGGTCTTTGTCTAGATCAGGCAGCCTAGTCCTTAAAGGGATTGTAATGTTTCATAATGTTTCCAGAAGCATGGGACAAAATGTTTCCACCTAACTGTATACCCCAGTCACCCAAACTCATCTTTTTTCATCATAAATATGTCATGCTGCAATGGTTTCAAATCCTACAAGCTGTTCCCTCCCTTCATCATGAGTCCATTTGAGTTTTCCTCTGGTCCAGGCTTCGTGTTTGCCAGTGCAAGACTTCTTCCAAATTACTCTATAAATATGTATTTTTCCAGTTATTTGAACTTTAAAGGGATAGTAATGCAGCTCCAATTAATCTTCATACTATTTGGCCCATGGAGAGTGTTATTTCAATGCTGTCAGAGTTGTAGTTCAAGAGTAATTAAATGATAACGTATACCGCCCCTTTTACCTACTGTAACACTGCTCACCTCAGATGTAGAATCTGGTCTTGAGACCAGACAGCTCACAGCTAGGGACAGTCTTCTTACTGTGAACATAAGGAAAACCCTGCCCCAATTGACAGGTTTTTCAGGTTTTTCCCTTATGCTCACTTAAGATTGTCCCTCTCTGCGATCCATCCAAACAGTCTTGCTGCTCTGAGGTGAACAGTGTTACACTAGGTAAAAGGGGCGGGAGGGGAATACTTTACCATTCAATTACTCTTGAACTACGGCCCTGACAGTATTGAAATAACACTCTCCATGGCCCAAATACTATGAAGATTAATTGCAGCTGTTTGTATTGTGAAACATTACTATCCCTTTAAGAGAAGTACATGTCTTCAGGATATCTTTGAATGGACACAAGTGGACTTATTAACCCTTTGAGTGCCAGAGGGGTGTGTAACCAATTGTTCTGGCACTCAAAGGGTTAAAGTGACTGAGCTACTAATTAGTCCAATTGTGCTCCAGGTGAGATATCCTGAAAACATGCACTGTTGTTAGCTCTCGAGGACCAGGGTTGGCTACCCCTGCTCTAGATGCATAATATTGTCCCATCACATAAACTAATTCGCATATAGTGCTACACTGCCACTAAATATTAGATTGTAAGCTCTATGGGGAAGGGACCTCCTATCCTAATGTATTCTCACCTGCTGTTGCCTTTAGTATAATAATCTTAACCCTTTGAGTGCCAGAGGGATAAGCAACACATTGCTTTGAAATGTGTTGTGTACCCCTCTGGCAATCAAAGGGTTAAAGGGTCAGTAATGCCCGTATTTAACTTTATTTAATATTGTAGAAGTTACAAAAATTAAGTATTTTGAGAAAGTGCCATCTCTCAAACCCTTACGGTTTGAGAGATATTCGCAGCTGAACTTTCCCCTTCCCTCTACTTCTCCTGACATCAGCACTGTGGGAGATCCCGGTCCTGGGATCAGCTGGACGCTCTGCAGCAGAGGCGAAATCGCATAACTTAAATAGAATTACTCCAATTAAGTAATTCTTTTTAAATAATACGATCTTGGCTCTGCTGAAGAGCCTCCTTCAGTCGGCCGACTCGAATCTTCTGCTGTCAGCTTTACAGCTGACAGCAGGAAAAGGGAAATTTTAGCGGTAAATATCTCTCAAACCGTAAGGGTTTGAGAGATGGCACTTTCTCCAAATACTATATTTTTGTAACGTCTACAATATTAAATAAAGTTAAATACGGGCATTGCTGACCCTTTAAATAGTACACTTATTGTGTCCCCTCTATATTATATGTAATCTGTAGAGCTAAGTACATATGTTGGCGCTGTAGAAATAAAACTATGCACACACTTACATACAATGGTTAATTTCCCCTAAACTGCGTTATAAAGAAAGGACTAGCACAGCATAGAAGCATTTTATTGTAGATAAAATTTGCTAAATTTATCTTAAGAACACAGGACAAATTTGATAGGACGCAACAGTTTGACCAGGGCCCATTGCTATGTCACTGGAAACTACTCCAGCAGTGAAGAGGTTACTGTGGTTTCCAAGAGACTGAAATGAGAGACTGAGAGTTGCCAATTAGCTCTGTGTGCTGGCATCTGGGCACTGGCAAGCACAGCATCACTCCACAAAGGGCACTTTTAATCTGTGTTCTCTGCTCCCTCTCCTGTGCCTGAGGCTGGGACCCATGGGAATTTCCCACAGCAGCCTCACTACCTAAAGACCAGCACAGTGTTGGCTGGAGGGCACAAGGCTACAATGCTTGTTTTCCCACTGCCGCTTTCATTATGTTCTGTGTACTTGGTTCTATCAATCTCAGCAATGCTGCAGTTTCCCTGTGGCTTTTTCTTCCCTCTGTGTGAGAGGGGTAAGTGTAAGGGGCATGTGTAATTCATGTCTATGTAATAGAGAGGCATATAAATTGATTGTTTTATCTTTCTCTCTCAGAAGGTAAGGATAGCAATATATCTGGGCATTTATGCAACCATTTGAGTGCCAGAAGGGTATGCAGAGCATTACAAAGAGATTGGAGATTTTATGCCATATGCATTAACTCTTTATGTACAAGAGGGATGTACGACGCATTGTGAAGAAAAACAGCTGTACTATAGGGAAGAAATAAAAACTGACATTCATTTTAAAAGGGGTTTAATCCCTTGGTTGCTAGTATGATCTCCAACACATTGCCTAGCATTCAAGGCTTTTAATTTTCTATTGAAATGTTGTGCTAGTAATAGAGCATATCAAAACAGTGAATTCAAATGTCACCAGCCTGTTTAGAGCACATTTAAAATGTTGCCCTAAACATGTCACAAGATAAGTACCCTAAACTAATTACCCCCAAACCATCCCCAGACTAACCTTAGTACCCTAACCTAACAACTAACTTAAGTTGCCCTCCAAACCTAAGAGACACTGATACTAACGTTAAGGGATAGTAATACTTAAATAACTTTAACTCACCTTGTAGCCCTTAAAAAAAAACCAAATGAAATGACCCCAGCGGCATCTCTCAAACGTTTATGGTTTGAGAGATATCCGCTTTCAAAGTTCCCCTCCCCTGATGTCAGCGCTCTAGCTGACTTCAGGGTAATCCAGTCCTGAGACCAGTGGAGGCTCTTCAGCAGAGCCGAGATCGTGTTATGGAAAAATAAATCCTTCACTGGAACGGTCTTCTAAATGTGCTTGGTCTGCAAGCAAACATAGAAGACCATTTCAGTGAAGGATTTCTTTTTCATTAATGTGATCTCAGCACTGCATCAGAGCCGTAAAGGTTTGAGAGATGCAGATGGGGCCATTTAATTTGGGTTTTTAAGGGCTACAAGATGAATTAAAGTTACATTTTAGCATTGCTATCCCTTTAAGCTAACAGGTACTAACCTGGTGACATTCTATAGACTGGCCCTTATCTAACAGGTACAGCTCCCAAACCTATTATTATTATTATTCTTTATTTATATAGTGCCAACTTACTCTGCAGCACTTTACATTAGGGGATAGACATACAGAGGTATTAAATAGTGCAATCAGATGTGGAGAACAGAAGGATCAGAGGGCCCTGCTCGTGAGAGCTTACCTAACAGATGCTAACCTAAACTAACAGATGCTAACATAACCAAACAGTTAGTCACACCTGCCAAACCTAAGAGTCCTGAGATAGTCTGACCCTAGTCTAAGCTAAAAGGCTAACCTAAGCTAACAGATACATACCTGGAAATATTTTTAAGGTCAAAATCTTATGGGTGCCATTATTACACAATTGGCATTGCGAACATACTGTAATGATGCTCACCATGTAGGTTGTGCCATTTCAGTAGGATATCCCCTGTATTTTCTTGGGTGGTAAACTGGGGCAAACAATGTGTGTATCCTAGGGTCTAATTGAATTAAATACAGTTAGGTAAAAAATTATTTGATCTCCTGCTGACTTTGTATGTTTGCCCACTGACAAAGAAATGATCAATCTATAATTTTAATGGTAGGTTTATTTGAACAGTGAGAGACAGAATAACAAAAAAAATCCAGAAAAACACATTTCAAAACAGTTATATATTGATTTACATTTTACTTAGTGAAATAAGTATTTGACCTCTTTGCAAAACATGACTTAGTACTTGGTGGCAAAACCCTTGCTGGCAATCACAGAGGTCAGATGTTTCTTGTAGTTGGCCACCAGGTTTGCAGACATCTCAGGAGGGATTTTGTTCCACTCCTCTTTGCAGATCCTCTCCAAGTCATAAAGGTTTTGAGGCCGATGTTTGGCAACTCAAACCTTCAGCTCCCTCCACAGATTTTCTATGGGATTAAGGCCTGGAGACTGGCTAGGCCACTCCAGGACCTTAAGGTGCTTCTTCTTGAGCCACACCTTTGTTGCCTTGGGCATGTGTTTTGGGTCATTATCATGCTGGAATACCCATCCACGACCCATTTTCAATGCCCTGGCTGAGGGAAGGAGGTTCTCACCCAAGATTTGATGGTACATGGCCCCGTCCATTGTCCCTTTGATGCTGTGAAGTTGACCTGTCCCCTTAGCAGAAAAACACCCCCCAAAGCATAATGTTTCCACCTCCAAGTTTGATGGTGGGGATGATGTTCTTGGGGTCATAGGCAGCATTCCTCCTCCTCCAAACACAGCAAGTTGAGTTGATGCCAAAGAGCTTTATTTTGGTCTCATCTGACCACAACACTTTCACCCAGTTCTCCTCTGAATCATTCAGATGTTCACTGGCAAACTTCAGACGGGTCTGTACATGTGCTTTCTTGAGCAGGAGGACCTTGCGGGCGCTTCAGGATTTCAGTCCTTCACGGTGTAGTGTGTTACCAACTGTTTTCTTGGTGACTATGGTCCCAACTACTTTGAGATCATTGACAAGATCCTCCTGTGTAGTTCTGGGCTGATTCCTCACTGTTCTCATGATCATAGAAACTCCACGAGGTGAGATCTTGCATGGAGCCCCAGACCGAGGGAGACTGACAGTTATTTTGTGTTTCTTCCATATGCGAATAATCGCACCAACTGTTGTCGCCTTCCCACTAAGCTGCTTGGAGATGGTCTTGTAGCCCATTCCAGCCTTGTGTAGGTCTATAATCTTGTCCCTGACATCCTTGGACAGCTCTTTGGTCTTGGCCATGGTGAAGAGTTTGGAATCTGATTGATTGCTTCTGTAGACAGGTGTCTTTTATACAGGTAACAAGCTGAGATTAGAAGCACTCTCTTTAAGAGAGTGCTCCTAATCTCAGCTTGTTACCTGTATAAAAGACACCTGGGAGCCAGAAATCTTGCGATCAAATAATTGTTTCCCTCACTGTAGAACTACAAAAACATGGTGTTATCACAGACAATAATAAAAAATAAATTACTATGCTATGTGAAAAACTATGGACAACCTGGTTATTTATCTGATGCTAAACTAAAACTCCTATCATCCTCAAAGGACAGATGATGCAACAGTTAACAGCAAGCTGCATCATACTTTCCTGATTTCCCAACCCAGCTTACAGCCAATGGGTCATACTTCTACCTATAGACCAAGGGTTCTCAACCCTGTTCTCGCTGAAGACAAACAGGCCATGGTTTTAGGATTATCCTAAAGGCTTTGCTATGCGATGGAGACCACACTAGCAGCCGGTGGGTTAAAAATGGCCAGTAAAGAACTGTGTAAACTGGAATCTAAACTGGCCACCATAAATCATGGGCAGTGGTGTTTCTATGACCATTCACACAGCATGTGGGAGTGGCCAGCACAGCTGAGGCTCCCCTCAAAACATGGCGCTCTGTGCAGTTAGGCACTCTGCCTAACAAATCCAGAACTATAAACAATAGAGCGAAAAAGTAGCTCCACTCAAAGCTGTAGCCACACATATAAAAAAGACTCAGCGGCTGAAAAAGAAAAAATACATATAAATCCTTGAGATAAATACAGCGTGCAAATCTGAAGTGTTCTCTTCAATACTTCAACAAAAACACCATTTGAAAGGGAAAAATTTGCACCACTTTCTTTAACCTCTTCAATGTCAAGAAGTATTCCGTTAACCAGACTGCATGTAAAAACAATTTTATTGTAGACTCCACATGTAAAATTTCACATACAGAGGCAAAAAAAGGGAAAAAAACTAGGGAAAGGGATAGCAATACTTCATTTTATCTTTATTTTATTTTCTAGGTATTAAAAAAACTTGAAGAACGATATAAGTCTTATCTCTCAAACCTTTATGGTTTGAGAGATACTCAGAAGCTAAGTTCCCCTCCCGCCCCTTTTGCCTAGTGTAAGCCATCTCTTTGCAGATGTGGAATTTGGTTGCTAGACCAGACAGATAATAACAGGGGACAATCTTATTCCTATGAGAACAATGAAAGCCCTGCCCTCCTTGACAAGTTTTTCAGGTTTTTCCCCTTATCTTAATTGAAGATTGTCCCTCTCTGCAGTCTACCTGGGCACCTCCCTTCTGATCTGGCTGAGCAGTGTTACATCAGTAAAAGGGGCGGGAGGGGGATACTTTGTCATTGAATTATTCTTCAATTGAAATAACATTCTCCATGGCCCAAATACTATGATGATTAATTAGAGCTGCCTTTATTATGAAACATTACTATCCCTTGAACCCTCCTTTCAAATAGACAAAATGACATGTTCAAATTGGTTATCTAAGCCAGCCACATGTTCATACGCAAACCTTTCAGAAAAGAAGCACTAAAAGGGACACTCCAAATCCCTTTCATATCTCCGTTATAGCCAAATCCCTCTAAGAACATCAGAGAATAGCATCTACACGTTGCTAAGGTACAAATCAACTATAATATAGTCACAAAAGGGTTACATTATAAAAACATAATAAATACACTAACACTAATGAGAAATCCAGGCCTAATTCATTGTACGTTATGGCTTTGGTCTATTCTAGTTTGCAGTAACCCAGATTAGAATTCTTTCCCACAATGCATTGCACTGAATGAAGCTGCATCAACCTTATGTTTGTTTTTCTTTCCAAACCTTTTGACAGCTATAATTCAGCAGTGCCTCAATAAAACATTAGCAAGTGCAACACACTATAATTAAAAACAAAACATGTAAAATAGCGGTTTTTGATCATTAATTATAATAATATGAAATTCTGTAATAATCATTAACAGTACACATAAAAAGAAATGAGTGAGATTTCAACAGCTCCTTACATTAAAATATAGCTTATTAAGAACTGTCATGGTGGTTAATTAGACAAAACACAACTATAAGTTTACACTGCTCCAGGGCCAATATGGATACAAGAGATTAAGGGCTTTATGTTTAAAAGAAAAGTGGTGTGATTCGGGGGCAAACCAACTGCACCATAGGGGAACATTTAAAAATATCCCATTACTTTTAATTGCGTATTAAATAGCCTATTGCTCTATTTATTTCCTTTTAATCTTGTATACTCCTGTGTTAAGCCTTTACTACAACTCACATGGAGCTTTTTTGAAAGTACTTGAAATCACACAGGACCATATGTTCAGAAGAAAAGTGGTTCTGGGGCAAACCATTCACACTATAGGGGAGAGCTAAAAATGTCTAAAATCCCCATTGATTTAAATGGGTATTTTAACCCCGTGAATGGTGCAGAGGTTTCCAATGCATTGCAAAGTAATTGTTAGTTCTCAATAAAAAAACAATAGCCTCTCTAACTGCGAAGACAGGCTTAGATATCCAGCTCTTAAGGCAAAAAAGTTAAATTAGAAATTGAACCAGAGGGTTTTTTTTGCCTTCCCCTGGATCAATAGGCATGTTTTTGGCATGGGCTGGACTTGATGGACACATGTCTTTTTTCAGCCTCATCAACTATATTACTATGTTAAGTGGAACCTCTTCATAGAATATAAGAGCCACCTGCAAAATCCATATGGTGTGATGAATAACATGTATTGGCATGCTAATCATGAATATCTCTAAATATCATCCAACAGAAATGAAGAAAAAATAGCACTGGCTTGATGTAGCAGTATACTCCAACAGAAAAACTCTGTACTGGTAAACCAATATCTCTTTATTAATGCGGAACTACCACTTAGATATAAGTGCCCCCAATTAATTCTTATTATAGCGGTATGCATTTAAATACTGTTATAATCTGGAATCATGTAGAAATATTAGTTCTTATGAGACGACGACGAGTGCAGATAGCTTGCTGAAGAGGGATCTGTGAGCCTGCTCTGTCTGTTCCTGTCTCCTCACTGATTGGCAAATAACCTAAGGGGGAGTTTCATTGTACCACACGGTACAGACAGGGACAGAAAGTGCAGGTGCATAGATCCCTCTTTGGCAAGATGTCTGTGCTGTCGTCTGGCAGTGTGTCTCATAAGAATTTATATTTCTAAATAATGCCAGCACTTAATAAAGATTCTAACAGTATTATAATGATTGCCGCTATACTAAGAATTAGTTGGGGGGCACTTATATCTAAGTAGTAGTTCCGCTTTAAGATAAAAAACATTATCATCCCTGCTGCGTTGCCCATGTTAAAGCACACCGTGGAGAGAATGACGGAGTGGTTAGACGTTAAGAAATGACAAGGGGTGCAAACGTATAAATCAATGCATGTCACACCTTACATGTGTTTACTCATGATCAAACCATTTTAGTTTTGTCAAAAGATTAAGTATTTATTCTTCCAGTCTTGGATTTACATTCAGTTTTAGTTTTGCAGATGGAATAAGAGATCATCTCTTGTCTAAACAAGCAGATGGAAGCTTGCTGTTTGATGCTATGGCTCTCTAAACTGTGGATGGGCAATCTCAGTTACATATTGTGTAATTTTTTTGACTAAAATTGTGCAATAATGCCTTCATGGAAAATTATATGCTATTGGTTCATGAGAGGGGGCATAGCAGAACACCAGTGTTCCCGGGAGCATAATCATACCTGGGAACTCTCCGGAGACTGAGTTATTGGGTGTCCCGGGACAGAGGCTGATTCTCCAGAAGCGTTGATTTTCTGCTCCTTCCCACACTGTTCCTCTCACTTCCCCTAATCCCACAGTGTTCTCCCCACTTCCCACACACTTCCTGCCCACTTTATGACACTATTAAGACTGCCCATCCAATTTAGCCCCACCCCTTTTATGACACAAATCATGTCATTGACATCCCCTGACGGGCAGCACATGTGCCCTCTCCGGGTACTCAAAGGTAAGAAGTTCCCAGGTATAAGCATAACTAGTGATTAGTGGGAGCTGTTGCAAACAATTTTTGGGTCTCCAAACACAAACATTTTCTCCTTAACGAGAATCTATTGGTCCCTGGGGGCCCCCTTTTATGGCCCTGGTCATAGCTGTATCCTCTACACCCCTGTAGTTATGCCCTTGTTCACTCTTACATACCTGCCTTTAATTTTATTAGAAGGGGTTAGTGAGTTAGAAGCTAAAGAGTCAGTGTTTTCATATTAATATCCATGGTTCTTTTTTGTAAAATAGATTTTTTATGTTAACACAATTTGTGGACAAATTAAAATATATTTTTGTTACAATAAAACAGTATAATCATAATTGCTAACCATTCTTACAATGACAGTTGCATGTAGTAAAATTAACTTCAAACAACAGTATTTTAGTCACCTTTATACTATTTTAATGTTAATGTCTGTATATTGGTGGTAAGGTAGACATATAGTGACAGTATAATACAGTTTATGGGTTTTAGGAAAGATGGAGTGGGATAACTACACTCCATGGCAAGAAGATGAAACTCAGCACAGCAAATCTTCTTTGGTAAGTGGTGGAGATGAAGATCAGTGAGAGGTGCTGATGTGTCCATGGGTCCCTTGACTTCTGAAATTCTGTTGTGTTGTCTTTAGAAATGGCACACAACCATTCCATTCTGTAAGTGTGATTGATCTGGGCTATTTTAACCCCTTATAAACTAGGCTGTTCACAATGCATTGAACACCTGTCTGGTCCTTAAGGAGTTAAAGCTGTTTTGAGTCAATTGAAGGTTTGCCCTCTTCTCTGTTCCTTAAGGGGTTAATGAACTTTCTCTCTTGGAGTCCACAGGGGGATATAATTGAATCACCAATCGTGGTGAAAAAGTGGAGGTGTTTACTCACGCCTAGGGGTGGGTCTTATTGGAGGCATCATAAAAGTGGATGGGAAGTGGGAGGAAGTAGATGGGGAAGGAGGAGAAGTGGGAGGAAGGGCGTGGGTAAGGAGGAGAAGTGGGAGGAAGGGCGTGGGTAAGGAGGAGAAGTGGGAGGAAGGGGGTGGGGAAGGAGGAGAAGTGGGAGGAACAGGGTGGAAAGGAGTAGAAGTGGATAGAGTTTCAGAGAATACTGCCCACATCCGGTGAATCAGCCTCTTTTTCTGGAGACCGGGGCAGTGTCAAAACCCAGATATGCCTATAATCAGTCTCTTCCCAAAGTTGAGATACCAGGCTATAATGCCACCTGGTTTAAATTAAGTTACCAAATTCCCCACAGGCTCTGATGTTGTTTCAGCTGATTTTGTGGAATTATTTCTTTTAAAGCATTATCCTATCCTGAATGTAGTTGTGGGAGAAGTATCATACTATTTTAAAAGGAGCTTTTAACCCCTTGAAGGCTAGGGTTGTCTCAACGGCAATGCAACATGATGAACTGTAGACCTCTCTAGACTTCAAATAAATACAAATTCCATTTAAAGGGATAGTAATGTTTCATAATAAAATCAGCTCTAATTAATCTTCATAGTATTTGGACTTTGGAGAGTGTTATTTCAATTCTGAAAGAGTTGTAGTTCAAGAGTAATTCAATGACAAAGTATCCCCCTCCCGCCCCTTTTACTGATGTAACACTGTTCAGCCAGAGCAGAAGGGAGGTGCCCAGGTAGACTGCAGAGAGGGACAATCTTCAATTAAGATAAGGGAAAAACCTGAAAAGATTGTCAAGGGGGCAGGGATTTCATTGTTCTCATAGGAAGAAGATTGTCCCCTGCTGTTATCTGTCAGTCTTACAACTAGATTTCACATCTGAGAAGAGATTGTTTACACTAGGTAAAAGGGGCAGGAGGGGAAACTTTGCTTGTGAATATCTCTCAAACCGTAAAGGTTTGAGAGATGACATATAAGTATTCATGTTTTTTTAATGCCTACAAAATAAAATAAAGTTAAAAGAAGTATTACTATCCATTTAAATCAAAGGACATCTGACAAACTTTTTCTTGTGGTGTTAACATTTCAGTCCTCACTTGGACTATGTGAGGACCAAAACATTGACTGTACTCGACTCACATAATTGACTTGAGGTGAGGTCAGTGTTCTCCACACACCATTCTTCTCTAGGATGATTGATTTATTTTCCCTGTTACTGGATGTTATCTAACAACTTGAATGATACAAACAAACTGGTTAAAAAACCTTTTGGGAGCTTGTCTGTTATAGATTAAGGATATTTTCTGTGCAAGGAAAAATGTGGTTAGGAATGGAGTCATGGAAGGAGCAGGATTACGGTCATGGGCGGTGTTAAAGGCAGCAAGGATTACTTAAAGAGATAGTAATACCTAAAATGTAAAAAAAAATATGTTGTAGGGTTTATCCCCCTGAGTAAAACAAGAGTACTCCCACTGCTGAAAGATGTTTCATTCAAAAGTTATTAATTTTCAAAGTTGAATTTTTTAGGTGCAATATCACAGTGGCCTGAAATTTTACAGTGGCGCTGTTGCTACACCATCCTATGGAGATTTAGTCCTGAGACCAGAGCTGTCCATAGGATCGTGTAGCAACAGCGCCACTGTACAATTTCAGGCCACTGTGATATTGCACCTAAAAAATTCAACTTTGAAAATTAATAACTTTTGAATGAAACATCTTTCAGCAGTGGGAGTACTCTTGTTTTACTCAGGGGGATAAACCCTACAACATTTTTTTTTACATTTTAGGTATTACTATCCCTTTAACTAGGGATTCTTGAGATGCAAATCCAGTCCAAAAAAAGAAGAGAAAGCATTAGAGCAGTGGTGGACAACCTAAGGCTGTCTAGGACTAAATTCTCCATAATAACATACTACAGCTTGTTGGGGATGATGAGAGTTGGGTTTGAAATAGCTGTAGGAGCCAAGGCCCAGGTTTCCCTGCCCTACCTTAGGACATATGTATGAGGTTAGTAGCTTAGCAAAGCAGTTGCATTTTATGTGATTTTTTTTCCATGCAAAATATGGTGCCTTATCAGTTTAAAGCAATCAATTCTTGAGAAAGTGGCACAGAGCCATTATTTTTCTTTTAGACTTTATCAGTGGCATAACTATAGGAGTGGAAGACAAAACTGTTCAGTGGCCTGTTGGCTCTGCAGCCCCTTACAATCAGACCAGTTTCCTGCCTTGGTTTTCAAGTCCTGACATCAACACAAATGGCTGCTGCCAGTCAGTAAGGTAAGAATACTATTTTAGAGTTCCTTTCCATTTGTTTATTAACTCTTTGAGCACCCCACTGGCAATAAAAGGGTTAACTTATAGCAAGTGGCTCATAAATCATGATGCTGAAACTCCCTGGTGCTGTAAACAAATTGCTTTTCCTGTCTTTCCTCCTAATTCAGAGACGTTTTGAGATCTTTCAGTGCTGACTTACACCTCGAGTCACCATCAGTGTAATACAGTGCTTCTCAACTCCTGTCCTCAGGACCCACTAACAGGCCAGGACTTAGGGATTTCTCTGCTAGAGCACAGGTGTGGTGATCAGAGGCTCATTCACATTGATTAATTCACCTGTGCTGTAACAAGGAAATCATCAAATCCTGGCCTGTTAGTGGGTCCGAGGGCAGGAGTTTAGAACCACTGATGTAATACAAACTTTCTCTGGGATTTAAACTGCATTTTTTGTTACCATGCATTTTTTATACTTGCTCCAGACCATGAGTGGAGGTGGGACCCAGATTTAGGTTTCATTTCAGAGATTGTCTGCCAGCATGCATTACTCATACTGAAGCCATTGGTGTTAGGGTTTAATGCCAGTGGGGATGCACTGTAAAATCCCTACATTCACACTTCTATATTTAGATAATGCAAGGAGATTTTCTCCTTGCATCGATATAGTTACATATCCACATAGTGTCAATATAAGCTTTTACTAAGGACTGTATGCCTTTATCATTGAAAGGTTAAAGGGATAGTAATGTTTCATAATAAAAACAGCTCTAATTAATCATCATAGTATTTGGACTTTGGCGAGTGTTATTTCAGTTCTGTCAGAGTTGTAGTTCAGGAGTAATTCAATGACAAAGTGTCCCCCTCCCATCCCTTTTACTGATGTAACACTGCTCAGCCAGAGCAGAAGGGAGGTGCCCAGGTAGATTGCACAGAGGTACAATCTTCAATTAAGATAAGGGAAAAACCTGAAAAACTTGTCAAGGGGGGCAGGGATTTCATTGTTCTCATAGGAAGAAGATTGTCCCCTGCTGTTATCTGTCTGGTCTATGGACTGGATTCCACATCTGAGAAGAGATTGCTTACACTAGGTAAAAGGGATGGCGAGAGGAAACTTTGCTTGTGAATATCTCTTAAAGCATAAAGGTTTGAGAGATAAGACATATCATTCTTCATGTTTTTTTAATGCCTACAAAATAAAATAAAGTTAAAACGAAGTATTACTATCCCTTTAATAGGTTGTGAGCTTCCCAATGTTTTAATAGCGGTTATTTAAATGAATGCATGTAGTATGTAAGTGAAAGTGATGTAAGTACAGTCTCAGGTCTTTTGAATTAGGGTTTTTTGCTGATGTTTCATTCAAACATTTGATGAGCCACTAGTGAGGCTCAGTAATGTGAAGGAGAAAAGTATCCTTGGAAATGTTGAAAAAGGCACTTCTGACTAAAGCAAAGGCAAGGATTTCTTAGAGTAAGGATAGTAAAGATGATTTCTTTACCTCAGGATGGTTGGATTTGCAGATACTTTAGCTGCTTTCAAAACTAAGGGATACCTTTCTAGCGCAGAATGATACTGAAAATTATGATACTTGGTTTTAAAGCAGAGAGGATGTTGACCCAGGTAAATATCTGACTGCCATTTGAAGTCAGGAAGGAATTTTCTTATCCACTTAAAACTGGAAATGGCTTTAATTTATTATTATTTTTTTTTCTTTCCTCTTGATCAACATGGGTATATGACATGGGCTGACCCTAATTGATGCATGTCTTTTTTCAGCCACATCAACAATATTATTATGAAAATTATGCTGGCAATTATTCACTTTGAGTCCACATTTGTTTTCTTTTAGTTTTTGTAAAATTATAAGAAAAAGATTGCTGTGTACTTCGTAAACACTATCCAGAATGATAAGTAATGAGTAACTTAGAAGTTATTTTTAGAGAAAGTACAGGAGTTCACCTGAATTCACTCACTACCTGTCATCCGTTTGATCTGGGCCGGATTTATTATGTATGAATCTCCTTTATATATTAATAAGAACTCAATTATACACTTATTGTTCTATGAATTAATTACATGACAAGCAGCCTTACCTTTTCTATACTTATTAAACTTCAATGAGAGCTCTTTCAACAATCAATGGATACTTCATCAGGAATACTCATAACAGAAAAGATTTGATTAAATATAAAACAAAATACTTAAATAGCTCATTTCATTAAAAAAAAAAACTAAACCACAAAGTAATTGAATGAACTATAAAAGTGGACTGCAACAGTTTTAACTCTTTTGTTGCCTCGGGTGAGAGGTTAGAAAAGTTATTGTTCCATTGGTTTCCATCTTTAGATTGTAAGCTCTACGGGGCAGGGATCTCATCCTAATGTATACTCACCTTTTGTTCCCCTTATAACTGCCTATATAAGCACTTAATCACCGCACTTATTGAACCCTTCTATATTAAATGTAATCTGTAAAGTGCCAAGTACACTGGTTGGCACTATATAAATAAGAATATACAATACAAAATATACAATCTCAAAAGAAACAAAACACAGGCAGATTTCACCATTTAACCTTGAGGATGCTAAAGACTGGAAGTGGGTGAAAAGTCAGAAACATGTCCTGCATGACTTTTCATGAAAATCAACAATTTTTTGCTTTTTTCACTAAAGTTTTCTCCATTTCGCCACTGCCAAGTATTTCTTGTTCTGGGGGCTGACATAGAAATATAAATAGCTGAAAGTAAAAGTTGTGAGTCTTACAACAACATTTGCCTTGAAAAAGTTGATAGCAATGCCTTTGTCCTTTGTCAGCAACACTAACTTCTTGCCTTTGTAACACTGGCACAACAATCCTTCAAAGTAACTGCAGCTTGGGATATACCAGCAGGGTATACAATACATGACATCTTTAAAGCCTCTGTTTTCAAGTAAAGAAAAGTGCAGCATGTCAAGTTTACTATTCCATAGGTTTACATTTGCATTATGTTTATGAAGGTTTTGACTTCTTTCTGAGAACATAGTAGGTGTAGGATGGCAGTACATAGTAGAAGAACTGTGGTAACTTTATTGCTTTAATGGCTTAACTTGCGGAAGTGGTGGGGGTGGTGGCTGTATGTGTAGGTACTCAATGACTCTTGTCATCTCCAAAAACAAACTCTGAGTCATACTCCTCTGCAGCAGGAGCATACAATCTTGGCACACTCTCAAACACATCAACAGCACTTCTATTATGTACCCCAGAGCCCAGGGAACATTTAGGAGTATTTCTGCTGCTGATAGTTGTGGCACCTCTGTTGATGGTGTGTCTCCCAGTAAGAACTGTGGTTATACTTCAGGTGGGAACTCATTGTGGAGGTATCCAATTACAATCATCAAGGCTACAGCAGATTAGGATTTAAAGATTTCCTTGATTAAGCACAGGTGAATTAATCAGTGACTTGTTCATTCTGAGTGATCTACCTGTGCTCAGGCAGTGAAATCCTTAACCCTTTAAGTGCCAAAGGGGTAAACTAAACAACACAATGTTGACAGTGCAGTCATGTGCAGTAGAGACTGCCCAATGCAGTCATGTGCAGTAGAGACTGCCTGAACGCAGCCCAGATTGTATGTTTGCCTGATGCAGTCATGTGCAGTAGAGACTGCCAGCTGACAGCAGGAGATCCTGGTCTGGGGACCGTCAGTCGGCTCTTCAGCAGAGCCGAGATACCAAAATCTAAAAATAACTACTTCATTAGAACGGTCTACAAATTGTGCTTGCAAACCAGGCACACTTTGTAGACCGTTCCAATGAATTAGGTCTTTTTAGATTTCGGTATCACTGCTCTGCTGAAGAGCTACTTCAAGAATGCTGACTTGATTCTCTTCTTTACAGCTGACAGCAGGGAGAGGTTTGAGAGATAGGACTTGCACGGATGGATTTCTTTTTTCCTTAGCTACAATACTACTTGTTATTATTTTAAGGCATTATTAACCCTTTAAAGGAACACATACGAAAATATAAATTGTTCTTATAGCAAACCCTCAAGTATTACAGGAGTCACCACTGAAGACCACCCTAGTAACTCAGGGGTTAAAGACTATATTATAAACTTTATTTATAAGAGAGATGCAAAAGTTTCCATAAAGTAATGGAATATTAATGTCTTAGTATATACAACATACATTTTTCTCAAAAGTCTCAGGTTTTCAGATTTTGTAATTTTGCTCATCCCTATGATTGAATACAAAAATACTGTTTTATCAAAACAGTGATAAAAATGAATACTAATGTATACAGTTACATTTTCATCAAAGTGAAAAAATCTTTACTGATACAGCACAATGACAATGTAATGCTTCCAGTGCAATGAGGAATTCTGGGTAATGAAATGCAACAAAACACACTCTGGACCTTATCAATAAAGGAAAAGATGAAACATTCTGGAGCAAACCATCACAGTTAGGGGAGATAAACAACTTCTCATTGGTTTAAAAGAGACGTTTAACCAATCGAATGTTTAAGATGTCTCCATTGCAATGCTGGATACCTTTCTAGCATTCAAGTGGTTAAAAACTGCTTTTAAATCAATGGCAGTCTGATGGATTTTTATTTGTACCTAATGATGCAGTTGGTTAGCTCCAGAATTGCTCCCTTTTTATGTATAAGACCCTCTGAGTGCAAGAATATGTGCATAAAGGCAATAAGTGACACGTCATTATCTACAATCTTTGACAAAAGCATACATTGTAAATAAGCTACAGTTTATATATAAAATCCACAGTACACACAATAAGTAAATCAAACAATGGAGGCTTGTTACTGACACATTGATATTAATTACAATGTGTATTTGAGGAAGCAATGAGATATTTTGAAACACATCAGGCAAATGCATGGGGAATTATGCCCCTGGAGCTTTCTCCTTACATTTTAATGAATTCTGAATATTTTGGTCTTCATAAAAACTTTTATAGACCATAAGAACTGTGGGGAGTATATTATAGACTTTTGAAAACTGTAGGACTGTGGAGAAGCCATAAGGGAAAATGGCATAATTGCTTCCACTAATAAAACAATATATATCAATACTTTAAAATGTATATACAAGAAGCAGTGACTAAAGAAAATAATTTTATTTATAGTTTAGTTTAAAAAAAAAGAAATATATATCTGTTTGTCGTATATATATATATATATATATATATATATATACAGAGAGAGAAGGATGAACATGAAGAGAGTATTACTCTCAAGAGATGCCAAAGAGCTAATAATTGACATGGAGCTAGGACACAACACAAGTGATACCCCAGAGCTTACAAATGAAATGGAACTACACAGGTGATACCACAGAGCTTACAACTGAAAGTGAAATATAATACTACTGTAGCTCTGTTATATCAGTTATATCATCTAGCCCCATTTAAATGGTAAGCTCTGTGGTATCACTTGGATAGTTTAAATTCAACTGTAAGTCCTGTGGTTTTTCACACTGACTCATTCCTCTCCTTTTTCTCCCCCTACCCCCAGAGTAGATAGCATGCTTGAATTTGAAACACTTGTCTTTTAGAACCTACCACAAATCATTGTACAACTGGAATACAGGACCTGTAAAACCAATAATGTAGGACAGGCAAATTCAGATGATGCTCTTGCCAGATGACTAGCAGTGGTGTAACAATAGGGGTCACACCTATGACCAGGCCCGTCACTCCAGGGGCCTGGCCACCCCTGCGATTCCCCCCCACCCAGCGGCCACATCATGCTGATCTCTGAGGACTGTGTCTTCTTCGACACAGACCTCTAGCAGCTAAGCTCCCTCTTCTGTACTCTAGTAATGCAGAGCGCTGGTAGATGACATAATCTCCCAACGTTCTGCATTACTGAAGAGAGGACCACATGGGACCGCACTGCTGGACCACCAGGGAGGTAGGAGATGGATACTGGGGTTCAATGGGGGCAATGTAGAGAGGTGGACTTTGGGGGCAATGTGGAGATTGGGGACAATGTGGAGACTGGGGGCAATGTGGAGACTGGGGGCATTGTGGAGGCAATGTAGAGATTGGGGGCAATGTGGAGATTGGGGGCAAAGTGGGGGCAATGTGGAGATGGGGGGCAATATGGAGGCAATGTGGAGATGGGGGGCAATGTGGAGACTGGTGGCAATGTGGTGGCAATGTGGAGATGGGGGTCAATTTGGAGATGGGGTCAATTTGGAGATTGGGGACAATGTGGAGGCAATGTGGAGATTGGGGGCAATGTGGAGGCAATGTCTTCGGGGGGGGCATGGAAATTTTTGCACCAGGGCCCTGTGGCTTCTAGTTATGCCTCTGATGATTAGACTTTGTTCGGCTGCTTTCTGTGTCTGACCTGGCCTGAAATTGCTCCCAGGGCACAGCCTGATTCCCCTCTGGTGGTAATCTCACTGCCTTTGACCAAATATCTGATCACTCAGTCCTCTTCCACATGTACACACACAGTTGTAAAATCAGCTACATCATGGAGGACATATATAATCTGTAAACAAATTGCACTTGATTTAAATGGGGGTTTTAGCTTATTTAAAGCTAGCAAAGTTTCGATTTGCTTGAAAGTCTGCCAATCATTCAAAAGGGTTAAATGACTCATTTAAATCAATGGGAATTTTTATTTGTTCCTTATGGTGCAGCTGGTTTGTCAAAGAACTCCACCATGGCCCAGTATATAGAAAGATATGCATTGTTATATACTCGTCCCAAATGTAATACAAATCTTTATCTATATAGGAATGCATTGGAGATGTTTCTGGTATCCAAGTAGTTAAGATAAGCATTAAGTCAAAATAGAATTGTGAGCCTTTTGTTACATATTTTGACCAAAAGCAGGGGCACCTCTAGGTTTTTGGGGGCCCTAAGCAAAATATTCATATGGGGTCCCCTTTTCTCCTGCATCAGTATATCGATTAACACTCTGAGTGTCATAGAGCTATGCAACGTAATGTGCTGCATACCCCACTGGCAATCAGAGGCTTAAGACATTGTCATCTGATGTTGTTTACATGCTGTGGCGGTACTGTATAAGCTCTGTGGAGCCCTCTAACCAAGTGGGGGCCCCTAAGCAGCCGCTAATTCCATCTATATTCCACCAATGAATCAAAGTATAATAAAGCTTAACAGGTAAGCAGGGGTTATAGTACAATTTCCAACAGCCTCCAGGGATGTTAGCTAGGCTATTCACTAATGCAGTTCAGCTTCAGATTTGGCAGTGGAACAGATTTCTTGGTGCTATAAATGCTTAATGCCAATTTACTTCTTACCCCAAAATATTAATCTGTATCCCTCTTGCATGAAGAGGGTGTTGAGAAGTATATGGATGTTTTGCATTGTTGCTTTCCATTGCACCTTGTTTACTGCATTGTGCTAACAAGACACAGAGAAAAGTAGTGTAACTGTATAACAATTCCCTGCCCATGCTATAGGGGCCATTTCAGTCTCTCGTTAACTCTTTGAGCCCCAGAGGGATGGGCATCTCATTATACAGCACATATATCTTCCCAGAATTTCAAGCACTCATCCATCTTTGTTTATGATTTAGCAATGAATATAGCACTAATATAGTGTTGGTTTATATAAACATAACCCAAAATTATTATTGTTGAACCCTTAGTAAAGAAACAGATAACGCAAAATAAACATCAAACATATAACATATAAAAACTCCAATAAAAGTATATACAATGGGATATTGTTGTTATCTGGAGTCCAACAGTGTATGAGAGATGGATATATATTGTATTATGATAAATGAACTTCAAGTCCATCACTCTTCACTAGGCTACTAGAGGCGGAGGTAGTATCTCTCTTTGTGAGTACCCACTTTGGAGGGAAAGGGATAATATTTTTACTAATGAAGTTGTAATCTCTGTTGCACTTAGAAGAGTGTTGCTCTGTCCCCTTTTTGCTTTCTTTTTATGCATTTATTTTGAGGGTGTATCCAACAGCCTATGGAGAAGCTGCATAATGAAAAGCATGACTTTCAAGTATATTGATTGGCTGGGAGGTAGGGTTACTCTAGAGCACATTCTGTTCCCTACGTAACTACACATCCCAGCAATATAAAAGCCAATCCTTGTTCGTATTTCTCTCACATGGGCTTGGGCAATGGCATGAGCAGGACCAAGAAAATGTGCAGTACTTTTTATTTTAATTTATTAGGTGACTGTGGTGGAGGGGTATAAGGGATTTCTTTTCATTTTTCTTTTATTTAGGGAGAAGATGCAGGAGAACCATGGTAGAGAAGACACAGCTGAACTTCTTACATCAAGTAAGTGTGTTACAGGTGTAGGAGGGCCATGGGTAGTAGACTAGTGTTAGTAATAAAAGGTATTGTATTGGTAGTGATAGGTGTAGTGGGGGTGGGTAGGGTGCTTTTAGGTGTAGTGTTTTGGAGGGTGGGGGGGGAGTAACTGTGAAACTAGATTGTAGTCAATATTTGACACTATGTCAAACATCAAGTATTGGATAGCTTCCTTTAGTGTTCCCACTTCTCACTCTACTTAGCAGGAATTGTGGGAACAGAAAGCTGTGATGGTCGTTTGGCCGCAATACAAGTTCACGTGACCAGTGGTTGTTGAGGAGGATGCTGGACAAGGAATAGAATTTGATGGTACACCAACATTTGTACTGGCTGAAACTCTTTTTAGCACTAGCACAGCTGTTACCAGTCCTAATAGAACTGAGCCCCAGATAGGTCACTAATGCATTCTGAAACAATGCATTGAAGGTTAAACTAGAATCTGAGGTTTTAATCCTTCAAATGCCAGTGAGGTATCAAAGCATTGTGATTTCTAAGGTTCCAAGTTGTTCTCATTTGAAACTAGATGGTGGGGGCGGGATATGCATTCAGGAGAGATAACCTGTTCAAGGAGATAAACTCTCCAATCCATATGTTATTCTGATAATCTCATGCACCAAGGTCTTTCCAACTTGAAAAGAGATTCTACAGAATAACATTAAAAACTTGAGTTTTGCTCATTTGAGATGATCTCACTTTTATCACATCTAAAGTAATTTCTCCACCAGGTTTCATATGAGCAAAAAAAAACAGTGAGATAAACTCTCCAATCCAGTGGTTCTCAACTTTTTTTCACTCAAGGTACCCCTAACACACAATGTGGAACAATCGGGACACACCTAAAAATGTATGAAGGGCATAATAAAGGGTACAATTCATAAACATACAGATATTATTAGATCTCACAACCATAGTAATAAAAATAAACATATTGCCCATAACAGTTTCCATATGTCTACATTTAAAAGGACAACATTCACATTTTTGTCAGTCTTCATAGAAAAACATGGGGCACCCTAATTTGATGTCCGCTGCACACTAAAGTGCCACAACACCCTGGTTGAAAACCACTGCTCCAATCCATATGTTATTCTGTAGATCTGCCATTACTTACATTTGCTGTATGGAACCCTAGGGTTCCATGGAATTTAGTTTAAGAACCATTGCCTGAGAAGACTAGATGGACCAATTGGGCCTTACCTGCCATCAGATTATATGGGGCATATCTAAAAAACCTAAAAGTGGATCAATTCTGGCCAACATCAACTGCACTATAGTAAACAAATGAAAAATCCCATTGATTTAAATGAGGCCTCTACTTTCTTGAATGTGATGAGGACTCCAGCACATTTAAATCAATGGAAATTTTTATTTGTTCCCTATGGTACAGTTGGTTTATGCAAGCATTGCTCTACTTTTGTGCTTATGCATATTTCCCTAAGTTTTTATGACCAAGTAGCAGAAAGGTGCTGGCAGATTCATCTATAACAGTTTGTGCAACTTAAACAAGGACAGGTGGCAGCCTTGAAGGTATTTAACAGCAAGAGTCCCCGTTTTCCTTTCTCCTTCATTCACATGTTTCCTTCTTGTTTCTGAATGCGGGAGTGGGATAGACACCTGTGACCAGCACATCTGGGTTTCGGAGCCTGAATGCCTTGGGGGACAAGCTGTAACTCCCATTTGTGTAGATGTCTATTGACCCAAATGTGAAGTATAACATCAGTGAACAGCATTATCTGAAAGACAGGGTTTACTTCATAGTTAAATACTTGCAGTTCTGTAAGCCAGGCAGAGATGACGTGTATCAGCACACAATTTTATCAACTACTATAATCAGGAATGAAAGTAGCAATCATAATTGATTTCTTGTATGTGATGGAGACTAGTAATAGGACAGTTTGTCTGACAAAAGCTGTAACTGCTATAGCATTTATTATGAAAGCTAATGATTAACTGCTTCCATTTGTATTGGAGATGCAGAGCAGTCCAACAATATATAGTTAGTTATCAGAACAGATGCAGAAATATTATTATAAAAAACACAACAAAATCAAGGAAATTCAGTTAACCATCTACGTTACAAAGGAGTGTCCAGCGCATTGTTAATCTATGCGTTGGACACCCCCTGGCACATAAAGGTTTAAAGGGACAATACCGTTTCGTTTTACAGTAAGTTCAAGTGTTCTATATCTGTATTTCTACACTGATCCATAGTTTTATTAGAATGCATGTTTGCTGTTTTACTTTTATTGTATAATAAAGTTTCCCCTCCTGCCCCCTTTACTTACATGAAACCACCTCCCCTCAGATGTGGAATCAGGTCATAAGACTGGGCAGATCTCAGTGAGGGACAAGCTTCTTAGGGAAGGGGTTTTCCTTATACTGAAGGAAGATTCTCCCTTGTCTCTGTCCAGATGGCTTGCTCAGGCTGCTTCATGTAAGTAAAAGGGGGTGGGGACTTTATTATACAATAAAAGAAACATGGCAAACTTATGAATTCTTATAACACTACAGATGTGTATAGAAATATATATATATATATATAGAAGACTCAATTATACTGTAGAAAAGGTAACATTACTATCCCTTTAAAGGGATAGTAATGTTTCATAATAAAAGCAGCTCTAATTAATTATCATAGTATTTGGACTTTGGAGAGTGTTATTTCAATTCTGTCAGAGTTGTAGTACAAGAGTAATTCAATGACAAAGTCTCCCCCTCCCGCCCATTTTACTGATGTCACACTGTTCAGCCACATCAGAAGGGAGGTGCCCAGGTAGACTGCAGAGATGGACAATCTTCAATTAAGATAAGGGAAAAACCTGAAAAATTTGTCAAGGGGGGAAGGGCTTTCATTGTTTTCATTGTAAGAAGACTGTCCCCTGCTGTTATCTGTCTGTCTTACAACCAGATTCAACATCAGAGAAGAGATGGCTTACACTAAGTAAAAGGGGTGGGAGAGGAAACTTTGCTTGTGAATATCTCTCAAACCATAAAGCTTTGAGAAATAAGACATATCGTTCTTCATGTTTTTTTAATGCCTACAAAATAAAATAAAGATAAAATGAAGTATTACTATCCCTTTAAGCTGTTGGATGCTAGAGACATCTCCATTGTGAATCAATGCACTGGGGATCTTTCTAGAATCTAAGGGGTTATGGCTAAGCTATCTTTGTAACAAACATGTGATTTTGAAATTCAGCTATATTTATTTTGACCATTTAGCATTGATAACAATAATGATTGACATGGATGTCCAACAAGTGACCAAAGGGCCAAATGTGGAACATCCGACCTCATGGTGTGCCCAGCCTAAGATTATTCACTACTTCTTTTACATAACTAACTAACAAACATGAAGTAGTCAGCCAGAAGGGCTCAACCATTTGTTAGCTGCTACCACTGAGTAACTGTGACTGTGTGTTAAATATGTGTACCCTCAATGAAAATCAAAATCACTGTTTTTATGGTGGTATTCAGTACTGGCACCTCTTCTCCCAAAAATAAAAAATACATTATAATATATAGTACTTTCCTCAAAAAGTAAAAAGATATGTTATCTACTACTGGCACCTTTTCATCTTCAGAAAAATAGCCCTGATCAAAATTGTTCGATCCCATATGATTTCATATCATGTTTTCCACTACTGAAAAAATTTGATGTCCCCTGGATGATGAGATATTTCACTTTATTTATTTGACTGTTTATGCAAATCTGGAAGACCCACCTGCTAGGTACTAACATGCTGCTCCCTTGCCCAATTGCCACTCCATGACAGCCAATACTAACTGATTTGCTTAAATTGTATAATAAATACAGCTAAATATCTAATAAATGATTGTTTGATATAAAAATGGCTAATATAAGTAATCCTGAAAGCTCTTTCAAAACCATCTATTTGTTAGTGACCATCCCATTATCATACAGAAACAGGTGTAGAATATTTGCTGGCGGGGTGACATCACTCCCTCCCTTCTTGGCACTGTATGTAAATGAGGTTCTGTTAGTGCTGGGTGGATGATATAATGCAGCAGAGAAAGAAGTACAGGGCTACAATTATGGGTTTGTGAGAGAAGTAGATTTGAGCCATCATAATGCCAAGCCACACAGTTTGTGGTCTACATTCAGCAACATAAATGGAGCAATTCTGTGGCATGACAATTGCACCATAAAGGGGAATTTAAAAAGCCCCAAATTCCAAATGATTTTAGTAGGGCTTTTAACCCCTTGAATACTAGAGAGGTCTCCAGAGCACACATTTGCATAAAAGCCTAATTTAAACAAGGGGGAGTTTTCACCTATAATGCAGCTGGATGATCCTATTTCAGTAAATATGGCTGTCTATGTTTTATTAAAATCTTTTGCACAAAGTGCTGTGACTGATAACATAATGGCTAGGGGTGGGCAAAAATTGTTGCCGTGTTCCTGTGGGAAATTTTGTGAAGACCACGTTGTTATCTGCTTTTTCACGGGAAAATACGCTTCAAAACTAGCGGTTCAAATTTTTGCATTTTTCACCATTGGCCAAAATTTTTCGCCTTTTTTTTCAATGGCTAGAAAGTTTCCGCCCATTGATTTAAGTTGTTTTCGCACTTCCGCTATAAAAACGTGACGTTTTCCCTGAAGGCAGACACAATAAAAGCAGCTACAGATCAAGACAGACGTGCTGTGATGTTCTCTTGTGATATTTTGCAAAAAGTGAGGTAGGAGAGGCTCATAGTGACTCCTATCTCTATGAGCAGGGTAAAAAATAATCAATGGAGGAGCTGGAAGGACCATTATGTGTCCACTAAGTCTGAGGAGAAAGGGACCACTACTGTACCAATGCTCTCCAGTCCCCCTAAATCACCCCAAGGGATGGGAGAAAAGGGTAGTAGTAGTGAGAGCAGGACAGGTCAGCTGCTTGTGCCTGCTGCAAGACGTGCTGCCCCTGCTGCCAGTGCCACCATTGCTGTACCTGCAGCCACTAGTGTTGTACCTGCTTTCAGATGTGCTGCCACTAGTGTTGAACCTGCTGCCAGTGCTGAACCTTCTGTCAGTGCTAAACCTACTGCCAGTGCTGACCCTGCTGCCACCAATACTTTGCCTGCTGCTAGTGTTTCTTATAGTACTCAGGGGAGGGAAGGAGACATGTGTGACAGCAGGGGACTCTCTGTCACATTGCTCATCACCTCCTCCAAGCAGCAGTGAGATGTCTGGAATAGAGCAGCATCATGTCGGGACTAGTGGTGATGGTGTTGGAGAAGCTGGGGTGGAAGAGACATTGATGGCCTTTTTAGCAGAAACTAAGAAGGAATGGGAGACAGGGATGAGGATGGGTATCACCACAACCACTAGCAGTCAGCTTTTGAAATTAGTGGAAATTGCAACTGCTCTAACTTCTGCTGCTACTGAGATGAAAGGGCAGCAGGGTGCTGAGGAGCAGGTTAGTGTGCCACAGACCACCTTGGACACAGTGGGAATAGGGTCAACAAGTAATGATAGACTAGGACAGGTTCCAATTGCCAGCAGTAGCAATACTCCTCCTGATCCTAGCTGCAGCGTTAAATCTGAGGCAGTAGCAGCAACATTATCCACTGCCACAAAAAGTGAAGGGGAATGTGGAGGACAAGCAGAAAGAGGCCATTCTTCTCCACCTGTTCCCAAGAAGTCATGGGTGTGGGACTATTATTCTCTTTCGGCAAGCACAGTGCAGGCATCATCAACAATGGCACAGTGCAAAATTTGTGACAAGTTAGTGAGAAGGGGAAAGGAGGGAACACACGTTGGCACAACCGCCTTGAGAACACACATGAAACACAGACACCGTGACATTTACTCCAAACATGTTAAAGCCAAACACCCTTTAAAGAAATCTAGCACTGCTGTTACTCTACCCCCTGACTCTCCAGAAAGGTTGAAATCAAAGAGGAGGAAGAATAAAGAAAGCCAGACAGACACTGGAAGTTCCATGACGAGCGAAACAACTAGCTCGCCATCAACATCACCTTCTTCCTCTACGGTAACAAGTACATCTCCTGCCAATCCACCTCATTCATCGTTACCTCCCCCGCCAAATGATAGCCACTCTGTTAATGTTAGGATATGGCAGTTCATCGCTACCCATTGCACTGGTGGTGCACTGACCACACATGCCAGTGTGGTGGTCGAGGAGAATCGATATCAGGTCATCAGGTGGCATCTGAGTTGATTCCATCCTGCAGAATATGCTAGGATTCTGGCAGGGAGGGTTCATCATTACTATTAAACTATCAGCAAGTTGTCATGTGTCCTTAGCGGGGCCTGGACAAGGGGTACAGTGATAGCAGCAGTACTTGGTTTCGGGTGTCATGGTGTTTGGAAACAGTTGTGCCCCCAGATGTTATTTACTACACACACACACTGTGCACATTGCAGTTGCTGATGGAAGCCACAGTTCCTGTTCTCAAGGGAAAAATATATATTCTAATAACAACACACCCATGATGATTTTGGAGGAGGGGAAGGTGGAGAAGATTTAATGGTCAACTTGTTCTTTTCTCCACATATACTGGGCACTACTTATTCTTCTGCTACTGCCTCAGGCTCATCACTGGAGCCAATCTTGGCAAGTGGAACCTTCATCATCCATCTTCCATATTACTGCTATTGTTGACCCCATTCCCTTTCAGCAGCCTAATCATCCTCCTGCTTAAACAACTCAGCAGCAGAAGTATGAACAGCAGTTGCAACTCTGGAGGACATTTGACAGTGGCCACTGGCCAACATGACCTGCTGGCATTAGGCCAGTAGGGCATTTTTATTTTTTTCTCAGGGCTTGTGTTTTGAAAATAAATAAATAAACAAGCCTAAGTCCTACAATTCTATGTTTCTTCAGGGCTTGGGCCTCTAATAAGTCTAAGTCCTACAAAGGCCTCTAGCAACAAATCAAACAAATCATCCTCTACAAAATACTTTATCAAGTCAAGTATCAGTCCCCCCAATAGCAGCTTATGTCAGGGGGTTCCTTTCTCTGTCACTTTAAATACAAAGGTCTTATTTTATTTTATTGATTTATTTTTTTATTAACTGTCCCCCCAATAACAGTCAAGAAAGCCCCCCAAAACAAATTCCCTGTTCAAATGATTAATTCATTCACCAACACAGGCACCCTCCTCAGACCCTTTCATAACATGTCCTATGGTTTTTCTTTTATTTTATTTTATTTAGGATTTCTTTTTTATTAAGTGCCCCCCAATCCCAGTAAACAACTCCCCAAAAACATTCCCTGTTCAACTGATTCTTTCCCCACACCCCACCAACGCAGGCACCCTCATACCCCTTTTATACTGTGCCTTTGGGAAATAAAATATTATTTGTAATGTGTTGTGTGTAACTTCTATGTTCCCATTGATTTCAATGGGCGAAAAAAGTGGAAAATTGACACTTTTCACAGGAAATCTTTCACAAAGCGAAAAGTGCCATTTTTCACCGATTTCAGTTTGAGGAGGAAAGTTTCACCCATCCCTAATAATGACTAAATCATCTGTAATGGCAACAGGTTTAAAATATACCACTATAGAAAGATAACTCTTCTAATTCCTTAATTAAAAGTAAAAGTGACACTTATTAATAATAACCCCCAACTTAGACTTACCTTTCTGTGGTCAAAAATCCTAAATGGCACCTTTGAATTTTACTCTTGTGTCTTTGTTGAAAAGATAGCATCTTCAATCCAACATGAATTTCATGTCCATGGAATAGGACATTACAATTCCTACCAGGAGATCAGTGGGGTTATGCACTAAGGAGTGATAAAGAGGTGATAAAGAGGAGATGATTTCTCCAATGATGTCACTTCTCCAGTTATTATTCTATAGTGCCTATGCCACACAGTGACCATGATATGTTTGACTTTTTGCTCATGGTGGTCATCAGTATTGTTACCTAGTAGATGGTTGTGTTTATGTGCTATTTACTGTATTGATGTGGTGCTTTGATCAAATTGTATTGTACATTTATTTATGATATTAATAAGGTTAGATTGGTATTTCTCCTTGTGATGTTTCTCACTTGATTCTCCTGCTTTGTTTTTTTATTCGTTTTCCTAATTACACATTTAGGAGTTGCCTGTTTTGTTGTTTTTAGGTATATAGCACTAAATTATCAGACTGACACATTTAATTTTTGGTTTCTTGTGGTCAGTATATTTGATATATTTATTTTTTCTCAATTTAGAGAATATTTGTCTCTTTTTTGATCTATGTGAATCGTCTACTATATATTTTTGTGCATTGTATCTCTGAATGTATTGTATATTTTAATAAACTGAAGTGTTCTTCCATTTATAATATAATGTATTCACACTTTTTCCTAAGTACTTGGATTTTTCTTTTATATTTTTGAGTAATCCAAGGAATGGAGGATTAAATTCGGAGCTGCTGGGTGGTGGTACTCTAGCTGTGATTTTCACAGTGGGACACCCTTCCCATTTATACCTTATCACAGTGGGAATACACTGCTGAAAGTCTCCTTGTGGGAGTGGGGGAATACATTATTATCACTGATTTCAATGCAGTGAAATAATTTTAACAAGCAGAAAAACTGCACTTTTAAGTAATTGTAGGTGAAGGAAGGAAATGCCATTTTTATGCATGTTTCACTTTTAAGGGGAAACGTTTAGTCCATGCCCAACTATTGTTAGATGTACTTTTGTTCTCTTTAATTGGTTTCCATTGCTGCATGTACCCACACATTAACCACACAGGTCCACTTGTAGTCACATATCTGCCCTAAATCAGTGGAGGGCATCTCACCGGCCTCCAGCTATCATTGGTCTATAAATTCCTTCATGCGATTGGTTTACTCCAGAATCTGCACGTCTTTAGCTTGATAATAAAGCACATTGGCACAGAGAAACAACTATCTTCATAATTAGATAATACATTCCCACACTGCCTAAACCTTGGCACACATGCTGCAAAGTGTCCATTTTTTCTAGAAAAAGTATAAACATTAAGTAGATGTAGCATACAATTCTGTTCATACTTTCCTCTTAGTGACTTCATATTATATCTATTTTTAAATAATCTTCTTTAAATTCTTGAACTGGTTAAAAGCAATGGGCATTATGGAAGAATATAAAGAAGTGTAATCCTAGCACAAGCCAAATACATTATGGGGGAAAATAAAAATGACTAAAATTAAAAAGTGGCTTTTTACAACTTTTAACACCTTGAACGCTAGAGGTCTCCAATACACTGAAACATGTAGGGGAGAGGAAACATGTCTGAAAAGCACTGGATTGGTAAGGAGACTATAGGGTAGAGTTCAGGAACAGGAAAAAAGGTGTTTCATTGCCTTCTTGGATGAATGTGAGAGAGACAGACTGAGTAGCATCCCGCCTTCCCTCATTCCCTTTCCTTTAATAAATGGGGAATTATTGTAAGTGCCACAACTTTAGGATGTTTCTTGGTCCTTGCCAATCAATACAGTTATGAAGTTAATTCCTTGTCCGGTGGTGGAGGGAAGACTTCCTGGACTTCCACTGCAGGTAAAGAGGCAATACCAACTGAAATTTATCCTTAAGGCAATGGAGTACAGGGAAATGCAAGTTGTTTGTTCCTGGCATGAACACATAAATGTTGGGGATAAACTGGCATAACAGGATCATGTCATCGTTAAATACTTATAGGGCTACATTGGTAAGGGCAAAGGGAGTTAATAAATAAATGTATCATACCTGTGGTATTATGGGTAATAACTAAAGCTATATCCTGTTGATACCCATCCCTTTGCTTTGTGTGTACTTAAGATGGATACCCCATTCATAGGACAAGGTAGGTAAAATTGTTTTCTAATTGAAATGTCCATTTTGCATTGTGTATGCTGTTAGACTGTCACTCCCATCATCCCCAGCCAGACATTGGCTGGCTGAGTATGATGGGAGTTATAGTCTGACAGCTGTGGATCTGCACACAGCCCTGTTGTAGACTAAGCCCTTCATTATTCACACAATAGTATTTAAGAATCCTGTGACAGCTCCTTCTACTTACACCACATACATATTTCTAAAGATTAAACAAGCTTTCAGACTGTCACCCTCAAAATGTTATACAGTACATCTCAGCTCTTCCTCATTACAGTAAATGTATGTTAAATGTGTCATATTGAGTATCCTTTACTTTTTCAAAAATACAGCATAGTGCTTCAGGGAAAATGTGACGACTTTAGTGTCATTTGCATGAGAGAGAGCAATAAAATAAGAGTTTTTTGGAAGCAGTTGGACAAGTTAAGGGATAACTGAGATAGTGCAACATTACACGATTTGGTTTGCAAATGAATCTTTAAAAAAATTGTGAGAAGCAGAAAGTTACTGAGGTAAGAAGATGAATTCTTCTCAATGCAAAATGGGAGAAAACATATAAAACCTGAATTTCAGGGATTTATTTTTTTTGTTAAAGAAAAAAGCATTTGTAATGTTGTTCCAATAAAAAAAACAACATTGAAACCATCACCAATAAAGCCCCAAGTTGGTAAAAAGATTCCTTCACTCCAAATGGTAGTCATCAACACTCTATCTGCATTAAAGTCGTCTGTAATAATTTTCAATATTGTTCTGTGCTAGATGGGTATCCATTACCTTTTTAAAAGCAGTTACAGTATCTGCAAGCACAGCATCCCGAGGTAGAGTTTTTCCACCCTTACTGTAAAAAATCCCTGCCTTTATTTTAGTTGAAAGCACCTTTCTCTAGACTTAATGTGTGACCTCTTATTCTTAACTCACCTCTTTGAGTAAATAATTAATTGTAGAGTTATTTGTATTGGCCTTGAATATATTTGATTTAGTTTCTTAAGTACCATTGGATGTATACCATCAGGTCTAGGTGCTTTATTCACTATAACATTTTCCACTCTCTTTTGGACTTTGTCCTCAGTATGCCATGTACATGATGAAGGAAATTCTGTGGTTTTGTCTATTTGTCCATAGCCTGCCATTGTTGCTTCCATTGTATATACAGAAGCAAAGAATGTAGTTAAGGTGTTAGACATAGCCTTATCCTCACTAATCAATTCACTTGTCTCAGCCTTAAGAGGACCAGTATAACCCTTAATCTTTTTGTTGTTAATATACTTGTAGAATTGTTTAGGATTTGTCTTTTCTCTTTTGCAATACTTCTGTCATTTTCAATTTTAGCTAGCCTAATTGCTTGTTTGCAGATTTTATTAAATTGTTTATATTTTTTAAATGATGCCTCTGACCCGTCTGACTTAATCATTATATTAAATGCATTTTTTATTATTTTGGGGAAAAAGTGCTGTACGGGATAATATATTTTGAATTTTTAAATTCATTTTCGGCCAAAGGTGATCAGTGGGAATATAATGAGAATTATCATTTGCACCCCCCCAACAACAGTTTGTTTACCTTTATATGTAAGGCCTGACATCTTTCTCAGAATAGGGTATGGATAAGAGGCTTCATTAGTCTAATATTATAGAGACTGGACCAGGACAGGATTTGCATCTCAGACAACTCTAGGCAAGGCACCTTTGTTGCCCCTTGTCCTGTTTATGGCCGACCCACTCATAGTAACATAGTAACATAGTAAATTAGGTCGATCAAGTTCAACCTTCACCTCATACCTCAGTAACTGAGAATTTTATAGCTTTGCTGCTACCAATTAAATTAGTCTTTATCAGACCTTCCTGATCAGCCTGATGATAAACTGTATAACTCTGTATGTTCCCTTTTGAAAGAAATGTATCTAATCTTCTCTTAAATGTATCCATTGTATCTGCCATAACTACTGGGCAATGAATTCCACAATTTGACAGACCTTACCGTAAAAAACCCTTCCTCTGCTGAAGTTTAAACCTCCTTTCCTCTAATCTCAAGGGGTGTCCCCTGGTCACTGTAACGTGACGCCTTGTATCATAAGCTGGATACCTCCTTTATAGTTCCTTTCTCCCTCAGAATAACACTCCAATAGTAAACCGACCCTCCTGTTCCCAAACATCAGCCGAGACTTGATGAAGGGAAGAACTCTCTTTTATTGACTCAAACACACAGCTTACATACACTACAGATACTCTTATCTAGATCAGCATGCAAACAAATACTTGGGACAGTGTTTCTATGCTTGACCAATCAGTCACCAGCATCCTTATCAGGATAAGAATGCAGATTAAGACTTGAAATCATACATTCTTAACTGGCTCATCAATAACCTTCTCTGATTGGTCAAGGAAGCACAGCAGAAATCAATTAACATTCCTTAGCACAGACCTGGAGTAGAGTGGAAGCAAAGCCCAACCCCCACCATCTCTGCACTCCAGCAATGTATTGGAAGCAACTATGGCTAAGCTCAGTCTATGGGTGTTTGTCTTTTGGGTAGAAATAGTCTGAAGACATGAGCTCCCATATCTCTAACACACCAATATCTCCCATGGTCGCCACAGTTCCGTCACATATCTCCCCCTTGTCCACCTCCGACAGCCACAGAATGATCCACACGGGTCAGCTCGCTGCTGTCCGGGGTGGACACCTAATCTGGTAGGGCCATGTCCACAACAGTACTTGTCCCAAAAGTCTTGTCCCCAGCCAGCCCCTACAGTCCTGGGGTCTGGAAAGAATAAACGAGCCCCTTGTCAGGGGCCAGGAGTAAAACTGGGGTCCTTGGTCCTGGGCCAGGGAAATGTGTACCTCTTGGTCCTGGCTATTACCAAGTTGGGAGGCCTCTCCTGGGCCAGGCAGAGCTGGGGTCAGACCCTCCTGGGTCTGGGTCCAGTGGCTCAGGGTCCATAGCCAGTCTATAAGGTGGACCTCCTTTTGGCAACAGTGTCTCTGGGTTTCCAATGGCCTGGGGGTCACCTTGGTGGATGCTGGGGACATCTCTCCCTTTTGGTTGGGCAAGTACCCCACGGGAACAGGAGAGGATGCTGCTCCCACTCTCCTGGGCTGAGGCAACATCCAAAGGTCTACTGGAAACACTGGGGACTCTTTTGCTCAGGGTAGGGGCATCCAGAGGACCGGTGAGGAGGGCACTCCCACTCACCAATCCAGGACAAACAGACTGTGGGCTGCTGGCAAAACTGGGGCAACTACCAACTTCCTTAGGGAGCACGGTGGTCCCCCTCCCTCGGGCTGGATCAACAGTTGGCCTGGTGGGGAATGACTTCCCACCCACCAGCCTGGGGTCAAAAGATCCAGGGGCAACAAGGGCATCCCTGGTGAGGACCGTGGTCCCACTCACCAAGGCTTGGGTATCAGGAAAAGGGGCAACAGGCTTTGTACTGCTGATAAGGACTGTTGTCACACTCATCACAGCCAAGGTTTCACAGGGCCTGGTGGGCTCGCTCCCAAACACCAGGCCAGGGGTCACATAGGGGCTGGTGAGCTCGCTCCCACCTACCGGTTCACAGTCCACAGGTACAGCACAAGGGGCAGCAGCACTGCATTGTGGCAGTCTGCTGGGTTCCTCTTCTTCCAGGCCATCAGTTTCCTGGTTTCTTTTCTTTTTGCGAGGGAACACCTGACCAATCTTCCTGGCAATCTTTTCCCAGCACCTGGAGAACACATTTTCCTCCTTCTCCAGGGCAATAGCAATAAGGGACGGACTAGGGCTGCTGGTGGGGACCTGCGTCTCATCCACCGCAGCAGGGGTTACATAGGGGCTGGTGGGCTTTCTCCCACCCACCAATTCACAGTCCACATGTACAGCAAGAGGGTCAGCAGCACTGTTCTCCTTCAGTCTGCTGGGGTCCTCTTCTTCTAGGCAACAAACTCCAAGGCCATTCTCTGCCTTGAGGAAGACCGCAGTCCCATTCCTCAGGGCCATAACATCCGTGCCCCTGGAGAGCACACATTTCTCTTTCTCCAGGGCAGTATCCAATAACAAAGGGGAAGGACAGGGGCTGCTGGTGGGAACCTGCGTCTCATCCACAGCAACAGGGGTTTCCCAGGCCCTGGGGAGCTCGCTCCTACTCACCAGGCCAGGGTTCACAGGGGGGCTGGTGGGGAACGCATTCCCACCCACCGGTTCACAGTCCATAGGGTCAACAAAAGGGCCAGCAGCACTGTTCTCCTTCAGTCTGCTAGGGTCCTCTTCTTTCAGGCCACAAACTCCAAGGCCATTCTCTGCCTCTGCACCCCTGGAGAGCACACATTGCTCCTTCTCCAGGGCAGTGTCCATTAACAAAGGGGCCATCTTCTTGGGGCTGCTGGTGAGCTCTCTCTCACTCACAACAGTAGGAAAAACAGGGGAAGTCACCAGCATCCTTATCAGGATAAGAATGCAGATTAAGACTTGAAATCATACATTCTTAACTGGCTCATCAATAACCTTCTCTGATTGGTAAAGGAAGCACAGCAGGAATCAATTAACATTCCTTAGCACAGACCTGGAGTAGAGTGGAAGCAAAGCCCAACCCCCACCATCTCTGCACTCCAGCAATGTACTGGAAGCAACTATGGCTAAGCTCAGTCTATGGGTGTTTGTCTTTTAGGTAGAAATAGTCTGAAGACATGAGATCCCATATCTTTAACACACCAATATCTCCCATGGTCGCCACAGTTCCGTCACAGTCACCTGATCAGGCCTTGGAATAAATAGCTCACCGCATAGATCCTTGTATTGACCTCTCATATACTTGTACAGTGTGATAAGGTCTCCTATTAGTTGTCTTTTCTCTACAGTAAATAAACCAAGTTTGCTTAGTCATTCCTCATATGTCAAGTCCTCCATTCCCTTAATTAATTTTGTTGCTCTCCGCTGTACCCTCTCTAGTTCTAGTATATCCTTTTTCAGAACCGGTGCCCAATATTGCACTGCATACTCAAGGTGAGGTCTTACCAATGATTTGTATAATGGCAAAATAATGTTATCCACTCTTGCTTCGATACCTCTTTTTATGCAAGACAGGACTTTGTTTGCCTTTGCTACTGCTGTTTGACACTGGTCACTGTTTCCAAGTTTGTAGTTGACAAGGATACCCAGGTCTTTTTCTAGAAATGAGTCACCTAAAATTATTCCATTACGTTTATAAGTAGCCTTGGGATTGTTTTCTCCCAAATGCATGACTTTACACTTCCCCACATTAAACTTCATATTCCACATGTTTGCCCAATCTGACATTGTATGTAAGTCCCTCTGTAGAGAGAAAATATCACTCATTATATCATATGGTGATCCTTAGATTCATCTACTCTTTATTCTCAAATAAAATTTCATTAGCACATAAACACAAAACCGAATCTTAAATAAGTAGAGGAATGCAGGCATATATAAAGTGTAAATATATTGGCCACTAGAGACTATGAAATCTCCCTTGGTTTGGTTTACTTCAAATCAAGGCATGCTGAAGTGACCAAAAAGTATGATTTGTGATAGTTTCAATGGCAAAATGGCTGCCCCCAGCAAATTACCTGCTTTACCCAATCATAAAATGATAAAAGACACAGAGAAAAAAATGCTGCATAATATTAGAAGATATTAACCCTTTTATGATCTGAAGTATTTTAAATTTGTAAATGCTAAAGAGGTCTTTGTTTCACAATGTGCTGAAGACATCCAAAAGGTTGAGGGATTTATATTACCCATTTAAATGAATAGGGATTTGGGGAATCTGTATTTGCCCCTGTAGTACAGTTGTTTTGCTACAGAATACCTTGAATCATTTATTTGTGGACCTCAATTACCACAGAGCTGAATGGTTCATCAAGACCCATTGAGTACCAGAGGGGTATGCATCGCATTGCTTTGCAATGCGATGCGTACCCCTCTGGCACTCAAAGGGTTAAGAGGCGGGTCCTTCTCTGTGTCCTGCCGCCAATGCAGTCATACACTGTAGAGACTGGCCGAAAGCACAGAATGCTCCCAGCACAGAACTCCCAGCATTCTGTGCATTAGGGCAGTCTCTACTGTGCATGACAGCTTCTGACAAACATCCTAGCAAATTATCATATAGGATAGATGCTATGGACATCAGAAGTCAGCAGAGTAGTCATTATTCATCTTCCTATCTTCAACGTCATCATATGTTGTTCCACATGATTACTTTAGCTATTTAACACATGCTGGCATAGAAATGGTTACACTACCCAGCACATTAGAGGCTTTAATCATTTCTATTTTAATTGCTGAATTTGTGTATTTAGCCTCATTCTGATAGTTGTTTCTTTTAGCACTGTGAATGGCCTCCAACAGTTTAAAGGTAATCACTCTGACAAACAGCATTCTAACAAATAGCTGGATTGAGATTCAAACTCGGCTCCAAAGTAGCTGAGCCATAAAGGAGCAGTAAACTTTTTTTTATCAAAACTTATACGTTATAGAGCTTTTCCTGCCAACTAAAACAAGGGCACTCCACTGTGGCCAGTACTTTTATACAAATGATATAACAATTCAAATTGTCAAGAAGTGAGTGACAGTGTAATCACTTCCTGAAAGTTCAACCTGACAGCATGACTCAGCAGTTTCTATCAAATGTATGGAGAAGTATTCATCAGTGATGTAAAATTATTTGTCAGTGACTCACCTCTACCAGAGAATGCAACAGAATATTTACACTAGAGGGCACTGTTCATGTAAAAAACACAGTTTAAACTGTAATAACATAAAATATGTATCTCTTAGCTCTGGAATTTCCCATGTTTTATTCAACAGGAAAGTCCTATATATATATATATATATATATATATATATTCATAACAAATGTTTACTTATTCAGACTTTTAGAGTGCCGAACTGGTAAGCAGGTGCATTGAGATATTGCATTTTCCTCAGTTACCCAAAGGGTTAACATCTGCTCATTGAATAAAAGACAAAAATGTATAGAGAAGGTAGCTCTGTATATAGTATTATGCATTGTACTGCTATAAAGCAATAAATAAACTGTATGTCCTGATGAAACAGGTCTGACTAAATTCTAATCTTCACGCAGAACAGCCTAGTTATCACACATTAGAAAAATAGTACTTTTTATTTCACTTCTCTTTCATCTATATCCCCTCGTTTCAGCCATCAGTCTGTGTTGCTCACATATACAGCTACTCTGCTTCGTGGTGGGAATAACCTGACTTAATCCCAAGCCTGTTTGAATTTTTCTGACCTATTTGCATAATGTGCGTGCGGTTAAATGAGAAGTGAGTACCTAATTAAATCATGCTCCACGGATAAAGGATTAAAATATTCTTCCTTCCTTAAAAACGCACTAATTATTTCCTTGGTTTGGTTCCTTTCCCTGTAATTCCATGTCATTTAATCTGCTAAATGCTTTCTTTTCACACACTGTCTATTTGGCTTTAAATGTCAGAGTAGTCAGAGTGGGGTGGAAAAAAGTACAGTGGGTGAAAGGTTGAGTTGGGTAAACAGTAGTATGGCTAAATATCTATTAATATCTGGAGATATTAGAAACCCACTCCATATTACGTTGATTTTAACCCTTTGAGTGTCTGAGACATATCCAACTGGAACTCAGTGGGATTACAAGGAAATTATCATGTTTTGCTAATGATCTTACTATGGGGAAGACTTAGTAAAGAGCCAGTGCCAAAATGGCACCTGTCAGCCATTTGAGAAGGTTCTAAAACTGATACCTTGAGCTGGAAGTGGGGCTGGACTAAACTAAGCAAACTTCCCTGGTCATGTGCAGCTCATTAGACAGGTCAGGATAGAGATCCCATCCCTAGAAATGTATTAGAACCGTAGTCACATTCCATTAGATTTGAACTGTAAGACTTTAACTTGAAATTATCACTTTCACAAGATCAGAAGCACAGCACCGGAAGCAACTTTTCAGATATTGCCCAATTTATCTATCTGTTTATCTCTCTCTCTCTCTCTCTCTCTCTCTCTCTCTCTCTCACTAATATTACAGTGGCATTCCAGTGCAAATAGATTGACAGACAGATATATATATATATATATATATATATATATATATATATATATATATCTGTCTGTCAATCTATTTGCACTGGAATGCCACTGTAATATAGTAATATTAATGCTCAAATATGTCTTTTTACACAGGTCTGCAGAACTAGGGTTTTTTCACTAGGGAAGTGTTGATGAATATCGTAATATAGAGGGGAGAATCATGTGAACAATAAATTCAGAGTTCAACCAGAGATCTGTAAATGTATTCAATGCAGATACAATGCAAAAAATATACAATATAATACAGAGTAATTTAGTTTCCCTTTAAGAAAACTATAATATAAAAAATATTTTAAAGGCCATTGGATTATATTTTTTTGTATCTGTTATTGGAGTAACTTGTGTGTCTGAGATGGAGTGAAGGCCCTCACAGTTCTTCAAACAAAACTTTATGTACTTAGCATAGGCGTGCGCAGCCAATTGCATTAGGGTGTGCAGCCAAAAGCACAAACACACACGTGCACACGCGCACGTGTGTATTTGTATATATATATAAAATATATGTGTGTGTGCTAAATAAATGATTAAGTGTAAGTTATCTTTCACACGCACACACATTAAACATTAACACACTCACTCATGCATCACACAGCCGAGTTAGTGCCAGTGCCTGCAGCCTCCTCACCCACTGCTCACTCCCTGACACCTTCCCCCAATGTAACAAGCGCTGAAAGGAAGTGACATCACTTCCTCTCAGCGCCGCAATGAAGGAGGGAAGGCTCATGCAGGCTTTTGCAGCGTTTGAGTGCGAGTACTTGTCCCGCCCCCCTTGGTCTCCCTGAGCACAGCAGTCAGCAGCAGACAGCTGTGGCAAGCACTTAGGTATAAAGCCGGTGCCGCAGCCGCATTAATATGCGGAAACTGCCATTTAACTTCTGAAAAGCCGGTGCACACGGGGCCGATTAGGGTGTGCCTAGGCACACCCTGTGAGCACGCCTATGGTACTTGGCCTAGGCAAAAGATCGCCATTTTGATTTCACATGGGGTGGGCGAAAAGTCAGAAAAATTTTCAGCGTAACAACTTTTTTTTGCTTTTTTCGGAAAGTTTTCTCCTTTTTGCCACTGCCGATAAATTTTTCACCTACGTTTCCTATAACTGCAACATTTACCACCACAATATTACTTCTTCTTAGGGCTGAAGTGGAGAAATAAATAGCTGAAAATAAGAGTTGTAAGTCTTACAACAACATATGCTTTGAAATGGTTGTTAGCAGACTGCGTGCCTTTCCCTTTTGCCTACAATAGTAACTTCCATCTTGCTTATATAACATTGGCACAACCATCCTTGAAAATTAACTGAGGATTGGGATATTCCAGCAGGGTTCAACATGTGACAGCAGTTCTTTAAAGCCTCTGGTTTCAATAAAGAAAAGGGCAGCATGTCATCCACCAACATTTTGGAAAATTTACCATTACATAAGCATATGTTTGCATTAGTTTTGTGCAGATTTTAACTTCTTTCTAGGAACTTAGTAAGTGTGGGATGGGAGTACATAGTATAAAAACAGTGTAACTTTATTTATTGTCATTATTTATTAATGACATGACTTGTGGAGATGGTGGTGTTACGTGTAGGCACTGTATGACGCTTGTCATCTCCAAAAACATACTCCTCTACAGCAGGATATTGGTACACTCTCTAAAACATCAACAGCATTTCTATTATGTTCCCCAGAGCCCAAGGAACAATTAGGAGAACTTCTACTGCTGCTGCTAGTTGTGGCACCTCTGACCTGTTGATAATATGTCTCCCAGCCACACCTGTGGTTGTACTCCAGGTGGGAACTCATTGAAGAGGTGCCTAGGTGAGAGCCTGCTCACATGCTTATTACACACGTTTTGGATCTGAAAGGAAGTGTCTCCATCCTGTGAGGTTTTTGAGAGGCTGCTACTACTACTGGGGCTAGTTGTTGCTGCAATTGTACTGCTACTAGGTGCCAACAGCAGCTGAAGCACTCAAAGCTAAGGTTGGAGTTGCTAATCACCTGTGTTGTTGCTTGTTACTCAACACTATTAGTGTGTGGCTGAGTGAGACTTGGACGTTTTGCCATCTTTGCTTGTTCAGGGTCAGACTTTCCAATTGTTTTCTCAAACAGTTTACAGACAGGCACAATGCTTCTTTTCAGTAGTGGAAGACTGAACCTTTGCCGTTCTGCTAACTTTCTAGCCATGTCATCATCTCTCTCACTCTCAGCTTCATCTGTATCTGAAGAAGAGGAGGATGTTGGAGAGATATATTCAAGATTTACATCATTATCATCATTTTCATTAGGTCATCCTCAGCATTCCCGCCTCTTCTTCTCCACTACTTTTATGTTTGTCTAGACTTTTAGAGGTCTCAAACAATTTAAATTTACTTTTGCCTTGTAGGTATTTTCAAAATGTTCACTACTACTTTCAGGACAGGTGTTTTTGTTCTTGTTTGTCTTATTTTCAGATGCAGCAGTTGGTAGAGCTGCTAATCCTTTTTTGCACTATGCCATCAACACTGGAATGTGACTTGTCATCTTCATTTTAGATGGTTTATTAATGCATTCCGTGCCACTCTGGCACTCAAAGGGTTAATGGTTCTGGTGCTGGTGGTGGTGAAACTTTTGGTGGGTCTTTGACAAACTACATCTTCTTCAAGAGGAGAGGGATCACCATTATTTTTACATACTCTGCAGCAACCATGGCTGCAGTCAGTTTTTGGACTACCATTTAACTCACACATCCCTGCACTGCTCCTAATCCTTTCACCCTCCCTCTGCTCCTTGTGTGTTTGCTGGACATTACGCAACTACTGTGTGTGTTTTTACTGTAGAGTACACAATAGAACTGATTGTGTGTAATGTCTTGCCTTGGATCTCTAAAAAATACTACATCTCCTCTAGTATCAGTCTGCCTCAGTCATAGGTCACATCAGGGTCCCTGTCACCTATATTTTTAATGTATTTATTTTCATTAACTGTCCCCCCTATCATTTTCACTGTCAAGAAAACCACACTCCCTTTTCAGCTGCCTCTTTCTACAGAGCCCCCTAAGACAGAGATAACAGCCAGATCAGGAAGAAACTTGGATCACGGTTGCCTGTCTTCCAAGTCAAGTCACACAGAATTTTGGGGTAATTCTCCTTTGCTCCCTTCTCACAACCCCAAAATTCCCTGACAGAGATAACAGCTAGATAAAAAAGGAACTTGCATCACAGTAGCCTGTACCTACTTGATAACATAAAATGTGGGGGTATAAAGCATCTTTGCAACGTTCTCACAACCCTAGACTCCTATAGGACAGAGATAACAGCCAGGTCGGGAAGAAACTTGTAAAGGCTGCCTGAGTATTCCCAGTCAGCCACACTGAATTTTGTGGTATTTAGGGTCAAACTCCCTTCTCCCTTCCTTTCCCCCAGACTCCCCTAATACAGAAAACAGATTTCCTTTCTACAAGACTCCCTAAACTAAGCTTCAACTCAGTTTTATTAGCTTGCCTTCACTAGCTCAAAAAATGTGCTGCTTTCTCCTCTCACAAATATAGAATGGAATGCTGTAAGAGAGCGATACCCTTTTATATGCCTGTGGGAAAAGAAGAGAAAATATCCATGTGTTGGGGAGAAGATCTGTCTTTCTATTGATTTCAGTTTGAAGAGCTAGGTGGAAAAAGCAGGAAAATATCACTTTTTGTGAATACACGTCCCACTTGGTGAAAAGTTACAATTTTTCCTATTTCCCACGTGAGGCACAAATGTTTGCCCATCCCTAGTCTCACATACAACATTTTAAAGTGGTCCTTTATGTAGGAGAACAGTTGACCCCTTGTATTGAATTGATAAATATGTTTGTGTCACAGTTACCTTATATCAAGCGATGTCTGGTTGGTTGATGCAGGTAATAGATGGCCTGAAATATCGCTGCAGTGTAATCCCATGCGTCATTACGAGGACTGTGCCTAGGCATGCTTGGCATTCTTAGTGGCCGGAGGGGGAGTCTGTGTTCTGACGTATCTTGTGGATCGAGGTTGCAATATGTTGCAGGCCTCTGTTTTGTATTGGTTGGGGCTGATAGCTCCACCCATCTACTTTCTGGGTTGCCTTTTAAAAGGGAACTGGATTTCTATCCAGTTACCCTTACATTGTTGTTTAGTGCTGTTCTAGCTCCAGTTGTTCCTGTATCCTGTGTATGGTCTGACTATCCATTCTGGTGCTAACCTGTGGCTCTGTGTGACCGTTCTCTCTGTGCGCTCCATTTGTCTTAGACATCCAATCTGGTGCAGACCTGTGGCTCTGGCTGACTAACTGCTCTGTGTATGACCCTGGCTTGTCTGATTATCCATTCTGTTGCTGACCTGGGGCTCTGTCCTAATATCCTTCCACTGTTGCCTACTGTTATTGGATATCCTCTCTGGTGCAGACCTGTGGCTCTGGCTGATTGCCCGATCTTTGTATAACCCTGGCTTGTCTGACTATTCTAACTGGTGCTTACCTGTGGCTCTGTCTGTTCGCTCCGCTATGTTGCCCGTTTCCCACAGACATCCATCTTGGTGCAGACCTGGGGCTCTGGCAGACTCCGGCCTAACTGACTGCAGGCTTGAGTCAGTAGTCTCCATTGTTAGGACCCTTATTGGAGACTAGCTCTTCCCTACTGACTGCAGGTGTCAGTATTTTCCCTGGTAGCTCCCTGCGGGAGACTTGTGGTTCTATCCTGGGCTCTACTATTACCTTTGAGACTACCAGTTGGCTCCGGCCTAGTCTCCAGCAGTTGTGGTTGACATTGTGGCGGCTCCTATTCCTGATAGTCTCTAGCTTATCTAGTCACCCTCTGCTCTATACTACTGTTGATATCATTTATATTATCATTCAAGTAAAGATGATTTTAACTATACCGTCTGACTCCTTGTCTTGTCTGAAAACCGTAACAGTTTGAATCAGTTTGTGTTAATGTAGGCAGGTTGAGTTGCTGGTTTTGTATGGGAGGTAGAGGGCATATTGTTTGAGTAGAGAGACTTATACTTTTTTGGGAGTGAGGAGTTTAATAATGTCTGGGTTATGTATATTTTGATGAATTGTTTAGAAGTAATGACAGGGCTGCACAGTTTCTGGTGGTATAGGGAAATTATGGTGTACTGAAAGAAGTCAGAGAAAGCAATGAAAACATCAGATCAGAATTATACACCTTTTTCCTGTAAAAAAAAATTAAAAAGTAAAGTGCAAAAATAGTATTTTTATCATTACTAGTCTCGAAACAGGGGTGTAACTACATGGGGTGCACAGGGTGCAGTTGCACCAGGCCCAGCATTCAAGGGAACCCCATCTGCCCCAGTGCCCATAATTCCAGTTATGTCTCTGGAGGTCCTTGGCTTAACGTTTGTATTGACCCACAAGAGTTCTGATGGCTGCCTTGGTCATATAATCTTCAATGAAATCCTGGTGCTAGAATGGTCTCCAATGCATGACAACACAACCTTTCCAGCACCCAAGGATTTAACTTGGGATGTCCTCAACAAATTCAGTGTTTGACATTTAATATCATGAAAGTTTGACATATTGATGCAGTGAAGTGCATTTTTCTTAGAAGTATCTACTTTTGGCTTTACATAAGCCCACTTCTTAGGAAATAATATTAGCTCAAACCACTTAATTATGCCGTTTGATTACAAAAGCCCTAAGGCATGTCTTAAGACCATTCAATACATGCTCATAAAACAACACTTAAGTGTAATCATGGATTAGAAAAGTCTTTATGTAATACAATAATGAAATCTTGCCAGCGAACGGTAAGCATAAAATAATGGGAAGTGCAAAATACCGTCTACTAGAGTACATATGCTAACGTCCATACAATGAAAATATGAGTAAACCTATGACTAAAATATTTATGTCTGTCATGAATTAACTCCCTGGTTATTTAGATAATTGATTCATTTTTGAAACAGGCAATTTATTTTTCTCCCACTAACTAAATAACTTGACACCTGTAAAGGACTCTCCTCCCTGACTTAACGGTCTAAGCTACAGATGTGAAGTATAATGCTGTTAAGGTTCACTATATACAAACAGGGACCGCACTCCAGCGTAGTTTGTAAAACCAGCCATTTCTTTATTACATGATATCAAAAATGAACGCTACACATGCCGCATCTGTCTCACGCGTTTCACACCTTAGTGCTTAATCATAGACTAAGGGAATGACAACCTCACCCGTCTCTTAAAGTCAAGGTTCACACTTATCAGGTGGGGCAACCAATACCGTAGTAGAGAACCTACTGCTCAATTCACAGGAATATTACCAGCAGATTAACCCCTCACGATCACAGTGCCAAACCCATGTGTGTACCAATGATCTTCCCCAAGAATGGAGAGTGTCAACCCCCATAATATGTGCCAAACAAATACAAATATTAAAAGTACATCACATACAAATCCTTAAAACCCAGGCATACAGGAGTGAATGCAGATATAAACCTGTCGACCAAAGTAAAACAGCGCATATAGCGTGCTACAGTGGTTAACAAATTCATACCAAATATACACTAATATACCTCTATTCACCAAATCGGCAGAAACATATACATGTGTGTATTATAACCATTGACTAATGCAGTTTTTATTTTTTAACTAATGCAACAGCCACCCAAACATCAATAATGGATGTGTCAGGAGTATCTAGACTAATCATTGAGATAAAAGAAATCAATATTATTTCATCTTAAAGGGATAGTAATACTTCATTTTAACTTTATTTTATTTTGTAGGCATTAAAAAAACATGAAGAATGATATAAGTCTTATCTCTGAAACCTTTATGGTTTAAGAGATATTCACAAACAAAGTATCCCCCCCCCCTGTTCAACCAGATCAGAAGGGAGATGCCCAGGTAGACTGCAGAGAGGGACAATCTTCAATTAAGATAATGGAAAAAGCTGAAAAACTTGTCAAGGGGGGAAGGGCTTTCATTGTGCTCATAGGAAGAAGGTTGTCCCCTTCTGTTATCTGTCTGGTCTAACAACCAGATTCCACATCTGAGAAGAGATTGTTTACACTAGGTAAAAGGGGCGGGGAGGGGAACTTTGCTTGTGAATATCTCATAAACCATAAAGGTTTGAGAGATAAGACTTATATCATTCTTCATGTTTTTTTAATGCCTACAAAATAAAATAAAGTTAAAACGAAGTGTTACTATCCCTTTAACTCCTTAGTTGGATTTAAAATGAGGAATCAAGCAAAAAGACTTACCTCAAATGCCTTGTTGAGTCCAAGTGGCATCCTAGTAGACAAAGCGAAAATCCAGAACACCTCTCTCTGGGACAGTAATCTCTCTCTGTCACCACCTCTAATAGGTGAGACTACTTTTTCTATGCCGACCACTGAGAAGTGTTCTAGACATGCATTGTGTTTTAAACAAAAATGTTGCCCAGATGCATAATTACCAAAATATTACAACTTATTTTTTTTTACATTAATAGCACCATCTGGTGATCAGACAGAGCAGTTAGTGCCCAGACAATTATTCTATTTAATTCATGGGAAAATGTGAACCACTGACCAGAGCTCTGTATAGAATATGAGCATAACAGCTCTATCACTTATTGACAGTTCTAAAAGTTATAGCTTTGAATTTTAAAAGTCTATCCATATGTTTTAGGTTTTGTTTACTTAGACGTTATTATTTGTTTTTCTGGCTTGCTTGCTTTTTCTTTAATTCTGTGCATTTACTTTGAATTGAGCTATTTGAGTGCTGCTCTTCTTTCCGTGTTCAGAGATGTAAGCGCCCTCTACTTGCAGTCTGTTAACAGGGTCTGTGGCTCAATTTTTTCTAAAAAGTATCATGAGAATTCTGTGTGTGTGTGTCATACTCACAGCTAAACAGCTGAAGGAGTTGACTAGACATAGAGACACACACACACAGAGTTCCTATGATTATTTGAAGATATAGACTTTTCACAATCTGCAGTTAAAGGGATGTCATGCACGTATATGTATGTATATTTTTATTTATATAGCGCCAACAGTTATACTTAGCACTTTTCAGTTTACATCCTCTATAATAAAATGCTACTGTTGTTTGTCAGAAGCCATCATATGCAGTGCAGTTGGCTGCGGGCACTGCAGTCATACACAGTAGAGACTGCCTGCATCACTGCTGATAATGGAGCGGCCTGCTCCGAATTCAGACCATATTCGTCTTGACTACAGTCTGAATTCAGAGCGGCCTGCTCCGTTATCAGCTGTGGTGCGGGCAGTCCCTACTGCACATGACTGAACCGCGGTTGTTGCCGGATGGCACTTTGGCCTATGTACATGAGCTCTTCAACTACTTTTGTATAGAGTGGATACAATAAGTGCAGTAATTAAGTAGTTATATAGACAAACATAAGGGGAACACTAGGTGAGCTGACATTAGAGCTTACAATCTAAGTATAGAATGGGTAGCATGCAAATATATGCAATTTTGTGCATATGAGATCAGGTTTACATATTACAGTAGTGCTACATTTAAAAGGTAGTCTTTAAGCATGGATTTCAAGTTGTTGAGGGTTGAGGCTTGGCAAATGTTGGGTGGTAGGAAGTTCCAGAGGTGGGGAAAAGCAAAGGAAAAAGCCTTCAGTCGTCATACAGTAATAGAGATTAAAGGACCAGAGAGTCGTCCAACATGCCTAGTGCATAAATGACGTGCAGGTATTTGGTGGGAAATCGATGATTATATAAGGTGGGGTTGAGTGTTGGAGAAAATATAAGAAAGAGAACATTCATCAGTGTGTTGGAGACCTCTCTAGTATGTAAATGGTTAAAACACCCATTTAAATTAATAGGAATGTTAATTTCTCTGCAGTGGTAGAGTTGGTTTGCTCCAGAACTGTACCTCTTTTAGTTTATTCTAATTACAGCAAGAGGGTGATGTAGTTGTCTGAACCCAAATGTTTTACAACTGCTGCATTCATAATCATTGTATTAAAGGTGCTCTAAAGGAGATCCATCTTTCAAAACCTAGAACATTTCTAGCCAGACCACAAGATTCATTTTTCTTCAACTGTTTTTGGATAACGTCTGGCTTTCCATAGGAACACCACAGTGGCTTTTCATAATTTGGATTGTTATTAAAAAACAAAACTCCAAAAAATCTAGTTTCAGCTGCAATAAATTGGGAATGAAGAACTCCCAGTATCTAATCAGCTAGGTAAACTCTAAGCAAAACAATTTTATCTCTATCATAATAAAATTGTATTATTCCTTTAACCCCTTAAGCACCCATCACGGTCTTGGACCATCATGGGTTGTTATACTCTTAAGGACCCATGACGGTCCTGGACCATCATAGAATTCCATGACGTTCCGTACCACTCTGCCACTCAAAGGGTTAAGTGACTGCAACGTGCGTGCGCGCCCGGTCGTTAAGGGGTTAACCCTTTGCGGGCCAAAGGGATACATAATGCATTGCTTTGCAATGCATTGCTTACTTTTCTAGCACTCAAAGGGTTAATGTCAATGTCACCAAATTAATGTTTCCATATTATTAATCTACTTTAATAGCTTCTTATATATCACAATAGTCCAGCAGTTCTCAAACTTCTTTTGGCTCAAGGCAGACATGACATGCAATCTGAATATCCAGGGAACGCATAACATTTTATAGATCTTTTCCAAGAACAAAATGAAAAAGACAAACACATAAATATAGATATACTTTGGTCCAGCAGTAAGAATAATAAAAATGAACATATTGTACATAACTATTTTCAGAAATATACATTTAATTGCAACTTTCGGTCATAGAAATCATAGAAAAAAGCGGTAACATGCTTACCACGGCACTACAAATTGTCAGGACACCCTAGAGGGAATCCACTACAGTAGTCTAAATCCAACATGGTGTCAACATTGACAATATTTGCTTAAAATAAAAACAATACATTTCTAATAGAACAATGAGGAAACAAATAGCAAAAATTAATGTATATTGACAGAACTGTACACAAAGCAATGCATGTAATTGTTCAGAATTCTGCACTGAACCAGAGAGATATCCAACACATTGCAAAGCAATTCCTTGGATACCTCTCTGGCATTTAAAGAGTTAAGGACCAAATACATATGCAACACATTGTTGTGTAATGAGTTGCACACTCCTCTAGTCCATAAAGGCTTAACCCTTTGAGTGCCAGTGGGGGGTACGGAATGCATTGCAGAGCAATACGCTCCATACCCCTCTGGCACTCAAAGGGTTAAACAGTGTCTTTAGCAGTAATACAGCTGCCAGTGTTTAAATACAAAAGCTATTACAGATTTGTTTTCTATGGGACATAGTCATATTATAGCAGATATTTGGGCTTATTTTGTAGCCAGAAGTAATTTTGTATGCAGCCTGATAATTTCAACTCTGTTTTCACAATGCCAGATAAAATTAGTTCAATCACATTAGATTATGTCTGCTTACACCTAGAAGTAATTAGAAGGTTTTCATATCAAGGGTCTAACTCTAACTCTACTTTTGCACTGTCCCTGGTTCAGATGTATAGTAAAACATAAAATAAAGGTTAATGCATGATCATTTTTTGCTTTTTTGTGGATTCCAACCTTCAAGCTGTTTTTTTCTATGATGGACACTGTCAGTCACAACTTGGATATGGAATGACAGGGGCATGGGCAGACTGACAAGAAGTGTCACGGTAAACAACTATCAAGGTCGTATGAAAGTCAGCAGCCCTCATTTTATAGCTATAGTAATTATCCCCTGATCGCCTGTCCACACCGGCCAGCCTAGAACTGGGGAGCTTTAATTAGCATGATTAATAATGTTAAACTTATTAATTATCTATTTCTTAGACTGTTACTAATTTGATAAGGTTCTCCTTGTCGATTTTTGGCTCTCCTGAGAAACCTGGTTAGATGTTATGCGCTGGCTAAAAATGTAAATGTTTCAGTATATTCAGCTTTGGTTTATTACTGTTCTATTCTTTCTGTATCACACTGTATATTATACTATGCTTAGGAGTGTCTGAATTGTATAAGAAGCCAAGAAACATTATTTTACGACCCAGCTCCCATTGCCAATTTTTTCCTTAAGTTTGCATTTAACGTTATTGCTTCTTATATAGTTGACAAGCTATATAAGGAATAGTTAGTTTTATTATTATAAAACAGAAAAAGCATAGAGCATGGATAGACAACCCTGCAGTTTTCCAGCTCTTGTTAGACTACTACTACTCCCATCATCCTCAGCTGGTGACCTAACTCTTTCTGGATCTTCAAAATTCCTATTGAATTACAGGGGAATTTGTAGATAGAAACAGGGTTAACATAATCAGCTACAATGGTATCTAAACCAATGTTATCAGTGGTATCAGTTTTATTAATGTCAGTTTTCACTAGATTACTGTCATGGAAAGACAATCCATGGAAAATAGTGTCCATATTAATTATTTTGCAACACTTATTGGAGCAAATACATTATCATTCACATTTTACTGATGTATATATTGCTCTGCCTCTATTTTGGTATGAAAATCTATAAAAAGCTCAAAAAAATAAGCTGTTGGGTTGACTATTAATGTTGCCTATTAAATCGTAGTCAGTATATGAGAAATTTATTTTTTCTAATGTATTGCCCATTTATGATGTGTCTCCCTGTAACAAGAAGGAAATAATAATTATTACTTTATGTTAGTGAATGGGAGAATGTGACACTGCTGTATGGCTCATAAATTGGTGAAATCAAACATCTTCCTCTAAGATCATTTTGTAGCTTAAAAAGCACTGTTATTCTGGCAGCAGACCTGCTGATGAACACAGGGCTACACTGCAAGCCCAGAGGGATCATAGGGAGCACTGAACAGGAATTGAAAAAAAAAGACTTCTTGTGTTCTCTATGATTCTATGATAAACCATGAACAGCAAGACTTTAACCCCTTAAGGACCAGCCGATCATGCACTATTTTTTTTTGTTTCAGAATCTGATTCAGGGCTCCCCGTACAGTGTGCAGATGCACAGGGAGCCCTGAATTCCATGACGGTCCTGGCACATCATGGGATCTTAAGGCTCCCAAACCCATGATGTGCCGGGGCCATCAAGGGTCCTTAAAGGGTTAATGGCTTTATTCAATCGTGACCGGAAAAATGCAGTATGGCAAAATTGGCTACCAACAGACAAAAAAAAGTCAGTATTCAATTACTCTACCAACTTAAATCACAACGGACGTTGGGCCAAAGAAACAGACTTGTGGCCAAATGTCTACTGTGTGTTTTTAGTTCCCAAAACTCATGCTAAATAGTGTGAGTAATGGGAACATCAAAGGAAAAGAGCTAACAATTGCTAAACACACAGTCACCTGCCCAAACACTAACCCTACACTATCTCTAACAGTGAAGTACAACAATACTACCACTGACACTATACTAGCACCCAGATCTGTAACACTTACACATCATTCACTGTCTGTCTTCTGCTGTCAGCTTCCAGCTTCATTCTTCTTTTTTCTTTTCTTCTGTCTTCTTCTCTTCCTTGTTTCACTAATTTTCATGTAAAAAGAATGAAAAAAGAAAAATTACATTTGTGCCACAAACATAAATTGGACATACACTCACGATTTAATCCCTTGAGTGCCAGGGGGTTACTCAATGAATTGCAGAGCAATGCAGTGTGTAACTCTCTGGCACTCAAAGGGTTAAACAATGCACACGTGTAAGTTGAAATAGTAGATTTTTCAAAATGAAAAATCATATTTCACATTTTTTCAGTAAAATAAAATTTTCAGATTCCCAGAGAAAAATAAACACGTAAGCAAAATATTATTTCATTTCTAAAAAACCCTCTTTGTGGTCTCCACCAATGTTGACAATGGTGGTAGCAACAGGAAGAGGAAAATACAGACCCCCGATTGGTACCTCACTGGCCGATGCCCATTCCATGAGGGAATTTTTAACAGAGACTGCCTTTTTATATGGCCAGTCTCTCCTCAAAATATCTCACGCACCTACCAGCCAATCAGCTTCTAGCAGGTTCCGTCATCCCCGTTCTACAAACATTACACACATTTTGGGAGTGCTTTGGATCTACTGATATGGGGCTTCGGGCCCCATATTAGTACATCCACTGGTGACAGGTTTTTGGGGCTTTTTTGCAAACTCAATTCCTGCTTCGGCTGTTTGAAGATGCACTAAGGGTCTTTGTTCCCCAAAAAACTGGGTGCATATTTTCACCAATTAAAATGGATACCTTAATACATCTTGGGCTTGATACTATTACCAGGGGTAAAACTGGTGGTTATAGCAAAAAACAGTAGTTCCAAAAATATCAACAATGTACACCAGCAAATCTATTGCTGGAGAGGTACATGGCAAAAAGAGAGTTGTTTACCAAAACATGACTCATTATGTTTTTTTGCTCCCACAACTCATGAGAGTGTACTAAAACTAAACTTACCTGTCATCTGCTGTCCGGCTTCTTCATTACACTTTCCTTCTTTCTTGTCTTCGTTTCTTCAGTCTTCTTTTCTTCCTCTGATCTTCTTTCTTCCGTTCTTCATTCTTGTTTTAAAATAAAAAAAAAAAAGAATCCATTAGAGTTTTGTCTTTTAAAAAAAAAAAGAAAAAAATACTCCCTCAAAAAAATGCTACCGTTAACCCTTTGAGCGCCAGAAGGGTAGCCCTCCAGCGCTCAAAGGGTTACTATTTGTGGCATCTTACTGTTCATATTAAATATGTATATTGTCCTTATTGTGTGTCCATATTTATAATGTTAAAATCCTTTAACCCCTTGCCTCTGCCAGCACTGCATACCCCACTGGAACTCATAGTGTTAATTCACAAACAGTTCATACATGTCCCGACAATTAAACTTACCAGTAGTCCTGATGTCCAGTGGGGTCGCAGCTGGCTTCTTTGTTTCTTCAGTCTTCTCTTCTTCTTATCTTCTTTTCTTCATTCTTGTTTTATAATAAAAAAAAATCCATTAGTGTTTGGCACAGGATCTGCTCCATGAAAAGTGTTTCTTAAACATATCATGAATCCACCACATGGAATAGGATAGCAAAGGCGACTATTTGTAGTTAATGTTCAATGAGTGAAAATTGCGCACCCACTGAACATTTTTGCACAGTTTTTGGTGTTGACAGCACTGTTTATAGAATTGTAAAATGTGCTGTCAAAACCACTACTGCCTGTTTTAAAAATAGCAGGGCTAACAGTATTGAGCCCCTTAATGCTAATGCAGTTAATTAAATTGCAAATTCCGATGTTTTGTTATGTCTTTATATGGGGTCAAATGGGTGATACATTTATCATCTGAGGTGGGGGTTTTTTGCCGGTATTGTTTCTTAGCACAGGTAATTGAATTGGTTACAGTGCATGAGTTGAATTGATCCCTAAGTGTCACAGTTCAGAGATACAGATTGTATATATGAGCTTTAAAATCCCACAGCAGCAGTCTTTTTGTCTATGGGAAAAGTTCCACAAAGTTTGTAGATTTGAGCAATGATGAGCAAAGTGATTTTGAGTTTTCATTTTTAGCATGAACCGGGCTACTTTGTGAGACCCAAAAACAGGTGATCTTTCCTGTATTTTTTTAAACAGTCAGAGAGGTGGTAAAAATTAGATTAACTTGTGTTTTAGATGTACAGCCCCACTAGATTTTAGGCCCTTTATAACTCTTTACATGTTCCATCTTCTTCCCTTGTGCTCCATCACCCATCTACCTGTCCCACTCTCTCACACCATTTCTCTCCTGCCCATGCTTTCAACTGTCATTAATCTCACATGCTCACCAACTCTCCTGTCTCTTCCATGCTTTCCAGTTCCCACCCTCTCTCCTCCCCCCTTCCCGATCCGCCTTCCTTTGGATTAATTCTACAGACCCAGCGTTTTCTTCAGGTTCACCAGATCAGTTCCTGAAATGAACTATGAGCTACAAACCTCTGGCTATCTCCAACGGCAGTTAATGCAATCATTTTCTGGGCCATTTTGGGGCTGCCCAGAGCAGCTTCCCTTAGGAGCTGACTAAGTAAAAACATAATGATTTCCCTTCAAAATATGTCAGAGTTTCTATAGACCAAGGAATGCATTTGAGACATCTTTATCATCCAATGGGTTAAACAAAATGGGATTCACATTACAAATTATGTCATTATTTTTTTCCCTTTGCATAATACATAGTAACATAGTAACATAGTAGATAAGGCTGAAAAAAGACATGCGTCCATCAAGTCCAGCCCATGCCAATAACACCCCTGTTGATCCAGAGGAAGGCAACAAAAAAGCCCTCTGGAGCAATTTCCAATGTAGGTGTGTGTGTGTGAGTGTGTCAAATAGTTCCCCGGCTCAATATCCTATTTGCTTTGAAGCCATCTGTCATAACTGTCAATATTGTTCTGTGCTAGATAGGCATCCACTGCTTTTTTGAATGCAGTTACATTATCTGCAAGCACAGCATCCCGAGGCAAAGAATTCCATAGCCTTACCGCCCTTACTGTAAAGAATCCCTGCCTGTGTTTTAGTCGAAAGTGCCTTTCCTCAAGTCTTAATGGATGACCTCTTGTTCTTAGCTCAGCTCTTTGCATAAATAATTCATTGGATAGTTCTTTGTATTGGCCTTGAATGTATTTGTAAATGGTAATCATATCACCCCTTAGACGTCTCTTTTCTAATGTAAACAAACCCAGTTTGGCTAGTCTCTCTTTGTAACTCAGATCCTCCAATCCCTTTATCAGTTTTGTTGCACGTCTCTGCACCTTCTCCAGTTCAGTAATGTCTTTTTTTAGAACAGGCGCCCAAAATTGTACTCCATATTCTAGATGAGGCCTAACCAAGGATTTATACAGAGGTAGGATAATGTTAGCATCCCTTGCTTCTACACCTCTTTTTATGCAGGCTAGTACTCTATTTGCTCTTGCAGCAGCTGAGTGACTCTGCACACTGCTGTGAAGACTATTGTCTATCAGTACACCTAAATCTTTCTCTAATGAGGATTTCCCAAGTTGTTTCCCATTTAGAGTATATGTAGCAAGTTTGTTTCTACAACCCAAATGCATAACCTTACATTTATCTACATTAAATGACATCTGCCACTTTTCTGCCCATTCACTTAGTTTATCTAAATCCTTCTGTAGGGAAAAAACATCGAGCTCTGTATGTATTTCCTTACATAGCTTAGTGTCATCAGCAAAGATTGAGATGCTACTTTCAATTCCCACTTCTAGATCATTAATAAACAAATTAAAAAGCATTGGGCCTAGGACTGAACCCTGCGGTACCCCACTTATAACCCTAGACCAATTTGAAAAAGTTCCATTTACAACAACTCTCTGCCATCTATCATTTAACCAGTTCTCAATCCATGTACAGATACCACCACCCAAACCGAAGCCTTTTAATTTATGCAGTAACCTGTTGTGAGGCACTGTGTCAAAGGCTTTTGCAAAATCCAAGTATACTACATCAACAGCAATTCCCCTGTCCAAATTACTACTCACTCTTTCATAAAATGCAAGTAAATTAGTCTGACATGATCTGTTCTTCATGAAACCATGCTGATTCCTACTAATGATATTGTTTGTCTTCACATAGTTCTGAATACTATCAGTTAATAACCCTTCTAGTATCTTACCCACTATGGAAGTCAAGCTCACAGGTCTATAATTTCCTGGTTTGGATCTTGCTCCCTTTTTAAACAATGGAACTACATCAGCTTTCCTCCAATCACAGGGCACTATGCCTGATGAAAGCGAATCAATAAATATTAAGTATAATGGTTTTGCTATTACTGAACTAAGTTCCTTAAGTACCCTTGGGTGTATACCGTCCGGTCCAGGCGCTTTATTCACTATAACCCTTTCCAGTCTCTTTTGGACCTTGTCCTCAGTAAGCCATGTAGATGTTGGAGGAAATTCCATGGTTTTGTCTGTTTGCCCATAGCTTGTCATTTCTGCTTCCTTTGTATATACTGAAGCAAAGAACGTATTTAGGGTCTCAGCCATAGCTTTATCCTCACTAATCAATTCACCTGTTTCAGTCCTAAGAGGACCAATATCAACCTTAACTTTTTTGTTGTTAATATACTTGTAGAATTGTTTAGGGTTTTTCTTGCTCTCGTTTGCAATGTTTCGCTCATTTTCTATTTTAGCTAGCTTAATTGCTTGTTTGCAGATTTTATTACATTCTTTATATTTTTTAAATGATGCATCTGACCCATTTGACTTAAACACCTTAAAAGCCTGCTTTTTATTTCTCATTTCCCTGCTAACCACATTATTAATCCACATTGGTTTTGCTTTACTTCTCTTGTGCTTATTCCCCAATGGTATATATTGACGTGTATATTTGCCCAAGAGCATTTTAAATACATTCCATGACTCTTGTGCATTTTTATCTTTGAAAATTACATCCCACTGGATATCCTTTAAAGCTTCTTTTAACTTTGTAAAATTAGCCTTTTTGAAATTGAATGTTTTGGTTAAACTCTTGCTATTGGGTTTCTCATAACAAACTTCAAAGGATACAATATTATGGTCACTGCTGCCCAAATGTTCCCTTACCTGTACACTGTTTACAATGTCAGAATCGTTTGAGAGCACTAGGTCAAGCAAGGCCTCTTTTCTAGTTGGCTCCTCTACTAGTTGGGACATAAAATTATCATTTATCATACTTAGAAAAATATTTCCCTTTGTTGTGCCTGAAGTCATATTGCTCCAGTCAATTTCAGGGTAGTTGAAATCTCCCATTATAATTACCTTTGCTGACCTAGCAGCCTTTTCCATTTGCAGTAAAAGCTGGGCTTCCTCCAACTCCCCAACATTAGGTGGCTTGTAGCAAACCCCCACCAATATCTTTTTATTATGTGTGCCCCCAGTGTGTATTTCAACCCACAAGGCCTCTACCTTTTCATTGGACCCTTCATTTATATCTTCCCTTAAACTAGGTTTTAAGGCCTGCTTAACATATAGGCATACCCCTCCTCCCCTTTTATTAACCCTGTCCCTCCTAAAAAGTGAATAACCCTCTAGATTGACTGCCAAGTCATACGTATCATCTAACCAGGTTTCAGACACTCCAATCAGATCATACTGCTCATGTACTGCAATCATTTCTAGTTCCCCCATCTTACCAGCCAGACTGCGAGCATTTGCATGCATACATTTTATCTTTTTGCCATTCTTAAAGATTTCATTCTTTTTCAGATGTATTTGTCTTTTATCAGGCTGTAACAATGGCAACTCCCTATTAGCTGAACTAGCCCATTCCCCCTCTCCACCCCCATGACCCTTCTCTAATCCCATTCCCTCAATTATACTATCTTCCCCAGCCTGTGTTGCAGCTCCCTCCCCCCCCCCTTTCTAGTTTAAAGTCTCCTCCAGCCTTCTAACCATCCTATCACCCAGCACCGTGGCCCCCCTTCCACTAAGGTGCAATCCATCACTACTATAAAGATTGCTCCCAAGGGAAAAGACTGACCAGTGCTCTAGGAACCCAAACCCCTCCTGCTTACACCAAGTCTTTATCCACGCATTTAACTCCCTAATCTCCCGTTGCCTTTCTAATGTAGCGCGTGGCACAGGTAGAATTTCAGAAAATACTACCTTAGAGGTCCTCTGCTTAAGCTTATATCCTAGGTCCCTGAAATCATTCTTAACGGACCTCCATTTTCCACTGACTTTGTCATTAGTACCAACATGTACCATGACAGCCGGGTCATGCCCAGCCCCTCCCAACAATCTATCAACCCGATCAGCCACATGTCGAACCCGAGCTCCCGGGAGACAGCAAACTGTACGATTGTGGCGATCTTGGTGACAGATTACCCTGTCTGTCTTCCTAATAATAGAATCCCCTACCACCACCATCTGTCTAGGTCTGCCTGAGTCCTGGATCCCATCCGTGCTAGAGGGGCTGTTCACTCGGCTGTTAGAGAGAACAGTCCTCTCCAGCAAAGACATTCCTGTGTCAGCATCCCCAACATCATTACTTAATGTAGCAAATCTTAGTGTAAACATCTTTCTTGGAATCTGGTGTATTCCATTCCAACTATGCATATGTTTGCATGAAATAAAAGTGTAGTCCAGAAGAAAAAAACAGATGTGTTCATATATTGTTTTCTGTTTCACAATTTCTTGCTAAAAGTCACTTATCCTTGGTACTGCAATTAATTAGCAATAATATACAACATAAAGGTTTGTTCCTTCTTAATTGAATAAAATGTCTGTACTTCAGGTCCAATCAATGAAATGCAAATCATACAATATTAGAAATGTTTTATGCTGTTAATCCTTCAAATTGCAGTTAGCAAAGAATGCACTGAGGAGCAATGTTTTATTCACGTCAGTGTTGTTATGAACCCCAGGAGGAAAAAGAACCTACAAGAAGCCCCCTAACCAAGCCGAGGAGTGAGGAAGATCAGACTCCTCCAACAAGAGATAGAGGAGCAAGAAGCTGGGGAGCGACGCTGGGGTGCGAAGCTTGCGTACGGTGGTTGTCAGAAGGGAGACGTGCTGTGGCCAAGGCTGTGTAAAGGTGCTAGCCGTGAGGCTAGATTGGACCCCTTCAGCTGAGCCAAAGGAGTCCCATGATGACCCCCTCCTGACAATCTATACTGCCGTTATTCCCAGGGAGAAAACAAACTCCAACAGGAACTAATACTCACTCAGATGGTCAGAAGAGCAAGCAAGAGGTCCTTCCTAGAATCCAGAAGAATTTTCAGTCCAGCCAGGTCATACACAGGAGTTTCAGGAACAATACCGGAGTGGCAGGTGTAGACGGGATACCAAGCCGGGTCATACATGGAGATCTACAGGACAGGAACACAGTAGAGGCAGCAGCGTCAGACAAGGCCAGAGTCATACACAGGTAGTCAGATAACAAAGCCAAACACAGCAAGGAAAGATACCGATAGACTGGAGACGCTATAACAACGTGTCCCAGTAAGGAACTCACCCTCTAAAGTAGAGGAAGGAACCGGAAGAGGCAAGGCTGGTCCAGGACTGGCACAGCCGACCACGCATGCGCCCAGCAGGGAGAGAGAGATAAGACGTGAGCAACGCATGCTCTAGGGTAGCCGAACATAGGCTACCGCACATGCACCCGATAGGGAGAAGGAGACGCGACAATACCGCGCCGAAAATACAGGAAGGGGAAGACCGGAGTGAGTGGCTCATAACGGAGACAGAAACGGACCCCGTGGAGGGTATGACAAATGTGCATAGGAACTGGGGGGATAGGGGTGACCAGTCTTCCAGATTGCATTCTTGGGGAACAGTTGTGAAGTTGGCAAAACTGAGACGAACATTAGTACTTCCGAGTTACATTACAATTAATTTTTATTATTAACACAAATACTTAGAACATATCCTCAAGGTCAGAAGCCAGTTACACCACCTATAATAAAAAATTCTAGAAGAATATAAACGTAGAGGGGAAGAAGCGGTGGGTGATGCTGAGGATGACCTAATTACTGATGATGATGATGATGGCGATCTACAGTACATACCTCCAGCATCCTCCTCTTGTTCAGATACAGATGAAGTTGAGAGTGATAGAGATGATGACATGGCTAGAAAGATAGCAGAAAGGCAAAGATTCAAACTTCCACTGCTGAAAAGGAGCACTGTGCCTGTCTATAAACTGTTTGAGAAAACAATTGGAAAGTCTGATCCTGAATAAGCAAAGATGGCAAAAAGTACACAGTCATCCTGTCAGTTATCACCTGCATCATCGCCGCTTCCAAGTCCAAGTCCCACTCAGCCACACACTAATAGTTTAGAGTAACCAGAAACAGTATAGGTTATCAGCATCTCCAGCCTTAGCTTTGAGTGCTTCAGTCATGGTTTATTATGACTCTCAGACACAAGTTTTAGGTAAAAATCAATTTTATTGAAATAATAAATTGATAACGTAGGATGGCAATCACATACATACAGATATATTCAGAATATAACAAGACAGAAGGCAGACTCTACCGGTCCTGTCAATATACCGGACAGGACAGTCTGAAGTAATAGAATGTTAGGCTCTACCGGCCTTGCCAATACCGGGTAAGGCAACCTGCAGATGGAATCGCATAACGGTTCTACCGGCCTTACCAAATTACCGGGCAAGGCAGCCTCAATAGATTCATAATGTAGGCTCTACCGGCCCTGCCAATACCGGGTAAGGCAACCTCAGATGGAATGTGGCAAAAGGTTCTACCGGCCTTACCAATACCGGGCAGGGCAGCCCAGAGATAGTAGCAGCAGTCAGATGGTAATGGCAAATTGACAGGATCGTAAGCAACCCAGTGTACACACACTGAGACTAACAGGGGAATCGTAAAGCCGCAAGGCTTTGGAGCAAACCAGCGTCCACACGCTGGGACCAACACTGAATTGTATAGCCGATAGGCTTAGGAGCAAACCAGTGACCGCACACTGGTGTAACAAGCGAGTTAGTATAGCCGTAAGGCTTAGGAGCAAACCAGCGTCCGCACGCTGGGACCAACACAGAATTGTATAGCTGATAGGCTTTGGAGCAAACCAGTGACCGCACACTGGTGTAACAAGCGAGTCTGTATAGCCGCAAGGCTTTGGAGCAAACCAGTGTCCGCACGCTGGGACCAACACAGAATTGTATAGTCGATAGGCTGTGGAGCAAACCAGTGACCGCACACTGGAGTAACGAGCAATGTCGCCGACGCGACCAGGCAGGAGGTCGCCAGGATACAGGAGACAGGCGATGCGATGACAGGAACCAGCAACGATCAGTCAGGTCAGGAAACAGCAGAGAAGAAGTTCAGCAGGAACTGCAACACCAGAGACTAGGCCGGAACCAGGACTGGAAGTACTTCAGCATGCAGGAAACACTGGAACAGTAGAGATCAGGAACTCAGGAACATATGAGATCAGGAACTCAGGAACACTGGAACAGAGGCCCAGCTATCACTGGCATAGTGATAGCAAGAAGGTCAGAAACAACACGAAAGGGCAACCAAAGGGTGCCCAATCCAGGTTTAAATAGGCAATGAAAGGCGGGCTATCTGCAGACAGCCAATAGCAGCCAGCCAATAGCAGCCCCCTACTGGTGACAGACAAGGAACTGCAGCAATCACGGGCACCGTGATAGCTTCAGTTGCTGTTGGCACCTAGTAGCAGTACAATTTCAGAAATAACTAGCCCCAGTAGTAGTAGTAGTAGCAGCCTCTCAAAAACCTCACAGTATGGAGATACTTCCCTCAGGATCCAGGATCCAAAAGCTAAGCATGCTGCTATCTGTTGTCTGTGTAATAAGCATGTGAGCAGGCTCTCACCTAGGCACCTCTTCAGTGAGTCTGAAATTAGTACTTTCGTTAGTCACACTTTATTTTTGTAATTATGTTGCTATGTAACTTGATATAGTCTATATTTTTTTTTTGCTTCCAAGTCATGTTTCTAGTGTCTTTTTCAAGTTTTTCAGAACAAATTGCATGTATGTTGATGCTTTTGAAAATAATTAAAATGATCATACGTAGATCAGTCCTGTTATACACTGTAATTATATTAATGCACCTGAATGTTCTAGAACTCCTGCCTAAGCAAGTCCTTCTTTTACATATAGTAATTATAAATATATACCTGTCTGCAGTATGAAGAACTCCTACTTAAGGAAAGTGTTTCTGTTATATAGCAATAAGTGTAACTGTTTGATATACTATAGAGGCCTGACTATGTATGTACGTATGTATATCATTATTTATATGGCTCCATACAGTCTTCTGCTAAATGAAATAGGAGTCACTTATTATTTGCATTTACATTTGTATCTATGTGTTTTCTGTCGATTATGATTACATTGTACCTGATATTGCACATTTCTCTCTCACCATTTACTTCCTGATTTTGTATATTTTGAATTGGTAATAGCCTAGTTTCTTGATAGTTAGGGTCGAAAATACATCCAGGTACACCTAGGTAAGACACTTTAACTCTGCCCATGGACACATAGCCACACATCCCATGACACTGCCCATAGTCCCATCCTCTGTTTCCTGGCACAAAACCTTGGCCTATAACAAACAAGGGCAAAAAAAAAAATCTTTAAAGCGGAACTATCACCCTAAATTAAGTGTCCCCCCAATAATTAGGCATATGGTGATATGCTTAGAAACAGTGCTATTATCGCGCAGAAGTACCGCATTATGAGGAAATACTTCTTCTCCTGAGACCGGAGCCCAGGCTTGTGCGTAGAAATCTTGAATTAGAGACATCTGCTCACCTGCCAGTGGCGTAACAATAGGGGTCGCACCTGCGACCGGGCCCGTCACTCTCAGGGGCCCGGCCGCCCCCTGCGACCTCCTTGCCACGCTCCCGCAGAACAGCTGATCTCCCGGCAGCCGGCGCTTTAGTAATGCAGAGCGCTGGGAGATGACATAATCTCCCCGCGCTCTGCATTACTAACAACCGTGCGGGAGTTTGTGTTCCAGAGGTCTGTGCCTCATTCGGCATGTCACACACCGCTAGACCACCAGGGACTCGAGATAGGAGGACGGGGGGGGGGGGTCAGTAGGGGCAATGTGTAGATGGGGTCATTGTGGAGATTGGGAGGCAATGACATGTGGAGAATGAGGGGCATTGTGATGGGGGTATTTTTGAAGGGATTGCAATACTCCGTCTCTGTCGCACTCACAATCATATACCAAGGTGCCTCCGACAATATCTTATCCACATAGATCCTCCAAATTAAACAATGTCGGGCACTCCTTCTTTAAAACTTAGCATTTATTGCTCCATATTAAAAATGTATCCAATGTTTCAGTCGCCATGCAACTTTCATCAGGGATAAGAACATCAAGTTAATCGGAAGTGATGTTTTTGAACTTGATGTTCTTATCCCTGATGAAAGTTGCATGGCGACTGAAACGTTGGATACATTTTTAATATGGAGCAATAAATGCTAAGTTTTAAAGAAGGAGTGACCGACATTGTTTCATTTGGAGGTATTTTTGAAGGGGCAATGTGGAGATTGAGGGGCAGTGTGGAAGGGGCATTGTGGAGAATGAGGGGCATTGTGGAGATTGAGGAGCAGTGTGGAAGGGGCATTGTGATGGGGGCATTGTGGAGAATGAGGGGCAATGTGGAGGGGGCATTGTGGAGATGAAGGGGCATTGTGGAAGGGGCATTGTAGAGATTGGGGGGCAATGTAGAGGTGGCCAATGTGATTGAGGGGGGCCATTGAGGTCGAAGGGGGGGCCCATGGCAATTCTTGCACCAGGGCTCCGTGGTTTCTAGTTACGCCTCTGTCACCTGCGGTGTCCTTCCTGGTCTCCTTCATGGTACCTTAAGTTAACAGGAAGGGACTGATGGCGCAGACATGCAGATGCCTCTAAACCAAGAAGCCTGGCTGTCAGTCTCAGAAGAAGGAGGATTTCTTCATAACGCGGTACTTATGCATGATAATAGCACTGTTTCTAAACATATCGCCATATGCCTAATTATTGCGCTGGGACTTTATGTAGGGTGATAGTTCCACTTTAACTCCTTGGTTGCTGTAGAGATATCCAACACATTGCTCTGAAATGTTTTTCAGATTGCTATAGCATTTAAGGAGTAAAATAATAGGCTGTAAAGAGTATTTAACCTGGTGCAGGAATTGAGATTACTAAGATCATATACAACACTATTCAGAATGTGGATATTTCCAGGACAGTTGAGGCTCCTCTCGAAATCTGGAGCTCTAGGTAGCTGTCTGCTCTGCCTATTGGGAAATCTGACCATTGCATGTACTCACTCATTCAGGAACACATTAACTTTGGCCCTCTAATAATCTATACTCACAGAACTTTGAAGGATAGTACACCCTTGCTCACACCTCATACTATCAAACAGTTAATGCTGTTGTTAAAATAAATCAGTTAAAATAGTTGTATTCACATTTGTTCACAAGTGCAGCCAATAGAGAAACCTAAGATATGCAACTTGCCCAGAATTCATAATTATGCTTTCGGTGACATTTGCGCAGCTGCCAAAATATTACGTTTATGCACTTGGACTGTGTTACTATCTATAATGTTCAGCTTATTAGTCCAATTCAGAAATTAAATCTCTGACATTATAGTAATAGACAGATTTATTTTACCTTTATCTGCATGATAACATATTATTGTGTCATAGAAATTTACATAAATTCCATTCAAATCAAGGAATACTGCAAAAATTACTATGATATGCTAGCTGATTACATTAATATTATTATACTTTTATAGCGCAAAAGTATACCGCAGCACTGTACAATAGGGAATAGACATACAGAGACATTAAACAGTACAAATGGAACAAAGAAAACAAAAGAATCAGAGGGCTCTGCTCATGGGAACTTACAGGCTAGAGGAAGGTAGGTGGGACACAGAAGTGCTATGGGGTGTACGGGCCTCCTGCCACATGAACTGCCAGTCAGTGGGTGGGAGAAGGAAGTGCTATTGAGTACAGTGGTCCAGGCAAGTAGTGGGTCTGTTTGCGAGAGAAAGACTATGTGAACAATGAGGTTGTGAAGGAGTTGTAGGTGGGACAGTGTTTTTCAGAAGCTAATGAGAGGGAGCGGAAGCTGGACAGGCTGTTGATCTGGCCTTACTCAGAACTGTTGTGGAGGTGGTTGATAGGTTTTCCTGAAAAAGTAAGTTTTCATGGAGTGTCGAAGAGCTGAAGGCTGGGGATGAGTCTAATAAGATGGAGAGGGAATTCCAGAGCTCAGGTGCAACACAGAAGAAGTCCTGTAGGTGGGAATGGGAGGATGTAATAAGAGTTGCAGAGCCAAGATGGTGAGTGGGCTTGTATTTGGAAACGATAGATGAAATGTAGGAGGTTGCAGTGCTATAAAGGGCTCTGTAAGTTAGCACCAGAATTTTGAATTTAATTCTATATGCTAACATAAGGCAGAAAAACATATAATATTTGTGCTGCATTTTGAGCACTGCCTCAAGTAAGCCCTAAACTTCCTGCTAGGGTGGTTTTGAATGTCTGCTTCAAATAGAAGCAACATTTCATTATGTAAATAAATATCATTGGACATTTTCAGTTGATTAAAATAAGCTTAGACTTTTGCTGGTAGATGCTTCATAACAAAGTTATTACAGCTCAGATTGCTGTTTTTATAGATGAAATGGTTAGCAATAGTGCCAACTGGTTTGCATAAAGGCATTTCTATTGCATTCTAAAAGAAAGACGAGCTTCAGGTCACAGTTTTCCAAAGAATGTGATAGTAACATTTTTACCTCTTCACCTTTTTGCCAGGCAGCCATGTTTGTACTCAGATGGAAGCTGTATGTTGCCTCATTTCCGGTGGTCTGGTCCTTCTCTTCTTGAATAGTGGTGGAAATTAGGGCTTTTCCTTTACAAAAACGTATTGGTGCATTGGCTGGAGAGACGATTTATTGTCGGAAAGAAACATGTCGGCTTTGTAATCATTCTCCAGCTTCGGAATTTTAAACTCCCCTAATGCATGCCAAAGGGAATTGCTCATGACATTTTATTTCATATTTAGAGATGAGAAGTTGAAATTGATTTACTAAAGCAGACAAGAATTATATATAAAGGCTAATTGCATCTCAGAATTAATTTGATACAGATACAAATGCCAGAGGTGGAAGATGGTGGAATAATGTCTTACATCAATATATAAGAAGACTACAGGTCATAGTCAATGAACTTAAGGAGGGGCAATTCTGAAGCAAACCAACTGCACCATAGGTGATAGATAAGAATTTGCAAAATTCATAGTGATTTAAATGTGGTGTTTAATTCCTTACTTATTGGAGAGGTCTCCAATGTGTTGAGGGCTCTATTGAATTCAAGGGGTTAAAACCCCCACTGGATGCAGTTGAAATGATGAGAATTGTTCCGTGTCCCCTATGGTGTAGTTGGTTTGGTACAGATTTCTTCTTTAGCTTATTCAATATGGACTATATGAGCCTTATGCAGAAAACACAACAATATGTGTAAGCCAGCTGAACCATAGGGACGTAAATGGGTCTTTAAGTCAATGGGATAGTTATTCCCCCCCATAGTACAGCTGATTTTCTCAAACATTGCTCATTGTCCTTAGCAGTAAGCTTACTGGATCTCTGTTTATAGAGTTTTCCAGTCTACCTTCCTGGCATGCAGAAATATCTCAGGAAAGAGGGTAAAAAAGTAAAAAGTTGAAACTATATATATATATATATATATATATATATATATATATATATATATATATACCACTTAATACTAAATGCCCAAGAAGAAAACCAAAGACAAGATGAGTATTGTATTATATTGTACATTTTATTTATATAGCGACAACCAGTGTACTTGTCACTTTACAGATTACATTTAGAATTAAAGGGGTACAATAAGTGAGGTGATTAAGTGCTTATATAGACAATTATAAGTGGAACACTAGGAGAGTATACATTAGGATAAAAGGTCCCTGCCCCATAGAGCTTACAATCTAAGTAGCTGAGTAGCTGAAATTACCAAATTTGTCGATACACAGTGGCAGTTAAAGGCACAGGACCAAAGTTGTTAGAGGCTTGCTGAGAAGGCCTTCCTTCTGCAGTGGATCGACAATTGCTGAAGATGATATATATATCATCATCTTCAGCAATTGTCGATCCACTGCAGAAGGAAGGCCTTCTCAGCAAGCCTCAAACAACTTTGGTACTGTGCCTTTAGTTGCCACTGTGTATCGACAAATTTGGTAATTTCAAATTTTTGTGTGTTTGACTACATATCCCTTCAAATCAGGGGCACATAAAAACACTCACACTGCTGGGTTGCAAAGGTTCCTGTAGACTCCTGCAGAATGAAGTTTTCGTAAGTGTCTCTGATTAAAAGGGATATGTGGTCACCTCAATATATATCAGAACATGTCTATAAAAATAGAGTGTTGCTGTCCCTTTAATTTGACTTTGACTTACCAAGATAGTTTCCTGTATAAAGTGATCTATATTCAATTCTGTCTCTAGATCACACCTCATAGAAAGCAATGGACTTCAAAAGGACTGAATAAATCATAAGGGACTAGGAGAACAATAAAATAGATATCTAATGCAAACAAAGCAATACATTTAAATAAGCTGCTTCTGTTGGAAGGATATCTACAAAGGTAAATCATTCTTAAATAAATTGAGCCACTAAAACAAGAGAGAGAGAGAGACTAAAACAAAGGCAGATATTTTTTTACAGTAAAGGTGGTAAAGCTATGCAATTCTTTGCCTCTGGATGCTGTGTTGCACATACTGTAACTGATTTAAAAAAAAAGTAATGGATACCTATCTATCAGCAGATAGGTTGTCGATGCAGTTAACTATCTGAATGCCATTTGGATTCAGTAAGGATTGTTTTACCCACTTGGGCTTAACTGAAAATGGCTTCAATTGTTTTTTTTGCTTTCCTCTGAATCTGGGACATTTGTAGCAGTAAAAGGGAACTGGTCATGTCACTTTACAGATCTCTGGTTAGACCTCACCTAGAGTATTGTGTACAGTACTAGAGACCCCACCTCCAGAAGGATATAGATACTCTAGAGAAAATTCAGAGGGCTACTAAAATAGTGACTGGTTTACAGGAAAAGACATATCAGGATAGACTAAAGGATCTGAACATGTATAGCTTGGAGGAGAGAAGAGAGAGAGGGGATATGATGGAAACATTCAAATACATGAAGGGATTGAACAAAGTGCAGGAGGGAAGAACATTTAAACGGAGTACAAATGTTAGGACCAGAGGCCATAGTTTAAAACTAGAGGGACACAGGTTTAAATATAATGTAAGAAAGGTTTACTTCACTGAGGGGGTAGTACATAAGTGGAATAACCTACCAGGAGAACGGGTAGAAGTGAATACAGTGACAGAATTTAAGCATGCATGGGATAGGGATAATGTTGTCCTGAACATAAGACAAGACCAAGGAACAAATAAGGTTTGAGGTTTTTACAGCAGGACAATGTGCAGGCTAGATGGGCCAAATGGTTCTTATCTGCTGTCAAATTCTATGTTTCAAATTCAAATTCTATGCTTTTTCAGCCTTATCTGCTATGTTACTATGTTACATGTTACTTATTCTTAGGGAATAGTTTTTCTTTAAATATAGGTGAAGTGAGCATAATTAATGTGCGAACATAGCATTGTTGTAAACCAGAGATGAGCCCTGGATGTGCCCTGACTGGAAAATAAGCACCATAGCTGCTCACTGGCATACACCTGACCCTACTACATCTCTGAAAATATGCGCATGCTGCTCATTGCTAGTACCCACACTCATTTATAGCTACGAGTGGCAAAAAAAGTTAATTAAATTGCTTGAAAGCTAGTATCTCATATCAGGATTTGAGAGAACTGCAATATGAAAATTTGTGTCATTGTGCTTCTTTGAAAAAAATTAAATGACACACTATATGCCAGTCTAGGCCTGACAAACAGAAATGGCATATTTGCTACTGTTTATTCTGTTGACATTCCATAACTGAAACATATTTTAAGGGGGGAATTTCTATGGATAAATTAATATTATGTGGCTAACTGTGTAACTGTATACATCTGCCAGAGCAGCTCAGCTGGCATTGTTCTCCAACTCTGGGGTATCCTGTATAGTGTATGTTTGCTATAAAGCATACCATACACTCTGCTGCAGTGAAGACCTTAATGACAACAAATCTTTACTCCTGCCCATAGCATGCTCAGGAAAATGGTGTACAAATCATGGCATTTTTTGTTGAGTAAATGGCGTTAAACATGACAAGGAGGATCAGAACTCCCTGAGACACCCACAGACCGTTCCATAGGATCAGTAGGTTATAAAGGGAAAACTTTTGGTGTAAGTCACTAAGTAAATTGTCATTAGGCAAATATAGGTTGAGAAAAAGTATTCTATCTCTTGATTTATCTTGGAACAATATTTGTATATTCAACTCGTTTGTCCTTTATGGCTTATATGAGAAGGATAAAAAATGTGTTAACCAATTCCGCATTTTGATTAACCCTTTTAACTGCCAAGGGGGAATCCAACATATTGAAATGCCTTTTCCTTTGTATCCCTCTGGCATGCAAAGGGTTAATATTTCCTTCCCTTTATAAGCCTAAACTCTGCTCTTAATTTATCAACTCCATAGAGCTTCATTTATTTATTTCTCAGCACTTATTTTCTCAGCATTGTTATTTGCATGTGTTCTATTTAACAAGCATAAATGAAATACTAAAATAGCAAATACCAGAAAATACTGCATGTGTTACATTTCCAGAGTTATCAGTGAGTGGTTTTAAATGGCAATTAACATCTAGATCAGGGGTGGACAATTGTTTTGGCAAGTGGGCAACTTCTCTATTTAAATAAAAAATGTTCCTGGGGGCCAAGTTGTATTGCAGTTCCGAAGAAAACAAACCAAAAAAAAGATATACTTGCATAAAGCACCTGCTTCCAAAGATGGTGCTCTAAATAACCTTAGCAGGTGTATATAAATGCTTGCATTCCTTATGTCAACAAGTCAATAACCATGCAACTCACCTCCTGATCTTAATCATGGTGCACACTCATAGATCTCAAGATACAATGGAGCAAAAGAGTCACACTCAGTGGATTGACATTGAATACAATTTCAGCTTTAATGAACTTCAGGAAAATTGTATGAAACTGCATACAAACAGTAATCCATGGTTGTCAGCTTATCAGATGTGTTTCATGTTCATTGAACACTTATTCATTGTCTAAGCACTAGGTGAACATGAAACACATCTGATTAGCTAACAACCATGGATCACTTTTTGTAAGCCATTTGATACCATTTTACTGAAATTCAGTAAACTGGGGATTTTATTTAATATGCAACTACTTTGCTACGTTACATACAGTCCGCCTAATACCCCTGGCCCACTAGTATTACTCTTCAACATAGAGTGAGAAGTCTGTGTTTCAGAGAGAAAGATGAATATGTTTGACTGTCGATTCACAAAGAATGTATCAATTCTGGGTCCCTCTGCTTTGGAAGAGTGATAAATTCTCAAAGTCCCCAGAAACTGCACTATCCTGGCCTTAGCAGTCTATGGACTGCACTTGCATCTCATAAAGGACAGTGGCTGTGATATGGATACTTCCAACCCCCACCCTCTTTCCCCTAACCAATGAGAAGGCATGGACGATACGTAAATGTTTCTACAAATGGTAATATGCACTGAATAGGAGTCATGTTTGTCTCCTTTTCAATGAAGTTCCTGAAGGAAGAAACATGAATTGATACAATGTATTTTACAGCCAGAAGGTTAATCTCAATGATTTCAGAGGGCTTGCAGCACATATCTCTCATCACTGTTCACATGTATATGCTGAATGGACACATACACTCCAGCATGTATGCTCACACTTGCACAGCTGAGCATGGATTCACACACATACACATCCACTCCTCTCATTTTGCTGAAGGTAGATGGAAGAAACACCCTTATTGCAGGAAATCCTACTGAAGGCAAAACAGGCAATCTTCCACCGATTTATTCTCTTAGCAAACATTTTCATCCATTCCTACTTAGAGGATCAGTTTTATGGCCCCCCAAAATGACTTATAAGAGACATTTTGGGGCTGCATAAGAGCAGATTTATTAATATGTGATAAAATGTTACTTGTATTTTTATCAATGAGTGAACAGGAGGAGAAGACACTCATACATAAAAAAGCTTTTCTGCTTTGAGCAGGCTGAAGCAATTTCAGTCATTGGGGAAAAACGTGTATATGAAACGTCATATTATCTTGCTTTTTTCCTCATGGTTTTGGTAAAACACATTGTATATGAATCAAACGTATTCATTTCTTAACTCTTGTGTACACTGCTGCAGAAATGATTCTATCAACAAGACATAATAAATTGCTTTGAGTTCTATAAGGTTTAATTAATTGTATTCCCTCTGGTACTCAAAGTGTTAAAATAATTCCTAAGAAAGTAAAAACAATTAAAGCAATATTTTTTTTATGGGATTTTAAATTCTTAGTATTGGGTTTATCTCCATGAATGCCAGCGGTGTCTCCAAAGCATTGTGAAGCAATGTGTTAAAGACATCTCATGTATTCAAGTGGTTAATGTCTATTTATACCTCCACAAGACAAACTAACAGTGCATGAGCGGTGCTTATATTTAATTTATATTTATTTTATATTTTATATTTACTTTAACAAATCAAGCATGTGCTTATGTGCACGTTTAATACAGATGCACGCAATGTCAATGGAAAAAAGCCTTTAGCAACACACCCATAGCTGAAGCTCTGTGCCCTGTTAATGCATAGATTTTTCCATGAACAGCATAGCCTGAAATACCCACACACTCCCACATGGCCTAACTCTGTGCAGCATCACACAGCAATTTCATCACACAAAAAAGCTTTATACATAGGTGTTTGAAAAGTGTAGAGCACGACTCAATTTCTTCACAATTCTCTATGTGAAAGTAAAGTTGCATAAAGCTGCTTTAGATTTTGCTGCCTTTGGTCCCAAACTAACACCAGCCTGCACATTCGGTAAATGAGGGTTGATGCATTCTTATACAGCGCTGCCAGAAGTTTTGCTAAAATCCAGGGGAGTGGTTAAAAAGATCAACAGCGGGAGTCAGTTTGTTGGGGAGAGGAACACTTTAATATTTTCTTGTACTGTTTTTCAGTCCCATTGGAGATTTATAAAAAATTCACATTAAGATTACTTATTAAGCAAATATGAATAATACATTTTCGAGCATTGCTAAAATACCAGATCTCAATGTAGTTTGCTCTGTCAGATGATGTAACAGTCTTGTCCCCATTTACTAACTCTTTCACTGACAGATCAGCTTTATGAATAAAAAAACAAAAATCATTAACCACTTCATGTTAGACAGTTGTGCAGTGCCAGCGGGAATAAATCAGTGGACTTCCACTTGTTAATGACTACATTTTCTATTATTCCCAAAAATCCATCAGCTGATTGGGATGATGGGGGTTGTAGTCCCAAACTGCTGGAGATCCAAAATGTACTATACCTGTCCCAAACAATCCTTTGAAGCCATCAAAAGGACCAATTGTCTTAATTTGTCTCTATCTCCAGGGTCAGATATCCCATTAGGTAGATTGGGTAACTGTGTAGCTGTTTACATTCTAAGGAATACCACAGCTGTACTAGCTGCACCCACATTTTTAGCTGTGGGTGTGGCCAGAGCAATCTCCTTGTTCCTGCATCAGTTTATAATGTCTATTATTTAACCCTTTGTATGCTAGACATGTATTGCAATGAATTAGAGATGGCTCTTGCATCCTAGAGGTTAAAAAACATTTTTGTGCTTGTATGTTATAAGCCACGGTATTTCCTGTGCCGGGAAACAGTGGATGGGTGTGCCTGGAATCTCTCTGGATCTGCCCTAGAGACTCTTTTTTTAGTGTTAATTACCTGGCCTATGGGTACAGAGATTGATTCTTCAGCTGTGGTGAGTTTCCTGAGAATCTCTGCCCACTTCTCCTCCTTACCACCCACTTCCCCAGCCCAATGCCAGTCAATCCCTGACACAAATAACATAAGACTCTCCAGGGGCTCTACAGGAAGGAAGTTCCCTGGTATGCAGATGAGACTAGGGACAGGGTCATGTGAGGAGCTAAGGGCTCTTAGGATGCCTTCCCTAGGGGTGCCTGGGATGTAAATCTGGTCCCCTCTCTGTTTTTTCTCTTGCTCTCTCTCTTTCATAAATAACCAGTATAAAGTGTCCAATGAAAATATATACTACCTTACTATTTGCTCCTTCAGAGTTTGCGCCTAGGAACTCCGCTCCTCTTCCTCTTAAATTTCAAGGTACCACAGTGGTTATTCCTAGGTCTTATGCTGTTTTCTTTTCCTGCTTTCTTTCCTTGGAAACATTAACTTTTCAGTACAAATTTTATGCCAATGGCACCCAAATATACATCTCACACTTTTTCTTGTCACTAATTTATCTGCCATTTCCCTCTTCACTCCCAATGCCACCTAAAACTGAACTTAACGACAAAAATACAAACAAAAAAGCTTATAATATTCCCCCCTGCATGCTACCTGATATCACCACCAATGTCAGTAATTCCACTATCTATAACCATTACCACTTAACAACTTATATCCTAGAGTTTTTCCTGCTGAGTAAAACATGAGTACTCCCACTGCTATATCTATATAGAGTTATTACAATCTAAACTGTTTGTTTGTGTGTTTTTTACATTAGCAGTATCCTCTAGTGGCCAGATATCAATTAATTATTCTGTTTCATTTAATGGGATAGGTGAGCCACTGACAATAGCTTTTCACAAAATTTGATCATAACTGCTGAGTCACTTCCTGTCAGTTTCAACCTTCAGGAAGTAATAATGCTTTCATTATTTGCACTGTTATAGCTTTTAAACAAAACAGCTGCCAGCTGTGGGAATACCCTTCTACTAAGCAGGAAAAATCTCTATAACAAATACATTTTTGTAAGAAAAAGTTAATTCTTCCTTAAAGCTTGCTGCTTAAGAGGCAACCTTTGATTCTACCCTTACTTTCAGTCCCAAATACAATCACTCACAAAGCCTTGTTTCTTTCACCTCCAGAACGTTTCGAGAATAATTGATTTTCTTACTCAAAACATTACTAAATTGTATGTATACTACCTCATTATGGGGGAATGAAGGAGTTCACCATCAACATTACACGCGCATTAGACTCAAATGACAGGGGCTGCACTTAGAAGTATGCGCTAGAGTGTAGGATTGCTTTAGTGCAAACCATGGTACACACTTCACCATCATTAACGCCTTTATACCAGTATGTCCCGTATGAGCTGGAAATTGGAGTAAACTTATGACACTTCTGCTGAGTCATTTTTAACCCTTTAAAGACCAAAGGGGTGTGCAACACATTGCTTCTGGTCCTTAAAGGGTTAATACATGATGTTAAACAAGGCTTAGGAACTCCATGAAAAATCCATAGATTTGGTGTCTACTGTCCCCTCTGCTGTTTGTATTGGTTTTGGCACCCCTCCTGAACCTGCCGCATATCTCCATTACCATTTCAGGTCTCCCTACTGCACTGGGGTCTACTAAATTGTCGGCATATGCAGATGATATCTTATTCTACATTGCCCATCCAGATAGGTCACTTCACCCATTTTTACTCTTTATACAGGAATACAGTCTATTATCAAATTTCAAAATAAATCTAACCAAATCAGTGGTTCTGAATCTTAATGTTCCTAAACACCTTGCCAGCAAACACTACTCCCGCTTTTCATTGACATGGGTTACAGACTCAATAAAATTATTGGGGGTCCTCCTCACTAGGGGTGGGTGAAAAGTGTGAAAAATTTCCAGCAAAAAATTTTGCGAAAATGTGCTGATTTTTCGCTTTTCCCACAAAAATATTTGCCTTTCCACCGATGAAAAAAATGTCCCCCTTTTCGACAATTTTAACAAATTTTTTGCCTATGCTAACACATTTTTTGCGTATTTTAACACATTTTTCACCTATATTTCCTATAGGTACTACATTTCCCTCTGTAATATTACTTCTTGTGAGGGCTGAAGTTTAGAAATAAGTGGTTGAAAGTCAAAGTTGTGAGTCCTACAGCAAAATATGGCTTGAAAAATGTGTTCGCATGCCGAATGCATTTGTCCTTTGCCCACATCACTTTATTTCTTAAGTGACAATGACACATATTCATGATGATATCAAGCAACAAAAAAAATAAAGTACAACCTACGATGTGGCAGAGATGTATTGTAGTGGTGGTGGTGGAGGACTGGCATGGTGTGATTTATGTATGTATTTTTATTCTTGTCATACTCTATCCTCCTTCTCAGATTATTGACACACATTACTTATCTGTCATAGCAGTGGTCCCATCTGTCCTCCACCTCCTCATCTGTGCTGCTGTTAATATATTTGTCATGGCTTTGTCTGTCATATGTGGTTTCTGCTGCTACTACTACTGGAGCTAGATGTTGATGTAATTCTACTGCTACTATTACTAGGTGTCAAAGGTGCAGCACTTACAGCTGCAGCACCAGAGGTACTCGTCATATCTAACACTGTGGATGTTAACCTGTGTTGCTGTTGCTGGGTACTCAAAAGAGTTGTGTGTGACTGAGCGGGACTTGGACTATGAAGAGGCAATGATGCCGATGATGACTGATAGGGTGACTGTGTGCTTTTTGACATCTGTGCTTGTCCAGTTTTTGAACTACTACTTTACTCTCACTTCCCTGCACTGCTCCACCCCTCCCCTTTCTCCTTGTGCATTTTCTGGATATTATGCAATTACACTGTGTTCTTTTACTGTACGGTACACAACACAACTGATACAGCTGTATGATGCCCTGCCTAAACCCAATCAGCTGTCTGTCACCTAAGATATTTTGTTTTTTTATTATTTTTTATTTTATTTTTATTTATTTTTTTATTTTTTTAAGTTGTCCACCCTGTTGTCTTATCACAGTCTGTCAAAAAAAATATAACAGAAAAACAAATTCAACGTCTTTCCCCAGACTTCCCACCCAGCACATTGATAATAACAGCAAGATCAGAAAGCAAATAGGTCCCTAGATGCCTGTGTCTTGCCATTCAGTCACATGGAATTTTGGAGTATTTGGGGGTCAACCTCCTTACTCCCTTCTTATGAACTGGAGTGCCCCCAGACTCCCCTAATACAGAGAACAAATGTCCTACCTAAATGACTCCCTAAACTAAGCTTCAATTCCCCTTTATTTGCCTATCTCCTCTAGCTCAAAAACATGCTGCTCTCTCTTCTAATAAACACAGAATGTCTGCGGTGAGAACCTTTTATATGGCTGTAGAAAACTTTCATCTGGTGGAGAAATATTTTTCTTCCGATTGATTTTAATGGGCGGAAAAAGAGGAAAAAAGCAGAAAAACAGCGCTTTTTGTGGGAAATTTTTCACCAATCAGAAAGTGCCATTATTCGCCGATCAGTTTGAGGTGAAAATTTTCACCCATCCCTACTCCTCACCAATAACCCATGTACCATAGTCTCCCTAAACTTGACAGCTCTCTACACAACTATAACCACCGATTTGCAGGCTTGGAGCAATTTGTTTGTCTTGTGGGTGGGTTAACCTACTGAAAATGATTTCATTCACTAAAATTTTGTATATCCTTAAAGCTATACCACTTCATATACTGCATCACCACTTAGATAGGTTACAAATTGCCCTATCCGCCTTTATCTGGAGGTACAAAATGCCTAGATTAGGCTGAGCTTATTTAATACAATCGCCAACCAATGGCAGATAATCCCATTACTCTACCCTCAACACAAGTTGCGATAAGGAGAGAATTTTCAGCATAAGTAGCTTTGAAAATTGACATCAGAGAGGCCTAGGGCTAGAGAGTTGACTCTACTGTCTGGGTTAGTGAAAAATAATATATGTAAAATCCATCAGTGTGTTGGAGTCCTCTCCAGCATTCAAGAGGTTAAAAAACCCAGTGGGAATTATAATTTGTCCTCTGTTGTGCAGTTGGTTTGCCTCATAATTTCTCCTTATTCTCTTTGTGCATATGGAGGCAGCTCTAGCATTCTTTCAACCCTGTCATAGATGGAAACATTGATGGTGCTGCTACTACCCACATCAATGAGTAAGAACCAATGTATTACAAGAAAATATAAAAAAGGCCAAAACACAGTTTCTCAGTGTAAACAAAAGCAAAAAAAAAAACAACATTTATTAAAAGAGACCCTCATAACTAGAGGCATACTTCTGCCTCTACTTGTCAAAGACAAAAGAGCTCGCTGATTGATGGCATAAAAAAAAAATGTCCAGCTTCATCACAGAGTTGTATAAAGTGTTTGTATCTCACTGGGGACTTCATGTCTCATGCAGAATGTAGTCACACAAGCGCTACATGAGAGCCTACTCATACAGGCTGTTCTGTTTGCACATTTGTTGACAAAGCCTGAACCTTTTTTCTGTAGCTAAGGAGTTAGTGAGTCATAAAAAACTGGGTCTGTTCTGTGCCGAGCCAACTTAAGCATACGGTACAAATACAATTTTCCATTGATTTAAAGGAGCATTTAACCCCTAGAATTCAAGAGAGGTCTCCAGTACATTGCAAACTGTTCTTAGTGCATGAACTTTATGATGTTTAGTGAAGACCCTCGAACGTGACCCTTGGGGTATGGGCTGATTAACAATGGGACTAGTGGAGATGCAGAGCTAAGTCCAGTGAAGAGAACAGGTCCATTCCAATGTGCCACAATTCAGACCACAAGGAGAGCAGAAACATTATTGCATATTATTTAACCTTTGAATAGAATAAATTAATTAATATTTAAAGGGGCAGTGTACCCTAATTATGAAAAAGATATTTTGCACAGCATGGTTGCCCAAAAGATAGATCATGATCTACTAGTATATAACTAGTTACAAGATGACCATGAGAGAAATCATGCTGAGTAGTGTCTGCCAAACCAATCCAATATTGGAGGAGTTCATATGGTTGTAGTCTCTTTATTTAAAAGTTGCAACATATGGGACAAGTAAAAATTTTATTTAACCTCTCAAATACTAGAGCGGTCTCCAAAAGGGTTAGGTGGAACTTTTCATCTGAAAAGAGAAACATGAGAAAACAGCACTTACAGCTTTCTGCTGGAATTCCTGAAGAAAGTACCCCCTACACACACCTAGACTAAAGTATAAAAAGAGTGTCAATTTACTGCTTGTAGTCAGTCAGCGTTTAGGAGAAAGAGATAAAGCAGATTACTTTTTAACCTCTTAAGGACCGGCGCGCACACGAGCGACCGGCACTTGATGACCACAGGACGTTGTTTTTTTTTTTTTCACTTCCAGTTAAGGGCTTCCGGAGTGCCGTGCAGCCACACCAGGAGTCCTGAACTCCATGACGTACCAGGACCGTCACTGATCCTTAAGTGCCGGACCACCGTGACGGTCCTGGCATGGCAATGGTCCTTAAGGTGTTAATGCAAGCTACCAGTGAAGGCAGGCAGGAAAGACAGGGAGTTGGGGGGGGATACACTAAGAAGTGATAAAGAGGTGATAAAGTGAAGATGACTTCTCCAGGATGATAAAATCACCAGTTCTTATGTTATTCTTTGGGGCCAATGCACAAAGATTTCCCCAGCCTAACAGCTCTGCCTTGCACTTTAGAGTAAAAATCAGCACTGATTTCATTATGTCAATAGACATACAAGGGGCAGGAACAAGGGGAAAGGAGTGGTTAGGAGGTGTGCATATACATGTTGATGAATTATAGTAAAGTCATACTACAAAAGCTGACTGTGGTCATGTTTCCTCCTCATGAGAATGGTGTTAGTAAAAGTGACATGGAACATTCCATCACCACTAGTAGTAGTACTAAACCTTTATTCAAAATTAAAGATGGTGAGGAGTTGTATTGGTTTGTTGCTACCATAGCTGAGGAATATTTAAAAGTTTGACCAACTGCTGCATTAGGCAGTTATAGAAACACCGACCAAAATGATAAATCCCTCTAAGGGTGCAAGTAAAAACATTTTCACATTTCACTTGCATCACTGCAATTGAGTACTGCTTCTTTATAAACCATTTAAGAGATCAACTGAAAGTCTGACTCTGGACATGTCAACATGCCTAAATATGCATAAACATCCTCTTGGTCATCATCATCATCAGTATCACCTCTTCTAAGTTCAGGTCATGCTAATTATTGTTGACTAAGCAGCAATACAGTTCATCAACATCCACAACCCTAGCTATTCGTGTTCTGCTGCTGTCCAAAGTACAGCACCACTGATACCTATCGCTAGTGCTTTTGCAACATGTAAACCCTGAAGTAGCCTGTCAGGAATCCCTCAGTCTATGAAATCTCCAATAAGAAGGTTCTTCACTCACGATCCAAAAATTAAACATGCTGCTATCAGTTGTCCCTGTAAAAACACATGAGCAAAGAGAAAGCAGGAGCATATCTTCATTGAGTCCTGCCTGAAGCACAACCACAGGTCTGATAAGGATGCATACAAGCAGTACAACAGACATGCAACAACTAGCAGCAGGAGAAGCACTAAAAGTGCACAGAATAGAGTGGCACATAATAGTAGTTTTGTAAATGTCTTAGAGAGTGCAATATTTTCTTCAGTTACAATAACACTTTTGTCTCCTATTGATGCAAATGCAGAGCACAAATAAGGATGAATCCCTGTTAGCAGAGGAGGTGACAAGAGTCATGTCATAGAGTCCCCACATCTACCAACAAAACTCATCAACACCACTAGTCATGTTGTTAAAACAATGACGTTTCACAATTCTTCTTACTTGTGATGCCCACCAACACTTACTGAGTTCTTAGAAAGATGTTAAAACCTGCACAAAAATAACCCTAATGTACACATGTGATGGCAAATGTGCCAACATTTTGGCAATTGTTGCCCTATTCTTTTTTTGAAGCAAAAGTTTTAAAGAACAGATTTAATATGTTGTGCCCTGCTGGCATATATCAAGCTACAGTGCTGCAGTCAGGTATCAAGGACATCTATGCCAGAGTTGTTCAAGCAAGTGGTTAGTGTGGTGGGCAGAGGGCTGGAAATATCATACAGTACAAAATTTCACTTGACCACGAATGTGTGGACAAGTGGCCAAAGCGCAAACAAATGAATGTCACTGCTTACTGATATATTTTCCATCAGCGAGTAGTAGTATGCAGTAGCAGCAGGTAACTATGAATAGTAAAGGCTAGCAGAAGGGCAGCCCATACTATGCCACTTTGTGTGTGCTTAGCTTTGAGACACAATCCCACACAGGAGATGTATTAATGAACTCTAGCCGGTTCAGGTCCATGGATCCTTGCTTAACTCAAAGTCTTTGGAGTAACCTTCATTGTTACCTGGCCAGAGGAAGCTAATGTATGACTTATGAGGCTGATGAAGCCTTTTTGATGATGTTGCTTTGCTGGATATTTGTTCTGGTGCAGTAATCAATAAGATGCATCCACTAATATATTTACTGCAGAAAAAATGAAGTACATTTCTGATGGCACTTACAATAACAACACATACATGAATTACATATTGGCATACATTCAGCAGGATCCTCAAACAGTTAAAAGCAATGAGTAGTACATTCTTGCTACATTGCTGGCCTCCCACTTGATAGATACAATTTTTAAATACATTCCAAGACATGAGCAGCAGAACTTTAAGGAAGCAGATACAGTGAAAGAATATAAAGACATTGTTCTGGATTATGTGGATGACTGTACTGGTCAAGGACAAGAGAGGAAAAAATACAAGGGTAAAATAAAACCTACTAGAAACCACAGTGAAAATGAAATAAGACAAGGGAAGCAGACAGTGTATTGATGCTTCAGTGGATTCCAGTGGATGGAAGAACAAAGCTAAGTGTCTGAGACTGCATGTATTGTTCTATGACTACAAGTGGACAGTGGAACAAGTATGGGGTGCCAGATATCATATTATAGATCTGAATATTGTGGAAAATGTTGAGTATTTGGCCCTCAACTGTATTTGATATTGACATGCCTGCTGTATACCTTTAACATCATCAGCATCAAAAACAACATCATTATCATTACAACAAGAAACTAATATGTCTCAGGGGCAGCAGCCTAACATTTGTGGTTGTGGTGGTGGTGGTGATGGCAGTGGCTGATATCTATGGGATTTGCTCCTACATTATGAGCTGGTAACTGATGCACATGACATGACTATCGTCTAGCTCCAAGGAGTATATTAAAAGTTAGAGATGCTCAGCTAGGAAAGATCCTGCAATACAAATTTGCAGGCTCTATAGAATTTGTGTCCTACCCAGGGTGCAAACTCTTTTAGCCCACTAGTGCCTTTCACAGAGAGGAAATATCCTAAAGCATATCATATTGGTCCTTCCATTACAGCAGTCCAACCACGAGATGCCAGGCAATTCTTCTATGAACAAGAGAAGCAGCCAACCCCAGACGTACATTTCAGCCAATGAGTGACCCCACTACATGTGAGATGGTTCAAGTTTGCATAAAGGATAACTATGTTTTAGGCTGAAAGAAAGACTCACTGAGTACTGGTAAACAAAACAGTGTGTAGCTAGCACTCACGCATATGCTGGGGAAACCCTCAGGTTTTCCATTACAGCTGGTTTTGTCATCAGTGACCGAAGGACATGTCAGTCCTGCAGCACTGTAGGTAGACTTGCATTTTTTAAAATGAACCAGCATCTAATACCATATGGGCATCATGTAGCAGAAGTGGAAAAAAGACACAAGACAGTAACAGCACTGAGGAGGAGCGAGGGGGTTTGCATAGTTGCCAACATCTATGACAGTTAGAAACAGTTCTATGAACATTGATGAATGAGTTATAAATAATACTGTAACATTTTTTTATTTTTATTAACAGGCTCAGCCCAAACCGGCCTCTCATGAAAACAAAAGAGAGTTACAGATATTACAGAGTGATACAAGAATTACCACATAATCTGACATAAACATGGATAATAATAGCCGTTAGAATACAGAGACAATATAAAAGCAAACAGGGGCCAGAGCAGCCCGGCCTGACATTTTTCCTATTTTCTTCTTATCCACTCCCCTTAAAAAAAACCCTAAAACACCCCCTTTCCAACAACCTTACCACAGAGAGCCCACCCGCCACTACATTCTAGCTCTCTCTCTCCCCCACCACAGCCCACGTTCAAAAAAAAAAAAAAACAAACAGAAAAAAGAAACGACCAGGGTAATTTTGCAAAGTTAGCTCTCCATCCGTCACAGATATTTAATCGTTCTCAGCCCCAGGAGCCACAGACACGTTGCCATCATCAGAGCCTTTCTCATTGATATCATTGCAGCTTCCAAATGCTTGTGTCCAGCCCCTCTGCCATTGTCCCCATAGCTTATCAAATTTTTGAAGGTTACCCCTGTGGAGGTGTATCTGTAAAGCGGTACATTTTTGGCCACCAGAGCAAGCCACAACCTGCGCGTTGGAGCCCTATCTGCCATCCAGTGAACAGCCACCACCCTTTGTTCCATAACGAGGAGTTCTTTAAGAAGGTTACCAACAGGGTCCCCATCTTTATCTTCAGGGAATATGGACAACAAGCAAAATTTAGGTGTGAATGGTATCGGTTTCTCTAGTACCCCCGCAATAGCATCGGTCACAGCTCTCCAGAAGTCCTGTAACAGCAGACATGTCCGTATCATATGTAAAAACGTGCCTTCCACATCCCCGAATCTATGGCAGGTGAGTGAGTTAGTCATATGATGAAGGCGAATGTCACGGTTTTTGAAGACTCTCAGACTTATGGTTTTGGTAAAAAACGTAACTTTATTAAAAGTTAAGGCAATCCCCGTAGGGTTATTCATACATAACAATACAACAACAATAGTAGCAGAATAGGTTCTACCGGCCTTGCCAATGATACCGGGCAAGGCAACCCAAGTGACAGTAGCATATACAATAGGCTCTACCGGCCTTGCCTATACCGGGTAAGGCAACCATGAGATGACATGTACCGGTTCTACCGGCCTCACCAATACCGGGCAAGGCAGCCCAAGGGACAGCACAATAACAATAGGCTCTACCGGCCTTGCCTATACCGGGTAAGGCAACCGTGAGGTGAAATGTACCGGTTCTACCGGCCCTACCAACACCGGGCAAGGCAGCCCAAGGAAGGCTGAGTATAGGCTCTACCGGCCCTGCCAATACCGGGTAAGGCAACCCTCGAGATGGTAACGTGCAAGGTTCTACCGGCCTTACCAATACCAGGCAGGGCAGCCCAAGTGTAGGCCAGCTGTCAGATAACTATGACAGCAGATAGGAATAGATACAATGGCCTAATCGCAGCAGAAGTCTATTGCCGGGTAGTATCAGACAACTACCTAGGAAGCATACAGCAACTGTCCACAGGACTAGAGTTCAGGAGCAACCAACGTCCTAGCGCTGAACCAACGGTCTAAGCGCAACCAGGCTTAATGGAGTAAACCAGCGTCCGCACGCTGGGACCAACAGTAATTCTTGCAACCAGGTAATATGGAGTAAACCAGCGTCTGTACGCTGGGACCAACAGTAATTCTCGCAACCAGGCAATGTGGAGTAAACCAGCGTCCGCACACTGGGACCAACAGTAATTCTCGCAACCAGGTGAATGTGGAGTAAACCAGCGCCCGCACACTGGGACCAACAGTAATTCTCACAATCAGATTAATGTGGAGTAAACCAGCGTCCGCACACTGGACCAACAGTGATTCTCGCAACCAGGTAATATGGAGTAAACCAGCGTCCGCACGCTGGGACCAACAGTGATTCTCGCAACCAGGTTAATGTGGAGTAAACCAGCGTCCGCACTCTGGACCAACAGTGATTCATGCAACCAGGTAATATGGAGTAAACCACCATCCGCACGCTGGGACCAACAGTGATTCTCGCAACCAGGTAATGTGGAGTAAACCAGCGTCCGCATGCTGGGACCAACAGTAATTCTTGCAACCAGGTAATATGGAGTAAACCAGCGTCCGCTTGCTGGAATCAGCCACTACAGCTGAAGCGGAAGGTAACAATGTCGCCGGAGCGACAAAGCAAGAGCAAGAGCCCTGTACTCAGCGGGAATCCACCGAAGCAAAGCGATGACAGGAGACCGGAACACAGGAACCGATGACAGGGAACAACCGGCAGGAGAGGAGGTAGATTGGAGACTCAGGAACTCAGGAGAATTAACCCGCGAGGTGCTGGAACACGGGAACACCGGAACACTGGAACACTGGAACGATGGGACACAGGAACACCGGAACACAGGATCACTGGAACGCTGGAACACCGGAACGTAGGAACAGCAGGCCCAGAAGCCTGACAGCTGGTCAGGACAGGTGAGTTCAGAAACATCACGAAAGGGCAACCTGGGAGTGCCCAACCAGGGTTTAAAAAGGCAAAGTGAGGAGGGCTAATAGCAGACAGCCAATGAGTAGTTCCCAGCAAGTGATAGACACCAGATAACACGAATCACGGGCACCGAAATAGCGAATAGGTCAGTAGTAAGTGCGGTGGAGGAATTTTAAATGGATCAGCTGATGTCTAGTAGTAGTCTGGACTTGTGATGGAGCCCTACATGCTTCTACCCATTCCCAGTCCTCGAGTTGGCCCACATCCAGCTCCCACCCACGTCTCACATACCTCATGTCATCAATAGTCTTGTTTCAACCCATTAGTAAATAAAGGAAAGCGCTTTTTCAGCCGCTTGGCCTCCCTGAAATATAACAATGGAAAGATGGCTACCTTTGGCTCCCCGTTTCGTCAACAGTCTATTAAAGCGTGACGTAATCTTAAGTAGAGGTAAAAAATGGAGTTTGGTATTCCGTATTCCAAATGAAAGTGTTGAAATGAGTGAAGCACATTGTCATGGTACAACTGCCCCATGGTCTTGACACCCCAGGCTTCCCACTTCATGCCAAATTCCAGACCCTGGAGTTGAGTCAGCCCTGCCGGGCCCCAAAGGAACGTCTCAGGATGAGTGGCCCAGAATCCCACAGTCATTTGTAACTCAGTCCAAGCGTCTGATAATGCCTTAACCATTAAGGACAGCTCTCGGCTCGCCTTTGGACCTGGCACCAAGAAGTGGTTCAGTTCCACACCTGGTTGAAAGAGTTCCCTGTCTAAATGCATAAAAGAGTGTTTTGTATGCTGGTCTACATAAGCCATCCTGTATTGACATTGTGATGCTAGGTAATATAGTCTGAAATTCAGTAGAGAGATCCCCCCCCCTTGTCCTTCGGCCGCATCAGGGTTGATAATTGAATCTGAGGGTGTTGGCCCCCCAGATGAATTGTCTCATAATCTCGCCTATCATTTTAAAATATTTCTTCGGGATGCAAATCGGAGAATTTTGGAAAACATATAACAATTTCGGAAGGAAAACCATTTTCACCAGATTAGATTGTCCTATTAAGTTTAGTGGGAGGTGCATCCAACCTAACGTTTTGTCCATAAAGGAATCTAGAACAGGGAGAAGACTGTGTTCCAGAAACACCTGAGGTGAATCCATAATTTGCATCCCTAAGTATCCACATATGCCCACACACTGCATCTGGGTATCAGCCATAATTGTCTTCTCCGTTAATACGTTAAAAGGAAGCAGAGAAGATTTACCCCAGTTAATAAGGAGGCCTGCTTAAGATCCGAACAGGTCTATCAATCTAAAGTGCCGCAGAAAGAGAATTATTACAGTTTCCCAGGAATAGTATAATATATAGTGTACAAGGCTATTTTTCCTCTCTCTGGCCCGCAACCAGCCCCTGAATATCCCTGTTCTGTCTGATTAACAAAGCTAGGGGCTTGATTCCAAGAGCAAAGAGACCCAGAGAAAGAGGGCATCCCTGCCTTATTCCCCTGTGCAAGGAAAAGTTCTCCAAAATTAAACCCCCTACCAGTACTCTTGCCCTGGGGGAGGTATTAAGGAGTCGTATCCAAGCGATGAATGTGGAGCCAAATCCAAACCTCCGGAGCACTCCCCAAAGGAAATTCCATTCCATGGAATCAAATGCCTTAGAGGCATCTAGAGATGCCAGTATCCTGTTGCCATGGTTAGAATGTATAGTTTGCAAATGGGTATACAGGCGTCTTAAATTATGCGAAGTGGACTTGCCTGGGATAAATTCCGCTTGATCTTCGTGTACCAGGGAAGATATCACTATATTCAATCACCTGGCCAAAATCTTAACGTCAGTCGATAAAAGCAAAATAGGCCGTAATGATTCACAATACCTTGGATCCTTGCCTGGTTTGGGTAGAATGACTATAGATGCTTCCATAAAAGAATCCAGAAGTCCCCCCCTTTCGAGTGCATTACGAGTATTGAGCAGGTGTGGACCAAGGATATCAGCAAATGAGCGATACCATTCAGCTGGAATACAATCCCTGCCGGGAGTCTTGCCAGTTGGCAAAGATTGAATAGCATCAACCACCTCCCTCAAAAGGACAGGGTAGTCTAACATCCATCTGTCGTCCAAAGACAATGTAGGCAAAGTACAACGTACAAGATTTTCAATAATTTGGGCATCCGTCCAAGCCGCTCTGGATTGGTATAGGGTTTTATAGAAGGCAGCAAACTGACCCAGTATGCCTGCAGGGTTTGACACAAGTTCACCCTGACCATCAAACACTACAGAGACATGCAAAGGACTCCTATTGTTTCTGACCAGCAGTCAGCATTTAACTCAGTCAATTTCATAGAGAGATTGGACGAGGCTAATACGAATTAGCATAAGACGCTGCATCACCCTGTAATACATATTGTATTTCAGCCTGTCCTGCCTCATCATCTAGTCTTTGAATGTCTTGTCTCCCCCTTTTTCTGTGTAAAGATATGCCTGCAATAAATGAACCTCTAGCCACCGCCTTAGCCACATCCCAGATAACACCCTGCAACGCAGAGTTTCTGTTTGATTCAAAATACGTTTGCGGTTCAGTTCTATGTGTAGAGGACATCCGGTCAACAGACAGCCACAAGGGGTTGCACCTCCACTCCCTAGGGCCCAAGTGGCCTCCCACTGAACAAGCAAGCATCAGGGGGGAATGGTCCGATGCTACCCTGGGAAGAAACTTACATTTCCTAGTAGTGGCCCAAACAGAACTGAAGACAAATGCATAGTCTAGTCTAGGAAGTGTCTTATATGTAGTGCCCGGGTGTAGCAGATATAGGGAAAAAATACAAACAGGGGGATGTATAATTACAGGACTATACAGCAGTCTTCAAGGAGCTCATGTAAGCAACAATATAGAATCAAGGAATTAAGTAGTGCAAGAGTGGGCCTCCCAGCGGTACCCACAGTATGGGTGTAGAAGATCAGGAAAACTTGTCTCATGAGCCCAGTGTGTACTCTGTAGTGTTCAACACACCGAGAGTAGCCAGAATGCACTTGGGCATGTATGAAGGCCTAATGGGAAGGGGTAGAAGGGCATTGGGGGAAGAAAAACAAACAAACAGGAGGGTGCTCTAAAAACGGAAAGGGACTGAGGAGGGGGGCAGGCCAGGGCCAGGAGGGCTCAGCTGCAGACCAAGTCCACCAATTGAAACCAACGATAAGGGTACTCACTGCAGAGGTTCCACAGGTAAGGGGTAACAGTTCCAATAGACAGCTTCTCGGAAGCCCCAGAAGCAAGAGTTAGTTGTTCGTCTAATGCTGACTGCAAGATGTCTTCCGAAGCCATCCCACCACCACGTCAATGGACCAGGGAGGTCCAGTATGTAGGGGCTCCCCCTTCAAAGTCCCACGTGTTCAGGCAATGTATCCAGATACAGGGTTGCGGGCGATCCTCCAATTGCGGCGTCCCGGAGGAACAGATACACCAGGCCACTGCTTCGCAGCCTAGGCTGCAAGCAGTAGAGTCGCACTAAACTGTAAAATATAAATATCTCCTGGTAACTCCAGGTCTGCAGGGCATGTATTGGTGCAGTAGCCATCCAAATTTTGGTCTTATGAAGCGTATGGCAGCAAATTAAAGTTATAATGGCTGAACTGTGTAAAAGCGTGTCCGCTCAGTATGGCTGCCTGGCCACACTCCCAATACTGCAACATTTTTCTAGAATCATGAGGGATACTGCATATAATGGTTAGAAGGCTTATGCAGCAAGGCAGTCCTAAAAAATTGTAGCATGCTTATAAATCAAGGCATGCATTGAAAACAAATAGTTTATGGGCTGACAGTAAGAATAGTCTTGAAAAATATTGGTTTCATCCCTGCAGCCAGATAAGCCACCATCATCGACATTATATAGCACCCACCAGTGACATCATAGCGTTTGCTGATTTAGTTATTGTTGCTAATGCTCATTCATCTTAGCATCAAATGTCACAATAGCAGGCTGTTTTTCCCACCATGCCTATTGTGGTATTTGTGATGGTGATTTTGATCTTTCCCCACCTCCACCTGCTCCAAAATTTTTCCATGGGGCCAGGGAGGAACTGTGCATTTATAAACAACTGCAAAGTGAATGTGAAAAGGTTGTGAATAGGAGGAAGGACTAGGATGATTCCTGGCAAACCTCCTCAACATAACCACCTCCCTGAGATTTATGTTCACAGTATTAAATCATCCTCCAAGGAATCAATGCTGTCAGTTATTACGGCCCTTCTCTTTTTTTGACAAAATACAACTGTTTTTTTGTGGAGGTGAGTGACTGACACCTCTCCTAGGCTATTAACAATCATTACAAATTATTGCCCCTTTTTGCTATGAACTTTGCATATTCTGCAAGGAGGACAGTGTGTGGATGCTCCCTTATCTCCTGAATTCTGTTGGTCTCCACAACATTGCCATGTGTGGTCATTGCACTACATAATGTGCAGTGTGAAGACAAGTTGATATATTTGGACAGCTGCATATCTGCTGCCTGCTGGTGATACTCACAGCATCAATGGCAGTGCTGGGAGGACTCAAAGGGTACAGGGGGAACAACAGTGATACTATCCTGGCCCCTAGCACAAGATGACAATTACATAGGTGTTATCATCGTCAATGATATTCCAGGATAGTGGAGGTTTCCTCATGCTCTTTTGTGGGATTTTGGGTCATGTTGTTGTTGAGAATTGACAAGAGGTACAGTGACAGCAGCATCTGATTTTTTTTTGCTTGGGTTATGGTTCCACATGAACCTCAGGGTAGTTATACTGCATAAGTTTTATTAGAGCAGATGTGCCATGATGTGAATCCTCCTTCACCCTTTTACAATCTTGTCAAACAATCTTGCAATTGATGACAGTGCAGGGGGCAGTTACAGAAGGATGTATTTAAAGGGTTAGTAATACTTCATTTTATCTTTATTTTATTTTGTAGGCATTAAAAAAACATTAAGAACGATAAAAGTCTTATCTCTCAAACCTTTATGGTTTGAGAGAAATTCACAAGCAAAGTTTCCTAGTGTAAGCCATCTCTTCTCAGATGTGGAATGCAGTCCATAGACCAGACAGATAACAGCAGGGGACAATCTTCTTCCTATGAGAACAATGAAAGCCCTGCCCCCCTTGACAAGTTTTTTAGGTTTTTCCCTTATCTTAATTGTAGATTGTCCCTCTCTGCAGTCTACCTGGGCACCTCCCTACTGATCTGGCTGAACAGTGTTACATGAGTAAAAGGGGAGGGAGGGGGATACTTTGTCATTGAATTACTCTTGAACTACAACTCTGACAGTATAGAAATAACACTCTCCAAAGTCCAAATACTATGATGATTAATTAGAGCTGCTTTTATTATGAAACATTACTATCCCTTTAATGCACACCTTATTGAATGCACATGCAATGGCTTGTGGTTCTGCACTAGAACTAGGAATAGGAACCTTTTATACCACCTGTTCCATATCACCATCACCTCTACTCCCACCACCACTAATAATTCCGATGGGTAGGGTGGACACATTAGCATCATGACCCTGCTTTGATAAATGATGGCCAGACTGAGATGCCTTAACAGCAAGAAGTAAAATCAAACAACAAAAGGTTGCTGCTGATAGAGGTGATTTCCATCTGCGTATCTGTCCCACTCTTTGCTGGTCTGAACCAAAAAAGCTCTCATAATGTCTTCTTCACTACCCTCAGAGTCACCACCACCAGTATTTTCCTCCTTTCTTGGTGGGATATGGGGCACCTAGTAACAGACTTATCAATGACACACTAACATCTGGTTGATCCACAGGCAACTGTACTGCCACAACTGACATTCCCCTTTTAAAAAAATTACCTCCAGTCCCTGGGGATGTAGTGTGGATGGTAGCACTATCTGTTGAGCTGTGTAGGCTCCAAAAACTGCTATATCTTCAACTACTACTTCTGAGGCTACTACTACTACTACTACTACTACTACTACTACTACTGCTGCTGCTGCTCTACTACTACTACTGCTACTACTACTACTACTGATGCTTCCTTCACATAAGCATCTCTCAGACTGCTCTAACTCATTGTGCAGCAAAGTACACAGACTTCATTTTTTGTTCTCTCTTTCGTTCACCTCTGTCTGTCTCTACTACTAGCCAACAACCACGAAGCAGGGTGGGAACATCTAGGGTTTTATAGTATTCTAGTGGGAATTCCAGCAGCTATAGAAAGCTTGGACGGAAAACATCAACGTTCTCATGAGAAAATCACTGGCATTAGGGAAAAAGGTGGACATTCTATGTATTTGCCACATGTGGAAATTAAAGCAAATTGTGGGTTTTCTGTGGAAATCCCTATGAAAAAACAGACTTTTCACCCTTTATTCATATCCATTGCTTCTCAGTGCTTTTCTAACATTTAAACCTTTGCGTGTCAGAGGGTTGTGCAATGCGTTGCTCACCCCTCTGGCACTCAAATGGTTAAGGTGTTATGATCCATGTTTTAATTAATAGGACATTTGGAAAGTCTTATTTGTTTCCTCTAATACAAGATCCTGAATATATGCTATCATATTGATTATCAATTACACTTTAAAGGGATCACAAATGTTTTAGTACCAAAAAAAATGCAATGGTCTTTCCACTGTTGGCAGATGATTCATTTAAAATTTACACTGTAACAATGTGGTGTCATTGTTATAATCACAAACTATAGAGAACTTTAGCCTGAAGCACAGCCATCGCATAAAATGCAAACAGTTGCTACTGTTGCTAATAGTTTATTGTAAAAAATCAAGTTTGAATTGTAATAGCTTTGGAACAAAGCAACTACAAACAGTGAAAATACCCTAGCTTTACTCAGAATGAAAATACATATAAGGTATGTTGTGTCATATTGAAAGTTTACTGCTCCCCTAACCCTTTGAGTGTCAGAGGGGTACACAACACACTGCAAAGCAATGCATTGCATACCCATCTGGCACTCAAAGGGTTAACTCTCCACTCTAGTACACAAATGCTTGATCCACTGCAATTATCCATAAAAATCTATATTTCTTGAATTAGCTATAGATGATTTAATCCAGTGAATGTATAGGTTCATAAATACCTAGAATGAATACATATTGCTTAACTTGTATATATTAGAATATATGTATATTGAATTCAGCAGAAGCTGGCTGTATTATCATATATGTATGAAAGAGAGGCTCTTTAGACACATTTCTTCTATAATACACAAGCCACAGCAAATTGAACTGGACACATATTTCAAGGGAAATACATTCCATTATAGAATTTACACTTTTTTCACTACAGATAGATTCATAGAAATACAGATTGTTATCCCTATCTGAAAATTGTTCAGATGGATTGGTCTGGGACTGAGCAGCACATCTCCTCAAGACATATGCTTCCTGACCAAAGCTGCTGGTTTTAAGTAACATTATACAGTGCCGATCCCTAGAGTGAAATGTCTAATGAAGGCGGCTCTATTATCAAATTTTAATGTTCTATTAAAATGTGTACTTTACTGGTTATCTTCTGTCCTTACAATGCAATTTTCAATCATTTTCTTTTTATTTCGCTAATTAAAGTGTCATGTCCTGTTCAAGTAAAATTATAAGTAGAAAAGAACAAAATGTAGTATATACCAATACTGGTAGTAATTAGAGATGATTAAGCTGTCCAGGGGGCGTTCACTAACAACCCCAACTGAATTGCTGTTATGCAAAGATATTAGGCAAGTCTGCAGTTTTGGTAGCAGAACTGTGTTACATAGTTACATAGTAGTTTAGGTTGGAAAAAGACTTGCACCCATCAAGTTCAACCCTTTTCCTATTCTTGTTTTCTGCTGTTGATCCAAAAGAAGGCAAAAAAACCCATTTCAGCAATTTCAAATTCTGTTTTCAATGGGGGGAAAATTCCTTCTTGACTCCAAGTGGATCAACAAGCACTAAATAAATATTCATCCCAATACTAACATAAATAGCCCTCTATATTCTGCTCTTTTAAAAAAGTATACAGGTCCCTTTTAAAGGCATCTAATGTTTTCAATAGCACCACTTCTTCAGGCAGTGAATTCCATTCCTTTACTGTCCTTACCGCAAAGAATCCCTTCTGCTGTTGTAGACAAAATCTCCTTTCCTCAAGTCTAACTGGGTGACCCCTTGTCCTTTGTACCGTTCTGTTAATGAACAGGTCTTTGGAGAGCCCTTTGTATGGACCCTGGACATATTTATATAATGTTGTCATATCCCCTCTAAGACACTGTTTCTCTAGTGTGTACAAATTTATCTTTTCTAGCCTTTCTTCATAACTAAAACTTTCCATTCCTCTTATTAGTTTTGTAGCCCTCCTCTGCACTTTCTCCAGTTCCATAATGTCCTTGTGTAATTCAGGGTGGGGAACCTGAGGCCCTCTAGTTATTGAGCACTACAATTCTTATATTCCCTGTCATCATTTGTCTGGCAGAGGATGATGGGACTTGCAGCCCTCAACAGCTGGAGAGCCTAGTCTACCTGTGCCTTTGCAACCAGACCTGTCTAATTTCTCATTTGAAAGCAGACTTGTCTAATTGCATCTTTGAAAGTCTGTCTAATTACTCATTGAAAGCAGACCTCACCTGTCTAAAACTATATTCATAAGTGACTTGAATGCACTCCTCTCTAGCACATCAAGCCCCCTGTGCTGAGCCTACTTACCTCCGATGTTTTCCATTCCCTCAATGATTCACTTGCATAAGGGTGTATGTAGTAGGTGTGTCACATGAATGGCCCACGTGAGCATTGCACATGTATTATTGGCTGACACCCATGTGTATTGTCTAGTCACTGGAGGATTCTAATAGCATTACATCTCCAGAATCACCAGTGAATGATCTGCTCAGCAGCCCAAGTGCCACCATGCAGATTAGCATGGTGGAATGTGGATGTACCCAGTGCATAAAAAGTTGCAGATGATGAATTATGGTGCATTCTGCAAAGTGGAAACTGACTATGTGAACAGTACCAATTGGAGGAAAATTGTTTTACATAATTGCATTTATTACACGGTTAATAATGGTGAGCTTTAGTCACCTGTGTAGACAAAGCCTTATCAATTTAGCTAGAGAAGCAGTTTTCACAGTAGTGTAATGGAGCCAGGGCTCAGCCTGGTACTTTGTTTAAAGCCCAGACCATCTCTGGTTTGTGCTAGTGCAGAGATATGAAATAAAAAACTACCAGTGCTTAAAAGCACCTGTCCATTTTCCTGCTATGATAAAAACAGGGGGAGGAGCAGAGTATACAAGCCTGCAGCTCATTATTGGCCTGGGATTCCCATATGTTATTCATATACAAAATTTGCTTCAGATGTCATGGGTTAGACACAGATTGTCATTAGATCTTGTGTGCTTCTTAATTTGAATAACTTATAGAGAATGACACCATTCACTTATTTAATTTGTAATAACTTATTGTAGTGGTGGGACTAGATCACTGACTGCATAGCTCCATTAATCAACCTTACCACTGGATCAGAAATGTATCCCTACTTATGTCTTGTCAAGTCACCTTAAGGGCCCTTTGTTCAAAAGGAACTGTGGCGTGTACATATTTTACATCATATTTCAAGCACAGAACGACTTTTTTCTACTAGTCAAATTACATAAAAGAAACAACCCAAACTTAGTAATAATCATATGTTCAAAAACTGATGGTGTTAACTAGATGTGAGGAAAGTTCCCATTTTGTCCTTGCAGGAATTTATCCTTTGAGTGCCAGATGGGTATGCAAATCATTACAATGAAATGTATTGCATACCCCCTGGACTCAAAGGTCTATAGCTCTCTTCCACAGAAATTCCAACATGGAAAAAATAAGTGGCAAAACATACCTTGGGAAGGTATTGAAGCTTGCAGAGGAAAACCATTGGTAGGCATACCTGCTGGGAGGCAGAAAGCTTAGTTTTCCATTGTATTTTTTTCACTATGGAAAATACCACCCATCCTTAGTATTAGATCCAATATTAAATGCAATACAAATACAACCACAATATTCAGGTTTTAAAATGTCTGTATAATGCAAAATTATAACTTCTATATCTGCACATTTATAACTTTTATATTTTCAAATAATGTTTCTGTCCATGATTTTCTGACAAAATTGTGCTAATACAGCACTTTTTCAAAAACAGTCTGTTTTTGAACATTCTGGACCAAAACAAGAGTACAGCTAAATACTGACTAAATGTAACCTCTTGGATGCTACAGACATCTCCGATGCATTTCAGAACATAGCACCCTAAGGCTATATATTTTACATAGTTAATTTATTTTTCTCCATTAAGCCACACACTTCACCAGGCACCTTGTAGGCCTCAAGGGTAAGTTTTGTTACCCCCTCAATCTATTGATAGGAAGTGGAACAATTTTTTCTGCAGAGTACAATCATTGGCTAGCTACTAAAGCTGCAGCTATTGGAACTGTCTGCTCCCATGGTAACTCATGATAGTTACCCTATTTAAGGTATAGGCAACCTTTGGCTCTACGGCTGTTAGAGACAAAAACATCAACAGCTGGTATGCCAAAGGTTACATACTCCTCACCACAGTAAAAATAAATCATAGAATAAAATAAAGGCAAATATACTTAGAGCTTATAGGGTCACCACAGTCATTAATCTTCAGCCAACTTCAACCCATGCAGCACCCAAGGTTCATCCTCTCAACAAACTTCAATAGATCTGGTCATTTTATCCAGAAATGTTAGACAGTTGCACAAATGATAATAAAGTTGATCAGGGAGTATGCAGGAGGTTATATCAGATCCAAAGTTAGTCCTAAATTAAATTAAGGAACATAGATGGTCTGGTTTGTAGACATCGAAAGTACATTGAGCACAACTGATGTCTGGATCCTTGGAGATAAGCTTGTCTAAAGAGATGCCTTGACTGAGCATGTTCCAAAGCTGGAAAGTTTAAGAAAGCCTTTAAAATAGTTATTAAACAAATAGCACAATAACTCATATCATGTAAAAAATATATTTGCTATTATTTGATATCAAAACATACCACTGAGAACATATTTTCTGTGTCAATGGCTCAAGTCTAAAAGCTCAGCAATTTGGAATTACACTAAATGAGTCCTTTCTTGTGAGAAACGTCTGTAAAACTATTTATAAAAAAGTAAAGTTCATCGAAAATGAATGCAATTCTGGAACATATTTATTTGCAAACAATGCTGTAAATTTTACCTGTTTCCACAAAAATGGCACATATGCAAGCACTGATTATTACAAAGACCTATGTGAACAGCTACAATTAGGTTTGACTGGATAGAAACTATTGAGGCCTTTAAATTACACAGAAATGTTTTTGAATGTCCACAATGATCCGCAGTGGGGAATTTTTATTAGGAAGGTGTGAAAAATTGAAAAAAGTAAGAATGCTTTCAAAAATAGACATGTTAATAGTTTATTTTTATCAAATTAACAAAATGCATAGTGAGTGAACAGAAGAAAAATCTAAATCAAATGAATATTTGGTGTGACCACCCTTTGCCTTCAGGGGTTTGTTGGCATATAGGCAGGTGTATTATTAAACAATTATACCAAATAGAAGCTAATAATCATCAATTTAATATGTGGGTTGAAACACAATCATTAATTGAAATTCTTCTTCTGTTCACTCACTGCATTTTGTTAATTGATAAAAATAAACTATTAACATGTCTATTTTTGAAAGCATTCTTACTTTTTTCATTTTTTCACACCTTCCTAAGACTTTTGCACAATACTATATATATATATATATATATATATATATATATATATATATATATATAACTACACTGCAACAATCACCTTCTGCAAAAAATAAAATGAAAAAATAAAACCCTTAATCTGTCTGTTCTAATTAGTTCCCACGCTCCCATAGGCTGGGACTGTAGGGTTAGTCAGGGCATGGAATGTGCCCTGAAATAACCTCACCTCCCAGCCAATCAGAATATAGATATGCATAACCTAAGACCTCCAGTTACCCAATCACTGGCTTTTATTGTTTGTTTTTTACCTACAAGATGCTGGAGTATCAGGGCATCAAGGACATTCTTGGATCTCCAACATCAAGGTAAGTGTTATGACTTTGGTGGGCAGCTTAGTTAAAATTTTGGTGAATTAATTTTGTTTTTAATGAAAATCTCACAGAAATTCTGACTAAATGAATAGGGGGTGGGCAATGAAATTAATTGAATCCAAATGGGATATATAAAAAATTTACCAAATCATTCATATGAATCACATTTTTTTCCATGTACTTTATACCATCTGAAAAAAATTCTGGGTGATATGTTTAGAAGTAATCAGTAATAGTCAAGGTAGATCAGTGATTCTCAGCTCCAGTCCTCGGGGCACACCAACAGATCATGTTTTCAAGATATCCCTAATGAATCACAGGTGAACAAATCACAATGACTGAGCCACTAATTACTCATCTGTGTTTAAGCAGGAACAACCTGAAAACCTGCACTGTTGGTGTGTCCCGAGGACTAACGTTGAGAATCACTGTGGTAGATAGTGAATATAAATGTCATATTTCCCACTGGTCTCAAGGAAAGTTGTAAATGTTCCTCAATTTGAAGGAAACTTCTCTAGCATTTAAGGAATGAAACACTCAATTTAAAGGATAAGTATTGTTTAACATTGAAGAAATATGTTTCAGGGTCTAACATGTTAAGTAATACAAATGTGGTTTTGCTACTAGAAGATGCTTTATTCAAATGCTATTACATCTCAAACTTGTGTGTATTGGGTGCAGGGATGGATTTCCCAGTAGGCAGAGTAGCCAACTGCCTAGAGATCCAATATTTATGGGTACATTCTGAAATATGGGTGTGGCCAGAGCAATCTCAAAGTCCCTGCACTAGTTTATACCCCTTTAGAAGCTAATATTTAACACTTTGTATACTATGGAGATCTCCTACACATTGCAACGTAATGCACTGGAGATCTCTGGCAGCTAAGAGGTTAAAGCCTTTTTTGGCTATTTTTCTTGTAGGCCATGGGTAATTTCTGTGCCAGGAAATAGTAGATGGGATTGGGGGTAAGTCCATGTGAGGAGAAGGGCTGTGGCCATAGGTAGAGCTAAGGGCACATAGAGTGCTTTGCCCAACGGTGCCTGGGATGTACATTCAGCCTTGTTTAGGTGTAGCTTCTCCATGTTATGGTGACACTGCTGTTATGGCATCCTGTGGACAGATATTGCCAGAGAAAATATGCTGCTGGAACAACAGTTCCACTATAAAACTGAGGCACTAGAGGTACAGCACACAAAAAAGTAATGTTCGAGCTGTAATAACTTTTGAATATAACATCTCTCACCAACAGTAGTAACCATGGTTTAGGTATCAGGATAAACCCTGAAATATATTTTTTTCTATGTTACTAAAATGCTGTCTCTTTAAATCAATGTGTATTTGTATTTGTCTGCCATGGTGCAATTGCTTTGCTGTGGAATTCCTTCTCTATAATTTAGTATATAAGGCCTAATATTTGCTTATAGAGATCTAATGTGAGGTCGGTATCAGCTAGAAATACAGTGGGTCCCAGGTAGCATAGTTACATTATTGATGAGGTGTAAAAAAGACATGTCTTTTCCATCTTCAGCCTCTGTCAAACCAACATTTTCGATCCAGAGGAAGACAAGAAAAAAGTTTTTGAAATTAATGAAGATATTTTACTTATGTTACTATGGTTTTGGTTCACAGAAAAAGTAAGACAGTATCACTCCATTTTAGTTCCATTATACTAAATAAATGTTCACTTCACACTTAAGGCAGATAGGGACTCGCCCAGTCATAGGTGCCATGATGATGCTGGCAAGCTACACATGCTTTTGGCTGCAAGTAAGTAAGTAAAACATAACTGTTTATTATCTGTAATAAGTCACAGGTTATTTATTGTTAACCCCATGAGGACCAGTGGTCCTGGAGTGTGTGGTCCTTTAAGGACCAGATAGGAAAATTTGACGTGCCGTCCCCAGCTCCGGTCTTGGAGCGATCAACTTCAGTCCCCGGTATTACTCAGTGTGCTCCTGCAGGAGCGCGGTGAGTAAAAGTATGTGACTTACCAGGACCACCACTGGTCCTTAAGTGCCGGACTAGTGTGACGGTCCTGCCACGTCAAAGGTTCTTAAGGAGTTAAACATTAGGATCTGATATGCTGACATTCTCTTTTGTTTACTTTCTTTATACGTGGCCAAAAAATAGACTTTTCTGCTCTCCTATATACAGACACATATTTATGTAACTGTCTGAACTTGATAAGTAAGGTATATATCACCAGGTATGTATTAAACAAAACAATTAAGGCCATATCCAGTTAAGCCCAAGCTTTTAGATAAAATCTTTCTTTAATCCAAAATACAGTTGTATATCTTACTGGATCAACATCACATCTGCAGAGAAACCAACTGTCATAATTGTCAATATTCTTTGTTAGAAAAAAACATCCAATATATTTTTGAAAGTTTATGAAAACACAGCCTCCTGTAGCAAAGAATTCCACAAAATTAGTGCATTTACTTTAAAGGGATAGTAATGTTTCATAACAAAAGCAGCTCTAATTAATCATCATAGTATTTGGACTATGGAGAGTGTTATTTCAATTCTGTCAGAGTTGTAGTTCAAGAGTAATTCAATGACAAAGTATTCCCCTCCTGCCCCTTTTACTGATGTAACACTATTCAGCCAGATCAGAAGGGAGGTGCCCAGGTAGACTGCAGAGAGGGACAATCTTCAATTAAGATAAGGGAAAAACCTGAAAAACATGTCAAGGGGGGCAGGGCTTTCATTGTTCTCATAGGAAGAAGATTGTCCCCTTCTGTTATCTCTCTGGTCTATGGACTGCATTCCACATCTGAGAAGAGATGGCTTACACTAGGTAAAAGGGGCAGGAGGGGGAAACTTTGCTTGTGAATATCTCTCAAACCATAAAGGTTTGAGAGATAAGACATATCATTCTTCATGTTTTTTAATGCCTACAAAATAAAATAAGGATAAAACAAAGTATTACTATCCCTTTAAAGTACTAATTTGAGAGATATTTAGCTTTATGTATTTGTCAGTTTGTGTAAATTAGAGAATACAAGCAATCATACCAGCCAGATGTGAACATTCCATACTGTTCTCCATTGCAACTACCAACTCTGTGCTGGCCAGTAGCAGTTCCTTTTCAGCTAAATAAAAAAGGCAAACAAATATAAGTGATTTTGGAATCTCATTCAAAATCCCCTATTTGTTCCAAAGTGACAGTTCTACTTTATGAGTCACATATTCCTGTAGGTATAGTTTAGTACTGTTCTAAACTGCACAATTCCCTAGCAGCTAATAGGTTGATGTGAAGTTAGTCTGCAGATCCCTGGCTGCAGAAGAAATAATGGTTAATAGTTTGCATCCCTTCCAAGCAAATCAATGCTGTACCAGAGGATTATTCTGCAGTCCTTTTTTTGAGAAGTAAAATTACTAATGTTCTGCCCTGCAGAGATGCAGCACCCTGTTCCTAGAAGTACTGCTACTGTAAAACAATTGTCAGAATAACTTAATTGGCTGATGCCCTGCAGGGCTTCTGCAATAAATGTGTCTACCGAATAATTCTTTGCAAATATACGCAGTATACAGTGGGTGAAAAAAAGGAAACACAATTCTGTAGCTGTATCTGCAGAAAAGCTGGGTTGTGTGATGGAGATATCAATCGCATTTATACTTGGCTACACTATAAATAGCTCCCAGAAGGGTTCATCAGCTGTGCAGAAAGGATCCCAAAACTGTTATCAGGGATAGTCATTAGGGGTGTGCAGAACTTTTCACTGCAGTACAAAATTTGGCAGATCCTACTGCCTCGTGCGGAATTACTGGTGGAAGCCCCTTTCCACTGACCTCTTCCGTGCAGCAAAAGTGTGAGTGTGTGTACTTTGTGCATGTATATGTGATAATGTAGGTGCTCATGTGTGTGTGTGTGTGTGTGTGTGTGATGAAATATGAATGTGTCATGATTTCCTTGTGGGGATATCATAAATGTGGCACAAGACTGTTGGAACGTATAGCGGATACGTGTATCTCAAAGAAATGATGTCACACTAAAGGTGCATTTTGATTTATTTCCTAACTGCATTAATTCCAACAGATACTATAACTATATATCCCTTTCTATGAAGATTTCTTCAATAAGAAAAGACAAAATTCTACACATCCCTAAGTCAACCTTAGAATCTCAAGTTCTGGGGGCCAAAACTCCCATCATCCCTAACCATCCAATGGATTTTGAGAGTTGTAGTCTCCAGTAGTTGGCTATCCAAATGTTATCTACTCATGACTTAACCCTTTGAGTGCCCAAGAGGGCTGCAATACAGCTGGTACTTAAAGAGTTAAAAGACAACATCCAGTGACAGGTTTCCGGCCTATAAAAATGAGCAGCTTTATCAAACGCTGTTGTCAGCATCATTCAGGGCTCCCTTCCCCCAGTGTTCCTCACACCTCACATTCAGCAATTCTGACTTCTCAGATATATAGCCCCATGAAATATTCACGACTTTGGCTGGACCCAACAAGACGGATGGCATCCCTTGTTAGCACAGGACAGTCAACCCTTTCATTGCTGATATGGGCTTGTAATCTGCAAAGGTGTCTATCTGCGACCTTAAGTCTGTATAAAGCATCCACTTTTGTTTAATTGTGCCCAGACAGCCAAATGTATACTGTCCACTCTGATTAGTCTCCATTCCTCTTCCCCATGATTCACTGAGGCTGATGCCCTAATGAGAAACTGAATCATTTTCGAGCAAACTGTGCCATAGGCTTCAAATAAAAACTTCCAGTATTCCCATTGATTTGAGCGGGACTTTTAACCCATTGTATGCTAGATAGATATCATTTAAATAAAATACATATTATTTATACCATATGGTATGGATGGTGTTCCCCAGAATTGCTCTAGTTCCTAATACACCAGCCTCTGTAAACCCTTGTGAACCCCTTTTGACTCTTTAAGGACCACAGTGGTAAAAAACACATTGGGGGTTATGCACTACGGGGTTATAAAGAGGTGATAAAGTGTAGATGGCTTCTCCAGTACTATCACTTCTCCAGTTCCTATGTTATTTTATGGAGCCTATGCATTAAGATCTCTCCAACTTGTGAAATCTTAGTGAATTGGCTCCATAGAATAACATAGGAAATGGAGAAGTGATACACTGGAGAAGTGATAACCACTTTATCATCTCTTTATCACACCTTAGTGCATATCCTCCCTTGCCACATGATGTTTTGCACACACCTCTGGTACTTAAAGGGATAATAATACTTCGTTTTATCTATTTTGTAGGCATTAAAAAAAACATGAAGAATGATGTGAGTCTTATCTCTCAATCCTTTATGGTTTAAGAGATATTCACAAGCAAAGTTTCCCCCTCCCGCCCCTTTTTCCCTAGTGTAAGCCATTTCTTCTCAGATGTGAATCTGGTTGTAAGACCAGACAGATAACAGAAGGGGGCAATCTTCTTTGTATGAAAACAATGAAAGCCCTTCCCCCCTTGACAAGTATTTCAGCTTTTTCCCTTATCTTAATTGAAGATTGTCCCTCTATGCAGTCTACCTGGGCACCTCCCTTCTGATCTGGCTGAACGGGGGGGGGTACTTTGCTTGTGAATATCTCTTAAACCATAAAGGTTTGAGAGATAAGACTTATATCGTTCTTCATGTTTTTTTAATGCCTACAAAATAAAATAAAGATAAAACGAAGTATTACTATCCCTTTAAATGGTTAGGAAATAGTGACCCATATTTATAAAACAAACTGGAGTTATTCTGGAGTAAACTTGTATATCAAAAGTCAGAGATGCTCAACTAGGAACGAACCTGCAATATAAATTTGCAGGCTTTATAGGAATGGTGTCCTACCCAGGGTGAAATTTCTTTTAGCCCACTAGCACCTTTCACTGAGAGGAAATGTCTTAAAGAATTTCATATTGGCCCTGCCCTTACAGCAGTCCAACCACGAAATGCCAGGCAATTCCTCTCTGAACAAGAGAAGCAGCCAACCCCAGACATACGTTTTGGCCTTGTTGGGCCTTGTCAGCGAGGTGTAGCTGATTTCTCTAAGCACTGTGAGCAAGGGGTCCAATGTTGGATTCCCTCTATTACCCTTGGGGTGACTAATCCCAAGGGTAATTTTCATATGTATATCAAAAGTCAGAGATGCTCAACTAGGAACGAACCTGCAATACAAATTTGCAGGCTCTATAGGAATGGTGTCCTACCCAGGATGCAATCCCTTTTAGCCCACAATCTGGAGTAAACTAACTGCAACAGATGAGACAAATAAAAATTCCTAAATTCCAGCACATTTGAATAGAGCTTTTTAATGCATTGCATGGTAGAGCGGTCTTCAATGCATTATGAAGCAATACATTGGAGACCTCTCTAGAATTCAAGAGGTTAATGACCAATTCAATTTAATAGGAATGTTAATTTGCTGAAGGACAACTAAGGGTTTCCACTGCAGTATGTGTCAATGCTGGCCACACACACCGCTTTGTTTAATAGTCAATGAGGTCATTGTTTCTGCCTAGAACATAGCTATCCTGCAAGTATGCAGAAACCATCTCACATGCAGTGAGACCACTTCTAGGTGCTACATGGTGTTCTTATGTGTCAGTTGCCAACCCATACCCAGGGAGCAAGTCTCAAAGACATGTGCCACCACCAGCACTACCAATGTTGGGTTTTTGCCGCTACTGTTGAGAATTGTCCTGTGTTACGAATGTGATATTCTGGTTGATCATGTAGCTGCTTCTGCTGGTTGAAATGCTTTGCTGCCTTCCTTTTCATTATACTGTCTAGATGTTTGTTGTGCCCTCACTTTCTCCCTCTCATCGATGGGCGAAACTTTTCGCCTCAAACAGTAATCGATGAAAAAATGTCATTTTTCGCTCGGAGAAAAATCTCCAGTGAAAAGTGCCAATTTTCTGCGTTTTCTTGCTTTTTTTGCCTAGCTCATTCCAATGAAATCAATCCATAGAAAATATTATTTTATTTCCCAAAGGCATAGTATAAAAGAGGCATCCTGGGTTGGTGGGGTGTGGGAAAACAATCAGTTGAACAGGGGATGATTTTTGAGGGGATTGTTTACTGGGATTGGGGGGCAGTTAATAAAAAAATAAATCCTAAATAAAAAAGAAAAAAAAAAAAGACATGGTATAAAATAGGTCTGAGGAAGGGTGCCTGTGTTGGTGGGTGGAGTCTGGGGAATGAATCAGTTGAACAGAGAATTTGTTTTGGGGGGGTTTCTTGACTGATATTGGGGGACAGTTAATAAAAAAATAAACCAATGAAATACAATAAGAAATGTATATGTAAAGTGAAAGACAGGAACCTCTTGACATAAGCTATCACTGGGGTAGACTGATACTTGACTTGATAGAATAATTTGTAGAGGATGATTTGTTAGATTTGTTGTGAGAGGCCCAAGCCCTGAGGAAACATTGATTTGTAGGACTTAAAACAAACTCCCCCAAAAATTGTTTATCTTTTTTGTAGGATTATGTTTTGTTTTTTGTTTTTTTTTTTTTTAAAGCACAAGCCCTGAGGGAAACAAATACCCTACTGGCCTAGTGCCAGCAGGTCATGTTGGCCACTGGCCATTGTCAAATGTCCTCCGTCCTGAGTCTGAGTCCATAATTGCGGAATTTGCAACTGCTGTTCTTGCTGCTGTTGCTGAGATGTTTAAGCATCAGGATGATTAGGCAGCTGAAAGGGAATGAGATCAACAATAGCAGTAACATGGAAGATGGATGATGAAGGTTCCACTTGCCACAACTAGCTCCATTGATGAGCCTGAGGCAGTAGCAGAAGAATAAGTAGCCCCCAGTATATGTGGAGAAAAGAACAAGTTGACCATTAAATCTTCTCTATTTGCCCCTCCTTCAAAATCATGAGTGTGTTGTTATCAGAATATAACTTTTTTCTCTTGAGAGCAGGGATTGTGGCTCTCATCAGCGACTACAGTGTGCACAGTGTGTGTGGGGGGCAAAACTGTATCCAAACACCATGACACCCGAAACCAAGTACTGCCACTGTCACTATACCCCTTGTCCAGACCCCGCAATGGACATATGACAACTTGCTGACAGTTTAACAGTAATGATGAACCCTCCCCTGCCAGCATCTTAGCATATTCTGCAGGATGGAATCTCCTCAAATGCTACTTGAAGACCTGGTATCGATTCTCCCCCTCCACACTGGCATGTGTGGTCAGTGCACCACACAGTGTGCAATGGGTAGAGACAAACTGCCACATCCTAACATCAACAGAGTGGCTATCATTTGGTGGGGGAGGTAACGATGAATGAGGTGGACTGGCAGAAGATGTAGTTATTACCCTAGAGGCAGAGGTGATGGTGATGGCAAGCTAGTTGTTTCGCTAGTCGTGGAACTTCCAGTGTCTGTCTGGGTTTCTTTATTCTTCCACCTCTTTGATCTCTGCCTTGTCTCTTGTTGCCTTTCTGGAGACTCAGGGGGTACAGTAACAGTGGTGTTAGATTTCTGTAATGGGTGTTTGGCTTTAACATGTTTGACATAAATGTCATGGTGTCTGTGTTTCATGTGTGAAATCAAAGAGGTTGTGCCAAGGTGTGTTCCCTCCTTTCCGCTTCTCACGGACTTGTCACAAATTTTGCATAGAACTGTTGGTGAAGATGACTGCACTGTGCCTGCCTCACGAGAAAAATAGTTCCACACCCATGACTTCATGGGGAAGGGAACAGGTGGAGAAGAATGGCCTCTTTCTTCTTGTCCTCCACATTCCTCTTCACTGTTTCAGGTAGAGGATGATGTTTCTGATGTTGCTGCTACTGCCTCAGATTCAGCACTGCAACTAGGACCAGGAGTATTGATTCCGCTGGCAAGTGGAACCTGTCCTAGTCCCGCATCACTTGTAGACCCCATTCCCACTGTGTCCACGGTTGTCTGTGGCACACTAGCCTACTCCTCAGCATCCTGCTGCCCTTGCTTCTCAGCATCAGAAGGAATTAGAATAGTTGCAACTTCCTCTAATTCCAAAATGTCATTGCTAGTGGTGGTGGTGATGCCCATCCTCATCCCTGTGTCCCATTCCTTCTCAGTTTCCAGGCACAGTCGTCCTAGAAAAATAACTGTGGCTTAGGATATTCCAGCGTGGAGCTACACAGGACATCAGTTCTCTGAAACCATGGTTTTTGTCACGGTTTGTTAAGAAACTCAGACAATAGATTTTGGTAAAAGCATAACTTTATTAAAAAGTTAAAGCACTCCCCATAGGGTTCACATACATGTACATACAATATAGATAGCAAATGGGAAATAGAACAGGTTCTACCGGCCTTGCCTATAATACCGAGCAAGGCAACCTAGGTGGCTATAAGGAATAGCAATAGCAGGCTCTACCGACCTTGCCTATACCGGGTAAGGCAACCGTGAGGTGGAATATACCGGTTCTACCGGCCTTAACAATACCGGGCAAGGCAGCCTGGGAGATACGGAGAATAGGCTTTACCGGCCTTGCCAATACCGGGTAAGGCAACCGTGAGATGGAATATACCGGTTCTACCGGCCTTACCAATACCGGGCAAGGCAGCCTCAGTGAATACTTGAAGAGGCTCTACCGGTCCTGCCAATACCGGGTAAGGAACCGTGAGATGGAATATACCGGTTCTACCGGCCTCACCACTACCGGGCAGGACAGCCCCAAAGGAGGAGATAACCAGCGTCCGCACGCTGGAACCAACAGTCAATGAATACCAGATATAATGGAGTAAACCAGCACCCGCACGCTGGGACCAGCAGGATAGTATATCACCAGGTATAATGGAGTAAACCAGCGTCCGCACGCTGGGACCAACAGGATAATAGGCCACCAGGTTAAATGGAGTAAACCAGTGTCCGCACGCTGGGACCAACAGTATAATCTGTCACCAGGTATAATGGAGTAAACCAGCGTCCGCATGCTTGGACCAACAGTAAAAATATCGCCAAGGTGAGAGAGAGAGAATAATGTCGCCAATCGACTACCGGATGAGGACACTGAGGCTAGGTGGAAGTGGAGCACAGCGAACAACGCTGATTAAACAGCAACCGGAACCAGGTAGACGAAACAACCGGAGCATCAGGCGTCACGGAGGGGTCAACCGGAGAGGCAAGCAGACTGGAACAGGAACAGATGAAATCAGGAACACTGGAACTCAAGATTCAGTAGCTGAAGACTCTGGAACACTGGAACAAGCCTCAAGCAGCGAGACAGACTGGTACACAGGACTCTGCAGCTCTGGATTCAGGAACACTGGGACAGGCCCAAACAGCATGACAGGAAGAACAACAGGTACTGTCAGAGACACCACGAAAGGGCAACCAAAGGGTGCCTGAGCTGAGTCTAAATAGGCAGTCAGAGGCAGGCAGACAATAGACAGCCAATTGGAGCCCCTGCAGGTGATAGACAGTGTATAGCACCAATCACGGGCACCGTGATAGTTTTCTACAAAATAATATGACAGCATCTCCACTGCCAACATCTTTGCATCCTTGCCATTCTACAGGCATACTTTGGGATTGTTTTTGACTGCTTCCCAGGAACTCAGTCAGTGTAGGTTGGCAGGACATGGAAGAACACTGGAACTTTATTGCTTTAACAACATGACTAGAGGAGGTAGTGGAGGAAGAGGCAGCATGCGAGGGCAGCCTATGACTCATGCCATGTCCTACAGCAAAGCCAGAGTCATCATACTCCTCTGTAGCAGGAGCCATAGGTGTTATTTGGAGTGAACTAACTGTTGGCACTGGCAGTAGCACACTCTCTAACACATAAATAACGTCATTACTTTTTTCTGCCCTAGAACCCTGGGAACCTTTTAAAGTGCTTCTGCTGCTAGTTGTGGCACTTTTGGCCTGCTGATAGTGTATCTCACACAGACAACAGATAGCAACATGTGGACTTCATGGACTGAGGGGTTCCTGAGGTGCTACTACTACTGGGGCTAGATGTTGATGCAATTCTACTGCTACTACTACTAGGTGTCAAAAGGTGCAGCACTTACAGCGGCAGCAGAGGCACTCATCATATCTAACATTGTGAATGTTAATAACCTGTGTTGCTGCTGTTGCTGCTGCTGGGTACTCAGAACTGGTGTGTGTGGCTGAATGGGACTTCGACTTTGAAGAGGCTATGATGCTGATGATAACTGATAGGGTGACTGTATACATTTTGACATCTGTGCTTGTCCAGGGACAGACTTTCCAGTGATTTTCTCAAACTGTTTATAGACAGGCACAGTGCTCCTTTTCAGTGTTGGAAGATTCAGTCTTTGTCTTTCTGCTAACTTTATTACCATATTATCATAATACTCACTCTCAACTTCATCTGTATCTGAACAAGAGAATGATGCTGGATGGATATATTCTAAATCTGCATCATCATCAGTAGTGTTGAGCGAGCATGCTCGGCCGATGCTCGGATCGGCTCGAGCATCGCTCTGCTCGGCACATGGCGGTACTCGTACGAGTACCGCATGTGCTCGCCCGCCATGTTCGGGTCTCCTCCCCGCACGTTTTGCGGCTGCTGCGCAGCCAATAAACGTGCAGGGAGGCTCTGACATCGGTGTAATGCCAGCAGCCATGTTGGCTGCTGGCATTACACTGATTGGCTGGCCAGAACCCGTGGTCAGGTGCTGTATAGCACCTGACCAGCGAGTTCGGCTCAGTCTGAGCCAGGGAGAGCTGAGGATAGGAAGGGAAAGGCAGTGTAGGGAGGAAAAAAACAAAAATTGTGAAAAAAAAAGAACCAAAAGTCCTTTTTAGGACTACTGTGTGTGGGGGCAGCAGGTTATTTGGTGTGGGGGGAAAAAAACAAAAAAAAAAAAAAAAAAATATATATATTCTGTTTAGTGTGCAAAGTTGCAGATTAGAGCACATTCTGTTTAGTGTGCACAGTTGCAGATTAGAGCACATTCTGTTTAGTGTGCAAAGTTGCAGATTAGAGCACATTCTGTTAAGTCTTCAAACTAAAATATCAAAGTCACGTATTCCATTCAGTGTGCGTCGCCGCAGTTTAGCAGCACATTCTGAGTACTGTGCAGAGTTGCAGAATAGGAAGAAATACTGTTAAGTCTTCAAACTAAAATATCAAAGTCACATATTCCATTCAGTGTGCTTCGCCGCAGTTTAGCAGCACATTCTGTGTACTGTGCAGAGTTGCAGAATAGGAAGAAATACTGTTAAGTCTTCAAACTCAAATATCAAAGTCACATATTCCATTCAGTGTGCTTCGCCGCAGTGTAGCAGCACATTCTGTGTACTGTGCAGAGTTGCAGAATAGGAAGAAATACTGTTAAGTCTTCAAACTCAAATATCAAAGTCACATATTCCATTCAGTGTGCTTCGCCGCAGTTTAGCAGCACATTCTGTGTACTGTGCAGAGTTGCAGAATAGGAAGAAATACTGTTAAGTCTTCAAACTCAAATATCAAAGTCACATATTCCATTCAGTGTGCTTCGCCGCAGTTTAGCAGCACATTCTGTGTACTGTGCAGAGTTGCAGAATAGGAAGAAATACTGTTAAGTCTTCAAACTCAAATATCAAAGTCACATATTCCATTCAGTGTGCTTCGCCGCAGTTTAGCAGCACATTCTGTGTACTGTGCAGAGTTGCAGAATAGGAAGAAATACTGTTAAGTCTTCAAACTAAAATATCAAAGTCACATATTCCATTCAGTGTGCTTCGCCGCAGTGTAGCAGCACATTCTGTGTACTGTGCAGAGTTGCAGAATAGGAAGAAATACTGTTAAGTCTTCAAACTCAAATATCAAAGTCACATATTCCATTCAGTGTGCTTCGCCGCAGTTTAGCAGCACATTCTGTGTACTGTGCAGAGTTGCAGAATAGGAAGAAATACTGTTAAGTTTTCAAACTCAAATATTAAAGTCACATATTCCATTCAGTGTGTTTCAACGCCGTTTAACAGCCTATTCTGTGTACTCTACAGAGTTGCAGAATAGTAAGAAATACTGTTAATTTTTCAAACTCAAATATCAAAGTCACATATTCCATTCAGTGTCTTTCACCGCCGTTTAACAGCCTATTCTGTGTACTCTGTACAGTTGCAGAATTATAAGAAATACTGTTAAGTTTTCAAACTCAAATATTAAAGTCACATATTCCATTCAGTGTGTTTCAACGCCGTTTAACAGCCTATTCTGTGTACTCTGTACAGTTCCAGAATTATAAGAAATACTGTTAAGTTTTCAAACTCAAATATTAAAGTCACATATTCCATTCAGTGTGTTTCAACGCCGTTTAACAGCCTATTCTGTGTACTCTGCAGAGTTGCAGAATAGTAAGAAATACTGTTAATTTTTCAAACTCAAATATTAAAGTCACATATTCCATTCAGTGTCTTTCACCGCCGTTTAACAGCCTATTCTGTGTACTCTGTACAGTTCCAGAATTATAAGAAATACTGTTAAGTTTTCAAACTCAAATATTAAAGTCACATATTCCATTCAGTGTCTTTCACCGCCGTTTAACAGCCTATTCTGTGTACTCTGTACAGTTCCAGAATTATAAGAAATACTGTTAAGTTTTCAAACTCAAATATTAAAGTCACATATTCCATTCAGTGTGTTTCAACGCCGTTTAACAGCCTATTCTGTGTACTCTGCAGAGTTGCAGAATAGTAAGAAATACTGTTAATTTTTCAAACTCAAATATTAAAGTCACTTATTCCATTCAGTGTGTGTCACCGCCGTTTAGCAGCCTATTCTGTGTACTCTGCACAGTTGCAGAATAGGAAGAAATACTGTTAAGTTTTCAAACTCAAATATTAAAGTCACATATTCCATTCAGTGTCTTTCACCGCCGTTTAACAGCCTATTCTGTGTACTCTGTACAGTTCCAGAATTATAAGAAATACTGTTAAGTTTTCAAACTCAAATATTAAAGTCACATATTCCATTCAGTGTGTTTCAACGCCGTTTAACAGCCTATTCTGTGTACTCTGCAGAGTTGCAGAATAGTAAGAAATACTGTTAATTTTTCAAACTCAAATATTAAAGTCACATATTCCATTCAGTGTCTTTCACCGCCGTTTAACAGCCTATTCTGTGTACTCTGTACAGTTCCAGAATTATAAGAAATACTGTTAAGTTTTCAAACTCAAATATTAAAGTCACATATTCCATTCAGTGTCTTTCACCGCCGTTTAACAGCCTATTCTGTGTACTCTGTACAGTTCCAGAATTATAAGAAATACTGTTAAGTTTTCAAACTCAAATATTAAAGTCACATATTCCATTCAGTGTGTTTCAACGCCGTTTAACAGCCTATTCTGTGTACTCTGCAGAGTTGCAGAATAGTAAGAAATACTGTTAAGTTTTCAAACTCAAATATTAAAGTCACTTATTCCATTCAGTGTGTGTCACCGCCGTTTAGCAGCCTATTCTGTGTACTCTGCACAGTTGCAGAATAGGAAGAAATACTGTTAAGTTTTCAAACTCAAATATTAAAGTCACATATTCCATTCAGTGTCTTTCACCGCCGTTTAACAGCCTATTCTGTGTACTCTGTACAGTTCCAGAATTATAAGAAATACTGTTAAGTTTTCAAACTCAAATATTAAAGTCACATATTCCATTCAGTGTCTTTCACCGCCGTTTAACAGCCTATTCTGTGTACTCTGTACAGTTCCAGAATTATAAGAAATACTGTTAAGTTTTCAAACTCAAATATTAAAGTCACATATTCCATTCAGTGTGTTTCAACGCCGTTTAACAGCCTATTCTGTGTACTCTGCAGAGTTGCAGAATAGTAAGAAATACTGTTAATTTTTCAAACTCAAATATTAAAGTCACTTATTCCATTCAGTGTGTGTCACCGCCGTTTAGCAGCCTATTCTGTGTACTCTGCAGAGTTGCAGAATAGTAAGAAATACTGTTAAGTTTTCAAACTCAAATATTAAAGTCACTTATTCCATTCAGTGTGTGTCACCGCCGTTTAGCAGCCTATTCTGTGTACTCTGCACAGTTGCAGAATAGGAAGAAATACTGTTAAGTTTTCAAACTCAAATATTAAAGTCACATATTCCATTCAGTGTCTTTCACCGCCGTTTAACAGCCTATTCTGTGTACTCTGTACAGTTCCAGAATTATAAGAAATACTGTTAAGTTTTCAAACTCAAATATTAAAGTCACATATTCCATTCAGTGTGTTTCAACGCCGTTTAACAGCCTATTCTGTGTACTCTGCAGAGTTGCAGAATAGTAAGAAATACTGTTAATTTTTCAAACTCAAATATTAAAGTCACATATTCCATTCAGTGTCTTTCACCGCCGTTTAACAGCCTATTCTGTGTACTCTGTACAGTTCCAGAATTATAAGAAATACTGTTAAGTTTTCAAACTCAAATATTAAAGTCACATATTCCATTCAGTGTCTTTCACCGCCGTTTAACAGCCTATTCTGTGTACTCTGTACAGTTCCAGAATTATAAGAAATACTGTTAAGTTTTCAAACTCAAATATTAAAGTCACATATTCCATTCAGTGTGTTTCAACGCCGTTTAACAGCCTATTCTGTGTACTCTGCAGAGTTGCAGAATAGTAAGAAATACTGTTAAGTTTTCAAACTCAAATATTAAAGTCACATATTCCATTCAGTGTGTTTCACCGCCGTTTAGCAGCCTATTCTGTGTACTCTGCAGAGTTGCAGAATAGTAAGAAATACTGTTAAGTTTTCAAACTCATATATATTAAAGTCATATATATCGTGTAAGATGAAGAAGGCGGGTAAAAAGGGACGGGGAAGTGGACGTGATCCTGAAAGTTCAGGGCGCGGGTCAGGACGCGGAGAAACTGTGCCTGGTGCCAGAGCACAAGAAAGAAAGACATCCACCATACCTAGCTTCATGTCTGATTTCACAGGGCGTCGCAGGACATCACTCTCGAGGTCCGACCAGTGCGAACAGGTGGTCGGTTGGATGACAGCTGATACTGCTTCCAGTCGGTTAAGCACCACCCTGTCTTCCACCAAGTCCACTCTCAGTAGCCAAGAGTCTGGTCAACATAATCCTCACTCTGATCATCCTTCCTCCCACCATACACGGTCTGGTCAAAGAAGTGATCCCACACTGGGATATAGTGATGAGCTCGTCTCATCACCAATCCTTCATTTGACCCTCTCTCCAAGCACGCTTGCAGAGGAACATGACATCTTGTGCCCTGATTCACAACCTCTAGAGGCTACCCAATCACAAGAAGATGACAGATGTGAACGGCATTTAAGGTCAAAGGAAGTAGTGGATGATGATGATGATGATGAGACACAGTTGCCATTAAATCAACCACTATTTCCTTCTCAAGACCTTGTTGAGGAGAATGTTATACAGTTGTCAATGACCGAGTATGTGGTGGGATCAAGACTTGAGGAGGATGATCAGAGTGAGGAAGTGGAGGAGGACTTGGTGGACGATGAGGTGACTGACCCCACCTGGGAAGGTGTAGAGCCGAGCGATGACAGCAGTCCTGAGGGTGAGCCATCTGCAGCACCGCAACAGGCTGGAAGAGGCAGTGGTGTGGCTACAGAAAGAAGGCGGACCGCACCAAACCGGCCCGCAAATGTTCCACGGAGCACCCCCTTGCGTAAATCTACCTTGCCAAGGGGTAGGTGTTCCGCGGTATGGCGTTTTTTTAAGGAAAGTGCGGGCGACAAAAGATTTGTAGTTTGCAACCTGTGCCACACCAGAATGAGCCGAGGCATGAACACTAGAAACCTCACCACCACCAGCATGATCCGACACATGGCATCCAAGCACCGTAGTAAGTGGGAGGAACGCCTGGATCGCCCATCTGTGTCTGCAGGCCACACCACTGCCTCCTCTTCCCCTGTTTTCGGTGCCGGCCAATCGCCTGTCGAAGGCGCAGGCCCGCATACCTCCCGCCCTGCACCTGTAGCATCTGAAGCACCATCAGCGACCACATCCACTTCCCTGTCCCAGCACAGCGTCCAAATGTCGTTACCCCAGGCATTTGAGCGCAAGAGAAAATACCCAGCCACCCACCCACAGGCCATAGCACTAACCTCACACCTTTCAAAATTACTGGCCATCGAAATGCTGCCATTTAGGCTTGTGGACACTGAGTCCTTCCGCAGCCTGATGGCAGCAGCTGTCCCTCGGTACGCGGTCCCCAGCCGCCACTACTTTTCCCGGTGTGCCATCCCCGCATTACACCACCATGTGTCCCGTAACATCACCCGTGCCCTGACCAACGCAGTTACTGGGAAGGTCCACTTAACGACTGACACATGGACAAGTGCTTGTGGCCAGGGACGCTACATTTCCCTGACGGCACACTGGGTGAATGTCGTGGAGGCTGGGAGCGACTCGGACCCTGGGATGGCACGGGTGCTACCCACGCCGAGGATTGCGGGCCCTACCTCCATCAGGGTTTCCACCAGCACCTACGTTATTGGCTCCTCCTCCTCCGTTTCCACCTCCGAATTCTCTACACACACCGCCACTCCCCCATCAGCCAGTAGCTGGAAGCAGTGTAGCACTGCAGTGGGGAAGCGTCAACAGGCCGTGCTGAAGCTGATCTGCCTTGGGGACAAACAGCACACGGCCTCAGAGCTGTTGCAGGGGATTAGTCACCAGACCGAGCAGTGGCTCTCGCCACTCAACCTGCAAGCAGGCATGGTTGTGTGTGATAATGGGCGTAACTTGGTGGCGGCTTTGGAGCTCGGCAAGCTCACACACGTACCATGCCTAGCGCATGTATTTAATTTAGTGGTGCAGCGATTTCTAAAAACCTACCCCAATGTGCATGATCTCTTGACCAAGGTGCGCCGCGTGTGTGCACATTTCCGTAAGTCATCTACAGCTTCGGCCGGCCTGTTGAAGCTGCAGCAGCGCTTACAATTGCCAGCTCACCGGCTGCTGTGTGACGTGAGCACGCGCTGGAACTCCACCTTCCACATGTTGGCCCGGCTTTGTGAGCAGCAGAGGGCAGTAGTGGAGTACCAGCTGTTACACGGTCGTCGCCTCTCCGTTCAACTTCCTGTAATCAGAAGTGAGGAGTGGGAATGGATGTCAGACCTCTGCGAGGTTTTACGCAATTTTGAGGAATCGACACAGATGGTGAGCGGCGATAACGCTATTATCAGTGTAACCATCCCACTTCTGTGTCTACTGAAACGCTCGCTGCTCACAATTAAAACCGACGCTTTGCATGTGGAAGAGGTGGAAATGGGGGAGGAAGAGCTTACACAAGGTGATAGCCAGAGCACCCTCACTTCGTCTTCTCAGCGACAATTGGAGGAGGCGGAGGAGGAGGAGGAGGAGGAGGAGGAGGAGGAAGACACGGTTGCCTCCGCTACAGAGGGTAGCCATGGAACTTTAGTTCCATCTCTTCAGCGTGGGTGGGCAGAAGAGGAGGAAGAGGATGAGGATATTGAGAGTCAGCCTCCTGGTGAGGACAGCGAAATCTTGACTGTTGGTACTCTGGCACACATGGCTGACTTTATGTTAGGCTGCCTTTCCCGTGACCCACGCGTTGTACGCATTTTAGACAACACGGATTACTGGGTGTTCACCCTTCTGGACCCCCGCTACAAAGAGAATTTCTCATCTCTCATTCCTCCGGTGGAGAGGACAAGCAAAATGGTGCAATACCAGAAGGTTCTTGTTGAAAAATTGCTCCAAAATTTTCCATCTGACAACGCTGGCGGCAGAGTACGTGCTACCTTGGCCAACCGAGAAGGGGAGAAAAGGGGAGCACACAGCAGTTCCGACAAAGGCAGGGCAACACTCTCCAAGGCGTGGGACACCTTCATGACACCCCGCCAGCACCCTCACCCTGATGCGCAGCCTAGTGTCACAAGGAGGGAAAAGTTTTGGAAGATGGTGAAGGAGTACGTAGCAGACCGTGTCAGCGTCCTCAATGATCCCTCTGTGCCTTACAACTACTGGGTGTCCAAGCTGGACACGTGGTATGAACTGGCACTCTACGCCTTGGAGGTGCTGGCCTGCCCTGCCGCCAGCGTTCTGTCTGAGCGGGTATTTAGTGCTGCTGGTGGCATCATAACAGATAAGCGTATCCGCCTTTCCACCGACAATGCTGATAGGTTGACACTTATAAAAATGAACAAGGCCTGGATTTCCCCTGACTTCTCCACTCCACTGGAGGAAAGCCCCGGGGGAACATAAACTCACTTTATATATGTTATTTACAATGATGGGAATACTCTGTATTCCCATTCACCCCTTCCACCCCAAAAACGGGTATATGGTTGACTCTTAATGTTCTCATCCTCCTCCTCCTCTTCCATATGCCCTGGGATATAATTTTTATATAGGGCCAGCTCACCAGCGTGCCCTGGGATATAATTTTTATATAGGGCCAGCTCACCAGCGGGCCCTGTGATATAATTTTTATATAGGGCCAGCTCACCAGCGGGCCCTGTTTGCCAATTTTTATATAGGTCAGCTCACCAGCGGGCCTTCTCATATAATGTTTTATTGGGTCAGCTCTCTAGCGGGCCCTCTCATATAATGTTTTATAGCGTCAGCTCACTAGCGGGCCTTCGCATATAATGTTTAGGATGGTCAGCTCTGCAGCAGACCCTCACCCATAATGTTTTAGATGGTCAGCTCAGCGCACGTTTCCCTCTTAATCATGGCCTCAGTTCTGAAAATCAAGGAAATTTTTGGGAGAATTTGCCTCTGCGCACGTTTCCCTCTTAATCATGGCCTCAGTTCTGAAAATCAAGGAAATTTTTGGGATAATTTGCCTCTGCGCACGTTTCCCTCTTAATCATGGCCTCACTTCAGAAAATCGATGAAATTTTTGGGAGAATTTGCAGATGATATACAAGTAAATATACAGCAAATACTGTTTGGTAACAATTTTTCGCCTAAAGTCGTTTTTATTTTCCTTTTTGTGTGTTTTACGGTCAGTCTGTAAAAATGGCGTACTACGGGCGAAAGATCGTTCCCAGCAGCGATGTTGGAGTCCAAGGTGCATCCAGACATCCTCCCTATGCTGTCCCTGAACCATTTCTGTAGTGTTTCCATCTTTTTCTGCCCTTTTCCTATGGACCAGGCACCCTCCCCTCATCAGAGCAGGGGGTGCCTGGTGTAATGCTCGAGTCCTCCCATTGACTTCAATGGGGCTCGGGTGTTCGGCCGAGCACTCGAGCCTCAGGGGGTGCTCGGTCAGAGCACCCGAACATCCGAGCATTGGGGTGCTCGCTCATCACTAATCATCAGTCATCATTAGGTTGTCCTCAGCAGCATCAGCATTGCCTGACAATTCTTGCCCACTACCCTTATATTCCTCTAAGCTTTTAGAGGTCTTAAACAATTTACTTTTACTTTTACTGTAACAAAGTTTGCTACTACTTTGAGGACAGGTGTTTTGGTACTTTTTTTTGTCTCACTATCTGATGCAGCAGGCGTACAGCTGCTACAGCTTCCTCTGTTATGCTATTGCCATCATCAACACTTGAATGTGACTTGTTGTCATCTTCAGTGTTATTCTTACATGGTTCTTTATTTGGACTGGCACTGGTGGTGCTGGAAGTTTTGCTGGGACCTTGACAAACTGCATCCTCCCTTGGAGTAGAGGGATCATCATCATCATCATCATTTGTTGCACAACCTGCAGCAACCATTGCTGCAGTCAGTTTTTGAACTACTACTTTAATCTCACGCCCCTGCAATGCTCCAACCTTTCCCCTGCCCCTGCCCCTTGTGCATTTGCTGGACATTACTCAATTACTCTGTGTGTTTTTACTCTACAGTGCACAACACAATTGATAGAGTATGATGCCTTGCTTATGCCCAGTCAGCTGTCTGTCACTGTCACCTAATATATATATATTTTTTTATTTCTTTATTCTTATTTATTTTCTAATTTTTATATATTTTTTTTAAGTTCTCCACCCTTTATTATCACTGTCACAGGCTGTCCAAAAAAATAAAAATTATAACTTAAAAACAAAATCAACAACTTCTTTACCCAGACTTCCCCAGCACAGAGACAATAACAGCAATATCAGCAAGCAAATAGGTCCTTAGCTGCCTGTGTCTTGTCAGTCCATCACAGAATTTTGGGGTATTTGGGGTCAACCTCCTTTCTTCATTTTCTCCCCAGAGTGCCCCTCCTAATACACAGAACAAATGTCCTACCTAAAATATTCCTTAAGCTAAACTTCAGTCCCCCTATCTTTTCTAGCTCAAACAACATGCTGCTCTCTCCTTTCACACAGAATGGCATGTTGTGAGAGCCCGACAGCCTTTTATATGGCTGTATAAAAGTGGAGAAAGCTTTCATGTGGTGGTGAAAAAAAATTCTTCCCATTGATTTCAATGCACAATGAGCTAGGTGAAAAAAGAGGGAAAAAGTGGAAAAATTGCACTTTTTGCAGGAAATTATTTGCCAAGTGGGAAGTGCCATTATTTGCTGATTTGAGTTTGAGGCTAAAATTTTTGCCCATCCCTAGCTGTAACACTGGTTTGTCCATTTCATTTGCACTGCATTCCCTTCCCGAACACAGAGGGAGTCATGCATTTTAAATCAGTAAGCTGGCTCTGACAATGTCAGCATTATCTGACTGGCTGTAACATTGTTGGGGCAGACTGTGATTGTATCACTCAGAAGAGCATCACAACAATTAATTTACCTGTATGAGCAGCCTGCACAGCAGTTCCATAGTTTGACATCCATAGGTTGACATATAGGACCTTTTACTGCTGTAACTCTTTTTTATGTGGTGTTTATTTTTTTATTAAAATCTGAATTAACTCCAGCACCTGTATGATAACTTGCCATGATTTGTGCAATGATTCATAGGTGTATCTGGTATGTTGCTTTGGATGATGCTTAATATGACAGCCCCAAGAACCCTCAAATTATTTTTCCTGTTTTAACCTTTACCACTTCTGCTCGGAAGCTATGGCGTGTATCTATCCATGAGGAAGCATTTTTGAATAAAGCATGTTGAAACCAATTGCTGTACCCCCGTCTCTTCCTAAGGGCACCAAGAATCTAGGTGTAAATCTAAGAGGAAGAATAATAGAGAAACCTAGCCTATGCCTGAAAGTTCAATGGAGAGCAAGACATCTAGTTCACCATAAACTTCTTGCGCTCGAGTCTGGGTATGGAAATATGTAGCAAAGTCTTCGGGTGAGCCACCTCTGTCATCATTACCTCCCCCACCAGTTAATAGAGATTCTATAGATGGTCCATCAGGGCTTGTGCCTCTAACAAGCCAAATTCCAACAAATCACTGTATCCTCAGGGCTTGTGCCTCTAACAAGCCTGAGTCCAACAAATCACTGGTTCCTCAGGGCTTGTGCCTCTTACAAGCCAAATTCCTACAAATCAATATTTCCTCAGCACTTGGGCCTAACAAGTCTAAGTCCTGTAAATCAATGTTTCCTAAGGACTTGTGCCTAGAAAGTATAAGTCATACAAATCAATTTTTCCTCAGGGCTTAGACCTCTGCTCTAACAAGTCTAGCTCCTACAAATCATTGGTTCATCAGGTCTTGTGCCTCTAACAAGCCAAAGTCCAACAAATCACTGGATCCTCAGGGCTTGTGCCTCTAACAAGCCTGAGTCCAACAAGTCACTGGTTCCTAAGCACTTGTGCCTAGAAAGTGTAAGTCATACAAATCAATGTTTCCTCAGAGCTTGGACCTCTTTTCTAACAAGTCTAGGTCCTACAAATCAATGTTTCCTCATGAGATTAGCTATGGTCCTTCCCACTTTCCAGTACAGTCAGACTATTTCCTTGCCATTCCACTTACTTTCCTACACATTTCATGGCAAACTCCTCCTTTCAACCACCTACACACGCCCATCTATTGATGTTCCACCAATAATATGACATGAAACGCATTACTGGGTCAGGCTCATCCTCCTCTCTACATTGTTTCTCCAGGGACTGCTCTAGTGTGGCTTGTGTGCCAAATGTGATCCGCCTGATAACAAGGTGCAGCCCACTTGATATTTTTAACAAAACCTTTTACCTAATTAGCTAGCACACATACACTAGTTGCACTGTAGGCTACAGAACAATTTGAGAAAAGTTGTTTATTATATTATATAATACATTTTTATTAACTTGATCAACAACTAGCACTAGGCCTATTCCAAAATACTACCAATAAACAAATGTATATGGCCCTTACACATATGGATTTCTGATCATGTGGGCCAAAACATTGGACACAAACTCCTGCTCTCTATCCCTCTCTCTGTATATATATATTATTTGTGTGTGTGCCTCATTGTGCTGCCATATCAATACTATGCTGAGATGACAGATATGTACATTCTCACTTTATTTCCCCTTTTAAAGGAATAGTAATACTTTGTTTTATCTTTATTTTATTTTGTAGGCATTAAAAAAACATGAAGAACGATATAAGTATTATCTCTCAAACCTTTATGGTTTGAGAGAAATTCACAAGCAAAGTTTCCCCTCCCGCCCCTTTAACCCAGTGTAAGCCAACTCTTCTCAGATGTGGAATCCAGTCCATAGACCAGACAGATAACAGCAAGGGACAATCTTCTTTCTATGAGAACAATGAAGGCCCTGCCCCCCTTGACAAGTTTTTCAGGTTTTTCCCCTTATCTTAATTGAAGATTGTCCCTATCTGCAGTCTACCTGGGCACCTCCCTTCTGCTCTGGCTGAGCAGTGTTACATCAGTAAAAGGGGCAGGAGGGGTATACTTTGTCATTGAATTACTCTTGAACTACAACTCTGACAGAATTGAAATAATACTCTCCAAAGTCCAAATACTATGAAGAGCTGCTTTTATTATGAAACATTACTATCCCTTTAAAACTCCCAGTTCATCAAAAGTAAGAAAAGACTTAACCAGAGGGGTGTGCAAATTAAAACAAAAATGCCTTGCCCATCCATTGGTCCTCAAGAGGTTAAACTTTTACTAAAATACAACCCAAAATTTCACATGAGAGCTTTCAATCCATGGATTGGTAAATTTCCTCCACCATGGTACTTTCTACAACTGATCAATTCAGTATATATTTTTTTCTAAGATTTAGCAGTCACTGATTTATTTTAATTTTAAAGGGATAGTAATACTTTGTTTTATCTTTATTTTATTTTGTAGGCATTAAAAAAACATGAAGAACAATATAAGTCTTATCTCTCAAACCTTTATGGTTTAAGAGATATTCACAAGCAAAGTTTCCCCTCCCGTCCCTTTTACCTAGTGTAAGCCATCTCTTCTCAGATGTGGAATCCAGTCCATAGACCAGACAGATAACAGCAGGGGACAATCTTCTTTGCATGAAAACAATGAAAGCCCTTCCCCCTTGACAATTTTTTCATCTTTTTCCCTTATCTTAATTGAAGATTGCCCCTCTCTGCAGTCTACCTGGGCACCTCCCTTCTGATCTGGCTGAACAAGTGGGGGGGATACTTTGCTTGTGAATATCTCTTAAACCATAAAGGTTTGAGAGATAAGACTTATATTGTTCTTCATGTTTTTTAATGCCTACAAAATAAAATAAAGATAAAACAAAGTATTACTATCCCTTTAAAAGCAATTGCTTGATTTATCAAGTAGTAAATTAATCATCTCTCATTTACTGTGTGCAATAAACGAAATTAGCCTTGCAAACAAAGGGTTAATAGAAAGCCATCTGGAGTCATATATCTACAGGGAAACACTGCAGAATCTCTGCAGGTCTCTGAACAGACATTAGACCTGTATATTTTCAACACACAGTTCTAGCCTCAGTCAAAAACAGTTTTGATGAGTTTGGCACGCAGCATCTTGGAAAATATATAGCACATAGATGCTCATACGTCAAACTCTTGCTAGTGATGTCTCTCCATAGCAGTGCTGTACTGTGAGTGTGTGGGGGGGAGGATGTACAAATCTACCAGGGCAGCTTCCTTTGGTGCTAGCATCCAATTCCAGCACCAGCAGTGAGGTTATGTACTACAGCACATGAATGTTGTAGTGTATACCAGCTCGCACACTCTGCCGTCATTAATACTTTAATGTCAGCGAGCTCTGAAGGTCTATCCTATAACATGCACAAGAAAATGGAATAAGTTAGGCCAAGCAAGGTGCAAGTAAAGGAACTCCCCAAAACACCCATGCACTTCCTCCATGCCCTTGGTACAAGAGTCATTCAGAGGACCATATTTAGTGTAAGTAGCTTAGTAACTTGACATTAGGTAAGGGTGGCATTTATAAACTGTACAAGCACCAAATGTAGTGCAGAATCATATTAGTACATCCCTTTCTACTGAAGTGTATGTACTAAGAAATACCAGAAATACTGGTTTCAGCACTGAGTATAGGACAGAATCCTATAGTACATCTTTTCCTACTGAGGCTTATGTACTAAAGGACTCCCATACTGCCTTGGCTAACTTACTGTACATAGTTAATAAATACAGATTGATTTAAATAGGGAATATAATCTCTAGAATTACGGAGAGGTCTCCAAATTATTCCTAAGCAGTTAGGATAGTGGCAGTTGCAGTGCAATAGGCTGTTCATGGGCATCCATGGTGGTGGGGGATGTCCCTCCCTGCACTTGTCCACCTTCCCCAGGGTCAGATTAATATAGAGGCTGGGAGGGCTGGTCTTGGGGGGCACAATGTCTGCGGATTCCCATGAGGCTGCCTGCCCATAGTGAATGTATACAAATTTTTACATTGTTCATATCTTCCTACCTATTGAAATGAAACTTTATTTCAATACAGTCATTGTTTTCATAAATTAAGATATAGTAATTCAGAAGCTGATGTACTAAGGAGAACTGATGCAATTAGGAAGCAAACAAACTGTGCCATAGGGGGCAAATAAAATCGGATTTTAACCTCTTAAGTGTTTGAGAGGTCTCCAGAGCTTTGGTTTAAAATGGAGACCTCTCTAGAATTCAAGCTGTTAACCCTTTGAGTGCCAGAGGGGTACACTTTGCAATGCGTTGCATACCCTTCTGGCACTCAAAGAGTTAAAACATTCCTCCCAAATGTCCCTCTTTAGGAGGGACAGTCCCTCTTTTAGACCCAAATCCCTCTGTCCCTCTTTCCCACCCTAATGTCCCTCTTTTTCATGAGATCAGACTGTGTGATGTGTATAAGCATATCACATTGCTCCACAGCAATAAAACTCACATTAATGTTTGTTAACTATCAGTATATGTGTTTATGTGTAAATAAAATACTTTGGTCCTGTTATGAGTCACTTATTAGGTTACACAAGGAGGTGTCAATAGCCTAAAAATCCTCTGTAATGCCGCACCCACTAGCCACACCCCTAGCCACACCTCCTAAACCACAAGTGTCCCTCTTTGGCAGCTTGAAATGTTGGGAGGTTTGGTTAAAATTCTCATAAAACCTTTCGAATGCAAGAGAGTGCAACACATTTCGAAGCACTCATAGGGTTAAGTCAAAGCGGTTAGAGAATTTTTAGGTGTTTCCTATGACGTAAATCGAAAGAAAAAGAAACCTGCATAAACTAGCACTCTTCCACACAGAAATCACATTATTGGATGTCAGTGCACTAATAAGGAAATCAAATAAAAATCTAAACTTTATTAAATAATCATAATAAAATATCCAAATGACAATCAGTCACATGGATAACAAAAGACCCTCACAAAATCATATACAGAGACGATCGTAATACCTCTCAAAAAATCTCAGAGAAATCCCTACATGTTGCAAAGTAACTATAGTGGCAAAAAAGTCGTAGTAATACAATGTATCAAACAGTAATATCTCAGACCGATACGTATTATATGAATATCAGTGAATCGCTCAACTAGCGAGTCACCGAGGCACAATATACACTGCCACTAAGCAGCAGTCTAAACTGGTTATATACGCTGGAACACTATAGACCAGCATTAATCAACGCATATCCAATACTATACCAGTAAGAACCCCATGTAGAAAAATGTATTCTCTAAATAGTATCGCTACATGTATAAGTGAAATCTGTACCCTGACTCAATTGTTACCGGGGCATAATCCGGATTGCCAGAGAAAGTCTTACTAATGTGAATCAAAGTATCTACTGGGGTTAAAACTAACATGTATATCGGGATTATGCCCCGGTAACAATTGAGTCAGGGTACAGATTTCACTTATACATGTAGCGATACTATTTAGAGAATACATTTTTCTACATGGGGTTCTTACTGGTATAGTATTGGATATGCGTTGATTAATGCTGGTCTATAGTGTTCCAGCGTATATAACCAGTTTAGACTGCTGCTTAGTGGCAGTGTATATTGTGCCTCGGTGACTCGCTAGTTGAGCGATTCACTGATATTCATATAATACGTATCGGTCTGAGATATTACTGTTTGATACATTGTATTACTACGACTTTTTTGCCACTATAGTTACTTTGCAACATGTAGGGATTTCTCTGAGATTTTTTGAGAGGTATTACGATCGTCTCTGTATATGATTTTGTGAGGGTCTTTTGTTATCCATGTGACTGATTGTCATTTGGATATTTTATTATGATTATTTAATAAAGTTTAGATTTTTATTTGATTTCCTTATTAGTGCACTGACATCCAATAATGTGATTTCTGTGTGGAAGAGTGCTAGTTTATGCAGGTTTCTTTTTCTTTCAATTTGGTTTAAATTTACCTGTAGCACCACCATTTATCCCTATTGGTTTTTTGTCAATAAGGTGCATTTGTTTTTGGATATTTGCAAATAAGAGTGCACCAGTTTTTTCTTTTTTATTTACGTTTCCTATGACGTATCTCACTGGATGAGGAATTTCTCCAGTTAACCCTGTAAGAACCAGAGAGGTATCCAAAACATGCACTGCCTACCTCTCTGGTACTCAAAGGGTTAAACATCAGACTCTTATAAAAATAGAAAATATTTTTTTAAATTATTTCTATGGTGTGAAAGTTCTAAAATCTGTCATAGAAAACTGCCTAGGGAAGCTAAAGTCACGTTAACAGCAAATACCGTAAGTTTCCAATGCAAATCCACAGAGTTCCCAGATAAATAATGAATCAGAGAACCTGGATAAGCAATAAGCAATAATAGTTGTACCAGCATATACAGAGTGAAACCTATCCCCATATGACTACTAACAATAATAATCTACCCTTATGTTTATTCTGTGAACTCATCCTACTCTTAGGATACTGGACTGCTTGTTTTGTGTTAAGTTTTATTGGTCTTTTTGTACTCTCAATTTCACTAATCCCCTGGATACATAAGCTCTGTGATTTACTTTTTTTTTCCTTTTGCAATTCTCCATTATACAAAAGTGATGGAATTTGGAGGGATACTCTTAATGGGCTATGGAGTAATGAGGTCTGTCACTTAGATAATGGTCAGTGCTATTCTCTCTCTCTGGCACAGAACAGAACACAGAATACAGGATGTTCTTGGATGGAATTAGTGATAATGATGCAGGAGAATTGACTCTGACAACAAAGGTTGATATCAGCTTCATGTGTCAACTGGAAGGTCGCATATCTATCTAAAAAAGGAACCTGTTTTTTGTTTTGTTTTTCCCAGAAGTAAACATTTATGCAAATTGTGTCATTTTAACATGATGTGTCATAGTACATGTAGCAGGCCCTTATAAGTTATTTAAAGTGTTAGTACTGTATAATATAGAATATATATATATATATATATATATATATATATATATATATATATATAAAACGCTTTATCCTGCTGAGTAAAACAAAGTTGCTCACACTGCTAAGAGTTGTTTTCTTCAAAATATATTGCACTTCAAACTTGCTTTTTTTTCAGTTGTAGTGCCTCATGCCCTGCCATGAAATGTTACAGTGGTGCTGTTACTACAACAGACTTTGGAGAGTTATTGTCACTGTCAATAGCTGTTCATAGTCTGCTGTAGCAACAGCACCACCATAAGATTTCAGTGCATGAAAATACTGTTTCCCAAAAATATAAAACTTTGAGCTGTGAAAACTTTTGAATTAAACATCTCTCATCAGTGAAAATACCTTTGATTTACTAAGCAGGATCTTCCCTGCAATATATATTTTCCATATTACGTGATAATATCCCTTTTAATCTACCCCATGTGTTATAGATGTTTCCAACACATTGTTTTGCAGGCTCAAGTGAGTTAAACCATTGCCCAAAATAATGGAATTAAGTGTGGCGTCAATGGATTTGAGGAACCTTTCAGGAAATTATGCAGAATATATAGTAATTGCAGGGGAAACATTATTTTAATTAAATTTACCTTACTCATGTTAGTCAAAGGCAGCTACCTTAGACTTAAGGGAGTAAACCACTTGCAGGAGTTGCAGAGAATAAAGGATTAAGGATTGAGGACATGAAGATATTTAAATTAGTTAGCTCATCGCAAATTGTGTGGTATGTGAAACATCTCCCTATGATCAAGGAAGTACATCAATTTAACCTAAGGAAAGAGACTGGGTCAAATGAGGATGCTATAGTGAGGGGCCAAAATCAGCATTATAAAGGAGCAAATCATCAACATTAACATGTAGACCTGATCAAGGAGATCACCTACCTCCAAGCCCTGAACTATGCTGTCTATATGCATAAGGTGGGCAAGGGGCTCAATGGCTAGGGCAAACAGACACAGTGGGAAGCTGTGGTGTTTACCTCAGTGAAGAGAGAAGGGGGTGCTATCCTGATTAGTGGATTCAACTAAAGGAAAGAAAACACCAATATTATATCAAAGTTAGATGCTCCAGAGAGGACCATTCCACTCAGTCAAATGCCTTCTCTAAGTCAAACAAAACCAAAACTCACATATGAGAATTAGCGTGCAAAGTCAGAAAACTGGAGAAAAGTCACCTGATATTAAAATTTGTAAATTTATCTAGGATAAAACCTGATTGCTCTGGGTGAATTAAAGTTTTTAGGATGGAGTTTACTTTGCTATAAAGAATATTTGCTAAGATTTTAATCTCAGTGTTAAAGAGTGAAATTGATCAAGAAATCCTACAATGCATTAGATGTTTTCCTTCATTGGGGCTAAGTAGAAGCCTAGCTTCTCTCAAAGGGGGGTAGTTGACCAGATTAGAAGGCTTCAGTATAGGTCAGAAGGAGGGGACCAGCAACATCAGAGTACCACTTGAACCACTCCACTGAAATCCCATCAAGAACAGGGGACTTACAGTTATTAAAGGATTGAAATTGTGGCATCCAAATGCTTTCTGCCTATATCTGGAAGCTTATGAAAGTCACGATAGGCATCCAGTTTCTTCCTCAAACAGGTAGCCTTAGACTCATAGAGAGAGGAATTGTATGCTATAAAACATATATTTATGTCCTCTATGTTGAATATTGGTTGCCTCGTGAATCCATCAGCAAAGGAATTCAATGTGGAACATGGTTATCTCCTGAAAGCATAACTAACAGTTTCTGATACTTATCGCCATGTTAAAAAATCACTAAGTCTGGAAAGAATGCACTTTTGAGTATACTCAATCTGCAAAAGTGATAACTCTTATTGAAAAAAGAGAAGGACTGGAAGGTTTCAGGGGAAAGGTTATATATATATATATATATATATATATATATATATATATATATATAGTATATATATACTTAGCACAAGAGGCAAGAGGCAAAGGATTCTTCAAATATAGATGGCTCTAATCAGTGAAATATATGTACCCTTAACATCAGCCTTCAATGAGTCCCAGACCACGGCTCAAGGAGCTGATTCAACATTCACCCCCAACATTTACAATTGTTCCTGGATGATGGCTCTGCCAATTTATCTTAAATGCAAAGTGGATATGTTTCCATGGCCGTCTCTAGATCCTCAAACTGAAATATCAGATCTATTGGGAAGTGGAAGGAGATACTTGGCTAATATGTCAGAACAGCCAAAAGCCGTGTCCAGTCAAGAGGGAGATCTATAAGATGTAGAGTGACATGAGACCACAAGCATGATATTTACTACACCAAAATTTTGAAAGCTGGAAGGACAGATATCAGTTCAACAGTTCCTGAAGTATATTTTTGTTCAGTTTCATCTATTGAATATGCGGGCTAATACTGAATTGCAATCTATTGTCAGAAGGGGGTCTTGAGAGAAGCTAGTAATTTTCTCCATAAAGAAAAACAAGAAAGAAACATTAAAGGTGGAAGGGAGATAAATATTGATAGGAATTAAGTTAGTATTCCAGAAACAGCCATGGAGAATAACAAAAAGGCCTATTGGGTATATACAAAGGTTTTGTAACAAAAAGAGAACATTCTTCCTAAAATAAATGGAGAATTTTATGTTTATCACATCTATCCATTTATCATTGGGTTTCCATAAGTAGCCTGGGTTGATTTCGAGTATTACTGTACTTATAATTTAATTGAAATGAATGAGAGAGTGTAAATAGACAAGTGATCAGCTAAATATGCTCATTGGGAAAGATCTGGCCCACAAGCTGACTAAATCTGGCCCTTGAGTTAGTCTAGCTGTAGACATACAATAATGCTGGTATACAGAGGAAATATCACTTCAGGTTTTCATTGCAAAAGAAGCATGATACCTTTTATAACAATGCACAACTCTGATACAATATGCAGGATGTACTAATTCAGCTTTAAACTAGTGTTTTGAATTGATCGCTAAATGCTATGACCTAATGCTAGTTTACTAAGCTACTTACACAGAAAATTAACCTCTGTATGCCACTTGCAGTAAAAGGAGGGCAGTGGGGAAGTTAATGGGCATTTTGAGGTGATCCTTTCAGGTGCACCTTCCTTTAATTTTAATACTAACAAGGTGCTGAGGAAACTGGCCGATCTTTACTCTATTTTCCTGTGCATTCTATGGCATTCAGGACTTGTTCTGATTAAAGTACTAGTGAGGGTGGTATCTGTGTACTAGTATGTATTGGAGTGATCATATGTTCTAGTGCAGAGTTTAATCTCAAACACAAGTCCTCGGACCTGTGCTGGTCCTGGCAATATAAATGCGGGTCCCTAGAATACTTTATGTTGCCTTGTGCTTCAAAAGAAATAAATGGCTTAGCCATTAATGGCAGCCCTTGTTTAGTAAGGAAGCCATCCAGTCCCCACCTTGAAACTGAGAAACACTGCTCTTGTACACAAACCGAAGGGCAGAGCATGATTTTCAGGAGCTGGGCTGGTAGATCAATACATTGCCACTATTGTTGAGCGAGCACCCCGATGCTCGGGTGTTCGGGTGCTCTGACCGAGCACCCCCGGAGGCTCGAGTGCTCGGCCGAGCACCCGAACCCCATTGAATTAAATGGGAGGACTTGAGCATTACACCAGGCACCCCCTGCTCTGATGAGGGGAGGGTGCCTGGTCAATGCCCCCCTTCATCTCCACAATGCCCCTCTTCCACAATGTCCCCCTTCCACAATGTCCCCCTTCCACAATGTCCCCCTTCATCTCCGCAATGCCCCCTTCATCTCCGCAATGCCCCCCTTCCACAATGTCCCCCTTCCACAATGTCCCCCTTCCACAATGTCCCCCTTCATCTCCGCAATGTCCCCCTTCATCTCCGCAATGCCCCCTTCATCTCCGCAATGCCCCCCTTCCACAATGTCCCCCTTCCACAATGTCCCCCTTCATCTCCGCAATGCCCCCTTCATCTCCGCAATGCCCCCTTCATCTCCGCAATGCCCCCCTTCCACAATGTCCCCCTTCCACAATGTCCCCCTTCATCTCCGCAATGCCCCCTTCATCTCCGCAATGCCCCCTTCATCTCCGCAATGTCCCCCTTCATCTCCGCAATGCCCCCTTCATCTCCGCAATGCCCCCCTTCCACAATGTCCCCCTTCATCTCCGCAATGTCCCCCTTCATCTCCGCAATGCCCCCTTCATCTCCACAATGCCCCCTTCATCTCCGCAATGCCCCCCTTCCACAATGTCCCCCTTCCACAATGTCCCCCTTCATCTCCACAATGTCCCCCTTCATCTCCGCAATGCCCCCTACCTCCAGTCCCTGGTGGTCCAGCGGAGCGTCTGTAAGATCTGTGCCTCCTTCGGCACAGATCCCTGCCACCCGAACATGGCGGGGGAGCACATGGCGGTACTCGTACGAGTACCGCCATGTGCCGAGCAGAGCGATGCTCGAGCCGATCCGAGCATCGGCCGAGCATGCTCGCTCAACACTAATTGCCACAAATTTTTTATTCTAAGTCCAGAGAGAGACAGACTTGCTACATTTTCTATACACTGCACAGATGTAAATATGTGTGCCCAAAAGTACCAGGCCAGACAGACGTAACTTCTCTCATTTTCACTCTTGTGAGTCTTTATAACAAATGCATGCACATGTAATGGACTTAGTTCAGTTTGGAGATGCAGTAAAACTATAGAGATGTGGCTTTAGGTCAAAATAATTGCCTCTCCCATCTAAAAACTCTTCATGAATGTGTACTTTATACATTCAAAGTAACTTGTCATCTCATTTGTACTAGCTCATACCCAGTGTCACATACAGTGATGATATGCTGAAGCTGAGTATTAGCATGACAACACTGAAAATAAGAAAAGAGCAGCAGGGTGGTTGTTTTAAATTATTGAAATAGAAAGGACATACTAGGATGGGATTTGTCAACTACAATATTGGCCATTTTCATCACCCATGAATGAGAGTAATGTCAGGAAAAGCCTTACTGACAAATAGAGAGGTTTGTTAAATCAACAAAACTTCCTGGGATTCAATAAAAGGTAAATTGTCAATTTATTTGTGAAATAAGAAGTGAGCAATTTTTTGGGGTGATTTCCTATATGTCACTATTTAAAAAGATGTTTACATCCCTAGTAAAATGACTCGTATCTTGGTTAGACATGTAATCAGTGTTTGTCTTTGGGGAAATTTATAAGCATAAGCATAATTTGCATAGAGGCAATGGGCCTTATGTAAAAAATCAGACTGGTGAAATTCTGAAAACAACAATAGCATCCTTGAAGTCAGATTAAAATAAAATGGGGCTTCTAACCATGTCTGCCAAGGTAGCTTTAAGAAACTCTGAGCCGCCCCCCCCTCCCAGGGCCGGATTTGTAATTAGACAGAGTAGGCATCTGCCTACAGGTGCAACCCACAGAGGGGTGCCTGTCATTCGGATCGCCCGCGGCCCACAACAACATGGTGAGGTCTCAGTCTGTGCCTTCTGCAGCACAGACCTGTAGCTGCTGTGAGCTCCCTCGTCAGCTCTTTAGTAATGCAGAGCGCTGGGAGGTGACATCATCTCCCAGCACGCTGCATTACTGAAGAGAAGACCGTGCAGGAGCTCCAGCAGCTGCAGCTCTGTGCAGAAGGAGGTGGCACAGACAGACCTCTCCTCTCCAGGGTAGGAAACAGACATGGGGGGCAATATGGAGATGATGGGGGCACTGTGAGGGGCAATATGGAGATGATCATGGGGGCAATGTGAGGGGCAATATGGAAATGATCAGGGGGGCAATGTGAAGGGCAATATGGAGACAATGAGGACAATGTGAGGGGATATGGAGTTGATGATGGCATTGTGAGGGGCAATATGGAGATGATCATGGGGGCAATATGGAGATGATGGGGGGCAAGCTGGAGCTGATGAGGGCAATGTGGAGATGAAGGGGGCAATGTGAGGGCAATATGGAGCTGATGGAGGCAATATGGAGCTGATGGGGGGCAATGTGGAGATTAGAAGCATTGTGGAGATGGCAAATTGGGAGGGGGGGGCGCTTCAGATTTTTGTGCCTACAGGCTCCTGAGATGTAAATCCAGCCTTGCCCCTCCCCGTCAGAATTGTGAATGGAGGAACCCCCAAAAATAGGTTAACATTTAGGATACTTATGTTTAGTTGTAACATTCCTTTTTCTTGTTTCCTATTTGTGGGAAAAAGCATCCAGATTTACATGTTGTGCACACAGAACTGCCTCATTGGCCATCTGACCAAAGGATTCAGTTGGTTCCTTTGTGTAAAAATGGGACTGTTGGGAGCCCAATGAGATGCCCCCCTGAGAGAGAAGGCCCCTCGGCAAATGCCCATGCATTAAAATGCCCCTGATTGCTTAGAAACGCACAGGAGGTTTTCTCATTTCTCAAAGTGCTAAAAGCCCAATTTAATGAATGGGAATGTTTATTTGCCCCAACAGTGTACTTAGTTTGTCACAGAATTGCCCCACTGTGCCTTTGTATAAAAGGCTCGTTATATTCTAAAAGCTTTATTTCATGCATATTGCTCTATTGATACATGCATTAAGGTGAAATAAAGGTGTGATAAACTTTTCATTAAAACAAAATCTCCAGTCCCCATGTTATTAGTTTACGCACAATTTTTTGTCCAGCTTGAGAGATCTTAGTGCATAGGGTCTATTTATTTACATGGTCAATGGAGAGTTTATATCAACTCTGTGCACCCCTGTGCTTTTCCATTCATTTTGATGAGTTTGTTGTCACAGCCATGTGCAGTTCAGTCAAGTTCTTCCACATAGATCTTGACAAACCATTCTGTATGGACCTCAAATATAGAGGGGATATGATGACATTATATAAATATGTTCAGGGTCCATACAAGGGGGTCTCCAAAAACCTGTTCATTAACAGAAAGGACAAGGGGTCACCCGCTTAGACTTGAGGAAAGGAGATTTTGTCTAGAACAGAGTAAGGGATTCTTTACGGTAAGGACAATAAATGTATAAAATTCACTGCCTCGGGAGGTGGTGCTATCAAATACATTAGTTACCTTTAAAAAGGGCCTGGATATTTTTTAAAAGAGCATAATATAGAGGGCTATGTATGTTAGTATTGGGATTAATATTTATTTAGTGCTTCTTGATCCAAGGAGAAATCTGATTGCCATTTGGAATCAAGAAGGAATTTTTCCCCCATTCAAAGCAGAATTTGAAATTGCTGTATTGTGGTGTTTTTTTGCCTTCTTTTGGTAGATGGTAAACAGGAATAGGCAAAGGGTTGAACTTGATGGACAAAGTCTTTTGTTCAACCTAAATTACTTTGTAACTATGTAAAGTGGCATTGTCATGCTGAAACAGGAAATGGCTTTCTCCAAACTTTTGCCACAAAGGTGGAAGCACAGATTTGCCTAGAATGTCAATGTGTGCTGTTGTGTTGAGATGTTCCTTCACTGGGGGGGGCATAACCCTAACCACATAAAACAGCCCAGACCATTATTCCTCTACCACCAAACTTTAAAGTTGGCACTATGAAGTCAGGCAGGTAGGGCTCTTCTTGCATCCAACAAAGTTAGAGTTGACCATTGGACTTCCAGATGTCTCTCCAGATAATGTGTTATCCCTGGTCCAATGTCAGCAAGTTTTACACTACGCGATTTGATGCTTGACATTGTGTGTGGTGATCTTATGATTATGTACTGCTGCTCTTCCATTGTATTTCATGAAGCTCCCGATGAACAATTCTTATGCTGATATTGCTTCCAGAGGCCATTTGGCACTTGGTAGAGAGTGCTGAAAATGAGGACAGGCTATTTGTACATGCAATGTGCTTCAGCACTCTGTGGTCCTTTATGAGCTTGTGTCATTGTGTGGTCTACCACTTCGTGCCTGAGCTGTTCTTGCTCCTAGATGTTGCCACTTCACAATAACAGCACTTACAGTTGACCAGGGCAGCTACTGAAGTGCAAAAAATTGATAAATGGCATCCTATAAAGGTGCACATTGAAAGTCACTGAGCTCTGCGGTATGGCCCATTCTACTGCCAATGTTTGTCTATCGAGATTGCATGCTTGATTTTATACATATATCAACAATGGATGTGCGTGAAATAATAAAATCCACTAATTAGAAGGGATGTCCACATACTTTTGGACATGTAGTGTACCTCTTTCAGGTCCATCTTGTATGGACTGGAACTCCATATTTCTCCATATCTGCAATGTGACTTCTTTCTTTTTGACAATGATGTGCAGAATGTTGAAACTGGTCATGGTTGTGTATAGATGTATTAAGTGACTTGAGTTTAAATTATCAAATACTTTACAAGTACATTAATTTAAACTGGATTGACAAATTTCATAGATGTTACACCCAGGAATGAAAGACTTTGGTACATTAGTCTCATAATGTCATGTTTATCAATAATCCACTAATCAGTAAATATGTTTAGAATTAAAAAAAATTATAATTTCAAATGACAGCACATTTTTATCAGACACGTTATTTTAGCAACACTTTCCATAATAGTTAAAAAATTGCAGTTAGCATATAGCGACATATATCAATCATAAAATAACACTTTTCAATTATTTGCAAAATGTTTGTGAATTATTAAAAATATAGGTAATTCAGAAACACATATGAAAAGATAAGATCAGATATCAGGGCATAGAAGATGTTGCAGGTAAAACTGACATGAACCCATAACAGAGTAAGCGTTGGAATCTGTGAACAGAATAAAGTGAAATAAACTTCTTTTGGTGTCTGTTAGACTTCTCTGTTAAATGTATGCTACACAAAGCACCTCTACCCCCACACACACCCTCCCCTGGTTGATTAAACTTTGATTCTCAGTCACGAAACTCCCAGTGGGAGTCATTAGCCCTCTGTGTACCTGCCTTTCATGCATGGGAACCTCTAATCAAAGGCAAGGAAGGGGACTAAGGAGCAAGTGCTAGATATATGAGATCTGATCAAACCAGACACAGTGTCAGTATTAACCCTTAATGTCCTTTCTAAGAGAATCACAAGGACAGGGTTCCTCACACATGCATGGAACACAGGGTAACTTTCAGGACTAATACACCAAAAGGGGTGCGTGTATAATGTTGGAGACATTCTTGCACCACTGTAAAATGATCTTTACACAACAAAGTAGTTGCTTTATTGATGTGCAGTAAGAGGAGGGAATGTGCGAAGGTGTAGGCATGCTGTTCACCTGCATCAAAGTACAGAGTATGTATAAACTATGCACACAGTAACAAGGGTCAAAAACATATTTTTCTTTAGAATTGGGTCTTGGATAGTGTAACTGATCATGTGCCTAGGCTTTCTGCTTGAGAAGTATTTTCTGCCAGTATGTATTAATATAGAACTAAAATGTCTTAATGATAACCTCCCACACTTACTTGACCAGAGAGTCCTAATGGCCCCTGTGAATCTTGCCCTCATGCCTTTTCTTAAAGTGATAACATCTTCAATTAGTCCTAGATATCAGGCCCATGGACATGGACACAACACCTGCTGACAGGCCCACAATACCTCAAACACTGCCTGCTACACTTGGTAATCTTAACCTTTTAAAGGAGCAGTAAACTTTTATTTAGGAAAACACATATTTTACAGAGCATTTCCTGCTGAATAAAACAAGGTCACTCCCATCGCTGTCAGATGTTTTATTCAAAAATTATAGCAGTTAAAATAATCAGGAAGTGAATTTACTGTGTTTACTTCCTGATAGTTCTAACTGACAGGAAGTGACAGGCAGTTTCTATCACATTCTATGGAGAACTGTATGTCTGACTTTTCTGACTTTCCTCTCCATTAGAATCTAGCAGGAAATCTAATTAGAATTCGACCACTAGAGGGTACTGCTAATATAAAAAAAACATGGATTTAAACTGTAATAACTCTGGAAATATACATCTCTCGGCAGTGGGAGTACCCTTATTTTACTTAATAGGAAAATCCCTATAATATATATTTTTTCATAAAAAAAGTTTACTGCTCCTTTAAGAAATAGTGGCGTGTGTAGCACTTCAAATGTTTTGCACATCCTCATTGCCATTAACCTTTTGAGTGCCAGATAAGGACATATCTATTCTTTGCAATCTGAATTTATCGAATGACGGCAGCTGATTGGAAAGAGGAATACTAAATACATCAAAGAAGTGGAAATTGATATAAGTTTGGCCCAGCTGTGGACTATAGGACTCGGACCTCACTAGTGGTACCCAGAGGAGGATGGGAGCCCGGGACACACAGTGAGGAGACCTACGGTGGTCTTCCATTATTCGATATACATGTCTTCAAGGGGAGAGTTGGTGAGCAGGCAACTATTCTTGTGCTAATTGCGTTATTACCTTATGAATCTGGTGAGCGCATACGAACTATTGGTTTTCAACTCACCTACATGTATATATTTCAATCACAGTATTAGTCCTGTAACCAGTACTCTGAGAACCCCTGTGCATTACTCTGAAGATACATTATTTCTCTATGTCCATATAGAGCTATACGTTCTTATTACTTTAGTTACTGCCTTTTATACATATACGTTCTTTTGTGCAGTGACCAACAATCACTGTTAGATTTTGATTGCATATATTTGTTTTAATAAATATTGTATACATATTCCCTTTTGGTGTATTGTTCCATATATTCTATCACATATATATATATATATATATATATATATATATATATATATATATATTTCCCTTTTTCTTACCCTTTTTATATACATATATTTGCAACTCTTTCCAAACGGAGTATAATATACTAGTTGAACAGCCCGTTACACAGGCCACAGTGCCACTGTCACCCTGTTGCGGGGCAGTCACGCTCAGTGGAGACTGCCCGCGCCACGGCTGATACAGAGCTGGACACTCCTTCGTCCAGCTCTGTATCAGCCGCGGCGCGGGCAGTCTCTACTGCGCATGACTACAGCACGCGCAGTAGTGTCTACTGCTCATGTCGTGCGTTACACACGAATTAGCAAATTGTTATATAGGATTACACTTAGATTACTGGTGCTCTGTCTCGCTGTCAAAACACTACTGCTGGTTTTGAAAAATACCACTCTTAATAGTACCCAACCCAACGTGCATTGCTGTCAGGGATTAGGGCCAAGGGGCCGCATGCTGAGCATCCATGTTAGTGAAGAACTCCAAAGCAATCATTAATGGTCACTTAGCAGACTGGATCAATGACTAGGGTGGATATACTTGTCAGTAAGCTCTAATTGAGGCACCCTAGGCTCCCCTAGTCACACCCTAACTCATCAGATGCCCTTACCTCAGTCCTACTATCTACTGTTGGCTGGCACGGAAAAAACATTTCTCTTATCAAATTCAAAAGCAAAATATATGGGGGAATATAACATAGTAAATAAATAATTATTCACATTAGTATATGAATTGTATATTTTAGAAATATATAAACAGATAAATAAACAAGCAACTATAATCCAGTCAGGAGTATGACACAAGCTGCCATCATGTGTGATTTGCTTTTAGATGAGCACACAACAAATTATATATTCCTTAAATGCAAGTAGCAAACTTCAATAATCTATTTTTAGACTACCTAAGAAAAAAAATATATCATTTTGGATGTTTACTGCTGAGCTAATCAATGGTACCCCACACTGCTTATGAGATTCTTCATTCAAAAGGTATTAAAGTGACAAGAAAAGATAAACAGAAGGTAGCCAATGCTGTTGTAACACTTACCACGTACCACTAGGTAGTGCAATATTGAGATAAGTAGTGCACTCACATTCTAAGATGGCCAGGAGATCTGACAAGCTCTCAAACAGAAAGTATACCCGGTCTCCATTCAGGAATCCACAAGGTCTGGAACAAAAGAAGCTGCTCTACTCACGATGATGTTCCAGTATATATATTTATTAAAAAAAAACAAGGAGAGCAACCACAAGGAACCACATTATTTTAAGAGCATCTAATCATCTATTGGTTCACATTGGTATACAATTGGTCAATTACCACAAAAATCATCCATACAGATGATGTGGTTATTGGCCACTTGTGTAGATTTCACTCATGTGTCACTTGGTGAGGCTCATCAATTTGAATCAATACAGGATTAGACACCCTTATAAATTGCGCTATTCTCTGTGGCTGTTCTCCTTTGTTTTTTCTTATACCCATATGTTTGATAATGCAGCTTGTCTACCACAAAACATGTAAGAGGGTATTTTATACTTTTATAGTGATCAATTGCTTTTATAATGAATTTATATTGGAACATTGTCACAACTCAGAAGAGCTGCTGTCTTTTGTTCCAGAACGTGTGGATCACTGAACAGAGACAGGACATACTCTCCATCTGAGATTTCCTGACTACTGACTGCACTACTTATCTCAGTATTGCACTACCTAGCAGTTTAAGTGATATAAGACCATAGGATGCATTCTCTTGCCTTTTTCTTTGCATGTTTACTACTTTAGAGAGGGGGTTTTTGGGTGGTGCTGCCCTTCAATTAGAAGTTAAGTATTCCTGTTTGTTGTACACAAGCAAATTTGCTAAACAAGTGTTTTATGGTGATGAATATATATTTAACTAGTGTAAAAGCCTGTGTACACGGGCCAAGGTCCGGGTAATGTTAACCCCTTTTGCAATGCGTTGCGTACCCCTCTGGCACTCAAAGTGTTAAGCGGCCGCTACCTCACTGCTCCACGCGATGCAGTCTTACGTTCCCTCACTCACGCAATGCAATCATGCGCAGTAGAGACTGCCCGAATGCCGGCAGTCTCTACTGCGCATGACTGCATCATGACAAACATCCTAGTGAATTATTATATAGGATATCCCAAACAATGCCACTTGTGCCACCTCAAGAGGTGTTTTATGTGGTGATTGTGAAATGTTCCTTGATATCATGGGCACCCCTTGTGTTTCTCTATATTTTTTGGGGGGGGATGTTGAAGTTATGAAACAGCAAACTGGCATTTTTAATTTTCTTTTACATTTTCAATATATATATATATATAATATTTTGCACAGGCAGTGCTATTGTTATTGTTGTATGTGAAAACTTTGTGTTTCATACCATCTGAAACCAATAGCACCACCTTGACACAAAACAATCATTAAAAAAATAACTTTATTTACTATAATAACTTTTGAATGCTGCATCTCCCAGAAATGTCTACCACTGATTTTCTCAGAAGACAATGCCCTACAATTTATATTTTTGTACCTATTAAGGGTTTCCTTCCCCTTTATGGAATGCTTTTTGATCCAGTGGAGGGTAAAGATTTTGTGTGGTTTCCTCCTTTCCATGACAATTAGATTGAAAGAGTACTGAGGTAATGAGCTTCAAGAGCTCCTTATACAGATGCAAGTCTAAACAGAAAGTGTGAATATCTATGTTTATATCCACTATATATACAGTAATATATTTTGGACAATTTGATTGTATCATTTATCTGTAGCCTATAATATAGTTTTATTCAGGGATAGGAAGACAAATTTGATTACAAAAGCAATTTTGTTGAAAACTGTTTACCACTGTGTCCTGATTTTCAGTGTTGTATTCTGAAAGAGTCATACGTCAGTAACAAACTCATTGAATTACATTATAACTTGGGGCATACAATCTCAACCATTAGGTCATGCCCCTAGGTCAAGGTTATAAGGTGGTGGAGGGCACACTTGGCTGAATGAAATGCTGAAAGGGAGTTTATAAAATCAGGAGAATAGCAGCTTATTTTATTATTTATTTGAGTTCAATGTGTTGATTTTACTTTTAGAAAAGCACACAAAGAGGCGTATTTATGTCTGGATTCCATTGCAAATTATAACTTCATTGGAGGGCCCAGGTGCATATATTTTTTGTTCCCAACTCATAGATTAATAACTAGAACCTGTTGGCCCATGGCTTGGATCTTGGATTCAGGGACAAGACCCAACTGCACACTCTGTACCCCTATATTGTATGCTGGATGTGGAATTTAAAATGAAACCTTCTCTCATCTGCAGGTAAATAACATATTTTCTTTTTTCTGTCCCTTCCATCTCAAAGAATTAGCTAAAAGCAGCTTCAAATCCTGAAGTCAGCAAGGAGGTAACAGATCATCCCAGCAAGACGGGCCAGTAATGTGGTACTCATGGGCACTGTGTTGGTGTAGCATTCCAGACATGGGGAGTTGCTGACCTTGCTGTTGGGTACATCCTACAGGGCAGTTGTTAAAAGTAGTAACACCAATGAGCATGAAGTGATGAACTACTGTGGAAGATGGGGGCTGGGCAGGGCCTGCCTAGGAGCATACCCATCACCCAGGTTTTAGCTGGGTGCAGGAGCCCACACTAAGATATAGGTAAAGCACGTTACATTGTTAGCCACAGAAAAAGCAGGAGACTAGTAGAGTAAAACTGATACCTTTATTGGTTGAGTGGCTCTCCCTCTGCTACATAGATGATTTCCTAATCATTTGGACTGTCTGCAAAGATGAACTTTTGTCACTTAAAACAAAAAGAAAATTATCTCAGAAATGACAGTTTCCTTCCCATAAGGCCCCATCTCAATGCATCCACTAGTCACTAATGCAGGGATGCCTAGTTGCGAATGCATGTATTGTTTGTTTTACTATGTTCAGTTACACTTCAATGATTTTAACATGCATTAGGAACGCAACACCTAGGTTGCTAGGATCTAAAATAACGCAAATAAAGAGAACCTCTGAACACCTGTTACAAGCCACCGCATGTAACTGAATTACAAATTCATATGCTGTTTCATTGCTTTCAGTGGGTGGTAATTTTGTCTCCGTTGTGCTTTTTTAATAGTAGGTAGTTTGTCACAGCTCAGGTAATAGAACAACAACTGTGACTTAAAATTACTGCCTAATAGAATCAAGGCCTGCATTTGCACAATGTGAAGCATTCACAATTAATTGACATGAGGCACAAAACAGATCGGTGGGAGGCAGTGTGAGCAGCACAGTCAGAAGCAGTTACAGCTAACCCCCAACTGAGGAGAGCATATCTGACTGCTCCACCACCCATGCTCATTTGTAGGAATCACACATTCCTCAGCCTATGGAAGTCTCATCTCTCTTACCCCTTCCACAGTTCATGTGCTGGATCCTATGCAACCAAGTGTAAATGTGTATGTATGTCTATGTATGTCTGTGTGATTGTGTGCCCATGTGTGACTGTATGTGTCTGTGTGAGAGTAGAGATAGAGTAGAGTGAGAAAGGTGTGTGCATTTCTATGTGTATCTGTGTGTGTAAAAGAAATGTGTATGTGTGAGACTAGTTGCAGTGAATGTGTAAGTGTATGTTAGTCAGTAAGAGTCAATGTGTTTGTGTATGAAATTGGTTGTATGTCTTAGTGTGTTTATTTGTTAGAGTGTGTGTGTCTGTGTGTTTGTGTATGTCTGAGTGAGTGTAAATGTGTGTGTGAGACTTTGTATATCTGCATGACAATAGATGTGTCTGTGGTGAGAACGTGTGTGTCTGAGTGTGATTGTTTATGTGAAAGTATATGTGTCTGTGTGTGAGAATGGGTGTGTGACACTGTGAAAATAATGTGTGTGTGAGACAATGGTTGTGTGCCTGAATTATTGTCTGTGTGCAAGTAAATGTATTTGTGTGTGTGAGTGGGTATGTACCTGGTTGTATATGTCTATATGCATTATGCCTATATGCATAGGAGTAAGATGACTTTTGTTTTTGCGGAGGCTAACTACCAAACTATCTTCATACAGGATAACTGATTCCATTATAATCTATTGGTGTGGTTGTTTATTTTAGGAGGCTAATCCTCCCTTGGCCTTCATTTTCCCTCCTATGTCTATGCGAGATAATGTGTGTCAGTGTGCGATGAAAAGTGTCTTTGTGTGGGAGTGGGTGTGTGCCTGAATGTGCCTCTTTGAGTCTGAGTGGTATGTGACTATGTGTGAGTAAACTTGTCATTATGTGAGATTTGATATGTGTCTGAGTGTATATTTGCATGAGAATGTTCTGTGTGAGAGTAAATGTGTATATGAGTTAAAGTGTGTATGAATGTATATGTGTAAGTGCAGGAGTATTCCTGAGTGTGTGCAAGCTTGTGTGAGAGGAAAAGTGATTATGTGTGAGAGTGAATGTGCCTGTTTGTAAGATTGTGTACATTTGGCGGGTTGTTTGGGTGTGTGAGATTCTGTGAATATGAAATAACATAATTATTAATGATATTAAAGCCAGATTACTCTTTTTCTTTTCCTTTACCACACTTACCTCCCATACAAGTGTGTATAAGTGGGTATCTGTGTTGTTTTTCTGTATGTGTGTGTGACATGTTTGAGAAAGCTTGTGTATAGATTTGTGTTTAAGAGTATGGGTTTCTGTGTTTTGTTTGTGTCTGTGTTTTAATATCTCTAGAATCCCACCCTGTCTCACAGAAGACACTACCAAAATTCTAATCCACTCATCATGTCCCGTCTTGACTACTGTAACTCACTACTACTTGGCCTTCCTCTCACCAGACTAACCCCACTACAGTCCATAATGAACTCTGCTGCAAGGCTAATCTACCTCACTCATCGCTTCTCTGACACCAAACCCTTCTGCCAATCCCTACACTGGCTCCTATTAGCATACAGAATTAAATTCAAAATTCTGGTCTTAACTTATAGAGCCCTCACTAACACCGCACCACACAATATTTCATCTCTCATTTCCAAATACACTCCCTCTCGCCATCTTCGCTCTTCACACGACCTTCTGCTCTCCACAGCTCTTATCACATCCTCCCACTCCCGCCTACAGGTCTTCTCCTGTGCTGTACCTCAGCTCGAGAATTCCCTCCCCTGCCCAATCAGACTCTCCCCCAGCCTTCAGATCTTCAGACACTCCCTGAAAACTCACCTCTTCAGGGAAGCCTATCAACTGTCTCCATAATCATTATCACTAAGAATCACCCCTTGCCTGGACCACTGCACTCGAAAGCACTTCTCACTCCCACCCACTGACTGGTAGTTCATGTGACAGGAGACACTTACACCCAATAGCACTTATACCTTCTGTGTCAAACCTACCTTCCACTAGACTAAGCTCTCATGAGCAGGGTCCTCTGATCCTTCTGTTCTTCACATTTGATTGTACTATTTTATACCTCTGTATGTCTATTCCCTACTGTAAGCCGTTGCGGAATTTGTTGGCGCTATATAAATAAAGATTAATAATAATAATAATAATAATAATAATATCAGTGTCCACCCCTTTTTCCAGTCATATGATGGGGTCTCACCAGTTTGTTCATATTAATTCAATGTAATTCAATTCAATGTTGAGATATTTATAATAATTTTTACAAGTGAAGGGTTACTTGTAACTGAGAAAGGTGAGAAACTCTCGTCTACTGTGTGTCACACATGAAGCAGTGAGAAAAGAAAATTGCAACACTCGCAGAGTTATAGAGTATATCTTATGTTGACTCAAGGTAAGGACATTTTTATGATTTTAAAATATACTCTTTCATATACTTGCAAACCATAACTTAAGCAATAATGTTCCTTTTAAGAGTAATATTTTATTTATACTTTACATAGTTTGCAAGTAACACCAATAAATATATGTAATTGCTCACAAATATTCACATAATAGATATTTAAACATGCAGCTAGTGTTCAGATATGTCCCATATGTACAAACTGAAATTAAGTGTAAAGGAATAAGTCCCATCATTTCCAAAACATGCTCAGCACAGAATATAAATGTCACAGAATACTCAAAAGAATCCAGCTGACAATTCAACTTCAATGTGAAGGATCCAAATTAAATCCCTCAGTGTCCCAAATATCCTTCCAAAGGCAACAGAAATATAATTCTTCCCTCAGAACTTGTACTGCTGACTCCACATTTGTTCATGGCATTTAGAGCCTAACTGGGCTAGCTAAAGAGGTGCAATTCTGAGGCAAATCAATTGCATAATAGGAGACAAATGAAAATTCCTCAAATCTTAATTAATTTAAATTCAGTTTTTTCACCCCTTGAATGCTTGTGAAGTCACCAGTGCATTGCCTTATAATGCTTTGGGGATCTCGTTAGAATTCAAGGGGTTAGAAGCTGCAATTCAAACCAATGGGAGTGTTTATTTGCCCCCTGTTGTGCAGTTGGTTTGGTTCAGCAGGGCTGGTTTAAAACCTTTTGAGACCCCCTGTGTAATCATACAAGAGACCCCCCGTATAGAAATTTTTCCCTAGCCACAGATTCTCCAGGTACACTTTCTTACCACCCATCCTTGTTCCACTGCCCACTAGTAGCTAAAGATCCCCAAATATACTGTCTCACCCCTCAGCCTTGTTAAAGATCCTCACATACACTGTATTACCCCACAGCCTTATTCTGCATGCCCACTGGAAGTCATAGATTCCCAAATATAGTGTCTTACCTGTTAGCTTTGTACCTCTGCCTACTGGCAGCCACAGATTCCACACATACGCTGTGTAATCCAAAACACACAGATGGGTGAGTGGTTTCTCTCTCTCTCTACCTCTATAGATTATATATATATATATATATATATATATATATATATAACAGTAAGGGAGAGCGCTAGTGTCTATATCTTGTATCAAAATCCCATATACCTTCTAGAAAACTTATAATTATAACAACTATAATTAAAATTATATGGATTTATTAGACATAATATCCAATCTAATATTAATATTACCTAATTTAAGCATACAAATACAAACTGTGATACCACCAAATAGATTGAATCAATCAATAAAAATAGTAAAAAATATGAGCTCTGAAGCAGAATAGAGTGTACACAGTCCTCTGTATTAGCGAACAATTATACTGCTTAATCAGATGTGGATCCAGATAGTGTGTTAAAAAAAAAATCAATTCTTGCAATCTGGTAATTTAAATTCCCTCCCGTCTATCATACAGCTCTCGATATATTTGGAATGGTGACCCAGTGTTTGTAATCAAATTGCGGGCAGAGGATAAATGAACTGCAAATATCCGTGTAAGAGTTGAAACTTTGTATCTCTCCACTAATTTGTGACCTATTGTTGGTCAACAGTTATAACATAAGTCAGTAGTACCTCTCCCGTCGTCTTGTTTTCCGTTCCTTATCTACACTGGGCTTGAAGATCCTCAGATGTACAGTGGACAAGGATATTTGGCAGGTGTAAATCTTCCGCTTTTAGGTACAACAATGAAGTCAGTAGTAGCCAAAAAATACAGATTCCCATGATGGTTATAAAATACACACTTCTGGTTAGATATCGCAATATTACGTTCTTAGATAAGTTCACAATGAGGGACCCTCATTGTGAACTTATCTGAGAACATAATATTGCGATATCTAACCAGAAGTGTGTATTTTATAACCATTGTGGTCATCTGTATTTGTTGACTACTACTGGCTTTATATAATTTTAATTATAGTTGTTATAATTATATGTTTTCTAGAAGGTATATGGGCTTTTGATACAAGATATATACACTAGTGTTCTCCCTTACTGTTTTTTTCTATTTATTTTTGTCTTTGTCCTGCACACTACAGGACATGGGGATATCTATTCTGGAGTTGGGTGGGTGCTATTTATTCACTTTTTCTGTTTGTATTTGTGATATATATATATATATATATATATATATATATATATATATATATATATCCCCTCACCACCCTAGGAGCACTACGGAACTGTCCAAAGTCACCAATAGTCCAAACAATCAATCCCGTGCTTGGTAGCCACCTCAGTATAACTCTCACTCTTTGTCGCAGTGCTGCTAGGGTCCCGGTCACCTGGTCTCATGATCTCCACAGAAGTCCACTACAGCGGAAAAACAAAAGAGAGAAAACTGACCCAGCGCAAAGGAGCCTCTAAAAGCTATCCTTTTGAACAAAAGCAAGTTCCTTGTATATATAAAATAAACCCCCCAGTGTGGATACTCACTGGATTCAGAGACTACACCCTGTTCCAAATTATTATGCAAATGATATTTAAGTGTCACAAAGATTAAATATTTTGTTTTTCAGTTTAACTCATGGATGGCATTGTGTCTCAGGGCTCTTTTGATCACTGAAAACAATCTCGGATACCTGTGATAATTAGATTGCCAGGTGAGCCCAATTTAAGGAAAAACTACGAAAGGTGCACGGTGGCTCAGTGGTTAGCACTGTTGCCTTGCAGCGCTGGGGTCCTAGGTTCAAATCCCACCAAGGACAACATCTGCAATGAGTTTGTATGTTCTCACTGTGTTTGTGTGGGTTTCCTCCGGGTACTACGGTTTCCTCCCACACTCCAAAAACATACTGATAGGTGAATTTAGATTGTGAGCCCCAATGGGGACAGGAACCAATATGAGTGTAAAGCGCTGCGGAATCTGTGCGCTATATAAAAAAAGAAAGAATTTATTTAAAAAAGGTGGGTGTTCCACATTATTAAGTAGAGCACCATTTTCAAGCAATATGGGGAAGAAAAAAGGATCTCTCTGCTGCCGAAAAGAGTGAAATAGTTCAATGCCTTGGACGAGGTATGAAAACATTAGATATTTCACAAAAACTTAAGCGTGATCATCGCACTATTAAGAGATTTGTGGCTGATTCAGAGCACAGATGGGTTTGTGCAGATAAAGGCACATTGAGGAAGATTTCTGCCAGATCCATGCATCGGATCAAGAGAGCAGCTGCTAAAATGTCATTACATAGCAGCAAACAGATATTTGAAGCTGCTGGTGCCTCTGGAGTCCCACGGACATCAAGGTGTACAGTCCTCCAGAGTCTTGCAACTGTGCATAAACCTTCTATTCGGCCATCACTAACCAATGCTCACAAGCAGAAACGGCTGCATTGGGCAGAAAAATACATGAAGACTAATTTTCAAACAGTCCTGTTCACTGATGAGTGCCGTGCAACCCTGGATGGTCCAGATGGATGGAGTAGTGGATGGTTGGTGGACGGCCACCCTGTTCCAACAAGGCTGCAAAGTCAGCAAGGCAGTGGTGGAGTCATGTTTTGGGCCGGAATCATGGGAAGAGAGCTGGTAGGCCCCTTTAGGGTCCCCCAAGGTGTAAAAATGACCTCTGCAAAGTATGTGGAGTTTCTGACTGACCACTTTCTTCCCTGGTACAGAAGGAAGAACTATGCTTTCCGTAATAAAATCATCTTCATGCATGACAATGCACCATCTCATGCTGCAAAGAATACCTCTGCATCAATGGCTGCTATGGGGATAAAAGGAGAGAAAGTCATGGTGTGGCCTCCATCCTCCCCTGACCTCAATCCTATTGAGAACCTTTGGAGCATCCTCAAGCAAAAGATCTATGAGGGTGGGAGGCAGTTTACATCCAAACAGCAGCTCTGGGAGGGTATTCTGACATCTTGCAAACAAATTCAAGCAGAAACTGTCCAAAAACTCACACGTTCAATGGATGCAAGACTTGTGAAGCTGCTATCAAATAAGGGGTCCTATGTTGAAATGTAACGTGACCTGTTAAAATGTTTAAAAAGTTAAAATGTTGTTAAAAGTTTGATTGAAATAGCTTTTGATTTCAGTAAATAAGCTGCAAATACAACAAATGGCAATTTTCAGTTCTTTACAACCTATAAAGTGTTTTGAAACTTACTGTGCGTAATAATTTGGAAAAGTGCATTGTAAGTTTTTTATGTTTAAAAAAAATACTGTTATCATTAGGAGGTTTGTTCAATAAAATTTGAATTGTACTTTTAATAGTTGAAAACATGAGAATTATGCTGACTGTTAATTACTAGTGATGATCGAGCACCCCGATGCTCGGGTGTTCGGGTGCTCTGGCCGAGCGCCCCCGGAGGCTCGAGTGCTCGGCCGAGCACCTGAGCCCCATTGAAGTCAATGGGAGGACTCGAGCATTACACCAGGCACCCCCTGCTCTGATGAGGGGAGGGTGCCTGGTTCATAGGAAAAGGTCAGAAAATGATGGAAACACCACAGAAATGGTTCAGGGACAGCATAGGGAGGATGTCTGGATGCATCTTGGACTCCAACGTCGCTGCTGGGAACGATGTTTCGCCCGTAGTACGCCATTTTTACAGACTGACCGTAAAACACACAAAAAGGAAGATAAAAACGATTGTAGGCGAAAAATTGTTACCAAACAGTATTTGCTGTATATTTACTTGTATATCATCTGCAAATTCTGCAAAAAATTTCATTGATTTTTCGGAACTGGGGCCATGATTAAGAGGGAAACGTGCGCAGCGTAAAGCAGGTGTTCAACGTGGTTATGGCCCGGGTAAGGTACAGCATTCAGGAACGGAGGCCGCAGCTACCACAGGTTTTACAACATGTCCGTTTGCCCTTGTTAAGTCCAAAATTTATAGTCGGAACAGTGGGGTCTGATCTATTGAGTAAAAGTGACGAAGTGACTTAGTGGATGAAGCCAAGAACTACCTTCTGCTCTGTCGAACACCCCAGCCCTATTTAATTCAATGGGAGGACCTGAGGCACTCCGATACAACCTGTATATCACAAAATGGAGGGCCTCATTCACATTGTGGTACAATAGTTCAGGTAGTGGTCCAACACTCATAAAGCCTATGCACTAAGTGAAAGGGCTGCCAAAAATTAGACTGAAATGTCACTCCAATACACCCTTTATTACACATAAAGGAGGGCATCATACACACCCTTGAAAAATTAGGATTAATGGCCTGCTGGTGACCCTCTAAAACATTAGGGGCGAGGGCATGCCGCTAAGCTGACCACCTAAAACATTAGGAATGAGGGTCTGCTGCTGAGCCGACCATCTAAAACATTATGGGTGAGGGTCTGCTGCGGAGCTGACCATCCTAAACATTATATGCGAAGGCCCGCTAGTGAGCTGACGCTATAAAACATTATATGAGAGGGCCCGCTAGAGAGCTGACCCAATAAAACATTATATGAGAAGGCCCGCTGGTGAGCTGACCTATACAAAAATTGTCAAACAGGGCCCGCTGGTGAGCTGGCCCTATATAAAAATTATATCACAGGGCCCGCTGGTGAGCTGGTCCTATATAAAAATTATATCACAGGGTATATGGAAGAGGAGGAGGAGGATGAGAAGATTAAGAGTCAACCATATACCCATTTTTTGGGTGGAAGGGGTGAATGGGAATACAGAGTATTCCCATCATTGTAAATAACATATCTAAAGTGACTTTATGTTCACCCGGGGCTTTCCTCCAGTGGAGTGGAGAAGTCAGGGGAAATCCAGGCCTTGTTCATTTTTATAAGTGTCAACCTATCAGCATTTTCGGTGGAAAGGCGGATACGCTTATCTGTTATGATGCCACCAGCAGCACTAAATACCCGCTCAGACAGAACGCTGGCGGCAGGGCAGGCCAGCACCTCCAAGGCGTAGAGTGCCAGTTCATACCACGTGTCCAGCTTGGACACCCAGTAGTTGTAAGGCACAGAGGGATCATTGAGGACGCTGACACGGTCTGCTACGTACTCCTTCACCATCTTCCAAAACTTTTCCCTCCTTGTGACACTAGGCTGCGCATCAGGGTGAGGGTGCTGGCGGGGTGTCATGAAGGTGTCCCACGCCTTGGAGAGTGTTGCCCTGCCTTTGTCGGAACTGCTGTGTGCTCCCCTTTTCTCCCCTTCTCGGTTGGCCAAGGTAGCACGTACTCTGCCGCCAGCGTTGTCAGATGGAAAATTTTGGAGCAATTTTTCGACAAGAACCTTCTGGTATTGCAGCATTTTGCTTGTCCTCTCCACCGGAGGAATGAGAGATGAGAAATTCTCTTTGTAGCGGGGGTCCAGAAGGGTGAACACCCAGTAATCCGTGTTGTCTAAAATGCGTATAATGCGTGGGTCACGGGAAAGGCAGCCTAACATAAAGTCAGCCATGTGTGCCAGAGTACCAACAGGCAAGATTTCGCTGTCCTCACCAGGAGGATGACTCTCAATCTCCTCATCCTCTTCCTCCTCTTCTGCCCACCCACGCTGAAGAGATGGAAATAAAGTTCCATGGCTACCCTCTGTAGCGGAGGGAACCGTGTCTTCCTCCTCCTCCTCCGCCTCCTCCAATTGTCGCTGAGAAGACGAAGTGAGGGTGCTCTGGCTATCACCTTGTGTAAGCTCTTCCTCCCGCATTTCCACCTCTTCCACATCAAAGCGTCAGTTTTAATTGTGAGCAGCGAGCGTTTCAGTAGACACAGAAGTGGGATGGTTACACTGATAATAGCGTTATCGCCGCTCACCATCTGTGTCGATTCCTCAAAATTGCGTAAAACCTCACAGAGGTCTGACATCCATTCCCACTCCTCACTTCTGATTAGAGGAAGTTGAACGGAGAGGCGACGACCGTGTAACAGCTGGTACTCCACTACTGCCCTCTGCTGCTCACAAAGCAGGGCCAACATGTGGAAGGTGGAGTTCCAGCGCGTGCTCACGTCACACAGCAGCCGGTGAGCTGGCAATTGTAAGCGCTGCTGCAGCTTCAACAGGCCGGCTGAAGCTGTAGATGACTTACGGAAATGTGCACACACGCGGCGCACCTTGGTCAAGAGATCATGCAAATTGGGGTAGGTTTTTAGAAATCGCTGAACCACTAAATTAAATACATGCGCTAGGCATGGTACGTGTGTGAGCTTGCCGAGCTCCAAAGCCGCCACCAAGTTACGCTCATTATCACACACAACCATGCCTGGTTGCAGGTTGAGTGGCGAGAGCCACTGCTCGGTCTGGTGACTAATCCCCTGCAACAGCTCTGAGGCCGTGTGCTGTTTGTCCCCAAGGCTGATCAGCTTCAGCACGGCCTGTTGACGCTTCCCCACTGCAGTGCTACACTACTTCCAGCTACCGGCTGATGGGTGAGTGGCGCTGCGTGCAGAGAATTCGGAGGTGGAAACGGAGGAGGAGGAGGAGGAGCAATAACGTAGGTGCTGGCGGAAACCCTGATGGAGGTAGGGCCCGCAATCCTTGGCGTGGGTAGCACCTGTGCCATCCCAGGGTCCGAGTCGCTCCCAGCCTCCACGACATTCACCCAGTGTGCCGTCAGGGAAATGTAGCATCCCTGGCCACAAGCACTTGTCCATGTGTCAGTCGTTAAGTGGACCTTCCCAGTAACTGCGTTGGTCAGGGCACGGGTGATGTTAAGGGACACATGGTGGTGTAAGGCGGGGACGGCACACCGGGAAAAGTAGTGGTGGTTGGGGACTGCATACCGAGGGACAGCTTCTGCCATCAGGCTGCGGAAGGACTCAGTGTCCACAAGCCTAAATGGCAGCATTTCGATGGCCAGTAATTTGGAAAGGTGTGAGGTTAGTGCTATGGCCTGTGGGTGGGTGGCTGGGTATTTTCGCTTGCGCTCAAATGCCTGGGGTAACGACATTTGGACGCTGCGCTGGGACAGGGAAGTGGATGTGGTCGCTGATGGTGCTTCAGATGGTACAGGTGCAGGGCGGGAGGTATGCGGGCCTGCGCCTTCGACAGGCGATTGGCCGGCACCGAAAACAGGGGAAGAGGAGGCAGTGGTGTGGCCTGCAGACACAGATTGGCGATCCGGGCGTTCCTCCCACTTATTACGGTGCTTGGATGCCATGTGTCGGATCATGCTGGTGGTGGTGAGGTTTCTAGTGTTCATGCCTCGGCTCATTCTGGTGTGGCACAGGTTGCAAACTACAATTTTTTTGTCGTCCGCACTTTCCTTAAAAAAACGCCATACCGCGGAACACCTAGCCCTTGGCAAGGGAGATTTACGCAAGGGGGTGCTCCGTGGAACATTTGCGGGCCGGTTTGGTGCGGTCCGCCTTCTTTCTTTAGCCACACCACTGCCTCTTCCAGCCTGTTGCGGTGCTGCAGATGGCTCACCCTCAGGACTGCTGTCATCGCTCGGCTCTCCACCTTCCCAGGTGGGGTCAGTGACCTCATCGTCCACCAAGTCCTCCTACACTTCCTCACTCTGATCATCCTCCTCATTTCTTGATCCCACCACATCCTCAGTCATTGACAACTGTGTATCATCCTCCTCATCAAGGTCTTGAGACAGTAATTGTGGTTGATTTGATGGCAACTGTGTCTCATCATCATCATCCACTTCCTTTGACCTTAAATGCCGTTCCCCTCTGTCATCTTCTTGTGATTGGGTACCCTCTAGAGGTTGTGAATCAGGGCACAAGATCTCATGTTCCTCTGCAAGCGTGCTTGGAGAGAGGTTCAAATCAAGGATTGGTGATGAGATGAGCTCCTCACTATATCCCAGTGTGGGATCACTTCTTTGGCCAGACCCTCTATGGTGGGAGGAAGGATGATCAGGGTGAGGATTATGTTGACCAGACTCTTGGCTAGTGAGAGTGGACTTGGTGGAAGACAGGGTGGTGCTTAACCGACTGGAAGCAGTATCAGCTGAAATCCAACCGACCACCTGTTCGCAGTGGTCTGACCTCGAGAGTGATGTCCTGCGACGCCCTGTAAACTGAGACATGAAGCTAGGTATGGTGGATGTCTTTCTGTCTTGTTCTCTGGCACCAGGCACAGTTTCTACGCGTCCTGACCCACGCCCTGAACTATCAGGATCACGTCTACTTCCCCGTCCCTTTTTACTCGCCTTCTTCATATTAAACGGAATATATGCCGGTAATCTGCGGCTAGGCACACGAAACAGAATGTGACGCTAATCTGCGGCTAGGCACAGTGAACGGAATATGTGACGTTAATTTGTGAATTTGCACACTAAACAATATGTGACGTTAATTTGTGAATTTGCACACTAAACAATATGTGACGCTAATCTGCGGCTAGGCACACTAAACAATATGTGACGTTAATCTGCGGCTAGGCACACTAAACAATATGTGACGCTAATCTGCGGCTAGGCACACGAAACAGAATGTGACGCTAATCTGCGGCTAGGCACAGTGAACGGAATATGTGACGTTAATTTGTGAATTTGCACACTAAACAATATGTGACGTTAATTTGTGAATTTGCACACTAAACAATATGTGACGCTAATCTGCGGCTAGGCACACTAAACAATATGTGACGTTAATCTGCGGCTAGGCACACTAAACAATATGTGACGCTAATCTGCGGCTAGGCACACGAAACAGAATGTGACGCTAATCTGCGGCTAGGCACAGTGAACGGAATATGTGACGTTAATTTGTGAATTTGTACACTAAACAATATGTGACGTTAATTTGTGAATTTGCACACTAAACAATATGTGACGCTAATCTGCGGCTAGGCACTCTAAACAATATGTGACGCTAATCTGCGGCTAGGCACACGAAACAGAATGTGACGCTAATCTGCGGCTAGGCACACGAAACAGAATGTGACGCTAATCTGCGGCTAGGCACAGTGAACGGAATATGTGACGTTTATTTGTGAATTTGCACACTAAACAATATGTGACGTTAATTTGTGAATTTGCACACTAAACAATATGTGATGCTAATCTGCGGCTAGGCACATGAAACAGAATGTGACGCTAATCTGCGGCTAGGCACAGTGAACGGAATATGTGACGTTAATTTGTGAATTTGCACACTAAACAATATGTGACGCTAATCTGCGGCTAGGCACACGAAACAGAATGTGACGCTAATCTGCGGCTAGGCACACGAAACAGAATGTGACGCTAATCTGCGGCTAGGCACAGTGAATGGAATATGTGACGTTAATTTGTGAATTTGCACACTAAACAATATGTGACGTTAATTTGTGAATTTGCACGCTAAACAATATGTGACGCTAATCTGCGGCTAGGCACACGAAACAGAATGTGACGCTAATCTGCGGCTAGGCACACAAAACAGAATGTGACGCTAATCTGCGGCTAGGCACAGTGAACGGAATATGTGACGTTAATTTGTGAATTTGCACACTAAACAGAATGTGACAATAATCTATGGCTAGGCACACGTTTAAAATGGCCCTTTTTGTCGCTGCGTTTTAAAATATTTGTCCCTGTGCACCTAGTACAATGTCACCTTACTAATATCCCCCCCACAAAAAAAAATGAAATTGTGCCCCCCCCAAACAAAATATAAATGCTGCCCCCACACACAACAGTCCTAAAAAGGACTTTTGGGTCTTGAAAGAGTACCAACACTTTTATTCTCCCTACACTGACTTTCCCTGCCTGATCGCATCTCTCCCTGGCTGAGAATGAGCAGAACCCGCGAGTCGGGTGCTATACAGCACCCGATCACGGGTTCTGGCCAGCCAATCAGTGTAATGCCAGCAGCCAACATGGCTGCTGGCATTACACTGATGTCAGAGCCTCCCCGCACGTTTATTGGCTGCGCAGCAGCCGCGAAACGTGCGGGGAGTAGACCCGAACATGGCGAGCGAGCACATGCGGTACTCGTACGAGTACCGCCATGTGCCGAGCAGAGCGATGCTCGAGCCGAACCGAGCTTCGGCCGAGCATGCTCGCTCATCACTATTAATTACATCAATTATTTAGGTAAATGAGAAAAATATCATTTGTATAATAATTTGGAACCGGGTGTAAACCAACCTCTCAGTATAACAGCACAATACAATGAATCTTTGTCGGTCCCTAGGCCTCCAACTCGCTGTACCGGTTTCCCACAATGATCAGGCAAGTTGTCATTGTATTCAAACTGGATACTTTATTTTTAAAGTTATATGTACACTAAGTGTACTAAAATCTGTGAACACTTAAAAATAAAGTATCCAGTTTGAATACAAAGACCACTTGCCTGATCACTGTGGGAAACCGGTACCGTGAGCTGGAAGCCTGGGGACAAACAAAGATTTATTGTATCGTGCTGTTATACTGAGAGGCTGGTTTAGCCTCTGAATCCAATGAGTACCCACCTTGAGGGGGATTTATTTTATATGTACAAGGAACTTGCTTTTGTCAAAAGGTATCACTTTTAAAGGCATTTTTGCATTGGGTCTATTATCTCCCCGCTATGTAATCCAACCTGCCTTGTTCCCCTGCCCAATGGTAGCCACAGATTTCCAACATGCACCGCCTGACTCCCCCTCAGCCTTTTTCCCCTGCCTACTGGCAGACACATTTTCCTTACATACACCGTATAATCCAACCTACCTTGTTCAACTGTCCACTGGTAGCCACAGATTTTCAGCATACACTGTCTGTCTCCCCCCTTCCTTGTTTTCTTGCCCACTGGTAGCCAAAGATGTCCAAATATACTGGTTGACACCCCACTCCTCCATACATTCTTTTTTCTGTAGGTAGTAGCAGAGAGCAGTGCTCCCACACTGCTTTCTGTTTCAAACAGTACAGTGGAACATCTCCTCAGGCACACTGCTTACAAGGTACTTCTGGGATGCAACCTGGAAGTACATTGTAAGAAGTGAGCAAGTGGAGAAACAACTCCACTGTGCTGTTTGAAAATGAGGGCAGAGAAGAAATATTGGGTTGGTCAGCCCAAATAAGATCTGGGCCTCTGGTCCCAGCATGCACTGGGTATGAGCAGACATTAACCCTTTGAATGCCAAAGAGGTATCAAACACATTGCATTGCAATGCATTAGATAACTACGTTAGCACTTAAATAGTTAAAGTGGCCATGTGCCCAAGGACATCTTAATTTAAACTTGCTGAATTAAGCCCTAAATACTCAAAAGACCATTGGTTCTTGAAAGCTGTCTCTCCTTTTTTGTTACTTTTATTCCCGTCAAGTTCGTAATATGTATGATTAAATTACCTATACTTTTTATTACGTTTTTTTCATCTGCACAGACTTCAGTCTATTAGATACAGCACAAAGAGCACTCAGCTCTGCAAGAGTAGAGTTCCATTGTATCTATCGATAGATGCATTGTATCACCCCCTTTGTTTTCACAGTCACTGACTGGAGACTCTGTCAGGGAAATAAAGTGTAAATGCAAAGATGAAAAAAATGTAAAGTAAATATAATTTGTCTTTTTATATGCACTTGCAAAATATAAAAGGAAAAATTACTATCTCAGTAGATACAGTGCATATTACTGTTAAATGTACTGTATATTTCATAAACTTTCATGTATATTAATGGGAGAGTAACACCTTCTAACAATAACCTCTCACTTAAGTTACTATGGACAGAAAATCTTAATGACCTTTATGAACTTTTTTCATGCTCCTTGGTTTGAGAGATAACACTTTCTGTCAATACTGGATGTCATGGCCATGGAGGAGGACATGGCGATTGATAGTAAGGCCACAGGACACAAACCCGGATCACTGCACATGGTAATCTTAACTCTTTTAGGACTATAGTAGTGTGCAGTTCATTGTTTCTCTTTGCAATGCATGCGAACCCCCTGGAACGTGAACAATTCTATAGGTTCATGTACCCTGCCTGCTTCAGCTTCAGAATACTGCCAGCTGCTGTCATGTTTGCCTCCACAGACATGACAACTAGGATTGATTGAATATGTTATCTTTGAACAAAGACCCAAGGGCAAAATTCATAGGAGCCTTTAGGACTTTCTGACCATGGTAACATGGTAACATAGGAGGTCATGATTAAGAGGCGTTACTTCCCCTTTAAGAGCTTTAACAATAACTACAGGCTGGAAAACTATTCAGGGATATGCAAAACTCAACTTTACGAGAACTTTGTTAGCTGTATGGAAAAAGATGTAGCACAGTTAAAATGAGTTTCAATTTCGAACTGTACTTAAAAAATGAGATGCTTATAAAAATGATAACTTACAAAACAACTATTGGATCTTGAATTATATTCTATAAGAACAATTTTAAGTAGATCAAAGACATGTAATTGTTAAATGTACAATATATTTTGTAAACTTTCAAGTGTATTAAAAAAAACTTAAATAGTTCAGGAGGGTAGTATTTCAACAAAAAGGCAATATCAAACCAAAAGGACATGAACTTAAACCTTTGAGAGATGGAAAGGTATCCAACACATTGTAAAGCAAAGCCATGTGTTGTATACCTCTATGGCACTCAAAGTGGTAAATTAGAGGGTGGAGAACTAAGTGGGAATATGCAAAAATTTGACAATGCAAAGGATGGAAAAAAGGATGTCAGCCATCAATACTTTCACTGATAGTAAAAAAAAAAAAAAAAAAAAGTATTACAGCTGGCAATGTATTTACCTTTAAAGGGATAGTAATACTTAAAATGTAAAAAAAAATATGTTGTAGGGTTTATCCCCCTGAGTAAAACAAGGGCACTCCCACTGCTGAAAGGTGTTTCATTCAAAAGTTATTAATGTTCAAAGTTGCATTTTTTAGGTGCAATATCACAGTGGCCTGAAATTGTACAGTGCGCTGTTGCTACACGATCCTATGGAGATTTATGGTCAACTGACCAGAGTTGTCCATAGGAACGTGTAGCAACAGTGCCACTGTACAATTTCAGGCCACTGTGATATTGCACCTAAAAAATTCAGCTTTGAAAATTAATAACTTTTGAATGAAACACCTTTCAGCAGTGGGAGTACTCTTGTTTTACTCAGGGGGATAAACCCTACAATATATATTTTTTTACATTTTAAGTATTACTATCCCTTTAAGGACCAAAAAGGTGACTAATGCAAAGTGAAGCAATGTGTTGCATACCACTCTGTTCCTTTGGATTCTATATTGCCATCACAGAATGCACACCCCACCAATATTTTCTTTACATTATGGAGACCATACCAGTCTGGTGTAAGAGCACAAGAACACAATTCTAATGCAGGTGTCCTGCATATCCATCATTAACTTTATTGAGGTAAAGTAATTACTATGTTTATTACATCAAGAATGCTACAATGCTACTGAACTTCCCAGATGAGGTTCCACAGGGCCCCAAACCCAGAATCCATTTATGTAATAGTTTGATATTAAAGGAGTAGTAGATGTGTGTTATGAAAACATGTATATTGAAGGGATTTTTGAATATATTTTTCTATTGAGTAAAACAAGAGTATTCCCGTTTCTGGGAGATACATAGTTTCAAATTTATTACAGATTAAACATAACAGTGCCCTCTAGTGATCAAATTCCAGTTGGTTATTCTGTTGCATTCTCTAGCAACAGTAAGCCTCTGACAAATAGTTCTCCATAGAAACTGCTGTCATTTTGAACTTTCAGGAAGTAACCATGCTGCAGTTACATTCCTAACAATTTGAACTGTTAGAACTTTGAATAAAACAAATGACAGCAGTGAAAGTAACGCTATTTTACTCATCCAGATAAGCTCTATAACATATAGAATCTCATACAAAATACTGCTCCTGTAATGTGTTCCTATGGGATTACTAACTGACTCCCCAAGGATTTGGTGTAGCTTGTCTTTCTTCCCAGCGCACTAAGGTGTGCCCCATGACCCATACTTGTGGTGGAGCCTTCCTTTTTCTTGATAGATTGAATGAAAAAAAAAAAAAACACTTATATAGGTCTAATGTATTTTATATGATCATAAATGCCACCTCCTAATTCTCTGTATTGCCTGAGCTTGCATCCGTTAGAACAGACCGACATCAACTGTCATGCCTGACCCCATTTATATAATATTTAGGACTAACTGAAAATATTATAATTTGTGCAAAGGTCCAAAGGCAAAACAGATAGTGGCTATTAGGATTTTTTGGCCATAGTGAGTAAGTGGTAATGGCTATTTGGAAATGTTAGTTCTCCTTTAATCACTGATTAAAGGAGGATGATACCCTGTTCACTATTGTCAGTGTTTGGCATTTTTTACCTAAATTATTCTTTCAATAGAAGAGCTAATAGCATTTAATGTATGAGCAGTCCAGTCATTCCATGGGGTCTCTTTTTCCAGGAGGCTTAACCTTAGGTTCCCATTTATCACATGGGGATGAGTGATATGGTCCATGGCCACATTTTATTATTGTGATGCACTGGGGAAATCTCTAATGTCCAAGGGATTGAAGGGTTTGTAAAAAAAATCTATATTTGTGGCTTCTTTTCACAGTTTTGATAGGTGCCTCACAAGGGCAAACTGAGAGTGAGTTTGCAGTTGCCCAGAAACCCCTCCAGGAATCTTGTGCCCTATCAGCTCAGGTAAGGACAACACTCCAGCACCCAGAGATGATGAGAAATGCTTGCTGTTGTTCTGCATGTAGGCCCCTCTCCAGCTGTGGTTGGACTACAACTCCCATCAGTTTTAGATGGCAGTTGGCCTTCTGAGAATTATGGGAATTGTAGTTCAACAGCTGCATAACCACATGTTGCCAACTCTTTCTCAAAGCATAGGGATCCTCAATAACATTGGCATAATGAATCAGGTAAGACTAGCTATTATTTTTGCAAGCTTAATTAGATTTTTGTAAACCACTTTCTCAGTCTCTTGGGTTTGTCTCTACTGCAGATGTTCTTGAAACAGGCTTGCTAAAATACATAAACTGAAAATGTTGAGGTTTATATAAAGATTGTCTGAGCCTTTTTTAAGGCGCAGTAACCTTTTTTATGAAAATATATGTTTTATAGAGTTTTTCCAGTTGAGTAAAACAAGGGTACTCCCTCTGCTGAGAATTGTTTAACTCAAAAGTTGTAACAGTTCAAAGTATCAGGAAGTAAGTAATAACTTCATTACTTCCTGAAAATTCAGACTGAGAGGAAGTGATGAAGCAGTTACAATAACATTCTACAGAGAACTGTTGTTAGTGACCCAGCTCTTCCACAGAATGCAACAGAATAATGGTCTGAAATTTGTTAATGTAAAAATAAAAAACAACAGTTTAAGTTGTAATAACTCTGAAACGATGCACCACTCAGCAGTGGCAGCAACATTGTTTTAATCAGCAGGAAAACCACTAAAATAATTATTTATAATTCATAAGGAAGTCTACAACTCCTTTAATTTGATCAGAAAATGGAGGCATCAACCTTTCTGCTGTATCCAAGGGCATACAGGTAGATAGGACATTTCTAGCATCAAAGAGGTTAACTGTTTTAGTGCCAAAGAAGTATCAATGTACTGGATACCTCTCTGGCACACAAAGGTTTAAAAGTATATAAGATAGTGTTGAGGTATGTTAAAGAATTAAGGCAGAAACCTTAATATGGTAACAGATACCATGATTATAAGAGACAAAGCAATAAAACGTGAGTCAATGTAAAAAGATCCAAATGACACAAAGCAAATAGGAGATAGGTGAAGAACAGAAAGAGCCCATGCTGTGTGTTTGTGTGTGTAAGACAGCTAGGACCATACAGAGGAATCAGCTGAGCAAAGCAACTGTTCAAGATTTATATCAATTGTAGATGTATTAAACACAAAAGGACAAAAAAAAAATTCCACTTCATAAATTGCAAGTAAATGCATATTTTGAATATGTTCCCAGAACAATAGCTCCTGTCTTCTCTTAGAATCTCCTAGGTCTACTCATCTTTCATATCCTTTCAGATATACTACCCCCGGCATGAATTCTGAACATTTGGATGAGTCAGCAGCCTATCTGGGAATAAAACAGAATAGAAAAGGGTACAGGATAAAATCACAGCAAACAGCAAGTCTGAGAATCAGGAGCAGACAGGGCTTGGAGTGTGTATAAGTCCCAAGCAAATAGTGATCACTGACTCTCTGCAGCTCATTATTGACACAGCGTTTTGATCATTACACATCTCCTGCCTTCTTGTTCTGCCACTGGATGTTACGATTTGCACTAATACTGTTCAGCAAACAAGTCAGCAGAGTGGAATTTAGTGTCACTGTCTCTTCCCTAGAGCTTCACGTTTAACCCCAAGCTGCAAAGAAAATATAATAAACATTAGAACATGTCGCTACCTTTAAACCTCTTAGATGCTAGAGATTTATCTAACACATTGCCTTACAATGTATTGTAGGTCATTCTAAGACTCATAGGGGTAAAACCCTCATTTTATTCAAAGTGTTAAAAACCCCATCACAATCAATGGGAATTTTTATTCCCGTCAATGGGAGGGTTGCCATATCTTCCCTTTCAAAGAGGACACATACGAAAAATGACTGCTGCATTCATAGATGGTGACCGTCACAACCTAACAATTAACCACTGCAGCCCAGTAGCAGATATTTTTTGTGTGTTTTCTTTTAAAGGGATCATCTGTCAACCTATCCCAGTGCTGAGGTTGTTCGCTTTCCCAATGCTAGTTTTTGGCTATCTGTGTATGTCCTCTAGGTTAGGCATGGACCAGGAGACCATTCCCTTTTAGACCAAATGAGTTAAGTAAACTTGTTTCTAGGGCAAGGATAGTCCGTCTTTGGCCTCTTTTAGAGGATTATAATTTCCATCATTGGTCGGTTGGGAATGGGATGATTGGAGTTGTAGGGCTATATTTAAAGGCAGCCGACACCTAAAAAAAAAACAGGTGACGGCATTTTTTCAAGCACGATAAGCAATTTAAAGACCTGTGAAAAAATGTCGGCAAAAAAAAAAACCCTGTTGGTGGCTACATTTAGAGTTTTGGCCCATTAAAAATTAAAAAAACACCACAAGTTGCCATTTAATAGACTGTGTTATCCCTAAAGATCCAAGAAGGGACTCACTTCATAACATAAAATTTAAGAACCAGTTTTTTTTTTGTTTTTTTTTTACTAAGGTCCCTTATTGGACCTTTAATCAGCCGATACAGCTATAAAAAGGCAAAAGAATACTAAGTCCCCAGTGGATGTATTGATGTATTGCTATGGAGCCTTGAGCCCCATATCAATACATTTTAAGTACCTAAAAGTGCTCAATGTTAGTAGAATTAACCCTATGAGTGCCAGTAGTGTATAATTAGCCCGCTGGCACCAATAGGGTTAACCCAAGTAAGTAACAAAGCAACATCCCAATGGTAACACTTACCATTAATCCTGATGTCCAGCGGAGAGTCCTCAGTATTCTGGTCATCTTCTGTCCCTCTTTCTTCTCTTCTTTCTTGTATCTTCTGTGCATCCTTCGTTTTTCTAGCTGTAAAAGAAATATAATGATATTAATAAAAGTTTGCTGAAATATTGCGGAAAATAATACATTGTTTAACCCCTTGAGTGCCAAAGGGTTACGCAACGCATTGCAAAGCAGTGGCAGCGGCAACGGAGACAGTACTGTGCACCACAACCCCCGTGTCCTGACGCTCACGGGCCGATGCCCATTCCACACTGAGGGAATCTGAACAGAGACTGCCTTTATGTATGAACAGTCTCTGTTCAAATTCCCTCACAGCCATTGGCTGAGATGTGCTTACACACATCCCAGCCAATCAGATTTGAGCGGCTGTGCTTTAAACTGATTGGCTGGGATGTGGCACACAGTACTGTCTCCGCTGCCACTGCCTCTGCGGCCGCACACAGCAGCAGAGACAGCTAAAATCAAGATCAGTGTTTTATTATTGCATTTTGGGACATATTATAATGGCTTACCTTTGACCTAAAATAATGGATTAACTTGGACTTAATATAATGGCGGCATATTTCTATTGAGCCGGGCACAAATACATTGTTTAACCCTTTGAGCCCCAGAGAGGTTTGTAATGCATTGCGTACACCACTGGCACTCAAGGGGTTAAACAATGTATAACTGCCCTTGATATTTCAGCAAACTTTTATTAATATTATTATGTTTTTTTACAGAAAAAAGAAAGAAGATACGAAAGTGAAGAGAGTATAGAATGAAGACAGAAGGAGACAGACAGTGGATAACAGGTAAGTGTAACATATAATTTAACGATTGGTGCTTGGCAGTATGTCAGGCACCGATAGTTAGCTTTTTTACTGTAAAGTTCCAAATATTGCTGCTATTTAGCAGCGTTTTGGGAACTTAACACACAAAATGGACATTTGGCCACGAAACCATTTCTATGGCCTAAAGTCCCTTGTGCTTTTAGCTGGTAGGGCCTTTAAATATCAATTTAGACATTTTATTATGCCTGTCGGTACTCTGTTTGGCCCTACTGGCTGTTTTAATGCAATCCTTTAAATTGAGCCCGTAGTCCTCAACAACTGGAAATCTGAAGATTGACCACCCTTGCTCTATGGATTACTGTGCCTTAAAGATATACACCTGAACCCAGAGCATCATGACTCTGGGATTATCTGTAATGTTCTTTTTCCTCTACAATGTGCAATCTCAGGAATTCACAGTTTTTAATAAAAACCTGCCAAGTAAAACAATAAAAGCTTGATGGCTGTTGGAATCACTTTCAATATAAACAAAGGAAGGTAAAATGATTTGCAAATTTGTTCTAAATTGAAGTTTGTTTATCTTCTGCCTATGCTGAATCTACACATTGGGGGTTCTATTCGAAAGCGCTAACCTCATCTTTGTTTTAACTCCTTGGTTGCTTGAGATGCATTGGAATGATTAGGCGAGATGTCTAGAATCCAAGGGATTAAGAAGATATTAAAAGAGTAGTAAGTTTTTATTTTAGCTTTTCATATTTTAGTAGTACAAATGAATTTAAATAACCTTGAATCATCTACTTTAGTTCTTGCAGTTTGTGTAATCAGTGTACAACTAAACAGCTTATACACCTGAATAGTGAGGTATATACACAGGTAGCGAAACAGTAGTCTATTAACCCTTTCAGTGACAGAGGGATACACAATGCATTGAAAGGGTAAACCCTCTGAGGGCTGACTACCTCTCTGGCCCTCAAAGGGTTAACCTCTTGTATGCTATAATGAGGATTTCTAGTACCCAGATATTAGCATCCAGGCAGCGGTGTCACTCCAGGGTCCCAGTCACCCCCTGCGACCCCTCCGCCTGGTTCCCGCAATCTCCCTCTAGCGCTCTAGTAATGCAGAGCGCTGGGAGATGACATCATCCCCGGGCGCTCTGCATTACAGAAGAGAACCACGCAGGAGTTCAACCCATCAAACGGTCTCTCCTGGGAGGTAGGAGATGGGGGCATTGTGGAAGGCCCGGGTGCCAATGTGGTCGGGGGGGCGGGGTCCCAAGGCACTTCTTACACCAGGGCCCGGAGGGTTCTTGTTACGCGTCTGCATCCAGGATCTGTTTTCAGAGATTTTTTTGTCACGGAATGTTAACTCGTGTTAACTAGTGCCAGATTATCCCTTTTAAGAGGACGCAAATGAAAAATACCTGCTGCATTGATACATGGGACCTGCTGCAGTCTAATAATTAACCAATGGAGCCCTGCAGCAGGCATTTTTCACATGTGTCCTTTTCTAAGGAGATCATCTGGCAATTCTAATAGTAATAAGATATAGAAAAGACTGTCTCCAGTCTCTTAAATGCAGAAGATCTCAGAAGGCCCCAAAGTGTGTTTATATGTCTGTATATACAGTTTCTTATGAAGAATACTCAAATATTCCATTTATTGGTTACTTTGATATGTCTTACCCTTCCCACTTTTTGTATTAAATATCATACAGAGCACTCAGTGCTACATTGATAGTGTTAAATTGTATCACTATATCTACTTTCACAGACCATGGGTTTATGCACTAAGGTGTGATAAAGAGGTGAGAACGTGGAGATGACTACTACAGTGATATCACTTCTCCAATTCCTATTTTATTCTATTGAGCCAAAGCACTAAGATCTCCAAAGATGGATAAATCTGAGTGCATAGGCTCAACAGAATAACATAGGAACTGGAGAAGTGATATCTCTGAAGAAGTTATCTCGATTTTATCACAATTATTGCATCTTCCCTCTTGATGCTGAAACAAAGATCCAGGGATCTCACTTTCAAGGACACTGAAAAAAGAAATAGGTGAAGATGTATATGGATTTTGACTTTATATATTTTGCACTTGCAGAGTATGTAAAGTCAAAATAAAAGTGTACTATATCTTTAAGTCCAAGAGTTTTAAATAGATAGTGAAATGGGCAGAATACATAAACCAGGTGGTTCTTACCTGTTGTCATATTCTATGCTTATTAAACAAGTTATTCTGGAGTAAACCAGCTTCACCATTGGGGACAAAATTAAAATTCCTGTTGAATTAAATTGGGCTTTTAACCCCTTGAATGCTAGATAAGGCCTCCCTAGCCTCTCTAGTATTCAAGGGGTTTAAAAGCGCTTTTCAAGTGCATTGGGATTTGGGAATTTTGTTTGTTCCCTCTGGTGCAGTTGGTTTACTCCAGAATAACTCCAGTTTCCTTTTATAAAAATGGGCCTATGGGCATTAGGCAGTATGTAATTCTGGAGCATACCAACTGCACCATAGGAGGGAAATAAAAAGTTCCACTGATTTAACCCTGTGAGTGCCAGAGAGGTATGCAATACATTGCTCTGCAATGCATTGTGTACCCCTCTGGCAAGCAAAGGGTTAACCCTTTGAATGGTAAATACTAGTGATGATCGAGCACCCCAATGCTCGGGTGTTCGGGTGCTCTGACCGAGCGCCCCCGGAGGCTCGAGTGCTCGGCCGAGCACCCGAGCCCCATTGAAGTCAATGGGAGGACTCGAGCATTACACCAGGCACCCCCTGCTCTGATGAGGGGAGGGTGCCTGGTCCATAGGAAAAGGGCAGAAAATGATGGAAACACCACAGAAATGGTTCAGGGACAGCATAGGGAGGATGTCTGGATGCATCTTGGACTCCAACATCGCTGCTGGGAACGATCTTTCGCCCGTAGTACGACATTTTTACAGACTGACCGTAAAACACACAAAAAGGAAGATAAAAACGACTTTAGGCGAAAAATTGTTACCAAACAGTATTTGCTGTATATTTACTTGTATATCATCTGCAAATTCTGCAAAAAATTTCATCGATTTTTCGGAACTGGGGCCATGATTAAGAGGGAAACGTGCGCAGAGGCAAATTCTGCAAAAAATTTCCTCGATTTTTCTGAACTGGGGCCATGATTAAGAGGGAAACGTGCGCAGAGGCAAATTCTGCAAAAAATGTCCTCGATTTTTCTGAACTGGGGCCATGATTAAGAGGGAAACGTGCGCAGAGGCAAATTCTGCCAAAAATTTCCTCAATTTTTCTGAACTGGGGCCATGATTAAGAGGGAAACGTGCGCAGAGGCAAATTCTGCAAAAAATTTCCTCGATTTTTCTGAACTGGGGCCATGATTAAGAGGGAAACGTGCGCTGAGCCGACCATCTAAAACATTATGGGTGAGGGTCTGCTGCGGAGCTGACCATCCTAAACATTATATGCGAAGGCCCGCTAGTGAGCTGACGCTATAAAACATTATATGAGAGGGCCCGCTAGAGAGCTGACCCAATAAAACATTATATGAGAAGGCCCGCTGGTGAGCTGACCTATACAAAAATTGTCAAACAGCGCCCGCTGGTGAGCTGGCCATATATAAAAATTATATCACAGGGCCCGCTGGTGAGCTGGCCCTATATAAAAATTATATCCCAGGGTATATGGAAGAGAGTCAACCATATACCCATTTTTTGGGTGGAAGGGGTGAATGGGAATACAGAGTATTCCCATCATTGTAAATAACATATCTAAAGTGACTTTATGTTCCCCCGGGGCTTTCCTTCAGTGGAATGGAGAAGTCAGGGGAAATCCAGGCCTTGTTCATTTTTATAAGTGTCAACCTATCAGCATTTTCGGTGGAAAGACAGATACGCTTATCTGTTATGATGCCACCAGCAGCACTAAATACCCGCTCAGACAGAACACTGGCGGCAGGGCAGGCCAGCACCTCCAAGGCGTAGAGTGCCAGTTCATACCACGTGTCCAGCTTGGACACCCAGTAGTTGTAAGGCACAGAGGGATCATTGAGGACGCTGACACGGTCTGCTACGTACTCCTTCACCATCTTCCAAAACTTTTCCCTCCTTGTGACACTAGGCTGCGCATCAGGGTGAGGGTGCTGGCGGGGTGTCATGAAGGTGTCCCACGCCTTGGAGAGTGTTGCCCTGCCTTTGTCGGAACTGCTGTGTGCTCCCCTTTTCTCCCCTTCTCGGTTGGCCAAGGTAGCACGTACTCTGCCGCCAGCGTTGTCAGATGGAAAATTTTGGAGCAATTTTTCAACAAGAACCTTCTGGTATTGCACCATTTTGCTTGTCCTCTCCACCGGAGGAATGAGAGATGAGAAATTCTCTTTGTAGCGGGGGTCCAGAAGGGTGAACACCCAGTAATCCGTGTTGTCTAAAATGCGTATAACGCGTGGGTCACGGGAAAGGCAGCCTAACATAAAGTCAGCCATGTGTGCCAGAGTACCAACAGGCAAGATTTCGCTGTCCTCACCAGGAGGATGACTCTCAATCTCCTCATCCTCTTCCTCCTCTTCTGCCCACCCACGCTGAAGAGATGGAACTAAAGTTCCATGGCTACCCTCTGTAGCGGAGGCAACCGTGTCTTCCTCCTCCTCCTCCTCCTCCTCCGCCTCCTCCAATTGTCGCTGAGAAGACGAAGTGAGGGTGCTCTGGCTATCACCTTGTGTAAGCTCTTCCTCCCGCATTTCCACCTCTTCCACATGCAAAGCGTCGGTTTTAATTGTGAGCAGCAAGCGTTTCAGTAGACACAGAAGTGAGATGGTTACACTGATAATAGCGTTATCGCCGCTCACCATCTGTGTCGATTCCTCAAAATTGCGTAAAACCTCACAGAGGTCTGACATCCATTCCCACTCCTCACTTCTGATTAGAGGAAGTTGAACGGAGAGGCGACGACCGTGTAACAGCTGGTACTCCACTACTGCCCTCTGCTGCTCACAAAGCCGGGCCAACATGTGGAAGGTGGAGTTCCAGCGCGTGCTCACGTCACACAGCAGCCGGTGAGCTGGCAATTGTAAGCGCTGCAGCAGCTTCAACAGACCGGCTGAAGCTGTTGATGACTTACGGAAATGTGCACACACGCGGCGCACCTTGGTCAAGAGATCATGCAAATTGGGGTCGGTTTTTAGAAATCGCTGAACCACTAAATTAAATACATGCGCTAGGCATGGTACGTGTGTGAGCTTGCCGAGCTCCAAAGCCGCCACCAAGTTACGCCCATTATCACACACAACCATGCCTGGTTGCAGGTTGAGTGGCGAGAGCCACTGCTCGGTCTGGTGACTAATCCCCTGCAACAGCTCTGAGGCCGTGTGCTGTTTGTCCCCAAGGCAGATCAGCTTCAGCACGGCCTGTTTACGCTTCCCCACTGCAGTGCTACACTGCTTCCAGCTACCGGCTGATGGGTGAGTGGCGCTGCGCGCAGAGAATTCGGAGGTGGAAACGGAGGAGGAGGAGCCAATAACGTAGGTGCTGGCGGAAACCCTGATGGAGGTAGGGCCCGCAATCCTTGGCGTGGGTAGCACCTGTGCCATCCCAGGGTCCGAGTCGCTCACAGCCTCCACGACATTCACCCAGTGTGCCGTCAGGGAAATGTAGCGTCCCTGGCCACAAGCACTTGTCCATGTGTCAGTCGTTAAGTGGACCTTCCCAGTAACTGCGTTGGTCAGTGCACAGATGATGTTACGGGACACATGGTGGTGTAAGGCGGGGACGGCACACCGGGAAAAGTAGTGGCGGCTGGGGACTGCGTACCGAGGGACAGCTGCTGCCATCAGGCTGCGGAAGGACTCAGTCTCCACAAGCCTAAATGGCAGCATTTCGATGGCCAGTAATTTGGAAAGGTGTGAGGTTAGTGCTATGGCCTGTGGGTGGGTGGCTGGGTATTTTCGCTTGCGCTCAAATGCCTGGGGTAACAACATTTGGACGCTGCACTGGGACAGGGAAGTGGATGTGGTCGCTGATGGTGCTTCAGATGCTACAGGTGCAGGGCGGGAGGTATGCGGGCCTGCGCCTTCGACAGGCGATTGGCCGGCACCGAAAACAGGGGAAGAGGAGGCAGTGGTGTGGCCTGCAGACACAGATTGGCGATCCGGGCGTTCCTCCCACTTATTACGGTGCTTGGATGCCATGTGTCGGATCATGCTGGTGGTGGTGAGATTTCTAGTGTTCATGCCTCGGCTCATTCTGGTGTGGCACAGGTTGCAAACTACAATTTTTTTGTCGTCCGCACTTTCCTTAAAAAAATGAAATACCGCGGAACACCTAGCCCTTGGCAAGGGAGATTTACGCAAGGGGGTGCTCCGTGGAACATTTACGGGCCGGTTTGGTGCGGTCCGCCTTCTTTCTGTAGCCACACCACTGCCTCTTCCAGCCTGTTGCCGTGCTGCAGATGGCTCACCCTCAGGACTGCTGTCATCGCACGGCTCTCCACCTTCCCAGGTGGGGTCAGTCACCTCATCGTCCACCAAGTCCTCCTCCACTTCCTCACTCTGATCATCCTCCTCATTTCTTGATCCCACCACATACTCAGTCATTGACAACTGTATATCATCCTCCTCATCAAGGTCTTGAGACAGTAATAGTGGTTGATTTGATGGCAACTGTGTCTCATCATCATCATCATCCACTTCCTTTGACCTTAAATGCCATTCACCTCTGTCATCTTCTTGTGATTGGGTACCCTCTAGAGGTTGTGAATCAGGGCACAAGATTTCATGTTCCTCTGCAAGCGTGCTTGGAGAGAGGTTCAAATTAAGGATTGGTGATGAGACGAGCTCCTCACTATATCCCAGTGTGGGATCACTTCTTTGACCAGACCCTCTATGGTGGGAGGAAGGATGATCAGGGTGAGGATTATGTTGACCAGACTCTTGGCTACTGAGAGTGGACTTGGTGGAAGACAGGGTGGTGCTTAACCGACTGGAAGCAGTATCACCTGAAATCCAACCAACCACCTGTTCGCAGTGGTCTGACCTCGAGAGTGATGTCCTGCGACGCCCTGTAAACTGAGACATGAAGCTAGGTATGGTGGATGTCTTTCTTTCTTGTGCTCTGGCACCAGGCACAGTTTCTACGCGTCCTGACCCGCGCCCTGAACTATCAGGATCACGTCCACTTCCCCGTCCCTTTTTACCCGCCTTCTTCATATTACACAGAATATGTGCTGCAAATCTGCAACTTTGCACACTAAACAGAATGTGCTGCTTATCTGCGGCTAGGCACAGTGAATGGAATATGTGACTTTTATTTTTTACACTTTGCACACTAAACAGAATGTGCTGCTTATCTGCGGCTAGGCACAGTGAACAGAATATGTGACTTTTATTTTTAACACTTTGCACACTAAACAGAATGTGCTGCAAATCTGCAACTTTGCACACTAAACAGAATGTGCTGCTTATCTGCGGCTAGGCACAGTGAACGGAATAAGTGACTTTTATTTTTTACACTTTGCACACTAAACAGAATGTTCTGCTAATCTGCAACTTTGCACACTAAACAGAATGTGCTGCTTATCTGCGGCTAGGCACAGTGAATGGAATATGTGACTTTTATTTTTTACACTTTGCACACTAAACAGAATGTTCTGCTAATCTGCAACTTTGCACACTAAACAGAATGTGCTGCTTATCTGCGGCTAGGCACAGTGAATGGAATATGTGACTTTTATTTTTTACACTTTGCACACTAAACAGAATGTTCTGCTAATCTGCAACTTTGCACATTAAACAGAATGTGCTGCTTATCTGCGGCTAGGCACAGTGAACGGAATAAGTGACTTTTATTTTTTACACTTTGCACACTAAACAGAATGTTCTGCTAATCTGCAACTTTGCACACTAAACAGAATGTGCTGCTTATCTGCGGCTAGGCACAGTGAATGGAATATGTGACTTTTATTTTTTACACTTTGCACACTGAACAGAATGTTCTGCTAATCTGCAACTTTGCACACTAAACAGAATGTGCTGCTTATCTGCGGCTAGGCACAGTGAATGGAATATGTGACTTTTATTTTTTAGACTTTGCACACTAAACAGAATGTTCTGCTAATCTGCAACTTTGCACACTAAACAGAATGTGCTGCTTATCTGCGGCTAGGCACAGTGAATGGAATATGTGACTTTTATTTTTTACACTTTGCACACTAAACAGAATGTTCTGCTAATCTGCAACTTTGCACACTAAACAGAATGTGCTGCTTATCTGCGGCTAGGCACAGTGAACGGAATAAGTGACTTTTATTTTTTACACTTTGCACACTAAACAGAATGTGCTGCTAATCTGCAACTTTGCACACTAAACAGAATGTGCTGCTTATCTGCGGCTAGGCACAGTGAATGGAATATGTGACTTTTATTTTTTACACTTTGCACACTAAACAGAATGTTCTGCTAATCTGCAACTTTGCACACTAAACAGAATGTGCTGCTTATCTGCGGCTAGGCACAGTGAACGGAATAAGTGACTTTTATTTTTTACACTTTGCACACTAAACAAAATGTGCTGATAATCTGCAACTTTGCACACTAAACAGAATGTGCTGCTTATCTGCGGCTAGGCACAGTGAATGGAATATGTGACTTTTATTTTTTACACTTTGCACACTAAACAGAATGTTCTGCTAATCTGCAACTTTGCACACTAAACAGAATGTGCTGCTTATCTGCGGCTAGGCACAGTGAATGGAATATGTGACTTTTATTTTTTACACTTTGCACACTAAACAGAATGTTCTGCTAATCTGCAACTTTGCACACTAAACAGAATGTGCTGCTTATCTGCGGCTAGGCACAGTGAACGGAATAAGTGACTTTTATTTTTTACACTTTGCACACTAAACAGAATGTGCTGATAATCTGCAACTTTGCACACTAAACAGAATGTGCTGCTTATCTGCGGCTAGGCACAGTGAACGGAATATGTGACTTTTATTTTTTACACTTTGCACACTAAACAGAATGTGCTGCAAATCTGCAACTTTGCACACTAAACAGAATGTGCTGCTTATCTGCGGCTAGGCACAGTGAACGGAATAAGTGACTTTTATTTTTTACACTTTGCACACTAAACAGAATGTGCTGCTAATCTGCAACTTTGCACACTAAAAAGAATGTGCTGCTAATCTGCAACTTTGCACACTGAACAGAATGTGCTGCTAATCTGCAACTTTGCACACTAAACAGAATGTGCTGCTAATCTGCAACTTTGCACACTAAAAAGAATGTGCTGCTAATCTGCAACTTTGCACACTAAACAGAATGTGCTGCTAATCTGCAACTTTGCACACTAAAAAGAATGTGCTGCTAATCTCCAACTTTGCACACTAAACAGAATGTGCTGCTAATCTGAAACTTTGCACACTAAACAGAATGTGCTGCTAATTTGCGGCTAGGCACAGTGAACGGAATATGTGACGTTTTTTTTTTAAACTCTGCCCCCCAAAACAAAATATATCTGCTGCCCCCACACACAATAGTCCTAAAAAGGACTTTTGGGTCTTTTTGTTGTTCAAACGCACTTTTTTTCTGCCTACACTGACTTTCCCTTCCTATCCTCATCTCTCCCTGGTAAGACTGAGCCGAACTCGCTGGTCAGGTGCTATACAGCACCCGATCACGGGTTCTGGCCAGCCAATCAGTGTAATGCCAGCAGCCAACATGGCTGCTGGCATTACACTGATGTCAGAGCCTCCCTGCACGTTTATTGGCTGCGCAGCAGCCGCGAAACGTGCGGGGAGGAGACCCGAACATGGCGGGCGAGCACATGCGGTACTCGTACGAGTACCGCCATGTGCCGAGCAGAGCGATGCTCGAGCCGAACCGAGCTTCGGCCGAGCATGCTCGCTCATCACTAGTAAATACGTCTCTATGTATAGCACCTTACACAGAAAGCAAAATGCAAGCATTTCTGGAGCAATCCAACTGCAACATAGGAGGAAATAAAACTCCTCCAATTCCCGTTGATCTACCCATTTAACCCTTTGAGTGCCAGAGGGGTACAGAATGCATTGCTTTGCAATGCATTCCGTACCCCTTTGGCACTCAAAGGGTTAAGTGTCAGATTGGTATCCAGCCATTGATTCGCAATGTGTTGGTTACCCATCTGGCACTCAAAGGATTAATTAATTTGAGCTTTTAACCTCCGGAATGTTAGAGCGATCACAATGATATGCTGGAGACCTCTCTATGATTCAAGGAATAAAAAGCCCCATTTAACCATATGAGTACCAGATAGGTATCCAACACATTGCATTACAATGCATTGAAGATCTCTTTGGTGCTCAATAGGTTAAGTCAATGGAGGTATTTATTTGTCCTCTGCATTGCACATGGCTTGCCTGAGAATTGCGCCACATCAGCTAAGATCAGCCTCACTATGATATTGTAACAGGAAATCACCAGCATTTCCCATGATACAATGTTCAGTAATATTGTACAAATTGCTGTATTTTGCTACCGTTGAAGTATAAGTATCTTAGATCAGGTGCAAAAATAAAAATAACATTTTGCTATGGCTTCAGGTAAGCAGAATACTGTAATTCATTCAGTCTTCTTGTTCACTATTATTGGATCATGAGTATTAATGAATTATGCAAATCTGTACGTTAATGGGAGCTTTAGGCCCCAAAACATCCCAAACAGCTAATTCAAATTTTATAGAAATGATCCATTATGTAGGGCATAGTTCAAAAGCTTCTCTTGCATTTGGTTTACACATATGTTACAGCTGGAAGCTGGTGGTTATGTAGCATTATTTGTAGAGTAATTGGCACTGAGGAATAGGGATTTATTGAAATATATTTCCATGGTCCAGTTTGTCCATAAAGCTAACGTTAGCAAAATTGATTCAAATTATGTGTACCATTGGGGGTATTTTATTAAAATTATTAAGCTCTTCTTTCTTGTATTCCAAGTAGGGATTATATATATATATATATTTTATAATGGCATAGTGTCTCATAATATAGAAAATATATATATTGCAGGCTTTAGTCTATTGAGTAAAACAAGGGTACTCCCTCTGTTGTGAGATATGTTATATTCAAATATTAGGCCTATGAGTATGGTTCATTACCGTTAGAAGGAGGTTGAGCCAACAGGTATATAAAATAACTGTTTGGGACTCAATTCTATTCTCCCGGGTAAAACAGCCGGTAAGGGGAAAAAAAAAAAAACACAGAACAACAAACCCACCTATGTAACCCACCTATAGTCTATAGCTGGCGAGGTACATGGAGCAACCAGTGTTGGTGGCCAGTATTTTCTTTGTTGATTTTTGTTCCCACAAGTCACACTAAATAGAGAAAATTTTGTGAGCATCAAAGGAAAAAAAGGCAACTCTTGTTGTTTGACACAGTGTCAAACAATGAGAGTAAGCTTAAAACAGTCACCCTCCCCCCCATCTCCCATACGCTAACTCTACACTATACCTAAAATGACACTAAATAATACTAACCCTAACACTGACACCCAGAAATGTAACACGTACCTGTCATCCACTGTCCATCTTATTCTTTAATCCTCTTCTTTCATTTCAATCTGTGTTTAAAAATAAAAAAAATACAATGAGTTGTTTTGTTCTTAAAAAAAGCTCCCAAAGATGCCACAGTTAACCCTTTGAGTGCCGAAGAGGTACTCCTCCATTGCTAAAAGGGTTAAAAGAAGTGTGGCATCGCTCCTTAATTTAAAATGTTGCAGTGCCTTTTGTTATTAAATAATATAATATATATATATATATATATATATATATATATATATATATATATATAATATATATATATAATAATAAAAATATCTTATGTTGTCCAGTTTATACAAACTATAAAGTGTGGCCAAATGTACCCTGCCACCACACCTGACTCCGCTGACAGCGGCAGGCATGCAGATAGTCACAGATCCCCTCACCCCCGCTCCCTCCTGCCTATTGGGCTATTGCCCAAGCCCTACTGAGAGAATTTTGAACAGAGACTGGCTTTTATATGCTAGTCTCTGTTCAAAATGATTGGCAATCTCCAATTGGCTGGGAGGTATGCTTACACACCTCCCATCCAATCAGCTTCTGGTGGGAGGATGACAAAACTCGCTGAGTACCTCGCTGGACATCAGGATTACAAGGGATTATTTTTCAGGACATGTATTAAGTCTTGCGAGATTAACCCTAATAGTGCTGCATACCCCACAGGGTTAACATTTTTTTTAAATCGACAGGTATGTGTTGGAAACCATTTTTCTAACACATACTGCTGGTTTTCATCGCAAGTTAGGGACTCTGAACCTCCTTTTCATGTGGCAGTTTTTCACCATGAAAAGTACATTCCTTAACATGCAGTGAAGCCACCAGATGGAATAGAATACCAAATTCTACTTGTTTTACTTGATGTTCAGTGGGAGCAAATTTTGCACTTTTGGGCATTTTTGCATGGTGGTGGTTGTTCACAGCGAAGTTAAAGTCATAGTAATGTCCCAAAAAAGTATAAACAAAATGGTAGATGCAATAAAAAATACTTAATGCCCTTATTCCTATCTCTCAAACCTTTATGGTTTGAGAGATATAAGAAAATAATGTTCTCCATTCCCTCCCCTTTCTGTCTGACTTGCTGTAAAGCTGTCAGAAGCAGAATCTGGTCGCGCAATCAGACGTGGCTCTTCAGGAGTGCTGACATCGAGATATCTAAAAATAAATACTTCATTGGAATGGTCTACAAATGTGTGCTTGCAAACCAGGCACACATTGTACACCATTCCAATGAAGTATTTATTTTTAGATATCTCGATGTCAGCACTCCTGAAGAGCCGCCATCTGATCTAAGAACCAGGATCACGTGTCGTCAGCTATACATGAGAAGGGGGAGGGAGCGGAGAACTTTATTTTGTTATATCTCTCAAACCATAAAAATCTGAGAGACAGGAATAAGGGTATTAAGCATTTTTTTATTGCATCTACTATTTCACTTATACTTTTTTCAGGACATTACGAGCCCTTTAATAGAATAACAAACTGTGCTGTCAAAACCACCATTGCAGGTCTTAAAAAATTTTGGGGGGATAGAATAGAGCTCTGGGTGATTTTAAACATTGTCTGAAGAAGTCAGATACTACTATGAAACACATTGGATTGTGAAGAACAAATGGAGAAAAATATGATTACTTATGATATGTGATACAACACTGAATGAGTGAACAATATGAAATAGGCACGAAAGCCAAGGCAAAGGACACTGAGTTGCTTAACATCAGTCATGAAATGATAAGTTCTGTTTATATATCTGTCAGGGTATACATAGTGATTTTTTCACCACAGAGAGTATACATTATATGGGAGACATAATGACAAATTTGTGATATTTGGCCATATTGTCAACATTGAAATAATAGCTGATTTCATTGGACCCTTGGTACCACGCAAATTGCATGAAGGTACTTTATTTCCTAGGACTGGATTGGTTCAAATGACTAATAAATCAAGAAAATAAACTTTGGTTTAGCAGAATGTATTGGGTGTTGCCAAATAGCATGTTCTGTTGAATAATAAATGTCATTTGATGCTAGGGGAAACAATTTTCCTTCGTAATTCTCGTTCCTGTTTAGATATCTGAACATTGCTACAACAGTAAATGAGGATTGGAAAGGAGTATGTCTTCCCTGAGCATGCTGATAAACAGAGCATGCACTATGGTATACCTTAACCCTTTGAGTGCCAAGTGGGTACATTGTATGAGTTTGGACAGCTGTACCCGCTGTGCCAAGCTCGTACAATGTACCCACTAAAATGCGGTCACTGCATGAGCCGGTATAACCGGCATGCAGTGGCCGCATTTAAAAAAAAAAAAAAGCTGGGCAATCGTGGGGGGACATGAGGATCACTCCTCATGTCCCCCCTGTTATTGATCTCCCAGCCGATCGTGCTGGGAGATCAATAAAAGAAGAGGAGAAGCGCAGCAGAAGCGCAGCTTCTCCTCTTCCTTCTCTCCTACCCGAACTTCCGGGTAGGAGTGGGCGGGACCGGGGGAAGCCTCCCAACGTCATCAGTGACATGTCACTGATGACGTTGGGGAAGTTTCCCCGGTCCCATTCACTCCTACCGGTGGTAGGAGTGAAAGGCAGGAGAGCTTTTGCTCTCCTGCAAGTCGCCTTATTGATCTCCCAGCCGATGGCTGGGAGATCAATAACTGGGGGGACACCAGGAGGGGTCCTGATGTCCCCCACGAGGTCTGAGTAATTAAAAAAAAAAAAAAAAAAAACGCTAAGTAGCCCTGTGAGTGCCGCAGGGGTCCCCAGCACATTGCTTTGCAATGTGCTGGAGACCCTTGTAGCACTCACAGGGTCATTTTTTGGGGGTTTTTTTTTTTTTTTTTTGAAAGACCTCATTGGGGGGATCAGGGGGGATCCTGATGCCCCTCAATGAGGTCTATTATTAAAAAAAAAAAAAAAAAAAAAATTTAACCCTGTGTGTGCCACAGGGGGGGGTCCAATGCACCCCCCCCTCCTGTGGCACACACAGGGCTTCTATCATTACTTTGTTACTAGAGATTGTTGGGGGGCCATCAGGATTGGTCCTGATGGCCCCCCAACAAGCTCTGATTACAAAGTAATAATAAAAAAAAAAATTAACCCTCTGAGTGCCAGAAGGGTCCAATGCATTGCTTTGCAATGCCCTGGAGACCCATGTGGCACTCACAGGGACATTTATTTTGATTCCTTTTATTTTTTTTTTTTAAGACCTCATTGGGGGAATCAGAGGGGTCCTGATACCCACCAATGAGGTCCATAATAAAAAAAAAATGTAAAGAAAAAAAAATTAACCCTGTGTGTGCCACAAGGGGGGCCAATGCAGCCCCCCTTCTGCGGCACACACAGGGCATTTATCATTACTTCGTTATCAGAGATTGTTGGGGGGCCATCATGATTGGTCCTGATGGCCCCCCAACAAGCTCTGATTACAAAGTAATAATAAAAAAAAAAATTAACCCTCTGAGTGCCAGAAGGGTCCAATGCATTCCTTTGCAATGCCCTGGAGACCCATGTGGCACTCACAGGGACATTTATTTTGATTCCTTTTATTTATTTTTTTTAAGACCTCATTGGGGGGAATCAGAGGGGTCCTGATACCCACCAATGAGGTCCATAATAAAAAAAAATGTAAAGAAAAAAAAATTAACCCTGTGTGTGCCACAAGGGGGGCCAATGCAGCCCCCCTTCTGCGGCACACACAGGGCATTTATCATTACTTCGTTATCAGAGATTGTTGGGGGGCCATCATGATTGGTCCTGATGGCCCCCCAACAAGCTCTGATTACCAAGTAATGATAAAAAAAAAATTAACCCTCTGAGTGCCACAAGGATCCAGTGCATTGCTTTGCAATGCGCTGCAGACCCCTGTGGCACTCACAGGGTCACTCTGTTTGTGGACATATATATTTTTTTTACTAAGACCTCATTGGGGAGGGATCAGGGGGTCCTGATGCCCCTCAATGAGGTATATAAAAAAAAAAATTAAATCAAAAATTAACCATGTGTGTGCCACTGGGAGGGGGGGTTCAATGCAGACCCCCTTCCTGTGGTACACACAGGGCTTTTTATCATTACTTTGTGATCAGAGCTTGTTTGGTGGCCATCTGAATACAAAGTAACGATAAAAAAAAATTAACCCTTTGTGTGCTGGACACCCCTGTGGCACATAAAGGATTTTTTCCCCCTTTATTTTTTATTTAGACCTCATTGTATGGGTTCTGATGCCCCCAACGAGGTCTACACAAAAATATTGGGGGAAAAAGCCCCAAAAAATGCACGTGCAACAGGAAGGGGGTCCAACGCAGTGCTTTGTATGAGGGGACATACAGTGCACAATGGTAGTCAGAGATCTCCCATACACACTATCAGACACTGCCCCACCATCACCACCATCCTTGCTCCTCTGCTCATACCCACACACACTGCCTAATCCCTCACCCTCTCACACATTTTGTTAGACTTGTAGTCACAGGTCTGCACATACACCGGCTGACGTCCTAGCTTCTTTCAACTGTTAGCCATAAAATCACACATACACTGTTTGCTTTCCCATTTCTGTTTCACTGGTAGCTACGCTCTTGTAGCGTAAATTGGTATGTGAACCCAGAGCAGTGGGGTACCATTTTTTTTTGGCTGGCAAGAAGTCCTCCTAGGAAATCCCACGCCATTGAACCATTTTAGTATCTTTGAAGTGACTGATGTGTAAAACAAATGTTTGTTTTTCTTTCCTGTAGCACCACATTCTGGAAATAGTTGTTCCAAATAACTTAGGGGTACAAAGGCAAGTGACCCCTCATTAGATGTGGCAGGTTGTCTTCTTTCCAAAATGGTATGGTTTATCTACCTTTTCTTCAATTCTGAAGGTGTTATAGCCATTTTTATACAGGCAAGTCAGGTCTGAGAAAATGTTAGAAACATCAGAGGTTGTAGTAGGTGTAGTTTTCTACTTCTAGCACCCCCTAAGGTAGTTCAACTCATATCAATGGGGTGTCGTTTGACTCCTAAGAGCACTAGCAAACAAATGCAGTTGAAAATTCCATGGTTTTCACAGAGCTCCATACATTTAAAGGGGCAGAAATGTAAAAAAAAGCATTTTTTTCATTAGCGCCACCTCCTGGAAGCATTTGTGCATACCAGCCTTTGGGTAAGAAGGCAAGTGACCCCTCATTAGATGCAGCAGGTTGTTTTCTTTTCAAAATGGCATTGTTTCTCTACCTTTCCTGCATATCTATTATGGTTATAACCATTTTAGTGCAAGCAGATAATTTAAAAAACAAAAGTGTCAGGTTTACGTTCGTGTTCCTAGCACCCACATATTGTATGTTAACCCACACAAATGGGCTACCATTTTTCTCATGATGGTAGCAAGTACTGAATACAGCAGGAAATGTTATGGTTTTCAAAGATTTTAGTATCTTTGAAGTGGTGGAAATGTAAAAAAACCTGTATTTATTCCCATAGCGCCACCTTTTGGAAATATTTGTGCACTTCATCCCAGGGGGTAGAAAGGCAAGTGACCCCTCAATTGATGCGGGAGAATGTCTACTTTCCAAAATGGTATACCTTTTATACCTTTCCTTCATGTCTCTAACAGTTATGGACATTTTAGTACAAGCAGCCATTTTCGAAGAAGCAAACAGGTAGGTGTAGTTATGTGCTTCTGGCACCCCTAAGGTAGGTTGACTCATTCCAGTGGGGTGTCATTTTTCTCCTAAGAGCACTAGCTAATGAATACAGTTGGAAATACCATGGTTTGCACACATTTCAGTACATTTGAAGGGGCAGAAATGTAAGAAAATGCCTTTTTTTTTTCATTAGCTCCACCTTCTGGAGGCATTTGTGCACTCCAGGCTTGGGGTAACAAGGCAAGTCACCCATCATTAGATGCGGCAGGGTGTCTTCTTTTCAAAATGGTATGGTTTGTGTACCCTTTCTTCACTTCTGTAGTTGTTATAACCATTTTTGTACAGATAGGTAATGTTTGAGAAAATGTTAGAAAAATTAGAGGTTGCAATAGGTGTAGTTTTGTACTTGTAGCGCCCCCTGAGGTAGGTGAACTCATACCAATGGGGTGTCATTTTTCTCCTAAGAGCACTAGCTAATGAATACAGTTGGAAATACCATGGTTTGCACACATTTCAGTACATTTGAAGGGGCAGAAATGTAAGAAAATGCCTTTTTTTTCATTAGCGCCACCTTCTGGAGGCATTTGTGCACTCCAGGCTTGGGGTAACAAGGCAAGTCACCCATCATTAGATGCGGCAGGGTGTCTTCTTTTCAAAATGGTATGGTTTGTGTACCCTTTCTTCACTTCTGTATTTGTTATAACCATTTTTGTACAGATAGGTAATGTTTGAGAAAATGTTAGAAAAATTAGAGGTTGCAATAGGTGTAGTTTTGTACTTGTAGCGCCCCCTGAGGTAGGTGAACTCATACCAATGGGGTGTCATTTTTCTCCTAAGAGCACTAGCTAATGAATACAGTTGGAAATACCATGGTTTGCACACATTTCAGTACATTTGAAGGGGCAGAAAAGTAAGAAAATGCCTTTTTTTTTCATTAGCGCCACCTTCTGGAGACATTTGTGCACTCCAGGCTTGGGGTAACAAGGCAAGTCACCCATCATTATATGCGGCAGGGTGTCTTCTTTTCAAAATGGTATGGTTTGTGTACCCTTTCTTCACTTCTGTATTTGTTATAACCATTTTTGTACAGACAGGTAATGTTTGAGAAAATGTTAGAAAAATTAGAGGTTGCAATAGGTGTAGTTTTGTACTTGTAGCGCCCCCTGAGGTAGGTGAACTCATATCAATGGGGTGTTATTTTTCTCCTAAGAGCACTAGCTAATGAATACAGTTGGAAATGCCATGGTTTTCACACATTTTAGTTCATTTGAAGGGGCAGAAATGTAAGAAAATGCCTTTTTTTTTTCATTAGCGCCATCTTCTGGAGGCATTTGTGCACACCAGGCTTGGGGTAACAAGGAAAATCACCCCTCATTAGATGCAGCAGGTTGTCTACTTTCCAGAAATATATAGTTTTATATAGTTATTCCACTGTTTTAGGGTAGTTTTACCACAAAAACCCTAGAATGCGCATATTAGTTTATAAAGTTGAAAATGTCATTTTGCGCTGCTGGTGATTAGGGCTCTACGCTAGCCATGGACGTAGGTAAAACTATACAAATTTGGTATTTTTTTACTCGGGGGACTCGAGGCTTTTTCAAATAATTGAAACTTTTTCAATCAAGGTAAATGTTTTTGATACATAGTATGTGATTTTAGCAAAATGAGTAAATTTTCACTTTTTTTTGTCATTATGACATCATAGCTTTTTGCACGATGTAAAATTCTCTTCATGTAAGGTATCACAAGAAAGCTCAATTCGTTCTGAAAAAAACAATATATAGTTTTCCATATGTAACTAAAAATCCCCAGAGGAAATCAAGCCTAAACGGAAGGATAGCAAAAATGTTGAAAAAGTGTCTGGCCTGCAGGGTTCAGAAAATGGCCCGAGCCTCTGGCACTGAAGGGGTTAAGTTCTGTCAAGTCAGTGAAATTATTACATATATCTGGGACAATGTAATTTTTCATATGGTGGCATGTGTTTTCATGGTGGATTTAAATCTCATCTGCAAATCATGGACCATGCCTTTAGCCACCCCCACACCCTTTACTACAACAGGAGTGTACAGAGTATACAACTGGTTGGGAGAGGTAATATACACACGGGTGGTCATAACATCTACACCATTTATCTGGATATCTGATATACAGCAGCATTGTTTTGCCTCAAGTGATATATCACACTTTTATATATTTAGATTTTTTTAAGTAGGATATTTTATACTATCATTTTTGGGATGCTGATTTTTATGTTATATTTTATTATTTATATCAGCGATATTATATTAAAGATAAATGTTTCTATCACATTTTTAGATTTAATTGATTTTAGGCATAGTTTATAGCCTTAGATTTCTGAGTAGATTTACTTAGTGCGCTCTCCTTATTTTCGTCCTTTTCTATTGCCTGTGCAGGTGTCGTTGACATCACTAAAGCCAACAGCTGAATGTACAAAGTGAACTATGGAGAAGTGAAGTTCAGAGGGGAATATGTATGTATGTCTGTATATATATGTGTATGTACCTATATGCATGAGTACGTGTGTGGTTGTGGGAAAAAAAGAATATGTATGTATGGGAATATATGTGTATTTGTGTGTGTGTGTGTGTGTGTGTGTGTCTTTGTAAGAGGGTTTTTTTATGTGTGGGTGTGTGCATTCATGCTCCCTGTACAAACTGTAACTCTATATGTGACCCTCATATAGAAATATTTGCACCCCCCAGGTCTAGAGAGTCATAGGATGCAAATTGTTTGATCCCATTTTCTTAGTACATCAACATCAGTATGTATATACTTGTATTATTACTCATTTGGGAGCAGAATAAAAGAATAAGATTTGAGTGGATTTGAATTTCAGAGATACAAACAAAGAGAAGCAAAATGAGAGAGGCAAGTGGACACAATCCAGCATGAGAGCATTCTGACACTGAACACAGGTTCATTCAAAAGGTCAGGAGCCGGACTTCACTGCTGCTGGTTCACTGCTGCTGATGTATCTACAGCTCAGCTTCAGTGTTTCTGCTAAACTTTGATTGCCGGGAGCCAAGCTCAGACTCAAAGGATCACAGGCAGTGACACGGGACAGATTCAGGCATCACAGCTTGTGAACACAAGTCTCTCCATCTCCCACTGCGTCTGAGCCCAGGTAAGTTTCCCAAATTCAGATGAATTTTATTTTTAACTCTTCAAAAAAGTAACTGGGTTTTCTTCATCAGTTTAAAGAGGTACAATTCTGAAACAATCCAGCTACATCATAGGCTTTTTACTCCTTGAATACTAATGAGGTCTCCAGGGTATTGCAAACCAATGTGTTGAAGACCTCATTAACATTCAAGAGGATCAAATCTCTCTCTCTCTCTATCTCCCCCCCTCTCTCTCTCTCTCTCTCTCTCTCTCTCTCTCTCTCTCTCTCTCTCTCTCTATATATATATATATATATATATATATATATATATATATATATATACAAACACAAGGAAAAATGGTCAGTCCTTAGTTAGAAAAAGAAAAAATAGTATAATGCCTTGGTGCTGCATAAGGGGATAGATCGTAGATTAGGGTTGAGTGAATGGCAACCCAAAAAATGAGCACTCAAAAGGACTTAACCCTTTAAGTGCCAGAGGGGTAAGGAATGCATTGCTTTGCAATGCATTCCGTACCCCTCTAGCACTCAAAAGGTTAATAAGTCCTCAGGACCCAGGCATGGGACCAAAACGTCGACAGTAAAGTTTAATCTATTTTATTAAGTCCTTTTGAGTGCTCATTTCTAGGTTGCCATTCTCACAACCCTTATCATATATATATATATATATATATATATATATATATATATATATATATATATATCGTATATAATAATTTGCTAAAACGTGTGTAGAGACTGCTGCGCGTGCTGCAGCCATGCACAGTAGAGACTGCCCGCGCCATGGCTGATACAGAGCTGGACGTCCAGCTCTGTATCAGCTGTGGCACAGGCAGTCTCTACTGCACATGACTGCCCCGCTACCAGCTGGCAGTGGCACTGTGGCCCGTGTAACGGGCTCTTCAACTAGTATATATATAGAAGATGAGGAAAGGATGGGGCAGCACCCGTGGGACTTTTCAACAAATTTATTGAATATAGAAGGCAACAAATATGGTCAACGTTTTGGTCCTGTTTGGACCTTTCTCAAGATGCCAAACTAATAAAGCGCCATGTGTTAAGTACCCTATCGTACCTGAGCATCCAGCATGCTGCCCATGACGTCATTGACCCGCCGTCGTCACATTGATTGGCGGTGGGTCAGGCGTACCTCATTCAACATAAGAATATTAAGCGGATAGGCATTTATGCAGTGACAAAACGTGCATCACATACAGTGATTAAGTGTAAATGATAAAAAGCGAGAAATATACAAAAGAGAATGCCATGAGCAAAAGTAAAGGAACATACCCTTAAAAATAAGATCGATTGATGCACAGTGTATCAAGTGCTCTCGCTCCAAGTCACTGCCTCCCACCCCCGACAGGGTTGACAGGTGCCCAGACATTGTATTGGATGCGCTTACTGTCCATCATGTGCATCAATCTAAATGTATACAATGTAGTTCATAAATATTCATGGTGAACGATATATACATCAAGATGACCCTGACAACGAACAAAACCCAGAGTGACAAAATAAATCCACCGCATATGTGGATATGATGAATAACAATTGTAAGGACAGTGACACTAAATCGTTAAGAGGTGGTTGTTAACCCCCGTCATGCACAGACACCTTCGATGTCCTAGTTCCATGAATATATACGTCCAGGAACTGTATGGAAGTATATTTCAGTGGGCTCATCAGTGAGTGTAACCGAAATGACCAAGGGTAGAAGGAGTCCATAATGTTTATTAACATTTCAAATCTAAGCCCAAAGAAACTATATTGTGTCCAATACCGATCACTGACATATGGCTGAATCCCTTATGCTTACACTGCTGGTGATAATTCCAAACCTTATGGATACATACTGACTTAGGCTACCTATTATTATATCAAACCATAACTAGCATTGGTGTAGTATGCACCAATGACAAAGAGTGAAAAGTGGCAACCTTAGGGCTAATGTGGTTTTTATGAAGAGTAATGCCCAGAATAAATGTTAAAGCCATCATGTATGTAGGCCAATAGGAGGGCTAGTGTGAAGGGAATTGCTTAATGTCCAGTTCGGTGAAAGGGCTGTAAAATAAATGCTGAGAGATGCTGGCACAGTGATCCATTGGTAATTTATGGACCTGATATTTTTAAGGCCACCCTATCCAAGGTATAGCTGCCCATCAGTGTCCAATAAAGTACATACATGACCCGTAAAGGGGTAGGGATCTGATATTATTAAGGTCTGCCAGAGCAGGTGTACTGCCCATCAGAACCCTGAATACAATGAAATGCCATTACACCAGTCAAAGACAACAAGACAGATAAGCCCTTTCATTGAGACCTCTGGGTTGTAATGTGTCCAAGAAGTGAATCCATTTCCCTTCTCTTTGGAGCAATTTTTGGCCCTGTCACCACCCCTCTGTAGCTCTGCTTGAAAGTCAATAATCATAAATCGCAAATCGGCCAATGTGTGTCTCCATTCTGCAAAATGTCTTGCCACTGGTTTGTCACTCTTGTTACCTTTAAATGCATCTCTAATGCTGGTGCGATGATTGGCCATGCGTTCTCTGATGCTAGTAATGGTTTTTCCTATATATAACAGACTTCAAGGACATTTAATAAAGTATATAACGTAATGACTAGTGCAAGTAAGTCAGTGTCGAATTTTGATGCGTCTCCTCGTATGTGGATGAGCAAAGCTATCACCTGTCAAAGGATACTTGCATGTGGTGCAGCCCATACACTTGAAGCATCCCTTTTTTGCTTCAGGTAAATATGTACTGTATTTATGTCACGGTTTGTTATGACTCTCAGACACAAGTTTTAGGTAAAAAACTCAATTTTATGGAAATAATAAAATGATCACTTAGAATGGCAATCACATACATATATATCAAGAGTAAATAGCAAAGACAGTATGCAGACTCTACCGGTCCTGTCAATATACCAGACAGGACAGTCTGAGATGATGGAATAATAGGCTGTACCGGCCTTGCCAATACCGGGTAAGGCAACCTGCAGATGGAATAGCGTCAAGGTTCTACTGGCCTTACCTAAATACCGGGCAAGGCAGCCCCAATAAGTACACGGTGTAGGCTCTACCGACCTTGCCAATACCAGGTAAGGCAACCTCAGATGGAATGTGGCAAAAGGTTCTACCGGCCTTACCAATACTGGGCAAGGCAGCCCAACAACCCTCGATATAGGCTCTACCGGCCTTGCCAATACCGGGTAAGGCAACCTCAAGGGGAATACGAAGCAAGGTTCTACCGGCCTTACCAATACCGGGCAAGGCAGCCCAGAGGTATCAATAGCTGTCGGATGATAATGACAGAGTGACAGGATCGTAAGCAACCCAGTGTCCGCACACTGAGACCAACAGAGGAATCGTATAGCCGCAAGGCTTAGGAGCAAACCAGCGTCCTCACACTGGACTAACAATTGAATCGGATAGCCGCAAGGCTTAGGAGCAAACCAGCGTCCGCACGCTGGGACCAGCTACTGAATCGTATAGCCGATAGGCTTTGGAGCAAACCAGTGTCCGCACACTGGACTAACAAGTGAATCGTATAGCCGCAAGGCTTTGGAGCAAACCAGCGTCCGCACGCTGGGACCAACCACTGAGTAGTGTAGCCGATAGGCTTTGGAGCAAACCAGTGTCCGCACACTGGACCAACAGGGAATTGTGTAGCCGCAAGGCTTTGGAGCAAACCAGCGTCCGCACGCTGGGACCAACCACTGAATAGTATAGCTGATAGGCTTTGAAGCAAACCAGTGTCCGCACACTGGAGTAACAACTGAATCTTGTAGCCGCAAGGCTTTGGAGCAAACCAGCGTCCGCACGCTGGGACTAACAAACAATGTCGCCGACGCGACCAAGCAGAAGGTCGCCAGGATCACAGGAGACAGGCGAGGAGATGGCAGCAACCAGCAGAGCGATCAGTCAGGGCAGGAAACAGCAGAGAAGAAGGTCAGCAGGAACTGCAACCCCAGAGGACTAGGCCGGAACCAGGACTGGAACAACTCAGCATACAGGAGGCACTGGAACAGCTGCAATCAGGAACTCAGGAACACAGGAACAGAGGCCCAACAACCACTGGACATAGTGATAGTGAAAAATGTCAGAAACAACATGAAAGGGCACTCAAAGGGTGCCCAATCCAGGTTTAAATAGGCAATATGAGGCGGGCTAAATGCAGACAGCCAATAGAAGCCCCCTACTGGTGACAGACAAGAAAATGCAGCAATCACAGGCACTTTGATAATTTACTAGTATAACAATGTTGTGGATCTGTAAGCACTAAAAGATCCCATAGATTACATCCTCTTTTGTAGCATATCCTAGGTGGAATTGCAAATGTTTTGGGTAATGATTTGTCCGAGGACAGAATCTCCCAATGTTTTAGTATAGTTTGGTTAATATGTGGAATAGGGGGTAGTGTAAGTAGAAATAAATGTCAATCTGTCAGGATCTTCTGTCACTTTCTTATTCTCCAGAAGGGATTTCTGTGAATCATTCAGGGCTTTCATGAGAGCTTTTTCCAGTATATTCAGCTTATAACCCCTCTGTAGGAATCTATGTAACAGTTCGTTCAATTGAGTCAATGCCATGTCAGGGTTCGAATTGTTCCTGATGATGCAAAGGAATTGTGCGTAAGGCACCCCCTGTTTTACATGTGCCAGATGAAAACTATTAAAATGTAACAACGTGTTACGATGGTCTTTCTATAGTTAGTAGTCCCAAGTTGACCATCAATAACAAATACAGTGAGGTCTAGGAAATTGACCTGTTTTGCATCCCCACAGCTAGTGAACTTTATAGGTGGATCCAATGTGTTAAGTGAGTTAACAAAACAGGTGAAAGAGTCCATATTGCCCTTCCATATCAGAAACAGATCATCAATGAAGCATCTATAAAATAAGATCTGGGAGGACACTAATGGTAGAATATGAACAGATTCATATTGGGCCATGTACAGATTAGCAAAAGTTGGTGCTACGTTTGATCCCATTGATATTCTGGAAATCTGTAAGTAATAATCACGCTCAAATCTAAAATAGATCAAAGTGAGATAATACTCAGGCAATTCCAAAAGAAAACCAATGGGAGGTCTGGAGGGAGATTTGGGTGTTTTAATAAGTGCTGAGGCCACTGCTCTTATGCCTTCCTGGATTGGTATTACTGTATACAACGATTTAACATCCATGGTGGCTAGGAGGTATTCACCCTCAAGGGTTCCCATCGATGAGAGTTCCCGGATAAAATGTCCAGTGTCCTGTATATACAATGGTAATTGTTGGACTAGTGGCTGTAACCAGAAGTCCAAAAACTGGGCCACCGGTTGCAGCAAAGATCCTCTAGCCGAGATGATAGGGCGTCCCGGAGGATGCTCTAAATTTTTATGAATTTTAGGAAGTGTGTACAGAATTGGACACACTGGGTACTCAACCGTAAGGAACTTTAGTGTGTCCTCATCAAGCCAACCATGTTGAAAGGCATTGTTAAGAGAGATATCCAAAATTTTCTTATGTTTGGCTATGGGGTTTGTGGTCAGTCGAGAATATACACTACTATCACTCAGTTGATTCAAAATCTCCTGTTGATAGTCACTGTAATTCATGACCACCACAGCACCACCCTTGTCAGCTGGGCGTATTACAATCGCTGGATTCTGTGCTAGGCCTCTAAGAGCACTGTACTCTGATTTCGTGAGATTATTGTGAGGAAATATGTCAGGTTTAACCTTAGATTCACATTCCACTAAATGTATGAAGCTTTTGATTGAAGAATTAGTGTTTGGAGGGTCAAAACCTCTTTTGGGACGATGAATTCTCTTGTCCACTGAGTTCTGAAAGTAATCTTTAAGTTTTAAAGATCTATGAAATCTGAAGATGTCAATAGATAAATCAAAATCATTTTGTTTGGTTGTTGGTATAAAAGTAAGACCCTTCATTTCACTTGATGACAGTGGATGCGAACTAAGGTTAGAGACTATGATTTTTTTGGTGGTTTTGTGCCTGTTTTTTTGCCTGCAATTGCCCCTTCTGGTGTGGGGTCTTTTGCAAGAGTGGCTGATCTGGTTGTAACTCCTAAAAAAGATTCCTTAGGAATTACAGGTTCAGGAGCGGTATCTGATTCAGAAGAATTGCCTGAGGATTGAGCTACTGTACGGATGTTGGGTTTAATAATTTGTCTCCTATTGCGTGGCGTGTATCTGGTCTTTTCCTGTGTGCCAGTCAGCCACTTATAAACCCTATTGTCCTTGTAATCCTGTTGGACCTTAAGGACTTTGGCAGACTTAAATCAATGTAATTCAATCTTGTAGTTATCAATAGCCTCAGTCAATTTTTCTGACCACTTGTTATCAACATCTAGAGTGAGTGTGTCAAGATGTGTGTTTTCAAAAGTACCAATGTCAGTTTTCACTAATTTTAATTCCCTAGTGACTTCCTCAATCCTGAGGAAGTGTTGTGAGATACAAAACGCATAGGCTTTTATAGGTTTGTGCACTAATATTTATTCACAGTTCTATCTATGATTGTCACAATTCAAAAGTGGACAGATTCTGATTGTTAAAAGAAATAATTACGATCTGGATTAAGAAGCATACTGCGGCATCAGCCAATAGCTATACGCCACCTAAAGCATTGGAGATAGGTGTGCCTAGGAGTTCAAATCAACGGACTCTGCATTGTGGAAGACACCTTTATTCTCCGAGACAGGTCAGACTTTTTCTTCTTGTTATATCCTGTACATCAGAATATGTAAACCGCTGGATAAAGCGGAGTTGACAAATTGACTTATTACCGATCTACTATACCCGCTAGCTAGAGCGGTGAAAATCTGCAATTGTTGTATCGGATTGAGATACTGGATGAATAGCGGAGTTAACAGCTTCAGTGTGTACCTGCTAGATAGAGCGGAGAGGAACTAACATAAGTGCACTGGGATACCCGCTAATTTACACAGAAGAAGGTCCTTCTATATTAATAAAGAATATATATTGGCACACGGATTTGCTTACAGCTGAAAAGAGGCAGTTATATATATATGCTTTAGTAGTTAGAAAACTACTTGGGATTTTCATCATTGTTATATCGTATCCAAAGGGACATTAAGCTTTACACTGTTATATTTAGTTGCAGTAGTGACAATCCAGTTTTTAATAGATATAGGTAGAAGTAAAGTCTTTTACTTTGGATTAAAGTATATGTTTATGGTGCATGCCCTATATTACAGTTTTATTGGTAATTATTGTATGACCCGTGAGGTGGGTGTCTAAGACATTATTATTATTTTTATTTTTTTTATTTTTTCATTTATTTATTTTTTATTTATTATTATTTAAGTTTTTTTAGTTTATTAGTTATTATTTTTATTTATATGTCTTGACACCTACCATTAAGAGGGATCTCTTCTTGTATTTTTTATTGTTTGTGATACAGCTAATAAATTGTATATATTTCTATAGTATTGCAGAGCGCTTTATCCTTATTGTATTGTCATATATATATATATATATATATATATATATATATATATATATATACACACTGTATAGACAAATAACAAATATATATCTATATATATATATTGCTGTACAAAGACATGTACATACAGCTACTGACTATATAAATATATTCACATTCTGATGTACTGAGAAATGTATTAAGAAATTAGTGCTATTAGGGGCCAAATAATAATTTACATTGATCTAAATGGGTCGTTTAACAAAAGGGGGGAGATTCACTAAGTGTTGATAAAGTGGAGATGAGTTCTCCAGTTTATCACTTCTCCAATTCCTATGTTATTCTGTGGAGCCTATGCACTAAGATTTCTTCAACTGTGGGATTTTAGTGTATAGGCTCTGTAGAATAACATAAGAACTGGAGAAGTGATATCAATGTGAAGGCATCTCAACTTTATCACCTCTTTATCATCGCTTAGTGAATCTCCCCCTCAAAAAATGCTAAAGAATTTCCCAATGCATTGCTTTGCAATATGTTGGAGACCTCTTTAGCATTCAAGGGACTAATAGACCCAAATCAATGGGAAATATGAGAACTACTTTTTGTTCCTTTTAGTGCAGTTGATGTTCTCCAGAATTACACTTTTTTTTTTTTTTTACATCAACCACACTGTATATACAAACACCTACACAAACACTTACACACACACAGAACCCATGTTGGTTCAGTCTGGAGATGTTGGAATTTTCCAATGATATGGGGATATGGCCAGGACCAGATGTACCACCAAATCTAATGACTCAGTGCTTCCACTCCACGGAATCACCTTTGAAGAACTATTAATTCCTACCAAGACTAATACAAACGTACTTTTTGAATAAAATAATGCTATAGCTGTATTAGTACAACTACAGATCATGCAATAGGCTACATTTTCCACTATTAATTTTCCCAACCTATAGTTACACAGCCTTAGTTCACAGTTCAGGGTTCTCCCCAAATCCCGCTCTCAAGGTATCCATTTTACAGGGACAGTCCTGAGAACCCTTCGCAAAAAAAAAACAAAAAACAGTTTCTTGCAACTTTTTTTGTCTCCTTAGTGGTCCCCAGCCATTATTCCTTTCCAGTTCCTAGTTGGTGTGTTACTGACCAACCAGTTGTTTCAGTGCTTTGCTCCTTCAAGGTACACCCTATCAGGATCAAGAAGCTACCCTACATTCTCACTCTGATAGGAAGAAGTCACCCTCCTAATAAGGCTCACCACACAACTGTCAACTACTCTCTTCTATTCACAATCTAGGACTTTCAACCATATTTATAAAAGCATACTGGAGTTATTCTGGAGTAAGCCAACTGCACTTTAGGGACAAATAAAAATTCCATTGCACTTGCTTAGAGCTTTTTAACCCCATGAATGCCAAAAAGGTCTCAAATACATTGGGTAAAAAGCCCCATTAAATTTAACATTATTTTTTATGTCCCTTGTGGTGCAGTTGGTTTACCCCAGAATAACTCCTGTTTACTTTTCTAAATATGGGTCTTTGTCATTATCACTATGTTATCTCTAGTCCTACATACTTCCTATTGTACTTAACAACTCAGCATCTAACACTATGCCTCACCATCTCTACCCAATGGCATCCTCTAAAGTCTACATTTTTATTATAATCCCTGGATATTCTGATTAGGATAGTCCCTCCAATACTATACTATCATGGTGCCCGTGATTGCTGGCTTTTCTTTCCAGTTAGCAATGGGTACTTTCCATTGGTTGCCTGTGATTAGTCCACCCAGTATTGCCTATATAGACTGGGTTCCTGTACCCTTGCACTGCCCATTCGTGGTGTTTCTATGGCAGTGATCGCCTGCCTATGCATTCCTGTGTCATCTTGGGCCTGCCTGACTTCTCTCCTGTTCCTGCACCTGTGTACCTACCCGGATAGCCTGTCTACTCTCCAGAGTCGTTTCTGTGTACTGATCCGGCCTGGCTGATGTTCCTGCTTCCGTATCTGACCTGGTTTGGCTGACGTTACTGCTCCGGCATCATGACCCGGCCTGGCTGTCACTCCTGGTCCTGGATCCCGACTTGGCTGCATTCCGCTTGACTCTGGTCGCCTCGGCGACATTCTGACTTTTGGTGCCTACCTTTGGTGGCTCCACTCTACACTGGTTGCTAGTGCTGCCTCTGTTATAGCACCAGTAGGGCCTCCGTGTTTGTCTAGTACGAGGTACTGATTTGCTCCACTCTACACCAGTTGCTTGTGCTGCCTCCGTTATAGCACTGGTAGGGCCTCCGTGTTGGTCCAGTACGCGGTACTGGTTTGCTCCACTCTAACACCAGTTGCTAGTGCTGCCACCGTTATAGCACCAGTAGGGCCTCCGTGTTTTGTCCAGTACGCGGTACTGGTTCACTCCACTCTAACTCCGGTTGCTAGTGCTGCCTCTGTTATAGCACCGGTAGGGCCTCCGTGTTTCCCCAGTATGGGGTACTGGTTTGCTCCACTCTAACACCCGTTGCTAATGCTGCCTCCGTTATAGCACCGGTAGGGCCTCTGTGTTTGCCCAGTAAGTGGTACTGGTTTGCTCCATTCCTACACCGGTTGCTTGCTGCCTCCGTTATAGCACCGGTAGGGCCTCCGCTACTCAGTGTCACTACTGCCATAGGCTGCCTTACCCGGTATATTGGTAAGGCCGGTAGAGCCTTCGTAGTTCTTTGTGCTATCCTCTAGTCTGCCTTGTCCGGTATATTGGTAAGGCCGGTACAGCCTCCTCAGTTCTATTGTGCTATCTTCTAGGCTGCCTTGCCCGTTATATTGGTAAGGCCGGTAGAGCCTCCTCAGTCCTATTCTGCTATCCTCTAGGCTGCCTTGCCCGGTATATTGGTAAGGCCGGTAGAGCCTACTAGATCCCATTGTGCCATCCTCTAAGCTGCCTTACCCGGTATTTTGATAAGGCCGGTAGAGCCTATACATTGTATCATTGTATGCTATGCTACTTGAACCTGTCGTGTATCTGTAACATATGTGTGTGTGTGTTCAGGACCTGTGAGGGATCTTATTAACTTTTCAATAAAGCTGTGTTTTTATCTTAACTCTGTGTCTGTGAGTCAAAACAAACCGTGACATTTACTCTCCATCTAGACACCATAACGTCCTAATTATCATATCTGGGAACCCTCTGGATTTGCCCCAGAGACTCTGTTTTTGCAATGAATTACCAGGTCTCTGGATAAAGAGGCTGATTCTGATTTTTTTGGCAGTATCCTATGAAAAAATGCCCACTTCTGCTCCTTCCCACCATGTCCTGCCCACTTTACACTCAGTTTAATAGATACCCTGTTAAACCCAGCCCTACTCCACCCACTATTGAGCACCACCCCTTTGTGATGAGAATGACATCATTTCTATCCTCCCACTAGCACCACATGAGTCCAGAAGAAAAATGTCCCAGGCATTCTAATACCTTCCACAGCACACTCACAATCTATATGACACTCCAGCCATCTGGTTTTCAGGCTCCACACAAACCCAATTTAAAGGGATAGTAACACTTCGTTTTAACTTTATTTTATTTTGTAGGCATTAAAAAAACATGAAGAATGATATAAGTCTTATCTCTCAAACCTTTATGGTTTATGAGATATTCACAAGCAAAGTTCCCCTCCCCGCCCCTTTTACCTAGTGTAAGCCATCTCTTCTCAGATGTGGATCAGGTTGTATGACAGTACAGATAACAGAAGGGGACAATTTTCTTTGTATGAAAACAATGAAAGCCCTTCCCCCCTTGACAAGTTTTTCAGCTTTTTCCATTATCTTAATTGAAGATTGTCCCTCTCTGCAGTCTACCTGGGCATCTCCCTTCTGATTTGGTTGAACAGGGGGGGGATACTTTGTTTGTGAATATCTCTTAAACCATAAAGGTTTCAGAGATAAGACTTATATCATTCTTCATGTTTTTTTAATGCCTACAAAATAAAATAAAGTTAAAATGAAGTATTACTATCCCTTTAAGAAAAAAACATATAGGGAACTTCCTGTTGACTAAAACAATGTATGCAACTAATAAAATACAAGGATCTCTGCGCTGAGCTATTTATTCCAAGGCCTGATCAGATGACCAGGGAACACCCCTTGAGATTAGAGGAAAGAAGGTTAAGACTACAGCAGAGGAATGGTTTTTTTACAGTGAGGTCTGTTAAATTATGGAATTCTTTGCCCAAGGAGGTGGTTATGGCAGATACAATGGATACATTCAAGAGAAGATTAGATACAATTCTTTCCAAAGGGAACATACAGAGTTATACTGCAGATCAGGAAGATCTGATAAAGACTTATTTGGTAGCAGGAAAGCTATAAAATTATTGAGGTATGAGGATAAGGTTGAACTTGATGGACTTGTGTCTTTATTCTATCTAAATTACTATGTTACTATGTTTAATTCTAAAGTTATTTAAAGTATTGCCTTTTTTTACATTAACAGTGCCACCTAGTGCCCAGACAGTTGATCTACAGACACTTATTAAGCCACTAATTATAGTTATTCATAGAATGTGATAGCAACAGCTCCATGACACCTTGAAAATGTTTTTTTTAATAAAGAAATTGCCAGCAGCGGCAGTGCCCTTGTTGTACTGAACAGGACAAGTCATAGAATATGTTTTTTAAACAATAAAACAATAAAAAGTTATAATTTAACACTATGTTGATGAACCTGAACAACTACACAGTTGTCAGTTTCTTCATTCATAACTGGCTTTTTTGGGGACATTTTTAAACAATGTAAACATGACGTGATAAAATATTTTCTCTCTGACCCACTTTACTTGGCAATGCATTGGAAATCCTTCTGGCACTCAGATAGTTAATAGTTTGCAAGATATTTAACTTTATTTATTTGTCAGTTTGTGTGAGTTAGACAGTTCTGGCTGGCACAACATTGTACCAGATACTGACATTCCGCACTGCTTTTGCTTCCCACTGCTACTTCCTCATGCCCTTCCTTCCTCTTTTCTAAATTACTTTAGCAGCTGGAGAAAATTGGTCTATAAGTCACCTCTCCATAGTCAAAACCAATATGACTAAGTAATTAATTGAATGCAATGGAGATGTCCAGGGACACAGAGCAGTGCAGATTGTAAGTATATAGTACATGGCTGTGCCTGTTTGTACTAATTAACTTGCATAAACTGACACAAAAATAAAGCTTAATAGTTCAGAAAAATGATTAACTTAACACTTAGGTGATTTTGACAAAAAAAAACCTGAAGTTGTCATTAGGTGTTACTTCCTTTTTAAGCAGAATACATGATGAGGGTGTATGGCCTTGAGTGATGTATATTAATTTAATTTATTGTTGTAATTATACCACCCTTATGTAAATCAGTCCAAATGCAAAAGATGCGGTTACTGCCGCACGCTGGTCAATAATTTTGATGTTGGACAGAAATTGCCATTGATAGCAAATTACATTTCTCTTCAAAGCTATCATTCTCTTTCAGAATATGCTGTTACTAGATGGCGAATGCTATACATCAATAAAGCTAGTTCCACATCAAAGGGACTTTAACAATATCAGGGAGTTACCATGTCTCTTGAGCAGAGAAAGGCAGTAGCCTCGTCACATGAGACCTGACATTTTCTGCTGTTATATATTAGTTCCTGGAGTTGTATTAGTCATACAATGAATGGAAGTAATCATCATTAGAATTGTTATCAGTATTCAGATTGATTCAAAAGAAAAAAAAATATTTCTTAGAGACTTCTTGATAAAATAGGGAAGCTGATTTGCTAAGAACTGGAGCAATTTTGGGGAAGTCTAGTTGCACCACAGATAAAAAAAATAAAAATTCCCTTTGATTCAAATGGGGCTTTTGGCCCTTTGAATGTATAGTGTGAGAGAGATACTCAAAGGATTCAAAGATCCATTTAAATCAATGGGGATTTGGAATTTGTTCACCCCAAAATTGCTCTATTTCATCATACACCACTTCACAATTGCTCCATTTCTTCTCCCCCTCAATAGCAGGTGGATAGGCTTGACTGACATAATTTGAATGGGCAAAAAATCCTATTGACCACTGGGAATCAATTCTGTATAGAATGGTTCCCTAGATTTAACTTTCCTTTAGTAATAGCTATCATGCTCATTTTGTCACAGTACCTTGTTTCCAGCGCCGCCGCTTCAACAACGCTCGGCATCTTTCCACGCGTCATCTGCAGGCAAGAGGCTTCAAGCATGCTGCAGGCCTCTGTTTTATCTGTGTTTGTTTCCTGTAGTCTCCTTCTACCCACTTCCTCCCTCTAGCTGCTCCTCCTACCTATTCCTGAGGAGGGGTTTAAAGGGCAGACTGAGTCCTGACTCAGTCACCCTTACGTTGTTTCCTGATTCCTGTGTATGATCCGGCTTGTCTGTCCATCCATTCTGGTATTGACCTGTGGCTCTGTCTGACTATTCTCCTTGGTGTTCCGATTTGGCTCAGATATCCTTTGTGGCGCAAACCTGTGGCTCTGGCTGTCTACCCGATCTGTGTATGACCTGGGCTTGTCTGACTACCCACTCTGGTGTTGACTTGGGGCTCTATCCACTGTGTATCCAGCATACATATGCTCCAGTGGATATCATATCTGATGCAAACCTGTGGCTCTGGCTGACTACCCGCTCCGTGTATGACCTAGGCTTGTCTGACTACCCACTCTGGTGTTGACCTGGGGCTCTATCCACTGCGCATCCAGCATTCCATCGCTTCAGTGGATATCCTTTCTGGTGCAAACCTGTGGCTCTGGCTGACTACCCACTTCGTGTATGACTTTGGCTCATCCGACTATCTTATCTGGTGCTTACTAGAAGGCCCTGTCTGTTCGCTCCTTTCATTGGTTCCGTTATTCAGATATCCTTCCTAGTACTGACCTTGGGCTCTAGCAGACTCCTAGCTACTGACTGCAGGCTGAGTCAGTATCTCTTGGGCGTTACCTTACCATGAAACTCCAGTGGGCTGAGGCCTAGTCTCAGACAGTGTGGTGCAGAGATTGGGAGACTGCTATTCCTGATACAGTGCTCGCTGTTTCTATCACCCACTGTTTGTATATTTATATATTGCATTACTGTCACTATTCTCATAATAAAGGTTCTATTAACTATACCGTCTGACTCCTGGTTTTACTTGTCAACCGTAACACATATACAAAGATAGGATTCTTTGTTGCAGGACTACAGGACCCCAGAACTCTGCCACTGAATACCTCCTAGAAAGACCAATGAGAGGAGTTTGGCTCATGTTTGTTTTGATATACTTGGAATATAAACCCATTAAAGGTTCATTTTGGAGAACAAGTCCATGTAGAATTGATTAATTTTTATCATTTGGATATTGTGCCCAAATTAATACAAGTGGATGATTATTATCAATGGGCATTTGTTATTTAACATGAGCTTTTTTCACAAAAGTTCATCTTTAAAATTGTTTCACCTCTTGCTTTTAGATAAAGTGAACCTTTAGAATATAGGTTTGAGATCTTTGAAAGGAATGTGCTACATTGCAGCAACAAAGAGAAACTCAGAATTTCAATGACCCTTTAATCTTTGCCCCCATCAAAAGAAAATTACTACATTCTTACTGGAGCAAGAATATGCTCCATCTCTTTTTAACCCAATCTCTCAGTATACTATATAGTTCTTTCTATTGTCAATTTCAATGACTGACTGAGCTGTCAAGATGCAAGGACAAGAATCTATAAGACGCTAACACTGAAATTAGCTTTATTCTATTACTTTTCAGGGCCTTTTATGCTGATGTTATACATGTTGTAATACCCAGAAGAAGAAAAATTATAATTATAGAAATAATTGTTGGTTACAATGACATTAATTGAGCATGTACCTGCCCGGACTGGCCTAAGGAAAGATGTATGTGTTGGAAATAAACATAACTTATAAGTGGTTTAGCCTTTGGGCTTTGGGTTGTTAGTATCAGTTTTATTATCTATGAAATAATATAACCAACCAGCTTTAAGCTCTTAACTTGTGAACAATCTAAGCTAGATCATCACATTCCATAAAGAGGAGGGGTGCTTTTACGTTACATCAGCAAATTGGCTTTCATGATTTTATGTCTATTTTTAATTTATGTAGGTTTTGACGAAAAGACTGATTCTTCAAGTACCTATATTTTTTAGGTTTTTGATCCCCCTTTGAACTGCATTGTAAATAGTTCTAAATCAAATATATTTTTACTCTATTATTATGAAATAATATAATCTTTATACTATATTTACTGTGCATATACTTGCCTAGTGTCTATCTAGATTAACAGCATAATTAAGGAGTCAGTTTATCCAACTTCTACGTTTAGAAAGTATAATTAAAGCGAAAGAGGGTGATATAATAAGGACTAGACTAATCTTGGACCATGCTAACTATATCATGGGGGCAGTTACACGATCTCCAAATTGTCAATGATTTAAATTGATTTAAATGGATAACCTTCTAATCCCTCCCACCTTAGGAGACCACCCCAGGGGAAAATAAATCAAATACCCTATAGGAGGCACACATGAAAATATCCATAAACAATCTGAGTATTTTATTAGTATATAGGTCAATTCTTAGACAAAAAACACAACAGGCTTTTTAAAAACAAGATACCAGTTCTAGTCATGTGCAAAATTACCACTGTATGGCATTCAGAAGGATGTTCACAACAGAGAGACCCAGGTCTGATAAGCTGATAACACTGAGCAGAATATAATACAAAATGAATACTAGCACTGGTTAAACAAATATACTTAACTAACAAAGTGCTTTCAATGTTGTAGAGTAAACTGTATATATAAGAGGAAATATCCTTGAGTCCCGCAGATCACTTGGTAAAGGGCATGCCCAATGTGATGGTAGCCCATACTGGAAAGCTGACATGAGTGACATGAGTTCCACCTTGCTTCGCATGTATATTGATTACACATTATGGGTGGAGTTGGATTAAGCCAGCATCTCTCTTTTAAAAGGTAACATAAATTAAATCTAATGGGTGTTTGGGTCTCTTGTCCTATCCACTTGAAGTTTTTTATTCAAATGATCCTCAAAATGCTCGTGAGAAATAGCCATATTGTCTTTGCCATGGGGATCTCTGTGTTAATATTGAAGTGATCAAATTTTGTGATGGGTACCTAATAGCACTACTCATATTCACTGTCACTCAATCCAACACAAGCACAAGAAACTAGTGTGATGTTTGAGTGTGTTGCTAGGAAATGTTGGCATCTCATGCCCTGCCTTGCTGTGGCCTAAGCTAAACTGAAGGTGCTGAACACTGATGATAACTAGGTCAGATTCTCCCTCGCCAGTTGTATCAGTGATAGGTAGGATGACTGGACCCGCAGAGTATGAGTGGTGAAGCTGGAATAAGTTGCATAGCAGCAGTGCATAGAAACCAGCTGGATCAGCAAAATATTACCAATCAGGAACAGTAAACAAAGAATATCTGTAATTAGTGACATGACTTATACAGGAACATATAACTTAACTGAATAACAATTTACAAACACTGGGACAGGAAAGATATTGACAAGAAGTGCAAACCATAAGAGGGCCCAAAAATTAAGGGGAACCAAAAAACAGTGGAAACATGCAGATCTAACTACCACAGCTGCAGAGAAAATTAGGAAATGCTCAAAGTAGAAAAAAAAAAAACTGACAAAAGAAATATTGTATAGTAGGATGCAAAACCAAGAAGCCACTTAGCTGCAGATTGTCCAGATAATTAGAATACGCAATAGACCTCCAACAAATCCAATCTTCATGCTGAGTAAAATAATCACCACCACAGAAAAAGGGCATAAACAAGCAGAACAGGATTTGACACTGCAGACCACAGAAGATATAACGAAAGGAACTGGGCTTGATCACACACAGCAAAGTTTCTCTTAAGGTGATGAAACGTCACCTGGAACACACTGAAACAACCTGTACAGAAACAAACATCATTCTGTCTAGAACAGGAAATAAAGCTTTGAATGTGCACCAAACACAAACACCAAGAGCAATTTAAATGTACAAGGCAAAAAAACAAATCCAGATCAGGATAAGGCAAAAATGAAAACACGGTCTTGAATTACTCATTCAGTTAGAGACAAACACAGAAAGAGCCATAAGTAGTACATAGTATAATTTGCAAATATTATGCTAAATGTGATCTCCTTCTCTATCTATTATAGTCCACTCATAGGCACAATGATTAAGATCCTGAAATGTTGTTAAGTTTTGGTTTTAAAGACAAATAACATTAAATTCAAATGTTTAATTAGCCTTTGTACTATTCTGTTTATTACTTTCCTTGATGAATTCCATTAATTCAATCTCAGCCAGCCTGTGATAATACATTGTTTCTCAGGAAATGGAGGGGAAACATAAACAGTCTAGATAAGCCAAATGGTTCTGCTGTCAAATTATATAGTTCTATGTAGCTCGTTACTGGTACACAATGATTTTTTGCAAACAAGCATGTCAGCTTATTTTTATTGAAGGTATGGTTATCCCACCACATACTGTATATTTTGGGAAATCAAACTCCTCCATAAACATAAGCAGAAAAATATAAGATGAAAGCTTTAGATCATTCCAGGATCTTACTAATCATTCTTCCAAGTGGACTACAAAATATCCAGAGAATGGTATTACATTTAGTAATAAGAATTGTCATAGTAAGGAAAACATTCCAACCTCTTGAAGGACACTGGGTCACCCTGTCTGTTGTAATCCTGGTATAAGTGTTAGAGATGGAATTGATGTAATTAAATGCTGGGTGTGCGCCCCTAACTACCACTAACTTGCTCTGGTAGATATGGTGTTAAAACTTTCTGAGTCTCATGATCAATCCCATTGTGTTCTCATAAGAGCAGGAAGTAGCCTTCACTTCCTGTCTGTGATCTGCCACTGGTGCTACGGGAACAGTCACTGATGTCTCAAGCCCCCATGCAGCCAACACAGTTGTGAAGAACTACTGATCCCAGACAGGAAGTGGAAGCTCCTTCTCTGTAGTTTTAGGGGAGCATTGCGGGATTGGCCGTATGTCTCTGTGTTAAGAATGTGGAAAGATGACAGTCATTACCTCTCCACTGTTGATGTCCCAGAGTGATGTTAAACAAAGAGAAGAGAAAATGCTAATTATAATTATTAAATCAGATAAAAATATAAAATAAAAGCATTGCAAATATGAATTGAAAATAGTGTGCTGAACCTCATTCCCACTCTGTGCACAGTACAGATGAATCATAGGTATGTAGGTCAGTCTCATTAAGTACAACTAGATAGCCCCATAAAGTTACTGACTATCCATTTGGACTGAATACCAACTAGCTAGATAATTGGTCACAAAATTGGCAAACCAACATGTAAATATAGTGGTTGATCTGATATTATATAGAGAAAGCCACACGCAGTGTATGTCAGGTATCACTGTAATACACTGTTGTTCCAATCCCCAAATTAGCAATTTCGGAAAGGTAACAATGGGGGTTATGCACTAAGGAATGAAAAGGAGGAGATAAAGCAGAGATGATGTCTCCGGTGATTTCACTGCTTCAGTTCTTATATTATTCTATAGCATCTATGCACTAAGATCTGCAAAGTTAGAGAAACCTTTGCTCCATAGATTAAAATAGGAATTGGTGATGTAATATCACTGGAGAAGTCATCTCCACTTTATCACCTCTTTATCACGAGTGCATCTCTCCCAATCTGTGAAACAATGCCGAGTTGCAGGTTAACAGTGCCAAACCTTGAAACAAATATACATAAGAGCTCGTGTCATCATGGAGACCTATATGAATTAGCACATCTAATATGATGAAAATCACATAAATAAGATGCAATAAATGTGATGAATATATACACGTCCCAAAAACAATTCAAGGGTGGAGATTTACTAAGCGGTGCTAAAGAGGCGATGAAGTAGAGAAGACTTCTCCAGTCATATCACTTTCCAGTCCCTATGTTATTCTATAGAGCAGTGGTTCTCAACTCCAGTCCTCAGGACCCACTAACAGGCCAGGATGTGATGATTTCCTTGTTAGAGCACAGGTGAGTTAATCAATGTGAATGAGCCTCTGATCACCACACCTGTGCTCTAGCAGAGAAATCCCTAAATCCTGGCCTGTTAGTGGGTCCTGAGGACAGGAGTTGAGAAACACTGCTATAGAGTCTATTGACTATGATTTCCAAGGTTTATGAAATTTTAGTGCATAGGTTCCATAGACTAATATAGGAAATGGAGAAGTGATAAACTGGAAAGTCATCTTCACTTTATCTCCGCTTAGTGAATCTCCTCCAAGTGCAGGCACCGTTAAACTTGAGGCTGTGAGTCATATTATATATCAGTATGTATCAAGTCTGCCTTTAGAAATCATTTGGTAGCAGATTGTCCTAATAGCCTAAATAGATGCATGTTATACAAAAAGGGAAAACAAAGGTACTATTGGCAAGAGCAGAAATAAGGGTAGTGGTTCAAACTGTAATGTCCCTGAGTGAAGGCATTGTCAGGGAAACCAGTCTCCATTCCCTCTTAAAGGGATAGTAATGTTTCATAATAAAAGTAGCTCTAATTAATCATCATAGTATTTGGACCTTGGAAAGTGTTATTTCAATTCTGTCAGAGTTGTAGTTCAAGAGTAGTTGAATGATAAAGTATCCCCCTCCCGCCCCTTTTACTGATGTAACACTGATCATCCAGATCAGAAGGGAGGTGCCCAGTTAGACTGCAGAGAGGGGCAATCTTCAATTAAGATAAGGGAAAAACCTGAAAAACTTGTCAAGGAGGGCAGGGATTTCATTGTTCTCATAGGAAGAAGATTGTCCCATTCTGTTATCTGTCTGGTCATACAACCAGATTCCACATCTGAGAACAGATGGCTTACAGTAGGTAAAAGGGGCTGGAGGGGAAACTTTGCTTGTGAATATCTCTCAAACCATAAAGGTTTGAGAGATAAGACTTGTATCGTTCTTCATGTTTTTTTAATGCCTACAAAATAAAATAAAGATAAAACAAAGTATTACTATCCCTTTAACGTCAATGCAGAAGTCCAGACCCACAAAGATTGTACAGGGTTATATGTATGAATGTAACAGCAGAATAGATTTCAGACAAACCATAGAGTCAAATAAAATCCCTATTGATTTGAATTGGGCTTTCAAAAACCTTGAAGTCTACGGAGGTCTTTAGCCCTTTGAGTGCAGGTAGGGTGCCCAATGCATTGCTTTACAAGCATTGGGCACCCCTCTAAATCTCAAAGGGTTAATCTATTATATAACAATCTGTTGTAAACCTCCACAGCACTCAAGGGGTTAAAACCTTTGTAATTACTTGGCAACATTTAAAGCATTCAAGAGGTTGAATTGTCATCATAGTTAAATGGCACAAACTCACTTCACTCAAGTCATCTATATTACAGAATCGATTGTATAGTTAAAATAATTAAGCTTCTATTGTTTGAAAGTGTACATTTTGTGTTATACCAGGACTCCCACACAGATCCCCCTCTTCAGTTACATAAGGCTACAGCAGCACAAATCATCACACATTCAAGTCAACGCTAGTTCACACAGCAACTGGAACATAACAGCAGGTAATTGTTTACAGTAAGGTTGTGTAGTTCCTTGCCTCAGGATGCTATGTCTGCAGATACTGATAACAATTTAACCCCTTAAGGACCCTTGATGGTCCTGGCACGTCATGGCTGGATTTGAGTTAAGGACCAATGACATACCAGGACCGTCATGGCTTAAATAATAGCAGCGTGTCTCCGTGCAAGCTGCTATCATTAATGCCAGACTGAGACTGAGCGCTCTGAGACTGGGGCATTCAGTCTCAGCCCTTCTTGCTTGTGCTAGTTCATGTGATCGCCGTAGCAGCGATCACATGTACCGGCACAGTGAGAGACAGAGGCAGCACAGAAAGCATGCTGTCTGTGCGTGTCTCGTCTGCCTCTGTCGCCCTTGCTATCAAAGTAAGGGAGACAGAAGTAGACGGGAGACACCTAGTGGCAAATGAAAATACAGCAGCTGGGGATATTAACCCCTTCACTGCTGGTGCCAGAGGCTTGCTAAATGCAGGTCAATTTCTGACCTGCAGTGATACTTTTTTTTTTTTTTTTTTTTTAAACACAACACACTTTTTTTGCACAAAAATATTTTATTAAAAAAAAATAATCTAATTAAACAATTTTGGAAGTGTGATTGTTGTGGAGCTATGTAATACACTTATACACACCACCAAATGTCAGGGATAAAAAAGTGTCAAAATAGGGTGGGAAAAAGGGACATGGGGATTTTCACCCAGGGGGTACAGTGGCCACTTTAAACTGCACATTTTGTAGGTATGACTGACCGGTCATACTTTTCATGCAGTCTCCATAAAAATTTAACCCTTTGTACCCAATTGATCCCAAGAGAAAAAAACAAAAATGTTGTCTTTTTTTTACTTTTTTTTTTACATTTTTTTTTAAATTTTAATAAAGTAAATGGTTGGTTATCCATATAAATGGGGAATCAAAAGAAAGCCCTATTTGTGCTTAAAAAAAACAGTATATAATTTATGGGGGTGGGATAAAAGACTTAGAGGGAAAACACTGTTGAACAAAGTCATAGTCAAAAAGGTCAGAATTGCTCCGGTCCTTAAGTGAAATCCACCTCAGATTTTCCCGGTCCTTAAGGGGTTAAAAAAAAACTATCTAGCTCATAACAATACTGAGAATTAGGGTGTTGATTTCAATGCAGATTGGATGTTGATATCCTATATAATAATTTGCTAGGATGTTTGTCAGAAGCCATCATGCGCAGTAGAGACTGCCCGAACGCACAGAATGCTGGGAGCATGGAATGCTGGGATCACAGAATGCTGGGAGCACAGAATGCTGGGATTTCTGTGCTGGGAGAATTCTGTGTTTCGGGCAGTCTCTACAGTGCATGACTGAGTCGGTTGCAGGACACAGAGCAGGACCGGCCTCTTAACCCTTTGAGTGCCAGAGGGGTATGCAACGCATTGTAAATCAATGTGTTGTGTACCCCTCTGGCATTCAAAGGGTTAACATCACCCGGACCTTGGCCCATGTACACGGGCTTTTACACTAGTAGGGAGATATATGACTGCCTTTTGGAGTCAGGAAGTATTTTTTTTACCTACTTGGACTTGATTGCAAATGGCTTTATTATGTTTTTTGGCATCCTCTGGGTCAACAATGTTTTTGTAGCAAAGGCTAACGTTTATGGGAGCATGTCTTTTTTCAGCCTATTCAACTATGTTACTATTTCACTATGTTACTGTATCAAATATTGTATCATGATAAATAGGACCTTATCCTACCCAGAAATGCAATCTGCTTTAGCTCACAGGTGCCATTCAAAGACAACAAATGCCCCAATGCACATTCTTGTTTGTGTATGCATGTGTAACTAATATATTCTTCCTGGTAAAACACTTTCGACCTAAATAAATAAATACATCTGATCCGGCCCAGATGACAGTCCAGTCATGAAGTGTGAAGCAATTCCTCTTTGAACAAGAGAAGCCGCTAACCCCAGACATATTTTGGTTTTCTTGGACTTCATCAGTGAGGTGTAGTTGTTCTGTCTCTGGACATTTGAGTGCCAGTGGTCCACATCTAGAGCATACCTCTCAACTTTTCAAATTGCCAAAGGGGACACTTGTGCTTTAGGGGATGTTGCTGGAAGAGTGGCTGGTGGGTGGGGTATTACCGAGAATATTTAAGCTAATTCATGACCTATTGACACCTCCTTGAGTAACCTAATAAATTACTTATAACAAGAACAAAGCATTTTATTTACACAGACTAATTTATAATCACATATACTAAGGTTTAAACAAACAATAATGTGAGTTTTATTGCTGTAGACCAATATAATACACTTATATACACACCACACAATCTGATCTCCTAAAAAGAGGGACATCAGGGTGGGAAAGAGGGACAGAGGGATTTGGGTCTTAAAGAGGGACTGTCCCTCCTAAAGAGGGACACTTGGGAGGTATGCTAGAGGGAGGGAGATCAAGAGTTAAAGGGGAACTACCACCCCGCAAAAACTTCATCTTATTTAAGTCTTCATCTGGCGACTAGCTGCTTAGTAGCGCTAGCTGGCGGGCTCCAAAAGGGACTGACAGTGCAGGCGCACAGATGTCACTATGGCAAGATGTCCATGCTTCCTGTTACTGTCCGCCTCAGAGTAAGTAGAAAATATTTTAAACCAGCCAATATTGCGCTACTAAGCAGCTAGTCGCCAGATGAAGACTTAAATAAGATGAAGTTTTTGCGGGGTGGTAGTTCCCCTTTAAATGTAAGGATCAGAGATGCCCAATTTGTGATGAACTTGCTTTACTGAACCTTATTCTACCCAGAGTGCAATCTTTCTCTTAGGCATGTACTTACAGCATTAGGCACAGTGAAATAAACAATTGACAGTGAAGTATGATCAGCTCAATTGGATTCATACAATCTTCTTTCTCTTTTGGTCTTAGTTGTCATGTGGCTCAATCACTGTTTTACAAAAACATGCAGAACAACATTTGTTCAAACAAGTCCATTGCACACGATTCTAAAACACACATATTAAACACATCTATATAATTTTCTTCCTCTCTCTCTCCCATGCCCATAATTCGGTCTGTCTTAAGGCAGGCATACTTGCAATATTGATATTTCTTTATTTAAGGCTGTTTCAAAATGTGATGGTATGGACAAAGGAAATGCATATTCTGTTCATCTATTATACAACATATTCAGTAATGTCACAGACATTCCTTGCCTCTCCCATAAAGTTTCCCTGGCAGGCAGCTAAATATTTTAGATATTTGAAATACATATAAGTAAGTGGAATATAAATTAAGATGATTCAAAGGGCCTTATAAATAAAGTAGAGCAATTCTGGAGCAAACCAACTGCACTAAAGGGGACAAATACAAATCTTAAATTACCCTTGATCTGTGAGGGGTCTTTTAACCTTTCAATGATTGAGAAGTACAGATGTTTTGCCTCAGACTTGTATTTTAAGATTGATTTAGAAGGTCCCTAAAGTGCATTTAACATTGTATTGCTTTATTGATTCTACTACATGTAAGAAGCACCTAATGTTTGCTATAGCCAAGGCCACATATGCATTCTAGGCTCCCCTAGGTAAGATACCTTCGTAGTCACCAGCACTGAACTTGGCTACATCCCTTTGTATCACAACACTCTTTCCCAGCCCTATCTGCTGTTGTCCTGCACAGTACATGTCCTTAGTCTATACCAAACAAACACAACAATCTCTTAACCATTTCAGTGCCAGAGGGCACACAACTCATTGCAGAGAAATGTTTGTTTATTGTTTTATTGATTCTACTACAAGTAAGAAGCACCTAACATTTGCTATAGCCAAGGACACATCTGCATTCCAGTCTCCCCTTAGGTTAGATACCTTTGTAATCATCAGCACTGCACATGGCTGCATCCCTTTTTATCACAGCACTCCTCCCTCAGCCCTATCTGCTACTATCCAGCTCAGAACATGCCCTTAGACTATACCAAACAAACACAACATTCTCTAAAGCGTTTACTGTCAGTGGTGTAAGCAACGCCTTGCAGTGCAATGCATTGCATACCCCTCTTGCACGGAATGGGTTAACTTAGCTGGTATTCAATGATTTGATAATGTATGTAGTATGAAATGGGTAGAAAAAAACTGTTATGGCAGAGTTATTCAAGCTAGTAAATAAACTGTCTTAAATTAATATATATAAACTGGTCATTATATGAACATTATTATACAGTCAAAAAAACTAGGATATAAACTGGATATTATAGCAGTAAACTGGACACATAAACCTGCAGCAGAAGTCTAGTGCAGGAACATTTAGGTTGCTCAGACACACCCACAACTCTGTAGGAGTGGTCAGAACAGATTTCCTCTCCTTATAATAAGGTACCCTGCTCAGGGCCATTTTAAAATATTGGTGGGGCCAAGTCAAAGGATAAAGAAGAAGGATATTTAACTCCTTCGATGTTAGATAGGCCTCCAGTGTATTGGTTTACAATTTATTGGAGATCTTCTAGTATCCAAGGGGGTTAAATAATAAACTACCTCATATTTCAAAAAATGAATACAAGAAATACATAGGTTCACATAAATGTAACTATCAAATACTTACAGCTAGCATACGTACAAATTATTCATATGGTATATCCCTACAATATAATCAGGAACATGATTTTTAACACTTGTGTGAATTGACTGTAAAAGGAAGGAGTGTCTGCTCCCTTAGAACATACAGACTCAGAATTAGATTCCACAGTGCCCTAGGCAGGATCTCAAAATGGGGCCCGCAAAAGTAAAGCAACCTGGAATAGAGTTGGATACCTCTATTACACTGAGAGGGTTAAGCAATGTCATTATGATTCAGTGTACTGAAACAAGTTTTGGAGTGAGAGGAGCAATAGCTGATTGCTGAGGGAAGGTAATAGTTAACTATGGGGATATAGCCATTACAGCAGTACAATTTGGCTTTTGGATGTTTAGAACTTGATCTGGAGCGTATGTAGAACACTGTGGTTTGTGAATTGGAAGTGTTTGAATTTAAAAGCAGTTAAACTTGTCCGTGATAGAAGTGTTATGTGAAAAGCATGTTACATCTGTCTCTTAGAAGTGTAGTCAGTGAACACTTAGCTTAAAGCATACATCAGTATAGTGTATGTTTATAGTGGCACAAGACACTTTTCCGACATTCTTCTTTTATGTATATAGATAGACACATTGGGATGTCTTCATAAGATATTGCTTTTATATTTTCTTATTGAATACCTTGAGGATATGCCTGCCACTTCTGCTTTCTGATGATGAGTCACTGGTTAAAAGGAGAAGAGGGTGGAAGCTCTATCTTATAGTTAGTGAGCTCTGTGCGCCACAACGTGACCTAATCCTTACCTCCCACACATGCTCCTGTGTCAGGACAACAGAAAGAGTCCTGGCACATGTGCTCTAAGCAGTTGGGTTTGTTTGTAGATAAGATGGTGGTCTCCCTGATTCCTTACTTTGGCTTTGCAAGGCAGTGTGGGGCACGGAAAGGCCCCCTCAACTTGACTGGGCCCTAGACACTCTCCTAGGGTGCCTTGCTGATAATCTGGCTCTGAGAACATGTAAGACTAACCACATTTTTATAGATGTTTGCATGAGATAGAGTATTTAGGTATATTTAACTCCAGTTCATTTTTAGTAGTTACTTACTTTAATATGGTGGTTTGCTCATAACTAGACTCACACAATACTAAGAGTAACTTGAGAAAATATTTAGTTTTCACACCCATTTAATACAATGATGAGTTTTCACACATTAGCATTATGTGTGCAAGGCCAGGAGACATATGGGGTTCAGAATTGTTATAATTTCTGCTTGACTATACAGGTAAAGCAGAGGCTTCCCCCAGTGGTCCCCATGCAACTGCAAACTTTTACCTTGTATGAAAATGACCTGGCCTTCCTCTGCCTACTCTGACTAAGATACATGTCATCCCTGACTATAGCTCTAATTATGTATATAATTAATTTTATTTTAAATTTTAAGAAGGTGGTCCAGTTGTCCAGAAACCTCCCTTATACTCTATTGCCTTCATCAGATCAGAAAACAAGGCTTGAGCACCCCCTGGTAATGACAATTTTGATGGTGTCTGTTATTATGCATAATATTTTGTCATGGGTGGCAAACCTGTAGCCCTTCTTTTATTGTTGAACTACCACTCCCATCATCAACTAGCCTGTGATGACATTTGGGACATACATTAAAGGAGCAGTAAACTTTTTTATGAAAAAATATATATTGTAGGAATTTTCCTATTGAGTAAAATAAGGGTACTCCGACTGCCATGAGATTTATATTTCCAGAGTTATTACAGTTTAAACCCATGTTTTTTTTTTACATTAGCAGTGCCATCTAGTGGTCAAATTCTAGATTTCCTGTTAGATTCTAATGGAGAGAAAAGTCAGAAAAGTCAGAGACATACAGGTCTCCACAGAATGTGATAGAAACTGCCTGTCACTTCCTGTCAGTTAGAACTATCAGGAAGTAAACACAGTAAATTCACTTCCTGATTATTTAAACTGCTATACATTTTGAATAGAACATCTGACAATGATGAGAGTACCCTTGTTTTATTCAGCAGGATATGCTCTGTAAAATAGATGTTTTCATAAAAAAGTTTACTGCTCCTTTAAGCATGAAAAGCATCGGGTGACTTTGCTGAGGGGTGGTGAATTGTACTTTTTAGCCTATTTTTACTGCTAAGGGATATTTTAAATAATTCTATTTTATCTTCTTTGCCTTCTATGAATATTTACATATTTTTGCTGGTGTCCTTATGCATGGTAGTTGTGTTTTTACCACTTTAGTTTCCTGATGTATATAGCATGATAATTGATAAACAATTATAGCAGAAGACTGATCCAGCATGCATGGGAACTCTCAGGATATTAGGGAGAAGGGCCAAAAATCTCAAGGTGACTAGAATCCAGGGTTACCTACTATCTGATCTGCACCAAATAACTGTTTATTTAGTCTGCAAATTAGAGCCACTTCAGCCTAAAAAGCAAAACAAGAAGTTCTGCTTGTCTAGTGTGTGTTCCTCTTGGTTACAACACGAAGGGACATATTGGAGAGGAAAGAGTGAGGGAGATAAAAGTGGTGGATTACAGTGAGTAGGGAACCCAACTATTTTCTGTCTATATTTATTTATGGGAAGTGTTACCCAGCAATGGCCACCAGAGCAGTTTTAAGAACTCCTTAGGCCCCTGGCAGAATTGTTAATGTAGGCCTCCTGAATATAGGTTAAGATTTAGGATCCTTAAGTTTATTTGTTGACTTCCTGTTCCTTTCTTCCTGCATGTGGGAAAATCAAATTTACATATTGAGCACCCAGAACTACCTTACTCCCCACTGGCTTTCTGACCAAATTAATAAATTGCTTCCTTTCTGTAAAAATGGGACTGTTGGAAGACCAAGGTAAGGCCCCCTGAGACTGGAGGCTTACAGCGAGTGTCTGTGTACTGACATGCATTAAAATGCCCCTGATGGCTGTACTAGATCCACATACCTCCCAAGTATCCCTGTTTATGGGGGACAGTTCCTCTTTGAGACACAAATCCATTTGTCCCTTTTACCCATCCTGGTATCCCACTTTTTAGGCGATCAGACTGTGTGTTTATAAGTGTATCACATTGCTCCACAGCAATACAACTCACATTAATGTTTATTTAAATTTCAGCATATGTGTCTAAAATTAGTCAGTGTAAATAAAATACTTTGGTCTTGCTCTAAATCACTTATTCACATAGAGGCATCAATAGGTCATGAAATTCTCAGTAATGTTCTTGCCCACAAGCCACACCCCCAACAACACCCCTGAAACACTGTTGATCATGTTCTCCTCCTCCAAATTCTTCACTCCTTAGGCATCTGTAACTTTGCACTGGACTGGCCATCCTCTAATCTAACTGAACAATCCACCTCTTTATTCTCACCTGTCCACATCTCTATTGGTGTTCTTCAAGGTTCAGTTCTAGGGCCACTTCTGTTCTCTTTTTGCACTATAACACTTTCTGATTTTATTAACTAATTCAGACTCAAATATCACATCTGTGCAGAAGACACACAGCTTTATTTATCTGCACCTCAAATGACTTCTGATATTAAATCTAATGTCACAGATTGCCTCTAGGCTATCTCAGCCTAGATAGTTCATAGGCACCTCAAGCTAAAATGTAGTTAATCCTCATGCCACCTAGGCATGGCCTAGTAATGCCCTTCCAGGTGAAGGTAAATGGCACTACCATAAATCCAGTATCAGAAGAACGCTGCCTAGGGCTGATACTTGACACTACTCTCTCATTCTCTCCTCATATCAGCTCCATACACTTCAATCCACAAATTACAAATTACCTTAATGTTACCTAGGTTCCTCCTCCTTCAGTCTCTCCATTGGCTTTCTATCAAACTCCAGATATCTTACACAATATTGTTTTTCTCATTCAAGACCCTTCTCTCCTCCACCCCTTCCAATATTTCCACTCTGATCTCCCACTATACCCCATCCCACTCCCTTTAGTCAGCCAATGACATTCCTCTCTTAGATCCTTTTGTGTCTACAGCTCTCTCTTTCTCGTATAAAACCTTATTCCCTTGTTGCTCCTTACTATGGAATGAATGTTCTACCTCCCAGACTGCGGTACTGCACTAGTCTTTCGGGGCTTGATACTGTTAGCTGCGCCAAACCATTGTTACAGTAAAAACAAAAGTGTATTTTGCAAACATGTGTTTTACCAGTTTTCTATTGTAGAACCACATAGAAAAAAATGAGGTGTAGGCTGCACATGTCGGCGTACTAACAAAAATGGCACTGTCTGCTTTTATCCAACTACGCCTTAAACTACCTCCTAAAAAACACTCTAAACATCAAAGTCCAAGGAAATAGGCATATGTTTGATGACAGAAATGTCAAGTTAAGTATTAGATGGCCTAGATTCATTAAAGGTCGATGCTGTGACAATATGATTTTGTCAATGTATTCGAAACACTTCTACATTTCGTATACAAGGAGGTTAGTGCATGTTGAATAAAACTGGAGAAAGAAGAATGTTGAATGTGAGCACTATATGTTAAAATAAAAATGAAGGAAGTTGGTATGTCAAATGGGAGCACTATATGTTGAATTACTAAGGGGGTGTTAATATGTCTAAGGGGGATGTCACTGTATGTCAGATTTCTAACATGTTGTGCAGCATGGGGAACTACACCATTGTGTGTTAGCCCCATATACATTACCTGACACCCCCAGCCTTCTTCTCTTGCCCAGGCAGTGGTCATGGGGATTTGTGGCTAGCAGTGGGCAAGGGGAAAGGCTGAATAGGGTCAGACAGTGTACCTGGGGATCTGTGGTTACCAGTGGGCAAGGGAAGAAAGCAGGTGTTGTTCCCCATGCTGCACAAACTATTATAAATCTGACATACAGTGCCCCCTTTTGACATATTAACCCCCCTTAGTTATTTGACATTTAGTACTCCCATTCGACATACTAACTTTCTCCATTTTTATTTCGACATATAGTGCTCCCATTCTACAATCTTCTTTCTCCAGTTTTATTCGACATACACTGACCTCCTTGTAAATGAAATGTAGAAGTGTGTTGAATACATCAACAAACTCAAATTGCCACAGCATCGACCTTTAGTGAATCTAGACCATCTAATGCTTAACTTGACACTTCTCCATTCATTTTGTCCTTAGAGACCATGCGTGAATGTATTTTGCTCTGCTTTTGTTGAAACAACAATGGTTTAAAACCGTCATTGTGGCTTCTACTCCTCAATTGTGAGGCGCAGGATTCCCGGCAGAAAATGTAACCAAGAAACACGTGGAAATACAGACCATAGGTAATAGTATGCTACTTGAATGTTGTTTTTAGTTGTTTCTTAGGGGCTTTTTTTTACTGTTGGTGCGTAGAAATACTGCTGGTTTTGCTTTAACAATTTGGATAATAGGAAAAAAAAACTGACTTAAAAAAACCACAACGCCTGTTTTTTTTTTAGTGGGGCTAACAGTATTGAGCTCTTGGTCTTCAAATCTTTTTAAAATTACGCCTCCTCAACAAAGCTTCAATAAGCTAGAAAGCGCTGACTTTGTACATCTAATATAATTTACTTACTTTATTTATGTGTCCACTATCCCAACCAGATCTCTTGCACTGTATTCCACAATTATGTACTCTGTATGTCTCCCTTTACCACTTAAATTGTAAAGCTCTGCATACACTTGTGGCACGATATAAATAAACATATTCATTTAAAGAGGAACTACCACCCTAAAAAAATCTTTGGTTTGGAGGGAGTTTCAGAAAATGAAAATGAAATAACAATATGTACAGTAGAATTTGTTATGTGTGATTTTGCATCCATAATCAATTGCAGTTACTTGAGTATAGACCACAAATGGGCAATCTGTGGATCCATATCTCCCAACATTTCAAATAGCTAAAGAAGGACACTTTGATTAAAGCAGAACTACCACCCGACAAAATCTTTAGCTTAACTAAGTCCACATCTGGCGACTAGCTGCTTAGTAGCGCTAGTCTCCAGAATAATTACCTTATTTAATAGATTTCTGCTCTTTTCCATGGATGACAGGCAGGATGGAGCCAGGACATCTTGCCATTGTGACGTGCGCGCCTGCACTGTCAGTCCCAGCCGGAGCCAAATGGCTCCTAGCAACTCCTCCTAGACCCGGCTGGGACTGACAGTGCAGGCGCGCGAACGTCACAATGGCAAGATGTCCGCGCTCCGCCCTGCCTGTTACCCATGGAAGAGAGCAGAAATCTATTAAATAAGGTAATTATTCTGGCGACAAGCGCTACTAAGCAGCTAGTCGCCAGATGGGGACTTAGTTAAGCTAAAGATTTTGTCGGGTGGTAGTTCTGCTTTAATCAAAGTGTCCTTCTTTAGCTATTTGAAATGTTGGGAGATATGGATCCACAGATTGCCCATTTGTGGTCTATACTCAAGTAACTGCAATGGATTATGGATGCAAAATCACACATAACAAATTGTACTGTACATATTGTTATTTCATTTCTATTTTCTGAAACTCCCTCCCAGTATTCTTGTGTTTTGCCCCTTGACTGAATCGATCAAGAAGGAGGCTGAGACATACTTTAGAGGTTCTAGAGCAAACTGATAGTACCCTAGGGAACAAATAAATAGTCATAAAACCTCCATTTAGTTAAATGAGGCAGAGGTCTGCAATGCATTGCAAAGCATTTAAAATAACAGGAATGTTTATTTGTCCCCTATGGTGCACTTGTTTTTCTCCAGAACTGATCCACTTCTTCTTAGTACATCAGCTTTAGAATGTTTATCACATAGGAGTTTTCTAAGAGCTACAATGTGAAATTGATGTTCTCAGTATCAGTGCACTGTACCTTTACAATGGCTCATTTGCAACACTTGGTATCGACCTCTTTTAATTATCTCCTGCAGTCAGGATCTCCAAGGAATAATTGTTGAAATAAAATTATGCACCAACAGTCATCCCCCACTCTTTGGTTCAGTAGAAGTTAAAAACATATTTTTCCCAGTCGCCTGGATTGCTAGTTTAAATATATGACATGAGTACAATACTTAGACAAATTAAAAGAAAATTCATCAATACTATTAAAAGATCTTCCTAATTGGGACTCCTCGCAATTGCTTCGTTTGCTTGAATTACCACAGACAGCTTTATCAAAGCTTTGGTTCAAAATCCATTCAAATCCACAGGGAAATGACAGAAAATATAAAGTATAAGCACTTTCGTCCTTTATTGCCATGCAAAGCCATTTCTCAGGGCAGAAAATATATAAGGCTGATGTAATAACCAACGGCACCATAAAGGACATGTGACCTAGGAAAATACCCACCCATTCACCCAAATAATAACACTTGAACTGGATGAATTATGGATGCAGCTGTTTATTAACTTCGACAATTTAAATATTTCAGTCATTAGTTTGGAGTAGCAGGAGGATAAGTCCATAAGCAGGAAGAAGCAGATCACTGGTGTTGTATCCAGGAAAACACCATGATGCCAAGATGGATGGATGACCTCCAGGTCTAAGCACCAACCAGGAGAGTTCCCTTCAGGCTTACCATAATGAGGCAGAACTGGAGATGCTTCAAAAGTAACCATTCCCAAGGATCATATGACCCCAGTACTGTCTCCCACAGGCCCTTACTACCTAACTTGCCAACCACATAATGCTATGCTGTGACAGTTACAGTCATAGATCAGATAGATCTGATCACCTATTTCTAAAAACATGATCACCAAAATACAGTCAATACAAAGAAAGAACCAAAATGTGAGGGTGGGAAGGATGGGAACAACTTGCTAATGTGTCAGTCATGAGGAAATAGAAGGGAAGAACTCCTACCTTCTCCCATATAGCCACCAAACTGGGACCATCCCAGCTACTGCACTTCCACAGAAGCATCCTGTGACTATCATATACTTAATCAAAATGAACCCAGTGGTCAACCCCAGTTAAATCAATGAGAATTTTGACAAATTGTATTTTTCTCCTATAGTGAAGATGGTGTGGTTCAGATTCCAGTTCTTAAAGGGATAGTAAAGTTTCAAAATAAAAGTAGCTCCAATCAATCTTCATAGTATGTAGTTCAAACGTAATTGAATGATAAAGTAGCCCTCTCCTGCCCCTTTTACTGTTGTAACACTGCTCACCTCAGAACAGAAAGGTGGTGTCCAGATGGCTTGCAGAGAGGGACAATCTTCAATTACCATAAAGGAAAACCTGTCAAGGGGGGCAGGGTTTTTATTGTTCTCACAGTAAGAAAATTGCTGTGAGCTGTCTAGTCTTAAGACCAGATTCTACATCTGAGGGGAGATGACTTAAACTAGGTAAAAGGGGCAGGAGGAGGATACTTTATCATTCAATTACTCTTGAACTACAACTCTGACAGTATTGAAATAACACTCTCCATGGCCCAATAATATGAAGATTAATTGAAGCTGCTTTTATTTTGAAACGTTACTATCCCTTTAACACTACATCAGCCTCACTGAGACATATGCAAAAAGAAGAGGAGAACAATTCTGGGGCAAACCAACTGCAGCAAAATGGACAAATACATTTCTATAAACTCCCATTGATTTAAATGGAGATTTGAAACTCTTGAATGTTATATGTTTCTTTTCCAAGTAGCTTTAGTTGTGTCCCACTCCAGTAATAGCTGAGGTCAGCACAGTACGGCCTCTGTGTTTTTTAATCATGATGCTCCCAACATTGGAGCAGACTTAGGCAAATATGGTGAATCATTTTTAATGAAGCACTATTCTTTCTAATAAAAATGTATGCTATAGGGCACTTTTTGTTGAATGAAACAAGGGTGCTCCCAATGCTGTAAGATGTTTCATTCAAAAGTCATTATAGCTTAAACTTTTTTACATTAAACTTAAATGTTCTATTGTGGTCACCATGTGATGAAATTCCCTATCACTTATGATGGAAAGCCATAATCATTGACTCTGTCTATCCCATAAACTGCACTGTAAATACAATGTTGCCTTGTGGACACCAGTTGGTGCTTCTGCTAACCATTTCAGCTGTACTAACCATTGAATGAAAAATCTCCCAGGAGTGGCAGACCAATTGTTTTCTCTCCAGGAAATGCCCTGTAACCTTAATTCATGAAAAAAGGGGAACTCTTGAATGTATTGGAGATGTTTCTACCATCCAAGGGGATGTGTGTAGTGTGCATGATGCATATCAGGTGAAAAAACAAAATGCCAAAATCAGAACAAATCCTGGGCAAACCAACTGCACCTTAGGGGACAAATAATGCTTCTTATTGGCTGAAATGGGACTTTAAATGCCTTGCATGATAGGTCCCCAACACATTGCTTCATAATGCTTTGGAGACCTTTGAAGCATTTAAATAGTTAATAGTCTGATTTAAATCAATGTGGATTGACTTGTTCCCCTATGGTACAGTTGGTTTGCCCCAGAAAAGATCTTGTTCATTCTTATAAAGGGGAAATATGGGATACACCTAACCTTCTCCAATACAGTAATTCCCAATTCCAGGACCCATGCCCCATTTCTACTATAAGTGAAATAATAGCAAAAAATGACCTGGTTCAAGGTGGTTCAGTGCAAGTGGGGAAAGATACTGAAAAAGTCAGAAGCTTAGGATGGAGTGCTAGAAAGGAGATGGAAGGTCAGAAGCAAACAGGCTGGTGATATTAATTGGTAGGGGGGCTATTGAGTATAGATAGGGCCTTGATATAAAGCAATGTTTGGGTCCCCAACACTGCAAACTACAAAAAATCAAAAACATTTTCTATTGTTAGCATTTAAGATGGGACTTTAAAGTTGGTGGACCCCTGTTTTACCGTAGCTACACCAATAGTAGTGTAGCCCCTGGGAGGAAGAAGAGGGCTATTATTTTGTTGCAAAGGACTGGAGAGAGGGATGAAATGTAAACAGTGTGCCAATCTGCTGTGCTGCAACTGTTCTGATAAAGGTATCACAGTGCCTGTGATTCCTGTCACTCTCATCTGTGGCAGACACTGATTTGCTGAGTTGGTTTGGCCCGCCCCCTGGTGACCTTTTTATACCTGGCTATCACATCTGTCAGATGCCCTTTCGTGGTGTTTCTGAGCCAGTTGTACTGTTGCTGTGTTCCTGTGTTCCGGATTCCTGTGTACAGATTCGGCTTGTCCTGACTATTCTCCAGTGTTCCTGCTTGTGTATGATCCGGCCCGTCTGACTACCACTCTTGGATCCTGACCCGGTTTGGCTGACGTTCCTGCTTGTGTATGACCCGGCTTGTATGACTACCTCCTACGTTCTCCAACCCGGCCTGGCTGACTTCCTGCTCTGGAGATCGACTTCCAGCTTGTTCCAGTGACCTGCTGTTCCAGTCTTTGTATGGCTGCCTTGCCTGGTGTTACCCCGATCAGTGCAGTGTTTCTACCTGTGCAGAGCTGTGTGTTTGTACGCCTCACTCATACGGCAGAGCCTTGCTGTACCGCTGAAAAGCCTCGAGTAAACGTGCTTTTTAACCCTAGCAGTGCTGCCTTGGTCCCACTCTCTCTACTCCAGTGTGAGCCTCGTTCACGGTGATACTCCTGCTGAGTTGGCCGCTCTCCGTCGGCAACTCTGTACATCCTTGCAGAGTATTCACATCCGTTGGGCCGGTTGGGCGCTTAAGGCTCTCTCTCTCATTGCAAATACTGGGCGATTCCGTTATACCGAGTGGTGGCAGGCAAAGGCTTCAGCACTAGCAAATCCGGTAACTACGCCCGTGGGGCTATTGGCTCTTGCACGTCATATCCCAGTGTCCGGTTGAGTCTGAGGAGGCTTGGGAGATCTTGCATTGCAGGCCGGTTCCAGCTACACCCGTGGGGGCTATTTTCACTCGCACTAGCAGAAGCAGTTCCAGTAGGTACGCCCAAGGGGGCTAAGTGGATTCCTGTTCTGCTTTTTACTGAACACCATGGCGAGGCAGTCCTGTATCCAGTTTATGGTGAACGTTGTCTCCAGCACAGCTTAATAACACCCAGGGCGTGCCAAACATCCACATCTGAGACTGACCGTTATCAAGGACTTAAACCTCTGTGGTTATATTCCATTCTACTGCTTTGCATTTGTACATGTAATACGTTTGTGCATTTACATTTGTATCTATCAGTTATCATTGCTGGTGTATATCAATCGCCACTAGAGGGCGGACCTTTGCCTTACCTTACTCTAAATAAATTGTGTTTTTATTTCACACACTGGTCTGAGAGTCTTTAAAAACCGTTACAAAAGGTCACAGTAGTCAATCTACTTCTAGAAGGCTGCTGTCAACAAGCTGGTCTACAACAGGAATTTGGACTAAGAGGGTCATGTTAGGGACCTCAGTTTATCAGTTAGGGAGATACATATGGTCCTGGGGCTGTTTATTTGAAATGTCCTTTTTATTATATTTCAACATATAACTACTTCAGAGCACAAAATGTAACTGAAACATCCAAACCTCTACACCCACCAGACATAATGGCATTTTATTTGCCCTGGCCTGAATGTATATCTCAGGCTCCCCTAGACGAGACACCCTTACAGCCCCTATCCCAAGTCATTGCCATTCCCCCACTGCTTAGAATATGCCACTCCTTTTCCAACCCATTGTGACCAGGCACAAATCATTCACTTAGCCAATAATATAAAAAGGGAAAACATTTTAAATTCTTAACACTCTTGAAGGTTTCAGCATGTTGTTTTGTACAACCTAGCTTCAAATAATTAAATAATGGCCAAGAAAGGTGCATGCATACTGGTAGCTAAAGTCTCCATCTTAAATCAGTAGTGGGTGCCCGGTACAGTGAGTTTTGGGAATGTTCTGGCCACACTCACAACTCAAAAGGAAGGTGTGTTAAGGAATGCTGAGGTGACCCTCAACATTAGGAGCTCTAGGTAATTCTAGGTAAATCTGCTTAATGGGAAATGTGGCCCTGTCTGCACCTACATCTTCTACACCCAGTTTGTTCATAAAATGTGCCTGGTAGCTCAGGAATAAGGAGTTCTGGGTTGCCCACATACTTCCACATTGCCCACTCCTTTACACACACTGAGCAAAATGGACATCTTAAAATATCATCGTATATGGATGTCAAACAGGAACAGAAGTATTAATTTATTTGCTCTTAGATTTTTGCAGAATCTATTTTTGTACATTTCCCTCCTCAAACCAACATGTCAAAAGCATTTTTAGCAAAAAATCCCATGTGGCATTACGTACAACAATTCACATATTTAAAAATATAGTGGCTTCTTCAACAATCACCAATATATACATATACAGAAGGATGAATATATGAAATCACCAGTGGATCTAAATATGTTGGGTTAAAATAATACAACTAAACTTCTGAGTCTGTACAAGTATGTAGAATCACTTTGTGAGTACAGCTGTCCATATTATACCAATATTAAGACTGTAATGGGAGCAATCTCCAAATGTTTCCTTTATAGCATATGCAGAGAAATGGTCCAAAGTAACACTGATTTCTACTATAACATTTTAGTACATGACTTTAATCAAGGCAAAGAGAAATTGAATGCCTAGAATGCCCATACACTTTCTCACTACCATTCCCTTGGTACAACTTGAATAAAGAAGATAATTTTTAGTATAGATTGCTTAGTACATATGTGATAGGCAGACACAGCACGTGAAAATCAATTCAAGTTCCTATTTTAGCACAGAAGCATATTCTCCCAAGACATCTCCCAAGAGTGTTTTTAAAAAGTATGCACATTTTAACACAGAAAAAATATCCATTACATTAATCAGAAAGGTTGATGTTTGTCATGTGCAGAAGCAATGGTTTGTGGCACACAGTAAACTATCACATATGCTCAAAATGAACACTGTTAATTTCTAAGCACTCTTGACAGTGGAAACAAATGTTCTGAAATAAATCCACTAGGATGGTTACATGTAATTGTTATTAACCAAGTTCCATTGCAAATTCAGTTCTCCACTCTTTGCACTTCACATACACACTCTCAAATTTGTAGTACCACTTCAAAATTAGCTTTGCTCAAACATCAAGCTAACCTCTGCCATTTTGTATTACTCTCTGAAACATGGGTAATGTATTGCAGTTTTTAATTTTAACTAACGCCATCTGTTAAGTGCATGCTGTCTACTAAAAGGTTCATTAAATTTGGTCCCGCAATGAATCAGCGAATAGATATTTTATTAAAATGTGTATACATATATATATATAGTTCAGACACTCTAGGAGGAATGTTCTAACATATATAGTTCAGACACTCTAGGGGGAATGTACTAAGGCAATTCTGTGTTAAAAAAGGCCCTGAAACTAATTTTGTGTTCTGCTTCTGCCTAACATGGATTCGAGAAGGAAAAACATTCAGGTCTCATTTAAATTATAGTCTTAATGATGCAGAGTTTTTGTATCTGTATGCACTAAATCACTCATATGTCCAAGTGCAGAATATGAGCTATGATGATGGTTTTGCACATCAATTCCTATTTTTCAGAAGGCTTAGGGAAGGACTCCTCCCTTTTAGGCTCATAATAATACCTGAAGCAATTTTGGAATGAACCAGCTGCACCACAAGAGACAAATAAAACACTACATTGATTTAAATGGGGCTTTTTAAAGTAAACTGGTCATTTTGTAAACATAGGTAATTTTGAAAGTGCTTATAGTGGTGAAAAAAAGTCTGTGAACCCCTTCCAATTTCCATAAATTTCTCATAGTTCAAATCTATTTGTTACATCTTGGGAGAGCTTCTACGGGTCTGCCAGTTTCCAAACAGCCTCAACTCCAACACGTAAAAGATGATTTTTATTATATCAAAATAGTATAAATAAAAATGCCTCCTCCTCCCCTTTCCTCCTTCCTCTCTCCTTTTTCACATTTTCCCCTATTTTTTTACCTCTCTCCTCCCTTATGACTCTTTCTTTCTCTTCCTTTTCCCATTTCTATTTATATCATTATACTAAACAGGTTTACTCTAGCACACACAGACTTGACGATGCACAAGTCATCATAGACTGCTCACACCTCCACACTCACGAGAATATCTAGATGAATAATTCTTATTCCTCTTTAGTATCCTTTAATATCTATTGTTAGGTTTCATGTGAAATGTAAATGTTTAATGCCTAAATATCATCATTTGTTTGAATCATATCACAAGATATCAAATCTTTGTTTATGTCAAGTCGATGTACCAGAATATGTCTTACATTGTACTGTTTTGTTGATGTACTTTACATTCTTCTAATAAAGCTTTTGAAAATTAAAAAAAAAATATATATATATGTTGGCAAGCATGGCACCTAAACACATTGGAGTACAAAGGAACACGCTAACCACCTAATGCGTTTCATGCAATAAATACTTATTCATGTCCTATTCATGTCCTCTACACTAACCTGATAAAATAAATGACACCAAAATTATACAGTTACAAAATGTATTATCCATAATTGAGTCAATATTAATTTTCAAATATATTTGAGTGTTTAGATTCTATACCTGGTGGCAGCCCCTTAAGCAGAAATAACTTCAACAAAGCATTTCCTTTAATTGTTGGTCAGCCTCTCACATTGGTTTTGATGAATTTTGGCCCATTCCTCATTACAGAACTACTTAAAAATAAGAGACATTTGAGGACTGCTTCATATGGACAGCTCACTTAATGTCTTACAATAGCATGTAAATGGGATTTAACTAAGCCATTTTAACACGTGGGCTTTGTTCATCTGCAACCATTCTTTTGTAAATCTGCATTTATATCATAGTATTATTATCTTGCTGCATGTGCATGACCACTTTTAGTTAATCTTTGGATCATAAGTATATATGTCACACGCAGGCCAAAGCCTGCAGGAGAGGGAGTGCTAGAGTACAACGCTAGAGAGAGGTGTTTGGGCAACGTTGGCTGCCGGTAGATAGGTAGAGAAGCACAAAAGTCCAGGACAGACCTTCAACTGACAGCACAAGCTTCCCTGCAGGGGAGAGTGAAGCCTGGATAGTGAGGAGTAGGGTATGAGGCTAGAGTATGTGGGCAAAGAATAGCATGAACTCTCCAAGATGGATAGGGTGAGCCAACTAACTGAAGGCCGAAGAAATAAGACAAAGACGGAAGAATATACTGGCTAAGAACACTGGGATAGAGCTACCAGAGGAAGCTGGAAAACCAAGGTCGAGCACAGTTCATCAAGATAATAGGGTAGTCAAATCTGTAGCCAAAGGTCATATACGGTTAGTCTTGACTTGATATGATCAGCAGGCAAAGAGAGTAGTCAAATCCTGAGCCAAAGGTCATACATGAATAGTCTTGACTGGACAGGAACAGCAGGCTAAGAGAGTAGTCGAATCCAGAGCCAAATGTCATACACAGGTTGGACTGGGGAAGACAAGGCAATACTGGAGTTAACCAAACAGTATACAAGGACAGGACAGGAACACTGGACTAGAATAACCAATGACCAAAATAAGGAATAGTGGGAGCTAACTAGAGGCTGGATAGACTCTCAGGCCTAGGACCAGGTACACACTCCCTGATGAACACTGTGAAAGTGCTCCGTTGGTCTTAGGACACTGCCTAATATAGAAGAAGGCGACATGATGTCACTGGGTGGTGATGCGCCAAACCAAACCTGGAAGTACTGGATTCCACTTAGAGCGAGTGGAACAGGCAGGGGTTGGTGCAAAGGGAGCGGGCAAGACACCAGCAGGAAAGGGTGGAGAAGAGCGACATGGAATAGGCAGTTCTGACTGAAGGTAGGAGGTAAACCAGAAGGGTGACAAGATAGTCTGATGCCATGCCCTAAAATTTTATGATGTACAGAATATGTGTATTTGCCAATGATGCAAGCTTTTGAAGTCCTGAGGCCGCAAAGTCACCTTATACTATTACACTCCAACCACCCTGCTTGGTGGGTGGGATGAGGCTCTTCTGTGTGGACACAGTGTTAGATTTTCAACAAATATAACATTTCTCATTGAGGAAAAAAAGTTCATCCTTTGACTCTTCTGTCTAAGGAACATTGTTCCATAAGTCTTGTAGATCCTCTGTATGCTTCTTGGTGAAGTACAGATGGGCAACAATATTCTTTATAGAGAGCAGAGGTTTGCTCTTGGCTACTGTTCCACAAAAACAATTTTTATTGAGTCATGAACACTCACATTAGTCAAGGTGAGAGTGGCTTGCAGATCATTGTTACCCTGAGCTTCTCTGTAACTTCATGATAATGCTCTGCATTGGTGTTGAAGAGATTTTGGTTGGATGACCTCTCTGGGTAGAGTGGCTGGTCTTGAACCTGTCTGAAAGTGGATGGACTGAGCCCCCAAATCCATAGCAATGGTTTTGTAACCCTTTCTAGACCTTAGCAGCAATAACTGCCTTTCTGAGGTCCTCTTCAGAGATGTATTTGATCCTGGCATATGTGCTTCCTCAAACCTATATTATGAAATCTATGCTTCCAAAGTTTCTGATCTTCTTATAGGGTGGGATCTTCCAAACTCACCCATGCAGATCTTCAAAAATACTCTGATTCTATTTATTCCCTTTGCTGAAGCTGATGGAACCAGAGGTTCATTTACTTTCCACATATCCCTTGAGTACTCATTGTTTGCCTAATATATATATATATATATATATATATATATATATATATATATATATATAATTTTGGTTAAAATATACATACTTGATTAATATAAGCCCCATTGGATATTTAGACAAGGGCTGCTTTTGATTCATTAAGGTTATTATGATACAATTATGGAAATTTCTGAATTATCATTGCGGTTCATACACCTTTTCTCACGACTGTATGTCAATGCTAGGCATTTTTACTTTGAACAATAGTTTCTGAGATATTTATCTTTATTTGTTTGCCAATGTAATCAAATCAACTAGTACTGGCCAGCAGGAAGCAGCAGTTAGTAATATAGGGCAGTGTGGAACCTTGCACATTTGTACTACCTTCAAAATAAATATGAATAAATATATTATTCACTGTTGTTTTGAATACAAAAGGTCTAACATAAATCTAGGTGATTTTGAAAGCTATTTGTTGGACTTTAACTCCTTGAATGCTATAGCAATCTCCAAATTATTGATTCCTAATGCTAGTCACCTAGAGGTCGATGGTTTATAAGCCCCATGTAAAGGGCAACTGTCATGTGAATAGTACCCTATCAACAGGTCTGATCCTCTGGTATAAAGCAGGAGCTTGCATTGTAAGCCCTGGCAGATAAGTGGAAGTCAAGCAAGGGAGCAGAACAGAAGTCCGAAAAGAGGCCCTGGGTGCTACCTCACTGCTCCCATAAGAAAGACTGAACTAAGAACTTTGAAATCTCATAGTTCAACATCATTGTGACATGCAGGAAGCCCCCACAGAACCTAGGAAATGGTTTCCAAGCCAGACACTAAGGGTCTATGAAGACTACTTGATAAACCCACAGACTTTTGGGCTGCATTCCAGCCCTCTATCCACTGAAGAAGTCAGTTTTATTAATCCCCCAAACAGTTGAGAATATCTTTTTTATAGGATTGCATAGCAGAGTCCCCTGCTTCTTACTAAGTCTACTTCCAATAAACTTGTGTTATAAGGCTTTTCCTGCTGAGTAAAACAAGGTCGCTCCCACTGCTGTTTGTTGATTTATTCAAATGATATAACCGTTCAAATGATCAGGAAGTGAATTTACAGTACAATAACTTCCTGATAATTCTGACAGAAAGTGACAGGCAGTTTCTATCACATCATATGGAGAACTGTAAGGCACTGATTTTCCTCTCCATTAAAATGTAACAGAATAAATATTTGGGATTTGACCACTAGAGGGCACTGCTAATGTAAAAAATTTAAACCGTAATAACTCTGGAAATATGCATCTCTCAGCAGTGGGAGTACCCATATTTTACTCAACTGGAAATATCCTATAGTATGTATTTTTTCATAAAAAAAAGTTTACTGCTCCTTTAAGTCAATGAGAAATTATTTGTCCCATAATTGCTCTAGTTACTCTAAGTACATTAGCATTACTGTATATTTTAGCAGGCTTGGAGAAGCCCTCCTCACTTATTGGCCACAAATCTGTGCTGTACTCTTTAACCCTTTGAGTGCCAGAGAGGTACCCGATGCATTGCTTTGCAATGCATTCGATACCTCATTAGCGCTCAATGGGTTAAGACAGAGCAGAAAGTGTGGGCAACAAGAACATGGCTTCCACATCAGTGCATCTAATATATAGAAATGTTTAAATGCATACATCAGAGAATGTTATAAGAGCAACTTATATATTAACTTTAGCATTCCTTTAAACACAGTTGTTAAACAAGTTGTACTTAATTATCCATTTATATTTCCTCTGTCTTAAAAACTCACACCACCTCTTTTCTCTCATAAAACTGCAGTGAGGTAAAAAAAGTAATAAAATTGTGACAGGATTTATGATAATTTCCTTATTGTTTTGGGGACATGAGCAAGACATATTCATGCTAATGGCTCCTGCTCTAACAGCCATTAACAGCAACTGAGTCTGTCATCGTGGCATAAATAAGGCACGGTCAGGTGAATGACTGCAGACACTCGCCTTCAATATTTACAGTGTAACGAGTTTGATGGCCCTTTCAGCATGTACTGTAGGAGGAAGGAGTCAGAGGTCAGATGTATTCTTCCGCCCTTTTTTCCCCATACATATTCTGATGGCTTATTACAGTCTCTGCCTATTTTTCTTTTATTGCTGTAGTTCCATTGTTGTTGTTTTCGAAGATTTCTTGTTTTCCCTCATAGAAAATAAAAATATGTTTTCTCCTGTATTTTGCTTTGGGCATATGTAATAATGTAAGCAGAATTTATTTTTAGAAAAATTGAGTATATGCAAAAAGAAAAAGTGGAGAAATTCTGGAGCAAATGAAGAGTGCCATAGGGATTCGTCAAGAAGTACAAATCCTATGAAGCTCTCTCAATTTAACCTTGCAGTGCCAGACAGGTGCCCAACAACATACCACCCAACATTTCAAATGGCCAAAGAGGGACACTTTTGTTTTAAGTGGTGTTGCTAGAGGTGTGGCTTATGGGCAGGACTTCTTAGATTATATCATGATCTATTGACTCCTCTTTGTGTAATTGAATAAATTATTTAGAACTAGTGTAAAAGCCCGTTTACACGGGCCAAGGTCCGGGTAATGTTAACCATTTGAATGCCAGAGGGGTACGCAATGTATTGCTTTGCAATGCATTGCGCACCCCTCTGGCACTCAAATGGTTAAGCAGTGCTTCATGCTCAGTAGAGACTACACGAATGCGAGCAGTCTCTACTGCGCATGATGGCTTCTGACAAACATCCTAGCAAATTATTATATAGGATAAGACCAATATATTTTATTAATACAAACAAATTTTAAAGAAATACACTGAAGTTTAAACAAATATTCATGTGAGTTTTATGGATGTGGAGCAATGTGATTCACTTATGTACACCACACAGTCTGATCTCCTAAAAAGAGGGATATCAGAGTGGGTAAGAGGGACAGAAGGATTTGGATGTCAAAGAGGGACTGTCCCTTCACACTTGCCCCCACCCCCTACTTTTTTTTTTACTCAAGTTTAGTTTGCATGAAAAAGTAATGTTACTGGCTGGGAGCATTCTCCTGGTTTTCCTTTTGTCTCAAAGTGGCCTCATTGAATGTTTGTTTTTCCCAAATCAAGCTGTATTTTGTATATCCTCCTCAGATAACTAATAATGCTTGACTGAAAAAAGTAGATGTGCACGTTCTGGATTTCGGTATCTATTGTGCAGGACGATGCCTACAGAGGAGTCAGCACTGTACGTGGCAGCTGTGACATCATATGACAATCAAAAGAGGGAAGAGAACAACAAAGGGGCACCTCATAGAGTCCTGGATTTGTTTGATAGTTCATCATAGTTTGATAAAGTGGCAGTGTTAACACCATGAAATGCGTTGCATTAATGAACATTTCTTTTATGTCTTGATTAGTTGAAGAGCCCGTTACACGGGCCACAGTGCCACTGCCAGCCAGTCGCGGGGCAGTCATGCGCAGTAAAGACTGGCAGCTCCGTGGCTGATACAGAGCTGGACACTCCTTCTGAGCATCCAGCTCTGTATCAGCCTCGTCATAGGCAGTCTCTACTGCTCATGACTGCAGCACGAGCAGCAGTCTGTACTGCACGTGACTTCGTCGTTACACACGTCATAGGTGTGCGCACGGGGTGTGCCGGGTGTGCCCAGGCACACCCTAATCTGCCCCATGCGCACCGGCCAGGGGAAGCTGGGGATTTTTATTTTATTTTTTTTAAATATATCTGCCGCGAGGGAGCGCTGATTTAAACTACCAAGCGCTCCCTCGCGGCATCTATGCGACAAGCCAGCGAGACCCAGGCTCTGTAGTAATACAGAGCGCTGGGAGATGACATCATCTCCCAGCGCTCTGCATTACTGAGAGCAGCGCGTGGGAGCTTCAGCTCTGTGCCGAAGGAGGCACAGAGCTCTCTTATGGCACACCGCTAGACCACCAGGGACTGAAGGTAGGGGATGGAGGGGGCATTGTGGAGATGAATGGGCATTATGGAAGGGGGCAATGTGAAGATGATGGGGGCAATGTGGAGCTGATGTCAATGTGAGGGCAAGTTGGAGCTGATGGGGGCAAGTTGGAGCTGATGGGGGCAATGTTAGGGCAAGTTGGAGGTGATGAGGGCAAGTTGGAGATGATGGGGATAAGATGAAGCTGATGGGGGCAAGTCAGAGCTGAGGGCAATGTGGAGATTATGGGGACAATGTTAGGGCAAGTTGGAGCTGATGGGGGCAAGTTGGAGCTGAGGGCAAGTTAGAGCTGATGGGGGCAATGTGAGGGCAAGTTGGAGCTGATGGGGGCAATGTGAGGGCAAGTTGAAGCTGATGGGGGCAGTGTGAGGGCAAGTTGGAGCTGAGTGCAAGTTAGAGCAGATGGGGGCAATGTTAGGGCAAGTTGGAGCTGATGAGGGCAAGTTGGAGCTGATGAGGGCAATGTGAGGGCAAGTTGGAGCTGATGGGGGCAAGTTGGAGCTGAGGGCAAGTTAGAGCTGATGGGGGCAATGTGAGGGCAAGTTGGAGCTGATGGGGGCAGTGTGAGGGCAAGTTGGAGCGGAGTGCAAGTTAGAGCAGATGGGGGCAATGTTAGGGCAAGTTGGAGCTGATGAGGGCAATGTGAGGGCAAGTCGGAGCTGATGGGGGCAAGTCGGAGCTGAGGGCAATGTGGAGATTATGGGGGCAATGTTAGGGCAAGTTGGAGCTGATGGGGGCAAGTTGGAGCTGATGGGGGCAATGTGAGGGCAATACGGAGTTGATGGGGGATACGTTGGAGCTGATGGGGGCAATATAGAGCAGATGGGGGGCAATCATTTATTTAGCTAGCACACACACATATATATTACATACGCGCACGCACGTGTGTGTTTGTGCTTTTGGGTGCACACCCTAATGCAATTGGCTGAGCACACCTATGACACACGTTTTAGCAAATTATTATATAGGATATTTTTAAATACATTAAGTCTTTTATACATTTAGAGTATTTTTTTAACAACTTTGATATTTTTTCAGCACACTTACCTTTGTTTTCAAACAACTAATAGAGCATCAATAAGATATTTGTGAGCCTACTGGCTCCTGGACCTACTAAGCTTCACAGGGGGCTGAAAATGTTGATGTCGTAACGGAGCAGTGTCAAAGGCACATCAACAGCATTCACTAAAGTGTTTACGACATCACATCGCCATCACTCCTACAAAAATATGCCCACATCGACATCCATCAGACAGGTTTACGAATTTTCATTCATCACATCGACAGTGTCCTATTTCCATATAGTAATGCTGAATAATGAAACAGTTTCATATGCAACGGGGTGTGTTGATATGTTAATGTGGCACTTCAACACATTCACTAAACTCCAATAGCGACTTATGCTTTCGGAGTTCACAGTCTCAACTTCATCTACATGAGGTTGGTGTAGTTGGGATCTCCCTGTACTTTCCTATGCAGTAACAGCCCCCAGTCAATCACAGGCAGAGAAGGCTGTGAACTGTTGTTGGTGTGGAAGGGATTCCCTCTCTTCACACATCACCAGCGCTACGACAATTCTGAAGTTGAAGAGCATTCTCTCTGCATCCCTACTTGGCCAGTCGGTGTGTAAAGGGAAGGCTTTCAGTACCATGGACAGCTCCCTTATGCCTTTAAGTGCCATAGGGATGTGCATTGCTCACCCCTGTGGCACTCAAAGGGTTAAAATAAAAAAGTACACCAAGTACTACACAATTATCCACTTAGCTATGTATCATATATTATTCATGTTGTGCACTGCAGGGGAACAAGACTTGGGGTCACACATCATCTATGGGGATTTGTGGCTACCACTTGCCCTCCAGTCTTGTTCTATTGCACAAATATAGCCATAGAACCCAGTATATATGCTTTGCCCCACACTTGTTCCCATGACCACTGGTAACCACAGAGCATCATGTACACTGTCTGACCATCTCCAGCCTTTTCCCCTTGCCCACTGCTAGCCACAAATCCCCGTGGCCACTGGACATGGGAAGAAGGCTGGGGGTGTCAGACAGTGTATATGGGGCTAACACACAATGGTGTTGTTCTCCATGATGCCCAAAATGTTAGAAATCTGACATACAGTGACCCCGTCCGACATTCTACTTCCCTATGTGTAATTTGACATACAGTGCCCGACTCCGACATTCTAATTTCTCCATGTGTAATTTGACATACAGTGCTCAACTCCGTCATTCTACTTTCCCTATGTTTAATTTGACATACAGTGCCTGACTCCATCTTTCTACTTCCCTATGTGTAATTTGACATACAGTGGCCCCCTCAACATTCTACTTTCCCTATGTTTAATTTGACGTACAGTGCCCCCCTCCGACATTATACTTCCCTATGTGTAATTTGACATACAGTACCCAACTCTGACATTCTACTTTCTCCATGTGTAATTTGACATACAGTGCCCCCTCCGACATTCTACTTTCCCTATGTGTAATTTGACATACAGTGCCTGACTCCGTCATTCTACTTTCCCTATGTGTAATTTGACATACAGTGCCCCCTCCAACATTGTACTTTCCCTATGTGTAATTTGACATACAGTGCCCCCCCTGCCATTCTACTTTCCCTATGTGTAATTTGATATACAGTGCCCAACTCCGTCATTCTACTTTCCCTATGTGTAATTTGATATACAGTGCCCAACTCCGTCATTCTACTTTCCCTATGTGTAATTTGACATACAGTGACCCCCTCCGACATTCTACTTCCCTATGTGTAATTTGATATACAGTGCCTGACTCCGACATTCTACTTCCCTATGTGTAATTTGATATACAGTGCCCGACTCCGACATTCTACTTCCCTATGTGTAATTTGACATACAGTGCCCAACTCCGACATTCTAATTTCTCCATGTGTAATTTGACATACAGTGCTCCCCTCCGTCATTCTACTTTCCCTATGTGTAATTTGATATACAGTGCCCAACTCCGTCATTCTACTTTCCCTATGTGTAATTTGATATACAGTGCCCAACTCCGTCATTCTACTTTCCCTATGTGTAATTTGATATACAGTGCCCAACTCCGTCATTCTACTTTCCCTATGTGTAATTTGATATACAGTGCCCAACTCCGTCATTCTACTTTCCCTATGTTTAATTTGACATACAGTGACCCCCTCCGACATTCTACTTCCCTATGTGTAATTTGATATACAGTGCCTGACTCCGTCATTCTACTTTCCCTATGTGTAATTTGACATACAGTGACCCCCTCCGACATTCTACTTTCCCTATGTGTAATTTGACATACAGTGCTCCCCTCCGTCATTCTACTTTCCCTATGTTTAATTTGACATACAGTGACCCCCTCCGACATTCTACTTTCCCTATGTGTAATTTGACATACAGTGCTCCCCTCCGTCATTCTACTTTCCCTATGTGTAATTTGACATACAGTGCTCCCCTCCGTCATTCTACTTTCCCTATGTGTAATTTGACATACAGTGCCCCCCTCCGACATTATACTTCCCTATGTGTAATTTGACATACAGTACCCAACTCTGACATTCTACTTTCTCCATGTGTAATTTGACATACAGTGCCCCCTCCGACATTCTACTTTCCCTATGTGTAATTTGACATACAGTGCCCCCTCCAACATTCTACTTTCCCTATGTGTAATTTGACATACAGTGCCCCCTCCAACATTGTACTTTCCCTATGTGTAATTTGACATACAGTGCCCCCCCTGCCATTCTACTTTCCCTATGTGTAATTTGATATACAGTGCCCAACTCGGTCATTCTACTTTCCCTATGTGTAATTTGATATACAGTGCCCAACTCGGTCATTCTACTTTCCCTATGTGTAATTTGACATACAGTGACCCCCTCCGACATTCTACTTCCCTATGTGTAATTTGACATACAGTGCCCAACTCCGACATTCTAATTTCTCCATGTGTAATTTGACATACAGTGCTCCCCTCCGTCATTCTACTTTCCCTATGTGTAATTTGACATACAGTGCTCCCCTCCGTCATTCTACTTTCCCTATGTGTAATTTGATATACAGTGCCCAACTCCGTCATTCTACTTTCCCTATGTGTAATTTGACATACAGTGACCCCCTCTGACATTCTACTTCCCTATGTGTAATTTGATATACAGTGCCTGACTCCGTCATTCTACTTTCCCTATGTTTAATTTGACATACAGTGACCCCCTCCGACATTCTACTTCCCTATGTGTAATTTGACATACAGTGCTCCCCTCCGTCATTCTACTTTCCCTATGTGTAATTTGATATACAGTGCCCAACTCCGTCATTCTACTTTCCCTATGTGTAATTTGATATACAGTGCCCAACTCCGTCATTCTACTTTCCCTATGTTTAATTTGACATACAGTGACCCCCTCCGACATTCTACTTCCCTATGTGTAATTTGATATACAGTGCCTGACTCCGTCATTCTACTTTCCCTATGTGTAATTTGATATACAGTGCCTGACTCCGTCATTCTACTTTCCCTATGTGTAATTTGACATACAGTGCCCCCCCTGCCATTCTACTTTCCCTATGTGTAATTTGACATACAGTGCCCCCCCTGCCATTCTACTTTCCCTATGTTTAATTTGACATACAGTGACCCCCTCCGACATTCTACTTCCCTATGTGTAATTTGATATACAGTGCCTGACTCCGTCATTCTACTTTCCCTATGTGTAATTTGATATACAGTGCCCAACTCCGTCATTCTACTTTCCCTATGTGTAATTTGATATACAGTGACCCCCTCCGACATTCTACTTCCCTATGTGTAATTTGACATACAGTGCTCAACTCCGTCATTCTACTTTCCCTATGTTTAATTTGACATACAGTGACCCCCTCCGACATTCTACTTCCCTATGTGTAATTTGATATACAGTGCCCAACTCCGACATTCTACTTCCCTATGTGTAATTTGATATACAGTGCTCAACTCCGTCATTCTACTTTCCCTATGTTTAATTTGACATACAGTGACCCCCTCCGACATTCTACTTCCCTATGTGTAATTTGATATACAGTGCCTGACTCCGTCATTCTACTTTCCCTATGTGTAATTTGACATACAGTGCCCAACTCCGACATTCTACTTCCCTATGTGTAATTTGATATACAGTGCCTGACTCCGTCATTCTACTTTCCCTATGTGTAATTTGATATACAGTGCCTGACTCCGTCATTCTACTTTCCCTATGTGTAATTTGACATACAGTGCTCCCCTCCGTCATTCTACTTTCCCTATGTGTAATTTGACATACAGTGCTCCCCTCCGTCATTCTACTTTCCCTATGTGTAATTTGACATACAGTGCCCAACTCGTTCGTTCTACTTTCCCTATGTGTAATTTGACATACAGTGCCCAACTCGGTCATTCTACTTTCCCTATGTTTAATTTGACATACTGTGCCCGACTCCGACATTCTACTTTCCCTATGTGTAATTTGATATACAGTGCCCAACTCCGACATTCTACTTTCTCCATGTGTAATTTGACATACTGTGCCCGACTCCGACATTCTACTTTCCCTATGTGTAATTTGATATACAGTGCCCGACTCCGTCATTCTACTTTCCCTATGTGTAATTTGATATACAGTGCCCGACTCCGACATTCTACTTTCCCTATGTGTAATTTGACATACATTAGGATAGCTGATCAATGTGGGCGAAGGAATGCAATTGCTGCCTTCCATTCTTCCTACTCCAGCCACTATTAAGCCGGCTTGAGTAGACGCCCTAAAAGTGAACCCAGTCACTGGGTTAATTCATTCACAAACTGGGGGATTGATTCATTCATGAAAAGCACCCTATTGTCTTTCAGCCCTTTAGAAGAAAACAATTTACTCAAGGCTTGAGCAGTGGCAAGTGATCCCTACGTGTGATTCTGAATATCAGTGTATCACTGATGCCCATGTGACCAGCTCCGTGGGTACTGAAATTCATTGTTCTTGTGACGTAGTTTTAGTGCTATATATTTCTGAAATCTGTACTGGCATCTTGTATCTTTTATCATATGACAATGCCCAATAAGCTTTGAATGTAAGAGACAGAAACATAGGCCCATATTTATAAAATCAAACTCTAGTTATTCTAGAGAAAACCAACTGCAGTGAATACAAATTCCTGTTAAATTAAGCTATCCTGGAATGATAGAGGTCTCCAATGCATTGTGAAGCAATGCAATGGAAACCTCTCTTGCATTCAAGGGGTTAAAAAGCTCTATTCAAGCGCATGGAAATTTAGGAATTTTTATTTGTCCCCTATGGTGCCGTTGGTTTACTCCAGAATAACTCCACTTTTTATAAATGTGGGCCTTATGTTTAATTTACAATTCACAATTTACATGTGTTAACCGTTTGAATGCCAGAGGGGTACGCAACACATTGCTTTTCAAAGCGATGCTTACCCTGTCTGACACGCAAAGGGTTAAAAAAGCAAGTTTAGCATGATACTTTAGGGGCAGAACATGCGAATAATTAATTTTGAATATGATAATTGTAAGTACATGATATTTAAAGACGCATCAAACACCTTGGTGCTGGTGTTTCTTTAAAGGGGATTTAATTTCATACTCATACTGACGTTGAACCACATTTGACTTTATCAATAAAGCATATGCATAAAGAGCTTGGAGACAATATTTATTAACCCTTTGAGAACTAAAGGGTTTGAGAGCACAGTGCAAGGTAATGCATTGCATAACACCCTGGCCACACAAGGTTACATTGCCTCCTGGATGCTTAATAAGTGTTTTAAAATACATTGGAAGCAGTTAAAGGCATTGTAATAGTTAAGTTTATGTTTATTTATATTGTAGGCATTAAAAAAAATATGCACAAAGATATGAGGCTTATCTTCAAACCTTTATAGTTTGAGAGATATACCTTCCTAAAGTTGCCTCGTGAGAGGAGTCAGTGCTGTAGCTGACAGCTGCAGAATCCAGTCATTTGACTGGATGAAGGCTCTTCAGCAGAGCCAAAAACACACAATCTAAACATTACTACTTCATTGGAACGGTCTACAAAATGTACCTGGTTTGCAAACGCACTTGTAGACCGTTCCAATGAAGTATTTATGTTTAGATTGTGTGTTTTTGGCTCTGCTGAAGAGCCTCCATCCGGTCAAATGAACGACACGCTTTGTAGACCGTTTCAATGAAGTATTTATGTTTAGATTGTGTGTTTTTCGGCTCTGCCGAAGAGCCTCCATCTGGTCAAATGACCAGATTCTACAGCAGAGAGCTAGAGTGCTGACTTCTCTCATGAGGTAAATTTATCGATGTATATCTCTCACATAAGATAAATGGTGTTTATATTTTTTTAATAACTACAATTAACTGTTACTATCCTTTTAAAAGTAATATTTTATTCAAGGACTAGTTACCAAGCTCGTATACACGGGCTGATGTGGAACTGGGAGCACAGACAGGCTGTCAGCCTTCTGGAGCTCCCCGCTCTGGATCAGCCCGTTCTGTGAGTCCCTACTGCACATGTGCCGTTACTCACACAGCCAACGATGCATTCTAGGACTTCATGTTATAAGATTATTCTTATTTGTAACAAATGACTCCAGTTTGATTTTAGATATAGTCAAATTTGTTATTGACCATAGAACTTACTCCTTTTAGCCCTTCTTGTGACTGAGAGAGAAAATGATTTATCTCCGGTTCCACAGCACTGACACAGCAACTGAACCGTGATTCCTTTTCTTTCCATTCATTTAATACCTCTGATTTCTAGGATAAAGCAGACGTAACCCTTCCAGTACCAAGGCTTCACGCAAAAGCATTGCTTTATAATGTACTGCATGCCATTCTGGCACTAATACATTTATAACTTCATTAACCCTTTGAGGACCAGAGGGGTGTGAAACATACTGCAAAGCAATGCTTTGCACATACCCATTGCCCTCAGGGTGTTAAATAACACTTAACATTTTGATAAATGCTTTGTGCAACTCTCTGGCACTCAAAGGGTTAAAGCTGTGTTGCTTGGGAAAAAATGCAATGTAAAAAGAAAAACAAGGACAATTCTGGAGCAAACCATCTTCATCATAAGGGGCAAATTATAATTCCTGGTAATTAATTGGGACTTCTAACCCCCTGAATACTAAGAAGGTTTCCAGCACATCACTTCACTTTGAACTGGAGACCTCTCTAGCATTCAAGGGGTTTAAATCCATGGAAATTTTAGAGGATATTTATTTGTTAATTAAGGTGTGGTTGGCTTGCTCTACAATTTCTAAATTTTCTTTTGCGCATACACCCATGCTGGTAGGTTGTATAATTGTCTGATAGGCCTTGTTTGCACAGGAGCCTTTAGTGCAGCTTTATTAGCACTGCCAAACACACCCTTGTGAAACAATTTGCTCCCTTTGGTGCTATTTACCTGGACTACTTGAAGAGCCCATGTGCACGGGCCACAGTGCTACCCAGCAACAGCTGCGGTGCAGTCATGCACAGTAGAGACTGCCTGCACCGCGGCTGATATGGAGAGGGGCACTCTGAATTCAGACTATAATTCTCTCTGCGTACCGAAGTCCAGTCTGAATTTGGAGACCCGCTCCGTTATCAGCCGCGTCACAGGCAGTCTGTAGTGAGCATGACTGCAGTGCGCACAGTCGTCTCTACTGCACATGACGGCTTCTGACAAACACACATTTAGCAAATTATTATATAGGATGATATTGCTCTCTTTTATACACCATAAAGCAGCATTCTGAAACATGGATAAGCTCATGCATTTGGCACATCCAGCATGCTTAATCTACACAGTGGCCTATGAGTCACCTTGCAACTCTCTTTTTGTTTTACAGGAATGGCTACTAAGGCTTGGCCTTTGGAGTTCTGTTAATCCATTGAGTCCCAGAGGGGTAAACAATGCACTGCAGAGCAAAGTGTTAATGGTGGATGGGTTAGCCTTTGCAGTGTCCAAACATTTAGGACCCACAGTCAATTTATAACTAAAAGCTATTCTGGGGATAAAACTTCAAGGTTTTGCAAGTGATTGTCTAGCTAAACTACAGTGTAGTGAGTTGCATTATGGCTAGCAAACACTTTTTTGTTCATTTTACTATTTATTGTATTATGTACAAATGTTATGCCATGAAAATAAATGGTATCAACATTCTTGTAAATCAGTGCTGTGCCCTGTTTTCTAACCCATCCATTGGCTGTCAGTATTTTTATTTGTAGGGCTTTGGTTCACAAGATGGCATTTGGTACTAGGGGAGTTGTTGGAAAAATTGATAAGTTTGTGCCGCTGTCAAGCACTCATTGCACTTTGTCAGGACATAACTGTGAAGTTAGACTTCCAGATGTATAGTCACATCCAGGCACGTGCACACATAGATACCAAGGGGGGCTTGAGCACCTGCCCTTTTTGTCCAAAGTGCCCTTGTGCCCTTTTAACAAACAAATAAATAAATAAAATAAAAAATGTAATCAGTCCGATTTTATCTTATCCCAGTCCGTTTTTCAATTTTGATTACCGGGGTGGGGGCTGCTCTCCTCTCCAGGTCCTTTTTAAGTGTAAGGTCCCTTTAACATGCCGGCCGGCACGGGTCCTTTTTAGGTGCCGCCGGGTCTTCTCCTCTTGCGTGTCGGATCCTCTCTGCTTACGCCTTGCGCGTCGCGGAGATGCTGCCGTTGGATGTGACAGGGCTGGTGAGAGAAATGGCCTTTTTCATTTGAGCCCCTGCCTCCCAAAATGTCTGTGCACGTCCCTGGTCACATCCTGTAGGGGTTATATGTACCTGCTTTGTTGCATTAGAATTATGTTGTATAGGTAGGTAGCCTCAATTTAGTATCAGAAAATGCTTACTGCATTACTGGGGCTTTTCTTTTTAGAACTTTTAAATCAGACTGTTGAAGCCTATTGTCTAAGTGTGAACTTAAAGGAGGATTCAGTGGATCGTATTATATTTAGACAAATGGGGATACAATTCAACAAATACAAAAGCAGATATACTGGAAGCAAGTCCTTCTTGTAAACAACATTTTAGACACTTATTCCTATAAGTATAGAACTTTATGCTAATCCATATATAAACACAAATGTGTGCATTACAATCACTAATCAATTACACTACCCTAAGCAGATATAGCATTAAAACCATGTTTGACAGGTGCCATGAGATCTGCTGCTCATACACTACAGTAAAACACAGAGATTAACCTCTGCCCCACTAGAAATACATTGCAAAAGCTATAGATTATAGACTGTTCAGTATTAAGAGGTCAACAGTAGTGATAAGCAAGTCAACCAACACAGTTCATGATGTTCAGTGGACTAGATCAATTGCAGAATGCAGATTCATCATGGACTAAGACATATTTGCATACAAATGCCATTTTGTTTTAATTATGTATTTGATTAATTATTCTATGGCATGGTGATATGAGTTTGTGCATATCCTACACAAAATGATTGCTCAATAAAATTTGTAGATTTCAGAAAAATGTATTAAACAGTTATTCAGTATTATTGGTAATTAGTGTAATCTGAGACCAATCTACTTGTCTCAGTTTTGAAAATTAGAAACTACCACTTTAAAATTCTATGAGGTCCAAAAAAATGAAATCAGAAACAGGCAGTTTCTCATGCATCAATGACATTTCTGTTGTATGTTCTTTCTTTCTATCTATCTATCTATCTATCTATCTATCTATCTATGTCTGTCTAATGGCAGAACTGTTTAAATCTTTGGATAGTGGAGGCATTTTAAATGAAATGCTTCACAATGCATTGGAGTCATCTATAGCATTCTAGGATTAATATATGAAAAAGGGAATTTGTGCTTCTTTCCCCTTCTAAAATAAATATATTGTTAAAGCTTATCTGAGCATAAAACACAACCATTGCACACCAAAAATCAATTGAAATCATTAAGCACTGGGGCTGAACTCACCATAACTGGTCAGCATAGCTGTCAGCCCTCACTGATTTTCTGTATGTCTTACTGATTTGGAGTCAGCCACACTGGTTCCTTAGCATAACGAGTCTCATAAATGTCATTGGAAGCACTGTGGCAATTTGCCCATTCTAGACTAACATCACTAGACTCAACTCCCACTTGACTTCAGTCATTATTAATTGACATTTGGGAGTTATTTTCTAAAGTGTGAACAAATAAAATAGAAAAGCGAGAATTAAAGTATTAATTATGGACAGTTATGGGTGGAGTCTGAGAGTTTTTCACTCATTTTTGCTCAGGTTCACTGCACAATCCCATGTTAAAAAGATAATATACGCGTATTATCAAAATATATGTTCTATGATTTTCATACTTTACTCAAACGTTATTACATTGCATACAATTTTAAATGTTATAATTGGAGTTTTCAAAGTATATATAGTTTGCATGTGCATATAGTTTGAATGTGCATATTATTTGGGCAGAGCATTGAGAAACAGGAATACAGTATGAAAGGCACAACAAAACATGATAAAGCTAAAATTCAAGGATCGTGAAATATAAAAATGGGTGAATTTCATGCAGTTCATTTTGTGATTCAGTTTGCTTAAGCCCAAGAAGATTTAAAGGGATAGTAATGTTTAATAATAAAAGAAGCTCTAATTAATCATCATGGTATTTGGACTTTGGAGAGTGTTATTTCAATTCTGTCAGAGTTATAGTTCAAGAGTAATTCAATAACAAAGTGTCCCCCTCCCACCCCTTTTATTGATGTAACACTTTTCAGCCAGAGCAGAAGGGAGGTGCCCAGGTAGATTGCAGAGAGGGACAATCTTCAATTAAGATAAGGAAAAAACTTGAAAGCTTGTCAAGGGTGGCAGGGCTTTCATTGTTTTCATTGTAAGAAGATTGTCCCCTGCTGTTGTCTGTCTGGTCTTGCAACCAGATTCCCCATCTGAGAAGAGATGGCTTACACTAGGAAAAATGGGCGGGAGGGGAAACTTTGCTTGTGAATATCTCTTAAACCATAAAGGTTTGAGAGCTAAGACTTACATCATTCTTCATATTTTTTTAATGCCTGCAAAATAAAATAAAGTTAAAACAAAGTATTACTATCCCTTTAATGTTTCGGTGAACTGGTATGGGCGTTTAAGCGATGAGGAGACAGACCGTCCCAAGTTCACCTACTCGCAAAACTGAAATTGACACTACATGTGGCTGTTCTATTGTTTGTTTTTGATATCATGTGATTGCTTTTACGGTGATCCAATTGGTTAGAAACATGTGCAAAGCACTTGGTTCCCAAAACATTTCCGGACTATGAAAATTCCAAAATATGTATGAAATCCAAACTTACCAAAACACTTTTTTCTTCTCTAAAGAATTATGGTGAAAGCACTTATATCCTTATATATGCAGGTTTTATATTCGAAATTGCAATTATATAGCAGATATCTTATTTTGTTTCCCTAAGTGATTGTGTTATTGTGTTGATGTGAGAGATTGTCATTGATTACCATTGTTGTGTTTGCTGCTGGCCCAGAGATTACATTGTTTTTGATACATATATGTACCTGACCTCTGAAAATCTTTGACATTTTTAAAGGTCAAGTGCATATATTCCTGACTTCTTCAAATACTTGACATTTCCTGATATGATGAATTAGGATTTATCAGATTATAAACAGCTATAAATGTCCCTTTGAGTGCCAGAGGGGTATGCAAAGCATCGCAAAGAAATGCGGTCCATACCCCTCTGGCACTCAGTGGGTTAAGGGAGAAGTAAGACTTCCAAATAATAAACCCTCACTTGCCTTTCTATGGTTAAACAATCCTACTTAACTCTTTATGATCCAGAGGGGTTCTTAACACATTGTGAAGAAATTTGGTTTTCATACCTCTGGTCATTAAAGGGTTAAAATTAACATGTGCAGAGGATGGAGTTTGAGGCTTGTGTTTCATTAGCAACTGCCATATTTACCTCCATGGACATTACATTCAGGCATGATTGCATAATGCATAAGGACAAATTTCAGGGGGTCATTCAAATGTTATGTCCATAGTAATGAAAGTTGGAGATTATTATCAGGTGGTGTTACATCTTTTATATCAGGTCTGTTTTTTTTAGGGACATGACCTTTATTGGTAAGAAAATGTGTGATAAGTGACAATGTAAACATTAGTGGGTATATTCTGGTTCATGTATAGAAGATTATGTTTAGGAGAGATATAAATTGGTATGCTTCTATCATTCAGTTGGTAAAATAGCTCTTTCAAATATGTGATATGATAGAGTTACTGTTTGGCCACAGAGTATGGACCAGCAGAGCGTAGCAATAGGGCCATCCTGGCTGGAAGCTGTTCCAGCAGGAAGTGCCCTCTCTTGTTAGTGGTGATTGATTGAGGTGATGCTGGGTGGGCCATTAGGGTCAGCGGGATGGACATTGGGGATTTAAGTGGATCATTGGAGGATGGACTTCCTCTTGGAATCTGCCAGCAGCCGACATCCCCCGGTTCACTTCTGAAAAGTTGCACGCAAAAGAGTATGTTCAGACTTTTAAGTAATCTACCACGTTGCCATGATCAAAATGGCAACGTTACAATCTCGCACTGCATGACAGCGCGAGATTGTCATGTTGCCTACTTAATGGTCGCATACATCTGCAGCACGCAGAGGCACTCCAGCTAGGAGCATCTATTCCTTAAAATGTTGTAGCAGCTGGAGCGCATCTGTGTGCTGCATACATAATACTCCGTGTGACCACTAGTCGGCCATAAAAGGTGCAGACACCCTGCAAAGATCAATTAAATTATTATGGTTTGCTGTAAGTTTCATAACTTACATGTTGCTTAAATTATGCAGTGCCTTAGTGATGTGTGCCAATATCATCCTGTATACAGCACATCTTGTAAGCAGTACAGCTACATTTTAAGTAATAGATACTCTTAGCTGGAGTGCCTCCGTGTGCTGCAGATGTATGCAACCATAAATAGGCGACATGACAATCTCGCGCTGTCATGCAGCGCAAGATTGTCATGCCACTATTTTGATCACGGCGACGTGGTGAAATAGTTGAAATGTTGTACGCTCTTAAGAGTGCAACATTTCAAAAGGATACCCCCCCCCCCATTCATGGTTAACCTCCCTTTTCTTCATTCCAGGGATTTATTGTGTTATGTTTATGTAGTTTAGGGTTTGATTGGTTTGCAAAGTTAGGTTGAGGTTTGTAATTTTTTTTTTTTTACGTCTATGCTGCTCTCAGTAATATTGGTTTTGTATTGTTATCTATGTCAATAAAATTGTTATGGCAGGTTGGTTGGGGCCCATGGCCAGCCTTCCAGGTACTTTGGCTGGCCCTGATTGGGCATGGGTTTTGGCAGCCAGTGGCATGCTCATCGAATGGTGTCTGGCATGGCTTACACGGTCATCCTGCCTGTTACCAGGGGGAACCAGACTGGTTCATCATAATACAGGGGTTAATTGATGAGGGCTTGTGTGGTCTCTGGACAGACTGTGCCATGGTCACTTACCCCTCACACATTCTGTTTCCCATCTCTTGTTTTAAAGGTATTCCTCGGGTACAAACAGGAATTTTGGTTTGGTGGGGAACTATCTTACAGTCAAATCTCTAGAATGTGTCAGGAGCAGCTACTAAAAGGCCATATTTTATATAATAATGCTGCCCTCTCAGAAGGAGGAGTACAGTATCGTAAACAGCTTATGTATCTCATTCTTCCATGTTTTTTTTAGTAGAAATACATAGTTCACATCTTGTAGTTAATGTTTGTTATACGGTATTGGGGCAAAGTTTTTAATAAATATAAAGAAAGAGTTGTTTTGCTCTGCCTGATCATTTTTAGTTTGATAAACATAGATGAAACCTTGCTATTTGAATTGATTCTTTTCAGTACTGCTTTAACCTCCTTACTATATTTTGTACAGCTAATAAGTGTCTAATTGTTGTGTACTATGACATGGTTGTGGAGTTAAAGGTAGTATACCAATGTCCTTTCTCTCTAATGGTACTTTGTTCCTTGATAGTAAATGGATCTAAGACCTGACATCCAAAAACATGCCAGTCTACATGTGATGCAATTAAAGCACACTGACTATTGAGCTATCTGCGTAACTATGGAATCTAGGCAAAAATAAAAACTAGGGTAATTATGGGGCTGAACCATAGGAAAAAAGTAACAATTCCCATTGAAGCAATTCATTGGAGACCCACCTAAATTGCTAGGAATGCAAGCAGTTTGTGTCATGGAAACCTCCGTGCCCTGGGCTCTTGGAGGGGCCTGGGGGCCAGCTCACTCCCTACAGACTATGGAACTAACTTATGGGGAAGCTCCTTCCTCAGCTTCCCAGTCCCCTCTTGGGTCTAAGTCACCCTGTGCTTACTGGGGCCACAGAGTGACAAGGAAATCCAGTCTGATCTGCCCAATCCTGACCTCTACAGCTATGGGGTAATGTATTTGTTGAGAGAATTATGCTCTGCAGAGCCGGATTAAGCCTCCATAGGGCCCTAGGCAGGATCCCAAATTGGGCCCCCCTGCCAGTTTGCCCCTCCCCACACTCTTGCCGCAATAATTTCTTGATTTGCCCATTGCCTATAGTGACACCACAGATCTTACAATTGAAATCAGACTACACTAGTGATACCACACAGCTTACAATTGAAGTGGGGCTAAACCAGTGATACCACACAGTTTACAATTGAAATGGGGCTACGCCAGTAATACCACACAGCTTACAATCAAAATGGGGCCACCCCACTGATACCACACAGCTAATGATGGCAAGGGCAAAAGGAGGGTAGAAAGGAAAGAAGAATGGCATAATGAGGGGAAGCCCCCAATCTGTTTCTCCCTCTTTCTCTAACCCCCTAATCTGTTTTCCACTCTTTTTCTGCCCCCTGCTCTGTTCTCCACTCTTTTCCTGTCCCCTAGTCATTTCTCCACTCTTTTTCTGCCCTCAATCTGTTTGCCACTCTTTTTCTGCCCTCCTAGTCTGTTCTCCACTCTCTTCCTTCCTCTAGTCTGTTCTCTACTATTTTTTCTGGTCCCTAGTCTGTTCTCCACTCTTTTCTGCCCCCCTAGTCTATTCTTCACTATTTTCCTTCCCCTAATCTGTTCTCCACTCTTTTTCTGCCCCTTAGAATTGCCATGGGCCCCCTCACCCACAATGGCCCCCTCACCCACATTGGCCACCTCCATATTGCTCCCCAATCTCCACAATGCCCCCCTTCATCTCCACATTGCCCCTACCACAATGCCCTCTTCATCTCCACATTGCCCCTTCCACAATGCCCCCTTCATCTCCACATTGCCCCCTTCCATCTCCACAATGCCCCCATCTCCACATTGCACCTACATCTCCACATTGCCCCTTCCACAATGCCCCCTTCCATCTCCACATTGCCCCTTCCATCTCCACAATGCCCCCTTCATCTCCACATTGCCCCCTTCCATCTCCACAATGCCCCCTTCCATCTCCACAATGCCCCCTTCATCTCTACATTGCCCCCTTCCATCTCCACAATGCCCCCTTCCATCTCCACATTGCCCCCTTCCATCTCCACAATGCCCCCTTCATCTCCACATTGCCCCTTCCACAATGTCCCCTTCATCTCCACACTGCCCCTTCCACAATGCTCCCATCTCCACTTCACCTCCACATTGCACCTTCATCTCAACATTTCCCCTTCCACAACGCACCCATCTTCACATTCCCCTGGTGGTCTAGCGGTGTTACTTTATAGATCTGTGCCTCCTTCGGCACAGATCTCTTGAACACTGACGCTCCCGCGCGCCGCTCTAGTAATGCAGAGGCTGGGAGATGATGTCATCTCCCAGCGCTCTGTATTACTAGAGCGGCGCGCCGAGTGGGAAATCAGGTAAGCTGCGGGAGAGGGGGTTGAATCGCATGGCCAAATGAGGTGGGCCCGGAAAGCCTCATTCAAGTTGAATGAATCAAGTTGAATGAAGTTGAATGAATCAAGCTCTCATTTGGCCGGGCCCTAGGCAGGCGCCTTGTGCGCCTTGCCTGTGATCCGGTTCTGATGCTCTGATCTGATGTTTGGCATTTAATTATGTAGTGATGTAATTATGTGTGATGAAATCATGTTTACTGTTTGCAGTCCTTTGTCCCCCATGTTGAGGCTCCTATTGTATAACTTGTGTATTGTTCCCATTGTGCCTCTTTGTATCTTTGTATTATGTACCCTTCCACCACCGGCCCCATTGTCTTCCATTTGTGGTTTGCAGTAACCTGTATCCTATTGTATTCTAATATGTGTGGATAACTCATTATGTGTGTATATAAACTCTGTGTGTTCTACAATAAATCAGTTCTTATTCTAACCCCTACACTGGTCTTGCCTGGTGCTTGGGGTAAATTGCGATATTCCAGCAGAGCAGCCTTGCTCAGGATTGAAGGTAGCAGTGACTTGACGGGGACACCCAGATGGGGTGTCCACTGGTACCTTCACAGTTTGTATTTGTCCTCTATGGTGCATATGGTTTCACCAGAATTGATCTAGTTTTCTATTGGCCCTACCACGAGAGTTGTGCAAAGATCATTTTGCTCCTTAGTAGGGCCAATTTAAGCCACTTCTTAACCCTGGTCAAGGTATTGCCTAGTGTGCCCCCTTAAACTCTGGGATGCTAGGATGCTAGAGAGGTCTCTAACATATTACTTTGCAATGTATTGGAGACATTTCTAGCATCCAGGGGGTTAAGTAATAATAATAATAATAAGTAATAATAACATGCTTCATAGAATACTGAAATTATACCTTGGTTCCTACAATGCTAAGTATTTATACCTTATTCATTTTTATAACTGTCTACAGCTATCATCGTTCACCAGTAATCCACACTCAAGCATCTCCTAAAACCTACCTGTTCAAGGAGACATCTCACTAACTATATTCTACTTGTGCACAGTCACATCAGAATCATTCAGCACTTCCTTTACTGAAGCTTTGCACTTGCACTTATAATGTGCCTCTTACTATCTCTGTATGTCCTCATGATTTCTAATTAGATTGTAAGCTCCTTAGGGAGGGATCCCTTTCCCAGTGTATGATTCCTTTGCTGCACTCCCCCCCCCCCACAAATAATACAATGATCACACTTTAGCTTGATGCTCTTAACTCAGTTCTGTATTTTTGTATTGTACAATTACAACTGCTAAACACCGCTGTGTGAAAATTCAGTCTCAAAATTGTCAAAAATAGCAAAATTTCTTTATAAATTGGTTGCACAACTTTTTATAAATGTCGTTATTCCATTAAAAAAAAAAACTGCTACATGGAGTACAACCCTAAACTGGTGTTTTATAACTATCAAAGACACTGTTACAGTCATTTAATGCTTCTTTTTGCTTAAAGGGATAGTAATACTTCGTTTTAATTTTATTTTATTTTGTAGGCATTAGAAAAACATGAAGAATGATATAAGTCTTATCTCTCAAACCTTTATGGTTTAAGAGCTATTCACAAGCAAAGTTTCCCCTCCCGCCCCTTTTACCTAGTGTAAGCCATCTCTTCTCAGATGTGAATCTGGTTGTAAGACCAGACAGATAACAGCAGGGGACAGTCTTCTTCTTATGAGAACAATGAAAGCCCTTCCCCCCCTTTACAAGTTTTTCAGCTTTTTCCCTTATCTTAATTGAAGATTGTCCCTCTCTGCAGTCTACCTGAGCACCTCCCTTCTGATTTGGCTGAACAGGGGGGGGATACTTTGCTTGTGAATATCTCTTAAACCATAAAGGTTTGAGAGATAAGACTTATATCGTTCTTCATGTTTTTTTAATGCCTACAAAATAAAATAAAGATAAAACGAAGTATTACTATCCCTTTAACACCACGTTTATAAATCTCAACATGTATTTACTGCTGGTTTATACATCTACCTAAAAGATGCATTGATGTGGCTGTAAGATTGTATATGGTAGTTATAAAAGTATTAAGGATAGTTGAGGAGGACATAAAACCATGTAGTTTTTTTTTTTTTAAGTGGAGTAATGAAGTTTGTAAAAAGTGTTGCAGCGTATTTATAAAGTGTCGATATTTAAAAAAAAATAAATAAAAAGAAGGCAGAATTTTCTCCAAATATTTAAGGCCTGTTCTTAGTTTTTGAGGTTTCCACATTTATAAATGTAACTAGAATACTTTATAAATACCAACACTCATAATAAGGATATTTTAAGAATCTGTTGCAAAAACAAACAAGAACAGTTTTTTATAAATCTCCCCCAAAGCACCATGGAGGATATTTATAAACAAAAAATAAGTGTTAAAATGGCTGTAACAGAGTTTCTTATATTTATAAAAGTAATAACACCAGTTTAAAAGGACTGAACACTGTGTAGTATGCATTTTTATTAAAGGGATAGTAATGTTTCAAAATGAAAGCAGTTCCAATTTATCTTCATAGTATTTGGGCCATGGAGAGTGTTATTTCCATACTGTCAGAATTGTAGTTCAAGAGTAATTGAATGATAAAGTATCCCTCTCCTGCCCCTTTTACTGATGTAACACTGCTCACCTCAGAACAGAAAAGTGGTGTCCAGATGGCTTGCAGAGAGGGACAATCTTTAATTAGCATAAGGGAAAAATCTGAAAAACCTGTCAAGGGGGGCAGGGTTTTCATTGTTCTCACAGTAAGAAGACTGTCCCTTGCTGCAACCTGTCTGGTCTCAAGACCAGATTCCATATCTGAGGGGAAGTGGCTTACACTAGGTAAAAGGGACTGGACTGTATTGAAATATTGGCCCAAATACTATGAAGATTAATTGGAGCTGCTTAATGCCAGGTAAATGCAGTTCTAAACATTCCAGGCGTTAAAATCAACATAATAACATCATAATTACAGAAGCACCTTCAGTCATTTATAAATCATAATTGACGTTATCTCCATGCCTAAGTAATAAGAACATTTATTATAAATCTCCCACCATATTCACAACTCCTAAAGTGGGGCAATGCTTACAACTCAGGACACCGTTCTAGTACAGAAGAGGTTAAAAGCTCTGTGTAAATCAACAGAAATCTCTGTGTTCCCTTTTGGGGAAGTTTTTATCCCACAGGATTGCTCCACTATGATTGTGCATATGGCCCTAAATCACTTTGCTGTCATCATAAACAGTTAACTTGATGTTAAATCTATAAAATCTGATCCAGTGGGACACATTATGTGTCATTAACTAAACACTAATGAGAAAGGCCATTTAACAATGCACAAAACTAACAAAGGTCCTCTGAAGGGGGGGCGGGGGTCCTACAGTCAGAAACAGAAGAGGGGACCCAGTGTCAGAAATAAAGGAGGGACCCCACAGTCCAAAACCCTGATTTTCCTAAATCACAGTTTGGAATCCACTGAGATCCTCTGTTCACACCGTCCTGCACTCTAAAGGGTTAAACTTCCCTCTGATGCGAAAAAGTCAACCTTGCTGTAGGCGATCTGAAGGAGCAGGCTGGGCAGGATTTATCAGCTGATATTACCAGATGAGGAAACTGTGAAAAATACTATAACAAGCTTCTTGTGTTGCTATTTGCAAGAGGTAAACAGTTTATTTCAATTATTATTTTTGAGGTGAATAAGAGAGGTAAGGACAAAAATAAAAACACAGATCAAATGTATTTACTCCCCCGAACATGTTAGTAAATGTATTGTTGTTTTGCTATAGGAGACACTGCCCCTTTAAATGCAGCCCATTTCATTGTAAACCCCTTGCACCACTCCTGCATAGGCACAGACACTCATAGTGAGAGCTGCATTCATGTTTCCTATGCACTTCTCCATGAGACAGTCACAAATACGAGTGAAAACAAGCACAGTATCCATAGAAATTAATAAAACAAATAGCGCTTATATGTAAAGCTAAAGGGGTGCAGTTTTGGAGAGAATCAAGTGCTCTATGGGGGTGGGGTTACATTTCCCATTTCATTAAGCTGGGTTTTAACCTCTTAAGAGCTAGAGAGGTCTCCAAAGCATTGCTTCATAATGCATTGGAGACCTCATTCACATTCAAGGGGGTAACATCCCCAATTAAAATCAAATGGAGTTTTCATTCTCTCTCTATGGTGTAGAATTGCTCCAATTGTACGTAGTGTATCAGTCTCATTATCTATGACACAGCTGAAGACAACATGCTTGAAATTATGTCACTGCTGAAAATTAAGTCTGTGGATCTTATCAATGCAGCTAAAACGTACATTTTTGGAGTAAACCTACAGTGCCCAGAGGGAAAATGAATGTTCTCATTGATTTACATGGGCTTTTACCCGGTTTAATGCTAGACTGATCTAGCATCCAAAGATTTAATGGGATAGCATGTTATCTCACCAGATCTCACCTTTAACCGGGGACACATAGGAAATAGCCATTTTGCAGTGCTTAACTGAAATCAATGCAGTCATGCAGTATGCATTTCTCCCATGCTTCCCCAGTTAAAGGTGAGGTCTGGTTAGCTTATTCTAAAGAAATCTTTACAGTTTGGAGACCGGAAGCCAGGTTAGTGCAGTCTGCATGACGGAGCCATCAGTCCCGGTCTCCTGTAAAGCATTGCAGTGTACCACACAGTAACCGGAAGATACTGATGGGACAGGCGTGTAGACTGCACTAACCTGCCTGACAGTCTCCAAACAGTAAAGATTTCATTACAATCTGCCAATTTTTATAGGTAAGACATATATTTCCAAGCTAGTCGCCATATGCTTAATGACTGCATGGCGAATTATTAATAGCTTAAAAAGTTCCACTTTAATAAAACACCTCTCAGCAGTGGGAGTAGCCATTTTTTATTCAACAGAATAAATCCTCCAATACAGTTTTCCCCCATTTTAAGCATTACTATCTCTTTAAGAGCATTTGTTTTTGTATGGTATAAACCAGGACTGTCTAAGTTCAGTCCTCAGTGGCCACCAAAAGGTTAAGATTTAAACCCTTAAAGGGATAGTAACACTTCGTTTTAACTTTATTTTATTTTGTAGGCATTAAAAAAACATGAAGAATGATATAAGTCTTATCTCTCAAACCTTTATGGTTTATGAGATATTCACAAGCAAAGTTCCCCTCCCCGCCCCTTTTTCCTAGTGTAAGCCATCTCTTCTCAGATGTGAGTCTGGTTGTATGACCAGACAGATAACAGAAGGGGACAATTTTCTTTGTATGAAATCAATGAAAGCCCTTCCCCCCTTGAAAAGTTTTTCAGCTTTTTCCATTATCTTAATTGAAGATTGTCCCTCTCTGCAGTCTACCTGGGCATCTCCCTTCTGATCTGGCTGAACAGGGGGGGGATACTTTGTTTGTGAATATCTCTTAAACCATAAAGGTTTCAGAGATAAGACTTATATCATTCTTCATGTTTTTTTAATGCCTACAAAATAAAATAAAGTTAAAATGAAGTATTACTATCCCTTTAACAACTGGTGTTGTTCTAGGACTGTCACTGGTAAACTTTCCTAAAGGACCAATGCCAGTCCTAGCACTAAGATGACCTAGGGGAGACATAGGGGGCCTAGGGGACACATAGGAAATAGGCATAATTCAGGACTATGCTGAAATTAAAGCAGTCCTGCAGTATGTATTTTTCATGTGTATCATCAGTTAAAGGTGTGGTCACCCTACATAGCACGTCACATATATTTTGTTCACAGTGCTGCTGTGGGAGCTCTGTGAGCACTAGCGGGGTCAGAATTTGGCAGTTCCAAGACTGGAGCAGTCACTATCAGGCCCCCCATTCGGTGAGCCGGCACACATGATCTATCATGTTTGCCTGCTCAAACACTAAAAACAAAGTGGCCCTTAAAGGGAACCCACTTCTCCGGATGGCCTACCCTGCTTCATCAAGGGGGGGTGCAGGGTTTTCCTTATGCTCACAGGGAGGAGCTTGTCCCTCACTGTGAGCTGTCCAATCAAGCGACTGGTTTCCACATCTGAGAGGAGACTACATATAAGAGGTGAAAGGAGCGGGAGGGGGATACTTTATAATGGAATTACTGTTGAACTACACCTTTGACAATACTGAAATAACAGCTCTACATGGCCCAAAACATATGAGGATTATTCTGAACTGCTTTTAATTTCAACCATTACTATCCCTTTAAAGGGATAGTAATACTTCAGTTTAACTTTATTTTATTTTGTAGGCATTAAAAAAACATGAAGAATGATATAAGTCTTATCTCTGAAACCTTTATGGTTTAAGAGATATTCACAAACAAAGTATCCCCCCCCCTGTTCAGCCAGATAAGAAGGGAGATGCCCAGATAGACTGCAGAGAGGGACAATCTTCTATTAAGATAATGGAAAAAGCTGAAAAACTTGTCAAGGGGGGAAGGGCTTTCATTGTTTTCATACAAAGAAAATTGTCCCCTTCTGTTATCTGTACTGTCATACAACCAGACTCACATCTGAGAAGAGATGGCTTACACTAGGTAAAAGGGGCGGGGAGGGGAACTTTGCTTGTGAATATCTCATAAACCATAAAGGTTTGAGAGATAAGACTTATATCATTCTTCATGTTTTTTTAATGCCTACAAAATAAAATAAAGTTAAAACGAAGTGTTACTATCCCTTTAAGCAAGGGGAAATTAAATTTTTCCTCCTGATTAAGTTGGTTTGCTCCAGATTTGCTCCTTATTTGTGCATATGGTCCTATGTTTTTACAATGCGTATGCAAAATACTTTTGTGTGACAGATAGATGTATGCTTCACACCAATCTAGTACTTAACCGTTTGAGTGCCAGAGAGGTATCTAACACATTATCTTGCAATGAATGGATACCTCTGTGGCTCTCAAAGGGTTAAAGAGTTATTATGCATATAAATATATATATATATTTTTTTTTTTTTAAACTTCATAAATATCGTACTTGCTTTCGGACTGTACCTTCCGAATATGTCTGTACATATCTATTCTTGTTCTTAATTATGCAAAGTCCTGTGCCTGATTTTCTAACGAACACACAGTGGCCTGCAAAGCAGGTACCCAAGGCAAAACTGTACCATTCCACCCCAATAGTTTTTTTAGCCCCTCCATTTATTTATTAAACGTTTCCCCAGCTGTTATGGACGTCTCCTGAGGAATTTCAGTGCAGCAGCGTCGCCATCTACTGTCCGACCAATGCATGTTATATTTTTATAAGAAGCCAACTCTGGATATCAAAGTTTCCAACTCCATGCAGACTGACTACTGCATAATTTACATCACAATTTGACTCTGGGTTTTATTTAAATGTTGGATATTTTCCCAAATGAAACACAGAATTGTTCCACTTCTAGGCAAAAGGCCGTTTGACTTCTGAATAAACGTTTTTGAAAACACTGCTCTTGAAATACCTGTAGAAGTGCAGGGGAGGAGACAAATAGTCCTAAATGTCCCAATTCCAAGACTGGCTTGAATCTGTTAATAGGCACAAAGAAAGCAGGTGGATCATGAGCCCTGGATCAATCAGGGTTAACTTGTTGGGCAATAGTCCCTTCAGATTAGTTTATGACAGCACAGTGACCCCCCCAAACACACTTTGTTATGTAAAACAAACCCTCCCCACATCTTCATCTTCTTAGCTTAAAGGGATAGTAATACTTCGTTTTATCTTTATTTTATTTTGTAGGCATTAAAAAAACATGAAGAACAATACAAGTCTTATCTCTCAAACCTTCATGGTTTGAGAGATATTCACAAGCAAAGTCCCCCCCACCCCTTTTTCCTAGTGTAAGCCATCTCTTCTCAGATGTGAATCTGGTTGTAAGACCAGACAGATAACAGCAGGGGACAATCTTCTTCCTATGAAAACAATGAAAGCCCTGCCCACCTTGACAAGTTTTTCAGCTTTTTCCCTTATCTTAATTGAAGATTGTCCCTCTCTGCAGTCTACCTGGGCGCCTCCCTTCTGATCTGGCTGAACGGGGGGGGGGGGATACTTTGTTTGTGAATATCTCTTAAACCATAAAGGTTTGAGAGATAAGACTTATATCATTCTTCATGTTTTTTTAATGCCTACAACATAAAATAAAGATAAAACGAAGTATTACTATCCCTTTAATTCCTCTGTTTGACAGTATGAATTGCATGGCACAGGGTTCTGCACCAGCTGTTCTGGCAATGACATAAGTACAATTGACATAAATAAATCCTGACCACTCCTCACTATCCAGATGAGACCTACAATTGCTTCTCCAGCCACACTGACAATGGAGTGTTTTAATCAAATAAACACAAATAATGTGTTTTTATTCTAGGTTAAATGACTTAGATACATTGTTGGGAATTACATTATGTACTCTCCCTCAATTCTGATCTTATCAGGATGAATGTATTAATATATATTATTCTTTCCCTAAATTTATGAAATTAAATACAATAATATGGGTTCCATTGACCCCATGTTATTATTATTTTTTTTAGATAAAAAATATAATGCGGTGTCCACAGATCCAGTATTAACGTATTATTATTACTATTAGTAGTAGTAGTAGTATTGTTATTATTATTATTATGCCACCCCAAAAAATAAAATAGATTAATACGGGGTCCATGAACCCCATTTCCATACCTTTGAACTTCCAATTGAGGTCTGCCTGGAGGGAGTCCTCTGCTGCTGCAGGGGGTGACAATAATGACGTGAATCGCGTCAAAAAGGGGCAGGGCTTGACACAAGTTGGGGGGGCAGGGTTTAAAGGTGACACACAGAAGGCTGGGGAAGGAGGAACACCGGGAGAAACAGCAGATGTGGGCAGTGTTTCAATAGAAACTCCCCACATCCGGAGGAATCTGCCTCTGTCCCGGAGACCCGGTAAAGCTCTGTCAAAACCGGAGTCTCCGGGGCAAATCCGGAGAGTTCCAGGTATGCCCATCTCAGTTTATTAGTCAGGAGGAGGATATTTGTAATAATACTGTGTCTATATACTCTGTATTAATAAAGAAATTTGGGAACGGGTATTCTGGCCCTACCTTCTACTCTCCCTGAGGGAGAGGACAGAGTTAGTTAAACTAAAGATGGGGGCTCTATTCCCCAACTTATGAATTCTTTGGACGCTCCTAAGGTCAGGTCTGTGATTCATACTGGATAATATTAAAAAGAACAGAAAAGAAAACCCTACAAAACTAGCATAACTTAATGATCAACCTATGGTGAGCTTGAACTGTATGCGAAATGGGACTTTCTAGTGTGATAATATTCATATAAAATTGTGACCATTATAAGAAATGCTGTTTCCAGTTTTCCACTATTCTCTGAGCCCTAAAGATATCACCATATAGACCCCATTTAAATACATACTGTCCAAGAAAGGGGTCTTCCAACACACCTCTCAACACTTTAAATGGTCAAATAGTGGCACTTGTGTTTTAGCTGGTGATGCTGGGGTGTGTGGCTGGTGGGCAGGGCATTACCAAGAGTTTTTAGGTTATTTCATGACCTATTGATACCTCTTTGTGTAACTGAATAAATGATGTAGGACAAGACCAAAGTATTTTATTTACACAAATCTATATATATATAAAAGAATAAGCCTCATTGCATAATTTATGGTACCTCACACACAGAACATAATTTATGTCTCCTCAGAAAACAAACAAACATTGAACAGAATGCCTCATTACATAATTTATGTCTCATTAGGAGACACAACTCCCATTGGGTGATTCAATGGGGACATTCCTGCTCCCATTGGGTGATTCAATGGGGGCGTGTTTATCATACAGGGAGTTGGCCCACCCCCTCCAGCCCTCCCACCACTATCCAACTGACAAAAAAAATATAGCTGCCACTCGATCCTGAAGCAGGGATATCAATAACTTCTCCTGGTCCACTCACACTCTCACTCAGGATCATGACCCCACAAACACACTGTTTCACCTCCCACAGATAACTGTAATCCTCCATACACTGTGTCACCTCCCACAGATAACTGTAACCCTCCATACACTCTGTTTCAGTATGAGGGTGTAATGTTTCCATAAAATACAAACTCAGGGATAAGCTTAATACCAACTCTTTTATTTACCCTTTCAGTGCCAGAGGGGTACGCAACACTTTGCTTGGCAATGCGTTGCTTACCCCTCTGGCACTCAAAGGGTTAACTCTTTTCATCTCTTCAGTCACCTCACTGTCTGTTTTCAACTGTCACTCCTCCACTTCCTTCTTCCTGATTCCCGCCCTTTCTCCTTAAAGGGAGAGAGATGTTTTGCTGTATGTTACAGAGGGCAAGCCTCAAACACCACTTTCTATTTGATCCCTCAGCATATTGCTACGCTGCCTCAAATGAAGAGCCACTGTGTGTTATATTGCTATGTTACCTCAGCTTAAGTAAGGAATTACTGTTCCCATTGGGTGATTCAATGAAGGAGTAATTTAAATCATTCAGGGAGTTGGCCTGCCCCCACTATCCAGCCCGCCCACCACTATCCAAGTGACTGAAAAAACAAAGTGTCTGCCACTCGCTCCTACACCACAGACTCACACACAAGCTACACACACACACACACACACACAAGCCACACACACACACACACACAAGCACACACACACAAAAGCCACACACACACAGAGCCCGCAGGGGTCCCTCCACCAACCTGAGGCACACAATGAGCTGATCCAACAAAGAGAGGGTGGGATCAGCTCCAGTGTACCTTCATTTCTGGTATCCGCAACACAACAATGCTTTCAGCTCCTGGTGCACAATGTGCGTCTGCTGCAGGAAGCCCAGCTGCTTTATGTAGCTCGGAGGCAAGCAGGCCCAGTACCAAATCCTTCATGTTCCCCCTTCATGAAGCACAACACTCCACCCCGCAACAGCCCGGTCATGCGGCCCTTCAAGGAGCTCTCTAAAGGCAGCAGCTGGATGAGGCTATTACCCATGGCTGAGGGGCTGGAGACAGACCATGCTGGGGCCACTCTGTAGTACACACTCTTACACACAAGCTTCTTCACCGCCACTCTCTGCCCGCTGTCACACACCTGCATTGTGTAAGTACCCTGGCACAAAAAATATACATGCCGCACTATAGCTTCTCCAACAACACACACCATCCCTGCTCCAACCACACACACCATCCCTCCTCAGTTCCTGCTCTCGGTGCCCAGGCTGCGTCCCTAGTAATGCTCTTGGCCAAGGCCTGGGGCAGGAGATGTCTTCCTGACCAGGGAGCCGGGCCGGTGGTTGTCTGGCAGCCTCTGAGTGTGCATGTACAGAGTCCACTTCAGGGACTGTGGCCTCCATGACTCTCGCTACTGGGACAGCTGGTTAACCCTTCCAGTGCCAGAGGATTAAGCAACACAATTAGCAATGTCTTGCCTACCCCTCAGGCACTTACAGGACCGTAATAATATCTGTATGTGTGTGTGTGTACGCATGTATGTACGTGTGTATGTATGATCAATGTCTGTATATGTCACTGTATGTGTGTGTCTATGTATGTGTGCAATATGATTCGTTCTCCTTCACACAGTACACAAGAAAACATCATCAGTCAATACAGCTAAATGAAATGTACAATACAAACAAAAAAAAAAATTCTTACAAAATACCTTCAACATGCCACCTACAACATTTCAAACAAAAAATGCTACATAACACATACCCTTCTACAATGACGGGCAACGCCATCACATATTGCTAGTACATTTATAAACACATTAACCGAAGTTTATATAAACATTAATGTGAGTTTTATTGCTGTGTAGCAATGTGATACATTTATATACATAACACAGTCTGATCTCCTAAAACGAGGAACATCAGGATGTGAAAGAGGGACAGAGGCATCTGGGTCTTATAGAGGGACTATCTCTCCTAAACAGGGACACTTGTGAGGCATGTTCTGATACCTTCCTCTGTTTGCACACTGGGAGAGGAAGATGTGCAAGATGTGGTCTATAGAACCAATATGAATAAAAAAGTGCCTTCTACTCTCCTACCTGAAGATGAAATTTGTAAAAGAATGACTATGCTGTCAGAAACCCCCCATTTTAATTTAAAGGTCCCCAAAGGAAGTGCCTTCCAACCCTTCCATTTTCTCCCAGAGAAGGAAAGCTAAATTGAATTTTACTAACAACCTTTAACCTTCTTGACACCTTAGATCTCACTTCTTTTAAAAAGTTAAAAAAAAGTGTAATTTAAAAAAATCCCTACAATAGGCTCCTCACTGGCTTATTGCTCTGTGAACATTGACCCGTGTCGTTGACACTTTAAAAGTTACTATGCTAACATCACAGCTGAAAATCCCAGCAGGTATCAGGAGTTCATGCTGCTTCCATGGCACATGCATGCTTTGCAATGCGTTGGAAAACTCTCTAGCATTCAAGGGGTTAAAATCCCCTTTGAAATCAGTGGGCATGTTTATTTGTTAGCTTTATGGTCATTGGTTTGCCCCAGCATTGCTCCGTTTTCTTTATGTGTATAGCCTATTTTCTCTTTTTCCAAAGCTTTCTAGGAATACATTCCATTCCTCCGGTTACAAGTTCCTTTTAAGGAAACACCCACTGCTAAGATTTGATAATAAACAAGCAAATGGAGAGAGAAAAACACTAAAAATTATCTGAATGAATATTAAATTGTGAATCAGATTTATCTTATGATTCCATACAAAGAAACCACATTAAAATACAGTTATCGGTCTTAGGTAATGCTATAAAAGTATGAAGTAGCAGAATTATGGGTGTCTCATTGCTCATAACTCAGCCCCTTCGATCTGTGTCATTATATCACAAATGACATCAAAAATGGTTTTCGGTGACATCCTTATTTATCTATGTGTCCCTTTAAAAAAATTTCAACCTTATCAATTACACATAATGGTGGAATGTGTCAGGGAAATCCATCTGTGATAAGATGAAAAAGTACAAAGTGTTGAGTTATGGGCACCAAGGAACTCATAACTCTATATCTCTTATTTTTCTGTGGCATTACATAAGACCTATTCAGTTACTTTAGCATAGATTCCTGTACAATACAGTGTACAAAATGCACTTCAATAGATGAACAATAAAATGGGACTAATTTAGAGATGCTTAAGGCTTTATACAGAAAGAAAAATATGAGACATTCAGGAACATACTTTGTGCACCGTATGTATGTATCATTATTTATATATGTAGACAGCGCTTTACAAAAATGATAATAGCACAATCCCCTCTCCAAAAATGAAGCAAAGGGCACAATTCATTGCGAAGGAGACCCTGTCCGAAGTAGCTTACAATCTAATTATTAATCTTTAAAACATGCAGATTCAGTAGGAGGAGGATAAGTGCAAGTACAAGACTTTTGTAAAGGAAGTACAGAATGATTTGGATGTGAATATCTATGTGTGCAAGGGGAATATTGTTACTGGGATTTTAGGAGATACTTAAAAATTATGAGTGTGGACAAATGGCAAAGGTAATAGGGAGTGAATTCCAAAGTAAAGTGGCAGCCAGTGAAAATTATTGAAGCCAAGAGATGACTTAAGCTTTGAAAGTAGTGGACAGCAGGAATCCTTGAAAAGAACGCAGATGGCGGGACGGGGTGTAGTGGGAGATAAGAGAAGAAATGTAAGAGCGTGCTGATATAGTGAAAGATTTAAAGGAGCAAAGAAGAATTTAGTATGAAATACGAGACCTTATGGGTATCCAAAAGTGGAATTTCAGGAGCAGATGTGAAGAAAGGGATCTGGGAGCAAGGGTATTTAATCCATAAGCTGCATTAAGAACAGACAAGTGAAGAAATATGAGAGGCAGGAAGAGAGTAGAATGTTGCAATAATCTGGTCTAGAGAAAATGAGGGCCTGAGTTTGGTATTTGACATAGGGAGGAAGGGCTATGTTATGGCAATGTTTTTAAGGAAGAAGTGGCAGGTTTTGGTGACAGCTTGGATATGGAAGATAATGTCAAGATGGATTTTAGTATAACACCAAGACAGCATGCTTTGGTTATATCTGCAATATGTCAAAGCGCAAAACAAGGCAAAACAAAGAGAGGAGAAATAAAATCTAATCTAAGTGTAGTATTTAATATTCATGTATATAAAAACAAAAAAGTCAATTATTGCACTCACATATCGCCCATCTTGGGCTTAGCGTGTAAGAGGCCCCAACCTCCATTAGCCTTCGAATTGCTTCCCTGCTTCCCCTTATCCTGTCGGCAGCGAGTCACTGAAGAGCTGGAACTCCTGGATGTCTCCACAGGTACCTGTCTTGATGTTGACATGGACTTGATGTAAAATCCCACACAGTCCACTCGTATGATAGAGTGTATTAGTCAATAAATGACAATAAACGGTGCTAGTGCAAACCGGTAAATCAGGTATATAGTACCAAGCGTTACCGGCAGAATACAAGGTCTCTTGGATCTCGTGGCATCAGAACCACTCTGTAGCCGATAGTCGGTATGCTAGCCGTAGGAACGGGGGCGGGAAACTCACAGGGGGCGTAGGAGGGACCAATAACAATCAGTGCTATGAAAGGATTACCCAACGCATATCGTGTGCACAAACCCCTGATGAAATGGAGCGAATACTCCACGATACGCGTTGAGTAATCCTTTCATAGCACTCCGGTGCTGCTGCTGTAAGTGCTGCACCTTTGACACCTAGTAGTAGTGGCAGTAGAATTACATCAACATCTAGCTTGAGTAGTAGTATGTCACGGAACGATATCTGACTCACACCTGCAGTCAGAATGGAGCGAACTCTGACTCACGCCTACAGTCAGAATGTGAAATAGATAGCTGACTTGACTGCAGTCAGTATCAGAGCTGGTCTACCAGAGCCCCAGGTCTGCACAAGGATGGGTGCCTGCTAGGTACAAGGAACAAACGTAAGAGTAGTCAGACAGAGCCACAAGTCAGCACCAGAGGGAGTAGTCAGACAAGCCAGGTCATATACAGTTCAGGTAGTCAGCCAGTGCCACAGGTCTGCACCAGGTTGGGTGTCCACTATAGGGATAAGCAAAAGAATAGTCAGACAGAGCCACAGATCAGCACCAGGTTGGATGGAAGACTAGCTAGGTCATACACAGAGCCCAAGGTAATAGAACTGCTATGAACAACAACACAAGGGCAACTGAGTCAATACTCAGTCAGCTTTTTAAACCCATCCACACGAAGTAGATAGGAAGAGCAGCTCAGTGGGAGGAAGTAGGTAGGAGGAAGTAGGTAGGAGGAGACTACCGGAAGCAAACACATAAAACAGAGGCCTGCTGCATGCTTGAAGTCTCGCGCCTGTAGATGATGCTGAAACTAAGGTAAGCTGTAACATAGTAGCAGAAACCACACATGACAGACAAAGACAGGACAAATATATTAACAGCAGCACAGATGAGGAGGTGGAGGACATTTGCTATGACCGATAAGTAATGTGTGCCAATAATCTGAGAAGGAGGATAGAGTATGACAATGGTAAAAATACATACACAAATCACACCATGTCAGTCCCCCACCACCACCACTAAAATAAATATCTACCACATTGTAAGTTGTACTTTATTTTTTTTTAGTACTTGATATCATCATGAATATGTGCCAGTGTCACTTAAGCAAGAAAGTGTTGTGGGCAAAGTACAAATGCATTCTTTTGCTGTAGGACTCACAACTTTGACTTTAAGCCACTTGTTTCTAAACTTCAACCCTCTGAAGAAGTAATATTACAGTGGGAAATGTAGTACCTATAGGAAATATAGGTGAAAAATGTGTTAAAATGGGCAAAAAATGTGTTAACACAGGCAGAAAATTTGTTATAATAGGTGAAAAGGCGAACATTTTTGCATAGGCGGAAAGGCAAAATTTTTCGCAGGAAAAGCGAGAAATCGCCATGTTTTCGCAAAATTTGTCACTGAAAAATGTTCACACTTTTCCTCCACCCTTAGTCATGTGGTGTTTTGGAGGAGGAGCAGCAGATAATGACTGTAGCTTTGAGGTGAGAATCAGAGGGAAAGTGGGTTAGGTTAGAAAAGTTTTGTTGTTTAGCCTGGATGAGAGCTGTGTTAAAACAGGAGAGAATTAATTAATAATGGTGGAAGTTGGCAAAAAAGATAGTTATGCCAGGGATGTTATGCAGCTCAACAACAGGTGAGGAGCATATGGGGTGGTGCATTTAGCTAAGGACTGGGATGCCTGTGAAGTGAGTGTTGAAGGTGGAGAGCAGCATGCTGTTGAAGGCCATAGTACAAGGTCGGAGAAAGGAAATGGGCCGCACAGGATGAATACGTCATCAATGTGAAATTAAAGTAAACAAGGATTAATGGTGAAGAACACGAGAACCAGAGATTGTGATAAAGAGTGCAGGCAACAGAACAGTTCATGATCAAATCATTGCAGAATGTCTGTAAATGTGTAAATTAACAAGCAGGTCAAATAGCAGAAGGACTTTTATTTTGTGCCATAAATAAAAATAAAAAAATTAATAGTTGCATTATGTAATAACATTTTAAGTCCATCGGGGTGATGGTATGAGTTTTCAGTGACTTGCAGGAAGATTGTTTCAGATCTCTAGAGAAGGCACAATATAGCTTTGTTCCCAGATAAGACCAAGTGATTTGTAGTTCACCATAGGGGAAAATAAAATTCTCAGAATGTAGGGGTTGATTTAAATTAGGATTTAAGGCCCCCAGGGCCTTAGTCATCAAGCTGAAGAGGTGTAATTCAGGAGCACACCAACTGCACCATACAGATAAATGAAAATTGTTTTAAACTGGACTTTTATTCCTTTGAGTGCTAGAGAGCTCTGCAGCGCCTTTTAAAACAGTGTATTGCAGACCTCTCTAGTATAAAAGTGTTAAAACCTAAATTTAAAGGAAACTGGATTTTGGGAACATTTATTTGCTCCCTGTGGTGCAGCTAGTTAGCTTGATGAACAAACAGCAATGGCTGACAGAGCAAGGAAATGCTTAGATTGTCTTGCTCATTTGTCAATTGCAAATGTATTAATAACTAAATCTATCTACATCCGCCATTCCCATCCTGTAGGTTCAGGAAGGTGGATCCCATAAAATTGTATTGGGTGGACAGACAAATACACATAAGCTGTATGCAAATACACATGTATTGTTGCACTGGCAGTCTCTGTGCTATATATTAATTGTGTTTCCCTGACTTACATACACAGAGCCTCCAACACATTGTGGAGCACTCAGACGGTTAAAATTTGGTTATCTTCCATGCTCTTTACTGAGGCTGGGAACAAAAACATAAAAATATAGTACTCTATGCCCAGAGCCACTGTAAATATTCCTTTGAAGTACATTGTGATCAAAGTAAAAGTCATATTAGGGGAACTATTCTATTAGCCATCAATATCTAATGGTTCCTCAGACATTCAGGAGCCAGGGGAGAAAGAGTAAAATGCTAATTACATTTGTACATTAACATAATATATATTGCTCATATATATACACATTGATATGAACTGAAAGATGTTTCCTGTCAAGACTGTTATGCAAACTATGATGTAAATACACATAAACTATTGTATCAGGAATAAGGTTAGGCTAGAGTTTTTGCCACAAAAATGTGTAATTCCCTCTTCTCACATGAAGAATGTCTCTTATGTATTACTGCTTTATTAACTTACCAGTATAAAAGGTGGTGTATTTTTCATGAAATCATTCAGTGCTTATAAAAGAGAGAGTGCTTCTGAAATTTTTACCGTACTACTAGTGTAGGCAGACAGACAAAGAAGGGAAGTTGGAGATACTTGATTGAAGGAATATTGCTGCTTGCCACTGCCAGTTCTCTGGTCAGTTGACTGTACGGTGATTGCAATTTGGAGACAGTGACAGTAACAGGGACAGTTTAAAATAAAGACAACTTGACTGATAAGTGGTAAACAGGCAGGAGATGCTACCTGTGCTGACACTAAGAGTGCCAGACACTACAGACAGAGACATACATTACACATTATTTTCAGACACCAACAGAAAACACACCACTCCAAACTCAGACAAGAAAAAGACAGGCATATATTGGTGCTGTGACTGTGATCTTGTTCTTTACAACTAATTGCCATGTTGAAACTAACATCTCTATGGTGTACTTTAAAGTTATAGTAATACTTCAAAAAAAATGTTATGTTACATTGTAGCCATTAAAAAATCATTAAGAAAGATATCAGTCTTATCTCTCAAACCTTTATGGCTATTTTTAAAAGTAACCTGAAGAGTTATTCCAGTAGAAGTACTAATAAGCATTTTAACACGATGTGTCATAATCTATTGTTAATTTCATACTGGAGGATGATTGATACCTGCTACTTCAGATAGAGACAGTGACAACCTACCACACACTAGTGGTCAAAGTTTTATAAATCCTCCTAAGGGGCAAAGTAAAATTAAACATTTTAAGACTTTATAAACCTGCAAGAATATGAAAGTAATCTGCCCATGCCCCTTCCCACTTCATGTGATGCAGATCAAGTAGAAAGCAATGATGATACGCCAAAAATTATCTGTCTCTAAAAGGAAAAGGCTCAAAAGACATAAACATGTCTTTAAATTATTTGAGAGATCAAATAGAATATCTGGACAAATTAACATGCTTAAAGGGATAGTAATACTTAAAATGTAAAAAAAATATGTTGTAGGGTTTATCCCCCTGAGTAAAACAAGAGTACTCCCACTGCTGAAAGATGTTTCATTCAAAAGTTATTAATTTTCAAAGTTGAATTTTTTAGGTGCAATATCACAGTGGCCTGAAATTGTACAGTGGCGCTGTTGCTACACCATCCTATGGAGATTTTTGGTCAACTGACCAGAGCTGTCCATAGGATCGTGTAGCAACAGCGCCACTGTACAATTTCATGCCACTGTGATATTGCACCTAAAAAATTCAACTTTGAAAATTAATAACTTTTGAATGAAACACCTTTCAGCAGTGGGAGTACCCTTGTTTTACTCAGGGGGATAAACCCTACAACATATTTTTTTTTACATTTTAAGTATTACTATCCCTTTAAAAATGCACAGTCATCTCGGCCATCATCATCATCATCATCAATGCCGACTACTGGTACTAGTGAAACTTCTAGCTTCTATAGTAGTGATGATATAAGTAGCAGTCCCTTGGGAACCCCACAGTCTATGAAATCTACACTGTAGAGATAGTCATGATCCCAAAGCTGAACACGTTTCTATCTGTTATATTATAATAATAGTACTGCAGATGTCTCAGGGAGTGGGGCAAGATTTTCCTCGGTAACAATAACACCCATGTCTCCTACTACTGTTATGTAAGTACAAAGCTCATAGGAGGATAACTCTGTGTTAGTTGGCAGTTAAAAGCATTTTAGAGTCCCCTCAGTTGCTACACTGGTCACCACCACCACCACTTCCACCGCCACTAATCAAGTTTAAGTATTTCAGTTATGTGTGTTCTGCAAACCCACACATACTGTTTTTTAAATAAGTCAAAAACGCACAAAAATAATCCAAAAGCATATGGCACAATTAGGGAATAATAAAGCTAAGGAGGTAATTTCTATGACCCTGTACACAGTATAACACCATGCTGGCTAAGCTGTATGTGCAATATAATTTGGTATTAAGTCCTGAATCTGGAAAAGCTATTCAAAACAAAAATAATGACAGATTAAAAAATAAATAATAATAAAATATTTTATTTGTATTTTTATTGCATTTTTTTTATTTTTTTAATATATTGCTATTTTTGTCTTGGATAGCTTTTGCAGATTCAGGACTGAATTCGAAATTATATTAAATAGATTTTAGGATACCGTGTATGTTGCTGTTTATAATAGCATACATTGAGATCTGTTTGTGACATCTTTTACTACTGTGTGGATTTGGTGTTACTAACTGCTCATTATTTTAATTATTACCTTTATATGACTTTTCATGTGGACTATATATGTGCATGCCATTTTTTACATAGATGCATGATACACAGTATATATTAATACATGCATATTAAGGATACTTTCTGTGAATGTATGTAGCCAGAATATTTTTTTTGTTTCATTTGTTATTGTCGTATTGTTGATGGTTTTAATGTAACACCATTTTCATAGGTATACCGATATACTGATATCATTTGCACCCATCTCTATATATCTTGTTTTGATTCACCCCACAAGCACCGGATGCATGTTTTTAAGAACAGAAAGTACTCGACTGAAAGAGGAAATTAAAGGGAGACCTACAATATAAGTAAAAGGAAGTAATAAGAGATATCATAGTACACAGACTGGAATAAGTAAGTTCCTCCAGCAGAGGGGACAGATATCAGCCAAGCAACCATTTCCCAAAGAATTTGTAGGAATGCAATGGTAGGCAAAAGAATGGGCTCTCATGAAGAGAACAAGGAAGGCCATTTGTAAAGGAGACAGTAAGAGACATGAGAATAAACTAGACATGGAAAGAGCAGAATACCTAGAAATTCTGGCGAGACTGATGATGATAACTCTGACTGGCTATGGCAGCCTTGAACCAAACAACAAGGGAGAAGTGTATACAGACAAACTGAGAGGTTCATGATTGCTAGTAGTAGAATTACAGGATTAATATCTGGTCAGCTAATAATCTCTGGATATGAATAGAATTGTTGTAGGCAGATCATTTGTAAATAGGAAAAATAGAAAAGGGACTTGGGGAATCTCACATGTTGCTTTAAGAGGAATGGCAGTACAGTGAGTAATAGACACACATTGTGGGAGATGCACTAAGTGTGACCTATTGTCTTGTTTCTGACAAAACTGAACCAGTTTTGAGAAGGATTACTTAGTTCTGACCTTTTTAGATTATTTATCAGACTATTGTGTTCTACTATATCAAAGCCCACTGCAAAATCTTGAAACTATGTCTCCAGTAAGTTGACTGTTTTCCATGCCACTCTAGATATCATTGTATACTTTTAGAGGAATCATTGGGGGAGATTTATAAAAACTACTCTTGTTCATTTTTCTGAACAGATCCTTAAAATGTCCTTATTTCCTATTATAAGTGTTGGTATTTTTAAAGGATTCTAGTTACATTTATAAATGTGGAGACCACAAAAATAAGATCAGGTCAGACATAGCCTTAAGTATTTGGCAAAAATTCTGACTCTAAATTGTTGCAAATTGCAACATTTCTTTATAAATACGCTGCACTACTTTTTACAAACTTCCTTACTCCTTTTTTTAAAAAAACATAGTAGATGACGTTACATCCTCTTAAACTGTCCTTAACCACTTAAGGACCATTGATGTACCCAGACCATCACGCTGGTCCGGCACTTAAGGACCAGTGATGGTCCTGGTATGTCACGTACTTTTACTCACCTGTAGGAGCACAGTGAGTAATACAGGGGACTGAAGTTGATTGCTCCAAGACTGGAGCGATCTCTTTCAGTCCCCCGTACTGTGTGCTGGCACACATGATCAGTCACGTGGGAAGGCACATCAAAGTTTCCTATCTGGTCCTTAAAGGACCACACACCCCGGGACCTCCGGTCCTTAAGGGGTTAATACATTTATAACTATCTTACAGCCATCTTAATGCCTCTATTTGATAACTGTAAAATTTTGGGCATATTACGTACAATTTTGCCCCTCTTCACCTTATGTGAAGTGGGGGGTGCATATTATACACAATAATGTTTTTTGTTATATATATATATATATATATATATATATATATATATATATAATTATTTATTTTATTATCATTTTGCCAAAGTAAAAAAAAAAAAAAAAAGAAACATGAGGGCTGCCAGATATCTTCCCTCCCCCCTGCACTGAAGTCAGATTCCAGATCTTTGCTGCGGCTGGAGTGCTTGTATTTGCCTCCCACTTCCTTCAATGCCCTGTCAGGACCTTTTACTGCCAGCCAACATTAATGCCCTGTTAGGATCTCAAGGTTCTCACTAAGCAATACCGTAGATCCAATGCAAAGATATCTAAGCAAATCAGGGAAGATATGGAATCAGACTTCAGTGGAAGTAAGGATTATCTTATGAGAGCGTATTGAAGTTAGGGGAGGAATGGAAGATATCTGGCAGCCCTAATTTTTTTTTAGTAAGGGGGAAAACAAGGATGTGTATTACACATAGCCACTATTTTTCCCCCTGACGTTCCTGAGCTGTGTACCGACCCGGCCTGACTGACGTTCCCACTCTGTGTACCGATTCGGATTGGCTGACGTTCCTGCTCTGTGTACCGACCCTGCCTGGCTGACGCTCCTGCCCTGTGTACCGATCTGGCCTGACTACATTCCTGCTCTGTGTACTGATTTGGCCTGGTTTCCTGCTCCATCCGGTGATCCGGTTGGAGTACGTGCCTCCAGTGCTCGCACTGTCTACTGACAGTCCTTGGTTGTCTTGTATACCATGCTCTGGCAGTCCTGCTTGCTGTAACTCAGTCTCCGGTTATTGTGTCTCGTGATCCTTCCACCCCGGTGGCTGAGATCAATTAGGTTGCACCACAGTACGCTTGATCTGTTCATAGCTATTACCCAAGGTTGGTTTGTTCCCTGGGCGCCTCGGTTGCCCCCACAGCCTTGCTGCTATTCAGGTCTGAACATTTGTTTAACCCCTTGGGGGTTGGTGCGGTTGCACGTTGGGTCACAGTGTACTGCAGGTTACATTGGCGTTACTCAGTGCTATACGGTATCAGTCACCCTTGACTGTTCTGGCAGTCTGTCTCTTCCAGGGTCTTCATTTACCTCTGTGTGGCCTCTGTCACTTTGTGTCACTCTCTGCCTCAGTCCTATTAGGGCCTGTCCATACCTCCTGGCCTAATAGCATCCGTCTCTTCACAGTCTCTTCTAGGATTCACACAAACTGTAACCTGACCTGTGGCAGTGTTGTACCTTTGTGTTTCACTGGACCCGTGTGGGTTACTAAATCTATTTGTAACCTGACCTGTGCCAGTATTATTTCTGTCTGTATATACTGGACCCGTGTGGGTTACTCTAATTTCTGTGTTTTCAATAAAACTGTGTTTTTACCCAAACCTTCTGTCTGAGTGTCCTAAAAAAACGTTACACTTGCTTGGTCTTACCTAAAGCATATGTATCCTTGAATGGCAATAGCAATATCTGGTATTTTAGGGCTTATCCAGGATTTGTTAAAAATAAGGATTTTCAGTTTGTGTGTGTAATACCATGTTGTAATTCATCCATTTTAGTTAGTATACTTTTGATACAGGATGAGCGGCAGAGTTACCAGTGCAATGCAAAAAACATTCAGTGAGTTGACCTGGTTGCTTTAATTACCATGGCTGTGTGAGTTTCTTTTTAGTACTCTCCACCAGCAGTCTCCACCACTTTTATCACTATTGGCAGCGCAGGGCAGTTCGCTCTAGCGTACTGTTCGGGATCCACCTTGCACATCTTCCCAGCGATTGAGGAACAGCTTCTCAGAGATGGTTGTAAACTGTGTCACATTCCTATGATTGGTGAGGGTGTCTGCACATCTCTCTTGCAGGCAACACAAACACTCAAGATTTGGGCTGCTATCTGGTGATTATCGGGGCATACAGCCCTGGATCCTTCATTCCCACTGTGGGGTGGGGTGGGACTCATCCATTTAACCAGCCTGGATTTTGGGCTGCATATGGGATCTCCACTCTGGGTCATATTTACAGAGATTCTTTGCCGAAGGATGATCAACACCCAAGTAGGTATGGGTAAAGTACTGTATATGCAATATTGGTTGATTAAAGGCATGTGCTTGACAATCAAGAAAGTATTAATATGAGTGTATATGATGTGTGTACTGTCCAATTGTATGAATATGGGGTAAAATACTATAGGCACCCTTCCATTTTTTTGTCCTTTCTACATATTCTCTACTTCTACCCCATGGATGGTCATCTTGGAGAGGAGCTGCCTTTTGTGATCAGTTGTGCCAGTTGTGATCAATCCATGGGCTATTTATGCTGATCAACACATAAGTGTTACACAAGGAGCACCTCCTTATTTTTTCTTTTTCTCCTTCTATGGGATAGGCATAAGGCTGTCCTGAACACAAGAAAAGACCAAGGATCAAATAAGGTTTGAGGTTTTTACAGTAGGAAAAATAGGCAGACTAGATGGGCCAAAGGGTTTTATATGCCATCAAATTCTATGTTTCTATTTTTTTATGCTTCCTTATCTGATATTCCTCTTTTTCTGAAAAACACTTCCCTCCTCCTGAATACTATTAAACTCCTTTATATATTTAAAGGTTTAAGTTGTATCATCCCTCTCCTGCCTCTTGATAAGTTTTGCCATAAAACCCTTGCACTAGAACATTACACAGTATACAAGGATGGGCTAAACAGTGCTCTACCAGTGAGCTATAGAGTCACATTAGTATTTCTCTCTTCCTACTGATAATGCATATTTCTATATAATATTATATCCTGTTTGTTTGTCTCACTGCTTGATTGCATTGCTTGTATACCCTTCTGTAAATTGGAAAAAACTACTCAGTCCCTTCTTCCTTTACAACTTTGGGATTATGTGACCTAAATGCATTATCTTACACTTTGCAGCATTAAACTTCATATCCTATACTCCATCTTCTGCCCAAACTTCAGTAAATGCCTTGTCTGGTTCAATCCTAAACATTGCATGCATTTTATAAATCAGCCTTATGTATGGCACAGTGTCAAAAGCATTACTACAATCCAAATAAGCTACATTAATTGCACCGCTATTGTCTATTACGTGATAAAATGTAAACTAGATATGTTTGACCATGCTGCCAAGTCACTGTATTTCTGATATGCAATAATGTATCATTTCAGTGGGGTTTTCGTTATTTTACCAACTTATGATGCCATCCTTGCAGGCCCGTATTTGAATATCTATAGAGAGATTGAGTGCACAGCAAAAGGGATCAGATGGTATAAAATAGATAATGAGACAGCATGACATGAAACAGCTACTTCCAAATAAACCACAGGTTACCTACAATAAAAGACTAACTAGTACCTAGTTATAATAAAGTTAAACCACAGGTTGAATTCTTTAAGCAAGGGTTAACTGTTTTTTTCTGGTGTGGTAAATGTAAGGCATGTAAAACTAGCTGTTACAAAATTAGAAAGGTTGAACAATTTACATCTAATGTGACTGGAGAAACGTTTAAAAATCAAGGATTTATTACTTGTAAGAGCACTAATGTGGTTTATTTATTGTAGTGCACATGCGGGCTCCAATATGCGGGATGCAGGATTAGACCTCTACATGTCAGAATAAATGAACACATGTGGAATATACACACTCAATCTGAACCACATAGTGTGTCTGAACATTTTAAAAGTGTACATGAATGTAATCCGAATGTTCTAACTTTTATCTCAATTGAATGTGTTTTAAAAGACTGGAGAGGTGGAGACATGATCCAAAAGGTGTCAAAAAAAGAGACTGAATGGATCTTTAAAGTGAAATGCCTTCAACCCACTGGTCTTAATGCTACAATTGATTTAAATTGTTTTATTAAGAAGTAACCAATAACAAGCAGTACAGAATGTATATAGATGAGTGATGGCTCATTCTCTGACCGACACCTGATGAAGTATTAAATACGAAATGCATTGGGCGGAGTCAGGTAGAGACTGGATCAGACACCCATCTACACTGTCAGGAACCAGTAAAGTTGGAACCGGTAGTGACGATAGACGCTGTGCTTTGTGTAGCGAACGAAAAGGAGCTGGACTTCCCTTGTATCTCCGGTAAAGTACTACAGGGTTTTTGGGTGTTGTGATTCATGATGATGCTGCTGATTTTAGACTATATTTATGTTTTAGAATAAAGATTATTGTGTTGAACATCGTATGATTTGGAGTTTGTACTGAGACTAGAATATAGTGTAAGTATCACTGTGCCCGTGATTCTTGTGCGACATTCTGACTTCCGGGTTTGTGCTTTGCTGTCTTTTATTGGTGCTTGCTGGCTAGCCCCTCCCAGGGCTAGCCTTTATATACGCCCTCCTGTCACTAAGCGGGTGCCCTTTCGTGCTGTTCCTGACATTCGTGATTCAGTGCTCCTGTTCCGTGTTGATCCAGTTTCTGGATGATTACCGCTCCTGTGTACCGATCTAGACTTAGCTGACTACCGCTCTCTGTGTACTGACCCAGGCTTTGGCTGACTACCGCTCTCTGTGTACCGACCCAGGCTTTGGCTAACTACCGCTCTCCATGTATTGATCTAGGCACGACTGACATCCACTGTTCTGTTGCCCCCACTATTACAGTCAGTGCAGTCTGGTCACTAGCGGTTACTGTTGCCTTCCTATATCGCTCAGCCTGTAACTATCTATTGCCTCCGTTAAGCACTTCCAGTCAGTGCTATCCGGTCACTAAGCGGTTACTGTTGCCTTCCAATATCGCCCAGCCTGTAACTATCTGTTGCCTCCGTTAAGCACTTCCAGTCAGTGCTATCCGGTCACTAAGCGGTTACTGTTGCCTTCCCTTATCAGTCAGCCTGTGACTATCTGTGGCCTCCGTTGAGCTATTCCAGTCAGTGCTATCCGGTCACTAAGCGGTTATTGTTGCCTTCCTATATATGCTCAGTCTGTGATTATCTGGGATTTCCGTGAGCATCACCAGTCAGTGCTATTCGGTCTTTAAGTGGTTACTGCTGCATCTGATATCAGGTTGCCTTACCCGGTATTCGGTAAGTCCGGTAGAGCCTCCTCAGTTGCTTGTTGCACCAGATATTAGGCTGCCTTACTCGGTATTCGGTAAGGCCGGTAGAGCCTCCTCAGTTCCTTGTTGCACCAGATTAGGCTGCCTTACCCGGTATTCGGTAAGGCCAGTAGAGCCTCCTCAGTTCCTTGTTGCACCAGATATTAGGCTGCCTTACCCAGTATTTGGTAAGGCCAGTAGAGCCTCCTCAGTTCCTTGTTGCACCAGATATTAGGCTGCCTTACCCGGTATTTGGTAAGGCCAGTAGAGCCTCCTCAGTTCCTTGTTGCACCAGATATTAGGCTGCCTTACCTGGTATTCGGTAAGGCTGGTAGAGCCTCCTCAGTTCCTTGTTGTATCAGATATCAGGCTGCCTTACCCGGTATTCGGTGAGGCTGGTAGAGCCTCATTATTGTATTGCTATCTTATGCCCTGTCCTGTGTCAAAATTTATTACTGCTGTTTTGTAGAGTATGGACCCGTGAGGGGCCTTGTGTGCTTAATTCTGTCTAATAAAGTTTTCCTATTTTAACCTACCCAATTGTCTGAGTGTTCAATAAAACCGTGACAGTAAGTATGATTAGTGGAGAGGGTAGCTTCCTCCTCCTGAACATATTAAGCTATTGTGTGGACGAATTTGTCGTTGAAGGTGATAGGTTCAATTGAAAGTAGAGAAAAGTGTGAAAGAAATCCACCTGGTTCCGTTTGCTGACTGTAAGTGTACGGAGGCCAGTATAATAAAGAGTCCTGATAACATAATAAGAAGGAATCCTACCTGCCGACTGTTGATTGACAGCTTGTAAGCAGGATTCGAAGAGTGAGCATTTTGGGAAGAAAGGAAATACTACCCTATGATCTATCCTTCTTTATGTTTTCTTTGAGGTCTATCATCAAAGGGAAGAGTCATATATTTTTTAAAGGAGGACTTCATTTGTAAAAATAGGACTTAAGTATATGCATGTTTAGTTTTACTCAAGAGATTTGAAATAACTATATGCACTGCATGCTGGTGTATGGATGTTATCACCGGAATAATCACTTATTGTGCATGTTCTTGATGTTTTGGGGCATATTCTGAGTTCTCTTGTTCTTAAATTGGATTGTATTATTGGTCCATTAATCAATATATTATATATCTGCAAATAGCTGTATCAGATATCAGATTCTGTAGCATTGTTACCCTGTCCAAAGTTTGGAGATATGCACAGAGGCCCGTATTTGCCAGAGTCATTCCTACTGCCCTTTTTGTAAGGCAGCAACAGTGATTGGTTAAAAAGCTCAGATAAAGGTGCACAGTCCCAAGAGTTCTGCAATTTTTGTAATACTCTTAGTGAACCTGATTTCAACCCATTCATTTGTTAACTTTGAATTTTAAATATTAACATACTTGAGGCTGAAAAAAACCACCCATCCAAGTTCAATCCTTGCCATACCACCATTGTAGATCCAGAGGAAGACAAAAACCCCTTCAAAGCCATTTCCAATTAAGTCCCTAGCGAGTAAAAAGTCCTTCCTGATTCCCAGTGGGAGATGAATATTTCCCTGGATCACCATCCTGTTTTTAAACCAACTGTTATAATTCTCAATATAGGTTTGCGCTAGAAAGGTATACAATACTTTTTTAAAAAAACATCAACAAAAGCCGCAAATGTAGCTTCTCCAGGCAAATAATCCTAGTACCTTATTGACCTTACTGTAAAAATTGATGCCAGTGTTTTAATCCAAAACATCCTTTCCTCTAGTCTTAATGGATGACCTCTTTAAAGTTGAGCTCTTTGAGTAAATTGTATTAACTATAATGGTCTTGCTATTACTAAACTAAGTTCATTAAGCTCACTTGGGTGTTTGTCATCACGTCCAGATGCTTTATTCACCATAACCTTTTGCAGATTCTTTTGGACTTTATTCTCCATAAGATGTGAATGATGGAGAAAATATGTGATTCTCCCTTTTTGCCTCTGTTGTTTCTTTTGTATACACAGAAGAAAGTAATTAATTTAAGGTGTAAGTCATTTCTCTATCCTTACTCATTATTCACCTGTCTTAGTTTTAAGGACCCAGTATCAACCCCCTTAAAACAATATGTTGAGGTGTTTTATGCTCTTTTCTGTAATCTTTTTTTTTTCCCTTTCAATTTTAGGTTGCCTAATAGCTTTCAGATTATGTTGTATTCTATATAGTTTTTTTCTCTACTGAACGACCCTTCTGATTTAAATAATTAAGAAGCCTTATTTCCCTACATATCTCTTCAATAAGCAACATTGGTCTTAATTTGTTCCTCTTAAATGTATTCACCAATTTTATATATTGAAATTAATTTATCCAAGAGCATTAGGAACATTTGCCAACATACTATTATTTTTGAGGTCATTATGTATTTTACCAACTACATGTCTTTTTAATATGTTAATTTTTGGGGGCTCCTCTATTTTAATGATATTTATTTCCCCCTTCTCCACCTCCATGACCCATTACTTGTTCCTAGTTCCTATCTATTACCTACCCCATTTTTACTTGCTATACCACTCCATTTCCTACTTTAAAAGCTCCTCCATCCTTCTAAGCATTCTATCACCCAGCACAATAACCCATTTCCATTAATGTAATTATAACTATATTTCATGCATATTGCTCCTTTGATACGTTGTGGAGAGATATGCATTATATATCAGTACCATCAACTACATATTGATCCCAAGCACCCAAGAAATTTCAGTGATCCTAGGGACAGATTAACATATTTTTTAATTATGGATCCCATCAGCTCTAAAGGGGCCTTTACCCAAGCTGTTAGAGAGCAAAGTCCTTTCCAGCAAGGGTGTTTCTGTGCCAATACACCCAATACCATCACCCAGTGTAGCAAATCACTTAGAAGATGAAGTCACAGTTGTGTTCTCCCTATTTTTTTGCCTTCCTTTGCTACATCTAATGGTAACCCATCTAGATACCCACTTATACTTTGTATAATCTGCACCCTCAATACTTTGATACCTTCTGCTTAATGGGCAGGAAACCCCTCTCAAGATTGACCATATTTCTTAATGTTGCAACTTGCATCTCTAGCTTCCAACGAAGCTGCTTGCTCACATCTGTGTCATGGTCTCTGCGTTTTGCTGTCCTTTTTATCAGGTATTCTGGTTCTCCTACCTTTTTCTTGTTTACTCGCCTTGTTGCGGTGATGCCCTTCTTTGGGCCTATATCAAGCACCGTGTTGGTGTGTGATCAAAGTGTTCCTGATATAGAATCTTTGAGTTATATTGTTACAAGTGTTCCCTGAGGGTTCCCTGTGTCCAGTGTGTTGCATTTGACATTGTCAACCATACAGCCGAGTTCTACTCTATCGACCATCCCCGGTTCGACCCCCCGTCGCATGGTAGCCTTGTCACCCTCAGTTCTGCTGTTGCAGTTTTTGACAAAGGCAACTATACTACAGGTAGGTTAAATGAGCTGATTCCTGACCTGGTGAGTAGTTGTCTGTGTCCTAGGTGATCATCCTGCTATCAGGCTTCATGGTCTGCACCTTTACACAGCTTTGGCCACAGCAAGACTTTATTGGAACAGCTACAGACTGCTAGCAATGCTCTCAAGCCCACAAACTCTAGCCCCTGGCTCACTGGGGCCTACAGTGTAAGAATTTTGAATTTCTTCTGTTGTTGTGTGTTATATACACATCAAATCAGTGGTCTGCTACTTCTTTGTGGGGTTTCTCATCCGCAAGGTGTTCTCGGGCAGCTTACATTGGGCTCTCTGGTGAGATCCTTACAATCTGCTACAGAGGTAAGAACACTAGAATGGTTGTTGGAGTTGTCCAAACATATTGCAGCGTATAGGTTGAGTTAGAGTGCTAAGGTAGCGCAACTTATGGGCTTGGCCAGGTGTTCCCACTGTTCCAGGACCATATGTTGTGGGCATCAGGATCCCTCATGATGTTCTCCCATTTATTAATCTTATAGTCTATTTGGGTAGAAGATCAATAAAAGCAACAGTGTAACCTATTGCTCCTCTGCTTCCATCTTACCCAAACTTATGGGTAGGAGTGGGAGGGATCAGGGAAAGCCTTCAATGTCATGTCTGGTGAAAAGGAAGGCTTTTCCCATCCTGCCCACTCCTACCTGATACCTCAGGTAGGATGAAAACAGGGAAGACATGCTGCTACAGTGCCCCCTACGAGGTCTGTGTTCAACCCTTTGAGTGTCAGAGAGGTATCCAATGCATTGGTTACATCTGTGTCACTAACAGGGTTAAAAATAAATTAATGAAAAAAAATAGTAATAATAATGAAAAAATGTGTGAGAAGTGTGGAAACACTTTGGAACTCACAAATACAGCCCCCTCCCAGCTCTCTAATCCACTGTTCACTGCCACCACATACTCTATCTGACCCCCCCCCAGCTTGGTCCCACTACTACAGACCCCACATACACTGTTAGACCCCCCAAAGCCTAGTTCCACTGTCCACTATTAGTCCCAGACTCCTGTATACACACTTTGACCCCTCCCAGCCTTGATCCACTGGTAGTAATGGAATTACACATATACTGTCTGTTCCCCCAATTCCCATACTTCTGGCACCCACTACAGTATTATCAGTGGGGTACCAATTTTCTTGGGCTGGCACTAGGCAGTGGTTAGACTAGGAAATTCCATGGTGTTGAAGGATTTTAATATCTTTGAAGTGACTGAAGTGTAAAATAGTATGTTATTTTCCCTATAGCACCACTTTCTGGAAATAGTTGTGCACACTAGCCTAGGATAAGAAGGCAAGGGACTCCTTATTTGACGCATGCGAATGTCTACTTTCCAAAATGGTATGTCTTACTGACCTTTTCTTCATTTGTGTAAAGGTTATGACCATTTTAGTAAAGGCAATTAATTTTGTGAAAGAAAAATGGCAGGTGTAATTCAGAGCTTCTGGCATGGTATGTCAGCCCATACCATTTTTCTTGGGCTATTAGAAAGAACTGAATACAGCAAGAAATACCATACTTTACAAAGATTTTAGTATCTTTGTAGTGGTGGAAAAATACAAAACAAAATTTTTTCCACTATAGGGCCACTGAATGTATTGGTCACACCAGTGACATCATGTCATGTATTTATGACATCATAGCTTGTCAAACAATGTGAAATTTAGTATTTGTGAGGTGCCATAAGAAAGTTGAGTTTGTTCTAAAAAAATATATATATAGTTTTCTATAATATTATTAGTAAGTTACCAACAGGAATCATACCTAAATAGACAGATAGCAAAAATGCTGAAAATGTTTGGTCAGCAGGGTATAAAAATGTCCCTATGCCTCTGCATTCAATGGAAATAGAAAATTTGTTCGGCACTCAGTCCATCATCTGATAAAATTAAAGTGGCAAATAGGATATATTAAAACCACATACTTTATTGTATCAAGTTAAAATATTGACACACACTGGAGCTAGTTACAGCTACACATGTACACTCTCTCTAGCGCGTTTCGCACCTGGGTTAAACTGGCAATCAAACTTACACTCATTGTCCCTGTCACCACAATTTTTAAAAGTTTTAAAAGTTTTTTCTGCTGTTTAATTGCCTGTGTTCGAATTCCCCATTTAAATTTGCAACACTTATCCCACTTCTGCACTTAAACACACTGCAGGAAGATTCACTCTTGCTCTGCTTTATATAGCAGAAGGGCACCAATTATACTTCTCAATGAGAAAGAAACACACCCATTACAAGTGGATGAAACAAGTACCCCCTTACTTACTACACTAATAGAACAGAAACAGAAAAAACAACTGTTCTAATTAGTATATGCAGAAATATCCCAAAACATAACATTTTCAAAAGACAGAAGCTCACAAACTTGACTGCATCAGCATACCTGGGAAATTCTTCTGTTTGAGCGTGAGAGGGCTCATGTGCTGCCAGACAGGGGATGTCAATGACGTGATTAGCATCATAATTGGGGGCTTACTCACCTGTGTCATAAAGTAGGCAGGAAGTGGGAGGGAAGTGGGCAGAACAGAGTGGGAAGGAGACGAAACTCATCACTGCAGGAGAATAAGCCTCTGTCCACCCAAGAACCGGTAATTCAGTCTGAAAACCAAAGTGGCAACTCTGGAGTGTTCCCAGGGATGAACATCAGTAAAACCTTATCATTAGTAAACAGATATACCACTGCCTTAACATTAACACCTTAAGGACCCATGATGTGCCAGGATCATCATGGGTAAACCTGCATTAAGGACCCATGACGGACCTGTCATGCCATGGAATTCAGGTGCGTTCAGTAGGGACACAGGAATCCATCATATATTTTACATTTTATTTACATATGATAATAGAAACCCCATGATGGGTTCCTGTTTTCCCTGCTAAACACAACCAAGGAAAAAATTAGGTGGAGGGCAATGGAATGGAGTAAGATAAATACTGAGAGTCAGAGAGCAAATAAGAGATACTGAGACACTGTGAGAGACAACGATAGTGAGTAAGATTTACTAATACTACAAAAGTCAGTGAGAGAAAGAAAGAGAGAAAGAAAAATATGACTGCCACTGTGTGTGTGTGTGTTTTGAGACACTGGGCTATTTATGCAAGTTGGTAATATCCAGGTGGGATGAGCAACACATTGTGAAGTAATGTATTACACATCCCCCTGGTACTTAAAGGTTTATGATTTACAGCTGATGGTATACATCATGAGTGGCAACCTGCAACCCTCAAGTTTGTAGTAAAACAACTCTCATCTTGGCTAATGATGACCAGAATTGTAGTCCAATGACAGCTTTGAATGGCATAAGTTACCCAGTCTTAACTCACATCGTTCCTACGCCATATACCCATCAGTGTACTTGGGCACTGTGTATTAAAGTAAATATCGATAAACACAAATACACATTGATGAATATATATATATATATATATATATATAATGCAAAGACATAAGTAAACATATCAAGGAAATAAATCAAAAGCTTAGTGGTGGAGGAAGTGGCAGGAGGTAGGGTTTTTCCTGTGGCCTGTGGCTCTTTACACCTGTTTTAATATTGTATGAATTTAATTATACATTTTTTTGGGTGTATATGAGAAATCTGCATTTCAACATTTTTCTTTGGTTAACATACAGCCCTACAGGGACATATGACTCATAGCAATGATTCTCTGTATATTACATTTCCAAGAATTGTTAGATTTGTGTTAGTAAAGATATAATTAAAAGCATAACAATGGCATTTTGAGCATATCCTTGTGTTCCATTGATGTATAAATGCCCCTTTATTTACACTACTGTCAAGTAGTTATTAGTAATCAGAGTTCTGGAAATAAAATTCAAATATTGCTTACTAGTTTTAAAGCCTGTATACACGGGTCACAGTGCCACCCAGCAACCTCGGCTGGTGGCCGGAGCCTCTCTTCTCACCGGTGGCGCTGCAGTCATGCGCAGTACTGACTGCCCGAACGCTCCACGGCTGATACGGAGTGGGGCACTCCGAATTCAGACCATAGTCCTCTCTGTGCAGAGAGGACTCCAGTCTGAATTCGTAGCGCCCCACTCCATATCAGCCGTGGCGTTTTAGGGCACTGCGCATGCCTGCCGAGCGAGCTATCTGTACTGCGCATGACGGCTTCTGACTAACATTCTAGCGAACTAGAATATAGGATATGATTTCTAGTTTCATATTAAAAGGAAAGTGTCAATGGGAAACAAATTATGTTTTAACACGTTGAGTGCCAGAGGGGTACGTAACTCAGAGTACCCCTCTGGCGCTCAAAGGGTTAAACACTTGCAATTTTCTAAGGTTCCTTGAAAAGGGAGTGAAGGAGTGTCCAAGTTATTTCAATTGTTCCCAAAGAAACAAAAAAAACTATTTCATGTGAAGGCTGCATTCATATATTTTTTATAAATAAATCGGTTGAATTCTATAGTGTATTAGCCAATATTATATAAAATTATTCATATATTAATATATATTTTATATTCATATAAAAGTGCACAGCTAGTAAACAAAAACAAATATATGCATCAAATCCTGGCCTTTACCAATAAATAACCCGTGACTTACTATAGATAACCTTGAATGGGATCTCTCCGGTTTTGCCCTGGAAACTCTGGATTTGCCCCTCTGTTACTGGGTCTCCGGGGCAGAGGCTGATTCTCCAGATGTGGAGAGTTTCTTCTGTCTATTTCTTCCATTTCTTCTCCTACCCTAGGGGATTTTGCAGGTCTGTGAAGCCCCGCCTCCACTCATGATTAAGCCCTGCCCCCTTTTTAACGTGAATCGTGTCATAGATTTCCCCCAGCTGCACCAAAGTAGTCCCCCTCCAGGGAGAGCAACAGTAATAAACAGTGAGGTTTAGTTACGTCTGTGGCCAAAAAGTGTACAGTTTTAGTCCTAGTGGTAGTCATTGATGAATTTTGATCAAGTCAATGACAATATTGTTACTTATTTAACAGACTGAAATATTCACACTGTTAGTGGCAAACCAGTGGATAAGGACCTACTGGCCAATAAAATCATGTTTCCTGGACAATAAGGTCTAAACTGTTTTGTTATAAATCTTAGGTGAGGCCAAGCTAAGGCTCTGGTATTTGACCACAGGACACATGGATGCTTGTGCAGTGGTGCAATTTGCCTTGCCCAGATGATAATGAAATAAACTTGGCATATTCTACTTGGAGTCAGTAAGGATAATTTAATATGAAGAATTGGGAAATTGATTTAAATGGGGCTTTTAACCATTTGAATGCTAATGAGGTCTCAATGCTCAAGGGGTTAAGAGGGGTTAAAACATAATTTAAACCAAAGAACATTTCTGTGGCGCATGTATTTTGCCCCAGAATTCCTCCAGTTCTTCTTCTTAAATCAGTCACAATGCTGCACCAGAAAGAAGATTCAATATCGCTCCACCTTATGGCATCACAGATTGCTTTGTGTAAATGCACTGAGCACTCGAGGAGAGATGGGCATATAGTCTTGGTGCAGGATGAAACAGAATTTCCATGATGAGACAGCATTTCCAGATGAACCATATTGTGCCATAAAATCTTGAAGTTTATTACAAAATATTATAAGTATAGGTCAGAAGGAGACAATACAAAATCATTGGTGCTCCACTAAAATGTCTTATGCATTTCACACCACAGCAGACACTAAATCATACACTGAGTGCTATCCAGCTGTAACTGCTTAGGCATTTTTTTCAAAATCAGTCAATTTTCTGATTTGAATCTGTAGTCCTAGTGGATGGATGTAACAAGTTGTACAAACAACAGCTGCAGGAAAGTATAGATCTACAAATGAGGTGATGCAAACAATAGAACAACATGGAGTCTTCCTCTTAGGAGAGTATGTCCAGTTGCTGCCCTGTGTATTTAAAGGGATAGTAATACATCAAAATTACTATCCCTTATATCGAAGCCCTTGTAAAACTGAATTAAATGCCACCAGCGGCATCTCTCAAACCTTTATGGTTTGTGAGATAGCCATTTTTAAACTTCGCTCCCCCTGCCTCTCCTCTGACGTAATTGTTTTTGCTGCAGCAGGGAAATCCAGTCCCGGGACCGGCGGAGGCTCTTTAGCACAGCCGAGATCTCGTTCTGGAAGACAAGATCCTTCACTAAAATGGTCTTCTACATGTGCTTGGTTACCAAGCACACGTAGAAGACCGTTTTAGTGAAGGATCGTTTCTTCTATAACGAGATCTGGGTGTACTGAAGAGCCTCCGCTTGATTCAAAGAAGGGATTTCCCTGCTGCAGCAAAAACGATGACATCAGCGGAGAGGCAGGGGGGAGCAAAGTTTAAAAATGGCTATCTCACAAAAAATAAAGGTTTGAGAGATGCCGCTGGTGGCATTTAATTCAGTTTTACAAGGGTTTCAATATAAGGGATAGTAATTTTGAAGTATTACTATCCATTTAAGAAAAGATCACACTAAAGCATACTGCAAAAGTGTTTCCCACTAAACAGAAAAATATTAAGTTCATACTTTGAACAGATAAGCAATGCAGTTCACATAAACACAGTTGTGTGAATATACCTGAGCCTGTTGAATTGCCCAAAACATTCTAGACAGACCATGAGGGCTTATTGAATAAAGAGAATGTCATGTCCTGTTCTGTTTATAATGATTTTCAAAGCTTCATATTGCGAGCATTGTCATTATGCTCAACTACAAATGTTGTAATTTGTGAGATCTATCAAGAGATAGATATGGTGTAAAGAGCTTGGTTGGGTCATGTTATATTATTTCACCACAACATGGCATGACAACCGTGATGACATGATTTTATCAAAATAACATCTCAACAGAAAGATGATTATATTACCAAAGTTCAGAGAGGTGTTCCAAAAAGGTAGGAATTGAGGGAAAGTCCTGTTTTCTGTTCCAGGAATATTCTTGGAAAAAAAACAAAGTGTTTCTAATTTTTGGTGGAAATTCTTAGGATAGATAATCCATTAAAATTGCTGCTGTCAATGAAATTCCTATGAGAACTCAGTACCTTAGGCCTAAGCTTTCTGTCACTAGAGCATTACCTCTGTAGATAGTATAAAAACTGCCATTCTCTGAGGTTTTAGTTTATAGTCAAAAGAATGTATGTGGAAAGTGAAAGAAGAGGAAAGGAGAGAGATAGAGAGTAAATAGTTTGCCAAAGTAATAGTAGTTACCACATACATTTCAACTGTTACTTACTGAACTTTCTATAATGAGAAACATAGAGAACTGGAGAACTGCTGCTGTTACTATACTTGCACCGCATCCTCTGGGACTGGGGCGATGTTTCAGAAAAGGTGACATTTTGATTTTTCCCAGGTGACCGTGTGCAGTAGTAGCACAGAGGTGCAGCTGCCTTAGCGTGCTCTATCTGTGAATTTGACACCAGGTGTTGCACCTATGCCACCATCAAGAGAGGTGGAAGAGTGTGATGGTGATGCTGATGATAATGAAGGTGGTGGTGCTAATGATGATAATGGTGATGATGAAGAGTAAAAAGAGCACTTTGTTAGCTTAAAGGAGCAGTAAACTTTTTTATGAAAAAATATATTTTGTAGGGATTTTCCTATTGAGTAAAATAAGGGTACTCCCACTGCCGAGAGATTTATATTTCCAGAGTTATTACAGTTTAAACCTATGTTTTTTTTACATTAGCAGTGCCCTCTAGTGGTCAAATTCTAATTAGATTTCCTGTTAGATTCTAATGGAGAGGAAAATCAGAGACATACAATTATCCATAGAATGTGATAGAAACTGCCTGTCACTTCCTGTCAGTTAGAACTATCAGGAAGTAAACACAGTAAATTCACTTCCTGATTATTTAAACTGCTATAAATTTTGCATAAAACATCTTACAGCGATGAGAGTACCCTTGTTTTATTCAGCAGGAAATGCTCTATAAAATATGTGTTTTCATTAAAAAAAGTTTACTGCTCCTTTAAGCAAATGAAGCACGGCAGAGCGATCCTTAGAAGGGAATGAGCATCGCCACCACCACTAATTACATTATAGTGTTTATTAATTTAGTTCCTGCTGACTCATCTGTTAATCACGTTTCACAGAATCTGGCTGGTGTGCCCACCATTACCATGGGTAGTAGTAGAATTTTTTATAGGATGATCACCCTCACAGATTGTGGTGGTGGAAACAGGATCAGCAGTTATATGGGACAGGTGGTGGTGGCTCATACTAGTGATACTGCTGAGGCAGCACCACAACAAGGCACAACTTCTTTAGGGGAATGTGGTAGAAGGTGACCAATCATTGTAATCCTTCTCTGACACCTTTCCTGAAATCATAGGTGTGGGAATATTTTTCCTAGGACTCAGACACAGTGCAGTTATCAACAACTGACATGTGCACTGTGAAAGAAAAGGTTGTGGAGAGGGTGAATGAGGGATCACACATTAGCACATCTGCTCTAATTAGGCATATCCAACATAACAGCCCTGAGATTTATGTTGACCATGATAAACTGTCCCCAAAGAAACCGGGGGGAGATTCACTAAGCGGTAATAAAGAGGTGATAAAGTGGAGATTACTTCTCCAGTGATCACACATACAGGACCAGGCCTACAAATGTCTATTTATTGAGGGAGTTCTGGTGGTAGCAGTATAACAACAAAAAGCCCCCCCCACCATGAACATGAAGTTATCTTGGTAGTATGTAAGCAGGAGAATCATCTCTCACTTTGTTACAAGCATGGTATGGGCTTCAAGAGGTGATCAAGGAGGCAAGACTTGGTATTGCAGTACCACCATCAGCAGCATCTGTGACTGTGTTACATGCATGGGATGAACTTCAGGAGGTGATGGAGGATGCAGGTGTTGTCACTGCTGTACCACCAGCAGAAGCAGCACTAGCATTAGGCCAATCTGGATAGACACATACAGCAGCATGGCTGATAGACATCTTACTGAGGTAGTACTGGTGGTGGCTGTCTAAAAGCTTCCTTCCTAAACAAACATGAACTTATCTTGGAGAGTTTGGAAGCAACAGCAACATCTCTGTGTGGAAAGCTGAAAGGGTAAGAATGAATGAACACATTTATTTAAAAGAAAACATAGCAATTGTCTTTCATTATTCTGTGACTTTGTATATATTTTGTTTAGTATGCTGTTTGGATTGAATCTCATGAAACACATGATTTTCAGTTAATTTCAAATTTGAATTTATCACTCATCATTCCACTAGTATCTTTCTACATCCACCTAAAGTTTTATATTACATCCCAGCTTAAAAAATGTTTTGAGACATTCCCTCTCAAAATATAGTTTCTTGTTTGAATGGTAAAGGTCTAAATTAAACCCTTAAGTACCAGAGGGTTGTACAATGCATTGCTAAGAGGTTACTTCTTTTTTTCCCTCACCTCTACAAGCCTATAATACATTTTTATCTCCAAGTCCTTATCTCTCATAGATATCTTGGGGGAGATGCACTAAGGCATGATTAAGAGGTGATAAAGTGGAAAGGACTTCTCCAAGTCATTTGTTATTCTATTGAGTCAATGCACTCAAATCAAATCTTAGTGCTTTGGTTCCATAGTGTAACATAGGATCTGGAGTGAAGTGATATCACTGGAGAAGTCATGTCTGCTTTATCACCTCTTTATCATGCCTTAGCATGGGCGGATTGTCCTATCGGGGGATCGGGCATCCCCCAGTGGGCCTCTAGATCATGGGCCGGTGGGGGAGATCAGAAGATCTCACCTCACCATCCCACAATATTTTGAAGGAGAGGTCTATGTTGCCACAGGCACTCTCTGTGACAGCCTTCATGTTCCTTGTTAACCCTTTGAGTGCAGAGGGGTACACAACGCATTGCTTTGCACCTCTGGCACTCAAAGGGTTAATGCAGAGCGCCAGAATATGACATAATATCCTGGCGCCTGCTGTCCCATGCCGCACAGGGACCACAAGGGGGCGTCGATAGGGACGTCGGTGCAGCTAGTGGGCTGTTTAAAAAAAAAAAAAAAAATGCCCGGTCTGTTATTCCTCTACAATCCGCCCAGTGCCTTAGTGCATAACCCCTGGGTGTTATACAGTTTTAATAATCCTAGATATTTGTTCATAAGCTTTATGCATAAAGCTTCATGTCTGCTAGCTAACAATACGTGTATTACCTTTTTCCTCATATTATGTTGAACCACATTACATATGAAACATGCACTGTATCTCTCACTAGGACCCTTGAAATGCCATGCCTAATATAGCTAAATGTATTTTGCACTGAACCTGTAACGTTTGAATTCTTCTTAATAAAGTTTAAATCTCCTTTATCCTTTTGAGATTCCTATACATTTGTCCTGTCCTGTTTTACAGTCATATTTATTATGAATGTATTTATTTTTCATAATCTGATTGTAAAAACTGTCTTGTTTTTTTCAGGATTTCAAAATATGCTTATTGGGGATAAAATATTGAAATTACTATATGAATAATTCCATGTTAACCCCTTAGTGACAGACGACTTACCTGGTAAGTCCAGGAAGTAATTCCCTATAATGAAAAAAAAACCCAAAAAACTGTCATTAAGGGGTTAAATGACACCAAATATCTAATATTCTAAAAAAAAAACCTTCCCAAAACATTTTTAATCCTTTAAGTGCAAGATGAATGTGTAACACATTGAGAAGCATACCCTCTGGCATTAAAAGGGTTAATCATTCATGTACATTGCAATAAATAGGCCTTTGATAGGTATGCCCTTGAGAGATTTTACATATATTAAAATTGATGATTTTGTGCTTTATTCTCTTTAATTTTTATTATGAAGCATTAGAGCAATTAAACATGATGTGAACAGCCAAGCAAATAACAGATAAGCAGGAAACAGTGACAAATTCAATGCGTATATTTGCATTCTCTTACCCATAATTCCAGTCTTGAGCTTTGATCACAAAAGCATATGTGACAATTTTGTGAACAAGCTTCGGGAAAGCATGTAAGTGCATTCATTAGTTGTTTTCTCTTGTCTTTACTTATGCTAAATAATGAGATTTTATGTCACTTTTAAAGGGACCCTTACCATATAGAATCTGGATCAAACAGTATAAAAGAACATATCTTACCATAAAAAATATTAAATAGCAAACTATTAAATACACCATTCAAACTGAATAAAAATGTGAGTGGACATCTTGAAAAGACAGTCATAATTATTTTTTTCATTCTCTGAGTTTATATATGAATCAACATTCATTAATTGCTTTGTTTCTCTGATTAACTGAAAGGCTTCCGCTTCAATAATTAATTGTAAATGTGGTAATGCAACTGTGCTAGTCTCATACAATCACAAACAACATAAGGAGAATTTATGAGAGAACAGGGTGGAATGGGGGGAGTGAGAAAAAAAATCTAAATGTGAAATGGTTTCTATTGTGGAGTGTTAGAATGAGTCTCATAGAAATGTAATATTCAACAATTTGCAGCTATTTAACTGCTTAAAGTGGATCTGCCATCATATGATAGTACATTTTAAAGATGCACACACACCTTCATACAACACCATCTATTATGAAAGTATATACACACTGTGTTCTTTAATACTATGTGTATTTCCTTTTCATTTATGCATTAATTTTCTAGTTGTTAGCTTCCTGGAGATGGGGAATCCTGTTTGTTTCACCTCCAACACAACCTTCAACAACAGTGAAAATACAGCCCCTGTACACCCCTTATTGCCTTTTCAGAATGTGGTGCCAACCCCAGATGATGTCACATACCCTGGTCATCCTAAGCAACAATACAGGCAAATTCAGCCATTCTGATGTGTTTTGGAAGTAGTGTGAGTCTGGGAAAGCTTGCTCCAGCCTCACTCTATTGCCAGTACACATTAGAATGTATTACTTCTCCTGCATCTTTGCTTGGTATGTGACATTAACCCTGGGGCAGATCCAGATACCAGACTCTCAGGTGCCTTCTTCCCACTTTCCAATTCCTCCCACAGATTATCAATAATAATATTATTCAAAATGTGTAGGTGCATGTCCCGTAGTGATAGATATACAAATGTACTCAGCCTGGAGAATCCCTGGTTGTAGAGTAGAGACAGCAGACATCTGAATGGCAGAAGCTTAAAGTTTATTCCATCTTTATCATCACGCACCAAATATTTTCTGTCCTCACAGGGACCTTCATCACGGCAAAGAGGAGGGAAAATGGTCAAACATGCACCTATCACCGAGCAGTACACGAAGCGCCAGAAAAGTCAACGTACTCAGGAGCACAGTGGGTTCAGAGATGTTACCCGCTACACGAGGTCTGTTGCCTAGCAACGGGTACCATTGGCTGACACATTTCAGCGCCTCCAGCTACAAGCAGCTGCTGGATCTCACGGCTATACGTAAAGACCAAAGAAGAGTTATAAAGGATGAATAAGAGCCGTGACAAGGAAGGAGTAGACCAAGGAGAGGGAGAATACGTAAAATAACAAACAAAATGAAAATAACTAATCTCGGGCATCCCTTGATTGCAGCAATAACACATCATGTCAAAATATATGATACTACATTGATGAATGAGCCTCACATCACAAATGGGAATTGTGAGCATACACAGAACACAGATAATAAGCAGTTCATATATAGACATATAAAGGCATATGTGCTACTGCATAAGTGTATAAGTCTTACATCGCAAATGGAAGTTGCCAGAAGACACAGAACACATAACATTTCAAATGTAGGCATCCCCATTTTGATGATACTAAAAGTTTCTTTGATGAAGCAAATATATCACAACATTTGTGTAGTTCTACAAAAAACAATACTGTTAAAGAGAAGCCCATGGACAACTCTGGTAGCAGAATCAAAGGAAAATTATATTTGTACTTAAACAACCAGTGCTGGTTGGATAAACTATAGAGTCACAAGACCACTTCTGTTTATAGTGGTGTAAATTAATAAGGTACTATATAATGTCCCCTTCATAAGGGTACACCAGTCCCGACATTAGAGGTGAAGATATGAGATGTAAGGTGATTACAAAAGGGCAATTGCAGAGTATCTTGTGTAGATAAGGTTTGGACCATAATATGAGTGAGAGGCTGTTACAGTTTATCAAATGTCACTAATATATATAGTAGTTCTTCTTGATGAAATACCTTATTTTTTTTTAGCCACATCACAAGATAATAGTTTATTGATACACTAGTTGAAGAGCCCGTTACACGGGCCACAGTACCACTGCCACCCGGTCGCGGGGCAGTCGTGCAGTAGAGACTGCCAGCGCCGCAGCTGATACTCCTATTTACCCTGATGAAGGTCCCTGTTAGGACCGAAAACATTTGGTGTGTGATGATAAAGATGGAATAAACATTAAGTTTCTACCATCTACATGTGTGCAGTCTATATATATATATATATATATATACACTAGTATGAAAGCCCGTATACATGGGCTAAAGTGCACCCAGCTGCCCCGGAGCCGGGAGCAGAGACAGGCGGTGAGCCGCCCGGAGGTCCCCGCTCCGGATCAGTGCGCTTGGCAAGTGTCTACTCTGCATGGCTCCAGACGGCTCACAACGAAGCTCCCTGTGTGTGAAACCACACATGCACAGCAGTCTCTACTGCGCATGTGCGGTTACGCTCACAGGAAGCGACGCATTCTACAACTTAATGTTATAGGATATATATATATATATATATATATATATAAATATATATATATATATATATATATATATATATATATATATATATATATATAAATGTATGGGAGAGTTTATGGTTTATTTATGGTTTATTTATTTATCCCTTAAATTATACCTAATGTCTAAGACATGGGTACTCAAACATGCCCTAAGCCCCCCAGTGGTGCAGGTTTTCAGTATCGCCTCATGTGAACACAGGTGAATCAATCTGTTATTCCATCATTTTGAATGATCTTCCTAAATTAACACCATTCACTTGTGTTTAATTGAGAATATCTTAAAAACACACATTGCTGAGGGTGCTACAATTAATGTTTTTAGCACTTCTTACCTGAGGTTTATCTGTGATTGCTCAGTATACTAATAGAGAAGCCAAGAAGACACTGTTTATTTAGTGTAGGCTTAAGATGGGTCATCATGATTCAAAACAAATGTTGACCTCACCATACATATAGTATCAAAATCAACCATATTGTACCTTTATTTCTTTGATTAACAACAAATATTCTAGGGCTGTAGGTTGTGTTGAATGACAAAAAAACAGTTACAGGTAGGGATGTGTGAACATTTTTGGCAAATAATGGCTCCTCCCATCTGGTGAATAATTTTCCACGAAACGTGCAGTTTTTCAGCTTTTTTTGCCTAGCTCATTCCATTGAAATCAGTGGGAGCATAGACGTTACACACAGTACATAGCAAATATTATTTTATTTCTCAAAGGAAATAAAAGGAGCATGAGTGTGCCTGTGTTGGTGGAATGTGGGGAACAGTTGAATGGGGAAATTATTTTGAGGGGGGTTGTTTACTGGGATTTGGATGGACAGTTAATAATAAAAAACAAATAAATACAATTAAAAAAAACATAAGATGGGGGCGTGGCCTGACTGATGACTTGGATGGACGCGTAGGATCAGAGGTCCTGCACCCTAGGGCACTAACACGCTTTTAGCGGCTACATACACAGTGATTTCATGCTAAATTTCTGCTACATAAGCCTTCTGGCATGCGCAGCACTAAGAAGAACCGTGGATCTTCTGCAGTTCACTCGTTTTTTACCAAAACTTAGAAATCCTCTTCAGACCAGGCTTCTCACAAAATGGCCGACCATTCTGAAGAATCTGCTGCTCAAAGCCTCAGGGCCCACTCGGATGATGACTTGCGCAGCTACTCTGATGGGGAAACATCATTGGGTCATTCTGAATCTCCTTCTACTAAGGGGGATATACAGAACCTACTTGCTGACCTTAAACTCTTCCTCAGGGAAGAACTGACTGAGGTGAAGAAAGAGGTCTCACACCCAAATGACCGGATGACGAACCTCGAAAGTGACAGGGAGAATTGGTCGACGTTCAAGACTAAAACACAATTACGTTTGCTATCTCTACACAAAACTCAATTTGACACCCTGATGCGCATTGAAGATGCGGAAAATAGGAACCGGAGAAATAATCTGCATATCAGGGGTATCTCTGAATCAGTGGATGCACTACCTGCCACGCTTCAAAAGTTGTTTGTTTTTCTGCTGAGAATGGATAGGACATATATCTATGAAGCGGAACAAGCTCATTGTATTTCCAAAGCTAAGGCTGCTCCAAAAAATGCACTTAGAGACCTAATTCTCAAACTTCTCTGTTTCACAGACAAGGAGGCCATACTTTCAGCGGCTCGGAAAATGGTGCCTCATACCTTTAACAACCAACCGATTTCGATATTCAGGGACTTCTCTACTCTCACTCTACGCTGGAGATGGGATCTACGTCCTATTACCTTGGCCCTTTGAGCACAGTTACAAGTGGGGATTCCCCCTCATGATGCACGCAACTAGAGAAGGTCGTACATTCACCCTGAAATATGGGGAAGACCCCCAGGCTTTTGTTAAAAATTTGCAGTTGGTACTTCCAGCTGATGTCTCCATACCTAGTGCACGTAATGATGATGATATGGACACATCAGCTCCGTAGAATCTGGACCACAAAAGAAGACGTGTACCTGAAACTCCCCCAACATCGGACAATATGGAGAAGCAAGCCAGACAGTCCAATGAATGAACTCTTTTCACTATGCTCTTGACCTGTTTATTCTCAGAAGACCTATACCCCAGGTTCTCGGATGAGTGCGCTTAGTCTGCAAGGCGAGTGGGATGGGCGGTATTCATATAACGTCTACTGATTCTATACTTTTGGATGCGATACTTGGTGAACTACTCCTTATTTACCGCTTATCCCCAAATTCTAGTTTCCGACAGATAGTAGTGTTACCGTCTGTCGCAACCGAAGATACCTTTCACAGTTACTGACTTTTATGTGTTTAAGGGGCTTCTAGTTTACCTTGTTATTACAGGGTGGACTGATACTTGACTTGATAGAGTATTTTGTAGAGGATGATTTGTTTGATTTGTTGTTAGAGGCCTTTGTAGGACTTAGACTTATTAGTGTCATCCATTGATTTTACCCCCACCTCCGTTTTACGGTTCGCTCCCCTCTCCGCTGTTGTTTTCCTCTCCTCTTGTTGCACGCTCGCACCTTAGCCTCGCCGCGGCGTCACGCTTCCGGGTTTTGTCCATCATCACGGATGACGTCACGGCTTGGCGGGTATTTCTTCCAGTGTCCTTAGTCTTCTGGTGCACCGTCACAGTGTTCTATGGGGCACTTAGTTCGGTCCTTAGCATTGGAGCCGCTTCAGGTCTAGTCTCCGGTTAGGGCCAGATCCTCTTTTTCTTGTTAACTTGGATGTCCTGTGTGCTTTTGTTATCCCTCCAGTTGATCCAGTGTATGACCTTGGCTATCCTCTGACCATCCCTCCAGTTGATCCAGTGTATGACCTTGGCTATCCTCTGACCATCCCTCCAGTTGATCCAGAGTATGACCTTGGCTATCCTCTGACCATCCCTCCAGGTGATCCAGTGTATGACCTCGGCAACCTTACTGACCGTCCATTTCAATTGTCCTCTTGTTTGTCATTTTGGCACTTCTTCAGGAGAGTTATCGCCCATGCTCTCCAGCCGCTCACTCTAGTCATCGCTCCCCAGCCTTCACTCTCCCCTGCAGGGGAGCTTACGCTGTCCGTGGGAGGACTGACCTGAATCTTCCCTCACCACTTTCCTACTGGAAGCCTACGACATCGAGCAACGCCCTCAAGCGTCGCTCCCTAGCACTCCCTTCCCTGCAGGCCTCCGCCTGCGTTGATGACAATTAGAGGCCCAAGCCCTGAAAAAACATTGATTTGTAGGGCTTAAGCTTGTTTGGCACAAGCCCCAAGGAAACATTGATTTGTAGAAACAAACCCACCAAAAATTTTATATTTTTTTGCAGGACTAGTTTTTATTTATTTATTTAAACACAAGCCCTGAGAAAAAAATAAAAATGCTCTACTGGCCTAATACCAGCAGGTCATGTTGGCCAGTGACCACTGTCAAATGTCCTCCCGAGTTGCAACTGCTGTTCGTACAGCTGCTGCTGAGTTGTTTAAGCAGCAGGATGATTAGGCAACTGAAAGGGAATGGGATCAACAATAGCAGTAACATGGAATATGGATGATGAAGGTTCCACTCTCCACGACTGGCTCCAGTGATGAGCCTGAGGCAGTAGCAGAAGAATAAGTAACCCCCAGTATATGTGGAGAAAAGAACAAGCTGACCATTAAATCTTCTCCACCTGTTCCTCCTCCAAAATCATCATGGGTGTGTTGTTATTAGAAAATATATTTTTTCCCTTGAGAACAGGAAATGTGGCATCCATCAGCAACTGCAATGTGCACAGTGCATGTGTGGTAAATAACATCTGGGGGGACAACTGTATCCAAACACCATGACACCCGAAACCAAGTGCTGCCACTGTCACTGTACTCCTTGTCCAGACCCCACTAAGGACACATGACAAATTGCTGACAGTTTAATAGTAATGATGAACCCTTTCTGCCAGCATCCTTGCATATTCTGTGAGATGGAATCTCCTCAGATGCCGCTTGATGCCCTCCACCACACTGCCATGTGTGGTTAGTGCACCACACAGTGTGCAATGGGTAGAGATGAACTGCCATATCCTAACATTAACAGAGTGGCTATCATTTGGTGGGGGAGGTAACGATGAATGAGGAGGATTGGCAGGAGATGTACTTGTTACCCTAAAGGAAGAAGGTGATGTTGATGGTGAGCTAGTTGTTTCGCTCCTCATGGAACTTCCAGTGTCTGTCTGGGTTTCTTTATTCTTCTTCCTCTTTGATCTCCACCTTTCTGGAGAGTCAGGGGGTACAGTAACAGTGGTGCTAGATTCCTGTAACAGGTGTTTGGCTTTAACATGTTTGGAGTAAATGTCATAGTGGCTGTGTTTCATGTGTGTTATTAGGGTGGTTGTGCCAAGGTGTGTTCCCTCCTTTCTACTTCTCACTAACTTGTCACAAATTTTGCACTGTGCCATCGTTGAAGATGACTGCACTGTGCCTGCCGGAAGAGAATAACAGTCCCATACCCATGACTTCTGGGGGGAGGGATAGGGAACAAGTGGAGAAGAATGGCCTCTTTCTTCTTGTCCTGCACATTCCCCTTTGCTTTCTGTGGCAGTGGATAATGTTGCTGCTGTTGCTGCTACTGCCTCAGATTTAGCACTTCAACTACAATCAGGTATTGCTACTGCTGGCAAGTGGAACCTGTCCTAGTCCCGCATTACTTGTTGATCCCATTCCCACTGTGTCCACGGTGGTCTGTGGCACACTAGCCTGCTCCTCAGCATCCTGCTGCCCATTCATCTCATCAGCAGCAGAAGTTAGAGCAGTTGCAATTTCCGGGTAGCCCTGCCTCAAAAGTTCCCAGGTATGCATATGGGGCACTAATAGCTATGCAGAATGCGCTCTGTATGTTGCTCTCTGACACTCACAGGGTTAGATTTTAATATATATATGGTTGTTTTGGCCTTTGGGTTGGGCTATTAATGCAGTGTATGGCTTTGGATTGGAATACTATGTGGATTGCTTGTAATGCATAGCGCAGGAACAGGAATACCACTTGGATTATCCAATTGGTGTTCCTGTTTCTGCCCTATTTACACTGCAAGCCATCCACATAGTATTCCAATCCAAAGTCATACACTGCATTAATAGTCCAACCCCAAACAACTATATATATATTAAAATCTAACCCTAAAGTTTGAGTGTCAGAGAGTGACATAGTCAGAATGCACTCTGCATAGCTATTGGATTGCATAATTTGTAGTGTATGGTGCTGGGAGTCTGGGACAGCGTTTTGATAGTGAAAGAACACCCTGATAAGGTAGTTATGCATGAGGTAGTTATGTGTTAATAAGGATCAGAGTCTGAGCATTTCTCACACATTACTAACAAGTGCATAACCACCTCATGCAACCATCCAGAGGTTTCACCATCAAAATGCTGTCCCGGACTCCCAACACCATACACTACGAATTATGCAATCCATTACAAGTGGTATTGTTACTGTGCTCCTATTTGCTGCAAGCTGTACTCTACTGCAATGTCGTTGGCTACATGATCAAAATGTTGTCTCGTCTGTGTCAAAATGGCCGCCTTATAAATGATGCCCATGTCACCTCTCCCCACCTCATCAAAACGGTGTGCGATACATTAAATATGTCACTCGTGTCAGCTCAAAAAAATAGCAGGCGACAACTTTACCGAGCTGAGTGCAGCCTGAGGGCTCTATTCTAGTACAATATCGGACACCTCTGCACTACCAGCATGGTGGTAAGAAGATTTAATGTTTCTATACAGGTGTTAACCCTTTCAGTATCAGAGAGATGTCCAACGCATTGTGGAGCAATGCAGTGGAGACACCTCTCTGACACTCAGGGAGTTGAAATATTATTTACAATCCTGCTTGTAAGGTAACCCCTTGAATGCTGGAGTGTTACGTCAGAGACCTCAGTCTCCAGTAGTATATAAATATAAGCCGGGGTTGTAAAACTTAAAAAAATATATATATATTGGCACTGACTCAGAGTTCCCAGGCCCTCCTTCCGATATTTTACATGGTGACATCACACGATAAGGTCACTGACATTTAAATAAACCTAGCCTGCAAGTAATCCACATATTTAAGCACTCAGCCAAAAGGTTAAATTAGCTACTGGGCCTGCAGTGGCCCTTACCTTGTGTGCACCGCAGTTTTACTGGCTCTGGCAAGACTGACAGTCCTAGTTGCACACCATTACTGCACATACACAAGTCCGACTCCAAAAAGGAAGTGGGCGGGAACTATCCTAGCTTTTAGCTCTGTAGCTCCACCTCCATCTCGCATAACCAACTCACCCACCCCTCCATATGTGTACATGCGATTCGCTATAGAGTTGGTGGGCATTTTGATCAGGAGAAAGACAAACTTGCCGCGTAGGGGCCACTTTTTATGCCGCCCCCTGTAAAGTGCTACCCTAGGCCTAGGCCTAGTTGGCCTAGGCCAAGATACAGCACTGTAACTAATAAAAAAGAGTTTTATGAACAGAAAAAGTAACCATTGTACTTGTATGATAGAGGGGTATCTAATGTACATACCTGGGAACTTTTGAAACAGGGCTACCCAGAGGTTAACCCTGTCAGTGCCGACCTGGGAGGAAAATGACGTGATTCGCGTCATAAAAGGGATGGGGCTTAGTCGCGGAGGGGGGGCGGGACAAAAAAAAACAAAAAAAACCTGCAAAATGTATCTAAGAGGGAGTGGGAGGAACCGGGCGGGATGGAGCACAAGTGGGCAGAGTTTCTACTTAAACTCTGCCCACCCGGTGATTCACACATTGCCCCAGAGACCCGGTAATTCAGTCTGAAATCCGGAGTCTCTGGGGCAAAACCAGAGAGTTCCCAGGTATGCTAATGTACAAATCAATGCATTGAAGACTGATCTAGCATCCAAGGGGTTAAACACAGATATAGTATATGCAGGATATGCATGTGCTTGTTCAGTGGCCAGATCAGTAACCTGCGGTAATCAGAAATTGCTGTATGGAGAATTGGGAATAGAGATGAGTTAATTCCAATTACAGTACACAGATTTTAAAATCCATAAATCGCCAACTGTGTATAGAATTCCATGGGAGATGTTAGCTACTTTGTGTAATGTCTTCCTTATTTAACAATGCTGTGCCTTTAAAGCTTATGAGTGAGTGCTTTCCAGCTCTATGGAGATTTCATATCATTCAGCTGTACTTTGGGGCATGTATTAAAGTGTATGTGTGGATTTACTGTAGTGAATCTCAAAATATTTTTCCTCAAGGCACCCCTAATACACAATCTGGGATTTTCAGGCACTAGTAACAATTTAAGTCATTTGTAAAGGATGAAATGAAGGGACACATGTCAATATACAGTTATTCTTAGCTGTCACAATGAGACAAACAAAAACATATTGTGCATAAGAGTTTTCATATACACTGGAAACTCAACAGTTATATTTTTGTCAATGTCTTCATAGAAAACAAGGGGACCCCCTGAGTAGATGCCCAATGGCATACCAAAGTGCCACAACACCCTTGTTGAGAACCACTTCTTTAATGTGGGTAAGTTCCAAATACCTTCCCTTTAATATGCCAAAAAGAATTAAAGGGATAGTAACACTTCGTTTTAACTTTATTTTATTTTGTAGGCATTAAAAAAACATGAAGAATGTTATAAGTCTTATCTCTCAAACCTTTATGGTTTATGAGATATTCACAAGCAAAGTTCCCCTCCCCGCCCCTTTTACCTAGTGTAAGCCATCTCTTCTCAGATGTGAGTCTGGTTGTATGACAGGACAGATAACAGAAGGGGGCAATTTTCTTTGTATGAAAACAATGAAAGCCCTTCCCCCCTTGACAACTTTTTCAGCTTTTTCCATTATCTTAATTGAAGATTGTCCCTCTCTGCAGTCTACCTGGGCATCTCCCTTCTGATCTGGTTGAACAGGGGGGGATAGTTTGTTTGTGAATATCTCTTAAACCATAAAGGTTTCAGAGATAAGACTTATATCATTCTTCATGTTTTTTTAATGCCTACACAATAAAATAAAGTTAAAATGAAGTATTACTATCCCTTTAAGTACGTTTATGCAAATCCCCCCTGTGTTTTGTTTAGGACAAGATTTTAAACAAGGGGCAGAAGAATAGTACACTCTGAAATGCCAATATACTCCTACACTACCCACTCCTTGTCACAAGTGATGCTAAGAAGATAATTTGTGGGGTAAATAAATTAGTACACAGGAGATAGGCAGGAGCAACACATACAAGTCAATTCCAGTGCCTATTTAGTGCAGAATACTACTATTATATAATTAAAGCTCTACGTACAATGCAGTTTTTGTTTCTTTATATATAGCTTTGGTGTGTAGCAGAATTACCCTCCTCATTAAAGATTCTCAGATTTTTGAACTTTAGCACTTGTAGAAGGGGATTGTGAAACCCAAGATTAAAGGGTTGATGATGCAGCCTGGGACATTGGTGGCAACTTGGTTGGTGTCTAAAAGAAGAACATGCACCAATAAAACAAAACAGTGTGTGTGGAGGAGTGAATTTATTTGGCAGAGAATCTCTACTGGAGTTAGCCTAAAACACCATTGGCTGCATGTGAGCATGTGAGCATATCTAGAATCCAAGTGATTAAAATTGAACACTTACAAAAAAATGCATATGCTGCCAGGCTTCAGTGGTTGCTAGAGATTGATTCAGTTAACCCACATAAATTTCAGAATCTTTCCAAAACTGATTTGAAATGAATGGCTTACCTACTGAGGGAGGGGAGAGAGAGGGATAAAGGAGGCTCACAAAAAGCACATGAGAGCCAGGTGCTGGAGAATGAGTGAGAGAGGGAGAGAGAGAGTGGGAGCACTTAAGAGAATCAGATAAAGAGTGGTGGAAGAATGATAGATATAGTGTGGGAAAATGGAAGAGACAGAGCACATGATAACATGAGAGATAAGAAGCAAGAATGGGAGAGACAATGTGGAAAAGAATGGGAAATACAAAGCAGGGGGAGAGTGAGAGAAAGTGTGAATGTTGTTCAGCAGTCTAACCCCAAGGAAGCTCTCCTGCCTTGTTCAGATGCATAACCTGGACAGAAAGATGCTTGATTAACTTCGGCAAGTAAGCAAACCTGCCTTTCTTTTTCTGTATTGTCACTTCTATTGTTACATGGACAAATTCTGTTAACGTTGTGTTTGTGAGGTTCTGTTGTAACAAGCTTTAACGTAAAAAAAGGCCAGGTGTCTGAAAGGGAAGTGTTAAACCTGCTTAGCAATTTCATTGTTTATTCAGGATGGTGAAGATGCCTAATTTAATTTACTTATAGTATCAACCTTTGTTCTTGTTAGGTCATCTTGAGTCCTACACTGTGGCACCACTACTTTTGAAAGACTGAATTGTATTCTAATCAGTCCCTGAATGGTCCTCTTACCTGTGCTCATGTTGCTGTCCCTATTTTGTATAAAACCCATGGCTAAAACCAATAAATCAGTTCACCCTTTGGAAAAGGAGTCTTGTCTGCTTTCTTATCTGATACCCTGTGTATCTCCCCACTTCACAAGGCTATTCTGAAGAAGCTGTACCTATAGATCTTCTCTACAAAGGCTTATCACCCTCTTCCCATTATCGTATAACATCCTGAAGTAAGGGACAGGGTATTTCTTGATCACAATTTTGAGATTAGATACCCTGTACATTACTTCAGGATGTTATATGATAATGGAAAGAGGATATTGTGTTGAATATTGGGGAAGGATGCTTTGCGATGCGCTGCATGTGGCCACAGTATCCATCACTATCAGGTTATTAGGAATTCTACATTCATATATGTCTCCCTTTGCCCTCTTTTTTTCTTGGGGTATGTCTTATCCTCTTAGGAGGCCTCATGCCGGTTTATTAGGATAGTAAAAGCATTAAGGGGTTCCCTGTACATGACGTATAATGAATGAGAAGCATGGATTATGGAATACATTCCGAGTAATATAATGTGCATTTAGATCCATACTGCTGTATGTAGATGTAGAATATCAAGCACATCAAAAAAAATTTCCTTATGGTTATGAATAACTGGAGTATACAGAATGAATGCAATGATACACAGCTGGACTATGAATAGCCGCAACCAATACAGAGCAATACCAATTCCTATTACCCAGTTATTTTTACCAAGGAGTTACTTTACTCAACATATTTTGGGGTTATATAACATTCTATGATGTAACACATCGTAGAACATAACCCCGATTATATACTTATTGTTCTCTGTCACATTAACGGCTACATGCTATGCGGTATGATGTACAGGAGTTCCACACTATAGTTTACTCAGATTCCCGAATGAGATTACCATACTATTAATATTTGATTAAGTTTTTACATTTTTTTTCATAACTTTGCATGATTTGGTAGTGACCATATAGGACATTCGATATTAAAGTTCAGGTGGATCCTTCCATGTCAGGAGGGGTCCTGATGCCCCCCTTGAAGTCTGAAGTTTTTCTTTTAAACTACAATACAAATACAATTAAAAATAAACTTTTTACACATATACTGGCAAGGTATGCAGCTGCATACCTTGCCTATTAACCCTTTGAGTAACAGAAGGGTAGCAAACACATTGCAATGCATTTCTACCTCTCTGGTACTCATAGGGTTAATCATGCAATACAAATACGAGTGCACATTGAAAAAAATTGAAGAAGAACAATGTCAAATTTAGATGGAGAAAGAAACTCATGGGAGCACTATAAGTCAGATTTTAAAAGGGAAGGGTTAAGATGTCGAATGTGAAGAATATCTGTCGAATTAAAATGGTGAAAGCACTGTAAGTCGAATTTTAAAAATGGGGATTAATATGTCGAAGGGGGCATTCTATGTCAGATTTCGATAAGGAACACATATAACACTAAACTTGATCTTTCTGTCGTCAAACGTATTCCTGTTTCCTAGGTCTTTGACATTTTGCACAGTTTTTTTAGGTGGTAGTTGAATAGAAGGAGACATAGCCAATTTTGTTAGTTCATAGAAATGTGCTGTCTATGCCAGTTTTGTTTTATGGTGGTTCTGCAATAGAATACCGGAGTAACACATGTTTGCAAAATACACGTTGCTGTTTTTCTTGTAACGCCGGTTTTAGCACTGGTAATAGAATCGAGCCCATTGTGACTTGGGAAAGGGCATGTTTTGTATGAATTTCAAACTTACAGAATGATTTTTCTCATCCTTAGTGGTTACTATAAGTCAGCAATGTTTCCTATAAAGTTTCATATGTAATGCATTGGACAAGTATCTGACATTCATAGGGTTCAACGAATGAAAAGACAACCTTACCAGCTGGTTAAATGTTCTGGAAAATCTAGCAGCAAAAAAAATCTCCATTCAATTTGGCTAATATTCCCCACTTAAAAATAGTAGAAATGTCAAATGCATTCATTGCCACACATTGATTCCAATAGTCATCAGTCTAAAACCTCTGTAGGTTTTAATATTATAGCATTAATGTCACTATCCTAAATGTCAAAATTACCCTGTTAGACACATCAGTTTCCCCCCGCACACTTTAATAATATCACCCAGTTAAAAGTCATGATCTACTTCTTACATACAGCACTCGGTTGACACTATAGATTTTAATAGTGTCACCATTTTAAATGTCAAAATTCCCACATTCTATGTACCACAGACTTAACATTTCATGATAAATCTGAGCTGGCCTGAAATATTGATGTTGTTATTAATAAATATAATGATGTGTTTGCTTGCACAAATAGCCATAGCAGTATGATGTTTCATTTGAGCACCAAGTTTAACATCTTTCACATATCATATAACTGTGGATTTTATACATTGCTGGTCCTTAAAGAAGCACTAAACTTTTTATATGAAAACCCATATGTTATTGGGCTTTTCTTGCTGAGTAAAACACTGCTGAATCTTGAAGTGATTAAGCTGACTAAGCTATCACACTCTATAAAGAACTACAGTCAGTGACTTACCTCTCTCACAGAATGCAACAGAATACACATCTACACACCAGGGGCTTGATGCTTTAAGGCCCAGTAAAACCCTCACTAATGCAAAAAATTTACATCTATAGAATAACATAGGAACTGGAGAAGTAATCTCCACTTTATCACCGCTTTATCACACCTTGGTGCATATCTACCCAGGCCTCCTAATTAATGAGGGGTGGTCAAGCTTTTCAAGCTTGCACCAGAAGCTTTACTGTTTCAGATATAATGGGTAATAATAGTTGATTGCCAAAGTTTGTGTAGAAGGAGGAATTTTTCAAGACATTGTTTGCTGGTTGGCAGTGGTTACAATTTTGTATTCACAATGGGCCTTATGCACAAGGAAATAGTAATTCTAATGCAAATCAAATGAACTATAATAAAAAGTAAGCATTCCCAAATTCACACTTAAATTGGACAATGGAGAGGTCTCCAGCATATTGCTCTGCAGTGTAGTTGTTTTTCTCCTTTATTTTGAGCATTACATCCCATGAATTTTAACCCTTAGAGTGCCAGAGGGGTAAACAATCATTGCTGAGCAATGCGTTGAATATTCCTTAAGCACTGAAAGGGTTAAGCCACACACTGAGGCTTGTCAGTTGCAAAATTGGGTAAAACCAGTGCTCATTAGAGAATCCTCCAAGTATTCCCACTGAAAGCAATTAAATTCTCCCTGTCTCCAAAATTGGGGCCAAAAAGAGAAGCACAAGTTTTGCTAATATAAACCATTCCCATTATGACTAATTGAAGTTAAAAGGGTACAGTGGTTTTGCACACACATTTTGAGGCAAGGTGTCACTGATAAATGACCCTCTTGAATTTTGCCCTTAGCCAAATCGGATGTAGTTATTTTTCAGTCTCTACCAATTAGAGAGGCACACAGTGTATTGCAGAGGAATGTATTGCATATCCCTTTAGCACTCAGAGGGTTAAAGGACTTCAGTTAAAATTATGGACTACTTTCATAATACAAGTACAATTAAACCTTAAAGGTACAAGAACACCTCCTGTTAATAAACCCCTCTTCTCATAATCTGTACAGAAAATCCTAATAACCATTGTGAATTAAAGGGATAGCAATACTTAAAATGTAAAAAAAAATATTGTAGGGTTTATCCCCCTGAGTAAAACAAGAGTACTCCCATTGCTGAAAGGTGTTTCATTCAAAAGTTATTAATTTTCAAATTTGAATTTTTTAGGTGCAATATCACAGTGGCCTGAAATTGTACAGTGGCGCTGTTGCTACATGATCCATTGGACAGCTCTGCTCCTGGGACCATAAATCTCCATAGGATGGTGTAGCAACAGTGCCACTGTACAATTTCAGGCCACTGTGATATTGCACCTAAAAAATTCAACTTTGAAAATGAATAACTTTTGAATGAAACTCCTTTCACCAGTGGGAGTACTCTTGTTTTACTCAGGGAGATAAATCCACTCTAATATACAAGGGGGGAGATTCATTAAGCAGTGATAAAGAGGTGATAAAGTGGAGATGACTTCTCCAGTGATATCACTTCTCCACTTCCTATGTTATTCTATAGAGCCTATGCATTAATGTTTCTTAAGAAATGTTAAAGGGATAATATTACTTCATTATTACTATCCCCCATGTTGTAGCCCTTAAAATTCTGAATTCAACGATACCAGCAACATCTCTCAAACCTTTATGGTTTGAGAGATATCCGCTTTCAAAACGCCCTCTTTTTGGCTTTTTCCCTGACGTCAGTGTTCTAGCTGAGAGCAGGGGAATCCGGTCAGTGAACAAGTGGCGGCTCTGCAGGAGTCCTGAGATCGCGTTATAGAAACAGAAATCCTTCACTAAAATGGTCTTCTACGTGTGCTTGGTTTGCAAGCACACATAGAAGACCATTTTAGTAAAGGATTTCTGTTTCTAAAACGAGATCTCAGCACTGATGCAGAGCCGCTGCCGGTCCCAGGACCGGATTCCCCTGCTGTCAGATAGAATGCTGATGTCAGGGGAGAGGGAACTTTGAAAGCGGATATCTCTCAAACCATAAAGGTCTGAGAGATGCCGCTGGTATCGTTGAATTCAGAATTTTAAGGGTTACAACATGGGAGAATAGTAATAATGAAGTAATAATATCCCTTTAAGAAATGTATAAGCTCTATAGAATAACACAGGAACTGGAGAAGTGATATCACAAGAGAAGTCATCTCCACTTTATCACCTCTTTATCACTGCTTAGTGCATAACCCCCAAGGAGTTAAAAATATTTTTAAAACAATGTGGATTCTGTTAAAGGGATTGTAATGTCCCCAAAAAATATCTTCTAAATGGTAACTGCAATAAAAAAACATTAAATGCGCTTAATCCTTTCTCTCAAACCGTTATGGTTTGAGAGATGTAAGAAAATAAAGACCTCCGCTCCCTCCCCCTTCTCATGCTGTACAGCGGACGTCATGAGATCCTGCTTCCAGGACAAGATGGCGGCTCTTCAGGAGCGCTGTCATCTAGATATCTAAGCATAATTACTTCATCAGAATGGTCTACAACGTGTGCTTGCAAGCCAGGCACACGTTGTAGACCATACCGATGAAGTAATTATAGTTAGATATCCCAATGACAGCGCTCCTGAAGAGCCGCCTACAGTCGGGTGACCAGATTCTACCTCTGACAGCTTTACAGCTCATCAGACAGAAAGGGGAGGGAGCGGAGGACTTTATTTTCTTACAGCTCTCAAACCATAACGGTTTGAGAGAAAGGATTAAGCGCATTAAGTGTTTTTTTATTGCAGCTACCATTTAGAGGATACTTTTTTGGGGACTTTACTATCCCTTTAATGATTACTCCATATTGTGCAGATGGTTAGCTTTAAAAATGCTCCTTCAAGGGGTTAATCAAGGCAGAGAGGACATTGGGGGAGAGTCACTAAGCAGTGATAAAGAGGTAATGTCTTCTCCAGTTTATCACTTCTCCAATTCCTATGTTATTCTATGGAGCCTATGCATTTAGATTTCTTCAGCTTTGGAGATTTTAGTGCATAGGCCCTATAGAATAAAATAGGAAATGGAGAAGTAATATCACTTGAGAAGTCATCTCCACTTTATCAACTCTTTATTACCACTTAATGAATCTTCCCCCACTGTGTTTTAAAGTCTTAACAACTATGAATCCTTAATGCAACATAGTTGTGTTTGTTTCTGGAAAAGTGACTGTATAGTTGGCAAAAATTCTTGCACAGCAAAAATATAAAGACTTGTCACTAACGGTGACAATTTAGCAATGGAATTTTCACCAGAATCTCAACACCAGGTATAATATGTTCTTAACCATTAAAGGCATTGACATCAGATTGCTAATGCCATGTTTATAAAGATGCCCTTATGCATTTATAAATAAGATCTGACATTATGACCAGTTGCCATGATGTAATGACATTTCTTAAAAAAATACTAAGAATGGATTTTATTATTCTTAATAAATACAGCATTGCACTCCCCTTTAGCCCCAAAACATTTTATGAAACAAACAAACAAACAAACAAAAAAAAAACATAATTCTATGGCTGAGTAAAACAATGGTACTCCAACAGTCTGAAGATGCATCTTTCCAGAGTTATTACAGTTTAAACTGTAGATTGTTTTTACGGTACCAGTACTCTCTAAAGGACAGGTTTCATACAGCTATTATATTGCACTCTGTGGGAATGGTGAGCCACTGACAACAGTTCTCTATAGAAAGCAATGGTAAGTGTTGTCACTTCCTGACAGTTTGAGCAATTAGGTACTAATGATACTGTTACTCACTTTATTACAGTTTGAACTGTTATAACTTTTGAATAAAACAATTGGTGGTTCTTTTATTCAACTGCGGTGGGCTACCTTTGTTTTATACAACAGGAAAATCCCAATAATAATTAGATTTTTTATAAAAAGCCAACTGGTTTTTTTTAAATAGATTGTAATATTTTTCTCCATTATCTGAATTTCTCTGGGGCCTCTAAATTCACCTGGATTGCTCTTCCTGCTGTGCTCCATTCCTTAATCATCCCACTGATGCTCAAAAGCCAACCCACTAATTGAAATTTGAGGGTGCAGCATAAGCTGAGAGGGCTAAATGGGCTTTCATCAACCAGAGCAGGAAAAAAAACTCTAACAAGCTTCTGTATTGTAATGGCTAATGTTTTTGAATATTTTTTGTGAATAAAGATGGGAGAACAAAAATAAAAAACATATCTGATGTATTTTTTCCTCTCTTAACATGGTACTGTACTTATCTCTGTATTATCCTTGGTGGCACTGCCCCTCTAAAACAAACAGACCATTTATCACTATACAACTTTATTAGTTTCAAGCACTCCTTGAAAACACATCTCATCCCAAACACCTTAAATCCATCCCCCTCTTCTGAGTTCAACTCAGGCAGCCTATTTATCCTTTTCCACTTGTGTCTCTTATGTTCCCTAACTTTCTATATAGTATGATCTTGTGAGTAGGACTCCCTCACAGCCATTTGTTTCAGATTCTGTATATCATTATATTTCCCCATGCTTATTTGCATACCTGGGAACTCTCCGGATTTCCCCCTGGAGACTCCGGTTCAGACAGAGCTTTACCGGGTCTCCGGGGCAGAGGCAGATTCCTCCGGATGTGGAGAGTTTCTATTGAAACTCTGCCACATCTGCTTTTTCTCCCGTTGTGCCTCCGTCCCCAGCCTTCTGCGTGACACATTTAACCCTCTGAGTGCCAGAGTGGTACGGAATGCATTGCTTTGCAATGCATTCCGTACCACTCTGGCACTCAAAGGGTTAAACCCCCCAACACTCGAGTTAAGCCCCGCCCCTTTTTGACACGATTAGCGTCATTTTTGTTACCCCCTGCTGAACAGAGGACTACCCTCCGGGTAGCCCTCAACTGAAAGTTCCCAGGTATGCTTATTTGTTCTTTACCATCCTTATTTTGTACAATGCTATAGAATATGTTGGAGCTCAATCAATAAAATAAAAACATGTAAACCATTACAATTCCCCATGATATATATATACCTCTGTTCTGTGATGTCTGGATATTTTTTAACTGGCAATCCTTTACTCAGTCTTCAAGGAACATATCATAACATTACCTCTGTTTGACTACAGGTTGAATACAAAGGCCTAGTTCATTTACGCAGATGACTGTTGAAATAACAATTCTAACAGAATAGATATCACTGTTTTGTTTGATGAATCTCCTCTGTCTTGAAGGGATAGTAATGTTTCATAATAAAAGCAGCTCTAATTAATCATCATAGTATTTGGACTTTGGAGAGTGTTATTTCAATTCTGTCAGAGATTTAGTTCAAGAGTAATTCAATGACAAAGTATCCCCCTCCCGCCCTTTTTACTGATGTAACACTGCTCAGCCAGATCAGAAGGGAGGTGCCCAGGTAGACTGCAGAGAGGGACAATCTTCAATTAAGATAAGGGAAAAACCTGAAAAACTTGTCAAGGGGGGCAGGGCTTTCATTGTTCTCATAGGAAGAAGATTGTCCCCTTCTGTTATCTCTCTGGTCTATGGACTGCATTCCACATCTGAGAAGAGATGGCTTATACTAGGTAAAAGGGGCGGGAGGGGAAACTTTGATTGTAAATATCTCTCAAACCATAAAGGTTTGAGAGATAAGACTTATATCGTTCTTCGTGTTTTTTTAATGCCTACAAAATAAAATAAAGATAAAACAAAGTATTACTATCCCTTTAATACCAACACTAAGGCCTAGTTCACATGGACAACTTTGTTATAGCAACTTTGTTGCAAGTTATTGCAGAAACACAAGGTACCACCGAAAATGGCAGCATATAAAAGTCACCCATTTAATCTCCCCACACAAAACAGTAGCTATTACATGAAACTAGTTATTGCAGCAAAGTTTCATCAAGCAAAGTAGCCGCTTTATCAATTATTTAAGGGCCCAAACAATGCACTACACACATATCTGTTTCTTAAAGGTTTGAAGAGCCTAATACTAGGGGGCTTATACAGAAAATGAAATAATGGCTGTCCTGGAACACATCAAGAATCCAAAACAAAAATCGGGTTGCTACAGTTGCCAAATATACACTTCTTAAACATAGACAATGTACACTCACCCGGCCTCAAAGGCCCACGTGGACCCGGCTGCAACTCCCAACAACCCCTGGCATGGGTTTCAACAAACGAGAAGACACAGGCCGGGAGTGCTCAAACGGATCCACTCATCTTTATGTGCCAAAAAATCAACCAGAGATGTAAAAATGTAGACTTTTATTTAGAAAGATAAAATCTCCAACATTAAATGAACATTGGTACGGGCACAGCAGGTTAACCCGCCTTAACGCGTTTCGGGAAACAATCCCTTAATCATAGGCTTAACAAACACAGCACAGTCCAGACTATTTGTACTCAAAGTTCAAACCGTTACATAGGAGTTCTATTTCTCCTCTAGAAATGGTTAATGTATTCACTTGAAGGATTACCAATATATTAGTGTATTTATTTTTTATTTTTTTGTCTTTTGTCTTTCTGTCTTTTTGATTTGTATGACAAGTATATTTATTTTGATATTAGTGATTAATATACTTCTGTTGTATAGGCAGAATAGTGATTTGTGGTATGTTTCAGATATGCTGTAATTTAAGGGCAATGATGGTGAATTTAGGTGTTGGATACTTTGGAGATTCGATATCGATTGCCTTTAAGAGCTAATTGTCATTAACGCCATGCTTCATCATTATTGCCTTTGATCTGTAGTGTCTTATTGGTCCGTTTGAAATGTAACGGTTTGAACTTTGAGTACAAATAGTCTGGACTGTGCTGTGTTTGTTAAGCCTATGATTAAAGGGATAGTAATACTTCGTTTTAACTTTATTTTATTTTGTAGGCATTAAAAAAACATGAAGAATGATATAAGTCTTATCTCTCAAACCTTTATGGTTTATGAGATATTCACAAGCAAAGTTCCCCTCCCCGCCCCTTTTACCTAGTATAAGCCATCTCTTCTCAGATGGGGATCTGGTTGTAAGACCAGACAGATAACAGAAGGGGACAATTTTCTTTGTATGAAAACAATGAAAGCCCTGCCCCCCCTTGACAAGTTTTTCAGCTTTTTCCCTTATCTTAATTGAAGATTGTCCCTCTCTGCAGTCTACCTGGGCGCCTCCCTTCTGATCTGGTTGAACGGGGGGAGGGTACTTTGTGAATATCTCTTAAACCATAAAGGTTTGAGAGATAAGACTTATATCATTCTTCATGTTTTTTTAATGCCTACAAAATTAAATAAAGTTAAAACGAAGTATTACTATCCCTTTAAGGGATTGTTTCCCGAAACGCGTTAGGGCGGGTTAACCTGCTGTGCCCGTACCAATGTTCATTTAATGTTGGAGATTTTATCTTTCTAAATAAAAGTCTACATTTTTACAACTCTGGTTGATTTTTTGGCACATAACGATGTCCTGGAACACCCCAACTTTACAGTAAGAAACAACTAAACATTCCACACATTTACAAAGATTTGAATGTGGTGTTTAACCCCTTGAATGCTAGAGAGGCCTCTTTAGCATTAAAGTCTCCCCCCCACACACACACACACATGAGCAAGGTAATTTTCTCCACAACTGATCAGCTTTTCTTTAAGCTTCAGGCACTAGCAGTCAAAAACCTTGTGAGCTTCCAGGAACTAAGTCAAAGTCAGCTGTGACCTCTATAGAGCTGTTGTTGTATTACAAGTCCCATCATCCTCAGCTAACCAGCGGACACAGAGGATGACAGAAACTGTAAACCAACCACAATAGAAGATTTGCAGGTTGCCTATCCATGTACTATGGATATTATAGGTTACTGGACTGTGCTACCATAACCCAAAGATGCTAATTGTTGTACAATCTACAGCCTATAAATGGTTAAAAAATGGTTAGCATCCCGTTAGGCTGTTTTCTTCCCTCTGTCCAGGATCACTTTCCAAATTTGCTTACCGTTCTTGATAAATGCAAAAGAAGAAAAAAAAAAAAACATACCCCTTATGTTTCATTATTCATTTTCCCTTCAGGGGAACTATCTTGTAATAATAAAAATGTCAAAAGAAATACACAAATACATACATACCCTAAATGAGGATGCGCCTCTAGTGCTTCTGTTGAGACAGTGATTTATGGCCCCAGAGAAAAAGGGGCAGGAGCTGAGAGTCTACCGAGTGAAGCAGCGCATGCAAATTTAACCATCTCCACGCTAAGCTGACTGCAACCCTTTGATCGCCAGACAGGTATCCAATGCATTGCAACGCAATGCATTAGATACCTCTCTGGCGCTCAAAGGGTTAAAACGGCTAAATGCCATCTTTACTTTTAATGCAGAACTAAGACATCTTTGAGTGACAGAAGGGAATGCAGACCCCTCTGGCACGCAAAGGGTTAATGACCCTCCACTTACCTAAATTTGTCCAGAATATAACCTCTTCAATCAGTCCTGGATGTCACACTGATGAAGGCAGAGGTTTGAGGTAGGCACACTTTGTAGACCGTTCTAATGAACAATTTCTTTGTATACAATGTTATTTGTACTCTGCAGATGAGCTGTCTGGTCCCGAGACCAGGATCTAAGTCTGTCAGCTAGAGCGCTGACGTGGGTTAAATGGGCAGGAAGGGGGAACTTTAGAAGCTTATTACTCTAAAACTCAAAGTTTGAGCAACGGGACATAATTTAATAATTTTTTTAATATGTACAATATTAAACATTGTTAAAATCAAGTATTACTATCCCTTTATTTATGTAGGAAATCAGAGTAACCAGTGGTGTGGCTGCCACCCCTGCACCTCCTGATTGTCCTCATCCCCAAGGTACAAAAGGAGGTATCACGAGCGCCTCTGTCCCACCCCTAAAGGCAGAAGCTTAGCCCCTTATAATGCAACTTACATAGCGGTTGTGATCATCATCTCCCACTGTGAACAGATTTCTCACGAACAAGTCTAAATTTAACTGCTCAAATACAAATACATTTGAGATAAACCTGACATCAGCACTCTGATCACTTTCCCCAAACCCCATTTAAATGGAGATTTTTACCCCTTTAATGCTGGAGAGGTCTCAAATGCATTGAAGAGCAAGTAGATGAAAACTTCTTTGGCATTTAAGCAGTTTAACCCCTTAAGAACTGGTGATGTGTCAGTGTTGTTGCCTAATGGATCAATGATGGTCCTGGCACATCTAGTATTTTGGGCTCACAGTGCTCCTGCGTTAGCACTCTGAGCACTACCAGGGTCTGAAATTGACTGCTCCAACACCATAGCGGTCACTATCAGACCACCGTACAGCATATCATCAAAAGTGATCAGTCACGAGTGCCAGCCTCCTGAACATCATCTACCTGGTCTGACCTCAACTTAATCCACTTCTTTGTAGTACATTAACTTCATTGCATAGCAATTAGTTAGAGACCTTTATAGGATCAAAAGGGTTAAAATGTTTTGCTATGGGATATTTTGAAATTTGCATTTGATTTTGAATTGTGTTCCAGTTTGAACTGAATTTAGAATGACAAACCAACAAGTGGCTTTACACATATTGACATGCATTCTTTTATTCTGTGTGGCAGTGCACGCTAAGGCCATATACACAAAAAGGAGACATTTAAGAGCAAACTGCTGCACAATAAGGGAAAAATACAAATCCTCACTGATTTAAATGGGTCTTTAACCCCCTTAATGCTAGAGAGGACTCTAACACATTTTAGTGCTGGAGACCTCACTAGCATTCAAAGAATTAAAATTCCAATTTAAATCAAACAGTATTTGTGGGATTGTTAATTGTCACCTGTGGCTCAGTTTTCTCCAGAATTGCCCAACTGTTTCTTTTGCACACGTCCATAAGTGCTAATAAAGTTGGTAGCAGTGACAGAGCTGCACAACAACTCTGGCTTGAGGTGACTTCAGTAATAATAAAAAGAGAGATAGGACATATTAATTGGTAATCAGTGGGACTTTTTAAAAAAAAATAAACAGTGATTTAATACAATGTTGTTTCAGTCAATGTTTTGGTCCTGCCTTGGGCCTTTGTCCCATATTGATGAAGGTCTAATGTTAGGTCAAAATAACAGAACTTTTTTCTCACTTTGGCCCTTATGTTTAACCCTTCAAGTGCCAGAGGTGTACGCATTGCATTGCAGAGCAAAGGGTTAAAAGAATAGTAAAGTAATTCTGGGGCAAACCCACTGTAACATAGTGGACAAACACATACTGTCAAAAAGGTCCATTGTCTAAAATGACGCATTTTAAACACCTTCAAAGAGAGTTCTCCAAAGAATTGCTTCACAATATATTAGAAATCTCTCTAGTATTCAATGGGTTAAAAGCCACATTAACATGAATGTGGATTTTTATTTGTCCCCTATGTTGCAGTTGGTTTGGCCCACAATGACTTCACTTTACATTAGAACACAAGACCCTATATATGTCATCATTTGCCACTTCTCACCTACAACCATCAGTGTGATTTTTTCTTCTTCTTTGATATCAACATTTTTTAACAAAATCAAATATTATAAAATATTATATAATGAACTTTTGAGAACATTTCTCCAAGTGTTTTCAAAGTTCAGATTAAGCCAGCTTGCTACTAGAGTTGCAGAGAATAAAGGATTTTATTTTGCTCTCCACTAAAGTGCCACCCACTGAGATTATTCCCTGTGCTGCATGCGTGGGAAACTGGATGCTTATGTAAGAGGCTGATCTCTTACTCCAATTTTTAATATCAAGGTAGAACAGAGGCCAATATCCCTTTGAATGCAAGAAGGGTACGCAATGCATTGCTAATCAATGCATTGTGCATCCCTCTGGTACTCAAAAGGTATCTATCTATCTATCTATCTATCTATCTATCTATCTATCTATCTATCTATATATATGTAGATAGATAGATAGCAAATGGAGGGAAAACTCCACAGTCAAAAAGCTATTCTGTCTAGAAAGTGTTTTCCATCTCTTGCTAATTCAGGACTTTTGTAGTACAGTAGACTGCAAATTATTAAGACGTAGCATGGGATGTACTAAAACAATACTACCCTAAAACAGTCAGTGGAATGGATTTACTAGTGCTGTGCCTTCTTAACACCCAAGGGGTGCATAGTTTGGTAGTTTTCGGGGTATTTCTCTCACTAAGGATGGCGGAAAAGTCCATTTTCTTCATAAAAAACTGCAATTTGTTGCTTTTTCTATGGAACTTCCCATAAATAGAAACACTATAAATTGTCCATCTTTTCTGTAACTCCTGTTAAAATGTTGCTGGTTTGTACTGATACCAATGACATCTTGCCAGGGTTTATACTAAGTAGTATGTGTATTCCTATAGCTACCAGCACAGTAGGGTAAGGCTGGGACTCAGAAATCAGTATATGGGGTCTGTAGCTATCAGTGCAGTGAAAACAGCACTGGTGTGTGTGTGTGTGTGTGTGGGGGGGTGTCAGTATATGTGGTTCTATATCTGCCAATGCAATGAGACAAGGCTGTTGGGGGGTGTCAGTACATGTGGTTTTATAACTACTGAGGGAAAAAAGTGGACATAAGTATGTATGATTGTATGGTTATCAATGCATTTGGACAAGGCTGGGGAGCCAGTATGTTCGATCCTGTGGCTACTAGTGCAGTATGACAATGCCTGAGGGTGGTCAGTTGTGTGGTTTTTTGGTTACCATGGGATAAGGCTGGGGATGAATCAGTATATGTAGTTATTGACTATCAGTGGCGTAGGACAAGGCCGGCTGATCAATATATGTTTCTACAGTGTGGAACAAGGCTCAGAAGCAGTATGTTTGGTACTATTGTTACCATGGGACAAGGCTTGGGGGTCTGGGGTCAGCATGTGTGATTCCAAGGCTATCAGTGCACAACAAGACTGGAGGGAACAGTATGTCTACAGCAGTAAAGATCAGAATCAGAGCCAGATTAAGCCTCCATAGGGCCCTAGGCAGGATCCCAAATTGGGCCCCCCTGCCAGTTTGCCCCTCCCCACACTCTTGCCGCAATAATTTCTTGATTTGCCCATTGCCTATAGTGACACCACAGATCTTACAATTGAAATCAGACTACACTAGTGATACCACACAGCTTACAATTGAAGTGGGGCTAAACCAGTGATACCACACAGTTTACAATTGAAATGGGGCTACGCCAGTAATACCACACAGCTTACAATCAAAATGGGGCCACCCCACTGATACCACACAGCTAATGATGGCAAGGGCAAAAGGAGGGTAGAAAGGAAAGAGGAATGGCATAATGAGGGGAAGCCCCCAATCTGTTTCTCCCTCTTTCTCTAACCCCCTAATCTGTTTTCCACTCTTTTTCTGCCCCCTGCTCTGTTCTCCACTCTTTTCCTGTCCCCTAGTCATTTCTCCACTCTTTTTCTGCCCTCAATCTGTTTGCCACTCTTTTTCTGCCCCCCTAGTCTGTTCTCCACTCTCTTCCTTCCTCTAGTCTGTTCTCCACTCTTTTCTGCCCCCCCTAGTCTATTTTTCACTATTTTCCTTCCCCTAATCTGGTGTCCACTCTTTTTCTGCCCCTTAGAATTGCCATGGGCCCCCAACCACAATGGCCCCCTCACCCACATTGGCCACCTCCATATTGCCCCCCAATCTCCACAATGCCCCCCTTCATCTCCACATTGCCCCTTCCACAATGCCCTCTTCATCTCCACATTGCCCCTTCCACAATGCCCCCTTCATCTCCACATTGTCCCCTTCCATCTCCACAATGCCCCCATCTCCACATTGCACCTACATCTCCACATTGCCCCTTCCACAATGCCCCCTTCCATCTCCACAATGCCCCCTTCATCTCCACATTGCCCTCTTCATCTCCACATTGCCCCTTCCACAATGCCCCCTTCATCTCCACATTGCCCCTTCCACCTCCACAATGCCCCCTTCATCTCCACATTGCCCCTTCCATCTCCACAATGCCCCCTTCCATCTCCACATTGCCCCCTTCATCTCCACACTGCCCCTTCCACAATGTCCCCTTCATCTCCACACTGCCCCTTCCACAATGTCCCCTTCATCTCCACTTCACCTCCACATTGCACCTTCATCTCAACATTTCCCCTTCCACAACGCACCCATCTTCACATTCCCCTGGTGGTCTAGCGGCGTTACTTGATAGATCTGTGCTTCCTTCGGCACAGATCTCTTGAACACTGACGCTCCCGCGCGCCGCTCTAGTAATGCAGAGGCTGGGAGATGATGTCATCTCCCAGCGCTCTTTATTACTAGAGCGGCGCGCAGAGTGGGAAATCAGGTAAGCTGCGGGAGAGGGGGTTGAATCGCACGGCCAAATGAGGTGGGCCCGGAAAGCCTCATTCAAGTTGAATGAGGCTTTCCGGGCCCCCCTGATTTGGCCGGGCCCTAGGCAGGCGCCTTGCCTGTGATCCGACTCTGATCAGAATGCATCACTGTTCACGGGAATTAATTTGACAGATGAAATGTGTTGGTTTCTCACTTTTCTCTTTTGCTGCAAAAATATTTGCCCATCCCGACTCTGAACCTTCTTTAACACCATATACTAAACAAAGCTGAGAGGAAATTTGTGTATCTTGAAGATGTGTCCCCGTGTGTGCTATTAAGGAAGTGTTTGGGGATTTGCTCTCATTAAAATGTAATAATAGTGGAGTGTTTGCCCCAGTGTGCACAAAAGTGATCATACTAGCTTGTACATAACCTGAGGTCACAAGAAAAGGGCAAAGAGAAAATATTTTTCACAAAATATAGATACTTATTAGGGCACCTGATTACTAAGTATTACCCAAGTAGGAAAACGTGTAATGCAGATGGGGAAAGTAATTAAGATTAAACTGTTATTTACAATCCTTAAAAGCAAAAAGAAATGAAAAAATTAGTACGACGAATGAATTTCCATGACTAGAAAAGAGTTCATTATTGCTGAAACACTATAAACTATGACTTAACCTGTCTGGTAACTAGTTCAGTATATATAAAAAAATATAAATCACCAACTGAGTTAGATCAAAATTATTTAATTATGCCCAGTTGTGAAAAAGTGCTAAATACTAATCGATTATGTGGAGGTGTTGAGAAATAAATAAAAATAAATATATGGCCCTGAATATGGCCCTTTGACTTTTATCTACCCACGATAGCTTGCAGCATCTCACTACCATTAACAACTGACATTTGCATTGATTTGCATTTTTTGTCATTACATTTCTATTTATTACTCCCCAATTTGGCAAGATTGAGCATTATGCCAAAGCTGTATAAATAATGTATATTATTAAATTAATGCTACCTTTCTTTCAGCATTCTATATTGTTTCCTACCTTTCATTAACAGTGGTTACACAGAGGAATAGGGGGAATAGCCTTTCTAAGTCTCCATAAATAACTGACTCAGTCCTATGTGGCTGCTCATTACTAAGCACCAGTGCAAATAAAGTGTTATTACCTCCAGAAAGATAGTTGATGATTTTGTTACTAATTATTAGCATAATAAATGAATATACATTATACCTCAAGAAACAAAACTCCTAAGAGAATACATATAATAAATGACATCCTTCATAGCCCAATATACGATATTAGTAAAAGTATAATCCAGTTCTGCATTAATTTGTTGGGTAATTGTTTCATGTTTCCTTAAAGGAGAAATAACACTTATGATTTATAACCTCCACTTACCTAACAAGTGCTAGAAATCTTAATGGTCCCTATAAATTTTGTTCTTGTGCCTTTCCTCAAAAGATATCTTCAGTCTGGTCTGAATATTTTGTCCATTGAGGTGGACATGACAGTTGCTTTCCAATGTGTTGACCATGCTTCTGGCACCCAATGGGTTGCATTAATATAAGTTGTTACTTGTTCATTAGTTTACCCCAGAGTTGCTTTACTTTGCATATATGGCCCATAATGATCAAATATCTAACAGAGGGGTTTGAAAACAAGTTCTCATCCTTAGCCCTGAACAGTGCAGGTTTTCAGAGTCTCCTCACATGAACACTGGCAAATCAACTAGTTATTCAATAATTCTGAAGGATCTGCCTGAGTTAATGACACTCATTTGTGTTTGACTGAAGATATCCCTACAACATGCACTATTGGAAAGGGGAAAGGGGACTTGAGGATAGGTTTTGGCATCCCTGATCTAATTCTTTCATTTGTCTGTATTACATACATTTAGGATTAGTTAACCCAAACCTCCCAAGTGTCATCTCTAGGAGGGACAGACAGGACTAGTTTTACAGTTCAGGCTCCCCTAGACAAGGCACTCTGGGCTCCATTAGCTCTTCCCATGGTCACACACCCTACTCCTCACATAACCCTGCCCCCATTCCCATCCACTGTTTTCAGGCACAGAAAATACCCTTGGCCTATAACATGCAAGAACAAAAAAAAAGCTAAATTTCTAGAGAGCTCTCCAATGCATGCATTGGAAATCTCTCTAGCAACCAAGCTTTTAAATAATAGCCTGCAATGGAGTATAAAACAGGTGCAAGGACACTGAAATTGTGCAAAGAATGTGGGCATGGCCAGCATAGCTGAGGTGCCCCTCAAAATTTGGAGCTCTATGCAGTTGCCTACTCTGCCTTTAGGGAAATCCAGCTGTAGGAAAAGCCCTTCTTTGAGACCCAAATCCTTTGTCCCTCTGTACCACCCTGGTGTCCCTTTTTCAGGTGATCAGACTGTGTGGTGTGTATATACAGTGTATCCCATTGTTCCACAGCAATAACATTCACATTAATGTTTGTTTAAACTTCAGTATATGTGTTTATAAATTAGTATATGTAAATAGAATGCTATGGGCTTCCTCTAAATCATTTATTCAGTTACACAAGAGGGGTCAATAAGAATTCCTGGGAACTCTGAGAGTTTGACCTTGAGATTCAGGGATTTGATTCAAATCTCAGGGTGAAGGGCCAATTTCTCAGAGGGAAAGAGTCTAGTGTTTACTATTATCTGATTTACAGCAGTTAGCTGTTCATTTTGGCCTCATTTCAAATGTAAAACAGCAGGTAGGGCAAAACTGGCTAATGACCCGTTAACAAAATGTGGTAATGGAGCTATTCAATTGCCCTGCCAACTGAAAACACAATGAACGTTGGGACACAGAACCTGACTTGTGGCCGAACATCCGTTGTGTGCTTTTAGCTTCCAAAACCCATGATACATAGAGTGAGTAACGGGAACATCAAAGGAAAAGAGCTCAAGTACCGAGTGTGAGCTAAACACAATCCTCCCAAACACTAACCTTTCACTACCCCTAACAGTGAAGAGCAAAAATAATAACCCCAACAGTAGCCTAACACCCAGAACTGTAACATTTACCTGTCATCCACTCTGTCTTCTACTGTCATCTTCCATCTTCTTTCTTCCTCTTTCTCTTCATCTTCTGTCTTCTCCTCTCCATTCCTGTATCACATACATACCTAAAAAGTAAACAAAAATATGATTCAAAAACAAAATTTTCCAATATGTGCACTGGTTAACCCCTTGACTGCCAGAGGGGTATACAACACATTGCAAAGCAATATTTTACATACCTCTCTTGCACTCAAAGGGTTAAAGTAATGCATCCATTCCAAGTCGCAACACAACAACATTCCCCCAAATCAAAAAATAAGTGTCCCAATCCATTTCATTAAAAAAAAGATTTTTATTCCAAAATAGAAAAATAAAGGCTTGTGGGGAAAATATTGCATATGGTGCATTGTAATAAATAAATGGTTTGGGGCTATACCGCTGTCGCCAGTGGTAATGGCAGGAACTGAGGCTGAAAAAAAACACACCTTGTGGAAAATTTGAGCAGAGACTGGCTTTTATATGGATGACCAGTTTCTGTTCAAAATGTCTTCCAGATGTCCACTGGCTGGGATGTGTGCTTACGCACCTCCCAGCCTACCAACTCCTAGTGAATTTTATCATTTCCCTGCTAGGAGCTGATTGGCTGGGAAATGCATAAGCATATTTTCACCCTTTAGAGTGGGTCCCTTAATGTCATCTTAATGTCTAACTCATGGAACTGAATTGGAAAAGCAGACTGGTTTTCATGGGTTCCAATGGGAGCTAACTTTACCTCACAATGTGCTTTTTTATAGCTGGTATTTCTTCATAGCACAGGTAATTGAATTGCTTACCGTGCTTGAAAAAATGCTGTTATGTGTGTTGGGGGGTTGGCAATGGCCTCTATTGAATGCACCAGAAAGGCAGAGGGAGACATCCTGAAGTTCTTGGATACATTTAAGAAATTATATCTCAGAGCTGTAACGTTAAAAGACTTAAGGAGTTTACTGAATCACCTCTGAGTTAGAGAAAACATTGACATAGCATCTAGAATCTACTTTTTGAGCATTAAGGACTAATGTTTCAAATAGCTCAAGGTGATCATATCTAAAATGCTCTAAATTCTTGGTAATGCCCTGCCCACCAGCCATGACACCCACAACACCACCTAAAAGAAAAGTTTCTCTCTTTGGTCATTTGAAATGGTGGGAGGTATGGTTAACTCATTAATGCCAGTCATGTCACCATCGCATTGCAGCACATGAGCACAATGCATTGGAAAAGCCTCTAACATCGGTTTAATCATATTTCATTTGTTATGTGTCATTTGGGGAACTGCTTCTCCATCCTGCTGAAACATTTGGTCAAAATGTTGGGGGCTAAATTTTCATATTTATCTACATAGTAATAAATATGCCTAGTACAGGGCACACATATCACAATTAGAATGGAGGAGCACAGGGTTTTTTCTGTTGGTTGTTTGTCTGCACTTCGGGTTTTGGCCTGATATTTAGGGGGACTGGAGAACCCCCTCCCTCTTTCAGCACACTTCATTCTTTTCTTTTACATTTCATCAATATATTTTTAATCTTAAATGTATATTCACGCGTATAGGTATTAAGGGTTAGCGCAGTGAGCCATTTCCGTTTGTTTGTCCTTTCCAGTCTTCTTCATCACTCACTATAGCAACTTTCCACTTATACACATTACATTTGTACACTTAGCTTTCTTTACACTTTTCCTTTAAATTTTCCTTTAAGGCCAGAAAGTTGTGTTTGGCTGTAAAAACACCTGCTTGTAGGTAGACACATTTTTTCCATGTGACTTGTGGGGGTGAGGGATATCACCTATAAAAGTGAACTGAGAACATACAGTCCCTTTCAGAGGGGCTCCCACTTAACTCAGTCATGCAACAGGCAGGTACATCTTTTCTCTTTTTTAATATGTTTTGTTGCAACATTGTTTTTAATTGCATATACACACAATCATAATAAAGTTTATAGAAATTTTAAGTAAAAAAGCAAAAAATTAGTTTGGTTTCTCAAAAGACAATTTTATTTTAGAATGTTTTATGTAAAGTAATTTTTTCAGGAGAATCAGAGTAGGGACTTGTTGTTATGGGGTACCTTGGCGTGGTGGCAAGTTTGAAACCTTCTTTTTGGCCAAAATTTTGGGGACTAACTCCTCTTATTTATCTATATAGTATTAAATATGCCTAGTATAGTGCACACACATCACAATTAGAATGGAGGAGCGCAGGGGGGTTTCTCTTGGTTGATTACAGCACAATGCATTGGGGAAAGCCTCTAACATTGGGTTAATCATATTTCATTGGTTATGTGTCATTTAGGGAAACTGCTTTTTCACCCTGCTGAAACATTTTAGCACAATTTCACGTATGTGTATGTATGTGTATGAGGTCATGAGAACTGCTAGAAGGACAACAGGACACAAAATCTGCCCAGACCAAGTGGCAATCGTAACCCTTTAAGGACCAAATGGGGTATGCAGTGAATTGTTTTGCAAAGTTGACCCTTAAAGGATTAACTATGATCATGCACTCTGTTTGCTTCAGTTAAAAAAAAATGACATTGGACCATATTTAAAAAAGCTATTCTGCTATGTTATTCTGAGGTAAACCAACTGCACCATAGGGGACAAATAAAAATGTCTAAATTCCAGTGCTCTTGAATAGAGCTTTTTTAACCCCTTGAATGTTAGAGAAGTTTCCGATGTTTTGCAATGCATTGGATACCTCTCTAGCATACAAGGAGTGAAAACCCCAATTTAGTTTAACAAGAATTTGTATTTGTCACCTATGGTGCAGTTGGTTTACTCCAGATTAACTCTGGTTTGATTTTATACATATGGGCCTTTGTCTTTTGAACAGAGGAACAAGGTCAACATCCATAGGAGATTTTAGGATTTTCTGGTATATGACAGGGATTATTAGGAGCTGATACTTCTCATTTAACCCCTTAGGGACCCTTGACGTACCAGGACCGTCACGGTCCTTGAACTACTCAAGGACCGATGACGGTCATGGTATGTCACGTACTTTTTACTTACAGCGCTCTACCGGGAGCGCTGTAAGTAAAAATAGGGCCTGAAATAGACCGCTCCAAGATCGGAGCGATCTCTTTCAAGCCCCATAGTGACGCGCCGATACACGTGACAGGTCACGTGTACCGGCGCGTCAAAGTGCCCCTATGCGGTCGTTATGGGACGGAAATGTCCCATGACCTCCGGTCCTTAAGGGGTTAAGGAATTAACTTTACTAAATATTTGCTTAAAATTTCATGTCACACTTTAGCTCTTTGAATGCCAGAGGGGTACGCAATGCATTGTGTACCCCTCTGGCACTCAAAGGTTAAATCATATATGAACAGAAACATTCATACGGAAGTGGAGAAGTACTTAGAAAATGTCAATTACAAAGCTTTGAAAAAATATAACTTTATTTTTATTATATTCACTTCCTCGAATAGAAGTCAAGGTGAGAATTTTACTGTAAAGTATGTGTGAAGGATGGGAATTATCTTTAATCACTTGCGTATATCTAGGTAAGGAAATGTCTGCTCGTAAGATTTCACATTCTAAATGCTTTGGGCATGGAATTTGGATAGAAATGGAGATGGAAATTACAGTGTAAAAATAAGTTAATCAGAGCAAATGGCTCTAATCCACACAAATGTGAAGATTATTTGTAGAGTTTCAGAAATATAAATTCCCTCAGACTTTGTAAATGTTAATCAGTTAACTGCTTAACTGTCAGAGGAATGTAGAACCCACAGAAAGAATTGGGAAAGGCTTTCACTATTGTTATATTTTCCAATATTCCATTTAATAATATAGGGGCGATTCATAATTATTGATGAGTGGTCCAGAGATTATGAGCAAGACTGGTGGATTACTACCCATTGAAACACCAGTGGGATGTGTAAAGTATTGCTTTGTAATGCATTGCATACCTTTTTAAAGGCTTAGTTGTTTTGAGAAAAAGACAGAGAGAGACAGAATGCTACAGAGAAACACCATTATTGGTGGATTCAATATATATACAGGCCTTATAATTTTAAGTCCTTTGCTACTAGCCGCAGCTGAAAAGTTACTCGCCACTGCAAGCCAAAACCTACCCACCAGAGCTGAATTTCTACTCGCCAGGGCTAAATTTTCACTTGCCATTGGCTAGTGGCGAGTGGAAATTTTGAGCCCTGATATATATATATATATATATATATATATATATATATATATATATATATAGATCTAAGTAAAATTTTCTTACAAATATTGAGGTTACAGTGTTACCTGGACATCTCAAGCACCCTACGCAGGGCAACCATGATGCCCTTAGCCCCACTAATGACCACGCCCCAAGTTATCCACTTGCTTCACCCCTAGACTCACCTACTGCTTCCTAGCATAGAACTTATTCTTGGTGTAAATTTATAAAAAAATGCTATTTAAAAGAAAAGTGACAAACTGTTTATTATTGCCATATTTAATAATTGTGGAAAATAATTTTGTGTCAAGAATCCACATTGCTTGAAAAACTTAATTGCCTGTAGCAAATGTATAAATTCAGAGCATTCAGTTCTATTGCCTATGTGCCTTGCCATTCACAGGTGCAATTTTATTAAACCAGGTCCTTATTCTGCATCATACAAGGACATAATTACATTGCCCGCTGGCTGCCACAGAGGTCTCCTCATTGCTTCACAATGTGTTTGATACCTTTTTTATCTTCCAAGAAGTTAAAATTTGCTAGTAAGGGTGTCTGTCAGCTGGTAAATAAATCAGCTACCAAAAAGCAAGTGCAGGTTTCTGCTACAAGAGTTTTGGTATTCCTCTGGTCATTTCCACATTTGAGAATGTACATGTTGCCAGAACAGATGAGTCATCCCTCATAATTTGGTATTCTATGCCATTGCTTACTCGTCTAAATCTGGCTCTGAGTAGCACACACCTGTATGTGACAAAGGGACTATAAAGGTGTGTGATGGATATTATCTCTTCTCCTATGCATGTGGATTCAGAGTAGTACACCTATCAATCATAGAAATGTCCAGATCTATGGAAGTCCCCTTCGTGGATCTCTCACCTTACCAAGTTGGTCTCTAAGACAAAGATGAAATATAAAAGGAATGAAGGGGGTTCACCTTGTGCTTTATTATATTGACTGATTTGAAACACAATATGTTGCCCTTGATTCCGTCTATATTGTTTATTAATTGTTCCAAGACTGTGGAAACAAAAGGGGTGTGAAAAAAATTGTAAAGCAGTCTTACAGAACTGAGGAGGGAGGACTAGTCATTTGATGTAATTCCAAATATTTAAGGGTGCTTGACTATTGCTTTATTTTAAAGTAGTTGATCTGAGGGAACTGATTTTTCTAATGTCGGTGCATGTTGTTCAAAAGAAAAAGTAGTCTTAGAGACATTACTAATGTCAGAATGCTATCTTCAAACATTTTCAAAGAGAGACATATTTTTTACTTGTTAACACCATGAAAGATGGTTTTAGAGAAATAATCTTAAAAGGCATGGTTAAAAGTAACATCAAAACCAGCTATATGTTCAATAAATGGTATTAGTAACTCCAGTTTTAAATCCAGAAATTACCTCCCAAAGTAAAGGGGGTTAATTCTGGTGCAAACCAGCTGTATCACAGGAGAGAAATAAAAATCTTTATCAAATTAAATGGGGCTTTTAGTGCCAGAGTGATATTCACAGCATCACAACACACAAAGCCAGTCCTGTTTTGTTTGTGCTTTTTTTATGGTAGTGGCCGGCTGATACCCGGCTGATTAAGGCGTAGGGATTTTTGCCTTTTTTATTTTATTTTTAGCTGCAGAGAGTCTGGCATTGGGATTTTAGTGTCTTTTTATTTATTTATTTTATTCTTTTCAGTTATTGATGTAGAGGACCAGGACATTGTGGACACCATACCCATCCTCTTTCCTTCCTCTGGCATTGTTTGGATTTTTTACGTTTTACTTGGCCAGTGTATGATTCAATATTACATCCGATAGCTTTCATTTTTCTTTATTAGGTTATTTATTATTATTATTTTGTAGTGCACTAATTTGAGGTATTTACCTTATATTCATGTATTTTGTTTATTTTAACTTTTAAGAAAGTGTTGTATGTACCTCATTTTTTATTTAATTGCCATCCTTTTAATGAAAAAGGGTGTTTGGGGGACCCAGAACACCCTTTATTTTTTGAAAACTCTCCATCTGGGCCTTATCTTTAAAATATGTTTTTGTTGTAGCAAAGTTAACACCTCCATAGGTGGACCATCTGGGACACAGATATAATTAATTCCCAACTTATCAGGAAATGCCGGGGGGGGGGTGTTAGTGGTGAGCCCCATTAGACTAGTGGGGGTGTTGGTTTAGTGGGTGTTTAATTTTTTTGACAGACACTTTGCAACATATTGCACAGAAATATGTTGATATGCAATGCATTGCTTTGGTAATGATTTGTAAACTGCCTGGCATCAGATGGGTTAATGGGACATGCGTGAGTGTGAAAATTGTGATTGGGTGCACATGGGAACATTGGAGGGACTCTGGTGGTCATAGCCGATGCAGGCTCGCAGCCCAGAGATGCAGAGACAAAAGAGCCTTTCAAAGGCCATTCTGATAGTATGTAATAGTAGAATAGTCATTTGCAGTGGTATTTTGGCCCATTTTTGTATGCATGCCAAGCTGCTGTATTCAGGATTTAGCAGCCAGAATGTAATAATAGAAGTGGGAAGACGTCCTGAAAGAAGCCCTTTTCCTAGCTCAAGCTCCATTCTAATGGAATGGAATCTGGGTCGTTGTATATATACCAGATTGGAAAATTCAGCACAGATTCCAGCTAGATTGTAATAGCAGAAGTAAAGGTTGCAAAAAAGCCTTTTCCTTGAATGGAATGTCAGCGTTAATTTGCTTTGTTTTGTGAGTTGAATCTTTTCTGCTTCACACTTTTTTTTAAGGAGAGATTCTAGCAATTTATAGTGCCCTAACAACAAGTTTGGGAGAGGGATGCTTGAACCATAGAAGTTGGTCAGACTTCCAAATATACAAATTCAGATCCTCATTTTGATGAACATACCCAAAGAAAATGCATTCAGATAGGTAGAATGCAACCAATTTGACCAAAATAGCTAAAAGAAAATATACTGGCTACTGGTGCACATCTATGTTCACTCAATATAAACTCTATATCATCTATGAAGTCACAAAGTACCAGGGTACCATCCAGGGATCTACAGGGCACTCTTGCCTTGGCTAATCTGAGTGTTCATGACTGGATGATCAGAAAAAGACTGTACGGAATGGTGTCCTTGAAAGTATATCAAGGAGGAACCCAAAGCTTTTTTAAGAACTGCTGCCAGTCTGAAATCTGCTACAGATCACATAGATTAGCCACAAACCTGCTGGCTGTTGTTTATGATGTTCAGTATTAACAAAAGAACAATTTTGGATATCAGATCCACCCAAAAGTGATTAGTAGTGGCCATGAAGCTTTTCTGCCAAGAGTAAGGTAAGAGGGGTTATAATTAGTATTATTTTTTCTTTAAAATGCAAATCAGTTTGTGTATGCTACATTGTTAAATATTTTACTGATGATCAATCAAATCCGTCTAATGCTTTGTTGATATTGTACGAACCCATGCAAATGATCTGTTTGCTTTGTTTATCAGTTTAACTTCTCCTCGTTGAATGCTGAAGCAACACTAAGACTGATGCATTAAAAAAAAATGGATACGTTATATATAGTTATTTCCAGTATTTAAAATGAAGTTTAATTATTGCCATAGAGGAAGTCGGACCATTAAGGATTCTGTGACAGCTGTTCATGCATTGTACCTGTAGGAGGCTTAGTGATGCCTAATCTCCATACAAAATTAGACAAATCTGAAAATAATTTTTGCATAAAAAAGAAAGCAATCTTCTGGAAATTAAATACAAAAAAATGTTTTGAAGATCTGCAAGGCAGCTATATATAGGCCGAAATGTAACTAGCTGAATAAACAAACTCTGCAATCAGGAAAAAATGTCCCAGTCTTTGTGTATTTCTATGAGAACTAGTAGTAGTTACCAGATAAGCCTTTCAGACACTGCAACAATTAGGTCACATTATATTATGTTGAAACTAGATGTTATTTTGCAGACAGTTTGCTGTATTTAGTGGGCTCCATATCTTCCATGTGTAACTAATGCCTTCTAATCTTTTGTGCATGTGTGTGTGTGTGTGTGGTGGGGGGGGGGGTGTTGTTCACTCATTGCTAGGAATACTGTACATTTAAATTCCCCAGAATCTGTGGTTAGGTGTAATTTCTGAGATTCTGACTAGGTCAGCTAGGATGATGGACCCACAGGGAAGTAGAGGGATAAAAGCAAGACTCACCATTGAACCTGGTGGAGAGTATTGTGCATGCTAGGTGGTAGCTCTGGTCACTGTAGGGAAGATAGGACTAACAGGACTTACAACAGGCAGGTTGAAAGCATGAACTCCAGAATCACCACTAGCTAGAAGGAGCAACAATTGGGGATGGTACTGGGGAGTACAGCTAACATAATACAATAGGAAATATTAACTGGCCAGACAGATGGGTTCAAGATAGCTGGAGTTGCAGGGCATATTTTAGGGAAAATTTTCACCACACATAAAAGTCATGAGTCCTTCATATGCCAACAATAACCTTCTGGGGTGGTAATGGGGTTTTCAGACTGTTATATAACAGTTATATGTCAATTCCCTATTATGGAAGGCAAATATAGTTTTTGATACCTTTTATTGGCTAACTAAGCAGATTTAAATGCAAGCTTTCAAGACCTTAGGTCTCTTCCTCAGGCATGTTATTAAGTATAACATGCCTAAGGAAGAGACCTAAGGTCTTGAAAGCTTGCATTTAAATCTGCTTAGTTAGCCAATAAAAGGTATCAAAAACTATATTTGCCTCCTGTATTTCTACGGCTAACACGGTACCAACTCTCATCAATTCCCTATTATATCAGACTTACTATATGTATATATATGTAACACACTCACTTTCACGCTTCAAATACAAGTGCAAATATATATTCAGCAGTCTATTTCCTTCAGCAGCCTATTGCTTATATCTTACAAATACACATTACCATACCTGGGAACTTTTGAAATTAGCTCGCCCTGAGACATTTTAAATATTAACCCTTAATACTCCTAACAAAGTAGATTCTCTGTGTTAGCTCAATATTTGATGTAACTTAGAGATGGTCCAATTAGTCCTCAAGTGACATTTAACAGGGTACAGTACTGAGATATCACTTCTTACACACTCAAAAGACCTTCAGGCCTTCTCCTTCTGCCATTCTGATACAAATGTTACTCATTTGAATATTAAATAAGCAGTCATTTGATGTAAAATTTATAGTGGGAAACACTGGTCCCTCTCACCCTGAGATTTTGGCCCTTCACCCTGAGACCCTGAGATTTGGTTCAAAACCCTGAGTCTCAGTGTCAAACCCTGAGAGTTCCCAGGTATGCACATTACATGTCTCTGTTCCTTACCTATGTGCTGCCCACATGGAGGCTGATGTGCTCAGTGAAACTGGAGGAAGTCAGGGTTAAACCAACTGCACCACAGAACAATAAATACTCCCATTGATTTAAATGGGGTTTTAACCACTTGAATGATAGAAAGGCCTTCAACACATTGCTCCTGAATAACACCTCTTTAGCTTGTTTAATAAACCCATTGTGTCTAGCATGTTCATGCAGATGTACAGAGCCACACAACACTTTGAAATGTATTTGACCTTCTCTCTCTCTCTGCAATTGCCTCAGGGCTGGATTTAGTGCAATGCCTGCAGCCCAGTGACTTTACAGGCTCTGTGACCTCAATGACCTCCCTGGGTATAGGTCAGTGCCTTCTTTGTACCAGACCTTTATAGCCCGCTCTCTCATGCTCCTTGGTGCACAAATAATTCAAAGCACCAGGATATGACATCACATCTCAGTGCATTGTTTTACTGAGCTGTTGTAACTACAGAGGTATACACAAAACTTCGCTGGACCACGAGGGATCATGAGACCAGCAAAGACAGCCAGGTGGGAAGAGGACACTGGAGGAGAAACAGAGTAGAAGAGACAAGGAGAGAGAGAAAGTAAGTGGAGCTGAAATAGTGGGGAGAATGAGGGGGTGAAAGACTACAAGGCTGGGGTGTCAGACAGTGAATGTATGAGTCTGAGATTATCAGTGAACAACATAACAAGCAATACTCTTACTCCCCCATCAGCCCATTCTCTTACTTATCCCTCTCAGCCCCACATTCTCTCACTTCAATCCCCCCAGCCCCACTCCCACTTCTCTTATCCATTACCCCTGTTTCTCCCCTTGTTGACCTCTTCCTCTCTTTCTCTCTCCTATTTCCCTTATCTACTGCTCCCCTCTCTCTCCTACTTCTCCCATTTATTTGTCTTTTCTCTTAACATTTCTTTCTCTGCATTTTCTTTCATCACATTTCAGTTGATGCTCAAGATGAGTCGACAGGGCCTGTAGAAATTATTATGAGTGGAGTTCTAAAGCTAAGGTCAAGCCGAGGAAAAAGACTAGACACAACACTTGAGAGGAGACTGACTGTAGTTACGGGGAGTGATCACTAGGATGATTGTCTGGAGCCCTGTTGAAATACAGATATTGGAATCTAGGTGGAATCACTGGAGACAGACTGCAGTACAGGCACTGAACACTGGTGGCAGAGGAGAGGAAACCAGCAAGAGATTCACAGGTGGAAGGCCACATGAACAGGGCTCAGAGTTGAAGGTGCTTAAAGGGACACAGGTCCTCCCAAACAACAGCTAAGAAGGAGGGGCAAATACAAATGTATGTAACAAGTCCAAAGGTGCAGTACACCAGAGCCAATAATCAGGCTAGTACTAGCAAAGAAGCAGAACAAACAGAGCCAAACAGCAACGAGCTAGAACATTTTGGTTCAGCAGCTGCTGGCAAAACTGCAACAAGCACATTGAGGCAAAGTAGACAGGAACATGTTCAGCTCAGGAACTGCAGATCAACAACTAATTATGTGCTCAGGAACAGGACTGGTTCAGCAACAGGATTTGTTCAGCAATAGAAGATAAATATAGGGACAAGTAGCAAACAATATCATGGCCAGAAGCAGGACTGGTTCAGCAATAGGACTGATTCAGCAACAGTGGACCAATGCAGGAACAAGTAGCAAACAAAAGCAAGGTCAGGAGCAAAGCTGGTCAGTAAATGGAGAGAAGACGCAAACATCATACATTGGACAAAGCAAAACAGGAAACTTTGAACAAGTACCACTGAAATGAAGAGGCGGATCTATAAAGGAGCCTGGGGGGAGGGATTCATTAAGCAGTGATAAAGAAGTGATAAAAGGGAGATGACTTCTCCAGTGATATCACTTCTCCAATTCCTATTCTATGGAGCCTATGCACTAAGATTTCTTCAACTTTGGAGATCTTAGTGCATAGGATCTATAGAATAACATGGGAACTGGAAGAGTGATAAACTGGAGAAGTCATCTCCACTTTATCACCTCTGTATCACTGCTTTGTGAATCTGCCTTTAGGTGATCACAAGGGCTGCACTGAGCACTGGATAAAACCACAAGTAGGGCAACGGTCATCTCTGGACTGGGCTATGATAAGCTGTCCTTTAAATCAGTTCAAAAAAGGGTAAAATCACATGAATTGAGCATTATGTTCTTGAGTTGAATTCCATGTGTTAAAGTATCTATAGATTTAGAAAAAATTTGTTTAAAAAAAAAAAGAAAGCGTGAAAATCTAACGTTCAGGTTGCTAAGAAACTAGCCAAAAATATATTGTTAATGCTACTTTTGGATGCTGCTATTGTGACACAATGATCAGGCGATATTATATAAAGTTTTGTCACTTGCATGCATCAATCACATCTCTATGCAAACTCATAAACTCATCTATCTATCCATACAAAAACACATGTATATACATTAGATAGATAGACAGATAGCTCACACAGACACAGATAGATAGACAGATAGATAGATAGATAGATAGATAGATAGATAGATAGATAGATAGATAGATAGATAGATCAGTAGTACCAAAATACAATAAGGATTTCAAAAGTACAGTATGTGGAACTTTAATTCAATATATCAAATTTTTGGTCTACAGCAGGAAATTTCCTCAGACAAAAACAAAAAACCCAGAAGCTCCTTCTTATAACTTCAAACAGAGAAGGCACCAAAATTAGCATCCTGTTCAGTGCTGTGACATCACAACCAGGAAGTATAACTCCACTCTACATGTGCAAACTGCTAGAGTTGAAATCATATAACCTTTGTCTATCTATAAAACTTTGCCCATTAATACAATCGATACATGAATAAAACAGGAGATAAATGAATCAATCCATTCAGTTGCCAATATGTGATCATGTTTCAAAGGGTGTTCAGTTTTCTTTGGTGCGATGCAGGAAAAGTGCGCAACCGCTATTTCCCATGTGAAAACCACTAGGGAATAGGTTTGCGCATGATTTCGTTGAATTGCGCATGAAAATTCAAGATTAGCGAAAGGCTGCGTATATTTATTTTTTGTGGGCGTGGCTAAGATGAACAAATCTGTGTGAGCGGAGCTTATGCACTAAGGTTTCTTAAACTTTGGAGATCTTAGTGCATAAACTCCATAGAATAACATAGGAACTGGAGAAGTGATAAAGCGGAGAGACATCTCCACTTTATCACCTCTTTATCACCACTTAGTGAATTTCCCCTCAGGCCTGGATCTCTGTTCCTGCATCAAAATGTCAGCAGCTTTCTCTCTCCCAAGCCCAGTATGACAACATGTGGTAAAATGCCACCCCCTTCTATTTTGGCAATTTAGCATTTTGGGAATAAATGAGGAAAATCTTTGCAAGGGAAGAAATTGCATTATTATAATTGATTTTAATGCTTTGAAAAAGCAAAAAAAATGTGCATTTTTTGAAATTCACACAGAGGCCATAAAGTGTTTTTATTTTCACTTGATTTTGCTTTTGTGCTAAAAATGTCCACTCATCCCTAGTTATTAACCCTTTGAGTGCTAGAGGGGTAAGCAAGGCATTGCAAAGCAATGTGTTGGGTACCCCGGTGGCACTCAAAGGGTTAACTCCTTGGATGCTTAAGCGGTCTTAGTGCACTGCGACCTTCAAGAAGGAAAATTAAATGTTAGTTTCATAGATTTTTACTCTGACCGTGCAGCACAAACTGTTCTTGTTCTTTATTTAATAATCCATTATCGCCAGCCCTTAGTACCTCCCTCCCACATGTACACTTTGCAAAGATTTTATATGAACTCGATGGGAGGTGTTTTCTAAGCATCTTCTCACAAACAGACATCACTGTAACTACTTCTGGCTCCTTAAAACCAAACTTCTTATTGTTCTACCTAGTCCTGAGAGTGGCAGTATATAAAATGCACATTGCAGCAATATATAGAGTGGTAAATAAACAAGACACCATAAATAAGAAGTGATATTTGGTGCAGAAGCACCGGTATTATGTTGACCACTTCCACAACTCAGCAAGTTGATGCGGCCAGCAAGGCTGGGGCATGCTTCAAATCTGGAGCTGTAGGTGGTTGAGAGCTGTTATCTCCATAAGTGAAATGGAAATCTTTATGAATGAATGGTTGTTGTACCTCTAAAAATTTCTCTAGAGTTGTCTAAAAAAAATGAACCCCTGGATGCTAACAATGGAATAGTGACTAGGTTAGGAGATTTGAAGTTTCTCAGTTCAACCACATAAGGCCCTGGCCGCAGTTTCTGAAGACTGTTACAGACAGGTGTTTAAAGTCTGTGTGGCTTTGTATATACAGAGCATAGCCTCTGGCTTTGAGTTTCAAGCATCTTTGTTGTTACCAGCCTGATGACAGCTGAGGGGGATAAGCTTCCAGACACCCCCCAAATAGCTGACAAAGTCATTTTCAGTCTGCACAGCACAGCAGGATTATGTAATATTTGCCCTTTAACACATAGCTATTTTGTGTTTTGTATTTTCTAAAAAGTTAATTTCAATTTAGTTTCCATGTATATAGCCACCTCATTTACTGTTAAGATAGCAAGTAAAATAAACTAAGCATTTTCCCAGCAATGTACATTTGGAAGACATATTTTCTACAAGATGTTTTCTGTTTTCACTGTAAATTTGAGTACCAGAGAGGTCTTAACAGAAATAAGATCAAATGAGCCCTATCACCTAAAAACATTTGTGGTAATTTTGAAATATCTTCCAATATCATCTATATGTTTAATTAACCATTTTGTTTTAATCTACAAAACTAGTTTTGACTTATTTGAATTTACAGATTGTGCTAATTAGAGGCATGATATGCAGAAACTTCATCTCTTAACTTTACATTATCTCCCAGCTAAATGACACAACTTCTCAGTGCATTGTGATGTAGGAAATACATTGCCCTCATCACATCACATCCTATCCTATATAATAATCTGCTAAAAAGTGTGTAACGATGCAGTCGGAGCGTTCAGCTCTGTATCAGCCATGGCACGGGCAGTCTCTACTGTGCATAACTACCCCATGATCGTCTGGCAGTGGCTTTGTGGCCTGTGTAACGGGCTCTTCAACTAGTAGCATATAAATGGTTAAGTGTAAATGAGTGGAAATGGCTATGCAGGACTAGGACATGATTATGTATCCTTGGATAAAACACATGGCAGAGCAAATGTTATCATATCTTTTGTATATTACATTAAAGCCAATTGTAGTACTAAATTTCCCCCAACACTACAAGTATTCCTGCAAGTATAAAATGTTGTTAGCATCCCACAGGTTGCCAGTCTGTGTTTGGGAGTAAGAGAGAAAGAAGGATACTATGACAAGCAACCAGCCAACCTGAGGCTAAGTGATGTGATGATACTGACAGATATCAGACAATACATCTGTGCTCGTTATTGGGAAGTGAGAGAAAGCAGGATACCAAGATTTTTAGCGACTTAGTAAAAAAAAACTAACCAAAAAAAACAAAAAAAAAAACCAATATGACAAGCTCTTTTGGGAGGTGTTAAAGGATTGTTGGAGTGACACTGCCAGTGGTTTTCTGGTTTTCGTGAGAAGAAGAATGGGTTAACCCCTCAAAAGTGATAGAGTGAGTGACAGCAAGCAATGACCTAGCCTGAGTGACATGACACTGACAGATACCACCAGACATTATATCTGAAGTGACAAGAGAAATATACACCAAGGATTCAGCTTAACTTAGTGCCGTGTTTCTCAGCTCCAGTCCTTGAGGCACACCAACAGGTCATGTTTTCAAGACATCCCTAATTAATCACAGGCGAATCAATCAAAATTACTGAACCACTAATTACTCACCTGTGATTAAGCAGGAATAACCAGAAAACCTGCACTGTTGGTGTGCCCCGAGGACTAACGGTGATAATCACTGACATAGTGTGTCTGTACCATCCATACACAGCTGCACTCCAGCACATCCACAAGAGCTAGAGGGACAAGGAAGGTTGTTCTGAGATATGATATTGTACTGGTGCACCAGTAATTGCTCTTTGCTTTATTATTTCACTGAAAGCTATAGATATTGTGTTTTCTGAAACCAACTTGTCTATTCTGTACACTATTGTAAAATACCATTGCAATAGTTCTTGGGAGAAAAAGAGAATTATTACACAATCATGGGTGATGGGAGGGGGGTTGGCACATGCCTCCCCTATACTTTTCTCCTCCATATAAACATAGGGGCTGAGTGGACTGGCCTGGGAGTCATATTATGACTTTGACCCCCCCATAGAAACTTTTCTATGGATGTCCCTGGACACAATCAATTAGCTTGAGGCAAACAGTGCAGCTAGTTGCTTGTGGTTGTAGGGGGTGTGGTTGTGGCTGTGACAGACAGTGACAAAAAATAAAATTAAAAAACACCTTTTACTGATATAGACAAACAGGATTTTTATATGTGAGTGTTGATGAAAGAGACTGACTGTAATAGAGACATAGATCACAGAATAGAGGGAAAAGCAAGTTTTCACATATTACCACCAGCCATGTGGTTTCCATTAACACAATCAACAGTACTATGACTATGTCCACTAAACATGCCAAGGGCAGGATAAAAGGGAAAGGAGGGGTAGAATGAGTGCATGGATGTGTTGGTGGTACTCTAAAAATTGAGCACAGATATGGATGTGGTCCAAAAAATCCACACACCTAGATAGGGGTGTTTCTGCTGCTGAAAGTGTAGAGCCTACTGCAATCATCATCATTGTAACATCTAGCCCCTATAGTTATAGTAGCAGGAATGTATCGATCTATGAAATCTCCAGTCTGAAGAAGCTTCACTTATGATCCAAAATCCCCAAATATTGCTATCTATTGTGTGTGAAAAAACATAGAAGAGGGATGCAAGCAGGATCCTATCTAGGCACCTCCTTGAACTACCACTTTAAGTTCAACCACATGTATGATTGAGAACACCAGAGCCAAATTAGAGGGGTCACCAAGGCGCATCTGCTAGTAGTGTTAACTAATTGCCAAAAAGTGATACAACATTATGTGATGTAACAATAACACCAAAATCTTATAGTACTGGTTTTATGCATGGATGACTCTGAGTTAATAGTAGTAGTTAATTTTAGTCATAGAATGCCTGATGCTGGCATCACCACAACGTTCTCAGTCAGTAGCATCAAAGTCAAGCTGCAGAGTAGCCCATACTATTGGAATGCCACTTTATGTATTGAGAGCTATTAAAGACAGTTCCATGAAACTGTAGATGTCTTAAAGAATCTGCTGCAAGTGATAGGTGAATGGCCTGTACTATGGTGCTTGAAAGCTGGCCTTGTGGCTGCTGACAATGGCATGATACTTGCAGATATATACGTAGTGAGCAGAAAATCTCTGCAGGGACATCCCCCTCCACCATAGTACACACCTCCTCACCATACACCCTCCCAACTATTCCCCTCACACTCTGCTTTGCCTCATCCCCTCCAATGTCTGAAAGGAGTTTCACCTTATACACTGTTCACCCTCACTGCTTTGCGCCTCCCTCTTCATCTCACTGCTCTCCCTTCCAGCCATCCTTACTATGTCCCATTCCCCTCCAAAACAAAAAAACCAAACTCATGCAGCCAACTCATGCAGTTCCATCACTCACACATTGTCTTATAATAATGCATATGTAAAAATGTACTCTCATTTCACCCATTCAACCTTTCTCCCCATCTCCTCCTTCTACACTATTGTATCTTCTTTTGTGTCCTCCATTGCTTTTGCAACTGATTACTCCTAACATGTTTTCACCATAATCATGACTGATGAGGATGATGGGAACTTTAGTCCAGCTAGCTGCAAGCCAACAAAGTTCCACCTGTCAAAACTCAGCAAGCTTAGCCTCCAACCAATTAGCAGACTGCTGGGGAGCAAGTAGCTCACTTACCAGCAATCAAACACCTGGGGAACTGAAACAGTTTGTACCCTACACAGCTAGCAAGAAAATCACTGCATTATCTGTGCAGACAGGCAGGTCCCGTTGTATCTACTCTTCTTTTTGCTTCATCACACACACCCTCAGACACTCCTTCTACCTTCCACCCTCTCCATGCTGTAGGTAAATAGAGAGAGAGTGTATCTGTCTCTTTCCTCCCTTTTCATAACTTTTAGATCGAATGACACACTGTACCACCCTATCCACTACTCTTATGGGTGTGTGTATTCTTTGTGTTTTCAAACATTTCAGTGCCAGACAGCTGTCCAATGTATTTGATACCTCTTTGGCACAGAAAGGGTTAACATTTTACTGTCACTGATCTATCCAATGCATTAAATACCTCTTTGCCACTGTAAGAGTTAACCCTTTCAGTGCCAAAGACGTATTGAAAGCATTGGATACCTCAGTGCCATTGCTAGGGTTAACCCTCACAGACCTATCCAAAGCATTCCACACCTCTTTGAGACTGACAGGGCAGTCAGAGGGTTAAGCGGTAGTTCCCTGAGCAGTACTCCCTTTATGTGTATGTCTGTCTCTTTTAAGTTTTTCACAATTTTGCTGCCAGAGACCTATTCATTGCACTCAATACCTCTTTGGTGGTGAAAGGGTTAATCATTTCAGTGGCAAAGAGATATCCAATACCTTGGATAGCTCATTGCCACTGAAAGGGTTAACCATTTAATTGCCCTTTCATTGCCACATACCTATTCAATGCATTGGATATCAAAGGGTTAACCCCTTCAGACACACAGACCTATCAAATGCATTACATACCTCTTCACCACTGAAAGGGTTAACCCTTTCATTGGCAGAGGGCTCCACAACCCATAGGATATTTCTTTAACCCTTCCAGTGGTAAAGACATATTGCAATGCATTATATACCTCTTTGCCTGAATGATTGCCTCTGACTCCCCTTCTCCTAATCGCCTAACCCTACACTTTGCCTGCTTGTCTCCCCTCCTATCAGACTTATTGTATTGCAATGCGTTGGATACCTTTCTCACTCTCAGACGCTTACATTCTATATAATAATTCGCTAGAAAGAAACAACGCAGTCATGCGCAGTAGAGTGCCCGTGACGAAGCTGACACAGAGCGGGATGCTGTATCAGCCGCGGAGCGGGCAGTCTCTGCTGAGCATGACTGCACCACAACCGGCTGTCACTGCATCAGCCACTGCGTGGGCAGTCTCTACTGTGCATGACTGCCCCATGACCGGCTGGCAGTGGCACTGTGGCCCATGTAATGGGCTCTTCAACTAGTTTCCTAATAATACAGCTCCCACTATGTAGAACACACATCTGCTTACATGTGTACCACCAACCAATGAATAGACAGTAAAAAAGTAGAAAAGTTACATCAACCCTCTTCAGGTGTTGAGCACTTTACTGACCTGCACCTCTAATCAGCACAATCCCCCCCCCCCTCCAAAGGCACAGTGCTCCATGCATGAATTTCTATTTGCTTCCTCCGCTGTGGTGTGTCAGTACAGGACATTTTCCAATCATCATACATTCCTGCTGTGTGAGACCTTCAGCTTCTCACAGGCCACTACCGTACTTTCAATGCTCATAGGTGTGGACATTTAAAGTATCTTACTGACCTGTGAGGACCTCAATCTCCTCACAAACCAGAATGTATGTTCATTTGAAGACATCCTGCAAGGGACACACAGCAGCGAAGGACTGCATTTGTGCAACTCTGATTTTTCATTTTCTACATACTGGGAGCTGTAGTATTACCAAACTTAACCCTTTGAGGTATCCAACACATTGCAAACAATGTGTTAAATACTCCAGTGTCACTTAAATGGTAAAGACACTGGCAACCCTGTGCTAACAATGCTACTATATAATATGTATTATATATGCACTCCTGTGTCACTGAGGCTCACATTACATCTTTGAGTGCCAGAGGGGTATGCAATGCATTGCAATACCTTGTGTATCCCTCTGGCACTGAAAGGGTTAACTATTGCTTAACTCCGTCAGATATATATATATATATATATATATATATATATATATATATATATATATACACACACACACACACACACACAGTACTGTGCAAAAAATTTAGGTAGACTTGTGCAATTCGGGTCGGCGACATTCAGAACTCGATGAACAAGGGGTCATTCGGCGACATTCAGACCATCTGATAGGCAAGGGTCATTTGCCCAAAAAAATACGAATCCAACTAGCCCAGGTCCAAATGTCGTTGAAACTTTCGGAAATTCTGCAACTACTACCAGCGCTTGATTACTTTCCCTCCCTGTCTCTAGTCCAATTAGCTTCCCCGTTTCATGCACTACTTTCCCGCCTTGTCTCTATTCCAATTGGCTTCTTTGTTTCATGATGGGGGTTGGACTAATAACACAGACACTCAGGCAGACACCCTGCATTTCCTTATTGTGTTGTTGGAGCTCAGAGAGAGAAGAAGGAGATAGAGAGTGTCCAGTTTTTGTGTAAGCAGGCAATTAGCATTAGGCATAGCAGGCAGCCAGCATTAGTGACTTATTGCCACTGCAAGGGAGAGTCATCTTTGATCCTGTGCAAAAAATTTAAAATATTAGGGATTTGTTTAAATAATTTTCAGAGTGACACTTCAGCCAGTCTCACAGTTTTGCAGGCTGGCCTAGTACCTTATTACCACCGCAAGGGAGTCACCTGTGTTCCTGTGTTAAATATAAAAAATATTAAACTAGAAGGAATTTGTATGAATAATTTTCAGAGTGACACATCAGCCAGTCTCACACTTCTATAGGCAGGCCTAGTACCTTTTTGCGTCTGCAAGGGCAAGTCACCTTTGTTCGTTTTGTGTAAAATATTAAAAGTAATATTAGGGCTTTGTTTGAATAATTTTTAGAGTGACACTTCAGCCAGTCTCACAATTCTGCAGGCAGGCATAGTACCTTATTACCACTGCACGGGAGTCACCTGTGTTAAATATTAAAAATACTAAACTAGTAGGAATTTGTTTGAATAATTTTCAGAGTGACAAATCAGCCAGTCTCACAGTTCTATAGGCAGGCCTAGTACCTTACTGCATCCACAAGGGAGAGTCACCTGTTTTCTTATGTAAAGTATTAAAATAAATATTAGGGATTTGTTTGAATAATTTTCAGAGTGACACTTCAGCCAACAGCCAGATACAGCCAGTTGTGCATGTGTATTGTGTATGCAGGCAGAGTGCCTTATTGTTACATCCATACTTTAGCTACTTCATCCATGGTACCATAAGGCTAAATGCCCACCTTACCCTGTTCCACCATCTTCATTTAGACCATGGAAATGGTTCCATTCATTTAATTTTCATTTTTTTATTGTATTTTTAAACTTTCGTCTGAGTCAAACAGGTCGGATCCGAACTGCGTAATGAAAAAAAAAAAATTTGTCCAACAGAATTTTACAGAAAATTTTTGTCATGCACAAGTCTAGTTTTAGGCAAGTGTGAATAAATGCTGTAAAGTAAGAATGCTTTCAAAAGTAGACATGTTAATAGTTTACTTTTTTTCAATTAACAAATGCAAAGTGAGTGAGCAGAAGAAAAATCTAAATCAAATCAACAGTATCTTCTAGGTATACTTGCACAAAGTCAGGGATTTTGTAGGTATGATTAAACAATTATACCAAACAGGAATAAAACTGGGTGAGTAACAGCCAAACTCAGCTAACAAGGTGAAGTTGCTGAAAACAGTTTAATGTCAAAAGTCATACACAGTGGCACGACTGAGCACAGCAACAAGACACAAAATAGTTAGAGTTCATCAGAAAGGTCTCTCCCAGGCAGACATTTCAAGGCAGCCAGGGGTTTCCAGATGTGCTGTCCAAGCTCTTTTGAAGAGGCACAAAGAAACGGCGACGTTGAGGACCATGGACCCAGTTGTCGGCCAAGGAAATGTAGTGCAGCAGATGAAAGACACATAATGCTTACTTCCCCTAGCAATCAGACAATGTCCAGCAGTGCCATCAGCTCAGAATTGGCAGAAAACAATGGACCCTGATAAACCCTTCTACTGTCTAGAAAAATCTGGTCAGAAGTGGTCTTCATGGAAGACTTGTGACCAAGAAGCCATACCTCCGACGTGGAAACAAGGCCAAGTGATTCAACTATGCATGAAAACACAGGAAATGGGGTGCAGAAAAATGGCAGCAGGTGCTCTGGAATATTTGGCTGTAGCAGAAGGCAATTTGTTCTCCGAAGGACTGGAAAGTGGTACAAGAATGAGTGTTTTCAGACAACAGTGAAACATGGTGGAGGTTCCTTGAAAGTTTGGGACTGAATTTCTGCAAATGGAGTTGGGGATATGGTGAGAATTAATGGTCTCCTCAATGCTGAGAAGTACAGCCAGATACTCATCTATCAGACAATACCATCAGGGAGGCCTGATTGCCCCAAAATTTATTTCATTGTCATTAATAACTTCAGTGTATAGAAATACAAGGAGCCCTGGAAGTGATGGCATGACCCCCACAGAACCCTGATCTGAGGCTGCCTAAATCTACAGACGACTTATGGTTAGTTCTCCAAGATGTTTGGAAAAACCTAGCTGCCAAGTTCCTTAAAACACTGTGTACAAATGTACACAGAGGAATTGATACTGTTTTGAAGGCAAAGGGTGGTCACACCAAATATTTTGATTTGATTTAGATTTTTCTTCTGTTCACTCACTTTGCATTATAATTGATAAAAATAAATAAAAAAAGAAAACTTTTGCACAGTACTTTTTTTTTAGAAATCTAGGGCGCAAAACACAAGAGATTCCATCTAAAAGTAATGTCTTTATTGGCAATAGATAGCGCATGTACTTCTAAACACGTACAGGAATAAAATAAAAAGATCGCTTATCTGTCTCCTCGGCAATTCGTCCTCCACGCTATGTCCACTTCGACTCCCTGTGACAACAGCTCTATAACGGTGTATTGTAATCGTTCCCTTCAGAGACACATAGTATACACTAAGGCATACAAGTCCGAAGATAGTATCTATGAGCTCAAACAGGGGTAAGGGATTCCCATAGAGGAACAGGCTGAAGAGCACAGATATAGAGAACAATCTAACCCCACGCGTATCGCGGACTCCACTGTCCGCTTTTTCAAGGGTAGTTACAGATACCTGGTTTCTCATTCACATAAAAAGGCTCCCGTTGATGACGTGAACCGTCATTCACATCTCGTAAGCTAGTAGGTTACTCCCCTCTTAGTATTCGGTGGGACGGAATGGAAATCCGGTCAGGATAACCCTAAACTTTATTCAAAACTATATAACTATCTCCCCTACGGATTCTTGAAGACCGTTTGCCTCTTATAATTTCGATCTTACTAACCCACAGAGAAAGAGAGAGAAAATCCAATATAAACCTGTGTCACATAACCGATGGTCAAGAGGTGACTACAAGTAAGAAGAATAATCTCTCTCTCTCTCACTAATTTGGCCACAATAAATTCCTTTTAAAAAAACCTCCATAATAAAACCTTTCATAGAAAATACATCTTTTATAAAAATAGTGAATACACTATATATTATTACTATACAATATATTTTTACAAATAGCAAGAATAGATTTACACTATTTTGTCGATTTGGGTGGAAGAGGCCATTGTTAAGGAGCTGCAATAAGGGTTCCATTGGAAGGAAGCTACAAAGCGGATACTACCATTATTCACAGCTTCATACATTCCATTTGTCATCTCATTTCATCACCATCTCACCATCATTTCATCTCTTCATTACGTTTCATCCATTCCTTCAGTATTGGACTGGAGTAACAAGTATTTTTTGTCGTAATTTTTGTTGTATTATTTGTATATTTTTATAATACTGTTGGGGTATTTTTCTGTTTTGTCAGAGAGACGCATTACATTTCAGGTTTTCTGAGCGCATTTCTTTTCTATTATTGTTTTGCACAGTACTGTATGTATACAGTATATTGTAATTAACTCTTTGTATTGCTAAATAATTGTTTGTTTTCTTGCTAAAACAGGAAGTGCTTGTATGGAATGCCTTCATAAAACTAAATGATTCAAAAATTAGTTTTCTGGGTATAAAATTACCAATAAAATGTAAAGGTAAATTTGAAAGCTCTTTCAAAATCACCAGTGTTGATTTTAGGCAATAGGGTCCTTTTGGATGAACAGTATACAATACACTGCTAAATTACGTTGGGGTTAAAATGACACTGACGTTTTCTTCTCCCATAGTTTGCTGAAAAATACAACAAAGAAATAGATATGTTAGCCACCTCAAAGAGTAATTCAACGGGCAGTGTAATCCTCAGATGTAATGGGCCTTTTAGTGCTATGATGGTATTATAATTCCTAATGCATCTGTTAAGGATCTGTCTGCTGTTTCTGTTTCTTGTACATCGGAACTGCTGACAAAATAAAAAATGAACATGGGAATACATTTTGATTATGAAACCCTGAGCTGCTCTCCCTTTATCATTATTAGGTTTTTGTCTTTTATGGTACATGCTGTGGACAAGGATCAGAGAGAGATTCTGATCATGATCCAAGTTTTAGATCAAGAGCCAGGAGCAAAGTAACATTTAGGGACTTCAGCACAAAAGAAACGTGGAAGAATTATGGGCAAAACCAAATGCACCAGAGGAGGCATATAAAAAAAAAACTTCCATTCATTTAAATGTGTCTTTTTTTAAATGTGGCATTTGAGCATTTGACTTCAACAGATGACTCCAACACATTGCTTTGTAATCTGTAGAGGACCTCTCTAAAATTCAAATTGTTTAAATCCCTACTTATAAAATTGGGACTTTTGTGAGATATTTTTGTCTCCTATGGACAAAAATGGTCCAAAAAAAAAGCTAATTAGCTTACACGTTTTGAGGTTCACAGACTACTTTCTCAAAGCTAGATATATATGTTGGTGGACGTTCTTTGAAAAAGAGGTCGGTGAACAGCAAAATGTATAAGACAATTAGCTAATTTGTATGCCATTATAACCAGTTGGTTGTATGCTGATATTTATATTTTTAATTAAATCCTATTGATTATTGAAATATTAGTGGGTCTTCCTTTTTCACACCATGGTGCAGTAGTTCCAGTACATTGTAGGGTGCCAAGTGAAGATGATAGTTATTCTCCCCATGCTCTTCTAGTCAGCATCAAAACCATCACATCATGTAAGTGCATTTTGTTTCATTTTGTGTTGATACTTTTACAATATTACACTATTGTGGCACCCCCTCTCTTTCTTGTTTTTTGCTGTATTGTATTTGCCATTTTGAAGAGAACAGGAGGAGCAGCCTATGACAAACAAAGGTGGAATATCCAGTATACTGTCTAGGGTCAGATATAATTCCCATACATGCATGTTTGCTGCCTTTAATATATTTGATTGACAGCCATTCTGTCTTGTCAGTACCGATGTATGGGTTGTCTTGGTGGTGGAGCATATTGAATATTAATTGCACTAGGGGAGCTCCCTTGTGCTCTCTTCTGTTTTTTCAATAAAATATGGGAGAGAGACTCACTGAGAATGAACAAAAACCAACAGGTGGACAAACAGACAGAGAGAGACAGAACAGTGGTAATGATACCGCAATATGCATTTATTGGCAAAATAGTCCAAGAACATTGACAGTGTTTAAACCTTCTAGCACCAGAGGAGTACCCAACACAATGCATTACAATGGGCTGGGCACCCTTAGTAAAAAAATACACATGATTTTCTTCCAAGTAAAATAAAGGCCCTCTCAATATTAGGAGTTGCGGTGGATGAAAAGTAAAAAAAAAAGATGTTTCAGCGGGAGTTTTTATGGAAAATTAGCAATTTCCTAAAAAAAAATGTTGGCCATAGAAAATACATAACATTTCCACCTTTTTCACAAATGACAATATGTTTTCTGTGATGACTTTACCATTTTTAATCTATGCTGTATAGGGATGCAATATTTCATGCCTCAGTGGTACAATGTTACTGCTGCTGAGGGATAAAGTGAAAAAATCAACAGCTAAAAGTAAAATGTTTGAGGAGTTCTTTTTTCATTTGGTCAAAACACTAACCACTTGCTTGTACAATGCTAAAAATTAACTGAGGCTTGGGATACACCACCAGGGTCAACACATGACATCAGTTCTTTAAAACCTCTGTTTTCAACAAATGAAAAGATCAGCATGTCAACTACATTTTCTCATTCCACTGGAATACTTTTGGATGATCTTTTTGGAATTTTTGAGTTCTTTGAAAGCCCTTAGTAATTGTAGATTGGTGCATTATTGGTCGGTCTATGCATATTTTCACAATGACTGCTAGTTGCTATTGGTAATGGACGGTGAACAGGTGGGGTGAGGGTGGGGGTGACTTGATGCTGGTGATAAACTACACAGATTTCTTACATCATTGTCATCATCACCATCATCATCAGTTGTAATAGAGGTAGGAGAAATACGTGACTGGAATAATGCTACTGATGAAAAATATGCCACACTTTTGCAGACACATATAAAATGTTAGTACTGCCAGCACTATGCCTGCCTCAGCCACTTTTTGAAGTCCTCCTGCAAATGCAAACACCATCACTGACCTTTTAGAGTTTATCCCACTCAAACCTATGGTTGTGCTTCATGTGTAACCTTAAAGAGGATGTGCCTAGAAATATCCAGCTTTACCTCTGATTACACAAATAAAACATATTTTTTTACCCTGAGTGAAATATCTCCATACTCTACATCTCCATACTTTCACATTGAGAATGAAGGGGTACTAAGCCTGATTCTGAGTGATTATTATTATTCTTGTTAGTAGTACCATGAACAACACTAGTAGAGGGGCTAGATATTTTTCTCATTAAAGCAGACACACTACTACATTGGGTTGGCATCTGTGGAATTTGCTGTAACTGTATAGAATTAGGAGGAAGAGGTCATGATGAGGATGATAGCAGGGATGATGTATTTTTAACAAACACAAGCAAGTGAGGGCTCATAAAAACTATCAGTAATAAATCTAATAAGACAAAAGTAATAACTTATGATTTTATTCACACTGGCTTGAAGAGACTTAGCTGATAGTAGCACATAGAGGGATGATCACCAGCCTTGCCGTGGGTTTACTTCTCTCGGGAACTTGTGTATCCAATGACAAATTAAAAGAAATCAGTGGCTGAACCACTGTCATTAGATATGAACATTTCTGAGAGAGGTAAAGCCGAGCATGGCAGGGGATCATCCCAGTATGCTTTACTACTAGCTATCTTCAAGCAGGTGTGAATAAAACATATGCTATTTCTTTTGTGGTGCTTAGATTATTGATAATTTCTATGTGACCTCAGTTGCTTGTGCTTGTTACTTCTTGAGGGAATTCAAAGAGGAGTTCCTTTCTGTGCTTGGAGGACAGCTGAACTATATGTGATCATTGAACTGAGGCAGTATGAGTCCCCTGATTGCCCACCTTTCTGTTTTTGACAGACTACAGAATTGTGAGTACATTGGTGCTTCGGTGTACGTAAAAAGAATCCAATATTCTACTATGAGCGACCATCTGTTTTCTGCTTTTTCTGCTTCAGTTTATTTTTGGCCATTATTACATTTATACTCTTTCCAGTTACTCTCTCAAAAAAGTCTAAAAGCAGGCATTTTGATAATGATATTGGTGGTGGTGACAAAGATGATAATGAATAAAGTTTCCCACCATTTGTCTCCTTACTAGGAAATTCAGGCTGTTCTTGCTCTCTGCCTTGTATTATTTGCTCATCTGCATATACGTTTCTCCCATTCTCCAACATAGCCACACCACTGTCACCTATAATGATTTCCATTATCTTCACACTTTGTGTCTGTCACAAGATTTTGTCCTTCATGTGACTCCATTACTAAGCTAGGGTGACCACTACAATTACTGTCTGAATGGCTAGATGTTATGGTGAAAGAGGTGAAAGGCAAAGTATTATTTCTTTATTTATTTTTTATTTAGAAAATGTTTTACCATGAGAATACATTGAGTTACTCTAGTTTGCAAGTATGTCCTAGATAGTTTTCAGTAAAGGGTTACATATTTAAATAAATAGAGAAACATTATATATATATATATATATATATATATATATATATATATATACACACACACATACATATACATACTAAAAAGTTATATACAGTTACATACTGGTTTTAGATGTAAAGAAGCATTTATTTTTAAGGATTTTAGACTGGGAGAAAATCTGATTTTATCAGGCAGGTCATTCCAGGCTTTTGGAGCTCTGAAGGAGGAAACAGATCTGCCAGCTTCTTTCTTGTATTGTGGTATATTCCGTAAGTTGTTAGCAGTGGAGCGGAGGTTATAGTTAGTATGGAGATCTGGAGTTATTGTGAACTTCATCATCATAATCCCTACCACATCTTACCTTTAGCAACAGGCAATGACACAGTCAAAGATCACCTTCTACCACCTTCATTTGGATGTGATTTGTAATGATTTTCTGCATCCCATTTCTTACTAGTAGCAGGCTTGTCACATTAGTGTCTTAATATAGCCTAGTATGCACTACTAGTAAGCAGCACCTAGTCAGCACCCCAGCAGCACTTAAGCACCACCTAAGCATAACCTAAGCAACACCTGCACTCTACTTATAGCTATCCAACAGCTGACCAGCTCTGCCTTCTTCGTCGCATACAGTAACAACACAGCCTTTCAGTGAACGGAGGGAAAAAGGAGGGAAACATTGTGAGGAAATATTTAAAAAGGCAGAAAATCCACATTTATTTATGGTTTTGTGAATGTTTTCATGTTTTTGAAAAAGTTTAACACTGGGCAGAAATTTGGAAGGAAAAGCTAAATTTTAGAGGTTCCCATGAGAATTCCCACGGAAGGTGAAATTTAGAGTTTCCCACTCTTTTCGTTTTTGTGTGAAAATTTTCACCTATCCCTTTCCTGGAGTCCTTATTTCTCATGATCCTGTTACAGTGCACAGCACTGGTATCATCTGACAGACCAGACGTTTGTGCATTATGATGATTTACTCAGGCACCCAGACTGAAGTGCTGAATAGGACCAATGACTCAGGTGTCATCAGATGAGGCCCATAAGCAGGACCTCCAGCTAAAGCAACAAATGAAGTTGAATAGTGTATTTATTTTATACTAGTAGGAAAGGCCGTATACAAGGGCTCCGCTGCTGCCCCGATGCGGCCTTGTCTGCTGCCAGGAGCACATACAGGAAGTGAGCCTTCCGGAGCTCCCTGCTCCTGATTAGCACGTTCGGGCAGTTCATACTGCGCATGACTGCATCTTTCCTGCAGTCTCTAATGCGCATGTGCTGTTTCGCACACTGGGAGCTTCACAGGCTAGCGCTCTATGTTATTTAGATATATAGGAAAATGCAAGTTTCCCCAGCTCTATTCAGAGGGGGTCCTATTTATTATTACAGGCAATAGAGGCACAATCCAAAAACCACTGCCTGAGTTGATGTAGAATAGAAGAAAGGACAGATTTTATTCTTTGAGCACTGCATAGGTGTGCAATGCATTGCTTTGAAATACATTGCTTATCCCTCTGGCACTCAAAAGTTTAATGGGATTAAGCAATATTTGTGTGTCAGGTGCAGTGGAGAGAAATGATCCCATAATTCTACAAATTTATAGTACTATTAACCCTCTGAGTATCATGGAGATGCTCTGCACATTCAAAGCTCATCCTTGCACTCAGTCGGTTAACAGTGTCATATAGAACCCCCTTGTTAATTGTACAGTGTTGTAATTCCCATGGTCAGAGTGCCAGCTTCAAACCTGCCCTGCAAATGACAGCTCTAAATATTCTATACTGCACATGTGCACACATTACTTTATGGGCATCATTTTCTTTTGGGTGCCAGAGGGGTGTGGAATACATTGCAAAGCAACCCAGCGGGCCCTTAAAGGGATAATAATTTAATTACCAATTCTATCAACTTTATATAGTGCTAACAAAAGAGGTCCATGCAGGAAGAGGTGGGGAGAAGGGAAAAATATACACTGTCTGCTTAGTCAGCCTCATTCTACTGTGCACTGGAAGTCACAGACCTCTGCATACACTGTCACCCCAGCTGTGTTCTTCAGTTCCACTGGTTGCCACTTAGTCACACACACATTCTATTACATACAGACACACACACACACTCACACTTACAAAGCTGTACATAATAATGAAGCTGTTGATCTGTTGGGTTCCTCTCCCTCCACCGCTCACAGAGTCATTAATTGTTAGCTCAGGATTACAGTGGGGCTTTTTGTTAACTTTTCAGCATCCATCTCTCTGTCATGGAATACTGTACCCATATCACAAGGGGGAATCAGTGTCCATTTATACTATAACTGTACCGAGTAGGAGAGTCAGTGTAACTTAGCACCATAGTGGATGAGGCTGAAAAAAGATATGCGTCCATAAAGTCCAGCCCATGCCAGATCACCTCTGTTGATCCAGAGGAAGGCAAAAAAAACCCCATTGAAGCCATTTCCAATTAAGCCCCAAGTTTTAGTCGAAAGTGCCTTTCCTCTAGTCTAAATGGATGACCTTTTGTTCTTAGCTCACCTCTTTGAGTAAATAAATCATCATAGAATTCTTTATATTGACCTCAAATATATTTCTGAATGGTGATCATTAGGGATGGGCGAATAATGGCACTTCCTGCTTGCCGAATGATTTCCTACGAAAAGTGAAGTTTTTCTGCTTTTTTGCCTAGCTCATTCCAGTGACATCAATGGGAACATTGAATTTACACAAAACACATGGCAAATATTATTTTATTTCCCAAAGGCATGAGGATGCCTGTGTTGGTGGGGTGTGGAGAAAGACTCAGTTGAACAGGGAATTGTTTTTTGGAGGGGGGAGGTTTGTATACTGGGATTGAGGGCAGTTAATAACAAAATAAATCCTTAATACATTAACAACAACCATAAGACCTGGTATAAAAGGAGTCTGAGGAAGGTGCCTGTGTTGGTGAGTGGAGCCTGGCGATTGAATGAATGAGTATTTTGGATGATTTATTAGATTTGTTGTTAGAGGCCCAAGCCCTGAGGAAACATTAATTTGTAGGACTTAGACTTATTAGAGGCACAAGCACTGAAGAAACATTGATTTGTAGGACTTAAGCTTGTTTGGCACAAGCCCTAAGGAAATATTGATTTGTAGGTCTTAGGCTTGTTAGAAACAAACCCCCAAAAATTGTTTATTTTTTTGTAGGACTACGCTTTTTTTTTTTTTTTTTTAAAGCACAAGCCCTGAGAAAAAAATTACCCTACCGGCCGAGTGCCAGCAGGTCATGTTATGTTGGGCAGTAGCCACTGGCTATTGTCAAATGTCCTGAGTATGTAAGTTGCTGAGTTGCTTCTAAGCAGCAGGATAATTAGGCATCTGAAAGGGAATAGGATCAACAACAGCAGTAACATGTGTGATGAAGGTTCCACTTGCCACAAATAGCTCCAGTGATGTGCCTCAGGCAGTAGCAGCACAATAAGTAGCTCCAGTATATGCGGAGAAAAGAAGAAATTGGCCAGTAGATGTTGGCCAATAATTCTTCACCACTTGCCCCTCTTCCAAAATCATGGGTGTGTTGGTATTAGAATAGAAATGTTTCCCTTGAGAACAGGAACTGTACCTCTCATCAGCAACTGCAATGTGCACAGTGTGTGTGATAAATAACACCTGGAGGCACAACTGTATCCAAACACCATGACACCAGAACCCAAGTACTGCTACTGTCACTATACCCCTTGTACACACCCCACTATGGACACACGATAACTTGCTAACAGTTTAATAGTAATGATGAACCCTCCCTGCCAGCATCTTAGCATATTATGCAGGATGGAATCTCCTCAGATGCAGCTTGATGACCTGCTTGCAATTCTCCTCAACCACACTGCCATGTGTGGTCAGTGCACCACACAGTGTGCATTGGGTAGACACAAACTGCCACATCCTAACATCTACAGAGTGGCTATCACTTGGAGGAGGAGTTAACAATGAACGAGGTGGATTGGCAGAAGATGTAGTTACCCTAGAGGAAGAAGGTGACAGTGAGCTAGTTGTTTTGCTCGTCATGGAACTTCTCTATTCTTCCTCCTCTTTGATCTTCGCCTCACCTCTTGTTGCCTTTCTGGAGAGTCAGGGAGTATAGCAACAGCGGTACTTGATTTCTGTGGTGGAGGTTTGGCTTTAACATGTTTGACATAAATATCAAGGTGTCTGTATTTCATAGTAACATAGTAATTTAGGTTGAAAAAAGACTTGCATTCATCTAGTTCAACCCTTTTCCTATTCTTGTTTAGCATTGTTGATCCAAAAGAAGGCAAAAAAAAAACCACTCAATACAGCAATTTCAAATTATGCCCTGAATGGGGGGAAAACATTCCTTCTTGATTCCAAATGGGAATCAGATTTCTCCTTGGATCGACAAGCACTAACTAAATATTAATCCCAATACTAACATACATAGCTCTCTACAGTCTGCTCTTTTAAAAAAGGCATCTAATGTATTCAATAGCACCACCTCCTGAGGCAGTGAATTCCATACCTTTATTGTCCTTACAGTAAAGAATCCCTTCTGCTGTTGTAGATGAAATCTCCTTTCCTCAAATCTAAGTGGGTGACCCCTTGTCCTTTGTACTGTTCTGTTAATGAACAGGTCTTTGGAGAGTCCTTTGTATGGACCCTGAACATATTTATATAATGTTATCATATCCCCTTTAAGACACCATTTCTCTAGTGTGTACTAAAACTTTCCATTCCCCTTACTAGTTTTGTAGCCCTCCTCTGCACTTTCTTTAGTTCCATAATGTCCTTTTTCAAAAAGGGTACCAGAATTGAACAGCAGATTCTAGGTGGGGTTTTACCATGGACCTGTAAAGAGGCATGATAATACCTTCCTCCCTTGAGTCAATACCCCTTTTAATACATGCCAGTATCTCATTGGCCTTTGCAGCTGCCAGCTGGCACTGCACGATACTGCTGAGTCTATTGTCTACCATTACTCCCAAATACTTTTCATTAGTAGAGTTCCCCAAAGAAAAAACATTTAAACTATATGTTGCTTTTTTATTATTTTAACTAAAATGCATAACGTTACACTTGTCTATATTGAATCTCATTTGCCATTTGCTTGCCCAGTTGCCCAATTTCTCCAACTCCTCTTGTAATGAAGACACATCCAGTTCAGACTTTATTACCCTACTTAATTTTGTGTCATCCACAAACACTAATACATGGCTCCCTATGCCCTCTGGGAGATCATTAATAAACAAATTAAAAAGAAGAGGACCCAGGACAGATCCCTGAGGTACTCCACTTATCATGTTTGTCCAATTGGAGAACTTCCCTTTTACTACCACTCTTTGCATTCTATTTTTCAGCCAATTTCCAATCCACGCACAGATGTTTGCCTCTAAGTCTATTTCATTCAATTTATACAGTAACCTCTTGTGTGGAACTGTATCAAATGCCTTGGCAAAGTCTAAATAGATCAGATCAACCACCGCTTCCAAATCTATATTTTTAATCACTTTTTCATAAAATGCAATCAAGTTAGTTTGACAAGACCTGTCTTTCACAAAGCCATGTTGGCTCCTGCTAATGATATTCCTGTTCAGGATGAATTATTGAATATATTCCCTTAGCAACCCTTCAAACAGTTTCCCTACCACAGATGTCACGCTTACAGGTCTGTAATTTCCTGGCTGTGATTTTGATCCCTTTTTAAATATGGGCACCACATCTGCTTTACGCCAATCCGTGGGCGCCATACTTGAAATAAAAGAATCTCTGAAAATCAAAAATAACAGTCTGGCCAGGGCCTGGCTTAGCTCTTTAAGTACCCGTGGGTGTATACCATCCGGCCTCGGGGCTTTGTCTATCTTAACATTTAATTGTTTTAACACTTTTTCTTGTGTCAGCCAATCCCACGCTTGCCGTGACTGTTCTGAAAAGTAGTTTGCAGGTTCTTGTCTTCCTTGGTAAAAACAGAAGAAAACAAATTATTTAAAATATCTGCTTTCTCTCTGTCCCCACTAACCATCTCACCCATTTCAGATAACAAAGATGCAACATTATCAAACTTCAATTTTTTCCCATTAATGTATTTAAAGAATTTTTTGGGTTTCTCTTGCTCCTTAGCAATAATTCTCCAGTCTAGCTAATTTAATCACCTTTTTACAGTTTTTTTTGGCATTTTTGTATTTTGCAAATGCCTCTGCTGATCCCTCAGCTTTATAATGTTTAAATGCCGCTTTCTTGTTATTTATTTCATGAATTACTTTACTGGTTAGCCACACTGGTTTTAATTTGCTTCTTTTGTATTTGTTTCCAAATGGGATAAGTGTATATGTATATTTTTGCAAAGTTATTTTGAAGGCATTCCACTTACCTTCTGTGTTTTTTCCAGAAAATATTTCATCCCAGTCAATGAGACCAAAGGATGAATTAAACCTGCTAAAGTTGGCTTTTTTAAAATTCATTGTTTTGGTGGAACTCATACCTAATTGCTTTTTTGAATTAATATCAAGCGATACCATGTTACGTAGACTATTCCCCAAGTACTCCCTTACTTGGATGTTAGCGATACGTTCTTCATTGTTAGTTATTACCAGATCCAGACACGCATCCCCTCTGGTTGAGGTCTGTACTAGTTGAGACAAAAACTTGTTATTCAACAAGTTCAGAAACTTATTGCTTTAGCAGAATTAGTTGTTCCATTTTTCCAATCTATTTCTGGATAATTAAAATCCCCCATAATTATAGTTCTCCCTATTTGAGAAGTCTTTTTTATTTGCATTAATAGCTGTGATTCTTCCAGGTCACCAATGTTTGGAGGTTTATAAAAAATACCCACTAATATTTTATGGGCAGTTTTACCCACATTGACTATTTCAACCCACAGGGATTCCACATGTTTACTACTGTCATCACATATATCTTCCCGCAATTGCGACAATAATGCTGGTTTGACATACAGACCCCAACACCTCTTTTGTTTGACCTGTCTTTTCTAAACAACATGTAGCCCTCCAGATTGATTGACCAATCATGTGTGTCATCTCACCATGTTTCTGTTACCAGCTCCAATTCCCCTATTTTACCAGTTAAACTTCTGGCATTTGCAAGCATACAATTTATACCACTGCCGTGTTCAATTTGTGATTTAATGTTCATGTGGTTTGTAGGCTTCTCCCTATAATCTGTACTAACCCCGCCCCCAGATCCACCCACCTGGCTATTAACTATATCGCCTTCCCTTTCTATACTATCTAGCCCAGTATTTATTTGCCCCTCCCCCACCTTCCTAATTTAAAATCTCCTCCAACCATCTAGCCATCCTCTCCCCAAGCACTTGAGACCCTCATGCATTCAGGTGAAATCCATCCCTACTATATAAGATTGCACCCCAAAAGCGAAATCAGCCCAGTGCTCTAAGAACCCAAAGCCATCTTTCTTATACCAAGACTTCAGCCATGCATTGAGCTCCATTATCTCCCGCTGTCTCTCTCTCTCATGACACAGGTAGTATCTCTGAGAATACTATCTTGGAGGTCCTGTTCCTAATCTTACTCCCTAAATCCCTAAAATTACCTTTTAGGACTCTCCACCTTTCTCTTACTGTGTCATTGCTACCAATATGACCCAAGACAGCTGGATCCTCTCCAGCCCCTCCCAATAAGCTGTGTACCCTGTCTGCGACATGCCGAACTTGGGCACCCAGGACACAGCAAATCATTTGGTTGCTGTGATCAGAGTCACAGATTACCCTATCTGTTTTCCTAATAATAGAGTCCCCTACCACCACAACCTGCTTAGGCTTCACTTTCCTCTGGATCCCCTCTGTGCTAGAGGAGATGTTATCCCGGCTGTTAGCGAGAACAGTCTTCTCCAGCAATTCCACTTCTGGGTTTGCCTCCCCAACATCTTCACTTAAATGAGCAAATTTGTTGGGATTGAAAAACTCAGGACTGGCTGCCCTCTTCCTGTTCCCATCCCCACTGCAACCACTTCTAACTGTCACCCAACTATGTGCCTGGTTCCCTTCTAGCTGATCTCCTCCCTCCCAGCTAGACTCTGCTTAGTTAGCAAGAGACTCCTCTCAAAGTTGTCAATATCTTTCAGTGTTGCAATATGACTCTCCAGGGCTTCAATCTGAGCTTCCAGAAGGGCCACTTGCTCACACTTGCCACAGAGGTATGGACCCTGGAACTGCTGTTCCAAGAATGCATACATATGGCAAGATATGCACTGAGTGAGATCCTCAAGCTTGCTCATCGTGTATGGTGCGAATGTGAGTTCTTAAAAATTGAAACAGTTAATTTACCTTTGTTTCTCTAAGTCCTGTGTTGCACTAACTTCTGTGCTGTACCAACTGTTCACTTATTCCAAAGCACTTAGCAGAAAGCACACTGTATTTGTGAGCAAGTTTCTGAGTCCTGTACCTTGATTTATACAGACCTACACAGGTAATTACAAACCCCACCCTTAATTAATTACCCACACTTCCCAAACCAAACAACCTTTTAAAATTTAACCCTTTAACCTTCTTACTGCAGGTTAGGATGTAAACCCAAAATCATATTATAACACTTTTCAAATGCTGTTTTGTACTAACTGTTCACTTATTCCAAAGCACTTAGTAGAAAGCACACTGTATTTGTATTTTGTTTCATGTGTGTCATCAGGGCAATTGTGCCAAGGTGTAGTCCCTCCTTTCCTCTTCTCACTGACTTGTCAAAAATTGTGCACAGTGCCACTGGTGATGACTGCACTATGCCTGCCCCAAGAGAAAAATAGTCCCACACTCATGACTTCAGAGGATAGCAATAGGGAACCGGAGGAGAAGAATGGCCTCTTTCTTCTTCTCCTCCTCATTCCCCTTCACTGTCTGCAGCATAAGATGATGTTGCTGCTGTTTCTGCTACTGCCTCAAAATCAGCAATCACCATTTAAATAAAAATATAAATATACTGTACTTACATACAGTCAGGAACTGCACTCATAATGGGAGATGTCAGCTACTATGAAATTGAGTGGACAAATATGACTTCTATGACAACAAAGGGAAATTGTTTCCTAGGTATGGTTAATGGCAATTTCATTTCACATTTAGTAGAAGTGGCAAGTAGAAAAGTCTTGCTTGACCTAGTGGTCTCAAATATTTCTGAAATGGTAAACAATATATACTTAAGGACACATTTGGGCAGCAGTGGCCACAATAAAGTATAATTTGAAATTTGTTATGAAAACCCCATTAACAAGGGGTTAATCAACTTTAAAAAAGGCAATTTGAAAACAAGCAATTAGAAAATGAGAAATGTATTGCAAAAGAGACCAAGAAAAAACCAAAACAATTCTACAAGTATATAAATGGCAAAAGATTAAGGTTGATATTGGTCCTCTTAAACGTGAGACAGTTGAATTCATTAATATCAGAAAGCTATGTATTACACCTTAAACACATTCTTTTCTTCTGTGTATACAAAGGAAGCAACAATGACAGGCTATGGGCAAACAGACAAAAATAAAACAGATTTTCTTCCATCATGTACATGGCTTGCTGAGGACAAAGTCCAAAATAGACTGAAAGGGGTTATGGTGAATAAAGCAGCTGGACATGTTGGCATACCCCCAAAGGTACTTAAGGAACTTAGGAGGAGATTTGCAAAAGTGGAGTTAAGATGTGTTAAAATGGCTGTAATATTGTTCGTAGGATATAGAATTTTCTCCAAATATTTAAGGCCATTTCTGATCTGTTCTTATTTTTGCTGTCTCCACATTTATAAATGTAACCAGAACACTTTATTAATATCGACACTCATAATAAGGAATAAGCACATTTTAAGCATTCGGTTGCAAAAACAAACAAGGACACTTTTTATTAATCTCCCCCTTAGTTCAGTAATTGCAAGACCCTCATACTTAATATTTATCGATTTATTATAATCAGGCATAGTGCCCTAAAGCTGGAGGAAAGCTGATGTAGTGTCATTATTAAAAAGGTGGCAAAATCTAAATGAGGAAGTTATAGACTAGTGAGCTTGACTTCCATAGTAGGCAAGATATCAGAATTTGCCAGGACTGTGACAACCAACAATATTATTAATTGAAGGCAGCATGGTTTTATGAAGAATATATCAAGTGAAAAAAATAACTTGCATTTTTCAAAAGTATAAATAGTAATTTAGACAAGGGTATTTCTATTGATGTAGAATGCTTGGATTTTGCAAAAGCCTTTGATACAGTGCCTCACAACAGGTTACTGCATATATTCAAAGGCTTCTGTTTGTGAGGTGATATCCGTGCATAGATAGAGAAGTGATTAAATGATAGACAGCAGAGAGTTGTTGAAAATGGAACCTATTGAAGTTGGTATAAAGTTGTAAGGGGGGTGCCACAGGGTTCAGTCCTGGGATCAATACTTTTTAACTTGTTTATTAATGATCTAGCAGTGGGCATTGAAAGTGGTGTCTCAATTTGTGCTAATAACACTAAGCTTTATTAGAGAATACATGCAAAGCAGGATTTTTTTTTCTCTGCACAAAGATTTGGATAAACGAAGTGAATGGGCATAAAAGTGGAAGATATGGGCAGAACAGTGGTATTATGGCCATTGTCCAGTCCACATTACCGCACATATGGTCAATGGGAAACAATTTGTGTGCCGGTGCAGAGAATGCAATGCCTGAAGAAGGAAGGGCTTTGCTTTGCCTACCTCAGGCAACGCATTCCCTGCATCCATTAATGGGATAGTATTGCTTATATTTAAGTAATTTTAATATTGTAGAGATTAAAAATATGAATAAAATGAGGTATGTCCCATCTCTCAACCTTTTATAGTTTTAAAGATCGAAACATCTTAAGTTCTGGTTTCACAGAATTCTGCCATCTAGCCGAGAAAAGGAGATTCTGGTCCTGGGACCATCCTACGGCTCTTCAGCAGAGACGAAATAGCACTATATAGAAATAAATAATTACTTGGAAAGGGCTACAAAGTGTGCTTGCAAACTAGGCACACTTTGTAGACCTTTCCAATGAAGTATTTATTTCTATATCAAGCTATTTTGGCTCTGCTGAAGAGCCGCAGGACGGTCCCGAGACCAAAATCTGATTTTCTCAGCTAGATGGCAGACTTTTTTGAAACCAGGACTTTAGATGCTTCGGGACATACATAATTTTATTCAAACTTTTAATCTCTACAATATTAAAATTACTTGAATAGCAATACTATCCATTTAATATTGGAGACTGTGTGTATATTATGTGTAAGTCCATACGAAGTATGCTTGGCCTGTAGGTGCATGCCTAACTTGAAGAGGTAGAATCTCGCTCCTCTGACAATGATCAGAGTAATGCATTGTGGAGCACTCTTTGAGTGCCAGAGAGGTATCAAAAGAGTTAAACCAAAGAGTTAAAGTGGCAGTAAACTTTTTAAATGAAAAACATATATTGTAGGGCTTTTCCTGCTTAGTAAAACAAGAGTATCCCGCATCTATAAATGCATATTTTCAGAGTTTTTACAATTAAAACAGTTGCTTTTCTATATTTTCAGTGCCCTCTTGTGACCAGATTTAAGATAATCACTCTGCTGCATTTCTTGGGTGATATGAGTCCCTGACAATTCTCCATAGGATGTAACTGTCACTTTTTGACAGTTTGAACATTCAGGAACTAATGAAGCAGTTGCTTCCAGATAGTTTTACCTGCTATAACTTTTGAATTATACAACTGCCAGCACTGGCAGTACCCTTGCTTTAGTCAACTGAAAACAATGATACTCCTACTGATGATAGGTACTTTATTCAAATGTTATTATATTAACACGGGCCAAGGTCAGAGTGATGTTAAGAGGCTGGTCCTGCTCTGCATCCTGCCGCAGATGCAGTCATGCACTGTAGAGACTGCCCGAAAGCACAGAATGCCACCAGCACAGAACTCCCAGCATTCCGTGCTCCCAGCATTCTATACGTTTGGACAGTCTCTACTGCATGTGACGGCTTCTGACAAACATCCTACCGAATTATTACATAGGATTGAATGTAGCATTTTTCTGTTGCAATTTCTGTCCATGGAACACCCTGGTCCTTTATCAGACCTCTCTAAAAATAGCAATTGCACCACTACAGAGTGAGAATATTGCCCTGTAATAAGTTTAGACTGAGACAAGACTTAAGAATAATACCTCGGATTAAATGAGCAGGAATTAAATGTTCATATACATATTATAAAAAGTACCTTTAGTACATTGTCAAAAGTCATAGTCTAGGAAACATGAATATCTAGAAAAAGAAAGACAAACAATTTGTTTCAGACCAATTCACATAAAAAACAAATACATTTTTCTTTATTTAAGTTAATATTTTATGAATTTTAAATTTTCAAAAGAAAAGGATTACAAGGAGAGGAAGAAACTATTTTAATTTGTCTTGATCATAGTTCTGAATAGGATATATATTTATTATTCAAGATACATAAATCACACTAGGAAAAACAGGAAGGTTTTACAATGTTTCACATTTTCTGCAATTGTATATACAAATAATTAAACTCTTGCATGTTATATATGTCTCCAAAGCATTCTGGAGAATATTTTTATTAGATTAGGAAGTGAAAATAGTAATATAGAGGCAATTGTTTACATTTCAATAATAGTACTTTCAGTTATTTAAAAAAAATAATCAGTATTTGAATGGGCTGTCTGAATTACAACTAAATCAAGGCCTTTAGGATCAGCAAGAAAATAAATGTGATTTTCCTGATGAGTAATCCAAGGATACTTCCACTGCTCTGCTGGGAGTTTTTCAGTTCAAAATTATTATAGCACAAATATGTTGATTGATTGATTGATTAATTTATGCTGAATTAAAATGGAATTGTCACTTGGCAACAGATAGGTGACTTCAAACTTATATTGTTTATATATGTTTATATATGTTTGCCATATATATATATATATATATTTTAATATATTTTATCAGATCGCTCCATACATATCTCAAATACAGAAAACTACATATAGAACGTTCAAGTACCTTTAGTACATTGTCAAAAGTCATAGTCTAGGAAACATGAATATCTAGAAAAAGAAAGACAAACAATTTGTTTCAGACCAATTCACATAAAAAACAAATACATTTTTCTTTATTTAAGTTAATATTTTATGAATTTTAAATTTTCAAAAGAAAAGGATTACAAGGAGAGGAAGAAACTATTTTAATTTGTCTTGATCATAGTTCTGAATAGGATATATATTTATTATTCAAGATACATAAATCACACTAGGAAAAACAGGAAGGTTTTACAATGTTTCACATTTTCTGCAATTGTATATACAAATAATTAAACTCTTGCATGTTATATATGTCTCCAAAGCATTCTGGAGAATATTTTTATTAGATTAGGAAGTGAAAATAGTAATATAGAGGCAATTGTTTACATTTCAATAATAGTACTTTCAGTTATTTAAAAAAAATAATCAGTATTTGAATGGGCTGTCTGAATTACAACTAAATCAAGGCCTTTAGGATCAGCAAGAAAATAAATGTGATTTTCCTGATGAGTAATCCAAGGATACTTCCACTGCTCTGCTGGGAGTTTTTCAGTTCAAAATTATTATAGCACAAATATGTTGATTGATTGATTGATTAATTTATGCTGAATTAAAATGGAATTGTCACTTGGCAACAGATAGGTGACTTCAAACTTATATTGTTTATATATGTTTATATATGTTTGCCATATATATATATATATATATATTTTAATATATTTTATCAGATCGCTCCATACATATCTCAAATACAGAAAACTACATATAGAACGTTCAAGTACAGCAAAAACATGTAGACTTTTGTAACAATGAAAAGAATATATGCATCCCAGTAGAACGTACAGTCAACCTGAGGTTTTTATTGTTATTTCAACCTCCAATAACCAAAACTCCCAGAGCCTAACATAACTTAAATTTTACTATACCCCCCAACCCCAATTCCTCTCTCTTCCGAACCCGTAGCACCCCCCCCCACCCGCCCACCAGCCAGCAATTCCACAGGATCCCTGTATGTACAGAGTTCATACAGAATGTCACGCATCAATCATACATCTCAGCCATCCATGCAACAAGTAGGTGTTACCTCAATCAACCATCACCGGTAATTTGCACATCATCAAGTGCCGCATTATTATCTGCTCTATTTGTCCACCAGTTCTGCCATCTTCCCCAGATCTTGTCAAACTTACTCGGGTTACCCCGGTGTAGATGAACCAATCTATAGTGTGGAATTCACTGCAAAACTAGGTTTATCCATGCCCTGCAATTGGGAACACTGTTTGACATCCAGTTCAAGGCCACCACCTTTCTCGCCATCATCAAGAGCTCACTCAGCAGAGATCTGTCAGTGACATCCTCAATCTCATCTGGGAAAATAGATAATAGACAAATTTTTGGAGTCACAGGGACAGGTCTCCCCAGCACCAGGACCACAATATGCATTATTTAATTCCAAAACCTCCCAGCTCCGGGACACTCCCAGATCAAATGCAAGTATGTACCCTGAACATTATCACACCGGAGACAACAGTCAGAGCCGGAATTCCCCATTCTGTACAGTCTGACCGGCGTATAGTAAATTCGATGTAGGATATTCAACTGTAGTTTGCCATATATTTAGTTTTATTTCTTTGTCAGTTACTGCAAATCTTGGAGGCACTACCACTCTGCCCCTCATCCCAAATGATATGCCCTACCAGAAAGTACTAGTTTTTCTGTATTACCTGAAAAATACCTAAAGCTAAATATCTCAAATTATTGATAGAAATAAAAAATAATTGCCTAAAATATAGGGCTTTTGAAAGCTCTTTCAAACAGAGCCGAAATCCCGGTATTGCAAAAGAATTACTTAATTGGAAAGGTCTACAAAGTGTGCTTGCAAACCAGGCACACTTTGTAGACATTTCCAATGAAGCAATTATTTTGCACTGCTGCAGAGCCTCCTCTAGTTGTACGAGAGGGGCAAACTTTCAATGTCTATATCTCTCAAACCATAGCAGTTTGAGAGATAGGGTTTACACCATTCTTCTTCTTTTTGTCTGCTCTTTAAAAGTATAAAACGTTTTTATGGGACATTACTGTCCCTTTAAGGCTGTGACATCAGAATGTCTCTCTTTGATTGAAGAAACATTCTGACATTGCAGTTTTGACTCCAGCAACATTTTTAACTCGCCGTTTTGTTGGACGCCCAACAGATGGCGACATTTCAATAATGAACCCATTTCTCTCTAGTTGCTAGTTGATGTTGTCCCTTCCTTTTACTATGGGGAGCTGTCGTCAGTGACTCAAGCTGTCGCATAGAGTGCATAATAAAAATGTAATTTTTGGAAAAAAGTTGACTCTGTTTGCTAGAAACAAATGTTTGAGCTGCTATAAAATTTAAATGGAATCTTGAACAGTGGGAGTATCCTTGTTTTACTCTGAAAGAAAAAGTCTAAAAAATATATATTTCATAATAAACGTTTTCTTGGTTTATTAGTCCAAAATCAAGTGATACAACATTAAGCCAGAGACAACATTATCTTGATTCGTTTCCAAATTGACTTAGTTTAATGCCTTAATGCTAGAGAAGTCCATAACTTTGAAAATTAATGCACTGGCTAGACTTCATTCTGGAAAGTTGCATTGTCCTGGAAGGGGGCTGCTGCCCTGGAAGCAGGACACACAATTAAAATATGGAACTGTTCTAAGCAATCCGAGACACATGGTAATCCTACATCTGATGACTGAGATGTCTACAGCATGTTATAAAGCAATGCATTGGAGAGTTATATAAAATCCAATTGTACAAACTGAGTTGTGGAGCACTCGAACATCCTGCTCCAACTTGAAAATATGAGACTTGAGAAGCTAAAACTGGTACAGGTACATTAAAGGGATAGTAATGTTTCAAAATAAAAGCAGCTCCAATTAATCTTCCTAGTATTTGGGCCATAGAGAGTGTTATTTCAATACTGAGCGAGTTGTAGTTCAAGAGTCATTGAATGATAAAGCATCCCCCTCCTGCCCCTTTTACTGATGTAACATTGCTCACCTCAGAACAGAAGGGTGGTGTCCATATGGCTTGCAGAGAGGGACAATCTTCAATTAGCATAAGGGAAAAACCTGTCAAGGGGCAGGATTTTCATTGTTCTCACAGTAAGAAGATTGTCCCTTGCTGTGAGATGTCTGGTCCCAGGACCAGATTCCACATCTGAGGGGAAGTGACTTACATTACGTAAAAGGGGTGGGAGGGGGATACTTTATCATTCAATTACTCTTGAACTACAACTCTGACAGTAGTGAAATAACACTCTCCATGGCCAAAGTATTATGAAGATTAATTGGAGCTGTTTTTATTTTGAAACTATCCCTTTAAGCTGAGAAAAAAATCAGTGTCGATAATAGATTTAGCAGAAGAATACTGTCTTTATTTAAGTCTCTTGCTATTAACTTTATATTGTGTACATTACATACAGTTTAACTTTACCATAATTAGGTTTTCCAAACTAGTAATTTCAGAAGTAAGATGGCTTTGTGAAATCAAGGTACATGAGGCAAATTCAATTATTGCACAAAAGTTAAATTAGACATTAGTAGAAAAGTCCTTTGAGACATACAAGAAACAGTCTTAATAAGATGTAAAACGGCGTATTCTTCTTCTGTCTGCTTTTACCCAAATCAAAACATAAAACAGTGCCATATTCCTAAAATGTGCAATATCATTAAACATTGTGTAGGAGACAGTTCACAACTCATTTAAGTGACTTATGTTGTATTCAGAACACAAAAAAATGGGCAGGACTGGAGCAAACTAACTGCGACATAAAAATGATCCAAGCACCCCTGTTTTGAAATGGGGATTTTAACCCTTTGAATGCTAGAGATGTCTTAAATTCTTCTCATCAGGCTGCTGCTGATGCATCACCCTTTCCACCATGGGTGCAAGTACTGGAGATGGAAGTTGTGGTAAGCAAGATGATGGTGGTTTTCCACCTAGTGGTACAGTCATGGGGCAGGCAGTAGTGGAAAAAATTGTATTGTATTAGTGAGACAACAGTAGAAACGGCAATCAACAGCTCAGTTTCACTCCACCATTCCATGCACTAAAATTGTGGCTACTGGATTATTTTTCTTTGGGTCAGGGACTGTGCAATACTCAACATCAGCTTTGGATACAATGTGTAACAAAGTTATGAAGAGAGGGGAGGAGGGGGCACGCCTTGGCACAACTAACCTGATAGCACAAACACCCTAAGGTGCACAGTAAACAGCAGAGCCGGAATAAGATCCCGAACTGGGGCCCCCTGCAAGTATCTAGGTCTGATAATTGTTCTTGTGGTTAGAGGTACTACCCCCAACTTTAAAAAGATAAACAAATTATGCTTTAACCTTTGGATGCCAGACAGATCACCAAAACATTGCAAATCTTTGCACTGGGCACCTCCATGGAATCCAAGGGGCTAAATATATTAAAAAATGTACCACGGAGCTTACAATTGAAATGGGGCTACAGAAGTGATTCCACAGAGCTTACAACTGAGATTGGGCTATACAAGTGATAATACAGGTCTTAGAATTGAAATGGGGATGCACATGTGATACCACAGAGCTTGCAATTGGAGTGGATCCAGCAGGGCATAGCACAGTTACATGACACAATCATTTAATGAATTGGTATGGGTAATACATATACTGATATGCAAATGCCTTCAGTGGCTCTGCACCCGCATCCAGGTGAAAATCAGAGAATGGAAGAGGAGAGAAAGGTACAGGGTGAAGGGAGAGGAGAGGTTAGTAATGGGGTGAAGGGAGAAGATAGGTAATTAATGGGGTGACAGAGAAAGGAGGGGCAGGGGATGGGATGAATGGAGAGAAAAAGGCAGGTAATGGGGTGATGTGAGACAGAAGCGGAGAACCAGGTGACTGGAGAAAGAGAGGGGCAGGTGATGTAGAGAGGGACCTTATTTATAAAGGCCAAGTGAATAAATTAGTTGGATTCCTCTGTATCCTTCAAGGGGTTAAAAGTCCCATAAAAATCAATGTTAATGCATAGAGGTCCCATACACTGTGGAACAGCTCCACTGTGCCTTTAGATATAAGGTCTATTGTACAGAGGGCTAAACACACAAACACACACACACGCACACACACACACACACAAACACACAGGCACACACACACACACACACACACACACAAACACACACGCACACAAACACACACACACACATATATACCACCTTTTTGAAATAAATTGTTCTGTTTCACTGTCTGTTGTAAACTTTAAATAGTGAACTTCCATGTAGCAGTCCTTCAATAATGCACTAATTTGTATTGTCTTAACCCTTTGAATGCCAGAGGTTCTGTGCAACACAGTGTTTTGCAATGTGTTCTGCACCCCTCTGGCACTCAAAGGGTTAAATCACATACTGGAAGAGCTTTTACCGGGGCCGGACTGGCCCGCCGGGAGATGTACAGGTGGGCTGCGGAATCTGGGGCCAGGCTGTGCAGCCACTACTACAAAATAGATTCTTCATTTAATTTCAGGGGCCCACAGACCCTTAACATTGCCGTGGAGGGGCACCGAAACGGGTGAGCTGCAAAAAAATATGTTTCTGTAGGTAGAGGTTGTGCTGGGTCCCACGCACTTCCGTATCCAGCATGAAGCTGATAACTCTACACTGCCTACACATGTACTTCTGGGTGTACTGAGGTGACCTCAGTGAACCTGGAATAAAAGTACATTTGGAGACAGTGTAGAGTTATCAGCTTGGCATAACCACTACACTCTGGAGACACCAGCTGCATGGTAGGGGCTAATACATTTTTTTCAAGTCTAGCCCTGGCTTTTACATTCATTAGAATGTCAGGGGAGTAGAAACACAATGCTTTGAAAAGTGTAAGACACCTCTCTGGCAATCAAATGGTTAAATGGGAATTAATTACATCTGGCATAACAACTTTAATTATTATGGAGCTCCATGCATTTACCTTATGACAGTATTAGTTACAAATGCCTGTTTTCTAGATATCTTGACTCTTCAGAGATTTATGATATGTTTTGTGTGCTTTTAGTCTGTCTTTGGTGACCTTTCCCCAAAGCCAAGATCTGGAACACCAATAATAATAATAAAAACACATAGAAATGTTATAAATCTCAATGGCTGCCATATTGAAAGATAGCTGTCTGTAGCTGTTTTTATGATAAACAGAATGTATGCAACAAGTATATTGAGCACCCTGTTAAATGCCAGATGGGCAGCCAATGCAAGGCACTAGATAGCCCTCTGGCAGTCAAAGAGTTAATACAATATTTTATAAAACTAAAATATTGTATTAACTCTTTGACTGCCAGAGGGCTATCTAGTGCCTTGCATTGGCTGCCCCTCTGGCATTCAAAGGGTTTAATTAAAACACCAAAACCTTTCCCTAGCTGCTTGCACTCAGCAAATCTCACCCGCCTCACTGCTGCACTTACAGATCATCTCACAAATTCAGAAACAGCCACAAGCAGCAGAAGCAGTTCAAAGCAGATACGGAAAGAGAGATTCCCATTGAGTGACAGCCCAGAGGAGCTCCCCAGTATGATCCCTACAAGTGTGTACTGAGGAACTGGAATTTTTAAGCAGCTGGCACAAAGCAACTCCTCATCACGTAAGGAGTAGAGTGTGGCTGCATGTGATGTCTCACTCTCATCTTCCCTGCCTGCACTAAGTGTCACAATAGAGTGCATGCTGTCTGCAGGGCTAGAGTCTAGGCCCCCCTTTTTATTTTTTTCATGTCTGTAATTAACAAGAAGCAGAGCAGAGTGGAGCCAGTGTCAGCCTGCCTGCTGAAAGAAGTAAGCAGTGGGCAGCTACAGAGACTGGGACCCAGGGTCTCTATTCGGGGCTGGCCACTGAAACATTCTGGGCTTTAGCCCCCCCTAGACAAGCCCGTGAGTGGAAGACTTAAGGAGTGGGAAACAAACAATGTTAGAACTGATCAATGTGTTTTGTGGCATCTAGGCACTTACTCGTGAGTAAGTACCTGGACGCCACGAAACACGGATATTGGAGCCGCTGTATTTTCTCTTTGTTTCTGACCACTGAGTGACATGTTAGCTGAGCCATTGTCTTACTGTGTGCACATGCCTCACAAGAATCCACAACTGGGGACTACTCCAACTCCAAAAGGAGGAGCGGGTGGAGCTCTTCCAACTTATGATCTCTGCCGCCAAAAGAAAGTTATCCCTCCCTCCCGCATCTGCCAGGAGAACAGGAAGAGTCCTGACACATGCTCTCCAAGTGGTCTGTTTGGCTATTGGCTTTCTTTGGGGTAGAGGAAGCAGTGCCTGGAGGGTCTCCTAAACTTGACCGGGCCCTATGCAGGCGCCTAGGGTGCATTGCTTGTGATCCGGCTCCGGTAAACAGTCTCACTCACTAGCCAAGCCAAAGAAGTCCCATGCTGCAGATATAACTGAGCCTCTTTTGTCCATTCACAATGTGATAAAAAATGCACATGAACATCTGGGCCAACTGACAGTGAGGAGACAACCGTTGTTCAGGAGGCCATTGCAGGTGGTCCCACTCCCAGGCCACATGTAATTGAAAGGCAGTCCCTCTCCCAGAATGGAGTGCTGTTAGAACATACCACAAAGGGTTAAATCACAGGATGGAGACAGCTTCAGGATTGGAAGCTCAGAACGGAGTTCTGTTAACACATACCACAAATTGTTAAATCGCAGGATGGAGACAGCTTCAGGTTTGTAAGTGCAGAATGGAGTGCTGTTAGGACATATTTCCAGCTGTGGATTTCTCTACTTCAGCACTCAGCAGCAGTAGCATTACGGCAGGAATTCTCAGATTTAAGCATTATATAGCCATTGATGAACTTGTTCTGCTAATACAGAAGTTCAAGCATGTAAAATGTGGAATTCTACCTGGTAGGGACCTACATTTTCATCTGAACAGGGGGCAAATGGTTTCATTCTTAAATATAATACATTGCAAGCACTGTAGGGCTGGATAAAATGTTCATAGATTGTTTTAGGCAATATTCAGCATTTCTTTAATGGTTTTAGATTCTGATAGAAAGCAAATAGCTTCTAGGTTGAGGACATGGGCAAATCATGGTATTTGCATCATATCTTCCATTCTTAGGGAAGCTATGATGATGGAGCCATTGTAAGCAGAAACAAAGTCAGCTTTCGAGCAGTGAGGTACAAGCCACTCATCTATAACTTATTGCAGTTTCTTAAAGGGATAGAAATACTTTATTTTATCTTTATTTTATTTTGTAGGCATTAAAAAAAAATGAAGAGCGATATAAGTCTTCCCCTCCCGCCCCTTTTACCTAGTGTAAGCCATCTCTTCTCAGATGTGGAATGCAGTCCATAGACCAGACAGATAACAGAAGAGGACAATCTTTTTCCTATCAGAACAATGAAAGCCCTGACCCCCTTGACAAGTTTTTCAGGTTTTTCCCTTATCTTAAATATAGATTGTCCCTATCTGCAGTCTACCTGGGCACTTCCCTTCTGCTCTGGCTGAGTATTGTTACATCAGTAAAAGGGGTGGGTGGGGGTAATTTGTTATTGAATTATTCTTGAACTACAACTCTGACAGAATTGAAATAACACTCTCCAAAGTCCAAATACTGTGATGATTAATTAGAGCTGTTTTTATTATGAAACATTACTATCCCTTTAAAGACCTGTACCGCTTTGTGGCACTGTCTCTCAAAGCTTTTGATACATAAACTGGCACCCTGATGATATTGTTTAGTTTGCCACTGGACTGTGCTACTACTGACAGAGATGGTAGCGATGTTGGTGGTGGTGGCAATTGTGGTGACCTGCTGCTGCTGCTTGCTACTGAGAAGGATACCCAATGAGCATTCACATTCATATAGTCTGTACTCTGCTCACTTGTTCACGTGTCTGTGATCAGGTGAACTTTCTTGCTGTAAAATGTTTCCAGCCCTTTGCTCACCAGACTAATCACTACTTTGCAAAACTCTGGCACAATGCATACAAAACTGTGAGAGGTTCTGGAGATGAGCATAAAGCATAATGGATTGTTCTATGACTAATCACCGCTCAGTAGCATCATGTTTTAGCTCTCTAGTGTCACTTCAGAGGAGAAATTTCCACATACATATTAGACTAGTCCCGCACAAAAAAAGTGGTCCCGTTCCAAAATGATGGCCAAGTCATGTCTGCACAGGAGCAACAGCTAACCCCAGAAGTACATTCTGGCCTTGTTGGGCCTTGTCAGTGAGGTGCAGCTGGATTCTCTAGGCACTGAGAGCAAGTGGACCGCATCTGGATTACCTGGTGTTCCTGTACAGAGGGGACTTGCTTGTCATTTTGAAACTGGACCACCATTTTGGGTGGGATTAGTCTAATGTGTATTTGGATTTTTCTCCTCTTTAATGGCCCTAGATATCTAAAACTTGATGCTTCTGAGTGGTAACTAGCCATAGAACAAGCCATTGTGCTTTCTGTTTGTCCTCATCAAAATACATTCTTTGTATGCATTTTGATTACTCTTAGGGGTCTGTGTATGGATTGTAAACACAGTATGGTAAGCTGAGCACCTTGTCTATATTTGTTTTTAATTGTTTGTCACGTAAGACATATTGTCTGGAGAGATCTGTCAATGCCACATCACTCAGTTTCAGGATGGTTGGCTTTCCCTTCTTCTCCCCCACCCCCAGAACAAACTGGCATATTCTCTCTGCTCTAACACCTCTACAAACAAACTTGTATTATTTTTTATTTGGCAAAAGTCCCTAGAAATCACAGCATTCTGCTCACTCTCTCTCTCTAGCAAAAACTGACACCTTAGGAAAAATCTGCACTTTTCATAACAATTTATCATGCAGTGGAAGTGCTGTGTCTTCCTCTTTTGCTTTTGAGGCAAACTGTTTTGCCCATCCCTATTCTGTGCCCAGGATACTAGTGCTGGCTGTTTTAGCCATTCGGACTCTCCTGGAATTGAGGACAGTCAATTGAACAGCTCTCTTCCCTTCTTCTTTTCTGCTTAACCATGGATGGATGAAAGTTTTTGTCTCAAAAGATAAACAGGAGTAAATGACACATTATTCCAAACTAGAAATATTTCATGAAAAGTACAGTGTTCTCGTTTTTTTTCGCCTGGCTCATTGCATTGAAATCAATGGAAAGACTGAAATTCTCCCCACCACATGACAAGTTTCTCTTGTTTCTCCACAGTCATATAAAACAGTGTCAGGTTCTCACAGCATGCCATTCTGTGTTTATGTAGGCAGTAAATCTGTTCTATGTATTAGGTAAGTTTGGGGGATTCTGGGGGACAGGAAGGTAGAAAGAAGTTTGACTCCCAAATACCCCAAAAGTCTGAATGACTGACTGGGAAGACACAGACAACCATGATCCAAGTTTCTTCCTGATCTGACTGTTATCTCTGGTCTAGGGGAAAAGGAGGAAAGAAGCATTTGAACATGGAGTGTGTGTTTTTTGTTAACAGTGCGAGAGATAGAGGGGACATTTAATTAAAATAAATAGATATTTATAGGCGATGGAGAGGGACCCTGAGCTGTGAATGAGGCAGAGTGGAAGTAGGCAAGACATCACACACAATCAGTTGTATTGTATACTTTACAGTAAAACACACACACAATAGTTGAGTAATGTCCATCAAACACTCAAGGGGTAAAGGGAGATTGAAAGGATTGGGAGCAGTGCAAGGACATGTGAGTAAAGTGGTAGTCCAGAAACTGACTAAAGCCGTGGTTGCTGAAGCATGTGCAATAAATGATTGTGATCCCTTTACTAGTGAGTCAAAGAGACAAATTGTAGCATTCATTTTACCTCCCATAATTTTCTGTCCCTCTGAGTGTGAAATTGCCCCATCAGTACAGTCAGTCTAACGTCTATGACACTGTGCCCACTTTGGCAAAAATGTTCTCCCACTTATGGGCTGAATAGAGACAGTGAGTTTCTGTCACATTATCACATTGTGAATTAACTTTTACAACAGTCCCTCTGGGATCATAAATACCTGGACTCAGAGGAAGAATGCAATTTATATCACATCCTCTACCATTGACTGAGCAAACAATCAGTATCTGGACTAACATTCTTATCTGATTTCCATTATAAACAATGTAATGTATGCTTGTATTTAAGAGAGAAGTTTTCATATTTATCTGTATAACATGCCTGAGGAAGAGACCTAAGAAGTCTTGAAAGCTTGCATTTTAAATCTGTTTAGTTAGCCAATAAAGGTATCAACTTTACTAAATTTTTGCCTCCTGTATTTATACGGCTAACACGGTACCAACTCTCATCTATTATCAACGTAGTTTGTCAAAGTCAGACCAAAAATTACACCACCAACAGCACCAGTACTATTAATAAACCATATAAAAGCACTGGTGACAACAAGTCACATTTCAGTGTTGATGGCATAGTGCAAGAAGGTGTAGCAGCTCAACCAACGGCTGCACTTGACAGTGAGACAAACATGCACCTGTCCTGAAAGTAGTATTGATCGTGGTGAAAATCCCACAAAGGGGAAAAGTAAAAAGAAAATTGTATGAGACCGCTAAAAGCCTAGAGGAATATCAAAGTAGTGGAGATGAAGCAGAGGGTGGTGCTGAGGATGACCTAATCACTGATGATGATGATGTAGATCTAGAATCTATCCCTCCAGCATACTCCTCTTCTTTAGATACAGATGAAGATGAGAGTGAGAGAGATGACATTGCCAGAAAGTTAGCTGAAAGGCAAAAGCTCAATCTTCCACAACTGAAAAAGAGCACTGTGCCTGTTTATAAACTGTTTGAGAACACAATTAGAAAGTCTGATCCTGAATAAGCAAAGATGCCAAAAAATGCACAGTCATCCTGCCATCATCGGCATCATCACAACTTCCTAGTCCAAGTCCCATCCAGCCACACACACTAATAGTGTTGAGTAACTAGCAACAACACAGGTAATCAGCATCTACAGCCTTAGCTTTCATGAGTGCTTCTGCTGATCTTGGAAATGCAGCACCTGTGACACCTGGTAGTAGTACAATTTCAGAAACATCTAGCCCCACAGTCATGGTTCTCAGGAATAAGAACATTAACCCCTTAAGGACTACGTGACATACTATGACATCACAGTCCTTATACCCTTAAGGACCTGTGACGGTCATAGCACGTCACGTACTTTTTACTTACAGCGCTCTACTGGGAGAGCTGTAAGTAAAAACGGGGCCTAAAATTGACCGCTCCAAGACCAGAGTGATCTCTCTTAGGCCTCAAAGCGGCACGCCAGTATGCGTAACAGGTCACGTGTACCAGCGCGTTGGCACGGATCAAAGCAGTCCTTAAGGGAAGGTAACTTCCCTGGACCTCTGGTCCTTAAGGGGTTAGTGTGAATGAAATAAATGTTCACTCCTTGCAAAAGATATGACGTTTACATTTAACCCTTTGAACGTCTGAGAGGTATCCAGTGCATTGCAATGCACTGTGTTGGATACCTCTCTGGCACTCAGAGGGTTAAAGGGACAGATACATAATCCAGTGCATATCTCAGATTGATGGGTACAGGCTGTTGCAGACAGATTTGTGCATCACTTAAAATGAAATGTATAAATATATAAATACACAAATATTCACCTAAGATCTAATGGCTGCCTATTTATTGATATCATTTTTTTTTATCGAGCTGCCAAATATTAACTTTATTTTAAGAAATTAACCCTTTACAGACCAGAGGATGTACAACACATTGCATTTTCTTAAAGGGCTAAGAAAAAGTATGATGCACAGAAAATGTTACATAAATGTAAATTGTAAACACTTTAAGTACCAGGGAGATATCTAATGTGTTTCAAAGCAATACTTTTAGATACCTCTCTGACACTCAAAGAGTTAAAGGGACCCTATCACTTAAAACAACTCTGATTTTAAATTATCAAAATACCTATATGTTGTGTTATTTATAAAATAATAACAATAATAAAAAATTGAGTTATTTTGATTAATAGATTATGCTAATAAAGGCATGCTGTGCAGGCATTAACTGTCTTAGCTCTACATCACTTCCTCCATTCATGAACACTGCTCAGCAATGCATTTCCCACCTCTGAAATGGTTAAGTGTCGGTGACTGGGGGAGCTAATGTAGGGCTGAGGGAGAATGTCTGCATGGAAATGAGGAGGTCTGGAAAGAGATCCCAGATTCTTCAGTTGTGCATCGATGATGTATCGCTTAGGACAGTTTTCCATTCCTCATGGTTCAGGTTTCAGTAGACCCCCTGCATCACGCTTGACAGCGTGACACAGTATGTCTATGGAGACTGTATATGTAACCTAGGAGTTTGTGACTGACAGCCACTGTGTCCTAGCTGAGAGGGGTCAGTTTCTCATCCCAGAAGTCTGAGAGGAGCTGGTTACAGCTGCACAGTACTAAACCTGCTCCTACAGAAGATTTAAGAAAGCATGTTAAATGCTCTTTTAAGCAGCAGTCACATATTGAATTAAGCTCTGTAATTTGAAAAACATTTTTAGGCATTAGTGTCTCTTTAAACCTACAAACCTGTCATATTGAGGTCAATATAAAGCTTTTATATTGCAGTCAAGATTTATGTTTCTTAAGATTCTGGCTTCTTCATTAATTATGATATGTCTGACTATTGTTGAACTGCAGCTAAATAAATTATGATAATAACCAAGGAAGAAATAACAGCACTTGGACAATTCCACTCTCACAAGGATAGCTTAATCGCAATGTTTAACATTGATATCCTCGTCTCCCCTCTGTTAGGGCACTAGTGCAGTAACCTGTGTCTTCTACTTAGTGCTTTTTGATGTTGATGAATGAGAGACTTGTTCATGTGTCATCACATTGTTGATTACCCCATCTGAGGATCCACTTTGCAGCAAATTAATTAGATCTTAAATAATATGCAGGCCACATGGATTTGAGATTATTTATCCTTATGAAGTAGTCCTTGTTTCCGTTTTTACAGCTTTATTGGCAATGACAATGAGTTTTGGGTCACAGTTACTGGAGCAGGACAGTTCTGGTCATGCCTGAATCATGACGTTTAATAACTTTGGGTTGTACGTACAAAGACAAAGAGGAGCAGCTCTGTAATAAACCAGTTGTACCATAGGACACAAATATAATTGCTCTTTGAGTTAAACTGCCCTTAAAGGGGAATTCTCTCCTGTATTAATTCCCTTAATTTTAATGCTCCTGTGGACTGAATCTGCAATTTTTTATATATAATATATCTTTAATGCTGTATTCTTCGAGTCTGTCAATCTTCATCTGTTCACTCCCCAAGCAGTGCCTTGTTCCAACATCCTCCTATGACGAACCTCCTCCGATGACGGAAGATTTCTCCATGTAAGTGCTCTCTTGCCAATGAGACCGCTCCAGCTCACATGGAGGAATCCTGTGTCATTGGAGGAGGTTGGAACTAGGCACTGCTTGGGGAGGGAACAGACGAAGGTTGACAATCTGCTGTACAGATCTGTATAGAAGCCTGTACTGAAGTGACGTCACCAGATTAACTTAAAAAACAAATATCTCGAGTAATACAGCATTATATTAAAAACCCAAAAGATTGCAGATTTAGTCCACAGAAGCATTAAAATGAAGGAAACATTAATATAGGAAAGAGTTCCTCTTTACGTTTAAACCCCTTGAGTGGCAGTGACTGAGTCTCTAAAGCATTGTTGAGCAATGCATTGGGGGCAGCTCTAGTATTCAAGGGGTTAAAGCCCCATTTTTATGTAAGCTGGAATATTAATTTTACCCAGATGATGCGGATAGATTGCTCTGGAATTTCAGCTCTTTCGCTTGATTAAAGGGATAGTAATGTCAGAAAAAAGTATTAACTATATGGTAGATACAATTAAAAGAGAGTACTTGCACTTATTCCTATCTCTCAAACCATTATGGTTTGAGAGATATATGAAAATAAAGTTCTCCGCTCCTTCCTCTTTCTGCTTGATGAGCTGTAAAGCTGTCAGAAGCAGATTCTGGTTGCTTGACCAGATGTAGCTCTTCAGCAGCACTGATATAACGATATCTAAAGATAAATACTTCATCGGAATGGTCTACAATGTGTGCTTGCAAACCAGGCACACGTTGTAGACCGCTCCGATTAAGTATTTATTATTAGGTATCACTATGTCTGAGCTGATAAAGAGCTGCTGTCCGATCCAGGAACCAGAATCTGCTTCTGACAGCTTTACAGCTCATCTAGCAGAAAGGGGAAGGAGCGGAAAACTTTATTTTCCTATATCTCTCAAACCATAACAGTTTTAGTGTGTTAATTTGTGCTCATTTAGTTCCTTTTTAACAGGGACTGGATCAAAGTTATGAACATTCATTCATACCTCTCAGTTGTCACTTTTTAGGGGTGGTATTGTCACTGTGAGACAAAAATCCCTATATCCCTCCCTGGTGTCCCTCTATTAGAGGATCACACAGTGTGGTGTGTGTATAATATGAAGTTTGTGTAACCCCTTAAAGACCCATGATGTGACAGGGACATCATGGGTAAACTTCCCATAAGGACCTATGACGGTCCTGGTACATCATTGGTTAAATGATAGCAGCGCACCTCAATGAGCACTGCTATCATGCTGAACAGGCTGAAACTGAACGCTCCAGGACCAGTCCTGGAGTGCTCAGTTTCAGTCCTTCTCTCTTCTGCTGGAACATGTGATCGCTCCTACAGCGGTCATGTTTACCAAATTTTCCATTCACATAGGCAATGTGTTTCACATATTGGCTTTGTGACTGCTCTCTGCCTCTCTCTTCCTTACTAGGAGAATAAGGAAGAGAGAAGCAGAGAGCAGACTTAACATCAAACACAGAGGCCAAAGTTGGAGGGTATTAACCCCTTCAGTTCTGGTCCTGGGGACAGGATAAATGTAGGTCTCTTTATGACCAACTGACACCACTATGATTATTTAAAAAATATGTTGAGAAAGATCAAAGCATTTTATTTACAAAATGTAATTTTAAAACACAAATACTGAAGAAAAATTAAAGTTTAATTTGAGTTTTATTAATGTGTAGCACAGTAATAATAATAATATAATAATCCTTTATTTATATAGCGCACACAGATTCCGCAGCACTTTACACTCATATTGGTTCCTGTCCCCATTGGGGCTCACAATCTATATTCACCTTTCAGTATGTTTTTTGGAGTGTGGGAGGAAACCGGAGTACCCGGAGGAAACCCACGCAAACACAGTGAGAACATACAAACTCATTGCAGATGTTGTCCTTGGTGGGATTTGAACCCAGGACCCCAGCGCTGCAAGGCAACAGTGCTAACCACTGAGCCACTGTGTGGCTCAACATTTCCACTTGCCACTAGCCAATGGCGAGTGAAAAATTAGCCCTGGCAAGTAGAAATTCAGCCCTGGTGGGTATGTTATGGCTTGCAGTGGTGAGTAACTTTTCAGGTCTGGCTAGTAGCAAAGGACTTCATCTTTTAAGCCCAGGTAATACACTTATATACACACACCAAACAATAATGTACAAAAAAAATGATATGGGGATTTTCACCCCAGAGGGACAGTGCCCCCCTAAAATTGCACATTTTGTAGGTATGAATTACCGGTCATACCTTTCAGTCTCCATAAAAAATTATCCCCTTGGGCACAAATGATCACACGAAAACCAATAAAAACTGAATTTTTTTACTTTTTTTATTGTTTCTTTATTTTTAATAAAATAAATGGTGAGTTATCCATATACATTTGGTATCAAAAGAACGCCCTGCTTGTGCATGAAAAAATGGTATATAATATGTGTATCTGGAAGAAAATACTTAGAGGGAAAACGTTGTTGAACAAAAACAGGGTGAGATGTTCAAAAAGTTGTCATAATGAAAAGATTGTCGGAGTTGGTGGTAAAATAAGGACAATATTTTCATAAGTAAATCCGTCACGTATGAAAATGTGTCTATCAGAAAGAAAAATGACGGTAAGACTATCTTGAGGAACATTGCCCTTAAATATTCTGATGTTAAAAATGTCTTTGATTTTGTTTTTGAAACGAAAATGTTCAAAGAAACAAAGACATTTTTTGCCTTTGAAACGACATTGCTTCTCACTCCTGCTAACAGTACTTTAATTTGTCTTCTCCAAGTTTAAACCATTTTTATTTTGTTGGGAATAATTACGTTAATCAGACAAAAAAGTGACTTTGAAAAGAATATTTTTTTTCTGAAAATACCTTACAATATGATGGTAGATTAAACCACACCCACTTTTAAGATGGCTTTTTCCCTTTGGCGAAGATGGCGGAATTGGATGCAAAAAAATTATGGAAACATGTCTGAGAACTGACGGATCATGGTGTAAGAACTTTTTTTATTCTGAATACAGACAATTTCAGTTACCACCACTTTCTGAACACCTCACCCTTTGTCAAAAAGGTCAAAATTGCTCCGGTCCTTAACTGCAAACCACCCCAAATTTTCCTGGTCCTTAAGGGGTTAAACTTCAGTACATGTGTTTCTAAGTTAGACTGTGTAAATAAAACACTTTGGTTTTGCTATAAATCATTTGTTCAGTAACACAAAGAGATGGCAAAAAGTCATCAATATAAGAATGCAAAAAGTGAGCAATTGTTTTTTTTAAATTTTTCATAATTTTTTTACTTTTCACGGCAAAATGAGTAGCACCAAAATGTTACTGAATTGCGGACGTTTTTTGTGAATTAGCGAATGTTTGCACTCTTTTTAGCAAATGCGCTTCAAGTGGGAGTGGCTAAAATGCCAGCTGTTTTGTGAAAGAATTAGCAATACAGCAAAGCAATGAGCACACATTTCCATATGTCTGGCCAACTTTTCAATTCATTTAAGAACATTCCCTAAACTTTGCCTTTAATATAGGAGCACTTCTAAATGAGCATCAAGGTGTTAATATGTTTCTTGCATAAAAACTTAATTAATCGTAAACAGCACGTAAACTTACAACTTAAAATAAAAAAAAAAAGTGAATGCTCCACTTTCTTTCATTCCACCCCAAGTGACCAAAACTACTGTACCCCTAGTCCTGCCTCCAACACCACCAGTTAAAATCAAAGTGCCCCCCTCTTTGGCAGTTTTACCTATTCGGAGTTCTGGTCTCTGCTTCTCTCTTCCTCATGATCAGTGAGGAGGAGAGCGTCAGAGAACACTGACCAAGGCAATGTATATTTACAATGCCTTTGTCATGTGGCTTTGTCGGCACATGTGGTCTCTGTATCAGTGATCACATGTGTGGCATCACAGGGGAAAGGCTGATACTGATTGCTCCAGTCCTGGGGCGGTCAGTTGCAGCCTCCCACAATGATTACAGTGAACCCTGAGGCGGGTTGCGTTCATTAACCCTTGGTGTTCTAGGACCGTCATCCATCCTAAAAGGACAAATTCCTGTGACAGTCCTGTCACATTATTTGGCATTGCTGGGTTAATGCTAGTGAGATCTCCAACACATTGTGTTAGATTTCAAGGGGTTAAATGCCTCATTTAAATAAATGGAAATTTGTTCGGAATTTGTATGATGCAGTTCATTTGCACCAGAATGGATCCTTTTTGCTCACAAGAATATTGGAAACATCGCTGGTACCAAGGTTCATAGTATTCCCTTTAGGCATACTTGAAACAGAGAAAAATCTCAATGTATTGTATCTGGTAAAACATTTTCTAAATAAAAATAAAACAATTGCAAATTCCATGTTTTTATCAATTAAATACAAAGTTTAATATGCATGGCTCAAAAAATAAAATCTCAAAATGCATTTTCAGCAGAACTCTAAGAGCTCTTTCAAATAGGTAACAAAATTGTAGCAGAAGAAGGAATTGAAAGAATATGGTAGACAAAACTACAGCAAGATCCGTGGACTGCACTCTTTTACTCTCCTCCTTCATTTCACTATCAATCGAGATGCAGGAGGGACTTGCTTGATGTCAGCTCACATGAGTGACTACTAATATTAGTGGCTGAAGAACATGTGTTAGACATCAACTGAGATGACTTAGGCATTATAACCTCCAAAATCATTTGTGTGAACAGGGCCGGTGCAAGGATTTTTGCTACCCTAGGCAAAACCTACTTTTGCCGCCCCTTGGCTCCGTCCCTTGTGTTCCACCCCTTTATACCCCGCCTACTTATACCCCACCTCTTTTCTTGCCCCACCAGCTCCACTTTGCCCCCTATCAGCTCCAACTTGCCCCCACCAGCTCCACTTTGCCCCACCAGCTCCAACTTGCCCCCCACCAGCTCCAACTTGCCCCCCACCAGCTCCACTTTGCCCCACCAGCTCCACTTTGTCCCACCAGCTCCATTTTGTCCCCCACCAGCTCCACTTTGCCCCCCATCCGCTCCAACTTGCCCCCCATCTGCTCCACTACGCCCCCTCAGCTCCAACATGTCCCTATCAGCTCCACTTTGCCCCCCCATCTGCTCCAACTTGCCCCCAGCAGCTCCACTATGCCCCCTCAGCTCCAACTTGCCCCCCATCACATACCTATAGCTCCCACGCCATCTTCTCTCCAGTAATGCAAAGCGCGCCGGGAGATCATGACTCCCAGCGCGCTCTGCATTACTAAAGAGTGACCGCGATGAGGGAGCGCAGTAGCAACACAGACCTGTCTGTGTTGCGTTCCGGTGTGGTGGGTGTGGGTGCAGCTCTTCTCCGCTGCATGCCCGCGCCCCCAGTACTTGTGCGCCCTATGCTGGCGCCTACCTCGCCTATAGGTGGCGCCGGCCCTGTGTGTGAAAGCTATGCTGGTGGTCCCATAAGCTGCAGCATAGACCTTACTCATTGCACTTTTTACTGTGTTACTGGGGGTCTGCAGTAAAAATGCAGCATGTTGGACTTAGGGCCATTCACAAAATGTGATAGTCACCCACATGAAGGGCACCATAGCCCAGTCTTTCACCTTTTACAATGGTTGACATCACCAAGGCATCAACTCCATGTGAAAATGGCCTAATCCTTTGGACACTGAAGGGATACTAATTGAATATACATCTGTAGAGATTAAAATGATTTATCATTATTGTTATCAATATAGCTACATCCAGGTATATGTGATTGAGATGCAATAATAATATTTCAGCTACATCAGTAATTTGTAGTCAAAAAGAAAAGTCTATGCTCAAAAACTGTCTACTAATATATAACCTAAACTAGTGTAAAAGCCCATGTACATGGGCCAAGGCCCTGCTCTGCGTACTGCCGCCGCCTCACTGGCAGCGCACACAATGCAGTCATGTGCTGTAGAGACTGTCCAAACACATGGAGCATTCTCTGCATTTGGGCAGTCTCTACTGTGCATGACTGCATTGGATAAAGATTCTAGTGTTTTTTATATAGAGAAGGGATAGGGGATGTGCAGAATGTTTGTCCATTGGAACAAATTTGGCTGAAAACAAGACCTTCTGCCTTCCATAGGAATTCAGCTGTTGTAGGACTACAACTCGCTTAATCTTTAGCCAGATTTTGGAAGTACTAAACTGCTGGAATATACCTCATTCAAAAGTTATTACAGAGCAAAAGTTCATTTTTTTTGGGTGAGAGTGAATATATATATATTTTGGCCTTTCAAAAGTTTGGTAGTGCTGTTGCTATTGTTGTGTATGAAAAGGCTTGGAAAACATTGCTACCATCCTGTCCCAAAAATTCAATTTTCTCCTGCAATAACTTTTAATAAGTTATCTTCCAGTAATGCTGACATCCTTCTTTTATGCAACAGGAAGGCCCTATAGAAAACTGTCTGTTTTTATATATATATATATACTAGCAATGTGGGACGGCGTTGCCTGTCATGTTATGCAGGGAATGTTTTTTTTTAAATAAATGTTATGATAGTGAAATATGGCGTAGGGCATTGAAATGGTTAAGTTACTCTTTGTGAAAGTAAATGATTTAGAAGAAAATGAAAGTGTTTTTTTACACAGACTAATTTATAAGATATATACAGTCGTTTATACACACATTACTGTGGGTTTTATTGATGTGGAACAATCTGATACACTTGTATATACACCACACAGTATGATCTCCTAAATAGAGGAGCAGAGGGATTTGGGTGTCAAACAGGGACTGTCACTCCTATACTGTATGGTGCCAGTCCTTATACAGAGACACATGCAGACTGTATACTATACAGTGCCAGACTATACATAGTTTGTCATACATGCTATACAATGAGCTATGTACAGCATGGAGATTATTGCAGGAACTGGCACCTCTACTTACAGACAGACTGACAAACAATCTGCTATCTTTCTCTCTCTCTTTGTGCAATATATAAATACAGTTACACCCATGTCTCTGCCATTTACCTGCTCAGCTGAAGCCCGGCTCTGCACTGCCTGATCATGCCTCTGCCATTGTACCACTTTCCCAGCTTCTCTGTGCTAGCAAGTCAGCTCCCCAGCATCCTGTCTGGTGATTGGTTAGAAATCTGCTCACTTGTAGTAATTGGCAGGGCTGTGCAGGGAATGAAGAAGCTGCATATGAGTGGTTTATTGTAGCGAGTCCATAACCTTATATCTGTGTGCTGAGAACCCTGATGCATAATACAGATTTGGACCATGGTCTTCCAGCTGTAGATGGAACATAGTTCCCATCATCCTCAGCTGCTCAGCGTGCATGTGTGTGTCTCTGTATGAGTGTGTGTATGTGTCTGCCAGTGTGTGTGGGGGCATGTGTGTGTGTCTGTGGTGTAGGAGTGACTGGCAGCCATTTTTTTTTAGCCTTAGATAGTGGTGGGTGGGCTGCATAGTGAGGGCGGGCCAAAAATCACACCCCCATTGAATCACCCAATGGGAGCAGTAACTCCTCCTTAGGCACAAAGTCTTCTTTTATATATATAGATAATATATATGAGAAAGAGAGAGAGATGGTAAAGAAGAAGGCAGCACCAGTGGGACTTTTTTTTGAAATACAAAGAAGTAATTTTATTGTCAAAGTTTTGTTGCAAATCTGGACCTTTCTCAAGACCTGTCTTAAGAAAGGTCCAGGTTTGGACTGAAATGTTGACAATAAAATTACTTCTTTTCATTTAAAAAAAGTCTCGCTGGTGCTGCCTTCTTCTTTAATCTCTACATTAACGTTAAAGGATTGTGCATCTGGGCATGAGATTCAGCTAAGTGAGTGCTTCCATCCCTGCAAACCCGTATATATTTAATATATATTTTCATAATGTGTTATTGTCCCTTTAAATTACTTTTTTTCATATAAATTCTGTTATACTTTTTATCATTGATCTGTTTTTTTTTTTTTTTTGTATCATAGTCCAGATATCTCCAGGCATGTACGGTACTTTATAAGAGGAAAAATCACCACTGTTAATCAATATACAAAAACTTACTCAAAATCTCTTTTTCCATATATAGTATTTAGAATAAAACTTATTCTTCAAGATTAATGCAGCACAAATTACCTTACTCTCATCTAGGTTTGTCCCTGACCTCCTCCTCCAATCAGTCCAGTGGCTGCCCATCAAACTCTGGATATCTTATAAAATACTGCTTCTCTCATCCAAGACACTTCTCTTGTCTATCCTTTTTACACTTCCACTCTGATCTCCCACTCTACCCCATCCCACCACCAATGATCAGCCAATGACATTCCTCTCTCAGCTCCTGTTGTGTCTACAGCTCTCTCTCATATCAAAACCTTTTCCCTTGCTGCTCCTTATCTATGGAATTCTCTTCCTCCTAGTCTGCATCACTGCACTACTCTTGCTGTCTTCGAGCTTCCTTAAAATTATACTTACTCGACAAGGCTTCAACAAGTTAGAAGGCACTGATTTTGTACAGCTAAGGCTCTTACACTTCACTTATTTTATTTATGTGTCCCCTAACCTGACCAGAACGCTAGCACTTATACCTTATGTTCTCTGTATATCTCCCTTTACCACTTTAGATTCTAAGCTTTTCAGCAGGGGACCCCATTTCCACTATTTCATTTTCCTAAGCAGTTGTCTCCATATATTGTCCAAACCCTTAAAGGGTTAGTAATGGCATATATAAATAAAAAATATTATTGTAGATATTGAAAAAATAAATCCATCAATGCCAGTCCGATCTCTCAAACCTTTATGGTTTGAGAGATATATGGTGATAAAGTTCGCCCTCCCTCCCCTTTCACTGACGTTGGCGTCTATCTGACAGAAGAAGATCCTGGTCCCAGGACTGGCAGGCGGCCCTTCAGCAGAGCCGAGATAGCTCTATGTCATTGGAACGGTTTACAAAGTGTTCTTGAAAACCAGGCACACTTTATAGACTGTTCAAATTAAATATTTTTTTAAAAAAGTGCTATCTTGGCTCTGCTGAAGAGCCACCTCAAGTTGGCCAATACAAATCTCCTTCTGTCACCTTCACAGCTGGCAACAAGGAAAGGGGAGGGAAGGGGAACTTTAAAACCTTATATCTTTCAAACCATAAAGGTTTGAGAGATCAGACTGGCATCAATTAATTTATTTTTTCAATATCCAATAATAGTTTTTATTTATATGCCATTACTAACCCTTTAAAGGGTTAGTAATACTTCGTTTTATCTTTATTTTACTTTGTAAGCATTAAAAAAAAAATGAAGAACGATATAAGTCTTATCTCTCAAACCTTTATGGTTTGAGAGATATTCACAAGCAAAGTTTCCCTTCCCGCCCCTTTTACCTAGTGTAAGCCATCTCTTCTCAGATGTGGTATGCAGTCCATAGACCAGACAGATAACAGCAGGGGACAATCTTCTTCCTATGAGAACAATGAAAGCTCTGCCCCCCCTTGACAAGTTTTTCAGTTTTTTCCCTTATCTTAATTGAAGATTGTCCCTCTCTGCAGTCTACTTGGGCACCTCCCTTCTGTTCTGGCTGAGCAGTGTTACATCAGTAAAAGGGGAGGGAGGGGGATACTTTGTCATTGAATTACTCTTGAACTCCGACAGAACTGAAATAACACTCCAAATACTATGATGATTAATTAGAGATGCTTTTATTATGAAACATTACTATCCCTTTAAATTGTAAAATACTGCATAAACGTGTGGTACTATATAGATAAACATATTAATTCATTAATTCATTCATAGGAGGTGCAGTCCTATAGACTAAATGGTCTAGATCAGTGGTTCTCAACCTGTGCCCTCAGGGCCCACTAACAGGCCAGGATTTGAGGATTTCCTTGTTAGAGCACAGGTGAGTTAATCAATTTGAATGAGTCTCTGATCACCACACCTGTGCTCTAGCAGGGAAATTCACCTGTAAGTGGGCTCTGAGTGCATGGGTTGCATAGGTTGAGAACCACTGATCTAGAGGGCAGGATGTTCTTTTTCAGTGCTCTTCTATACTGATTGTATATGTGTGTGTGTGTGTATATAGCCTTTGTACAGCACTGAGTACTCTGTTGGTGCTTTATAAAGAAATAATTATAATAATAATACTTCTGGATGAATCCAACTACATCATAAGGGTGATACAAATATTATGCAAAATCCCATTGCTTTAAATGTGGCTCTTAACCCCTTGAATACCAGAGCAGTCTCCAAATCGTTACTTAGCAATGACTGGAGAGTTCTCTAGCGTTTAACCTCTTGAGTGCCAGAGAGGTACACAATATATTGCTTTGCAGTTTGTTACATACACCTCTGGCACGCAAAGGGTTAATAATCATACTTCTTTTGCTTGATGAATAAGGTTGGAGCTATACTGGAGTAAATCAACTGCACCATAGTAGACAAATAAAAATTCCAATGCACTTGAATAAACATCTGTAACCTATGAACGCCGTAGACCTTGCTAGCATTCAAGGGGTTAAAACCTCAATTTAATTTAGCAGGATGCTTTATTTTCTTGCACTGGGGTGCAGTTGGTTTACTCCAGAATAACTCCAGTTATGGCCTTGGGGCCTTATTCACCAAGTTTGGAGTAATCCAATTGTATCATTGGTAAGGGGTGAGCAAAGCTCTCACTGATTTAAACGGGGACTTTGAACCCCTTGCATGCTCTAGAGAGGTTTAAAGTGCTTTGCTAGCACAATGCATGGGACAGCTATCTAGCGTTCATGGGGTTAAAAGCAGTATTGAAATCATTGTAGTTTTGGGAGTGTTTACTTCTCCCCTATTATACAGTTGGTTTGGTCCAGAATTGCACCTCTTCAGTTGGATGAGTTAGAATCTTCTGTATTCAAGACAAATCCAAGGCACAGCACTGACTTGTGTAATCACTGAACCCACTGCACTCACCGCTCTTTGAACCTTAGGTGAGGAATTCAACTCACATTTTATTTTCCATCCCACTTCAAAGATTTCTTTCCGGCCTTGATCTTTGAACAAGTTGGCTTTTCCATCTTCCACCCAACACATTTCTAATTCAAAATATTTTAGCCATGATCAAACCTACTCTGCTCTCAACATCTTCTTAACTCTTTGCATTTCAGTGGTTTCCCACGCATTGAGGAGCCATGCATTGGATATCACTCTGGTACTCAAAGCGTTAATGTTTTCTAACATTTAATGACATTCATATTCTTGTTCATTTAGCTTCAATTAACCCCCTAATGCAATCCATTAGATATGTCTCTGGCATCCAAGTGGTTAATGAAGCAGTCAGTTTTTTAAGAAATGTATATTTTTTAGCGTTTTCCTACTAAACAAAGCTTGTTATTATTTGTAGTGATCCAGAGAGAAACCCATTTTGAATTTTATGAAGGTTAGGGGAATTTGGGAGGAGATGCACTGAGATTCGATAATGGTCTTGTGTGGGAATTTATAACATTTGACCTTAGTATATATACTAAACTGCATTCAATATTTATCCCTTTGATTACTCATGATGTCACTACAGTTGTGATGTTTGAGTGTATTAATAGTCAATGGCTTATTTAAATATTTATATTTAATTGATGACATGTTTATGCATTTATGTAACAATAGACCATATGTTATAAGGTCCTATAGTTAGTGACAGACTCACAGGAAACAATTCACCTCTGCAAGAATGTCAAAATATTAATTCTGTCATAACTCTCAATGCAGACCTCAGATTACACTTATTCAAGTAAAACACCACATGTAAGGCTTTGACATTTTGTGTGATTGGCATATTTGTCAGTTCTAGAGAACATTGAAATACACTGCAGCTTAAGCAGAACTACTACCCCTTAGCAACATGGCCTCAAATAATTACCCATCTGGAGACTAGCTGCTCAGTAGCGCTAGTCGCCAGAATTATGACAGCGTTCATGAGATTTATAGACTGTTCCGGGAATGACAGGCAAGAAACTGCACAGACATCTGTCCATAGTGACGTCTGCACGCCTGCGTTGTCAGTCCCATCCTGCTCTAAGAGACGTTGCTAGGAGCCGTTTGGCTCCAAAAGAGACTGACATCGCATGCGCGCAGATGTCACTATGGAAAGATGTCTGCGCGGTTTCCTGCCTGTCATTCCCGAAGCAGTCTATAAATCTCATGAACTCGATAATAATTCTGGTGACTAGCACTACTGAACAGCTAGTCACCGGATGGGTAATTATTTGGGGCCATGTTGCTAAGGGGTGGTAGTTCCGCTTTAGTATTTTGACATTAGCCTGGTTTTCTACGTAGCTGCTGCCTTATTATTTTTATACTAGTTTTAAAGCCCGTGTACATGGGCCACAGTGCCACCCTGCAACCTCGGCTAGTGGCCGGAGCCTCTCTTCTCACTGGCGGCACTGCAATCATGCACAGTCCTGACTGCCAAAACACGCCACGGCTGATACAGAGCAGAGAACTCCAAATTCAGAACGTAGTCCTCTCTGCACACCTCTTGGTCCCAGGAAGGTGTGCAGAGAGAACTCTGGTTTGAATTCAGAGCACTCGCTCCATATCAGCCATGGAGAATTCGGGCAGTCAGTACTGCACATGACTGCAGAGCGGGCAGTCTCTACTGCGCATGACTGCACCGCGTGCAGCAGTCTCTACTGAGCATGACGGCTTCTGACAAACATCCTAGCAAATTATAATATAGTATAATTACAACATGCAGCTGAGATGTATGCCAACATCACATGCTAAAGACCAGTGTATCTAACCCTCCCCTTGAATACATATGAGACCAGTCATTATTTTTTATTTATTTAGTAATCCCTTAACAACCCTTGGCGGTCCTGACACGTCATGGTTTGTTTTGAGTTAAGAACCCATGACCTGCTAGGACCATCCTGGAATTCCTTGCTCCCCGCGTGACTACACCCCGTTCCAGGAGACCGGAACCAGATGCCCCCCAAAAAAAGAAATGGTTGGTGGTCCTTAAGTGATGGTCGCATGAGAGATCGGCCATCCTTAAGGGGTTAAGCACTAGCAGTTTCAATAAAATCGAGTTACAAACAAGTTGACATACAAATAAACATTACGTAAGATATTTAACATGTATACAACTCTTGTGTGCTTACAGTCTAGAAGGTGTATGAGGTGGTAGACACAGAAGGTAAAGGGACGGCTTGGAGGAGGGCAATCTATATTCAGCTTGGAGGAGGGCAATCTATATTACAATGTGAATGTCCAATGCATGAGCAAGATGGCTATCCTTAGGGAATAACGAGTGTTGCGGAAAGGACATCTAAAGAAGTCTGTATAGCTTTTATGGGCCTTGGTGGTAAGCTTCTCTGAACAGGCTAGTTTTCAGAAACTGTTGTGATATGTAGGTCATACTGAGGTGTATTTCTCTCTGTATTTTACCAAAGATATTACACTTCCATATAGAACCTTTGAGCATCTCCCCACTTGTCTTATTTTTTTGCAACATTATATGATCACATTTCCTGCAAACTGGTTAAAGGGGTAAATTAAATGCTATAGAAAACACCAGCATTGCAAACCTGTTTTGGCTCCAGTCATTACATTAGGAGAATTATTTCTAGCTTTGTATAAAAATAATCCTCCTTACAAAAAGGCTGGAACTGGGAAACATGTTGAGATTATAGACAGTTCATTTTTATTATTGTTGTATTTTTTTGTAAATTGTTTTGTTGTTTGTTATTAAATAGCAATTTTGATAAGCCTTTTTTTTGTTTTCACTACAAGAGTAACTTAGATACTGTGACTACTTAAATGAAAGAGGGTTTTAGATTTTTCCTGCATCCCTGTACCAGTGTTTACTGAATAACAGGTGCGCTGGAGAAGTGGATCAGTGCGCTAATACAAGAGTTCATATATTGATTGCCAACAGTTGAGAACACCTGGTTTTCTGTATTGATTTATTGTACAATAAGAGGCTACTCCAAGTTGAACAGGAGGCTGCCACTGGCTGAACCAGCACTAGGATTAGGAACAAAAGGAATGGGGGAGGGTAGGTGAATCCTTCACAGGTGTGAAAAGTCTTTTATTAATAGCAATGACCACCTTGTGAGTAGACATTTAGCTGATAAAGCTCTGCTGAATGTGCAACATTTAAATTATTCAGCACATGGGCATCCCCTCTATCTTTTTTCTATTTACATCAATGGCCATTTTGAGAATTTATATTTCCCCAATGACATTGAACCTGCTTAGCGTTTTGAATATGGCTCTTAGTTCACTCACTGAGGCGGATGTACTATGAAGAAGTAGTACAATTCTGGATCAAGCCAACTGCATCATATAGAACAAATAATAACTTCCCAAACTCACATTAATTTAAATGGGCCTGTAAGTTGTAACTTCTTCAATGCTACACAAGTCTCCAAAAGCATCGAGAAGTACAGGGGCTAAAAGTCACATTTAAATCAATTAAACATTTTTGTCAGCTATGGTGCAGTTAGTCTGCTCCAAAATTGCTCCAATTCTGGTAAGTACATCAGACTCATTGCCTCCAGAGTCAAAATGCAGTTGGATTAACTCTATTATTCTTCAGTTCCTTCACATAACAAAGAAAACAATTACTTACAACAGCTGAACAACATTTTTCTCAACTAGATCACTCAGTGAACAATCTTACAATCAAGATCCTTAAAGGTAATTCCCAAAGCATCCAATAAAGAAAACCATTTGAACTAAGGGCAATGGTTTTCTGTAAAATATATAAAAAGGATGCAATATAGATCTGGAATTCTTATCTCACTACCAGAGGTTTTTATAACTAATTCTCCCTTTGAATTTCCCCTATCCCTCCTCATCTGTTCTCTACTGTGCATCCAGAGCACCACTCAGACTCTCTTTAGTTATTGAATACGTATGTGCAAACGTTGGAGAGGTGTTAAAAATTGCTGTAAAGCACAAATGCTTTAAAAAATAGACATGTTAATAGTTTATTTGTATCAATTAATAAAATGCATAGTGAGTGAACATAAGAAAAATCTAAATCAAATCAATATTTGATGTGACCACCCTTTGCCTTCAAAACAGCATCAGTTCTTCTAGGTACACTTGCACACAGTTTTTTAAGGAACTCAGCAGGTAGGTTGTTGCAAACATGTTGGAAAAATAACCACAGTCCTTCTGTGGATTTAGGCAACCTCAGCTGCCTTTCTCTCTCTCTCTCTCTTCATGTAATCACATGCAGACTCAATATTGTTGCGATCATGGGTTTTGTGGGTGCCATACCATCACTTACAGGACTCCTTGTTCTTCTTTACACTGAAGATAGTTTTAATGACTTTGGTTTTGTGTTTGGGGTCATTATCATGCTACAGAATAAATTTGGGGCAATCAGATGCCTCCCTGATAGTATTGCATGATGGATAAGTATCTGCCTGTACTTCTCAGCATTGAGGAGACCATTAATTCTGACCAAATCCCCAACTCCATTTGCAGCAGTGCAGCCCCAAACTTGCAAGGAACCTCCAACATGCTTCACTGTTGCCTACAGATATTAATTCTTGTACAACTCTTTAGCCCTTCAGCAAACAAACTACCTTCTGCTATAGCCAAATATTGCAAATTTTGACTCATCAGTCCAGAGCACCTGCTGCCATTTTTCTGCACACCCCATTTCCTGTGTTTTTGTTCATAGTTGAGTTGCTTGGCCTTGTTTCCACGTCCAAGGTATGGCCGCCGGTTTTCCATGAAGACCACTTCTGACCAGACTTCACAGAACAGTAGATGGGTGTACCAGGGTTCCGCTGTTCTCTGCCAATTCTGAGCTGATAGCACTGCTGGGCATCTTTCAATTGCAAAGGGAACTAAGCATGATGTGTCTTTCATCTGCTGCACTATGTTTCCTTGGCTGACCACTGTGTCTAAGGTCCTCAATGTTGCCTGTTTCTTTGTGCTTCTTCAAAAGAGCTTGGACAGCCTGGGAGAGACCTTGTGATGCACTGTAACAATCTTGTATCTTGTTGCTGTGCTTGTGTCTTAAGCAGATTTACCTTGTTAGCTGAGTTTGGATGTTCCTCGCCCAGTTTTATTTCTCCTACACAGCTGTTTCTGTTTCAGTCAATGATTGTGTTTCAACCTACATCTTAAATTGATGATCATTAGCACTTGCTTGTTATAATTGTTTAATCATACACCTGGCTAAATGCTTACAAAATGCCTGACTTTGTGCACGTGCACCTAGAAGAATTGATGCTGTTTTGAAGTCAAAGGGTGGTCACACCAAATATTGATTTGACTTAGATTTTTCTTCTGTTTACTCACTATGCATGTTGTTAATTGATAAAAATAAACTATTAACATGTATATAGGCATGTTTGAGAGAGTGAGAGCGCACGTTTTACCATCTCCAAGCTTTCCCTGATGTATCCTAGATTCTTATCTAACTTTGAAACTCTGCATTGTTTTATGTAAATATTGTGATTCAGTACTGCCTGATCTGAGGAAGAGAGTTGATCTCTTGAAAGATTGTCTTAAAATATAAACAGATCCATATAAAAAAACTTACATTTTGCTTTACAAAAACTGGACTGATATAGCTACCACAAATTCATTTTCATTTCTGATACAACTGCTTTCAATGATCCCACCTCTCACCCCTCCCCTGTAACAGCCCATTCAGTTGATACTGTCCTGCGGCTGGCACAATATTTTCTCCTTTAACAATTTTGCTATTTTAAACATTTTAGATACATTTTTTTAATCTTCATTTGTCAGCCACACTGCTACTTGCCTATTATGTTGCTTCTCCTAGATTGTAAGGACCCTGACTAACATTACTTTCAGTCTGTTTCTGTATGATCCTCTCTCCCCTCTCTGAATATGTTGGCGCTCAATAAATAAAATATAATAATTATAACAATACTGGCTAGTCTCTCATCATAGATTGCAGATATCCTAAATGCTTCCTTCAGATGATTTTCATTTCCTCATATTCCTAATGCACATTTTGGCAGCCATATTGAAGTAATGTTGTGTAATCACTATTCATCCTGGCAGTTATCAGTAAGCAATATACAACACAATAAGGCATAGTATTCTATCAAATTATACTGCTATCAAAGTATGAAAGTCCAATTTGTCAGTTATCTTATTTCACCAGAAGTTATCTGACTTACTAGATGGTATGTTTTGCTTCAATAAATTGTATCTTAATCCTTTGGAAGCTGGAGACATCTCTGACACATTGCTTAGCAATGTGTTTGAGTTGTCTCTAGCATTCAAAGGGGTTAAAGATAAAATAACCAATATACAACGTGACTTCTAATTTGTTTAACAGAATTATTAAGTCATTTTTTTGTACAACAGTAAGGTGTATCTAATATGCTTTGCATTAAATATGTAGTTTCCTGTATATAGCGATCACTGTTGAAATCTGCTGCTGGATCACATCTACTCACAGCAAACAATAGGCTTCAATATTCCCTAATTCTTTGTAGGAGTCAATTGCCTTTATCAAACTTTAAGGGGAAACTAGCAGTAGATTACAACAGAGATCAAATGTCAAAAAAGCATTTATCGTGTACCTGAATGCTGTATGTGGAACACGTTCCTGGAATAAGCGACTCTTAATTTGCTTTACAGAAAGACTTGCTAAAGCAGGTGTTCTTCATAAAGCAGTCAGAAATATCTATTAATTTATTTGCATTTGAATTCTGATCCAGTCTAAAACTGAGCAAGGACATTTTGCTACCTTAATAATGTTTTCATGGCCTTTTAGAATTTTTATGAAATACTATCTCTGTAGCTAGAGCCATGGATAGATAGCCCCATCCATGATTATAATGGGCTATGTAAACATTCTTAGGGCAGTAAAATTTCCTGTTCAGTTAAAAACAGTATATACTTATACTTGACTGCTATAAGGACACCTGCCCAGGTAGACCATTCTTTTATACAAAATTAAAATACATTTATTACAATGGTACATTTCCTCTTTAAACACATTATGAGCTATTTATTTCCAAAGTTAAATTTCCTTTTTATATATTTACCTTACAACTTCTACAGTTAAATTCTGTGTCATAAAATACAAACCTTCATTTTATCTTTATTTTATTTTGTAGGCATTAAAAAAATATGATGGTTTGAGAGATATTCACAAGCAAAGTTTCCCCCTCCTGCCCCTTTTACCTAGTGTAAGTCATCTCTTCTCAGATGTGGAATGCAGTCCATAGACCAGACAGATAACAGAAGATTGTCCCTCTCTGCAGTTTACCTGGGCACCTCCCTTCTGCTCTGGCTAAGCAGTGTTACATCAGTAAAAGGGGCAGGAGGGGGGACACTTTGTAATTGAATTACTCTTGAACTATAACTCTGACAGTATTGAAATAACACTCCCCAAAGTCCAAATACTATGATGATTAATTAGAGCTGCTTTTATTATAAAACATTACTATCCCTTTAAGTCTCTTTCAATAGGGGATCTCTTCCAGATTACTCTTCCTGGGGATGCTGCCCTCAGTAACATTGGTGAACAATGTAAACACACTAGGAGAAAACACAAAACAAAGGGCGCAAACCCTCTGAGAGAGTATCTGATAGCAATATATATGTATTGTACAATGCCTCCCTTCCAATCTCTGCTCACCAGACCAGTGATTGTTATGGACTCTCATAGAATGGTAGGTCTCCTTCCTCCAATCACCTCCTTTTTCTTCACAGATCGAATCACCACCAATACTCCAAAAGTAATTTATTAAGCTAAAATAAAAGGCTCATGCTTAATACAGACAAGACAATATATAAAATCGCCCAACGCATTTCGTATCCCTATATACGGACACTTCTTCAGGTACACAATAAAAAAGCCTTCAATAGCTCAGTATATATATAAATACAATAAATTATGCTTTTAAAATATACTTTTAAAATTTTTTAATACCTTTCGCAGTCCCATGTTATATCCTCATGATTCTCCCGTTGCGTTAGTCCGATACATCCGCTCCCAGTGGCTTGCAGACTAACTTTGATGACCTCACTTCCTGTAACCACAGAGGTTTCGGATGTCTGCGTCTCATCAATGGAATGCATGAATTGGCTCAAACAGACAAATTGGCATGTAATGCCATTTGTAGTTATAGTACTCTTTATAGGATAAATATCTGGATTATATTCAGAGGGTTTGCGCCCTTTGTTTTGTGTTTTATCCCAAACACTTTGCCTACTCTGCTTAACAGGTAAACCAGTGCTGTTTGCAACATTTTTATCTCCTGAATATGGCAAATAAATTACAGACAGCTAAACTTTCTGTGGTTAAAGAGTTAATAAATATTTGTGCCTTTCAGTGCATAAGTTAAAACTGCATTAATAAAAGGGTGGATTTTCCCATACTTTGCACCCTACGCTCAAAGAAAAATGGAGTAATACTGTACCATAGGGAACAAATAAACATTCTCATTGATTTAAATGGGACTTTTAAAGGGATAGTAATTAGTGATGATCGAGCACCCCAATGCTCGGGTGTTCGGGTGCTCTGACCGAGCGCCCCCGGAGGCTCGAGTGCTCGGCCGAGCACCCGAGCCCCATTGAAGTCAATGGGAGGACTCGAGCATTACACCAGGCACCCCCTGCTCTGATGAGGGGAGGGTGCCTGGTCCATAGGAAAAGGGCAGAAAATGATGGAAACACCACAGAAATGGTTCAGGGACAGCATAGGGAGGATGTCTGGATGCATCTTGGACTCCAACGTCGCTGCTGGGAACGATGTTTCGCCCGTAGTACGCCATTTTTACAGACTGACCGTAAAACACACAAAAAGGAAGATAAAAACGACTTTAGGCGAAAAATTGTTACCAAACAGTATTTGCTGTATATTTACTTGTATATCATCTGCAAATTCTGCAAAAAATTTCATCGATTTTTCGGTACTGGGGCCATGATTAAGAGGGAAACGTGCGCAGAGGCAAATTCTGCAAAAAATGTCCTCAATTTTTCGGAACTGGGGCCATGATTAAGAGGGAAACGTGCGCAGAGGCAAATTCTCCCAAAAATTTCCTCGATTTTTCTGAACTGGGGCCATGATTAAGAGGGAAACGTGCGCAGAGGCAAATTCTCCCAAAAATTTCCTCGATTTTTCTGAACTGGGGCCATGATTAAGAGGGAAACGTGCGCTGAGCCGACCATCTAAAACATTATGGGTGAGGGTCTGCTGCGGAGCTGACCATCCTAAACATTATATGCGAAGGCCCGCTAGTGAGCTGACGCTATAAAACATTATATGAGAGGGCCCGCTAGAGAGCTGACCCAATAAAACATTATATGAGAAGGCCCGCTGGTGAGCTGACCTATACAAAAATTGTCAAACAGCGCCCGCTGGTGAGCTGGCCCTATATAAAAATTATATCACAGGGCCCGCTGGTGAGCTGGCCCTATATAAAAATTATATCCCAGGGTATATGGAAGAGAGTCAACCATATACCCATTTTTTGGGTGGAAGGGGTGAATGGGAATACAGAGTATTCCCATCATTGTAAATAACATATATAAAGTGACTTTATGTTCACCCGGGGCTTTCCTCCAGTGGAGTGGAGAAGTCAGGGGAAATCCAGGCCTTGTTCATTTTTATAAGTGTCAACCTATCAGCATTTTCGGTGGAAAGGCGGATACGCTTATCTGTTATGATGCCACCAGCAGCACTAAATACCCGTTCAGACAGAACGCTGGTGGCAGGGCAGGCCAGCACCTCCAAGGCGTAGAGTACCAGTTCATACCACGTGTCCAGCTTGGACACCCAGTAGTTGTAAGGCACAGAGGGATCATTGAGGACGCTGACACGGTCTGCTACGTACTCCTTCACCATCTTCCAAAACTTTTCCCTCCTTGTGACACTAGGCTGCGCATCAGGGTGAGGGTGCTGGCGGGGTGTCATGAAGGTGTCCCACGCCTTGGAGAGTGTTGCCCTGCCTTTGTTGGAACTGCTGTGTGCTCCCCTTTTCTCCCCTTCTCGGTTGGCCAAGGTAGCACGTACTCTGCCGCCAGCGTTGTCAGATGGAAAATTTTGGAGCAATTTTTCAACAAGAACCTTCTGGTATTGCACCATTTTGCTTGTCCTCTCCACCGGAGGAATGAGAGATGAGAAATTCTCTTTGTAGCGGGGGTCCAGAAGGGTGAACACCCAGTAATCCGTGTTGTCTAAAATGCGTATAACACGTGGGTCACGGGAAAGGCAGCCTAACATAAAGTCAGCCATGTATGCCAGAGTACCAACAGGCAAGATTTCGCTGTCCTCACCAGGAGGATGACTCTCAATCTCCTCATCCTCTTCCTCCTCTTCTGCCCACCCACGCTGAAGAGATGGAACTAAAGTTCCATGGCTACCCTCTGTAGCGGAGGCAACCGTGTCTTCCTCCTCCTCCTCCTCCTCCTCCGCCTCCTCCAATTGTCGCTGAGAAGACGAAGTGAGGGTGCTCTAGCTATCACCTTGTGTAAGCTCTTCCTCCCGCATTTCCACCTCTTCCACATGCAAAGCGTCGGTTTTAATTGTGAGCAGCGAGCGTTTCAGTAGACACAGAAGTGGGATGGTTACACTGATAATAGCGTTATCGCCGCTCACCATCTGTGTCGATTCCTCAAAATTGCGTAAAACCTCACAGAGGTCTGACATCCATTCCCACTCCTCACTTCTGATTACAGGAAGTTGAACGGAGAGGCGACGACCGTGTAACAGCTGGTACTCCACTACTGCCCTCTGCTGCTCACAAAGCCGGGCCAACATGTGGAAGGTGGAGTTCCAGCGCATGCTCACGTCACACAGCAGCCGGTGAGCTGGCAATTGTAAGCGCTGCTGCAGCTTCAACAGGCCGGCTGAAGCTGTTGATGACTTACGGAAATGTGCACACACGCGGCGCACCTTGGTCAAGAGATCATGCACATTGGGGTAGGTTTTTAGAAATCGCTGAACCACTAAATTAAATACATGCGCTAGGCATGGTACGTGTGTGAGCTTGCCGAGCTCCAAAGCCGCCCCCAAGTTACGCCCATTATCACACACAACCATGCCTGGTTGCAGGTTGAGTGGCGAGAGCCATTGCTCGGTCTGGTGACTAATCCCCTGCAACAGCTCTGAGGCCGTGTGCTGTTTGTCCCCAAGGCAGATCAGCTTCAGCACGGCCTGTTGACGCTTCCCCACTGCAGTGCTACACTGCTTCCAGCTACCGGCTGATGGGTGAGTGGCGCTGCTCGCAGAGAATTCGGAGGTGGAAACGGAGGAGGAGGAGCCAATAACGTAGGTGCTGGCGAAAACCCTGATGGAGGTAGGGCCCGCAATCCTCGGCGTCGGTAGCACCTGTGCCATCCCAGGGTCTGAGTCGCTCCCAGCCTCCACGACATTCACCCAGTGTGCCGTCAGGGAAATGTAGCGTCCCTGGCCACAAGCACTTGTCCATGTGTCAGTCGTTAAGTGGACCTTCCCAGTAACTGCGTTGGTCAGGGCACGGGTGATATTACGGGACACATGGTGGTGTAAGGCGGGGACGGCACACCGGGAAAAGTAGTGGCAGCTGGGGACTGCGTACCGAGGGACAGCTGCTGCCATTAGGCTGCGGAAGGACTCAGTCTCCACAAGCCTAAATGGCAGCATTTCGATGGCCAGTAATTTGGAAAGGTGTGAGTTTAGTGCTATGGCCTGTGGGTGGGTGGCTGGGTATTTTCGCTTGCGCTCAAATGCCTGGGGTAACGACATTTGGACGCTGCGCTGGGACAGGGAAGTGGATGTGGTCGCTGATGGTGCTTCAGATGGTACAGGTGCAGGGCGGGAGGTATGCGGGCCTGCGCCTTCGACAGGCGATTGGCCGGCACCGAAAACAGGGGAAGAGGAGGCAGTGGTGTGGCCTGCAGACACAGATTGGCGATCCGGGCGTTCCTCCCACTTATTACGGTGCTTGGATGCCATGTGTCGGATCATGCTGGTGGTGGTGAGGTTTCTAGTGTTCATGCCTCGGCTCATTCTGGTGTGGCACAGGTTGCAAACTACAATTCTTTTGTCGTCCGCACTTTCCTTAAAAAAACGCCATACCGCGGAACACCTACCCCTTGGCAAGGGAGATTTACGCAAGGGGGTGCTCCGTGGAACATTTGCGGGCCGGTTTGGTGCGGTCCGCCTTCTTTCTGTAGCCACACCACTGCCTCTTCCAGCCTGTTGCGGTGCTGCAGATGGCTCACCCTCAGGACTGCTGTCATCGCTCGGCTCTCCACCTTCCCAGGTGGGGTCAGTCACCTCATCGTCCACCAAGTCCTCCTCCACTTCCTCACTCTGATCATCCTCCTCATGTCTTGATCCCACCACATACTCAGTCATTGACAACTGTATATCATCCTCCTCATCAAGGTCTTGAGACAGTAAAAGTGGTTGATTTGATGGCAACTGTGTCTCATCATCATCATCATCCACTTCCTTTGACCTTAAATGCCGTTCCCCTCTGTCATCTTCTTGTGATTGGGTACCCTCTAGAGGTTGTGAATCAGGGCACAAGATTTCATGTTCCTCTGCAAGCGTGCTTGGAGAGAGGTTCAAATGAAGGATTGGTGATGAGACGAGCTCCTCACTATATCCCAGTGTGGGATCACTTCTTTGACCAGACCCTCTATGGTGGGAGGAAGGATGATCAGGGTGAGGATTATGTTGACCAGACTCTTGGCTACTGAGAGTGGACTTGGTGGAAGACAGGGTGGTGCTTAACCGACTGGAAGCAGTATCACCTGAAATCCAACCGACCACCTGTTCGCAGTGGTCTGACCTCGAGAGTGATGTCCTGCGACGCCCTGTAAACTGAGTACACGGAATATGTGCTGCAAATCTGCAACTTTGCACACTAAACAGAATGTGCTGCTTATCTGAGGCTAGGATCAGTGAACGTAATAAGTGACTTTTAATTTTTACACTTTACACACTAAACTGAATGTGCTGATAATCTGCAACTTTGCACACTAAACAGAATATGCTGCTTATCTGCGGCTAGGATCAGTGAACGGAATAAGTGACTTTTAATTTTTACACTTTACACACTAAACTGAATGTGCTGATAATCTGCAACTTTGCACACTAAACAGAATATGCTGCTTATCTGCGGCTAGGCACAGTGAATGTAATATGTGACTTTTAGTTTTTACACTTTGCACACTAAACAGAATGTTCTGCTAATCTGCAACTTTGCACACTAAACAGAATGTGCTGCTTTTCTGCGGCTAGGATCAGTGAACGTAATAAGTGACTTTTAATTTTTACACTTTACACACTAAACTGAATGTGCTGATAATCTGCAACTTTGCACACTAAACAGAATATGCTGCTTATCTGCGGCTAGGATCAGTGAACGGAATAAGTGACTTTTAATTTTTACACTTTACACACTAAACTGAATGTGCTGATAATCTGCAACTTTGCACACTAAACAGAATATGCTGCTTATCTGCAGCTAGGCACAGTGAATGGAATATGTGACTTTTAGTTTTTACACTTTGCACACTAAACAGAATGTTCTGCTAATCTGCAACTTTGCACACTAAACAGAATGTGCTGCTTATCTGCGGCTAGGATCAGTGAACGTAATAAGTGACTTTTAATTTTTACACTTTACACACTAAACTGAATGTGCTGATAATCTGCAACTTTGCACACTAAACAGAATATGCTGCTTATCTGCGGCTAGGATCAGTGAACGGAATAAGTGACTTTTAATTTTTACACTTTACACACTAAACTGAATGTGCTGATAATCTGCAACTTTGCACACTAAACAGAATATGCTGCTTATCTGCGGCTAGGCACAGTGAATGGAATATGTGAATTTTAGTTTTTACACTTTGCACACTAAACAGAATGTTCTGCTAATCTGCAACTTTGCACACTAAACAGAATGTGCTGCTTATCTGCGGCTAGGATCAGTGAACGTAATAAGTGACTTTTAATTTTTACACTTTACACACTAAACTGAATGTGCTGATAATCTGCAACTTTGCACACTAAACAGAATATGCTGCTTATCTGCGGCTAGGATCAGTGAACAGAATAAGTGACTTTTAATTTTTACACTTTACACACTAAACTGAATGTGCTGATAATCTGCAACTTTGCACACTAAACAGAATATGCTGCTTATCTGCGGCTAGGATCAGTGAATGGAATAAGTGACTTTTAATTTTTAAACTTTGCACACTAAAAAGAATGTGCTGCTAATCTGCAACTTTGCACACTGAACAGAATGTGCTGCTAATCTCCAACTTTGCACACTAAACAGAATGTGCTGCTAATCTGAAACTTTGCACACTAAAAAGAATGTGCTGCTAATCTCCAACTTTGCACACTAAACAGAATGTGCTGCTAATCTGAAACTTTGCACACTAAACAGAATGTGCTGCTAATCTGCGGCTAGGCACAGTGAACGGAATATGTGACGTTTTTTTTTTAAACTCTGCCCCCCAAAACAAAATATATCTGCTGCCCCCACACACAGTAGTCCTAAAAAGGACTTTTGGGTCTTTTTTTTTTTTCAAACTCGCTTTTCTTCTCCCTACACTGACTTTCCCTTCCTATCCTCATCTCTCCCTGGCTAAGACTGAGCCGAACTCGCTGGTCAGGTGCTATACAGCACCCGATCACGGGTTCTGGCCAGCCAATCAGTGTAATGCCAGCAGCCAACATGGCTGCTGGCATTACACTGATGTCAAAGCCTCCCCGCACGTTTATTGGCTGCGCAGCAGCCGCAAAACGTGCGGGGAGGAGACCCGAACATGGCGGGCGAGCACATGCGGTACTCGTACGAGTACCGCCATGTGCCGAGCAGAGCGATGCTCGAGCCGAACCGAGCTTCGGCCGAGCATGCTCGCTCATCACTAATAGTAATACTTAAAGGGATAGTAATACTTCATTTTATCTTTATTTTATTTTGTAGGCATTAAAAAAACATGAAGAACGATATAAGTCTTATCTCTCAAACCTTTATGGTTTAAGAGATATTCACAAGCAAAGTATCCCCCCCCCCGTTCAGTCAGATCAGAAGGGAGGTGCCCAGGTAGACTGCAGAGAGGGACAATCTTCAATTAAGATAAGGGAAAAAGCTGAAAAACGTGTCAAGGGGGGAAGGGCTTTCATTGTTTTCATTGTAAGAAGAATGTCCCCTTCTGTTATCTGTCTGGTCTTACAACTAGATTCACATCTGAGAAGAGATGGCTTACACTAGGTAAAAGGGGCGGGAGGGGAAACTTTGCTTGTGAATATCTCTTAAACCATAAAGGTTTGAGAGATAAGACTTATATCATTCTTCTTGTTTTTTTTAATGCCTACAACGTAAAATAAAGTTAAAATGAAGTATTACTATCCCTTTAAAGGGACATTAATGTCCAACAGTAACTTTATGTTTTGTAGATTTAGAAAAAATAAATTATGTGGTGCAAATCCCATCTCTCAAATCTTTGCGTTTTGAGAGATATTCACATCTAAAGTTCCCCCCTCCCTCCCCTTCTCCTGACGTAAGCGCTCTCCTAACAGCAGGAGTTCCCGGTCCTGGGACCACCCGGCTCCCTTCAGCAGAGCCGAAATAGCGATATTTGAAAATAATTACTTCATTGGAACGGTCTACAAAGAGTGCCTGGTTTGCAAGCACACTTTGTAGACCATTCCAATTAAGTAGTTCTTCTTAAATATCGCTATTTCGGTTCTGCTGAAGAGCCGCCTCGTGTCGGCCAACACAGATCTCCTTCTGTCAGTTTTACAGCTAACATGAGGGAGGGGGGAACTTTAGATGTGAATAACTCTCAAACCGTAAATGTTTGAGAGATGGCATTTGCGCCACACAATTTATTTATTTTTTAATCTACAAAACAACCTAAAGTTATTATTGGACATTAGTGTCCCTTTAATATGAAAAAAAAAATACATATAGTGTTGTGTTTACTTCACTGAGTAAAACAAGGGTACTCCCACTGCTGAAAGGTGTTTTATTCAAATATTATTACAGCTCAAACTTGAATTTTTTAGGTGCAGTATCACAGTGGACTGAAATTTCACAGTGGTGCTGTTGCTACACCATCCTATTGACAGATCTGTTCAGTTGATCATAAATCTCCATACAATGGTGTAGCAGTAGCACCACAGTACAATTTCAGGCCACTGAGATATTGCACCTAAAAATGTCAAATTTGAGCTGAAATAAACCCTGCAACATATTTTTTAACCTTTTATGTATTACTGTCTCTTTAAAACCTTTGAACATGAATGTAGTCTTCAATGCATAGGCAACATCTACAGTATCTGTCCTCTGGTGCAGTTGGGTTGACATAGAATTATTGACACAAGGCCAATACAGCACTACATGTGGGAGAATCACCCTCCTAGGATTTGATTATAATCCTGGCTATGACCCTGAAGTTGATAAATCTAGGATTAATAACGGGGTCTAGGTTGCTAATTAGTCATGGTGTATTGTGAGAATGAGAGCATTATTATGACAGCGGTAAATGAAAAGTGATTATACCACAGACATTAACAAATATTGTCCCCTCTGGGACTGCAGCTCCGGAAACCCTGTAATGCCAGGATTCATCTAACATCATGTTTATCCACCAAGCACCAGAATGGTGTCCCTGCTGTGCTTTAGTTTGTCTGCAGGGTAATAACAATAACTTATTGTGCCTTGGGGCAAAATTTGATGCTGGGCCCCGACTCACAACATAGTTTGGTGCTCAAATTGTTAATAAAGAAAACAGTATGGGTCACCGATGCTAATCTAATCTTACTGTCTGGCAGTGGTCATGTGGGATGATGCCCGTGGCTGCTAGCCATTATAGAAAACCGGTTAGATTGGAAGGAGATACAAAGGCGATGGGCCCCCATTGATTCTAGGCCCTGTCAAAACTGTACACTCTTCACCCCCTGTAGTTATGCTTCTGTTTGTCTCATCTTTTGGTATATCTGCCTCTGCAGCAATTGGAGAGAATGGTTTACTACTGAAAAGTTGTCACCTATATGGCGACCATCAAAAGGGCGTGGGTGATCCCTTAAGCGGGCAACAGCGGAATGTCAACCTTTTGATGCAGGGCAACATTCTGATGTTGCCCTTTTGATGCAGGCGACATTATGATCTCGCCCTTTTGATGGTCACCAATAGAGGGCGACATTTCAATAGGATACCAGAGATAAGGAAGGAATCCAGCAGCTCTGTTGATATTCTGAGCTTGGATGTTTGTCTAAAATCCTGTGCTTGCATTTCAATATTAGCAACCCTTGAGTACTTTCCCTATCGTATGGGCAGGCAAATCGACTAATTTGGCATTCATTGCCTCTACATCTTGTTATTATATGCAAGAAACTAAATGTAGAGGAGCAAAGCATCCCAAAATGTCCATACACATTATCCCTCCCCTTGGCATAAGACACATGAAGAGGGGAATTTTCAACATAAGCAACTTAATAACTAGACATTAGGCCAAGAGCAACACAAACAAATCATATCCAGCTCCTGTTTTACTGCAGTATCTTATTAGTACATCTTGCTTTTGAATCTGATGTACTATTAAAAAGTGGATTCATTTTTGGTCAATTCAAATTGGATAAAAAAAATCTCCCAAATTAAAAATAATTTCAAAGGGGTTTTTAATCCCACATTTTCTAATGAGTGCTTCAAAAAAACATAGCTTCACAACCCCTCTATATCATTCAATGGGTTAAAGGCCCCATTTAATAAATGAACATTTTTATTTGATTCCCAAAAACCAAATTACTTTACTTCATCTTGGTATATAGCCTCTTTGTCTCCTGTGGTTTTGTATAAAGATTCTGATGTACTTGCTGCTATTCTTTTTATAATGGATTCTTGGATTGTATAAATTAATGTTCCCAAATTATTTTCATTTTATATCAAATGGTTGTGGCGTCTCTAGGTGCGAATTGAATTGATGTAAATAAGACAAGCAGATGAAGGAAAACAAATTTTCTTTTATGCAGACTCCACAATTCCTTCTGCACTCGCTAAACTGCAAGCTTTGCCAAGTAGTACACTGGCCATAAATTTATGGAGGGAAGTAGAACATTAATTTTGGCAAGCTTTCATCTGCTTGGTTAGTTCAAAGCCAGAGATCCGCAAAAAATATACCTTACCTTAGTGCAAATGCCAAGTGCTATTGTGTTTGCTTAAAAGACAAAAAGATTAAAAGGAATGTTAACATTAAATCTGGCAGAGGAAGAGTCACCTGGAAGACTTTGTTCACGGTAAGTATAAAATACAAAGTGTGGGTCATTCACAGTACAATCATATAAAGTTCACCATGTGTTCACAAGTTTTGTGTTCTTTGACTTTTAGTACTACTATTTGGTATATGTACAATAAATCCTGCAATATTAAATAATTCTTTTCATAGCATTGTGAATTTTTGCAATGTACTGATGCTTTGTGTTAGAGATGAACAAATCATTTAACCACTTCACTGCTAAGGTATTTTCTCCCCTTGTCAAGTATGTTTCAGCAATTTTGTTGCTGTTTCAGACATTTTTCATGGACCCACACACGCTGTATTTTTTGTTTTTTGGCGAGCCCTCTTTTTAAAAAATTTTGATACCCATTATCATGATCAAAACAATGTCAAATAAAACATTTTTTTCTTTGTTTTGAACTTCTAATAAGATGGAGCTCCAAGTACAGTCAGTATTTAATAAACCCTCATGGGTACCTTGCAGGGAAAGGTGAGGCTCTCCCCTTTCTAATAACAGTACCTGCATCATGATCTTATGCAGGGCGGCTGAGACGTGGACAACCCTTCCTGCTCCTAGCTACACAACTGACTGTCTATTCATCGATACCCAACACATGGGTTTTCATGTCAACTGTCACGCTATCATTCACTGACATAAATGCCCACATGTTGGATATAATTTGAAATGGGAGACACATTACATTCCAATAATGTCAGCATTATTAGATTGAATGCAGGGAAGCTGATACAGGCTTCATTACCCTGCCTTCAAACACTTCCTGCTTATCTAGCGGGAGAATCTTCCACTAGAAGAATTAAGAATGGTAACATTATCAGAGTGCATAAGGATGCATAGGAATAGTAGTTGGGTGTACTGATTATAGATGACTACATGTTGGTATGCAGCAATCACCCTCAGGTAAGTTTTATATCCTGTTTTTGCACAAATTCCTCTCACTTCCATCTGGAAGACATCATTATCAGTTTTCAGGGATGTCCTGAGTATGTCTCCCAAAAAGGCAGACAAGTACTAAGTTGGCTCCTATTGAAATAGACAGTAAAAAGTTCAGGGCTAAACTGTGCACCTATACCCTGAAAATGGCTCCTGTCAACTGTTAACGGGTGGCAAAAAATAACCCTCTTGGCTGGCAGTGGACTGGAACACAATTCAGAATATCTCACAGCCACAAATCTTGTGGGTTGTGCATGCAGCCACCCTAGTTCCCTAATGCTGGGATTGGAAGCACTTTACTTAGTCTATAGGGGCTCTGAGTGCTGCTCAACAATACTGAACCGCAAGTTTCAGTTTAGATCATCATGAGTGACACGCTAAAGGAGAATTATCATGTAATAATAATAATTTCCCACCTATTACAAGGAAATTGTAATGGCTCTTGTCCCTTGATTTGTCCATGGAGGTGGGCTTGACAGTTGATAGCAGGACCACTGGATTTCAAACTTTGATAATGGCACATGGTAATCTTAACTCTTCAAAGACAGAGCGGAAGTGACTCATTGCTTCGCAGTGCATTTAGCACCTCTCTGGCCATTAAAGAGTTAAGTAAGCTCATGCAATCTTCCTGCTTCAGTTTGAAAAAACTGCCATCAGCTGCCGTGTCCACCTTTATGAACATGACATCCAAGGCTAATTGATAATGTTATCTCCTGAACAAAGGCCCATGGGTAGAATTCATAGAGGCCATTAGGATTTTCTGGCCATAGTAACAAAAGATGGGGTTATTATTATGATGTGTTATTGCTCCTTTAATTATAAGGAAGTCTTTTATTTATTTTCTTTGTATTTATAACATTTTAAACTTAGTGGGGATGAAGAATATGATTCTCTATCACATTAAGCCTTTGAGGACTGAGGACCAGAGGGGTTATTCTGAAGCAATGCTTTATACAATTATCTGGTCCTCATGCGGGTTAAAATTAAACTCTTCATTAGTTTTAGGTTCTTAATTATAGGAGCAGCTCTTTCCATAATGAATTAAGAATGGTCAATAAAAACCTATAATATTAATGGTGGTTAGTGCAAAATAATTTAATATAAACACAATAGAGATAATGTACTAATAAGGTTCTAGGTTCTAGTGGACACTGGAACCAATATCTGTGTGCTGTCCCTGCCTGTCACCCATATAACTACAGTAATATCTACTTTAAATATTACCCTATTTACTTTCCTTGTGCCAATTAGGGGGTGGACAATCTGGGTCTGTATGTGCATTTTAGGAAACTTAATTTAACTGCTCCGTTTATCTGCACTTTATTTATCTTCTGTACTAATAAGGCACAAAAAGAACTGGGGTAAAATGACTACAGTTTCCTTTACATGATATATGGATGGTTGGGGCTTGCTTGCTTTAAAGTCTTAACACTGGCATAACATGGGCCGTATGCATTAAAACAATCATAAACAATCGTACATCCTCTGAAGATCAAGATTATGATTTGGAAAGCAATGTCAAAGAGTAAACAATGAGCTATGCTGCAAGATTCCCAAACTCCCCCTTCTAGTATTTAAACGAACACTAATACCTCATAACAGGAAACCAACACCACTAAAAGCAGAACTACCACGTTAAGTAAAGTTGCCCTGCAATACTTAGGCAGGTGGTGACTAGGTTAATAATAGTTATTTTACCTCTCAAAAGCAGCCGCTTGTAAAGTAATCAATAATTTTCCAAGACTGATGGCCAGTTTAGTGCAGTCTGTGGTCCTGCTCTGTCAGTCCCTTCCGGTGTCGTTCGGGTCAGTGCAATGCTTCTGTAGAGAGACCGGGACCGACAGCACAGGCGTGCAGACAAGATGCCTGCACTGATGCCTGGCTTCCGGTTTCGGAAGCTTAAGAATTAATTTACAAGCAGCTACTTTTGAGAGGTAAAATAACTATTATTAAGTTGGTTGCCACCTGCCTAAGTATTGCAGGGCGACTTTACTTAACATGGTAGTTCTGCTTTAATTCAGAATAGAAAATCCTAGCAGACACTGTGTATTAATTCTGCATGGAGTGGCTCTCTGATCTTTGCTAGATATTATTTCCATGGTGGAGAACATGATTATTTGTTACCAGACTCCAGAACCCCTTACTAGTCTAAGGAAGAATGAAAGATGTCAGAGGGAGTCCAACACAAAGGGGGTTCTGCATGACAAAGAGGTGATAAAGTAAAGATGGCTTCTCCAGTAATATCACTTCTACAGTTCCTATGTTATTCTATAGAGCTTCTGCACTAAGATCGCCAAAGCTGGAGAAAGCTTAGAGCATAGGCTCCATAGAATAACATAGGAAATGGAGAAATGATATGACTGGAGAGGTCATTTCTGCTTTATTACCTCTTTATCAAACCTTAGTGCGTCTCCTCCAAAGAATCACATTAATTTTGGAAGAATAATCCATACAAACTTAATTCTAAGTAGCACTAAGGATTTTATATTTGGTTTTACTGTCGGGGGAAATGCACTAAGACATGTACTTTAAAAATAATAATAATAATAATAATAATAAAAATTATGATAATAAAAACAATACATTCCAATGTATTAAAGGAATAACTCCAAGGAGGTTATGCACTAAGACATGATAAAGAGGTGATAAAGTGGAGAAACATTCTCCACTGATATCACTTCTAGGAGTGGGCAAAACTTGTTACTGTGTTCTCGCGGGAAATTTCACAAAAACCACGTTGTTATCCTCTTTTTTGCTAGAAAATCTGCTTTAAAACTAGCAGTTAAAATGTTCGCATCTTTCGCCCATTGGCCAAAATCTTTCGCCATTTTTTTAATGCCTAAAAAGTTTTTGCCCATTGATTTACATTGTTTTTGCACTTCTGCTATAAAAACGTGATGTTTTCGCTGAAGGCAGACACAATAGAAGCAGCTACAGAGAGAGATAGATGTGATGTGCTGTTCTCTTGTGATATTTTGCAAAAATTGAGGCAGAAGAGGCTCATAGTGACTCCTATCACTATGAGCAGTAAAAAGAGGAACTGGAAGGACCCTTATCATGTGTCCACTGAGTGCGAGGAGGAGGAGGAGGAAGTGAGCAGTACTGGAACAATGCTGTCCAGTCCCCCTTAATCACCCCAAGGGATCTTGGGGAATTTAATGAGAACGGAGGGAGAAAAGGAAATGGGAAGGAAGGGAGAAAAGGGAATGGGAAGGAAGGGAGAAAAGGGAATGAGAAGGGAGGGAGAAAAGGGTAGTACTAGCAAGAGCAGGACAGGTCAGCTGCCTGTGCCTGCTGCAAGACGTGTTGACACTGCTGCCAGTGCCACCATTACTGTTCCTGCAGCCACTAATGTTGTACCTGTTGCCAGATGTGCTAACCCTGCTGTTAGTGCTACCATTTCTGTAACTGCAGCCACTAGTGTTGTACCTGTTGCTAGTACTGAACCTGCTGCCAGTGCTGAACCTGCTGCCACCAATACTTTGCCTGCCGCTAGTGTTTCTTGTAGTACTCAGGGAGAGAAGGAGAAAATGATGCCAAGTGTGACAGCAGGGAACCCACTGTCACATTGCTCGCCACCACCTCCAAGCAGCAGTGAGATGTCTAGAGTAGAGCAGCAGCATATAGGGACTAGTGGTGGTGGTGATGATGCTGGAGAAGCTGGGGTAGAAGAGACATTGACGGCCTTTTTAGCAGAAACTGAGACAGAATGGGAGACAGGGATGAGGATGGGCATCACCACCACCACCCCCACTAGCAATGACATTTTGGAATTAGAGGAATTTGCAACTGCTCTAATTCCTTCTGATGCTGAGATACAAGGGTAGCAGGATTCTGAGGAGCAGGCTAGAGTGCCACAGACCACCATGGACACAGTGGGAATGGGGTCCACAAGTGATGCGGGACTAGGACAGGTTCCACTTGCCAGCAGTAACAATATTCCGGATCCTAGTTGCAGTGCTGAATCTGAGGCAGTAGCAGCAGCAGCAGCAACATTATCCGCTGCCACAGAAAATGAAGGGCAATGTGGAGGACAAGAAGAAAGAGGCCATTCTTCTCCAGCTGTTCCCTTACCCCTGAAGTCATCATGGGTGTGTGAATATTTTTCTGTTGGGGCAGGCACAGTGCAGTCATCAGCAATGGCACTGTGCACAATTTATGACAAGTCAGTGAGAAGAGGAAAGGAGGGAACACACTTTGGCACAAGCGCCCTGATATCACACATGAAACACACTTATTCTGCTGCTACTGCCTCAGGCGCATCACTCAAGCCAGTCGTGACAAATAGAACCTTCATCATCCATCCATGTTACTGCTATTGTTGATCCCATTCCTTTTCAGCTGCCTAATCATCCTGCTGCTTAAACAACTCAGCAGCAGCAGTACGAACAACAGTTGCAACTCAGGACTCAGAGGACATTTCACAGTGGCCACTGGCCAACATGACCTACTGGCATTAGGCCAGTAGGGCATTTTTATTTTTTTCTCAGGGCTTGTGTTTTGAAAAAAAAAAAAGAAAAAAACTAGTCCTACAAAAAAATAAACAATTTTTTGGGGTTTTGTTTCCAACAATCCTAAGTCCTACAGATCAATGTTTCCTTAGGGCTTGTGCCAAACTAGCTTAGTCCTACAAATCAATGTTTCCTTAGGGCTTGTGCCAAACAAGCTTAAGTCCTACAAATCAATGTTTCTTCAGGGCTTGGGCCTCTAATAAGTCTAAGTCCTACAAAGGCCTCTAACAACAAATCAAACAAATCATCCTCTACAGAATACTTTATCAAGTCAAGTATCAGTCCACCCCAGTGGCAGCTTAGGTCAGGGGGTTCCTGTCTCTGTCACTTTAAATACAAATGTCTTATTTTATTAATTTATTTTTTTATTAATTGTCCCCCCAATAGCAGTCAAGAAAGCCCCCCAAAACAAATTCCCTATTCAAATTGTTCATTCATTCACCAAGGCACCCTCCTCAGGCCCCTTTATACCATGTCTTATGGTTTATATTTTATTTAGGATTTCTTTTTTATTAAGTGCCCCCCAATCCCAGTAAACAACCCCCCAAAAATCATCCCCTGTTCAACTGATTCTTTCCCCACACCCCACCAACACAGGCACCCTCGTGCCCCCTTTAAACAATGCCTTTGGGAAATAAAATATTACTTGTAATGTGTTGTGTGTAACTTCTGTGTTCCAATTGATTTCAATGGGCAAGAAAAGCGGAAAAAAGAAAATCTGCACTTTTCGTGGGAAATTTCTCACCAAGCGGAAAGTGCAATTTTTCGCCGATTTCAGTTAGAGGCGGAAAGTTTCGCCCATCCCTAATCACTTCTCCAGTTCCTATGTTATTCTATGGAGCCAATGCACTAACATTTCTCTAACTTTGGAGAGCTTAGTGCATATGCTCTATAGAATAACATACAAACTGGAGATGTGATATCACTGGAGGAGTCACCTCAGCTTTATCACCTTTTTATTATGCCTTAGTGTATGACCTCCTAGGTGTTGTTCCTTTAATACCTTGGAATGTATTTTTTTATTATTATTATTATTATTATTATTATTATTATTAGTAGTAGTAGTAGTAGTAGTAGTAATAGTAAAGTACCAACAGACATCTTACCACTATACAAACTAGATAACAGTACAAGGTGCAATGGCACAACATATACACATATTTACAATAAACATTAAAAGACATTGAAAACTAAGGATAAAAAGGCCATGTTTGCTAGAGCTTACACTCTATAAGAAATTAATAACTTATTCAAAAGGTGTAAGTGCTTTGAGTTGCAAAGTGGTTCAGCTTTAGATTGGGACACAATTTATAAAGTAACACATGCTATAACAAACTGTATGGAGGAACATTCAGATTATAGTATCATAGTTATATAGTAAACTATGTTGAAAAATACACATACATTTTTCACATACACATCTGCTATTGTATGACAATGAAAATTAAAAGTATATAATAAATTCCTACTAAAATATGAGCATTAGAATATTTACTACAACTTCTTTTTTAAGATAGTAGCATATAATTTCAAACTATTAGCTTGACCCTTTGTGTCTCACTCATCTGGATATTTAAGTATTCTTCTTTTAAATGTATCAAATGTATCAATACCATTACCACATCCCTAGACAAAGGATTGATCAATGTAGCAGAACTTACTTTAAAGAACCCCTGAAGTTAAAACCTCCTGAGTGCAATCTGATTACAGTAGGTGAAAGCACAATGATGTGTCTCAGTATAGGAGTAAAGTAAGAGTGCAGTGGGGTCTAGGCACAAAGCATATGGAGTGAGATGAAGATAAGGTTACGGAGAAGGGAAACATAGCTGCAGTGGAGGTTATCAGGGTGATATTCTGTTATCTTATATGTGTCCCTGAAGAGGAGGGTTTTTATGGACCTTTTTAAAAGTCTGGAGGGTAGGAAAGAGTCTGAGTGAGTGGATCAGAGAATACCATTGGGTTGTATCAGCCCTAGAAATGTCATGTAGATGGGAGTGAGAGTTAGTAATTGGAGAGAAGATGAGTAGGTCAAGGCCAGGACAGAGGGAAATATTGAAGATGTTTATTAAGACAAAGGTAGAAATATAGAGTAGCGTTACCGAGTGATTTTTACGTTAAGACCATGATTTTAAATTTGATTCAAGATGGAACAGGCAGTCAGTGCAGAGACTGACAGAGAGAAAAAGATTCCATTGTCAAAAACATTTAGAACAGTCTGGAGAGGGGACAGCCAGGAAAGAGGAAAACTTGTTTCAAAAGGTTACAGTAATTTATATTGACGATACTAAGGGCATGAAATATGATTTTGGTTGTCATTTTGTGTGAGAAAGAGACATACTGGTGAGTAGAAAGGAAGAAAGATTTTGTCAAGGGCTTTGATGTGGAGAATGAAATAGTACAGAGTAAAGATGGCTACATGGTATCGAGTTTTGGGGGTGAGGGTAATGGAGACAACAGTCAATGTGATGACAACTTTGGGTCAGGGTGCATGAGAAGAATAAGGAGAACTCCTGTTTTGGTTCAATTTCATTTTAGAAAGGACAAAGGAGGACATCCATGTAGAGACTGAAGAGATGCTGATTCTCATCAGATTAATAAGAGAGGATGTTATCGCAGGGCAAGACATTATTATTATTATTATTATTATGCAGAATTGTGTATCATTAGGGTAAATATGGTATCAGAACCCACTTGAAGATATTAGATTTCCTAGAGAGGAAGGGGACTGTTAACATTACACATTAAATGTGTAAGAAAAGATATAGAGTTACCCAGCTGAGACTAGTTAGTTCAATTGAGAAAACAATTATTAGAAGAACCATCAGTAATCAATGACAAATAGTAGGGAGTGTAGATTTGCTGATTTTGTCGGAGGAATATTACCAAGAGTAGCAGAAATAATGGAGAGAGTGGCATAACATAGATTTCTTAGGAATATTACACAGTTCAGATGCTATCAGTATAACATAAGGAACTCTTTTGTTTAAATATTCTTGCATCAAAAAGTAGAACATAAGTAGTTACCCAACAGTGTGATAAGATGGAAATCTCTGTAGCATTCAAAAGGTTAAGTATTTTATAAAAGTGGCTGGTGAAATCAATTATGGTTGGCTGGGGCAAATTTCTAAAATGAAAGGTGGGTCATCTAACTATGTAATACAGCATTGCTCTGCTGGTGGTATGTAATGGCAAATATTGTAAAAATAGAGAAAGAAAACCCTGCCAAACTAGCACTCTCCAAGAAGCAATCTAAGGCATAGGAACAAAGGTCTTTATTAATGTTGAGCGAGCACCACGATGCTCGGGTGCTCGGGTGCTCTGACCGAGCACCCCCTGAGGCTCGAGTGCTCGGCCGAGCACCCGAGCCCCATTGGAATGAATGGGGCAACACCAGGCACCCCCTGCTCTGATGAGGGGAGGGTGCCTGGTCAATGCCCCCTTCATCTCCGCTATGCCCCCTTCATCTCAGAATGCCCCCTTCAGCTCCGCAATGTCCCCCTTCAGCTCCGCTATGCCCCTCTTCCACAATGTGCCCCTTCATCTCCGCTATGCCCCTCTTCCACAATGTGCCCCTTCATCTCCGCTATGCCCCTCTTCCACAATGTCCCCCTTCATCTCCTCTATGCCATAGAGGAGATGAAGGGGGACATTGTGGAAGAGGGGCATAGCGGAGATGAAGGGGCACATTGTGGAAGAGGGGCATAGCGGAGATGAAGGGGCACATTGTGGAAGACGGGCATAGCGGAGATGAAGGGGGACATTGTGGAAGAGGGGCATAGAGTCTATGCCCCTCTTCCACAATGTCCCCCTTCATCTCCGCAATGCCCCCTTCATCTCCGCAATGCCCCCGTACCTCCAGTCCCTGGTGGTACAGCGGAGCTTCTTCGGATCTGTGCCTCTTCCGGCACAGATCCCCGCCACCCGAACATGTCGGGCGAGCACATGGCGGTACTCGACGAGTACCGCCATGTGCCGAGCAGAGCGATGCTCGAGCCGATCCGAGCATCGGCCGAGCACGCTCGCTCATCACTAGTCTTTATTAGTATTAATAAAAACATAAGAAAAAGATAAAGAAAGAAGCATGATGCTGAACATGTGTTAGGCAGGCTTTTCCTTTTCACTTGATTCTGTTTTCAGCTCTCCATGAATATTGTCTCTTGAGCTTTATCTTTTATGATACTGCTTCAACAATGGCCCTTTTGTAGGCTAGTAATAGGGGTCATTTTTTATGTTTGTGAGTTTCATATGTATTTGTGCTCAAAGATGCATAAGCTATAATCCATTGCTAACGTTTTTCATGGATTCAACCGTTTGGTTCATTTTTGGAGCTTAAAGGCATAGTAATACTTTAAAATTACTAATCCCCATATTGTAGCTTTGTTAAAAAGAAATGTTTTGCCCCCAGTGTCACCACTCTAACCCTTATTGTTTGAGAGATGATATCGCTCAAAGTTCCCCTCCCCCTTCTCTGACTGAACGCTGACTGCAGGGGAATCTGTCGTTCAACAATCTTATGTGCATCAGGCGGCTCTGCAGCTGAGCCGAGATCGCGCTTATAAAAAATAATTCTTTCACTGAAAGGGTCTTCTACATGTGCTTGGTTTGCAAGCACACATAGAAGATCGTTTTAGTGAAAGATTTCTTTTTTTATAAACGTGATCTCGGCTCAGCTGCAGAGCCGGCTGATGCAAGTAATACCAGATTTCCCTGCAGTCAGTGTTCAGTCAGGGAATGGGGAGGGAGGGGGGAACTTCGAGCGATATTATCTCTCAAACCATAAGGGTTTGAGAGATGACACTGGGGGCAATACATTTCTTTTTAACAAAGCTACAATATGGGGATTAGTGATTTGCAAGTATTACTATCCCTTTAATCATTATTTTTGTCTGTGGTGCTTTTGACTTTTTGTATACCTTTTACATTTAAATCATTAGAGGAATCATTAGTTTAAGGGCTAACTACCCTGCTAATTGATATTGATTTGCTAGCTGGCTATTACATCCAGTACCATTATCAGTTTAGGGATGCACTGTTTCTTAACCTGATAATTGGTCTGTTATTACGCCATTTGCCCTAGCAGTACTTATATTTTTTGTCAGTACCAATAAAGGTTAAGTTTTATCCTAATAACCCTTTGTTCCTATGCCTAGGAAGGCTACTTGGGGGAGTGCTAGTTTGGCAGGGTTTTCTTTGTCTGCGTTTGCAATTAGTATTGTCCCCTGTAGCACTTCATAGAAGCTTTTAGGTGTTCAATGGAATGTACAGCTGTGATTGAACTAATAAGAAGAGTGTGCACTGGGGTATTCTGTGTTTTTATGTAATAGTATATTGTCTTGCTACTGTAATGTCATGGTGTAGTTATCTGTGGTTTCATGTAATGTCAAATTAAATATAGTTCTTCGACCTGGGGAAGCTGATGTAGTAAGAAGAACTGGAGTTATTTGGGAAAAAACAGCTGCACACCAAGGGGGACATCATGGGCTAGATTCTATTGCAGGTGCTAATTTTATCTCTGCTTTTATCTCCAGTTTTCCCCATAGACTTCAACAGGAAAATGATAAAACAGGTGTTAACATTTATCACCTGCAATAGAATCGAGCCCCATATTTACCAAAAATGTCCATTGATTTACAAACAGTTTGTTTCACAATGCATTGGAGACTTTGCTAGCATTCAGTGGGTTAATAGTACCATTTACATCAATGAGAATGCTATTTGCTGACTGAGCATATCAGGTTCAATATGACCAGGCTGAAAATCAGCTCTGATGATCACTTTGCTTATCTCTAGTGTGTGTCTATGCATAGAAACAATAGCTGTAATCTTCATAAAAATAGAAACTTTAATTGCTAGATTAAAAAACACAAAATTAACACAGCGTTTCCAGAGGTGGGACACCCCAAGCTGAAGTCTAACGCGTTTCACGCTTACCCACAGTGCTTAATCAAAGATAGAAACCCAAATGTGGGTTAATGTCTATGATTTTTTTTGAGTGCCTTCACAAACTTCTGATTTGCTAGTTAATTAGTTGGCATTTTTTCATACAAAATCTCATATGAGTCACACTCTGGGCTCTAGTCGGCTGCCTTTGGCCCATGAACCACATATTGGATACCTATGCCCTAGCCCTTGAATCCTAGTGAGGTCTCCAATACATTGCTGGCATCGAAGGGGATAAATATAATATAAAGGGCCACAAAAATTAGTAAAGGCTGCTTCTCCACAGTCATCAGATTCTTAAGTATTGTCTTACTTTTCTGTCCCATAATGTGATCTACGTCTGCTACAGTCCAAATAATATTGTGGCTTTGATATGATTGCACATATTTATGTCGCTGCAAAACATAAATGATTGAGAAAGAGTTGCATTGCTATTAATTTATAGTACATCCACACCATTGTCTCTGCTGACTTGGTAGCTGCTTACCTTGTGTAGCTAGTAATTGAGTTGAGGTTCTGCCTGGCTGTTTTACACTCTGTCCATCTATACAAACTTGTTACCATCATCATCAAAGTACAACCTCAGCTGTCATTGTTATACACCTGACATAAGTAAACTGTTTAATGTCAAAGACCCTCAATTGTGAACACCTGCGGTTTAAGGAAATACTTTATATTAGTGAGTTTAGAGATGGAATTAAAGAAGATCTTATTTTCCCCTTTAATAACTTAAAGGATATTTGATTTATATATTACATTGTATAACTCTCTGGAAAGAAACACATTAAGGTTCCTGCATCCATTTAAGCTGATACTTTTTCACATTTCTTTTGTCTCTACAGAGAACAGTTTCAGTTTAAACTTCAAAAAGACTTGAAGGACTGCTAGATTCTCACATTGCAAAGAAAACTTATACCTCTTATTCTGTCATTCGTTACCTGGTGCTCTTCTTCGATTAAAGGAAACTTTCTTGTTTCTGCAGTTGAATATCAGGATTTGCCTTTTAGCCAAAAATGAAGCTCTTGTTCTTTTCGTTCCTGGTCTTTAACTGTGAACAAGTTTGATATCACCGTCTTGTTCCTTGACAAATCTTCACTGAGACTTCTGACCTTATGTCTGCTCTCCTGTTATCTTTTATTTTTGGGTTTCCCTGTCTCTAATGATCTCTTGTCTGGTTAGAAGAGTAAAAGAGCTCAATTTTTTACTTAGTGTTGAAGAGAAGGTGACTGTCGCTCCTTTTCATGATTGCTCGCCTCTCTGCTACAGGCGTCTTTTTTTGTTTCTCATTATTCTTGTCCTCTCATCTGTTTCTAATTTTTCTTTTATTTCTATTTTTTTACTTAACCCTGTTATCTATGTTTTCTATGTTCTTCTTTTGGTTCTGTAGTGTTCCTTAAAGAGCAACTAAAGTGCAAAAATATGATACAAGTAAGTCTTTTGTTAGTTACTCACTGCTGCTCTGTGGGTAGTGCCATTATAAAAAGACAGTACTATTTGTGCAGGTCCTCTACAAGATTATTTTTCCACCACCTGCATGTGTGACACAGCCTCATCCCTATTGGCTGTGCAGGTGGGTGTGACATAAAAGAATTTAATATGAATCAGCTGCCTCTCTTGTGCTTACTGCATCATCTCTGGAGCAGACAAGACAGGCTGATATATTAAAAAGGATTGAAGCAATTCGAAGGCAAACCTTACAAATAAACATGCCCCTTATTTAAAGAGGACTTCAAATTCCTTGAATGCTAAAAACGCCTCTGACACATTGGTTTGCAATGTATTGGAGAACTTTCTAGTATTTAAGAGTTTAAATGTCAAATTTACCCTTTGAGTGGCAGGGAAACATCCAACACATTGCAACACAATGCACGCAATGGCTCTCATATTTTTAAGGTTAAATCAATGGGATTTCTTACATTTGTTCCCTATGGTACAATTGACTTCCTCCAAAATTGCACCAGTTTTCTTATCAGATTCATTGTGGAATTTTACCCATCCCAGAGATCTGTATATTTAATTCTGCTACTGCAACTGCCATAAGTGGGAATAGCCACAATTAACTTTAGCTCGTTTACTTTAATTTTAATTTAACTTTAATTTTGAATTATTCTACTAATTTATCAACCATTTTGGTAATATCAATGAAAGCATACACCTTTAATTATTTGTGCTGCTATTTCTTCTGTTTTAGATTAAATTAACCAAAATAAGTGTTGGCTCTAATATAGGCTCCAGTTAAAAGACTCTTTTGGGTGAATGAAAAAGGATATATGTGTATAAAGAAACAGAAGGAGACAAAACACAGATCAAACATCCATGTAAATAATTGGAGTCTATATCAATAAAACTTCTTATTAGGCACTGGAAATAGAAGGCCCTAAGCAAACCCTGGCTGGTGCCCTGGAGCTCTAAAAATTAAAGAGTCTCGTATGAAGCCAGTGTTGATAGCTGTTTCAGAAATGGTCGACAAAAATGTGAAAAAGAAAATAAGGCAAAGGGAAAAGATATCACAAAGAGAACTCCCTAAGTGTTGTATTTAGCAATTCAAACAACAATTTATAATAAATAATACAATGTTGCACTTAAAGAGATTTGCAAATATATTAATAAAGACTACAGTACATAAATTATGCTAAAATACTGGCATCTGATATACATGAAAATAATCATAAAATATGGCTAACTTCTTAAAGGGGAACTACCACCCCACAAAAACGTTATATTAATTAAGTCTTCATCTGGCGACTAGCTGCTTAGTAGCGCTAGTCGCCAGAAATATTACCTGGTTTAACAGATTTTAAACTTGTTCCGAGGCTGACAGTAGCAGGAAGCATGGACATCTTGCCATAGTGACGTCCGTGCCCCTGCGCTGGCATTCCCAGTCGAGTCTAGAAGGTGATGCTAGGAGCCGGCCGGCTTCAAAAGGGACTGACAGCACAGGCGCACGGACGTCACTATGGCAAGATGTCCGTGCTTCCTGCTACTGTCAGCCTCCGAATAAGTCGAAAATCTTTTAAACCAGGTAATATTTCTGGCGACTAATGCTACTAAGCAGCTAGTCGCCAGATGAAGACTTAATTAATATAAAGTTTTTGTGGGGTGGTAGTTCCCCTTTAAAAACATAAAATAAAAATTTAGAAGCATCTATCTAGCTAGTGGACTACAAGCATTTAATTAGTATCCAGTATTATCAATCTACAATTTCCTTTGTGTGCACTGTTTATATTGAGTAAGAGTACATTGTCTTTATCATTAGTGGCTTTATAGACCCATAGTGGGAAGTCTCAGGGGAGACATTCACTAAGCGGTGATGAAGTAGAGATAAAGTGTTGATGACTTCTCCAGTTTATCACTTCTCCAGTTCCTATGTTATTCTATAGAACCTACGCACTAAGATATCCAAAATCGAAGAAATCTTAGGCTCCATAGAATGACATGGGAATTGAAGTCATAAACTGGAGAAGTCATTTCCACGTTATCACCTCTTTATCACAGTATTTTAACAATTGTTGTAAACAGTCATTCGAGCTAAATACTAGCAATCTTTTGTCTAGGCTAATACAGCGGATACTAATTCAGTGTGTGATCCACCAGCCAGATAGATGCTCCTAAATTTTCACCTTAGGTTTTTAGCATTTTAAACATATTTTATTAATTTGATATATATCTGACAACAGTCTTTTGGCATATTTTGTATATATATATAAATATATATATATATATATATATATATATATATATATATATATATATATTTTATTAACAATTACTTGTAATAAATGAGTCTTTCAGTTGTTACATAGTACACTTAGGGAGTTCTCTATGTGCTGTCTTTCCCTTTGCCCTATTTCCTGTTTTAGTAGAGGTAATATGCAGCAACTCTCTCCATTTTGAGACTGTGTGAAATACAAAGGGCCATATATGTAAAAGAAAAATGGAGACGTAGTGGAGCAGTTATGGGAAAAAGCAACAGTGCCACAGAGAAAACATAAAAATTCAGCAATGTTTCTACTCCTTTAACTAAGGCATTTGACTCCTTGAATGCTAGAGAGATCTTCAAAGCAACGGGACTTGCTAGTTTACCCCAGAAGTTCTCCATTTTTCTTTTGTGAATATGTTCTTTAAAATACATTCTCAATAAAAAACTAGCCAAGATACATAGCAAAAAAAAAAAGCCAGAGGCCACCATGCAAATCAACTATACTTCAGCATTATGCATTAAAAGCAGAGAAGCTGGAGCAAGCTGCAACAGGCTACATCATGATAGATGACAATCGCCTATATAAACAGCCTGACTGAAAGCTCTTTGTTTTATTTCTGTGTGATTAGCACAGTGTTGAGGATGCTGAACTAATGTTAGGCATGTGGATATGCCTAAGCAGATTGGTTTCCATGAGTGAACACTGAAGATAAGGGAATATGTTATGGTTCAGTTTGGGATTCAGTTTTGGGGGGGATTCACCATAGTGAGTGAAAAACAGAGTATCAAAAATGCTTTCCTCACCAGCATTTTACAACAATCATTGATATATAAGTTTGGATACTGGTCAGTGGTTGAATGTGTTTCTCTGCCTTGCATTTGTGAGGCAGGGGAATGCAATGAGAACATTATGTATGGCACAATCCTTATGATACATACACTCATACAACATGTGTATGTGTGTGTTCACCCCATTGCTTACAAAGGGATGCACTAGGCTGAAGCTGGATAAAGAAATTTTCCGATCTTTGTGGCCAATGCTCAGTGGTGAATAAGTGATGGCTGGATCTGACCATTGCTAAACAGACAAATGTGCAAGCATATCATCTGATCTCCTATTTGTCATACCTTTGAGCATCTCCATCCTGGGGCAAAGAAACTTCCTCTATAGCATACAAGGGGAGGAGATGCACTATGGTGTGATAGGAAGGTGATAAAGTGGAGATAACTTATCCAGTGACATCACTTCTCCAATTCATATGTTATTCTATGGAGCCAATGCACTGATTTCTCCAACTTTGGGGATCTTAGTGCATAGCCCCTATGGAATAACATTAGATTTGGAAAAGTGATATCACCGGATAAGTTATCTCTACTTTATCACCTCTTTATCACACCTTATTGCATAACCCCCATTTTAATCAAAGGATAATTAGAACATTTGTAATTTCTTCTTATGCTATGTTGGTATTTCACTTGTATGCTTTAGCTCTTTCCTACAATCTCTTAATGAGACAAATCTTAATGTCAAACTCATCTAATGATTTACCTCAGCTTTGAACTTGTGCAGTACTTATTAATTAAATTACAATATTTTACTTACAGAACCTGTCTCATGTCTTACTATATCTGCCTATACTAATACAGGAAATCTGCAAAATGCATAAAAAATGTTGTGACATGCACCACTCTGAACTAAACACAAATGAGTAAACTAGTCATGCACATAGAAAATAATACCAGTGGATGTGTATCAACCACACATAAGGTTTAGTTACACTCTAGGAGCAATGTAAAACAAACAACAAGCAGAACCCTCCCAAAAGAGTGTGGCACACAGTGAACATTAACCCATGGTATGCAAGGACTGTCTACTGTCCTCAAAGGATGGAACTGTATGACAGTCCTGACACATCATCTTTTATTAAGGGGTTAACACTTCACATATGCATAGAGGACCCAGGAGGCCAACCTGTGACTTTCCAAAAGTTATTGGACTACAACATGGGATGTGTGACATTATTCTGTAAAGTCTAATGAAAATGGAGTAATTCTGAGTCAAACCAACCGCATCATGTGGACAAATACTTTTTACATTAATGTAACCCTTTGAATGCCAGAGGGATATCCAACATATTACTTCAGAACTAGTTGGACACCCCTGTAGAGTCGAAATAGTCTCCAAAGCGTTGTTTTGCAATGAAATTTCTATCATTTAAAAGGTTAAAGGCCCAATTTAAACCAATGAGGATTTGGGGAATTATTTGTCATTGTTGTGCATTGCGTATGCTCTAGCATTAATCCTTCTCTTCTTACTTAAAGGGATAGTAATGTTTCATAATAAAAGCAGCTCTAATTAATCGTCATAGTATTTGGGCCTTGGAGAGTGTTATTTCAATTCTGTCAGAGTTGTAGTTCATGAGTAATTGAATGATAAAGTATCCCCCTCCCGCCCCTTTTACTGATGTAACACTTTTCAGCAAGAACAGAAGGGAGGTGCCCAGGTAGATTGCAGAGAGGGACAATCTTCAACTGAGATAAGGGAAAAACCTGAAAAACTTGTCAAGGGGGCAGGGCTTTCATTGTTCTCATAGGAATAAGAGTGTCCCTTGCTGTTATCTGTCTGGTCTATGGACTGGATTCCACATCTGAGAAGACATTGCTTACACTAGGTAAAAGGGGCGGGAGGGGGAAACTTGTGAATATCTCATAAACCATAAAGGTTTGAGAGATAAGACTTATATCGTTCTTCATGTTTTTTTAATGCCTACAAAATAAAATAAAGATAAAATGAAGTATTACTATCCCTTTAATTACTCATTTTGTCTGTCATTTTAACCAATCAAAATGTCAGCAATGTGTCAAGTGACATCTGAAAAAAACCCCTAACAATTATAATTACATACTCGCTCCATGGGGGGGGGTCTAACTGCAGCTGTTGTACAGCAATTCCCATCATCCTCAGCATGCCACTGACCCAGCTGGGGATGACTGGAAGTATAGTCCAATAACAGAGCAGTGATGCAATCATGGCCTATGCAAAGACAGCCAAAGTGTATTCTACAATTGTACAGAACTGATGATATCTTTACTCCACACATTCAAATTTTTTTCTGTGGAAAACCTATATTTACCTATGAACCCAATTATTTTCTTACACGTATTCATATTTTCTATTGCACAATCTACTAGAATGAGCAATTTGCCATTTCCTGTCTTATACATTTTCTCTTCTCTTGCTCTCCTGGATCACTACATACATTTATCCTATAAATTTATTCTGTGCATCTTATATTCCTTTCCTTGCAAGAAAATACAATTTACTGCTGAGTTTGTCAACAGCAAAGTGGTTAATTTGCTCTTCTGACTGCTGTGGAAAAAATATCTACATTTCCTGCCATTTTTGTTTACTAATGCAGCCTTGAAAGGGGGAGGTGTGGATTGTTATTTCCCAGCAATAATGGAATAATATGTTTGCCTTTCTGGGAATAAGTCTGAATGTTGATAGAGAGGGCTCTTTGTCTCACACTGGCCTGTGGTGGGAAGGAATGGGTAGAGAAGGTTGGAGTCTGGGACCCTGTGATCATACATATTTATCTTTAAGAGGCTGTGGTCCACAACTAGGAGTATGGGAGAGATGAGCTTGTTATTCCAAAGTAGAGTGCTCACTCTGCCGGTCTACCCTTTGAGTTCTAGAGGTTTTTCCAGAACACTGCACAACCTTCTGGCAGAAAAAAAGTTAAAGTGTACAAGTCACTTAAGATACGTTTAGTTTATTAAAGAGAATAAAAGTTGCCTATATGATGTGCTATCTGTAATATTTCTAATTTAAATAATTTTTGAGAAATTAACCTTACATGCAGAGGACCTTCCCATACCTCAGTGATTTACCTAATGCAAAAAGGATGCTGTAAAGCATATTGCAAAATGGAATGCTATAGTTGCTTATTTCATGCACCTGAAGTAATGAATTTTAACTGTACTAATAGGTACAACAATTGTATGTGCGTTGCAGGTTAAAGAATCTATATATATATATATATATATATATATATATATATAAAAGAAGACTTTGTGCCTGGCAAAACACACCCAGGGGCGGCAGAAAAGAGGATTACTGCTCCCATTGAGTGATTCAATGGGGTTGTGACTTTTGGCCCGCCCCCACTATCCAGCCCGCCCACCACTATCTAAGGCTGAAAAAAAAAATGGCTGCCACTCATTCCTGCACCACAGACACACACACATGCCCCCCACACACTAGCAGACACATACACACATATACACACACTCATACAGACACACACACACGCACTCTGAGTAGCTGAGGATGATGGGAACTATGTTCAAGCTACAGCTGTAAGGCCATGGTCCAATCTGTATTATGCAGCTTCTTCAATCCCTGTCTGTGAGCCTGCACACCTGCCAATTACTACAAGTGAGCTGGTTTCTAAACAATCTGCAGGCAGGATGCTGGGGAAGCTGACTTGCTGGGGAAGTGGAACAAGGGCAACGACATGATCAGGCAGTGCAGAGCAGGACTTCAGCTGAGCTGGTAAGTGGCAGAGACATGGATGTGACTGTATTTATATATTGCACAAAGAAAGAGAGAGAAAGAGAGCAGATTGTTTGTCAGTCTGTCTGTAAGTAGTGGTGCCAGTTCCTGCAATCATCTCCATGCTGTACATAGCTCACTGTATAGCATGTATGACAAACTATTTATATATGGTCTGGTATTGTATAGTATACAGTCTGTGTATAAGGACTGGCACTATACAGTATAGGAGGGACAGTCCCTGTCTGACCCCCAAATCCCTCTGCTCCTCTATTTAGGAGATCACACTGTGTGGTGTATATACCAGTGTATCAGATTGTTCCACATCAATAAAACCCACAGTAATGTGGGTATAAACTTCTGTATATATCTGTTAAATTAGTCTGTGTAAAAAAATAGTTTCATCTTCTTCTAAATCATTCACTTTCACAAAGAGTAACTTAATCATTTCAATGCCAGAGGGGATGCAATGCATTGCTTACCCCCTGGCACTCAAAGGGTTAAAATTATCTACAATGGTCTGCCACTGTATAGCAGTGGTTCTCAACCTGTGCTCTCAGTGGCTATTAACAGGCCAGGATTTTAGAATTTCCTTTTAAGAGTACAGGTGAGTTAATCACAATACAGCTGAGCCTTTGATCAACACACTTGTGTTCTAGCAGGGAAAATCCTAAGTCCTGGCCTGTTAGTGGCCACTGAGGGCATGGGTTGAGAACCTCCACTGTATAGTATACAGTCTGCATGTGTTTGTGTATAAGGACTGGCACTATACAGTATAGTAGGGACAGTCCCTGTTTGACACCCAAATCCCTCTGCTCCTCTATTTAGGAGATCACACTTTGTGGTGTATATACCAGTGTATCAGATTGCGCCACATCAATAAAATCCACAGAAATGTAGTCCTGGCCTGTTAGTGGCCACGGGTTGAGAACCTCTGCTGTATAGTATACAGTGTGCATGTGTCCGTGTATAAGGACTGGCACTATACAGTAGGGTGACCAGACCTCACCTTTAACCGGGGACACATAAGAAATATGCATATTTCAGGACTGCACTTAAATCAAAGCAGCCCTGCAGTATGCATTTTTCATATGCGTCACCAGTTAAAGGTGAGGTCTGGTCACCCTACTATACAGTATAGGAGGGACAGTCCCTGTTTGACACAAATGCCTCTGCTTCTCTATTTAGGAGATCACACAGTGTGTTGTATATACCAGTGTATCAGATTGCTCCACAGTAATGTGAGTATAAACTTCTGTATATATCTGTTAAATTAGTCTGTGTAAAAAAAATACTTTCATCTTCTTCTAAATCATTCACTTACAGAAAGAGTAACTTAACCATTTCAATGCCAGAGGGGTATACAATGCATTGCTTACCCCCTGGCAATCAAAGGGTTAAAAATTCTCTAAACTACACAACCAGCCACGCCCCCAGTAACACCACCTAAAACACAAGTGTCCCTCTTTGGCCATTTGAAATGTTGGGAGGTATGTTACTTACACTGCTCACATGCATGTACGTATGTTCTGCTTTGCATCTGTGTGTCACTGTTTGTGTATGTCAGTACATGTGTGTTGCATGCTTCTCTATCACTGTGTGTCCCCCCTGTATATGTGTGTGTTTGCACATGTGTCTGTGTATCACTGTGTGTACCTTTCTGACACATAAACCCTACGCTATATTCACTTTTATAACATTCATTAAAAAACCCCCCAAAAAAAACCACATTCCCTGCATAACATGACGAGCAACGCCGTCCCAAATTGCTAATATATAACATACAAGAGGAAAATAATATTTTGCACTGCAGAAAAACTTACTGAATTATTTTCATTCGGCAGTGCAAGGGTGCAATAAATGCATTAACCAGTTCAATGCTGCTTGAGGAGTAATCTAAGTTATTTGTCACTTAATTAAAATATAACCATTTATTAGCTGATGATAAAATAAAAAATAAATATGTAAATAAAATTGTGTAGTGTAGGCTGATATAGCTTAAACACTCACACTGATTAAAAACAAGTGTAGTTTAGTATTGGTGTAGCTATCCCTTATTCACTTATCCTATATATAATAATTTGCTAAGTTGTGTGTAAAGCCCGACATGCGCAGTAGACACTGCTACGCATGCGGCAGTCATGCGCAGTAGAGACTGCCCACGCTGCAGCTGATACAGAGCTGGGCGCTCCGAAGGAGCGTCCAGCTCTGTATCAGCCGAGGCGCGGCCAGTCTCCACTGCGTGTGACTGCCCCGCGACCGGCTGCCAGAGGCACTGTGGCCCGTGTAACGGGCTGTTCAACTAGTTTCTAATAAATGAGTAAAAATTCAAACATATCAGACAGACTGATCCTGCCTATATGATAGAGGACCATGTTCTATTTTTAAACAAGTAGTCTTTTAGTTAAATTTCCACCCCATTTCAGCAGTTAGTAGAGAAAGAGACAGGATAGAAAAAGTGCCTAAAGCTCGTGCTTAGAATGCCGAACACTAGTAAATACCTCCCAGGTTCGGATAGTCCTCTCCCGGTGCTACAGCCCTAGATCTCATAGAGGAATGGAAAATAGGAGAAAGAAGATCGCATATAGCGATCTCAAGTTACATTTTAACTAGTCTCCAAAGTAAAAAGTATGAGCTTGGCACAACCAGTGGATAGCCATATAAGTTTTAACCCTATAATGTCTCAATGTGTTTCGCCGCACTACATGCGGATTTGTCAGGGGAACCTACTCATAGAAAACTAGCTAACTCTGTTCATACTTTGGGTAAAGAGCTTGCTGATTCTCTCACACAAGCTGTCAGTCAGATGTTTGCTGTATGTATAGGAACAACTAGTTTTAACACCAAACAGGATCATACCATTAGTCTTGATCCAAAGTTAAATGTTTGCTTGGATAAAACCATACCTAATCCATCTGGTTATCCCACTAAATAATCATGAGATAAAAATAAAAATGATCACATTGGGTGATAGATTCAAGTTGGTCTCAGGCGCCCATAATAGTATTGGGCACCTCATTTAGGGAGAGACAATACACTCTCTTCTCTCAAACAAAAGTATTGGTGGCTCAACATGAGAAAAATTAGTAGGAAGTGTAAGCCTTGCTTAACAGTTAACAACCCCAATCACCAGATTAAAGAAAGTCATAATAAACTCTTTAATCTTATTTACCAAGATCCTATATGTTCTTTATCATTATCTCATGGGTATAAATATGTTTTGGTTTGTGTTAATGCAAATACTATTTATGCCCTGTACTTGGGGCAACTAGCACTACACTCAGTTGTCTCAACTCTCTAGCAAGTATTGATAACCTAGAGCTCTATATTTTGAAGGAGGACCTACCTTCATGGCAAAAGAAATGAGAGTGAGTAAATAACCTAGGTATTAAATGGAATACTAATACACCTGACCATCCCTATGTAGTGGGGTATTAGAAGTAAAAAATGCTAAGGTAAAATAATTTTTTGACCAAGCTATTGTGTTCTTGCCATACACAGAGGTAGCCGGTAATTGTTTATTAATTAATGTCTTCTCACATTAAACATTGCTATCCTTTAAGGATCCAAGTACAAATGGGTATTATAGCATTCCTTAATGGTAAAACACCTAAAGACATGTTGTATGGTATCTCTTTGCATACTGCCTTCACTAATTAATCTCTTTCTGTACTAGAAAGAGTTTAGAACAATTATCGATTCTACAAAAAATTGAGTTTCTTTATCTCTGCCTACCCACACACCTACCAAACATTAGGGATGGGCGAACATTATCGCCTCAGACTGAAATCGGTGAATAATGGCACTGTCCACTTGGAGAAAAATGTCCCACGAAAAGTGTTGTTTTTCCACTTTTTTCGTCTAGCTCTTGCATTGAAATCAATGGGGAGAAAAAATTTTCTCCACCACATGAAAGTTTTCTCTACTTTTTCTAAAGCCATATACAAGGTTGTCAGGCTCTCACAGCATGCCATTCTGTGTTTGTGAGAGGAGAGAACAGCATGTTTCTGAACTAGAAAAGATAAAGAGGAATTAAAGCTTAGCTTTTGGAGTAATTTAGGTAGGACATTTGTTCTCTGTATTAGGGGAGACTGGGAACACTCTGGGAGAGAAGGAAGGAAGGAGGTTGACCCAAAATACCCCAAAATTTGGTGTGATTGACTGGCAAGACACAGGCAGCTGGGGTCCAAATTGTTTACTGATTTTGCTTTTATTGACTCTGTGCTGGGGAAAGAAGTTGTTCATTTTGTTTTTTAGTTTTATATAAATACATACATATATATATATATATATATATATATATATATATATATATATATATATATATAATTTTTTTTTTTTTTTTTTTTGGACTAACTGTGATAAGATAGGGTGGAAAATGTAAAAAATTTAATAAAACAAAATTAAAAGAAATGCATAAATAATTAAACAAATAAATATATTAGACAGCTGACTGGGAGCCTGATGTGAGCTCTGTGACTGAGGCAGACTTGATACTTGATAGACAGCAGACAACATTGAAAATTTTGTAGAGGGTTAAGGCAAGACATCACACTCCATCAGTTGTGCACTGCAGAGAGTAAAACACACACAGTAGTTGAGCAATGTCTAGCAAATGCACAAGTGGGAAGGAGAAAGATGGAGCAGTGTAGGGATGTGGGAGTAAAGTGGGAGTACAAAAAACTGACTGCAGCAATGGTTGCTGCAGCATGTGCAATAAATGATGATGATTAGTGATGAGCGAGCATGCTCGGCCGAAGCTCGGTTCGGCTCGAGCATCGCTCTGCTCGGCACATGGCGGTACTCGTACGAGTACCGCATGTGCTCGCCCGCCATGTTCGGGTCTCCTCCCCGCACGTTTCGCGCCTGCTGCGCAGCCAATAAACGTGCGGGGAGGCTCTGACATCAGTGTAATGCCAGCAGCCATGTTGGCTGCTGGCATTACACTGATTGGCTGGCCAGAACCCGTGATCGGGTGCTGTATAGCACCTGACGCGCGAGTTCGGCTCATTCTTAGCCAGGGAGAGATGCGCTTAGGCAGGGAAAGTCAGTGTAGGGAGAATAAAATTGTTGGAACTCTTTCAAGACCCAAAAGTCCTTTTTAGGACTGTTGTGTGTGGGGGCAGCATTTATATTTTGTTTGGGGGGGCACAATTTCCTTTTTTTTTGTGGGGGGGAGATTTGTAAGGTGACATATAATACTAGATGCACAGGAAGTCAGTGTAGGGAGAATAAAATTGTTGAAACTCTTTCAAGACCCAAAAGTCCTTTTTAGGACTGTTGTGTGTGGAGGCAGCATTTAATTTTTTTTGGGGGTGGCAGAATTTCATTTTTTTGTGGGGGGGGGGCATGTTCTAAGGTGACATTGTACTAGGTGCACAGGGACAAATATTTCACAGTGCAGTGACAAGCTGACATATTCTGTTAGGTGCACAGGGCCAATGATTTTACAACGCAGCGACAAAAAGGGCCATTTTAAACGTGTGCCTAGCCATAGATTATTGTCACATTCTGTTTAGTGTGCAAATTCACAAATTAACGTCACATATTCCGTTCACTGTGCCTAGCCGCAGATTAGCGTCACATTCTGTTTCGTGTGCCTAGCCGCAGATTAGCGTCACATTCTGTTTCGTGTGCCTAGCCGCAGATTAGCGTCACATATTGTTTAGTGTGCCTAGCCGCAGATTAGCGTCACATATTGTTTAGTGTGCCTAGCCGCAGATTAGCGTCACATATTGTTTAGTGTGCCTAGCCGCAGATTAACGTCACATATTGTTTAGTGTGCAAATTCACAAATTAACGTCACATATTCCGTTCACTGTGCCTAGCCGCAGATTAGCGTCACATATTGTTTAGTGTGCCTAGCCGCAGATTAGTTTTTATCTTCCTTTTTGTGTGTTTTACGGTCAGTCTGTAAAAATGGCGTACTATGGGCGAAACATCGTTCCCAGCAGCGACGTTGGAGTCCAAGATGCATCCAGACATCCTCCCTATGCTATCCCTGAACCATTTCTGTGGTGTTTCCATCATTTTCTGACCTTTTCCTATGAACCAGGCACCCTCCCCTCATCAGAGCAGGGGGTGCCTGGTGTAATGCTCGAGTCCTCCCATTGACTTCAATGGGGCTCGGGTGCTCGGCCAGAGCACCCGAACACCCGAGCACCGGGGTGCTCGATCATCACTAATGATGATCCTTCTCCTCCCTGGGTGGATGCAGTTTGACAAGGTCCCACCAATCACACCATGCCAGTCCCCCACCACCACCACCACCACTACCATACACATCTGCCACATTGCAGGTTATACGTTATTTTTTTAATCACTTGACATCATCATGAATATGTGCCAGTGTTACTTAAGCAGGAAGTAAGTGTTATGGGCAAAGGACAAATGCGCTCTGCATGGTAAGACATTTTTCAAGGTATATGTTGCTGTAGGACTCACAACTTTGACTTCCAGCTACTTATTTCTCCACTACATCCCTCAGAAGAAGTAGTATTGTGCTGGAAAATGTTGCATCATATTAAACAAAGGAGAAAAATGTGTTGGAATACAAGAAAAATGTGTTGGAATAGGAAAACATTTGTTGGAATAGGAAAAAAATGTGTTGGAATAGGAGAATGATGTTGAATAGGAGAAAAATGTGTTAGAATAGGGGAAACATGTTTAAATGAGCAAAAAATGTGTTTGAATAGGTGAAAAATTTGCTGGAATAGGTGAAAAGGAGGAAAATGTGTTAGAATAGGGGAAACGTGTTTAAATGAGCAAAAAATTTGTTTGAATAGGTGAAAAATTTGCTGGAATAGGTGAAAAGGAGGAAAATTTTGCACTGGAGAAAACATTCGCAAAAATAGAGAAAAATCATCAGTTTTTTGCTAAAAATCATGCAGGAAATGTTCCTCACTTTTTCGGCCACCCCTACCCAACACTCTGCATGGCAACCAAGCATTGGCCAGCTTGAACAGGAGAAGATGCAGCCTACTAAACTATTACAGAGATGATGGAAACGACCTGTATGTATAAAGACTGTTATTAATTCAAGAACGTTTATACTACTGGAAAAACAAGGCTGTGAACATACTTCAAGCTCTGATAATTTAAAACCAGTCTCTCACTTCATCCCTACATTTAATCATGGAACAGACAAATCAACTGACATACTTCCAATAGCAGATGCTGAATAAAGATCAGCGTCTACTAGACAAGACAACTACTGCTTCACTACATATCCCTTGTCCTTCTACAGATCCTGATGCTGATGTAATTTAACTGTTTCTAATTAATGAAAGGTTTTCCACACTACCTGAAAGTAAGTCTCCTAACAACATTCATGCCCACTGGAAGAAACTTAGACAGGGGAGACACTGGCTCTTGTATGTATTACACCACATGAATGAGAAAAGCCCTCAATCATTTTGACCTTTCAGTCTGTATTAGTTGCTGATAATTATCATCGTTACCACCATATGAGGTTTTTTTTTCTTCAGGATTCAGTGGTTTTACATTACACAGCAGCCTGGACACCTTCTATGATAGAACAAGACTCATCCACAACAGACAAGGCACCCTGCTATAACAACTTAAAGGAAGTGAGACATCCATTATGAAATATAGCCTGTACTGATTCAGGCTACATGATTACCATAAGTGCTCTCCTGGAAACCATTTATAGCTGTTTATAAAGTGATAAAAGACTTTAGAAATATCAAAAGTCATCATCTTGGAATATAATAGTGAAGAGTGCTGGAATTACTACATTGGAAGCAAGAAAACTGGTAAGAGATCATATAAATGACTGGACGGATAAAATTAAAGAAACTTCTCTAGTGTATGATCTACCTCTCCATGAAAATTGGAAACAGAGAACTTTCCAAGAAAAGATGTGTTTATTATACAGAATTTGGACATTTTTTTTATTACATTGACTTTTAAGCTACATGTCAACGACCTGCAAAAGAAATGAAAGCTAGCCATTGTCCTTGTCCAGGTTTCAGCCAAGTCAAGATACAGTACAAGGAATACCCTATGTTCTCTTTGAATACTGGACAATTAACCCAAAATGGCTTCCTACCAGGATACAATTTGGGGAAGGTGAAGAAAAAATAATTTATGCTTTCCTGGAGGAGTGCATCCCTATGAAGGAGTTATATTTTGTTTGAATATGATATACTAAGAATGATGGAGAACTCCAGATACAGATGTTGGACATAATGAGCTGATGGCTACATTAAAGAATGAAATGGCTAACCCTACTACAGGAAGATTAAGATGTCAAGCCATGCCTACAGAATGGAATGTAAAATGAGGAGGTAAGATGTTTTGCAATTGTAAACTGCTGTAAGATATGTTGCTATTACTAACCAGTCCTATTATAGCCATTGAATGATGTCTACAAGAGAAATTGATAGATAAAGGAGTGTGTAACCCTAACATATTTTCTCATATGTATAGATGCCAACAGTGTACCTTTTTTCTATAACATACTCCAGTCCATATTCCTGAAATGTGTATCAGACAAGGTAGATGATCTAATCAAAGGTATCTATGAGCAAATTAAAATTATGATGAGTCCTTACAATGTCCCCTATGAGTATGCCCACTCTGTTACACAAAGAACTGGTCAGAGATGCTTAACTAGGAATGAGCCTGGCCCACAATTGAGCAAGCTCTATAGGGAAAGTGTCCTACCCAGGGTACAATCTCGTTTAGCTCAATAGTTCATTTCACAGAGAAAATATCTTAAAGTACATCACACTGATCCCACCACCAAAGCAATCCAGCCACAAAGTTCCAGGAAAATTATTTTCTGAACAAGAGAAGCAACCAACCCCAGATGTATGTTTTGGCCTTCTTGGGCCACATCGGTGAAATGCAGCTGATTTCTCCAGGCACTGTGAGCAAAGGGCCCACATTTGGATTCTCCTGTTAACCTTAGGGTGACCAATCCCAAGGGCAATTTGCATATGCAAAGAACTGGTCAGTGATGCTCAACAAGTCTGCCTACAATTCAGCAGACTCTTTAGGGGAAAGTGTTCTACTCAATCTCTTTTAGCTCACTAGTGCCTTTCACAGAGAGACAATATCCTAAAGAGAATCATACTGATCCTAACAAAAAGCAGTCCAGCCAGGTAATCCTTCACTGAACAAGAGAATCAACCAACCCCAAACATAAGTTTCAGCCTTGTTGGGTCTTATCAGTGAGGTGCAGTTGATCTCTCTAGGCACGATGAGCAAGGGATCCACATCAGGATTGCCCTGTTACCCTTAGGATGGCCAATCCTAAGAGCAACTAGCATATGCAAAGAGCTGGTCAGAGATGCTCAATTAGGAATAAGCCTAGCCTACAATTAAGCAGGATTTAGAGAGAAATGGTGCTACCAAGAATATAATCTCTTTTAGCTCACTAATGCCTTTCACAGAGAGGAAACATTCTAAAGTAAATCATACTGATCCTGCCAAACAATTCCTCTCTGAACAAGAATTGCAGCCAACCACAACCATACATTTTGGCCTTGTTGTACTTCATCATTGTGGTGCAGCTGTTCATACACGCCAAGCAAGGGGTCCATATCTGGATTCCCCCTGTTACCCTTAGGGTGACCAATCCTAAATGCAATTTGCATATGCAAAGAGCTGGTCAGAGATGCTCAACTATGAATCAGCCTGGCGTACAATTGAGCAGGCTCTATAGGGAAAGTGTCCAGGTGCAGCAGATCTCACTAGGCACTGTGAGCTAATTATATGCAAATTGCTCTTAGGGTTTGTCACCCTAATGGTAATGGGGGAATCCAGCTGTAGACCCATTGCTCACAAGTGCATACAGGTATCATCTGCTTCTCACCAATGAAATGCAGCAAGGCTGACACATATGTCTGCGGCTAGTTGATTTTCTAGTTCAGAGGATAGTTCTCTGGTATTTTAAGGCTGGACTTTTATTTTAGCAGGATCTGTATGATATGTATCAAAATATTTATTTTCTACGTATGAGGATTGTGAGCAAAAAGTGATTGCATCCTAGGTGCAGAACCTAGACCTAGTGAGCTCTTTGCAAACTTACGAGCCTAGCTGAGCATCTCTAACTACTTCTCTACATATGCAAATTGTTCTTAGGGTTTGTCACCCTAAGGATAATGGGGGAATCCAGACATGGACCCCTTGCTCACAAGTGCCTAGAGGGATCAGCTGCACTTCACCAACAAGGTCGAAATGTATGTCTGGTATTATATCTTTGCACAGTGGCAGTATTGTAACCTATGAAGTCAAACTGGGGTGTGATTATTGAGAGTTGCAGACTGTTGCTGGCTCGTCAACACCTGGGGGAGGTTCAATGCTTGTAGTGGCTATGGCCACTACATAAAACAGATAAGGTTAGAGAAGCACAGTACTCCTAACGTAAGGCACTTCCTCTGGCCACGGAGAAGGCTTACATCTTACTCTGATTTGTCAAATCCAGGGGAGATCCAGGAATCCATGGCACTCCATGCTTTGTGCAACTAAGAGTACAAGCAAGCAATCTCAGCCAATCGTCGAATTCAAGGAAACTGCGAATACGCTGTGAACAACTGGTGAAGACTTCATAGGCTTCACCACTGAGCTCTGTGCAACATTTCATTCAGAGTTATAGAAACTAGCTCTAAAGGAAAAATATTGAGGGAGTTCAACAGCATAAATTTGCATAGCCAAGCCGCCTCAACAACCAAGGAAAAATGGCAGCTGTCACAGTCTCCAGCAACCCCCAAAAGGAAGCCAAGAAGGCTGAAAGCAAGACAGCTCAACAGACTGAAACCAACTTGCTGGAAACCAGCTGCAAGGATCTGGGTAAGCCAACCCCTAAAGACAGAAGCAGTGCAGGAAAGCCAGTTCAGGGCTCTGATGACTGCTGCCCTCTGGACCCCAGCAATGGGGCGGCAGGAAGCAGCAGCCACCAAGGGGATCTCCCCTCTTTGGAAGCTTAGATGCGGCAGACTGTAGTACTGAAGCTGAAAGAGGTGGAAGGCAGAACCCCAGACCTGAATGCTGAGACCTTCAGCAAACAGGTGATATTGGACCATGGCTTTACAGCAGCAGAAACCTTCAGTGTGCAGAGCCTCCTATGTGGTATCTTTTATATCACCTTCATATCAATCAGCATATGCAAGAGGTATTGGGAGAAGCTGCGAGGCCAGAACCCCCTCTCTCTCGCTTTGTGGGTAATTGCCCTATCCAAAGAGAGGAGAGGCAGATGACCGTTTCCACGCAGAACCCACATATACTGGGAAGAGACATCTCCACATTTCTGAAGCGTTTCTGCACAGTGGTAAGGGAGCCAACACAGATGAAAGTCAAGTATGGATTCTGGATAGGAAAATGGTCACTTGTGGTCCGGCTAAGACAAAACCAACAGTCTGCAGACGGACTACAGCACCTGCCCCAAAGCTTTTCCCTCGGTAACTCTGCTAGAATACTTTTCTACCATGACCAACCAAAGAGGAAATGCAGCCAACCGGGACACCAGGGTAGAGAGTGCAGATAGATGACCTGCAAGATCTGCAAAGTGGCAGGGCATGAAACCAAAGACTGTCCAAGGAAGACATGCTGTAATCTCTGTGGTGAGGAATCTCACATGTACAAAGACTGTAAGCAAAGGACCAAGTCATATGCAGCAGCCGCTGAGAAATGGCTGCAGAAAATGGGACCAGCCCCATGCCTGCCGGCAAAAGGAAAGGTGCCTCCTACAGTAAAGCCTAGGAAGGGTAAGACCACAGTGGCCCCCATCCCTGCAACGGCTAAACTGGCTCTGCTGGAGGCCAAGGCAACCCTCCCCTCTCCCCTACCTGATGTAGCAAATCCAACCCCCTCTGCTGCCTCAAACCCCCTTGCTGCCCTCCCTCCCTGTACTCCTACCCCTCCCTGCGGCAGCATTAACCCTCTCCCAAGCAGCAGCAGACCCCTCCCAGGACCCTTTTCTCCCTCTAACATTCACGGCAGGTATACCACTGGGTTTGCAGCTGAAAAAGATGTCCTGAAGGAAAAGAGAGAAGGAAGAGGATGGGAAGAGCCCCTCCAACCAAAATGTCCAGAAGAGGGCCCAGACATCCACCCCTCCAACGCCTCTAGAAACAGCAGATCTAGAGGTCCAGATGGAACAGATGGTGCAGGAGCTAACTGCATCAGACAAACCGGCAACAGAATCCAAGATCCTCAGCCTGAGCCATGAGAAATTGGAAGCCCCAGACAACTTCCTTGATGAATTGGTGGAACAAGGGATTGTCACCCCCTTGGACATCCTGGACCAGGGGGGAGGAGGAGGGGGGGTAGAGACAGAAGAAGAGAGTGGTAAATGATGTATTGGTCTGCACTAACCTACCTTTTTTCTCCCAACTATTGGCATCAATATCTATATTTACCATTAATGTGAGGCGCATGAGGGATCAGTTTAGGAGACAGAACATCCTAACTTTTCTTTCTTCCCAGAAATGTGACATTTATATGTTGCAGGGCTGTAAGTCTGCAGGAATTGCCATCCTGATTAGGGGGGGCATTTCATGGTTGACTCTGCCCAAGAGCTAGTCTGCGGCAGACTTTTTGTTGTGGATTTGTCCAGAGTGGGGAAGCCTGTAAGGCTCATAACCGTGTATGCATCCCCTGAAAAGAAGCAGCGACTGGAAGTACTCCAGTGCCTGCGGACCCAGCTAGTGACCTCCAGAGCAGTGGTGATAGGCGGGGACTTTAACTACCCAATTGAGTAGGGGAGCGGAGCTCCAACAGCCAAGCCATGCTAAACATAACATCTAGGCTGCTTAGGAAGATGGTCACTGAGGCATCCCTGCGGAACACTGTGGGATCCATGGGGGCGGGCTTCGTAAATTATTCTTGGAGCTGCCCCAATGGCTCACAGCATTCCCAGACTGACTTTGTGTTCACATCCTGAGCAATACAGCACAAGCAGCACTTCATGGTCCCCTGCTATTTCTCTGACCACAGGGCAATTCACTTCTAAGGGGCCTTGTGCAAAGGGTTTCCTCCCAGCCTGGGCTCCTGGAAGCTGAACTGTACCCTGTTAGAGTGGAGGGAGATAATGGATGAGCTGTTCAGTGCATATATGTCTTGGCGACAAGATAAAGCACGTTTCCCCAATGTATCCCAATGGTGGGAGCTAACCAAGATTAAAATTTGCAGTTACTTTCAGGCAAAAGGAAGAACCATGGTGTGTGAGAGAAGGAGGAACTTGAGGAGACTGCAAAGAAAACTGCAGTCTCTGCAGGACCTCCAACTCTGCAACTGGGAAGTGAGAGAGGAGCTGGAGGAGACCAGAAAGAGCCTTCTGTTCCAAATTGGAGAACCTGGAGAAGGGTGAGAAATGTAATTCTTTCTTTTTCAGGAAACTCCACGCTGCCCACACACCCCTGAGTGACTTGCAAGATAACCAAGGAGTACTGTGACAGGGGAAGGAAGGGGTAAAGAAGGTAGTCACTGACTTCTACAGAGACCTCTACTCCCCTAAACCAACAGAAAAAGAAGCAGCGGATAAGTTCCTGTCAGGTATCACTAACACCATTGATCCTGCAGGTCAAGCCATGAATTCACCTCTCACAGTGGCGGAGCTGCACTCTGCTGCCAAATCCTTCAGGCAAAGCAGGGCCCTAGGCAATAATGGTCTCCCAGCGGAGCTATACATAGTGCTAGGGGGCCTCATTGGCCCGGACCTGCTCGAGCTGTATGAGGAGATGATGATGGAGAGCATAATGCACCCCACACTAAGAGAGGGCATGATAACAATCTTGTGTAAACACAAGGGGGAGAGATGCGATCTCAAGAATTGGAGGCCCATCTCTCTCTCCTGAATGTAGACTACAAAACTCTGGCAAAGGCGCTGGCCACTAGGCTAAAGGCTGTCATTGGACAGATCATACACCCGGATCAGGCCTGTGGCATACCAGGCCGCAGAATAGCAGATAGCCTTTCTCTAATCAGGGACACAATCCATTACATCAAGGATCACAATTAGTGATGAGCGAGCACCCCAATGCTCGGGTGTTCGGGTGCTCTGACCGAGCACCCCCGGAGGCTCGAGTGCTCGGCCGAGCACCCGAGCCCCATTGAAGTCAATGGGAGGACTCGAGCATTACACCAGGCACCCCCTGCTCTGATGAGGGGAGGGTGCCTGGTCCATAGGAAAAGGGCAGAAAAGGATGGAAACACCACAGAAATGGTTCAGGGACAGCATAGGGAGGATGTCTGGATGCATCTTGGACTCCAACATCGCTGCTGGGAACGATCTTTCGCCCGTAGTACGCCATTTTTACAGACTGACCGTAAAACACACAAAAAGGCAGATAAAAACGACTTTAGGCGAAATATTGTTACCAAACAGTATTTGCTGTATATTTACTTGTATATCATCTGCAAATTCTGCAAAAAATTTCATCGATTTTTCAGAACTGGGGCCATGATTAAGAGGGAAACGTGCGCAGAGGCAAATTCTGCAAAAAATGTCCTCGATTTTTCAGAACTGGGGCCATGATTAAGAGGGAAACGTGCGCAGAGGCAAATTCTCCCAAAAATTTCCTTGATTTTTCTGAACTGAGGCCATGATTAAGAGGGAAACGTGCGCTGAGCCGACCATCTAAAACATTATGGGTGAGGGTCTGCTGCGGAGCTGACCATCCTAAACATTATATGCGAAGGCCCGCTAGTGAGCTGACGCTATAAAACATTATTTGAGAGGGCCCGCTAGAGAGCTGACCCAATAAAACATTATATGAGAAGGCCCGCTGGTGAGCTGACCTATATAAAAATTGTCAAACAGGGCCCGCTGGTGAGCTGGCCCTATATAAAAATTATATCACAGGGCATATGGAAGAGGAGGAGGAGGATGAGAAGATTAAGAGTCAACCATATACCCGTTTTTTGGGTGGAAGGGGTGAATGGGAATACAGAGTATTCCCACCATTGTAAATAACATATATAAAGTGACTTTATGTTCCCCCGGGGCTTTCCTCCAGTGGAGTGGAGAAGTCAGGGGAAATCCAGGCCTTGTTCATTTTTATAAGTGTCAACCTATCAGCATTGTCGGTGGAAAGGCGGATACGCTTATCTGTTATGATGCCACCAGCAGCACTAAATACACGCTCAGACAGAACGCTGGCGGCAGGGCAGGCCAGCACCTCCAAGGCGTAGAGTGCCAGTTCATACCACGTGTCCAGCTTGGACACCCAGTAGTTGTAAGGCACAGAGGGATCATTGAGGACGCTAACACGGTCTGCTATGTACTCCTTCACCATCTTCCAAAACTTTTCCCTCCTTGTGACACTAGGCTGCGCATCAGGGTGAGGGTGCTGGCGGGGTGTCATGAAGGTGTCCCACGCCTTGGAGAGTGTTGCCCTGCCTTTGTCGGAACTGCTGTGTGCTCCCCTTTTCTCCCCTTCTCGGTTGGCCAAGGTAGCACGTACTCTGCCGCCAGCGTTGTCAGATGGAAAATTTTGGAGCAATTTTTCAACAAGAACCTTCTGGTATTGCACCATTTTGCTTGTACTCTCCACCGGAGGAATGAGAGATGAGAAATTCTCTTTGTAGCGGGGGTCCAGAAGGGTGAACACCCAGTAATCCGTGTTGTCTAAAATGCGTGTAACGCGTGGGTCACGGGAAAGGCAGCCTAACATAAAGTCAGCCATGTGTGCCAGAGTACCAACAGGCAAGATTTCGCTGTCCTCACCAGGAGGATGACTCTCAATCTCCTCATCCTCTTCCTCCTCTTCTGCCCACCCACGCTGAAGAGATGGAACTAAAGTTCCATGGCTACCCTCTGTAGCGGAGCCAACCGTGTCTTCCTCCTCCTCCTCCTCCGCCTCCTCCAATTGTCGCTGAGAAGACGAAGTGAGGGTGCTCTGGCTATCACCTTGTGTAAGCTCTTCCTCCCGCATTTCCACCTCTTCCACATGCAAAGCGTCAGTTTTAATTGTGAGCAGCGAGCGTTTCAGTAGACACAGAAGTGGGATGGTTACACTGATAATAGCGTTATCGCCGCTCACCATCTGTGTCGATTCCTCAAAATTGCGTAAAACCTCACAGAGGTCTGACATCCATTCCCACTCCTCACTTCTGATTACAGGAAGTTGAACGGAGAGGCGACGACCGTGTAACAGTTGGTACTCCACTACTGCCCTCTGCTGCTCACAAAGCCGGGCCAACATGTGGAAGGTGGAGTTCCAGAGCGTGCTCACGTCACACAGCAGCCGGTGAGCTGGCAATTGTAAGCGCTGCTGCAGCTTCAACAGGCCGGCCGAAGCTGTAGATGACTTACGGAAATGTGCACACACGCGGCGCACCTTCGTCAAGAGATCATGCAAATTGGGGTAGGTTTTTAGAAATCGCTGAACCACTAAATTAAATACATGCGCTAGGCATGGTACGTGTGTGAGCTTGCCGAGCTCCAAAGCCGCCACCAAGTTACGCCCATTATCACACACAACCATGCCTGGTTGCAGGTTGAGTGGCGAGAGCCACTGCTCGGTCTGGTGACTAATCCCCTGCAACAGCTCTGAGGCCGTGTGCTGTTTGTCCCCAAGGCAGATCAGCTTCAGCACGGCCTGTTGACGCTTCCCCACTGCAGTGCTACACTGCTTCCAGCTACCGGCTGATGGGGGAGTGGCGCTGCGTGTAGAGAATTCGGAGGTGGAAACGGAGGAGGAGGAGCCAATAACGTAGGTGCTGGCGGAAACCCTGATGGAGGTAGGGCCCGCAATCCTCGGCGTGGGTAGCACCCGTGCCATCCCAGGGTCCGAGTCGCTCCCAGCCTCCACGACATTCACCCAGTGTGCCGTCAGGGAAATGTAGCGTCCCTGGCCACAAGCACTTGTCCATGTGTCAGTCATTAAGTGGACCTTCCCAGTAACTGCGTTGGTCAGGGCACGGGTGATGTTACGGGACACATGGTGGTGTAATGAGGGGATGGCACACCGGGAAAAGTAGTGGCGGCTGGGGACCGCGTACCGAGGGACAGCTGCTGCCATCAGGCTGCGGAAGGACTCAGTGTCCACAAGCCTAAATGGCAGCATTTCGATGGCCAGTAATTTGGAAAGGTGTGAGGTTAGTGCTATGGCCTGTGGGTGGGTGGCTGGGTATTTTCGCTTGCACTCAAATGCCTGGGGTAACGACATTTGGACGCTGTGCTGGGACAGGGAAGTGGATGTGGTCGCTGATGGTGCTTCAGATGGTACAGGTGCAGGGCGGGAGGTATGCGGGCCTGCGCCTTCGACAGGCGATTGGCCGGCACCGAAAACAGGGGAAGAGGAGGCAGTGGTGTGGCCTGCAGACACAGATGGGCGATCCAGGCGTTCCTCCCACTTACTATGGTGCTTGGATGCCATGTGTCGGATCATGCTGGTGGTGGTGAGGTTTCTAGTGTTCATGCCTCGGCTCATTCTGGTGTGGCACAGGTTGCAAACTACAATTCTTTTGTCGTCCGCACTTTCCTTAAAAAAACGCCATACCGCGGAACACCTACCCCTTGGCAAGGGAGATTTACGCAAGGGGGTGCTCCGTGGAACATTTGCGGGCCGGTTTGGTGCGGTCCGCCTTCTTTCTGTAGCCACACCACTGCCTCTTCCAGCCTGTTGCGGTGCTGCAGATGGCTCACCCTCAGGACTGCTGTCATCGCTCGGCTCTACACCTTCCCAGGTGGGGTGAGTCACCTCATCGTCCACCAAGTCCTCCTCCACTTCCTCACTCTGATCATCCTCCTCATGTCTTGATCCCACCACATACTCAGTCATTGACAACTGTATAACATCCTCCTCAACAAGGTCTTGAGACAGTAATAGTGGTTGATTTAATGGCAACTGTGTCTCATCATCATCATCATCCACTACTTCCTTTGACCTTAAATGCCGTTCACATCTGTCATCTTCTTGTGATTGGGTACCCTCTAGAGGTTGTGAATCAGGGCATAAGATGTCATGTTCCTCTGCAAGCGTGCTTGGAGAGAGGGTCAAATGAAGGATTGGTGATGAGACGAGCTCCTCACTATATCCCAGTGTGGGATCACTTCTTTGACCAGACCGTG